>JALAZF010000125.1:11611147-12886720 GCA_022829125.1 Lathyrus tuberosus | reverse complement strand
CGGTGAGCGTGGAGAAGATGGCTTCAATAAAGTATGAGATTGAAAAGTTCACCGGAGTGAACGATTTCGGTCTATGGCGCTTGAAGATGAAAGCCCTACTGGTGCAGCAGGGATGTTTGGAAGCGTTGAAGGGAATGGCAGCCATGGATGCTGCGTTGACGGAAAGAGAAAAAACGGCAATGATCGAGAAAGTACACAGCGCAATATTGTTGAGCCTTGGTGATAAGGTTCTCCGGCAGGTGTCAAAGGAGACGACTGCGTCGAGATTATGGGTGAAGCTTGAAAGCTTGTACATAACCAAGTCGTTGGTGAATCGTCTTTACCTGAAGCAAGCCTTGTATTCGTTCAAGATGAATGAAGACAAAGCTTTGGCTGAGCAGTTGGATTCTTTCAACAAGCTGATTCTTGATCTTGAAAACATTGATGTGAAGATTGATGATGAAGATCAACCATTGTTGTTGTTGTGTGCTTTGCCCAGATCGCATGCTCACTTCAAAGAAACTCTCTTGTATGGAAGAGAGTCCCTGACCTTTGAAGAAGTTCAAGCAGCCTTGTATTCAAATGACTTGAACGAAAGAAAGGAGCAGAAACCTTCATCAGTTGGCGAAGGGTTGTCTGTAAAAGGAAGATCGTCGAAGAAAGATGGTAGGTTTGACAAGAAGAAAGGAAAGGTTCAGCAGAAGTCTTATGGTGGTGATATGTCTGGTATCAAATGTTATCACTGTAAGAAGGAGGGTCATACAAGAAAGGTGTGCCCTGAGCGCCTGAATAATCATGGAGGTAAGGACAATGGGAATGCAGTTATTGTGCAAGATGGTTATGAATCATCTGATGTCCTTGTGGTGTCGAGCAGCAACTCTTGCGAAGAGTGGATTATGGATTCTGGATGTACTTGGCATATGACTCTAAACAAGAATGTGTTTGAAGAATTGTGTGATCAAGATGGTGGATCAGTGCTGCTGGGGAACAATAAAGCTTGCAAGATTGCAGGTATTGGATCTGTTAGATTCAAGCTCCATGATGAGTCAATAAAGCTATTGACTGGGGTTAGGTATGTACCTGATCTTAAGAGGAATTTAATTTCTCTTGGTGAATTTGACAGAAAGGGATATGTTTTCAAAGGAGAGCAAGGTATCCTGAGAGTCATGAAAGGGTCGAAGGAAGTCTTGAGAGGCGTGAAAAACCAAGGCTTGTATACCCTTGAGGCTGAGGTTGTAAGTGGTTCGACAAATGTTGTATCCACGAAACCTATGTTGAAGACAGAATTATGGCACATGAGATTGGGCCATGTCAGCGAAAAAGGCCTGGTCGAATTGGGGAAGCAGAACCTGCTAGGAGGTGACAAAGTCGAAAAGCTGGAGTTTTGTGAATCTTGTGTATTTGGTAAATCCTGTAGGGCGAAGTTTAACAAAGGCAAGCAAAGAACACATGGATCCCTTGATTACATTCATGCTGGTCTTTGGGGGCCTGCAAGGAATCATTCACACTCAGGTGCAAGGTATTTTCTATCCATCGTTGATGACTATTCCAGAAAGCTATGGGTATTCATTCAGAAGACGAAGGATGAAACTTTTGAGAATTTCAAAAGTTGGAAGGTTCTGGTCGAAACTCAAACTGGCAGAAAGGTTAAGAGTTTGAGAACCGACAATGGCCTTGAATTCTGCAACAAAGCGTTCGACAGTTACTGTGTTGAGTCTGGGATTGCAAGGCATAAGACTGTAGCAGGTACTCCTCAACAAAATGGCGTATCTGAGAGATTCAATCGAACAATCCTTGAAAGGGTTAGATGCATGTTGGTTAGTGCTGGATTGAAGAAGGTGTTTTGGGCAGAGGCTGTTTTGACAGCAACTTATTTGATAAATAGATGTCCCTCGACTGTGCTGGGAATAAAGACACCTGAAGAAGTTTGGTCGGGTCATCCACCAGATCTCAAAAAACTGAGAGTATTTGGCTGTTTAGCCTATGCTCACATTAGGCAATACAAGGTCGAACCTAGAGCTCTGAGATGCATGTTCCTTGGATATCCTGAGGGAGTCAAGGGTTATAGGCTGTGGTGCCTAGAACCAGGTCACAGAAGATGTATCATAAGTGGTGATGTAGTTTTTAATGAGGTCGAAATGGCTTTCAAGAAAATTGGTGATGTTGGTCAAAGTGCAGAAATCTCTGAAGAGGAGCTGGAACAGGTAGAGATGCCTGTTGAGGTGGAGCATAGTGATGCTGAAGTGCATAACCCTGATGAAGTCGAAGAGCAAGATGCTGATGAGGTTGAAGAAACTGTCGATGACTACCTACTGGCAAGAGATAGGTCGAGAAGAGTCATCAAGCCACCTCAGAGACTTGGTTATGCAGATCTTATAGCTTTTGCCTTAATCTCTACAAGTGAGGTACTTGACGAAGAACCTAGATATTACAAGGAAACTATAAGGAGTCGAGACAAGACTGAATGGCGAAAAGCCATGGATGATGAGATGAAATCTCTTCATGATAATAACACTTGGGAGTTGATTGAGAAACCTGCAGGAGCAAGGTTAGTCAGTTGTAAGTGGATTTTCAAGGTCAAGGAAGGAATCAAATGAGTGATGTCGAAGCGCTTTAAGGCGAGGCTGGTTGCTAAGGGGTTCACTCAGAAAGAAGGAGTCGACTTCAATGATGTGTTCTCACCTGTGGTAAAGCATAGATCCATTCGAATGTTGTTGGCCATGGTGGCAAAGTTCGATTTGGAACTTGAGCAAATGGATGTGAAGACAGCATTTCTGTATGGTGATCTAGATGAAACGATCCTGATGCGTCAACCTGAAGGGTATGCAAAAAAGGGTAAAGAAGATTATGTGTACAAGCTGAATAGGTCTTTGTATGGCCTGAAACAATCTCCTCGACAGTGGAACAGGAGATTCGACAAGTTCATGGCACACATTGGTTTCACTAGAAGTCAGTTCGATCACTGTGTTTACTTCAGATTTTGACCTGGAAACTCACTTGTTATGTTGCTGCTGTATGTGGATAATATCCTCATAGCTAGCAACAGGGTTGAGGATGTAACGAAGGTGAAGACTGAACTCAGTAAGGAGTTCGAAATGAAGGATCTGGGAGTTGTAGCCAGGATTCTTGGGATTGACATCCGGAGAGATAGAAGGCAGTCGAAGTTGTACTTATCTCAGGAGACATACCTACGGAAGCTTCTCGACAAGTTTGGTATGTCGAATTCGAAGCCTGTTGTGACACCTACAAATCCTCAGTTTAAGCTTAGTACTACTCAAAGTCCAAGTACTGAAGCTGAAAGAATCTATATGAATAGCATTCCATATGCTAGTGTAGTGGGTTCTTTGATGTATGCTATGGTCTGTACGAGGCCAGACATAGCATATGGAGTGAGCCTTGTGAGCAGGTATATGGCTAATCCTAGAAAGGCGCACTGGCAAGCTGTAAAGTGGATTCTCAGGTACATAAATGGGTCTCTGAAAAGAGTCTTGATTTATGGTGGAGCCTGTGATGGTGATAGCATAGTCAAAATCGAAGGATTTGTCGACTCTGATTATGCAGGTTGTATGGATTCCAGAAAGTCTATTTCTGGATATGTTTTCACAATGTTTGGCATATCAATCAGTTGGAAAGCGATGCTTTAGAAGGTTGTTACCTTATCAACCACTGAAGCTGAATATATTGCCCTCACTGAAGCTGTGAAGGAAGCATTGTGGCTTGAAGGTTTTGCAAAGGAGCTGAAACTTCAAGGTCGAAGTATCACTGTTAAATGTGATAGTCAAAGTGCAATACACCTGTCGAAGAATTCAGCCTATCATGAGCGAACTAAGCACATTGATCTGAGGCTGCATTTCGTCAGAGAGATAATCGAGCGTGGTGAAGTCGAGGTGCTGAAGGTTTCGACTGAAGACAATGCTACTGATATGATCACCAAGACGTTGCCAAGTTGCAAGTTCTTCCACTGTATGCAGTTGATAAAGCTGCATGATGAAAGCTAGTTGTTTCCCTTTGTTGCTGAGTTAGATCCAAGGTGGAGATTTGTGAGATTTGGGTCGAACTCATCTGTGTCTGAGGAGAGCTTTCATGTATTTCGACAGGAGGCAAGCATGCAGCCGAAGCTTGTTCACATGTTGATGCCTATTAGTTACATATAGTAGTCGAAGTCTGTTCTTATATGTATTCTGTCGAAATGTTTATATTCTGTCGAATTGGGCCTTGTGTTAAGGATCCAATTGTTGGGCTGCAAGTTACCTAGTTAGCCTATAAATAGGCTAGTACACTCAGTTTGTTGAGTGTGGCAAATTGTGATATTCACTTGTAATCATTTGTAAATGTTAATGAGAAACTGAATAGTAAATAGAATTATATTTTGCCCAATCCTTGTTGTTCTCTTCTTCTTCTTGGTTTCTTTTCCGTTAAACCCTAACCCTTGTTTTGGTTCTTGATTATCAAGAAACCATTAATACTTTGATTAAAGACATCGTTTTTCACAACATATACATTATCATAATTTTAAAAAAATCATAGAAAAATTATTATAAAAAGTTCAACACATATATTTAATCTATGTCATAAATATAAGTATTTTATTATTGTTTGATTTTACTATATTTTCTTTTATGATGTTGTAGTGATATATTTATAGAGGACCAAGGACGAAGAGATTGTGTCGTCAATAGGGGGCGATATCTTCTTACTGTCCGTAAAGGGGATAACCTCGTCCAATACACTCCTCAATGACATGGCTTAGTCAGAGAGAGTCTTGAGTCAAGACATTAAATGATGTCTTTTTAGAAAATGCAGATTGAACGATTCACTAGAATGAGGAACCCTAAATGCAGGTTCATTGGCTTCTATAAATACTTCATCCCTAGAATGAGGGAACAAATCAGACGTACACACAAAATACTCCAAATATACAGAGCTTCTCACCTCACATGAGCTTGCTCTCTCCTCGTTATAATCACCTTAAAACAGGGTTTCTCACCATCGTGAGTTAGCCTTAAAACCACTGAAATTCCTTAAAGACTCTAGTCACCCATATCAGCATAGGGTGCCACGCATTTGTACATTTTGATACGTAGAATGGCAGAGAGAACCATGTGCCATAATGTTTTTCTCCAACACTGACGTCGTCAGAGTTCACCCTCGTGATAATGACCACATGGTCATCACGGTGCAATATGGTAATGGGGATATCAAGTTTGTCTTAATATACCCGGGAAACTTAGTTGGCATCCTATTTTAAAGCGACTTTTAGAAGCTTCAACTTGATCCCAGCAGCATCAAGATGTTCCAGGCCTATCAGACAAACATGTACAAGTAAAAGGTCACATAGCCCTAGAAATGACTGTATAGACCGGTCATCAACTTGTTATGGGTGATTTTATCCATACAATACCTGGTCCTGAAATGCCTGCTACCTAGTGGGCGAGTATGGGCGATTCGAGGAGGCCAGGAAAGCACTCAGGAATGTTACCAAAGTAGTCTGACGATGAGGGAAAATGATGTCGTCAACGAGGGTTCCCCGCTTCCCAAAGCACATGACACAGACACAACAAGTTGGGATCCCATATTAGATGTCGAAAATGAAAGGCTCGCACTCATAAAATATCTGGAGGAGGTTTATAGACGTCCTTCGGGCCACCTGGTGACAAAGATAGGCATCTCCCTCTCCAAAGAATAAGAATTCAAACTAGTCGACCAACTCGGAGAAAATGTCGACTTCTTTGTATGGACCCTATCTGATATTCCTTACATAGATACTAGAGTGATGTGTCATTGACTCATTGTCGACCCTTCAACGAGGAGGTAGAAAAGCTAGTAAGTGTTGGTTTCATTACATAAACAAAATATCCAACCTGGTTGGCCAATGTTGTTCTGGTGAAGAAAGCATCAAACAAATGGCGCATGTGTGTGGATTTTACTGACCTCATTGTGACTTGTACCAAAGACTCTTATCCTGTTGGATATGGATCGCCTGATAGATGGGTTCTCATGTTACCACATGTTAAGCTTTGTGGATGCCTAATCAAGGTACAACCAGATTAAAATAGATCTCTTTGACGCGCCCAAGATAACATTTATGTTAAACCATGGCAACCACTATTATAATGTCATTCCCTTCGGCTCAAGAATGCAAGTGCCACTTGTGAGCGACTCATGGACGTCGTATTCTCATAATATATAGGGTGGAACTTGGAAGTCTACATCGATGACATGACTGTGAAGATCGCATAAGGGTATAGTCATACGACTAACTTGGAAGACATCTTACAATCAGTCAGGAAGTACAACATGTGCTTGAAACCTGCCAAGTGCCCCACCAATATCCGAGAGGTGCAACAACTAATGGGTTGCCTCGCAATTTTATCTTGCTTTCTCTCTTGTGTGGGCGATAAAGTCTTTCTTTTCTACGCCGCCATAAAAAAAAAGAAGAAGTTCAAATGGATAAGGGAATATGATGAGGCATTTTCTTAAATAAAAACCTTCCTCACATCACCGTCTATCCTCACTATCCCAAAAGAAGGTTCATCATTTCTCCTATATCTCTCAATCACAAACCGTACGATAAGCTTAGTACTCGTCCAAAAGTCAGAAAAGACAGATCAGTCTGTGTATTTTGTAAGCAAAGTGTTCAAAGGCGTTGAAGCACACTATTATAATATCGACAATCTAGCCTTGGTCATAGTCACCACGACAAGGAAGCTACGTCCATATTTCCAAGGTCATAAAATGCTTGTAAAAACCAAATACCTTATCTAACAAGTCCTTAAGAAGTTGGTACTAGCAATAAGAATGGTGTCTTAGACAGTAGAGCTTTCAAAGCATGACATCCAATACATCCTAAGAGAAAGCATCAAGTTTAAAGTTCTGGCAGTCTTTTGGCAGAATTTAGCTCGTCAATTGACAAAGAGGCGCCCTAGTAGTGGATGTTATCGATCAACAGTACCTCAAACATCAAAGGAATCGGCGCTGATATAGTGATAGAATGATCATGTAACATATTAATCAAGCAACAATTGAAATTTGAATTTAGTGCTAGCAACAACTAGGCCGAGTATGAAGCTCTCATGGTCGATATGGTTCTCGCACTAGAAATTGGGGCTTCAAAGCTAAAGGCAAAAAGTGATTCTGGGCTTATCACCAACCAAGTCGTTGGGGAGTACTAGGAAAATGAGCCTTAACTCATAAAATATCTCCATAGGGTACGTGATTTATCAACATGTTTTAAGTTTTTATAAGTAAAGTTCATGTCCAGGGAGCAGAACTTTAGAGCATACCTCATGTATAAACTCGACAGCACAAAGATGACATGATATAATTGTATAGTGATACAAAAGACTCTTTTTGCCCCCAACATTGAGGCATACGAGATATATAACCTGGAAGCTGCCTTATTTTCAGGTCAGATGTCGCCTATACTGCGTTATTTGCAGAAGTACAAGCTCTCTCGGGAAGAGAGGGAGATGCAGAAAGTTTGGAAGCAATCTTCTAAATATACCCTTATGGTGGGAAAACTATACAAGATGGGAAAATCCTCCCTAGTGCTACGGTGCCTAGGGTAGCATGAAACCGCCTCGATCCTCATTAAAGTTCACCAAGGGGAATATAACAACCACATTGGCGACGGGGCTCTCGCCCACAAACTACTTAGGGAAAGTTATTATTGGCCCACCTTGTTAAAATATATTGTGGCGTTTGTCAAGATGTGTGACCAATGTCAAAGACGCGCTGACCTAGATCATTCCCCAATTGGGCTCTTTCAATTCATGACATCACCCTGACCTTTTTACCAGTGGGGTGGAATTTCTAGACTCATTCCCTCTAGAACATAGGTAATTTAAATTTCTAATTGTGGGAGTCGACTACTTCATAAAGTGGATAAAGGCAGAGGTTATCGCACTACTACAAAATATATCTTTTGTAACACCATATCATTATGGTCGTTTAAACAACGGTAGTAATAATTCATTTTCGTGCGCCTGAATTTTTTATTATTTAATTAAAATACATTTCATCACGGTCCTTAATAACAATTATTGTGATGGATGAAAGGTTACTTGCTTCGATTCTCAGCACCAACAAATTTTTGTTCATTACAAATAGGGCTTGTCCTTATAGTCTTACAAAAATATTAATGTTAAAATACTTATTACCACGATTATTGTAACACCCCAGTTTAATTATTCGTTTATTTAGTTATTTATTTAATTTAATTGAGTAATTTATTTAAATTATTATTTTTACGATGTTTGACATGTTTGGCCAGTGATAGCATTTTTAGTGATTCATGTTAATTAATTAGTTTAGTTGGAATTAACTAATTAAAATGATTAGAAATTGGTGAGAATATGAAGAATTGAGTCAGTTTTGTGAATTGAGGGAGTTTAGTAGTGAGTGGAGAGAAGTGGAGTGTTAGTTGAGCAAAATAATAATTATGGTAAAGTAATTAGAATATTATATTATGAAAAATAGAGAAATTAGTTTTAGAGAATTTTTCTGTCAGTACGTGAAAACAAGGGGCTTTGAGAGACGGCCATTAGAAGGGAGAGTTAGGGCTTGGGAGAATGGATCCTTAGGAGCTTGCTTTGCTGATTTTTGCAGGAATTACGAGGTAATTGGGGATTGTTCATCTAAGTGTGCTTATATCATAAAATGGTATAAAGGTTTCCCTTAACCTCCATTATGGTTTTACTTTTTCTATTTGATTGATGAAAATTTGATATAAGAAGTGTGCAATTCCTGTTTTGATGTTATGAATTGCTATGACATTGTGGTGTGGATGCTATAATGTTCCTGTTCATGAGTAAATTGATTCAATGATGAAATTGGATAGAAATCGGGTGTGGTAGGGTATAGACACGATTGAATAATCCATGATAAAATTGATAGGGTTGTGTTGGTTAGCGATTACTTGATGAGTTTGTCATGTTGGAATATGGAATTGTTGTGTTGCATTGTTACAATAAGGACTAGTTTGAGGCACGAGAGGTATAGAATGAAGAAGATGAACGTTGTTGTGAAAAATAGATTTTTTGGAAAAATTAGTGATGACAATCGATCGACACTACATGTCAATCAAATACCTGTATGCATTTTTGGAAAAATGGGGAATGACAATCGATTTCTATGTTGGATAAATCGATTGCAGCTGTGTATTTTTGGAAGAAAAAAATAAATGCCAATCGATTACTTGAATGAATTAATCAATCGTATTGAGTTCTGAAGCATATTTTGAAAAGTGAGTGAGCAAAGGGACTTAATGAGAATCAAGTGTCATCCCATGACAATCTATTGTTGTTGTATATTTTTGAAAAAAAACTAAAATTGAATCGTATCTTATTCTCCGACGATTTTGGCTGTAACTTTGGTTCCGTAAGTCCAAATGAAGTGTCGTTTGAAGTGTTAGAGAGTTAACACATAGAGTTACCTCATGGTAGTGCATTGCAAGATAATTGTTGTATAAGTGTATGTTCAAGGTGTGATTATATATTGTGTATTGTATGTATAATTGTGTGAATTATCATACATGTTTGCCGATAATTGATGAGGCGAGTGGTTCGGAGTGAGAACTACTCGTACTATGTTGAGTTCATGATGGATTATAGTCAAAGTGGGGCTTTAGTATTTTCTATGTTGTCGTGTGATCGTCTATAGTTCGAGTGGTGATATATTCGTTGTTGTGTTATTGTCATTACATTGAGATATGTCATGCATCATATGTTGTTATTGTTGGGAAATAGGCATGTTTGCTAGTTCAGAGTGGGGACTAGTGACTTGTCCCAAGCTCAAAGTAAGGGGCTCAGGGTTCGGATAGATTGGAACCTGGTTCGTATGATTAACCAATTGTTATGTCGGTACTACATGCATATAGAGTTTAGTTATGATTCTGGTTCATAGTGAGGATCGTGACCAGCATGAGTCGAGTCGATTGTTGCATTGCATTGTATAATGATCGTGCAAATGAGATACTTGTGTATTGATGCACACTCTTGCGTGATTATGAGAGTTTGACTATGATGTGGGTGATAGGTGAATACCTAATATTTGAGGTGCATATTTGATACATGTATGATAGTGTAGTGTGTGAATATCACAATTGTTTATGCACCATTTATTATTTGAATGTATTCTCACCCCTTTTATGTTGTTGCGTTTGTGCTCCTATGGAGCACAGATAATCAATTACCTGAGTAGGAGCTTAAGGTTAAGGACGGTGTTGTGCCTCTTTAGTTGCTTGTCATTCGAGTCTATAGTTGGAGTCGTTCTGATATGTAACACGAGGGAAACTAATTATTCTTTACTTGTTTATGTTGTGTATCTTTTCCTTTGATTTTAGTTTATTAGTGAACCACTTTTCAAACTAATATTGTTGTTAAGTTTTTTTATGCTAAGTATTTCATAATTTTGTTGCTTATAAAATGGTTTAAAAATTTAATTATGTGGTTCAAATATGATTTGTTTGTATGTTGAGTGACATTCTACTTGAAAGATCTATGTTTTATTCAATTATTTGTCGAGTTGGGAAGTAGAGTGTTACATAATGGTATCATAGCAAGTCGGTCCATACATCCAGGTTTTTGTCATGATGTTTATTCTCTAGTATGCGACATATGTATGAACATTGTCGATGCATGTTTCATTTAATAGTTGTTTGATGATGTGCATAGTATGCTCTGGAAGAAACGATTTCACAATTGCTGATGCTTTGAAGTCACTAGCTCAGGTGATGCATGGACAACAGAATCAGGCTGGTGATAAGTTATGTAGATTGGCAAAATTTCAGAGAAATAAAGCAGTGACGTTCAAGGGCAGATATGATCCAGAGGGTACTCAAGCATGGCTTGGGGAGATTGAAAAGATTTTCTGAGTGATGGCTTGTATTGAGGAACATAAGGTATTATTTGATACTCACATGTTGTTAGAGGAAGCTGAAGACTGGTGGCATAATGCACGCCAAAGACTAGAGGTTATTGGCGTTGAGATTACCTGGCATGTGTTCAAAGCACAGTTTCTAGAGAAGTACTTTCCTGAGGATGTGGGCACTAAGAAGGAGATCAAGTTCTTGAGCTAAAGCAAGGAAATTCGATAGTTGTAGAGTATGCTGCCAAGTTTGATGAGCTAGTGAAGTTTTGTCTGCATTATAATACCATTGCTGCTGAGGGTTTGAAGTGTATCAAGTTCGAGTGTGGCTTAAGACCCGAGACTAAGCAAGGTATTGGTTATCAAGAGATTTGCCGGTTTTTTATGCTAGTGAATAAGTGTATAATTTATGATGAGGATAATAGAGCCCGATCTACTCACTATAAGAGTATTGGTGAGAAGAAAGGGAAGAGTCAGATTTGTGGAAAGTCGTGTAGTGCTCCAGCTGACAAAGGGAAACAGAAGTCTAATCAGAAGGCTATTGGTGGGAAAGAGCAGAATGGGGGAGGGACTCCTACTTCTGTGAGATGTTTCAAATATGGT
The DNA here is from genome assembly GCA_022829125.1 of Lathyrus tuberosus. NCBI lineage: Eukaryota > Viridiplantae > Streptophyta > Magnoliopsida > Fabales > Fabaceae > Lathyrus > Lathyrus tuberosus. The sequence goes on along the minus strand of JALAZF010000125.1, from coordinate 12,875,272 downwards.
GAGTTTATACATTATGATCTTGAGTGCTAGAGCACAACTATTAATTGCTTCAAGTGTAGGAAGTCGAGTCACCAAGATGCTGATTATAAGAGTAATAATCTGACTTGTTTTAACAGTGCCGAGCAAGGTCATATTAGTACTCAGTGTGAGAAACTTATGAAGGCTCAATTCGAAGGAAAGGTTTTCGCTATGAGTGGGCAAAGATTATTGCATCAAATAATTTGATTCGAGATACATGTTTTATCAATAATATTCGCTTGATTACTATTATCGATACGGGTGCGACGCATTCGTTTATATGTTCTGAGTGTGTGTCGAGGTTGAATTTGGAAGTGTCTGCTATGAATGGTAGCATGGTCATCGATAACCCAACTAATGGTTCAGTAACTACTTTGTTAGTGTGTTTGAATTTTCCTATAACAACTTTCGGACAAGATTTTGGGATTGACTTAGAATATTTGCCTATAATTCAACTTGATGTTATTCTAGGAATGAACTGGTTGGAGTTCAACCATGTGTTTATCAATTGTTATGATAAGTTGGTGCAGTTTCTTGAATTTGAAGAGAATACGAAGTCGGGTTTCATAACCGTGAGGCAGGTAGAAATGTCCTTAAGTGAGAGTTCTCAAGTGTTCATGGTGCTTGAGTCCTTGAGTGGGGGAAGCGAGAGAATGATTACGGATCTACATGTGGTGTGTGATTTTACTGAAATGTTTCAAGATGACAAAAGTGATTTTCCTCCAGAGCGTGAGGTGGATTTTACTATAGACTTAGTACTTGGTACCAGTATTTTGTCGATGGCTCCTTATAGGATGTATGCTTCAGAGTTGAGTGAGTTAAAAAAACAGTTAGAGAATCTAATTGAGAAGAAGTTTGTTCGACCAAGTGTCTCGTTGTGTGGAGCACTGGTGCTATTATTTAAGAATAAAGATGGTAGCATGAGGTTGTGTGTTGACTTTTGACAACTGAGAAAGGTTACTATCAAGAGTAAGTATCCTCTTTCGAGGATTGATGATTTTATGTATCATTTGGTTGGTGTCTGCGTGTTTAGCAAGATGGATTTGCGTTTGAGTTATCATTAGATACGTGTGAAGTTAGACGATATTCCAAAGACTGCGTTTAGAATGAGGTATGGTCATTACAAATATTCAGTGATGCCATTTGGGGTGTCTAATGCGCCTAAAGTGTTCATGGAGTACATAGATAGAATATTCCATCCATACTTAGACCAATTTACAGTGGTGTGCATCTATGATATTCTGATATATTCCAAGTTTGATGAAGAGCGTGTGGAGAATTTAGGAGTTGTATTACAAGCCTTGAAAGAGAAAAGGTTGTATGTGATGTTGCCTAAGTGTGAGTTCTTGCTAAAAGAGGTGAGTTTCCTTGGTCACGTGATTTCTAATAATGGAGTTACGGTTGATCCATCAAAGACAGGCGATGTGTTGTAATGGGAGACTTTGAAGTCAGTTATTGAGATAAGAATTTTTCTTGGTTTGACTGGTTACAATAGAAGGTTCATCGAAGGCTTTTCAAAGTTGGCAATGCCTTTGACTCATTTGACTCGAAAGAGTCAAGCCTATGTGTGGAGTGTTCAGTGTGAAGAAAGTTTTCAAGAACTTAAGAAAAAGTTGATGTCAGCTCCAGTGTAAATTTTTCCAAGTCCAAATGAATCCTTTGTGGTGTATTGTGATGCTTCAAATATGTGTTTAAGTGGCGTGTTGATGCAGAATAGTCAGATTATGGCCTATGCTTCTAAACAGTTGAAGGTTCATGAGAGGAATTGTTATACGAATGACCTAGAGTTAGCATCTGTGGTGTTCGTGTTGAATATTTTAAGGCATTAATGTGTGTTTGACTTGCTAGAAGTCGAAGATTGAACATCAGAATTCATAGAGTCTAATAAAACCGTTGAGTATTCCTGAGTGGAAGCGAGACATCATTTCCATGGATTTTGTGTCAAGTTTTTCGAAGACAACGAAGGGATTTGATCCCATTTGGGTTATTGTTAACAGACTGACTAAATCAACTCATTTTATACTGATTAGGATCGACTATCCTTTGCAGAAGTTGCCCGAGTTGTATATTTAGACGGTTGTTAGCTTGCACAGTATTCCATAGAGTATTGTGTCAGATAGAGATATGAGGTTTACATTAAGTTTTTGGCAGAGTTTTTAGGAAGCGATGGGTACTAAGCTGAAGTTGAGTTCTGTTTATCACCTACAGACAGATGGTCAGACAGAGAAGACTATTCAATATTTGGAGGATTTGCTGAGAGTGTGTGTTTTGGAGCAGGGAGGTAACTGGGATAGTTACTTGTAGTTGGTTGAGTTTACCTACAACAAAAGTTTCCATTCTAGTATTGGAATGACACCGTTCGAGGTATATTGTATAGTAGGAGGTGTAGGAAACCTTTGTGTTGCTATAATTATAGTCAGAACGTGGTGCTTGGACCTGAGATAGTTCAACAAACTACTAAGAAGATCTAAGAGAAAATGAAAGCTTTGTAAATTCGTCATAAGAGCTATCATAACAAGAGGAGGAAAACACTTGAGTTCCAAGAGGGAGCTCAGGTGTTCTTGAGGGTTACTCCAGTAACTGGTGTTGATCGCGTGTTGAAGTCTAAGAAACTTACGCTGTTTTTCATTGGTTTGTTCAAATTCTTCATAAAGTAGGAGAGATGGCATACCGAGTGGCATTGTTGCCATATCTTTCGAATTTTCATGATGTGTTTCATGTGTCTCAGTTGAGGAAGTACATTCTTGATTTGTCTCATGTGATCCAATTGGATGATGTTCAAGTTAGAGAGAACTTAACAGTTAATACTTTGCCGTTGAAAATTGAGGACGTCGCTTCAGTGAAAGTTGTTGGGGAGGTCATGTTGGTGGCAGTGTGACACGGAAGCTCGATAGTAGGATGAGAAAGTTTTATCCAGAGCTTTTCTCATCAGGTAATTTTTTAAGGTAAAAATTCATTAAGGGGGGAATAGTTGTAACACCCCAATTTAATTATTCTCTTATTTAATTATTTATTTAATTTAATTGGGTAACTTATTTAAATAATTATGTTTGTGATGTTTGACATGTTTGGTCAGTGACGGTATTTGTAGTTATTTGTGTGAATTAATTAGTTTAGTGGGAATTAATTAATTAATTGATTAAAAATTGGAGAGAATATGAAGAATTGGGCCAGTTTTGTAAATTAAGAGAGTTTAGTGGTGAGTGGAGAGAAGTGGAGTGTTAGTATGGTAAAATAATAGTTATGGTAAATTAATTAGAATATTATATATTCTGAAAAATATAGAAATTAGGTTTAGAGAATATTTATGTTAGTTCGTGAAAATAAGGGGATTTGAGATAAGAACATTGGAAGGGAGAGCTAGGGCTTGAGAGAAAGGATCCTTAGGAGCTTGCTTTGCTGATTTTTGTTAGAATTACAAGTTAAAGGGGCTCTTCATCTCAGGGTGCTTATATCATGAAAGGGTGGAGAGGTTTCTCTTAACCTCCATTAGGGTTTTCTTTTTTCTATTTAATTGATGATAATATGATAAATGATGTGTGCAAATATTGTTTTGATGTTATGAATTGCTATGATATTGTATTGTTGATGCTATGATGTTCACGTGCATAAGTAAATTGATTTAATGATGGAATTGGTGAGAAATTGGGCGTGGCGGTTATGAACATGATTGAATAATCCATGATAAAACTGATAGGGTTGTGTTGATTAGTGATTACTTTATGTGTTTGTCATGTTCGAATGTGGAATTGTTGTGTTTGGATTATTACAATAGGGATTGGTTTGAGGCATGAGAGTTATAGGATGAAGAAGATGGGTGTTACTGTAAAAAAATAGATTTTTTGGATAATTTAGTGATGATAATTGATTGACACTACATGTCAATCGATTGCCTGTGTGCAATTTTGGAAATAAAGGGAATGACAATCGGTTGATATGTTGGATCAATCTATTGGAATTGTGTATTTTTAGAGAGAAAAAAATTAGATGTCAATCGATTGCTGGAAGGAATTAATCGTCTGTATTAAGTCTTGAATCATGTTTTGAAAAGTCAATGAGTAAATGGACTTGATGACAATCGATTGCCATCCCATGACAATCGATTGTTGTTATATAATTTTTAAAAATTTCTAAAATTGAATTGTGTCTTATTCCCTGACGATTTTGATTGTAACTTTGGTTATGTAAGTCTAAATGGAGTATCGTTCGAAGTGTTAGAGAGCTAACACGCATAACTCCCTCATGGTAGTGGGTTGCGACATAATTGTTGTATGAATGTATATTTAATGTGTGAATGTATATTGTTTATTGTATGTATATTTGCATGAATGATCATACATGTTTGCCGATAATTGATGATGGGAGTGGTTCAGAGTGAGAACTACTCATATTGTGTTGAGTTCATGGTGAATTACAGTCAGAGTATGGATGTAATCTTTGTTATGATGTTGTGTGATCTTCTACATTCAGAGTGGGTTTGTATATGTTATTGTGTTGTTGTCATTGCATTAAGATATGATATGCATCATTTGTTGCATTGTTGTGAAAGAGTCATATTTGCTAGTTTATAGTGGTGACTAGTAACTTGTCCCAAACTTAGCGTGGGGGCTTGAAGCCCAGAGTAGGGATCGGGGTTCATAGAGAGTAGAACCTAGTTTGTATGAAGAACCAATTGTTAAGTCGATACCATATGCATATAGAGTTGAGTTGTGAGTCTTATTTAAAGTGGGGACCATGACAAGCATGATTCGAGTCGAGGGTTGCATTGCATTATATAATGGCCATGCAAATGAGATGCTTGTGTATTGATAAATACTCTTGCATGATTTGGAGAGTTTGATTTTAATGTGAGTGAGATGTGAATACCTGATATTTGAGGTGCATATCTGATACATGTAAGATTGTGTACTGTGGAATCTATCCTAATTATTTATGCACCATTTATTATTTGAATTTATTCTCACCCCCTTTTGTGTTGTTGCAATTGTGCTCCTCTGGAGTATAGATAATTAGGTACCTGAGTAGGAACTTAAGGTTGATGACAACTTTGTGCCTATTTATTTTCTAGTCATTTGCGTCTATGGTTGGAGCCGCTCTGATACATAACCCGAGGGAAACAACATGTTTGGTATTTGCTTATGTTGTGTATCTTTTCCTTTGATTTTAGTTTATTGGTGAACCACTTTAATATTGTTGTGAAGACTTTTTATGTCGAGTATTTCATAATTTAGTTGCTTATAAATTGGTTTAAAATTTCAATTATGTGGTTCAAATGTGATTTGTTTGTATGTTGAGTGACATTCTACTTGAATGATTTATGTTTTATTCAATTATTTGTCGAGTTGGGAACTAGGGTGTTACAGTTATTATCAGAAACCGTTATGAATAGTACTTACATTTTATTATAATTTTTGTTAACAACCGTGGTGATAAGTTTTACATATATATAAGGAGAAACCCTACGTTCTCTAGAAGTGTGTGGGTTCGACCCCAAAGCACTTTATGGTCATTGGATAGCATGTAAAGCAACAACACTCCAGAAGGCTCCAAAATAACATAAGATTATACTTCAATTCCTGTTCGCCATATGCCCTACCTTAAGAGTTTGAGTTTTACTTCATCCTTCATTAAATCTGTACACAATCATTGTCAAAGCAAACACGTAATGAATCAACAAATTGAAGACAAATAAACTAAGAACTTCCATAACTCACCAAAAATAACCTTCCTTTCTTCTTGAGAATGGGATTTCATCAATAATTAGGTGTCAATGAGTAACTTCGGACATTTTAGGTCGGCTTTATCTTACAGAATGCCACCCCCTTAGGTAACCCAGGTCGTTATTAAAGCTCATTAGCCGCTTCTTTTGGTACATATCTTTCGTATAAACGTATTCATCTTCGTATATGTATACTCTATTTCCCATGAGGAAATGAATCTCAATCAAATACCTAGGGAATAACTCAGTACGTTTACCCTTCACTCCGTTCCTAACAGCGCAAACCGTCACTTGGGCCTCTGGAAGGATAGAAGTAACCTAAAAGAATTAATCTTTGAAAGGCTGTAGCTTAAAAAAAGCAACAAAGCCCCGAACGGTCCGCACCAGAGAAACTATTCCTTTACTCCAAATCTGAGACGAATGGGTACGATAACACCGGAAGAGATGAAAGAAAATGGTCAGAGAAGGTTTTCCCTTCAAATATTCACACCAATATTGGAATACTTTCCCATACGTCCAACTTGCTAGCTGGAGTTGCAATGGATCCATTACCAAATTCTTAAGAACTTATATCTCAAAAGTAGTGAAGGGAATATGTCGACAAACTAGCAAGTGTACTAATTGTGTCGAAGCAATAAAAATATAATATCATTTTCACAAGGATGGTGTCAATTTAACAAAGTGATTATTGTGCTCTAAAAGTAAATATGGAGGATTTTTTAAATTTTATTTGCAAAAGTAAATTGTGGATATAAAAGTTATAGGAAAATATGATATTGAGAAAGCGACTAGGTTTCGTTTCGACTCCATTGATTATCACTATTGGTAATTGTTTCTATTTCTATGAACGATAAATTAACATGACCGTTATACCCAATTTCTTGGTGTGTAACTCACTCTTATTAACGAAAACTCCCTAATTCCTTAGGCAAATTTGAAGTAAAAACAAGAAAAACGCTCGTTAGTTTCTCAATCTCAAACATATAATAATTTATTCCTAAATAAATGACTAAGTTTGAACAATTATCCTATTTCATGTTGATGACAGTCCGTCTTTGCATGAAATTAGGCAAAGAATCGGAGAAAAAAAAGTCAAAGAGGAGTTAAAATGAAGATGAAAGACCAAAGATTGAGGAAAAAATTGCTAAGTGTGAAAAATTGGACTTGGTGAAAAAGGGAGCAAAAATGTGCAACTATTGGAATAATCATGCACATCATCGCACGTGCGGTAGATTTGTACTCTCTACATCGCGTGTCCGATGCATGTCATCATGCGTGTGATGACCCCATTTTCTAGGCTATTTCTAACGTGTCTGATCCATTCTAAGCTTTTTTAAGGGGAAATTTTTCACTTTTGCAATGGTTACAAAAATTGGCACTACAAGTACGATTTTTACAACATCAAGGGTGATTTTAATTAGTATTGTAATATGGATTATGAGTAGCTAAACTCCTCTAGGTTAGGTTATGTGTGATGAACCTTTTTCAATATTGTTGGATAATATGTTGATTTGACTTTGTATGAATTCTTTGATCTATAATCCTATTCAATTGCTTATTGTTCCTAATGATTTTATATGAGTTACTCTTTTAAATTGATTTTGGGCACACAGGGATTATTAACCATTAGTCTATGTGTTGGACCTAGGGAAATTGTTGTACTTACACTGGTTGAATAAGAATAGGAAACCCCGAGTAGCGGCATAAGGAATTAAGGTTCTATGCATAGCCTAATCCTGCTTAAGCTGGTGGACTAGGGATAAGAAACTATGAGTAGTGATTAATGAGCTATTTCGCAAGGGATTGGTTATAGTGGCTTTGTTAATTTTTCGTGGGATTATACTGATAACATTATTCATATAAGGCATCAAACATCAACAATAGAGAAATAGGCGATTCAATACACAACCTGACCGCTTTCATAATTCTGTTTAAACCCTTATTTTACTTTTCACATTGCAAACTTGAACTCCCCCTCCATTTACTATTTTATTTTCATTGCACAAATTTGACTTGTTCAAAAAAAGCCCATGTGGATTCGATCTTAATTATTACTTTGACACTATCGGTACACTTGTCGAGAAGTCATCAATTTTTTGGCATCGTTGTCAGGGACCGTTGATTGTCAACGAGGCAACGCTTGTGCAAATTTTTATTTTAAGTTTTTTTTTGTATTTATTGCTTTTTGTTTTATTTTCTTGTTTATCATAGTGCTACTGAGGCCTTTTCTTTTTGTGTATGCGCAGCTCAGGATCAACATTACTACCATTTGACCCAGAAATTGAAAGAACCGCACATGCTCTCAGAAAAATAGTTAGAGAAGTAACTCTAGCCAATAAGATCCTAGTAGAAGATCCACCACCTATTTATTCAGACACTGAAGAGGAAAATACCATGGCAGCACCAACATCCCAAACCATGGGGCCTTACTGTAAAAGAATCAACGACAGACAAGTTTCTAGAGGGATTATACTGGCAGATCCTGCTAACTTTAATATTAAGAATTTTGTACTTTAAGGTTTAAGAGACAATCCATTCGAAGGGAACGTTATTAGAGATCCGTGGGAACATCTTGCACGCTTCTATAAAACTGCTTTGATGTGCAAACCAGATGATGTTATGAAAGACAAAGTAAAGTTACAGTTGTTTGGTTTCTCACTCTTTGGAAGGGCGAAAAACCAGTTACTATGCCCTCCAAATGGAACCATTCATACATGGGAGGAGCAGGATGATAAGTTCCTAGAAAGATTCTTCACCACCATTAAGTTTACTGAGAGAAGAGCAAAAATTATGAATTTTGAACAACAAGACACTGAATCACTATTCTCGCAACTGTGAAAAAACAACCGGCGGAAAAAATAGAAGAGTCGCCACCGAACGTTATTTATCCCGACGGGGGAAAGGAAACGATCGAAGAAAACCTCAAAAGGGGAGAAGACATGGTCATCGCAACCATAGTCCGGGTTCGGGAGTCGGTTACGCGAGAGGATGGTATTAGCACCACTTGTGTCTGTTGTAGTAAATGGGATCCATTCTTGTAGTATAATCAAAGGGTGTGTTATCTAAAGCTCTACTGCTAAACGGAAACGAAAAGAAAAAGGAGACTCGATAGGACTTCGTCGTCCTATGCCTATGTATTCCCTCGTGCAATGGGAAAGTCAGAGTCAACGTAGTTCGGAGACTACGGGCAAAGGGGGAAGGTTGCTTGTAACACCCCGATTTTTATACAGCAAGAGTATATTTTTAAAAGGTACTATTTTCCATAAATAAATTAGTTAAAGGTTTTCTTGGTATGAAAATAGCGTCCCATTTTTTTTTAAAACGACAGATACCGCGACAATTTTGTAGTTAATAACATTTTAAGAACTCAACATATGTTTTATAAAAGAAATTAGATGAATTATTCTTATAGCGTAAAACATATTGTACATATAGACGACACAACGCCATAGGATATGAAGTGTAAATAATGGTTATAATACAATCCATAAAATAACAGAATAAAAGTCCTCGACAGGTACTCACACAGGAGAGATACCCCAAGGAGAAAATTTCTAACCATGCATAGTGAAAGTCATATGGCGCACGCCATCTAGTACTAAAATACTCCTACCAGCCACACATTCCACTCCCTAAACTAAGCCTAACGACAACCACAATAACCACCCGCCCCGGCTCCGCATAATCCACTACAAGCACTCGATAGGGTCTGATCAAAGCCATCCTCATCATATCCTCTCTCATAACCATGCTCTGAGGGATCCTCAGTGTCGTCATCCTCTACCTCACCTACGACTGGCTCCAGTGACGACACGCATGTTGGATTAATATGAGGGAGTTCGTCTATGGGAAAGATGTCACGAGTGAACATCGAGGGTAGTCCTAACGACATATCTAAGTCTAGGGGAGGCATGGATATATTACGAAAGAACGGTCCGCTCCCCACAGCTAGGTCGTATGAAGGTACAGGTGGGGCTGAAGGAGAGGTCAACAAACCAAAACGATCAATCACCCCTGAGAGAAAGCTAGAGATGATAAAAGAGGCTGAAATCTGGAAGGTCATAGCTCGACGAGAGTAAGTAGTCTTCGGATCCATATCAGCAGTAATGGTGGTCTCAAGTACATTCTCGGTGAATGAGACCTGTCCTAGGGCCGGGCCGAACCCCTAAGACGTCTCGATCCAATCATCCGAAAAAGTGAAGTCCGTCATCTTCGACGGCGGTAGCTACTCACTCCTCGGGTGTGTCATGATCTAATGGCGTAATCGCCCACACATCCACTGAAAGGGTCATCAATCCGAAAATAACAAATATACAATAGCGGAGCATCAAGCATAACTAAAGAATACATTATACATGACTAGAGACCTCATTCTAACACATGTATGTAATCATTTACAAATATAGTACACATAGCATAATTAAAACTCATTCCTAATGCAATGCCTATATGTCGATGCACATGATTCCGGAATATCAATCCCTCCGCAAAGGGTCGTGGTATCGCTTCAAGATTTAGTGCCACTAAGGTGATGGGTATCTACACCATCAATCAGACTCAAATATCCACATCGGGATAAGGTGGTTCCATCTTGGACACGCACCCTCGTGACTCCTCTCCGGTAGCCACGTAACCATGAAGTGCATGATGTATACAATTCCCATATATGCATTTCAACATATGTGTAACATCACAACATATCATACGAAATAATTTATCTCATGCATAAAATTACGTCAAGACATATATACAAACATTTACTCATTTATACAACTAGTTATCTTTAGAATAAAACACGTAGGAAGATACGGTGCAGGTATAAATATAGAATATAGTTTCATTATTGGAAGACGTATTTTAAAATAGAGAGATGCCTTTACCGTCACGAGCTTTTCGGTTATAGCCTTTGTTCACAAACCGCGTACTATTGAACCCTAAGTCACGTAATGTTTTACCATTAAATATATTATAATATTTATTTCTATTATTATTTATTATTAGAAATTATATATATATATATATATATATATATATATATTATTAATTTAGTCAAATAACATGAATTGTTCATTTAATTAAAATTTATTTAAAAAAAAAATCAATATCTATTTTTAACGTAATAATTTTTTTTTCCTGTGCTATTCAAAAAATGTAATTGTTTTTATAACTAGGCACTCTAGAGCCTATTACAACATAATTAGATTAACATGTCTTTTAGTTTCTTTATTTTTATTTCAGAACCACATTTATTATACCCAACCACTAGAACTACAAGGATTTATTATTTTAATTAAAACATGCTCCAATAAGATTTTCAACTCCTAAAATATCTAATGTTTTATATTACTACTCAGTCAACACAATCACTCTCATGTGCCAGGGAAAGAAATGTCACGTTTTTTCCCTTCAAATTGTGAGTTATTATAAAATGTATCAAACATGATTTAACCACTTTAATATAACAGTTATATAATGAGTCAGTTTAAATTTGAAAAAAATAAACTAGTTACTTAAGAAAAGAACAATACATTTTAATTAATGATTAAATATTAGTCACTTAGTGACATGTTTTAGCAGAAAAATTCCCAGCCTTTATTTATTTATTTTTAATAGAATATATTTTTAGATAGACATATCTTGAAAGTCCTCTAATAATTCTCAACTAAAAAAAAATCATTGTTTTAAAGAAATCTCATCACTAAATCTTAAGTCCAAAACCTCTCAAGTATAGATATTGTAAGTAAGATTATACCTAAGAGAGGGGGGGGGGGGGGGGGGGGGGGGTGAATTAGGTTCCTTAGAATATTTTCCGGTTTTTCGATGAACTTTGACTTTTACTTTCCAAAAGTTTCTAAGTGATGAAATGCGGTAAAATACGGAAAGTAAAGAACACCGAGAAGTATACTGGTTCCCCTCACAGCCCGAGAGTACTCCAGTACCCTTTCAACATGAAAGAGAATTCACTAAAATGTTAGATCTTAGACAAGACTACGTAGTCTTTCTATACTAGACCCTAACACACCACCAAGAACAATCCTCTTGGATTTTACAAGTTTAAAGTCCAACCGAGAACAAACCTCTCACAATGGACCTCTTGTATCCACAATTCGGATAACAAGGATTATAACAAACCCTATAAGAAAAACAATCCTTCTCCTTATAGTCAGCACCTAAATCCAAACAATCCTTGGAACTTTAGGATTTTACAATAATTCTGAATTTTTGAGTAAGTTGTTGAAACTTTGATTCTTCAATATATCAATCACAAGATTAATCTTCTTCTTGAGCAAGTAATCTTTATTCAGAATATACAAGTTTTTTATGATGCAAGAATGAAACTATAATGATTAAGATGAAAGTTCACAGTCAAAGTTTCACTCTTAGAAAATTCTGACTTTTTACACTTGAGAAAATGAAAGATTTTAGAGAATAAAGATGTTTGAAAATTTTAATGCAAGAAGGTGAGTTTAAAAACTGAAATTATGAGTTTATATAAGCCACTAAACACCTTTACAAAAGGGTGTTAATGTCCAAAGGTTTCCATACATCAAAAACTATTTTCAAAAAACTCATAATGCTGAAAAATAAAATATTTTTACATACTGGTTCAGTGTTAATCGATTAACACTATTGAACTACAATATGTTAATCGATTAACAGCCTGCAACGAGCAAAAAATTCAAATTTTCTTAAGGTTAATTGATTAACACAAATGAACTACAAAACGTTAATCGATTAACCAGTGTTAAATATTGAAAAATACTTTAACAAAAGGTATGAAAAGGAATGGTTTTCAAAAACAAATATTTTGATGATTCATGTCAAGTATGATTGATGATATGAACACTTGTATATTCAAGAATAAGTTGAGTTCATATACCTTTTAGATTATGATCAATTGTTTGAAAATCTTCAAGAATTTTTTATATAATTTATACTTGAAACTTGATGTTTGACTTGAATCATTTCCTTTTTTATCTTCAATAGATTTTACAATGTTGTTGTCTTCATCAAAACACATTTGAGAATCTTGATTCTTCAATCTCCCCATTTTTTATGATGACAACTCTTCTCTTTGAAAACTTTAATTTTATCTTTGATTTCTCTAACAAAAAGAATGCTCCCCCTAGATGTAAGCTCCCCCTAAAACCATGTTTGGGAGAATTTTTGAATCATCTTATTTTGCTACAAAATTGTTAGAGAAACAAACATAGACATGCTTCTCCCCCTTTGTCATTACCAAAAAGGAAGGGAAAAGTCTTAAGAATTTTATGATGAAAACATATGGAACGTATAGCACATTTGAAACATATTAGAACACACAAGTTTGAACAACACAAAACACATAACATAACATTAAACATTAAGTCCCAACAACACATTAACCATAAGTTTTACAAACATTCAAAGCATAACACAATATAATCTTAAACACTTAGACATAAACTTAATACTAAAAAAAACTAAAGAACACTAGAAAACATAATACATCTTTTAATCACTTTCCAACATCTCATTGTTTTCTTCTTCCTCTCCTCCTTCTTCCTCTTCATCTTCTACCTCTTCTTCACTTTCCTCGACTCTTGGTTTTCGGCGACGCGATTTAGTAAGCTTAAGCAAAAATTTCTTAATATAGACCATTTCAAAAGAATGAGTGTTCATTGTTGCTTCCATCGAACGCATTTTGTTATAAAGTCTTCATTTGTATACCCGCCTTCCGGAGGCGGTGAAGGAGTGAAAGTTTGAACATCATCTTTGTAAACATATAAACCTTGCCGATTTTTTATGATGCCCGTGTTCCGTAAACAAGTAGAAGCATTAATTTCACAATCTTTGGAACTCATTTCAACCTTTGGTTCTCTTTTGACAAGAATTCCAAGTGACTCAAGAAGCTTTGACACAATCCTTCCATAAGGTATACCACCACTCAAGTTTTGTTGGTAAAACATGTGATACAAAACAGTGCATGCCCAATTTACTTTTAAGCCATTCTTGAAAGCAAACATGATTTGCAATTCCGGATCAGTAATTTGAGTGTGGTTGGAGTGTTTTGGCAGCAAGACATAAGCAATAACATAGTGTAGCATTCTATCCGTTACCGATAAATTCTTCGAATATAGCAAGACTCTAGAAGAAGCATTACTTTGTCTACCCATAACATCAACTTGATTCACTCGAGAAAGAGGAAAATAGTAATCCATTTTATTATAGTCTTTCCATCCATTAGATTTTGGAGTAAACCCTTGCCTAATAATCTGTCCATCAGAAGGCAATCCTAACTTTTTTCCAAAAGTTTCAGCATCAACACTAATATCATTGTTCTTAACTTTCGATGTTAAACAGTGGTCTTCGAATTCATCAGTACCCACATGCAAGTTAGAATAGAATTATTTCACTAAATCAGGATACACAAGACCAATCTCAGATACAAAGTTATCTATCTTATGGCGCCTAAACAATTATGGAAAATTAAAACTTTCAACAGGAAAAGATGATAAGAGGACATATTTTACCGGCATCAATAATCTGTTCCGGAAATCAAACGTGAGCCTCCGTTGTTTTTTTGTTGGAGCAGCTTCTTCTTGATGTGAGCTTTCTTCTCCCATTTTTACCTTTCCTTTCTCTCTTCTTGAAGATGCCATGGATGAAATTTTGAAGGTTTGAAGGTGATTTTCGGATTTTTGAGAGAAAATAATTTTGATGGAAGAGTTGTGTGGTTTGGTGAGATTATAATGAAGATTTGATGAGTGGGGTTTAATTTTGGTGGTTGAATGACTTTTAATGAGTTGAAGAAGTGAGTAAAAGATAGTAATGAGTAGTAAAGAGTGATTAAGAGTACCAATGTAAGTTGGAAGGATAAGTTGACTTATCCTAAAAGTACTTATTTAAGACAAAGACCAGACGAAGACCACATAAAAAACAATTAAAGAAAACATAAAAATTCGGCATATAAATTAATTTTCTTATTTTTGGAAATTGCTACAGGGTTAATCGATTAACCCAAAACCAACATAACTTGGTTAATCGATTAACAGAACAATAATTTGTGCAAATACTTACAGTGTTAATCGATTAACATATTTGCAAAGGCAAAAGGTTAATCGATTAACATACTAAAAAAAACAGCAACTTAATAAGTTTTAGTATGCTAAGAAAATTTCAAATGTGACACTTTGACATGTTATTAAATAACATAATGCAACTTGTGGTAATCCAAAAAATTCATGAAAATAACTTTATGAGCACAAAAAGTGAAAATAAGTCATTTTTGCATAAAATTCACATTTTAATAAAAAATTGACAATCATAAAAATTAGAAATAATGTGTACCGTGGCTTCATTATATCATATAATGAATAAATATTAAAGATTTAAATGTCACCTTCATTCAATATTCCAAGCTCTCGACGAATCTTAAAAAATGCGTCTCGAGGAAGCGGTTTTGTGAAGATATCCGCTAGTTATTTTGAGTCTCGATAAACGTTATCTCAATGTCTCCTTTTAAAACGTGATCCCTTAGAAAGTGATGTCTAATATCTATGTGTTTGGTCCTTGAATGCATGATTGGATTTTTTGATATATTGATTGCACTCGTGTTGTCGCATTAGAGAGATATGCATCCTAGATTCACACCATAGTCATGAAGTTGTTGCTTCAACCAAAGTATTTGTGAACAACAGCTACCGGCGGCGATATACTCTGCTTCTGCAGTGCTAAGTGCCACACTTGCTTGCTTTTTGCATGACCAAGAGACTAAGGCATTTCCAAAAATGTGACAAGTTCCGCTTGTGCTTTTTTTGTCCGTCTTACATCCTGCATAATCTGCATCAGAAAAACCAACAAGACTACATATACTACCTTTAGGGTACCATAGGACGACATTGGATGTTCCTTTAAGATACTTCATTATCCTCTTTACCGCTATGAGATGAGATTCCTTCGGACAAGCTTGAAATCGAGCACACAAACATACACTAAACATAATATCAGATCGACTAGCGGTTAGATATAATAAAGAGCCGATCATACCTCGATATTTAGTGATATCAATTGGAATACCGGATTCGTCATGATCAAGATATGTGCCGGATCCCATTGGAGTTTCTATCTCTTTGCAAGTATCCATGTCAAATCTTTTAAGAAGTTCTTTACAATATTTGAATTGATTGATAAATATCCCATTCTTTGTTTGTTTGATATGTAATCCAAGAAAGTAGTTCAACTTTCCCATCATGGACATTTCAAATTCTCCTTGCATGATTTTTGAGAATTCTTCACATAAGGACTCATTTGTAGATCCAAAAATGATGTCATCATCTACATAAATTTGCACTAAGATAGTATGATGGTTAATTCTCTTAATAAACAAAGTGGTATCAACTTTACCTTTTTCGAAACCGTGTTCGCAAAGAAAATTACTTAACATATCATACCAAGCTCTTGGTGCTTGCTTCAATCCATACAAGGCCTTTTTGAGTTTGTAAAGATGATTAGGATGTTTAAAATCTTCAAAACCTGGAGGTTGATTTACATAAACTTCTTCAAGTATGTATCCATTTAGAAATGCGCTTTTAACGTCCATCTGATACAACTGAAAATTCAAAGAACAAGCATATGCTAATAATAATTTAATTGCTTCTAGTATAGAAACCAGTGTAAATGTTTCCTCAAAATCTATACCTTCTTCTTGATTATAGCCTTGTGCTACTAATCTTGCTTTGTTCCTTATAATGATACCATTTTCATCTAACTTATTTTTTAATATCCATTTAGTGCCAATAATATGCTTACCATTTGGTCTTGGAACGAAATCCCATACCTTATTTCTTTTGAACTGATTTAATTCTTCTTGCATGGCTAGAATCCATTGATCATCATCTAAAGCATCTTGGACTTTATATGGTTCTATTTGAGAAACAAATGCCATATTGAGACAAGCATCTTTTAGATTTAACCGAGTAGATACTCCTTGAGATATGTCTCCAATAATCTTGTCAATAGGGTGATCTTTATGCGTCCTCCATTATTTTGGTAGTTCGCTTACTATAGACTTTTTTTTGAATAGATTCTTCTTGATGATCTACTTGATTCTCATTGTTGACTTTGGAGGAGTCTTCTTGAGGAGCTTCTATGGAATCATCATCATCACAAATAACAATATCCTCCTTGGAGGGGTTAGATTCATCAAACTTAACATGCATAGATTCTTCAATAGTTAAAGTTCTTTTATTATAAATTCTATATGCCTTACTAGAGAGTGAATAGCCAAGAAATATACCTTCATCCGATTTTTCATCGAACTTACCAAGATTGTCTTTGTCATTATTCAAGACAAAACATTTGCATACAAATATGTGAAAGTAAGCAATGTTTGGCTTCCTCCCTTTGAAAAGTTCATAAGGGGTCTTCTTAAGAATAGGTCTAATGTTAACACGATTACTTACAAAACATGTCGTGCTTACCGCATCCGCCCAAAAGTATTTTGGAAGATTTAAGTCGCTAAGCATTGTTCTTGCAAGTTCCACCAACGACCTATTCTTTCTTTCTACAACACCATTTTGTTAGAGGGTTTTTAGTGCCGAGAAGTTGTGAGATATTCCACGTTCTTCGCAAAATTCTTCGAAATAAGCATTTTTGAATTCTCCACCATGGTCGCTTCTTATGGAGGCAATTGTTAATGATTTCTCATTTTGAATTTGCTTCGCATATTTCTTGAACGCCTTGAATGCATCACTTTTCTGCACTAAAAAGAATGTCCAAGTATATCTAGAAAAATCATCAACAATAACTAAAGCATATACATTACCTCAGAAGCTTCTTGTTCTTTATGGACCAAATAAGTCCATATGCAACAATTGTAGTGGCCTTGAAGTGGACATCACATCCTTGGATTTGAAAGTTGTCTTGGTTTGTTTCCCTTTTTGACATGCATCACACAACTTATCTTTGACATATTTTATCTTTGGTAAGCCAATAACTAAATCATGCTTAATTAATTTATTCAAATGCTCCATATGAATGTGAGCAATCCTTTTGTGCCATAGCCATGAATCATTATTGTTTGCCATAAGACATTTAACCTTCAAAGAAACGTCATCAAGGGAAATCATAAAAATATTGTTAATTCTTTTACCTTTAAGCATGACCTCATTAGTGACTTCGTCTTCTATCAAACATTCATCTTTGGTGAAATTGATTTTGAAACCTTTGTCACAAAGTTGGCTTATGCTAAAAAGGTTATGTTTTAATCCTTCAGCAAAAAGCACATTTTCTATAGTTGTGAAAGGTGGTGCACCAACATTGCCTATGCCAAGAATCTTTCCTTTATTGTTATCTCCATAGGTAACAAAACCCTTGGCCTTAAGCACTAGATTTGAAAATTTATTTATATCTCCCGTCATATGCTTAGAACAAACACTATCAAGATACCATAGATTTGAAGTGGTCTTCAAGCAAACCTACAAAACAAAATTACGTTTTGTTAGGTACCCAGATAGCCTTGGGTCCTTCATAATTAGTACCTTTATTTACCCACACATAATGTCCACTTGCAACACTAAAGTCTCTTACATAGCAAGCATTAGGTGTATGGCCAATAATACCACAATAAAAATAAGTAGGAACAAAATTGCTTTTATATCTTGGAATATATGATTTCTTTTTAGGAAATCTTTTCTTTGTAGGAGATCTTTTCTTTTTAGGATAAGAATGCACATTCCTAGGTTTGTTCACTTTCTCTTTAGAAGTTTGGTTACTAGCCTTAACAAAGATTGTTTTACTAGAACTTGGTTTAGAAAACTTTGAGTAACCAAGTCCACTTTTATCATTTGAATATCTTTGTTGACTAAGGACCGCTTCTAATCCAGATTGTCCTTTCTCATATCTTTCTAGGACTCTTTTTAATTGAACAATTTGGAAAGAAAGTGATTCATAATTTTTACATACCAACTCTTGTTTTTCTTCACTAGTTTTATTTTGTTTTTCATTTTTTGGTTCTTTTTCCATAACATCAACTTTTTCTTCTAAAGATGTTATTTGTTTCTTTTGTGAAGAAATTGTTTTACATAAGACCTTACATTCATTCAAGAGTTCATTTATAGCTTTATGTGCATCATTATCATAAAGAGAAAACTTATTACTAACTTTATCATTTTCATCATCGGAGTTGTGTGTGGCCATAAGTTCCAAATTTGCGCTTTCACCGCTCTCCGAGTCGGATGATGAACTAATGTCATTGTCTTCCCATGCTATATATGCCTTTTTATTTTTTGATTCCTTCTTGCCTTTGAAACTTCCTTTCTTTGAGAGTTTTGGACAATCAGGATTTATGTGACCTTGCTTTCCACATTCATAACAGGTAATATCTTGAAATGAAGTGGTAGCCTCCTTTTTCTTAAAGTGTTTATTTCTTTTAGCATAAAAAGACTTGTCTTCATTACCAAAAAATTTACCAAGTCTTTTTACTAGTAGCATGAAATTTTCGTCTTCCTCCAATGAATCATCATTTTGCTTATCTTTTAAATCTACTTTCAATGCAATACCCTTGGATTTCTTTTCTTGATGTTCATGTTTTTCAAGTCGTCCAAGTTCTAATTCATGTTCTTGGAGTTTTCCAAATAGTGAAGCGGAAGTCATTGTAGAAAGACTTTTCTTTTCCGATATTGCCGTAACTTTTGGTTGCCATTCTCTAGTCAAGGATCTAAGAACTTTGATATTTAATTCATCATTAGAGAATGTCTTACCAAGTGCCATTAAGTGATTAGTCAAATGAACAAATCTTTTCTGTAATGCAATAATTGATTCTCCAGGATGCATTCGGAACATCTCATATTCTTGACTTAATGTATTTAATCTAGATCTTTTAACTTCAGTTGTTCCTTCATGTGTTTCCACTAAAGTGTCCCAAATTTCTTTAGCAGATTTACATTGTGAAACTCGGAAAAATTCATCAATACTTAAAGCACTTTGTAAAATGTTGATAGCTTTCTTTTCATCGAGAAATTTCTTTCTATCATCTTCATTATAAGCATTTTTAACCTTTGGAGTTGCAACATCGTTTACAACACTCATTGGTCGATGTGGACCATTTTCAACAGTTTCCCATATTCCATCTCCTTGTGCTTCTAAGTGTGCTCTCATTCGAATTTTCCAAAAGTAGAAATACTCTTCTGAAAATAGAGGGGGCTTGTTACTACTACTGCCATCTTGGAAAACCGGATTTGCGCTTGTGGAAGCCATTTTGGATCTTGTAGGAACAGGTTACCTAACCTGCCCTGATGCCAATTGTATGTAGGATTATACCTAAGAGGGGGGGGGGGGGGGGGGGGGTGAATTAGGTTCCTTAGAATATTTTCCAGTTTTTCGATGAACTTTGAGTTTTACTTTCCTAAAGTTTCTAAGTGATGAAATGCGGTAAAAATGCGAAAAGTAAAGAACACCGAGAAGTATACTGGTTCCCCTCACAGCCCGAGAGTACTCCAGTCCCCTTTCAGCATGAAAGAGAATTCACTAAAATGTTAGATCTTAGACAAGACTACCTAGTATTTCTATACTAGACCCTAATACACCACCGAGAATAATCCTCTTGGATTTTACAAGTTTAAAGTCCAACCGAGAACAAACCTCTCACAATGGACCTCTTGTATCCACAATCCGGATAACAAGGATTATAACAAACCCTATAAGAGAAACAATCCTTCTCCTTATAGTCAGCACCTAAATCCAAACAATCCTTGGAACTTTAGGATTTTACAATAATTCTGAATTTTTGAGTAAGTTGTTGAAACTTTGATTCTTCAATATATCAATCACAAGATTGATCTTCTTCTTGAGCAAGTAATCTTTATTCAGAATATACAAGTGTTTTATGATGCAAGAATGAAACTATAATGATTAAGATGAAAGTTCAAAGTCAAAGTTTCACTCTTAGAAAATTCTGACTTTTTACACTTGAGAAAATGAAAGATTTTAGAGAATAAAGATGTTTGAAAATTTTATGCAAGAAGGTGAGTTTAAAAATTGAAATTATGAGTTTATATAAGCCACTAAACACCTTTTTACAAAAGGGTGTTAATGTCCAAAGGTTGCCATGCATCAAAAACAATTTTCAAAAACTCATAATGCTGAAAAATAAAATATTTTTACATACTGGTTCAATGTTAATCGATTAACACTATTGAACAACAATATGTTAATCGATTAACACCCTGCAACGAGCAAAAATTCAAATTTTCTTAAGGTTAATCGATTAACACAAATGAACTACAAAACTTTAATCGATTAACTAGTGTTAAATATTGAAAAATACTTTAAAAAAAGATATGAAAAGGAATGGTTTTCAAAAACAAATATTTTGATGATTCATGTCAAGTATGATTGATGATATGAACACTTGTATATTCAAGAATAAGTTGAGTTCATATACCTTTTAGATTATGATCAATTGTTTGAAAATCTTCAAGACTTTTTGATATAATTTATACTTGAAACTTGATGTTTGACTTGAATCATTTCCTTTTTTATCTTCAATAGATTTTACAATGTTGTTGTCTTCATTAAAACACATTTGAGAATCTTGATTCTTCAGATAAGCCTCCTGATCTCACATCATAAATTGTTTCTAATTTTAAGGCACCGTAAGATAATTTCTTTTTTTTTAAAATAAAATAATAAAAAAAAAAGATTCTTGATAACCAAATTTTGATTTTATTATAATAGTTATTACTATTTTTAACATTTTTAAATGACTATATGTTAACCCTCAATTTCGACGCTAGACAAAATCAAAGCTATTTTATGTTAAAAAATTATTTTTATTATAAAGAAGGCTTCGACCTAGTTTTGGAGAGGCCTGAGTCGAATAGAGGTGTAGGAACCTCAAAATTGGCTAAGTGCTGAAAGGGTTTCGACCATGAGAATGTAGTAACAAGCGCTGCAGTGGTTATATTAAGGTTGGAGGGAATTTCCAATATTTGAAATTTAAATAAGAGCAGTTGTGAACGTGGGAACAGTTGAGATCAAGGGGAAGGCGCCAAAATCAACACGTTCGAAGCAGTAACCACCACTTAGTAGTTATTTCCTAGCACTATAAATAGGAGTTAGTTCTATGTAAATGGGGTGTTCATATTTTTGTGCAAGTTACACTAAGAAACTCAAAATACCCGCGTGTAGAGAAACGAGTTCGTGAGAATGTATGTAATGTAACACCATTTTCTTCATCAATATAATTTATCTTCAGCATGTTTAAGATTCAGCCATTTACTTTCCATGCCTTTACAGTTTCTTGAACTTTATCTTCCATGCCAAATTTACTTTCAAAGCCATTTAAACTTCATGCGTTTACCTTCGACTGTACTTTTACGTTCAAACAGTTAATCTTCAAGCCTTTACTTTTCAAAGTCTTTTATTTTCGAGAACGTGGAGTTCTCCTTTAAATCCATTTGCATCTATTTTCAAAGTCTTTTACTTTCCTGCACTTTACTTTCGACAGCACTTTTATTATCCCAGCCTTTACTTTCCAAGAACGTGGAGTTCGTTGCATTTTACTTTCAAAGCTTTTTATTCATTGTCATTTCTTTTCGACGCCTTTAATTTCTGTACCCTTTACTTACGTCCCTTTAAATTTCAAGTCTCTACTTTACTTTATTGCACGTAGTCGAACGTGGAGTTCAGGTAGATTTTATTTCAGCATTGTCGAACGTGGAGTTCAGTTTACATTTTCTTTAATTTACACTTTTCTCTCAAATTTAGCACATGTCCTAGGATTTGTGTGGTCGATCCTGTAAGTTAATCAATTTGCGTTTAGATTGATAGACCAGAGGTTGTTTACCAAAATTCACAGTAAACAAATTGGCACACCTGGTGGGACCCAGTGCTAAGTTATACCTTTTTGTCAACCTTGTCTTTCTTGGTGAAGAAGTACTTTCGCTGTATGTTATTGAGAAGTGGGAAGTTAGCCACAGCAAACGAAGGAATACCAAAGAAAAGATACACTCAGAAAATGGCAACCAATGCCAACCAACAAGTTGATCCTCAAGGGAGTATTTCGAACACTCAGTCAAGTAGCAGTATGGGGTCTCAAAGCACACCATCACCAGTGTCTTCGACGGGAGGACAGGCGTCACTTCCATTAGTAGTGTCTGAGCCAGGATCAACATATACAAAATCATATACTCAACCTGTGTTGGAGTACATAGGACCACAAAGTTCTAATTCAACAACACCCCCAGGAGGAAATTCAATGTACAGGCATGTTCCTCCTCCAGGTTTTCCACATCCAGGGTCAAGAAGTCAACCCTATGGTATGCCTACATCAATGATGCAAAATCTGCAAAATGCTCCGCCTGTATTTTCAGAAACTGTTGTGTCTTCGCCACTACAAGGGTCAGGATCAGGAGGGCGAAACAACCAGAATATAGGTGTTGGTTACTCTGTTCAAACGCCTAGCCTTACAAATACATCCATAAATTATTTGAGACAGCAGATGGATGAAAGTAACATGCAAATGGTACATACGTTGTCTCAGACAATGGGAGAAGTTTTTCAACCTTTGATTCAAAATACGACACAAACCAACCAACAATTGGCTGCACAAGTGGCACGCATGGCTGATTTCATAGGAGTACCAGCGGTAGATCGAAGAATAACTTTTGTCGAAGATATCCCAAGACGTCATCCACGTCAGACACCTGATGCGAATTTGGAGGATCAAGAAATGATTGATCATTTTAGAGTCGAACCACCAAGAAACCAGATGCCTTACCAGATGGAGGAAGAACCAGTAGTGATGGTGAACAGGAACCAAAACGCAGATCAACTACTTAGACAGGTTCGACACCAAAATCAAGCAGAAGAAAATAATCTTGCAGCCATGGTTGAAAGGATAATGACCAGAAATGGTATGAATTTTGGCTTCGCCAGGCCAAATTATACTTCGCCTATAGTGGATTACATTCTCCAAGCGGAATTACCCCCTAGGATGAAGGTTCCAAAATTCAGCAAGTTTTCAGGAGATACTACTGAGTCTACTGTCGAACATGTGGCTAGGTATTTAATCGAAGCAGGCGAAATTGCAGCTGACGAAAGCCTTAGGATCAAATATTTCCCAAGTTCCCTTACCAAGAATGCCTTCACATGGTTTACTACTTTGCCTCCAAATTCCATATATAACTGGACCCAACTAGAACGTTTGTTTCATGAATAGTTCTACATGGGGCAAACTAAGATTAGTCTGAAAGAATTGGCTAGCATCAAACGCAAAGTCACTGAGCCAATTGATGATTACCTAAATAGGTTTCGACTTCTTAAAGCCAGGTGCTTTACTCAAGTGCCAGAACATGAGTTGGTCGAAATGGCTGCTGGGGGTCTTGATTATTCCATTAGGAAGAAATTAGATACCCAATATCTTAGAGATATGGCCCAGTTGACTGATAGGGTTCGACAGCTAGAAAGGCTAAAAGAAGAAAAGGCTAAATTCAGCAGGGGTAAAAAAGTAGCCTTTGTCGAATGCAATGAAGATGTGGAGAATCTGTATGGTGAACCATCTTATTTCGACGGAAATGAGGTTGACGTTGCTGAGTTAAAGCAAGGTCCACCTTGTGCCTGCAAATTATTAGCTCCTTCAGAAGGAAAAAATCTTGTCGAATCTAACGACAAATTTCCTAAGAAAACATATACTTTCGACGTCACTAAATGTGACGAAATTTTTGATTTGTTAGTTAAGGATGGGCAAATGATAGTGCCTGCTGGCGCTAAAACACCACCTTTAGAACAAAGAAAGAAAAGAGGTTTTTGTAAGTACCATAATTTTTTGGGTCATAAAACTTCTCAATGTTTTCTTTTCAAGGATTTGGTGCAAAATGTTATCCAAGAAGGAAGGCTGAAGTTTGGTGACAAAAGCAAAGCCCAGATGAAGATTGACTCTAACCCATTGCAAATTGCAGAGGCTAACTACACAGAGTCTCACGAGGTTCAGATGGTGGAGGCCACAGAGGGATTCGATGAGTCAGTCAACATGGTGGAGGTTACTGAAGACTTCGCCACCATTTCTGTGATAATTGAAGGTTCTAGTAAGGCTGCAAGTGGCCTAAATGTTGATGGTACCAGTCTAATGTTGGTGACCAAAGAAACTGCTGATAAGTTTGTTGAAATAGATAATGCTGCTAAGGTTTTGGATATGACCGTGAGTGGGTGGAAGATAAATGCCAATGAAGGCATTAACATGGTCGAGTTGGCTGGAGAATCTGATTCTAGCTCAGATAGTGTCGACACCAATGAGGCTATAGGCAGAAATTCCCCCAAAATTCAAGTTGTTAAGGAATTGGAAGATGACATGCTCTTGGTAGGAGAGATGCTAGACATGGATGGCTGTCTGGTGGAAAACTGGATATGTATGGCTGCTGAAATTTTTTTCAAGACATCTCCTGATGTCGAGAGAGTCAATGCTGAGGAGATGGTTGAGGCTGAGAAAGCTGCTTGGCAAAAAGCTTCCCAAAGAGCTGCAAAGGCAGCAGTAGGTGGTAGCTGCTTGGCGAAGACCACTAAAAGTCTGGAAGCCCGTTTCTCCAAGATGCACCTAAAGGATATAATGGATGTCAACATGGTCAAAATCACGGATCGAAGAAATGAACAAGTGAGTCAGGTAGATGAGCAAGAGAAGCACAACAAAATGGCTTATCCTAAGCCAGAAGAGACAATCGTGGACTTCTTGCATCGTTGCCAGAAAAAAGGCTCTGGAGTAATGCTGTGTCCCAGGTGTAGCGCCATTTTTGATGAAAAAGCTGCCCACAAACTAGAAGGTGTCAAGAAGGCTGGTGAAAGCTGGGGGCAGAAGGTGAACAAAGGGCACAGAGGTTTTGACCATAGGCGACTTTCGACAGGGCTAAAAAACCAAGCACCAGGAATTAGGCCAGGTACGTTCAAACCAGCTGCGAATGTGCCAACAGGTAGTTGGATCAAGCCTGTCGAAGGGAAAGGACAGAAGAAAAAGTGGGAGAAGTTTGATGTGGAAAGAGGTTCGTCATTTGAGTACTGAAAAGAGAATCACACCACAAACAAATCAGCGTACATTTCTCAGAATTACAAGGGTAAAAACCCCATGTCTAGATCACAATGGCGAAGAGAGCAGCGCAAACGAAAGGCTGTCAGGGAGGCCCAGGTGCAAGGAGAATCAAGCACCAATGTGGATAATCAAGCTGGGGCAATGGAGAAGATGCCCACACGACGAAAGTTGTTCACTATTCAGCTAGAAAAGAAGGTCGAAGAGGATGAGGATATGACTGATAACTTCGACAATGAGTCAGCGGCTTCCCTAGACATTCTGGTAAATGTGGTGTCAGTGATGCCAAGAGAATTTGGTCAAGTCTCAGAGGTCGAAGACTTAGACCAAACTGCTGAATTGGAAATGATGGCACACAAGCATGTGTGCTATTACATCATGAATAATGGGTGTGTCGAAGAACAGAATGCTTTCTTTGAACGTCCCACAGAGGCAATGAAGGGTCATTTGAAGCCTCTTTACATTACTGGAAAAGTAGAGAATGTCCCTGTCAACAAAATTTTGGTAGACTGTGGTGCAACAGTTAATTTGATGCCAAGATTTTTGCTAAGCAGGATTGGAAAATTTGAGACCGATACTAAGCCTCACAACATGGTTCTGTCGAACTATGAAGGAAAAGTTGGTTCCACTCTGGGAGTAATTCAGGTGGATCTCACTGCGGGAACTATTACCAGACCAACAGTGTTTATGGTCGTCGAAACAAAGTCTAACTACAATCTACTCTTGGGTAGGGAGTGGATTCATGGAATAGGAGCGGTACCCTCGTCTATGCATCAGAGAATCACAATTTGGAGACCAGATGGGATAGTGGAAAACATTAAAGCTGATCAAGGGTACTTCAAGGTGCCTGTTAATCATGTGGATAATAGGCAATTTGAGAAACATCTGGCGAACATTGCTCCATGTCCTCCAGCTGATTTTGAGTTTACACCTGACGAGGAAACGTTTTATTCGTCGTACTTACACCCTGTTGAAGGTTTCAGATGGGACAGGGAAGTACCAGGAGGAAGATTTCCATGCTTAGGCACACCTCCAATAGAGCCCACAGGGTGGGGAGATGAATTCAGTGATCATGACTGAGTTCGACGCTTTGAAAAGAATTTCGGCCTATGTGGCCGAAACAAAACTACAAGCGGCTTTGGAAGCCGCCAATGATTATATGGCTGGTGAAGCCATTTCTGAAGTATATCAAGAAGGTCCTGGTAAGGACTTTGACCCAAAACCTCCAGATAAGGATGAAACTGGAGAGCAAAGCCAGAGGCTCGACGCCATCTATGAAGAAGATCCTTTGGGATTTGAGAAGGATCCGTTGGCAAATAATATAAAAATGCTAGCACAAGATCCTTTAGAAGAAGTGGACCTCAGTGAGGGGACAACCAAAAGGCCTACCTACATCAGTGCCAATCTTGATCCCCAGTTGAAGGTTGAAGTAGTTCAGCTGTTGAAAGAGTTCAAAGACTGCTTCGCCTGGGATTATGATGAGATGCCTGGTTTGAGCAGGGAGTTGGTCGAACACAGGTTGCCTATGATGCCTGGGAAAAAACCAGTCAAGCAAAATCCAAGACGGTTTGCACCAGAGATATTGTCAAAGATCAAAGAGGAAGTCGAAAGACTGCTTCGTTGCAAATTCATTCGCACTGCAAGGTATGTCGAATGGTTGGCTAATATAGTACCTGTTATTAAAAAGAATGGGTCTTTGAGAGTTTGCATTGATTTTAAAGATTTAAACTCTGCAACTCCCTAAGATGAATATTCAATGCCAGTAGCAGAAATGTTAATAGATTCTGCAGCAGGACATGAATATCTTAGTATGCTGGATGGATATTCTGGCTACAACCAAATATTCATTGCTGAGGAAGATGTTCATAAAACTGCTTTTAGATGCCCTGGAGCCTTAGGCACCTATGAATGGGTAGTGATGCCTTTTGGTCTCAAGAATGCTGGTGCCACTTATCAAAGGGCAATGAATTCAATTTTCCACGATTTTAAAGACACATTCATGCAAATTTATATTGATGATATTGTTATAAAATCTATTTCTGGGAAAAATCACATTGACCATCTTCGACAGTCCTTTGAAAGGATGAGAAAATATGGTCTTAAAATTAATCCTCTTAAATGTGCTTTTTGTGTGCAGGCAGGGGATTTCTTAGGCTTTGTGGTCCACAAGAAAGGGATTGAAATAAATCAGAATAAAACCAAAGCCATAATAGAGGCGAAAGCGCCATCAACTAAAAAGGAGTTGCAGTCATTGTTGGGCAAAATCAACTTCTTAAGAAGGTTTATATCCAACCTGAGTGGCAAAACACAAGCTTTTTCGCCATTGCTTCGTTTTAACAAAGATGGTTTTGAGTGGGGGCAATTACAGCAGGAAGCCTTCGACAAGATCAAGGAGTACCTAAGCCACCCTCCAATTCTTTCACCACCTTGTAGAAACAAGAGTATGAGATTGTATATAGCTGCGTCAGATAAAACTCTAGGGAGCATGTTAGCTCAGGAGGATGAAAATGGAGTCGAAAGAGCCATTTATTACCTTAGTCGAGTTTTAAATGATGCAGAAACTAGGTATAGGATGATTGAAAAGTTATGTTTATGCTTGTATTTCTCTTGTACTAAGCTGAAGCAATATATAAAACCCGTTGATGTGTATGTTTCGTCTCACTTCGATGTTGTAAAACATATGTTATCTAAACCTATTTTGCATAGTCGAATTGGCAAATGGGCATTAGCATTGACAGAATTTTCCTTAACATATCAACCTTTAAAAGCTGTGAAAGGGCAAATAGTTGCAGACTTTATAGTCGATCACTCCATAAATGAAAATGATTTGAATTACATCGAATTAAAATCCTGGAAGTTATACTTTGATGGATCAAGTCATAAAAATGGAACAGGAGTAGGAATACACATTATTTCTCCTGAAAAAATTCCAACAAAATTCAAGTACAAGGTCGAAGGACCTTGCTCTAACAATGAGGCTGAATATGAAGCATTAATTGTTGGCCTTGAAATTTTGTTAGAATTGGGGGCAACTAGAGTCGAAATAATGGGAGATTCAGAATTGGTTATAAAACAAATCACAAAGGAGTATAAATGTGTTAAAGAAAATCTCATTATGTACTTTGTGATAGCCAATAGATTATTAAAGAAATTTGAGGTAGTGGCCATCCAACACATACCTAGAATAGAGAACCAAGTTGCTAACGACTTGGCTCAAATTGCCTCTGGATACAAGGTGTCGAAAGGAAACCTTCAAGAAGTAATTGAAGCAAGAGGTAAGGTGGTGGCTGTTGGATTATGCCCATCAGACTTAGAAACAACTAAGCTTGGGTGCATAGATGGCGAAAATTTTGTAATTTTTGCCATAGATAATTTAACAGATGAAGATTGGAGGAAGCCCATAGTTGAATATTTGCAAAACCCAACGGCTTCGACAGAGCAAAAAATCAGATATCAAGCTTTAAGCTATGTACTGGTGGGTAATGAATTGTTTAAAAAGACCCCTGAGGGAATCTTATTGAAATGCCTTAGTGAATCAGAGGCATATTTGGCCCTTTCGACAGTACATAGTGGGGCATGTGGAGCACACCAAGTTGGCCAGAAAATGAAATGCATGTTGTTTCGACAAGGCATGTATTGGCCCACTATGCTGAAGGATTGCATAGAATTTGCTAAAGGGTGTCAAGAATGTCAAATTCATGCTGGCATACAGCACATCCCTGCAAGTGAATTACATTCCATAGTGAAACCATGGCCTTTCAGAGGATGGGCTTTGGATATAGTGGGAGAGATTCAACCAGCATCTTCAAAGAACCAAAGATATATTTTGGTGGGAATTGATTATTTCACCAAATGGATTGAGGCAATACCACTGGTGAATGTAGGTCAAGAGGATGTTATTGAATTCATTCAAAATCACATTATTTATAGATTTGGTATTCCTGAAACAATTACTACAGATCAGGGATCAGTGTTCACTGGTCAAAAGATGCAGGAATTTGCCAAAGAAATAGGTTTTAAGTTATTAACTTCGACACCTTATTATGCTCAGGCCAATGGGCAAGTCGAAGCTGCCAATAAGATAGTAATTGGACTAATTAAGAAGCATGTGGGAAAAAGGCCTAGGAGTTGGCACAGGACGTTAGACCAAGTTCTTTGGGCGTGTCGAACATCCCCTAAAGAGGCTACCAATACTACCCCATTTCGACTCACTTTTGGTCACGATGCAGTATTGCCTGTTGATATTTATCTACAGTCTGTAAGAGTTCAAAGACATCATGAGATTCCCTCTGAGAATTATTGGGAAATGATGATGAATGAATTAGTGGATTTGGATGAAGAAAGGCTCAGAGCCTTGGAGTTGTTAAGAAGACAAAAGAAGAAGGTCGAAGAATCCTACAACAAAAAGGTTAAGTCTAAATCTTTCACATGTGGGGAATTGGTTTGGAAAGTGATTTTGCCCATGGATCGAAAGGATAGAACATTGGGCAAGTGGTCCCCTAAGTGGGAAGGTCCATTCCAAGTCATACAAGTGTTCTCTAATGGAGATTATGAAGTGGAAGAGTTAGACAAAGATAAAAGAGTCTTGAAAGTAAATGGCAAGTATTTGAAAAAATATAAGCATATGCTACAAGAGATTCACATTAAAACATAAGCTTTATTTAATAAAAGCAAACCAAAATAGGCCAAGTCAGGCTAATATGGCATACAAAGCAAAGAGAAACTAGCACAACAATGTTTAATCAAGGAAAGGTTATTCATAATCTCTCCAGTCTATGGATTTGAGGAAGTCCATATAATCTGCATCTGGCTCATCATCAGAGTCTTGGGTGTTGGAGTGCCCTTTCTTAGAGATCTTCATTTTGGTTTCTTTCTTCTTGGCTAGAGAGGTTGCTCCAATGGAGGCTTTAGGTTGCTGGGGCGCCTTCATCTCTTTTGTGTCCTCAATTGCCTTGGCCTTTCCATCCATCTTCTTGGTTGAGGATTTCTCCGAATTATTCATGTTTGCTTCTACGCAAAACGTGGTCAGGTGGAAGAAATTTATAGAGGCTAGTGACTGATTGGATTGGCCAGCCAAACGGTGGAAACACGTGAGTTATTATGGGAGGTAGGCCTGAGGGCTATGCTATAAATGTTGCTTTAAAAGTTAGAGGCTTATGCCTTGGAATTTAAAGCTGGAAAGGTGACTTTCCAAGGAAAAGATAGAATGCCTTAATTGCAAATTTGACTGATAAAAGACAACAATAAAGTACATCATCATGCAGTATGGGTCGAAAGCAGTTAAAGGCAAAATAATAATGATTAATTAAATCAATGCCAAAAGGCATAAAAATTGTCATTACATAAAAATCCTGAAAAGGCCAAGAAACAAGTGATGATTAAACAAACGAAGGTGTCGAAAGTATTAGAAGGGAAGCCTCGACGCCAACTGAGAAAAAGATTCTATGTGATGTTTGAGGCGCGTGTTGCACAAAGATTCGTCAAGTTTTGCTTCTGCGAGCTCTTTCTCATATCTTTGGGCCGCCTCAATGCGATCAATAGCAGTCTTTGTTTCTTCAGCTATCTCAGTGTCGTCGAAATGGTGCAAATCACGGTTGTGTTTTTCAGCATTTTCAATTTTGGCTTGTAGCTCCGTGATTTGTTGCTTCCAGGTTTCAATGTCCTTCTGGTTGGAGGCTATCTCATCTTTCTTTTTCCTTTGATCAGCCTCCAAACGTTGGATCTCTTCGTACGCCTCTTTTGCACCACACCAGGTTGCACTCTCACAGCCAGATGTTCTCTCTATAGTGTCCCTGATCGAGGGAAGCAGCTTTATTTCTGAAGCTATTTGGTTTACCACAACAGTTAGCTCTATCAGAAAACCAGAAACATCTGGATTGAGAGTGGTGACCTCAATCTTTGCAAGGGTGTCCTTCAAGTAAGCAGTTGCAGTTGGATCTGAAGCCAAAACTTTGTAAATATCCCCCCTGAAGAATTTTTTCTTGATGGCCTGGAGAATTGATTGGGCGAAGTCATCTAATGCTGGGGTCGAAGAGACAGAAGAAGAACCATACCTTTGCTCAAGAATCAATTTGGTAAACTCACGTGGGTTCGACCACTTGAGTGCCGTCAGCGAGTCCCTAGGTAGTGGAGTGACCATAGGCGAAGGAGTATGGTGGGGGCGAGGCTCAGCTTGTTCTTCTTCCTCCTCTGCTGATTCTTCTCCTTCTTCATCTTGGTCTTCTCCCATTTCTTCATCAGACTCTTCAGCAGCTGGTTGCATATTCTCCTGGTCATCAGCTGGTGTAGGAGGTAGTTCATTTGTCTCCTCGGGCGCAGCTGGATCAGGATTGGCGTTATGTGTTTGGACTTCAGGTTCATGAATTTCTTCTTCGACCAACTCACCTTTATCCATGGAGGTACCCAGATTGAAAGATGGTGGGCTTGAGGCGTCATCCTCATCAGAGTTGGCTCCATCAGCCTGTGCGTTTTGAGTTGGGGTTGGAGCTGGTGCTGCAGTGGGTGATGTAATATGTGGAGTAGGTTGATTAATCTCACTCAAACCAGAGCCAATATCAGAAGATGGGTGATAAGTTGGCTCACCTTGGCTATTGAGGAGCGTGGTGGTGAGGCTTTCTGAAGATGGGTGAGGAACAGAATCGTCGATTACAGTGGTGGCGAAGTTTCTTGGAGTTGGTCGGGAATCTGGATTGTTGATTATGGGTGCCTAAAGAACACAAGTGGAGAAAGTGAGAATGAAATAATAGGCGAAAGATGTCAAGCATAATAGAAAAGGGCAATGGTGCACATACCTGAGTTTGTTCAAGAGCAGGACTTGATTTATCACTCCCATGGTCACCAAGAGGGGTTCTCAAGGCCACCTGGGAGGTTTGTTTCTCGACACCACTTGTGGTGGATGCCTTTTCGAGTATTTTGGCCACCTTCGAAGGAGGTGGGCCAGTGGGTCCAGAGGCCTTTGTGGGTTTTTTCCTTTTCCTTGTAAGAACCTCCTCAGGAGATTCATCTGAGGCCTCTGAAGCTATAACCACAGCTGGGGTATCCTTCTTACCTTTCTTGGAAGGTGTTGGAGGTTTTCGACCAGTCTGAAGAGGCAGTGCAAATATAAGAAAGAAATTCACATAGTACAAGCAGAAACAGGGGAGATGAAATTTACCTGTGTACTCCCTTGTTCCTTGCCACTTTGCAAGGTGGCAGCTCTAGTCGAAGCAGCTTTCCTAGGCACAGCTGAAAGATAGCATACAATTGTTACAAGTTAATCATTACATGGTTAGTCATAAAGCCATGGATTAAGGATTTCAAACCTTCATATATTTCAGATTCGACACGAACGTCCTGAATTCCTATATGAAGGTGCCCTTTAAAATTGTCAAACGTATGCTTAGTCGAAACCACTCGTTGAGCCTTTGGCTGAGACTGCTGTCGAAGAAGTTTTAAATGCTCCCTACAGACAAACCAATCTGGAAATAGAGGGGCAAGCGCCACTCCAAAATCAGCATTAGGCAGTCGAGGGAACTTTGGAGGAAAAAGTTTAAAAGCTACCTCATAACGTTTCTCACGAGGGACGCTGGGAGGAATTTTTAGTTGGTCCATCTTTTCTAGAAATTTTCTTTTTAGAGTAACAGCAGCCTCATGAATGGTTCGACTAAGATCATCTGGTCGATAGATAGTTTCAAAGTATTTTTGAAAAGCCTGTATTTCTTCGATGTGAGTGAACTTACTTTTTTTCGTCTTGTCCTGCACATGGAGAAAAGCTTGGTCAAGTAACGAAGAAAATGTAGCCACATCAAGAAAGTGCTCACTATAATGCTTCGACCACCATTGGTGGAAGGATGAAGTGCATAAAAAGGAAGGTTCAAAAAACACAGGAGAAAGGATTCTTCTTTTTTCACTCCAGCTGCCGAGTGTTTGGGAGACGTTTTCCTCGTCGAGGCAAGCAGTGTGAAGAATTACTTGGCCCTTTCTCTCATACAGGCACTGAGGGAAGCTCTGGGCTAGCCCAAATTGTCGAGAGACCAAGTTTGGTTGGTAGGCAATCAATGCTGATAGACCTCTCCCTAAGTTCAGCCCGTGGATGATGAATCTAGGAATTAAAAAGGCTTCCCAGATAGCAACAGATTCTGGATCAAGAGGTTGAAGAGGATTTGGAAATGGTCTTTGAAACCACCCAGGGCCATAGCTTCGTCTAGCAAAGGGTGCCATGCTAGGAGTGAACTCATAGCGCTTGGCGAACATCATAATATAACTGGTGAAAGCCCTTTGAAGGTTTTCACCATCATCATTTGGAGTAAGTTTGGCCAGATGTGTCCCTTCGACACTCCTTTCCTTGATCTCAGCAGAGGCTTCATCAACTATGCCTTTTCTGGGGAGGCTAGCCTCAAATGTAGCATTGAGCCACAATTGAAGTAGCCAAAGAGGGCCGTTCAAGTGCATAGGACCTTGGGCTTCCACATTCTTAAGTCGAGAAGCCCCCTCACTGATAGATTTGTAAAGGTTCGCCAGAATGAGTTCACTCAGGCAGGTCCCTCTGTTGTGGTGGAGTTGGTTCGCCAAGGACAGGTACTTCTTAGCCACCTGCAAAGACTTTGTACAAAAAACATACCTCGACAGCCAGACTGTGAGGAAAGCAATGTGTTCTTCATCAGACACCTCATCATCTTCTTGTTTGAAGTGGTGCTGGATAAAGAGGGTGTAGGTCAGTTTGGAGCCTGAAATGTTGATGGTATCCTCAGCATCAACCTCAGGATTATAGACAAGGCCATCTGGACGAAGCCCCGTGATGGCAGCTACGTCGAAAAGGGTTGGAGTAACCATTCCACATGGTAGATGGAATGTATAATGGGTGCTGTCCCAAAAGTATAAAGATGCTGCCAACATGTTCAGACAATAGGGTATGCTGGTCTTCGACAGCATAAGGAGGTCATAAATCCCTATCTCCTTCCAATGGTCAGCTTTAACCTTCTCCATCTTTGCCATCCATTGGTCGAATTCCTTTAAAGGATTGACAACTCTCACCAGCCTGGTGCCATCAGTGAGACAGCCAATGTTAATTTTGGGTAAAGGGATCTCTTCAGGGGAAGTTCCAGCAGCGGGATTAATTTTAGGGAAACTCTTTTGCCCTAATGGTCTGGTTCTCCAGTACGAGGGGAAAAACTCACCTAGCCTCTCGTTAGAAATGTCCACATCAGCCAAAGGACCAGATAACGCATAAGTTTTATTAGACATAACTATGGGAAACATTACCTGAGATTGGTAGATGGCTCTTGATGTTTTAGAGGTGGGTTCTGGCATGCAGTGGCGATTATCTACCAGTTGGGGGCCTGGGATGTTAGCGAACGGAGGGATGGTTTGCTTAAATGGAGTGGCCTTGCCCCTTTGAGTCTTCTTTGCTTGAGGGTTAATTTGGGTAGATGCCATTGTTGAAGAAGATGAAAAGATGGTGTATTCGCTGGGTTTGCGTGAGAAAACTGAAGAGAAGAAGAGTTTGCTTGAGAATACGAAAAGTGTGGAAAGATCACAAAGTGGCGGAAATGGGTATATATAGATATTTGAAAATCTCAAGGGACTTGGATCCACCGTTGAAGTTGAGGGGTTAGTGGGACGCGTGACTTTCTCCTGAAGGCGTGATGAAAAGTAGCAGTTATGTGCAGACTGTTAACGTCTGTTTTCAAGAAAGGTGTTATGATGAATACGGCTGAAAGGATGTTTTAAGGATTTGTCATGATGGTGTGACGTCAGAGGCGTGGGTTAAAGAAACTGAACAGTTCAGCCATTGAGTAATTAGTGGGATGTTCAGTTAAGGCCATGCAAATAGGCGTCGAAATGGTTATTATATCAAGAAATGGCCTTCCTACCAATTCTGGCGAAAGGACATTCCTTCGGGGCAATTTGTTAACCCTCAATTTCGACGCTAGACAAAATCAAAGCTATTTTATGTTAAAAAATTATTTTTAATATAAAGAAGGCTTCGACCTAGTTTTGGAGAGGCCTGAGTCGAATAGAGGTGTAGGAACCTCAAAATGAGAATGTAGTAACAAGCGCTGCAGTGGTTATATTAAGGTTGGAGGGAATTTCCAATATTTGAAATTTAAATAAGAGCAGTTGTGAACGTGGGAACAGTTGAGATCAAGGGGAAGGCGTCAAAATCAACACGTTCGAAGCAGTAACCACCACTTAGTAGTTATTTCCTAGCACTATAAATAGGAGTTAGTTCTATGTAAATGGGGTGTTCATATTTTTGTGCAAGTTACTCTAAGAAACTCAAAGTACCCGCGTGTAGAGAAACGAGTTCGTGAGAATGTATGTAATGTAACACCATTTTCTTCATCAATATAATTTATCTTCAGCATGTTTAAGATTCAGCCATTTACTTTCCATGCCTTTACAGTTTCTTGAACTTTATCTTCCATGCCAAATTTACTTTCAAAGCCATTTAAACTTCCTGCGTTTACCTTCGACTGTACTTTTACGTTCAAACAGTTAATCTTCAAGCCTTTACTTTTCAAAGTCTTTTATTTTCGAGAACGTGGAGTTCTCCTTTAAATCCATTTGCATCTATTTTCAAAGTCTTTTACTTTCCTGCACTTTACTTTCGACAGCACTTTTTATCCCAGCCTTTACTTTCCAAGAACGTGGAGTTCTTTGCATTTTACTTTCAAAGCTTTTTATTCATTGTCATTTCTTTTCGACGCCTTTAATTTCTGTACCCTTTACTTACGTCCCTTTAAATTTCAAGTCTCTACTTTACTTTATTGCACGTAGTCGAACGTGGAGTTCAGGTAGATTTTATTTCAGCATTGTCGAACGTGGAGTTCAGTTTACATTTTCTTTAATTTACACTTTTCTCTCAAATTTAGCACATGTCCTAGAATTTGTTTGGTCGATCCTGTAAGTTAATCAATTTGCGTTTAGATTGATAGACCAGAGGTTGTTTACCAAAATTCACAGTAAACACTATATTCATGGAAGATATCAAGTAACTATATATATATATATATCTAAATGGTTAATAGTCATTTACCCCCCTGCAATATTGACAAGTTTTGATTTACCCCCCTTTAAAAAAATAATTTTGGATTATCCCCCTGAAATTTTGGGGTACCCCCTTAAGCGTGTAAAAACCAGGGGGGTAAATCAAAAAAATTTTTTTACAGGGGATAATATTTCTACCTAGGGGGCAAAAGACTTAGAATTTTAAAATTTCAGGGGGTAATCCAAAATTAACTTTTTAACGGGAGGTAAATCAAAAGTCGCCTATATTGTAGAGGGATAAATGACTATTAACCCACATATATATATATATATATATATATATATATATATATATATATATATATATATATATGTTCTGGACTGGACCAATGGCTAAAATTGGCCCAATCCGCCTCTGCTCCAGAGCGGCCCAAATTGCCTAAGTCCAATCCACAGAGGGGCAAAAGTGACCTTTCTACCCCTCCAACCAGGCAAGGAATGCAACGTTCTTCCCCGAATTCGATGCCCGTCACGCACGGCTTCCTCACTGCCCGAACAAGCAAAGGGCAGGTGCCCGAAACTGCGCCCATGCCCGACATAACGGCTAGTTCCAGACACCCTGCCCGACATAACAGCTAGTTTGGGCGGTTACCTATTCTTTGGGGAAAACGGTTATTTTGCCCCAAAAATAGGACCGTTGGCCACGCGCTGGGGGCTCTATATAAACCCTCTCGCTTAAGAGGGTCAGGTATCATTTTTTCACCCTAAGAATACACTTTGTACTTGCCCCTTTTCTCTGACCCTTCCTTACTTGAGCGTCGGAGTGCCTTGCAGGTACACCCCCTCCTCTCCTCATCAACATCCCGAACACATCGTCCATCTGGCGACCAACATACGTCCGAGCACCTTGCCATCTGACGACCAGTTTACGTGGACCCGTTCGAATACTCCGGATCAGTGGCGCCGTCTATGGGAACTCCTTGTTCTCCCCTTCTTTCTTTCCTCCTCGGAAACTAAAAGATCAAAACATACTTTCTTTGATCCGCCCACATATGGCCGCTCAGAACTCCGCAAAAGGTGCTGAGGTTACGGTTCTCGTTCTCGTCAACAAGATGGACGTCGACGGCAGATCTCCGTTACTTTCTGATCCCCGTTTCCCCTAGACGGGGCTGCTGCATCTCCAACTCCTCCTCCCGCTGAGCAAGGAGGCAAGCATCCACCGTCGGGTGAACGACCAATTCCTGGCCCTCCCAGCGCCGACCTGGCCGTTGCAGCTCTTTTGGAAGTTGTCAACCGCACAAACCTCCTCATCTTGTAGCAAGGAGAAAGAATAGGAGCTCTCGAGGAAGCATCTCTTCCAAGATCCTCTCCTCCCAAGAGTAAACACCGAAAATCAAGAAGCCCGCCGCCTAGGCGTGGGGAAGACCATAGATCGAGGCATAAGCCTGAATCACAACACGTTCGCAAGCGCGACCAGATCTCCCCGCGAGATCGATCATCACCAAGACACAAGAGAACGAGACAGGATAAGCATTCTCCACCGGCCAGACCTCGTGACCGGCTACGTTCACCATCGCCTCGCAGAGACCGCCGTCGTGAGCGCAGACAACGGTCACCATCAACTCCGAGTTCAGATAGCGACGACGAGCCTCACGGCCCGTTGTCCCGTAGGATCTTGGCCACCCGTCTCCCTAAAGGACTAGAGAAGCCTCCATCTCTAGGGACTTACGATGGAACCACTGATCCAGACGAGCACATAGAAAACATAGATGCTCTCTTGGACTACAGGGGGGTACGAGGAGCCATCAAATGCCGCCTGTTCCCGACCACGCTCCAGAAGGGAGCAATGACATGGTACAAGCAACTTCCAGAAGAATCCATTACATCCTGGAGGCAGATGGGGAGGATTTTCTCCTGTCACTTTACTGCATCGCGACGCCATCCAAAGACCGAGGCGTCCCTCGGAGCTGTCGTACAGGGAAGAGATGAGCCTCTTCGGGCTTACATTGAACGGTTCAACAAGGAGGCCGTCCAAGTGCCAACGACCGACGAGATGAAGAAATTCCTGCTCGAGCAGAGATTACATCCTGGATCATACTTCGCGAAAGCCATCGGCCTCGATCCACCGAGGAACCTTAACGCCCTTCTCCTCCAAGCCCAGTCGCATATACAGTACGAGGAGAAGGCTGCTGCACACTCTGTCCGGGCCTCTCGACACCAAGAAGGTGCCCACTCGTCCAGAACTGAAGAACCGGATGTCGAGGAGATAAAAGACGCGACGATCGGCCTCGTAATGCACGCGAACAGAAGGGACCTTCTGGGCAGTTCCATGACTATACCCCCCTCACTACCTTGAGGGAGAAAATCTTGTCCGAGTGTGCCAACTCGGAATTCAAGCAGGCGGGAGTCCGTTTCCCCAAACAGTTGTCGGCCAGACCAGGTGTAGACAAGTCCAAGTATTGCCGCTTCCAAAAGAGCCACGGTCATACGACGGAAGAATGCATCCACCTTAGAGATGCAATAGAGATCCTTATTCGCGACGGCCACCTGAAGCAGTTCGCGAAAAAGAAAGATGCTCCCCGACAAGAAACTCAGGAGAGCAAAAAGGTTGCAGAAGAGACTTCGCCCTCTGATGACACCAACGTACAGGTCGCTATGTCCATAACTCGGCCAAAGGACTTCCGCGTCCCCAATGGTCTACCCGTCTCCACGTACCTCACTGCTCACAGCCCGTGGGAGGCCTTCCCGTCAGCCATGGTCATTTCTGGTGGTGGATTCAACAAAATCACGGTCGGCTCAGTCAAGAGGAGATTCGATCAACTGATCAGCAAAATCTCCAATGAAGTCACCACGCTGCACACCACTCACAAAGGATCCGTTCCTATTTCCTTCTACAAGGAAGAGCTCCTCGACGGGGCACCGAACTCAAGCATTCCACTGCTTATCCGGGCAAATATGGCGAACTTCGACATTCGCAGAATACTCATGGACCAGGGCAGTTCGGTTGATATAATGTACAACCACCTATTCGAAACGCTGCAGCTGAATGACTCTCACCTTACTCCGTACGTGGGATCCGACCTGCAGGGATTCAACGGAGCAGTGACAAAGCCCCGGGGTTACGTAGAGCTCATCGTAACTTTCGGCTCCGGAAAGATAACCCGAGCAATTAAAGCACAGTTTCTGGTAATTGAATGCCCGTCACTATACCAGTGCATTTTTGGAAGGCCAACCCTGGCAGAGTTGATTGCAGTACCTTCCACCGTACATCTCAAGATGAAGTACTACACTTCTGAAGGGATGGTCGCCACCCTCCACGGCGACATCGAAGCTGCCCGTCGGTGCTTCGAAGCAGCATCAAAAGGACTAAGCACCATCTCAGCAGGACCAAGGACTTCTGGTCGTCCCCCTCTGCCCAGCAGCTCCGAGCAGCCAAAACCGCTCCCCCAGGTCGAATCTATTGACCTGGACAGCCGTTTCAGCGAGGACGACCACGCCAAGGACCCAACGACTTCGAGCAGCCAGTCCAACAATAGCAGCCATCTCCTACGCCCTGTCCCAGATGGCAACTTCGAGATCGTTCGACAGGAAATCAAATCCACCCTTCCACTGCCAAGTCAAGTGAAAGGGTGCGCAAAAGGCTAAGGACAACGTCCCCGGCCTAAGCCCTAACATCAAACGAAAAATCTCCCCGCGAGGAGATACCCGAGCATACCATCTTCCTGCGAGGAACCTCCCCGCACTCGTGCCCAGATTCCGTTTGAAGCTCCACCGGAAACCGCAAGGCTCCGCCGGAATCTGGAAACGTCCTACCGGAAAATTCACCGTTCCACCAGAAGATAATCAGACACGGTGGTCACGCTCACAACCACGACGTGGACCACCACACTCACCGAATGCACTACCTACTCCGGCGAGATGCTAGAAGCAGCAAAGGGGCAGAACCACCGCCCACCACCAACACTCGCCAGAAATCTACCTATCTTGTCACCTAAAGCTAACCCTAATCGCATACAATCTACCACTAACAACAAAAGAGAGTAAAACAAGCTACAAATCAGAAAACTTACTTGATTTGAGTAGAAGAAAAAGATTGCTCGAAGCTTGGCGCGGTGGTCGGATGCGCTGAAGATGGTGATGGGCAAGAACGCAGAAGGGGCGAAGAGAAATCAGAAAGAAAAAGTGCAAAATGGGACAATCTCCCCCCTTTTATACTGAGGGGCACGTGCAGACACGCGCCCGTAGGCCATAATGATTGTCCACTAGCCATCATTACCTATTAACTGCTACACAGGTTATTATATACTGCAAAACAAAATATCGATCGAGAAAAAATATTTTTTATTATTATTATCCTATTACTCTATCGAAATAATTTTGTGATGCATCGATAAAATTTCGTTATGAACATAGACTATTTTAAAATTTTAAGCGGGTAAAACTATCGTTTATTGGAGAGACCGGGAATTAATTCAAACAGAGCAAATATTTTTATTTTATAATTCTACCATAAATAATTTTTGTTATTCTATCCTTAAATTCTCGTTACAGAAATGGGTTGTTTCAAAAGTTAAGGCGACTAATTTGTCGAACACTAAAGAGACTGAAATCAAGATTTTTAGAAAATTTCTATTGTGAACCACTAATGAAATAAAATTCCTAAAATAATTTTAGAAAAACTCGAATTTACTTATATTAAAATTATTTAAATTTAAATTTGATCATAATATATTATCGATGTGTGAATATACTATAATCTTAAATTATTTATTTATTTTAAAATTACGGGTCTTACAATACATCCCCCTAAAAGAGTTTCGTCCTCGAAACTACGTGTCTGTAAACAAATCCAGGTATTTCTCTCGGATTGTACTCTCAAGTTCCCTAGTTGCATCACCAGTGGTTTGGTTCCAAATTGTTTTTACCAACGGAATTTCCTTATTTCTCAACAGTTTCATCTTTCTATCCTCGATCCTAACGGGTATTACTTCAAATGATAAGTTTTCTTTAAGTTGAATGGTGTCTGGTTTGATTACATGGGAAGGGTCCGGAATGTATTTTCGTAGTCGTGAGACATGAAACACATCATGTATATGAGATAGAAAGAGAGGTAATGTAATTCGGTAGGCCACGTGTCCAATTTTCGAAGTTATTTGATACGACCCAATAAACTTAGGAGTTAACTTCTGCGTCTTGATTTCTCTCCCACCCGTGTGGTGGGTGTGACATGGAGAAACACATGGTCTCCTTCTTCGAAATCCAATGGCCTACGTCTTTTGTCAGCGTAGCTTTTCTGACGATTTTGTGAAGCCTTCATCCTTTTCCTAATGCTTTTAACCTTTTCTGTAGTATGTTGAACCATTTCTAGACCTACAATCATACTCTCACCATCTTGATACCAACATAACGGCGTTTGACAGTTTCGTCCATATAGAGCTTCAAATGGAGCCATTCTGATACTAGTATGAAAATTGTTGTTGTAGGTGAATTCGATCAGAGATAGTATATCATCCCAACTCCCTCTATCATCCAATACACATGCCCGAATCAAATCTTCCAACGACTGATTTGTCTGTTTTGTCTGTCCATCTGTTTGTGGATGATATGCCAAACTTAGTCTTAGTTTTGTCCCAAGTGCTTCGTGTAACGAACCCCAAAAATGTGATGTGAACTTTGGGTCTCGATCTGACACGATGCTGAAAGGTACCCCATGTAATATAACAATTTCGGATATATAAATTTCTGTTAACTTGGCTACATTATAGGTTGTTTTCACAGGTAAGAAATGAGAATACTTGGTCAGACGATCGACAATTACCAAAATTGAGTCATGTATCCTT
The DNA here is from genome assembly GCA_022829125.1 of Lathyrus tuberosus. NCBI lineage: Eukaryota > Viridiplantae > Streptophyta > Magnoliopsida > Fabales > Fabaceae > Lathyrus > Lathyrus tuberosus. The sequence goes on along the minus strand of JALAZF010000125.1, from coordinate 12,832,671 downwards.
CGAGTTTTAGGTAATTCAGTGATAAAATCCATTGGAATGCTATCCCACTTCCATTCGGGAACATCTAAGGTTTGTATCATTCCTGATGGCCTTTGGTGTTCTATCTTTGTTTTTTGGCAAGTCAAACACGATGCTACATAATCTGCCACCTCCTTCTTCATTCCTGGCCACCAATAGTTTTGCCTCAAATCCTTATACATTTTTGTTGCTCTAGGGTAAATGCTTGACTTGCTCTTGTGGGCCTCCTCTAAAATTAATTTCCTTATCTCTGCAACATCGGGTACACAAATTATTTCATTTCACCTTAAGATATTATCTAGTCCTACTTTAAAATAGGGTGCCTTTCCCTGCACCATCAAATCCCTTTTCTCTTCTAAGAGTGGATTGTCCTGACAGTTTCAAATGTCTTCCAAAAGTCCATTAGAAATTCTGATCATTCTACACTGTAGAGTTTCGTGTCCCAGCTCTACATCTAGGTGCATGTCTCTAAATGTTTCTCATAGCTCTTGTTGTTTGGCCATCAATGTTGTTGTCGCAAGGACACCCTTTCTACTCAACGCATATGCCACGACATTTTCTTTTCCTGGGTGATATTGTAATGTGAAATCACAGTCCTTCAAGGTTTCCATCCATCTCCTTTGTCTCATGTTCAATTCCTTCTGATCAAACAAGTACTTCAAACTCTTGTGGTCGCTGAATATCGTGAACGTACATCCATAGAGATAATGACGCCAAATCTTTAGCACAAAAACTACTACTGCAAGCTCTAAGTCACGAGTAGGATAATTTCTTTCGTGAATCTTTAATTGTCTCGAAGCATATGCCACCGCCTTCTGGTGCTGCATCAACACACATCCTAATCCTTGATGAGATGCATCACAATAAACTTGATATGGATCCTTAGGTTGTGGCAGAATTAATATAGGCGATGTTGTAAGTTTCTTCTTCAACAATTAAAAATTAGCTTCACATTTCTCAGTCCAAGGAAAAGGTTAATCCTTTCGAGTTAGTTGAGTCAATGGAGCTACTATCTTTGCAAATCCCTCAATGAATCGTCGATAGTATCTGGTTAATCCTACAAAACTTCTTATGTCAGTGACTATCTGAGGCTGATTCCATGCGAGCACAATCTCAATTTTTACTAGATCGACAACAATGCCTTCCTTTGATATGACATGTCCCAAGAAATTTACTTTTTCTAGCCAGAATTCACATTTGGATGGATTGGCATACAACTTCTTTTCACACAAAATTTGCAGCACTTGACGTAGATGTTCTTCATGTTCCATTTTACTTCGAGAGTAAACAAGAATATCATCAATGAATACAATCACGATTTTATCCAGAAATGGGTAGAAGTTTCGATTCATGTAATCCATGAAAATAACAGGCGCATTAGTTACACCAAACGACATGACTAGGTACTCATAATGTCCGTAACGAGTCTTGAATGCAGTCTTTGGTATGTCTTCTTCTCTTACCCGAATTTGATGATAGCCAGACTTCAAATCAATCTTAGAAAATACAGATTCTCCTTTAAGTTGATCCATCAAGTCATCAATGTGAGGTAAGGGATATCGATTCTTCACGGTCGCCATATTAAGTTGTCTGTAGTCCACACATAGTCGAGAAAGTCTGTCATTTTTCTTTACTAAAAGTACTGGAGCTCCCTATGGGGAAACACTTTGCCTAATGAGTCCTTTCTCCAGAAAGCCTTCCAATTGTTCCTTAAGTTCTTGGAGTTCTTTTGGCGCCATTTGATATGGTGCAATGGAAATGGGTCCAGTTCCCGGGTGTAAGTCAATGAAGAATTCAATGTCTCTTACAGGTGGTAAACCGGGAATCTCATTGGAAAACACATCCTGAAAGTCTTGAGTAACTAACATGTCTCCAATCTTGAATTCAGGAAACATCTCCGTACTAGCAAGTATTGAAAGGTCAAAGGCTTCATTCTTTAGAGAAACTTTGAGTTGGTTAACTGATATGTATTTAATAACCCATGGCTCAGGCAAAATAACCAACTTCCAGGAATAATCTAACATAACATAATGAAATGACATCCAATCCATTCCGAGAATAATCTTGAGGGTTTATAGGGGTAAACATATTAGATTAACTAGAAATTCTCTCTCCTGAATAACTACCTTACATAATAGGCATGCAGTGTTCACAGTTAGGACCTCGACAGGGGTAGACACTACCAAATCAAAAGGTAGTGGGGTTACTACCATTTTCAATCTATCAACACAATCCTTATATATGAATGAATGCGTTGCTCTAGAATCAAAGAGTGCAGTTAAAATGGTACCTCTAATTTCACAGCTCCCCTAAATCAAGTTGTTTGATTGAAACCTTCCCTTTGCACTCATGCAATACACCCGTCCTTTTGTTGTTGGTCAAATGGTCTTGACAGTATTAACAACTAACTCTGCCTTTGGAGCTTTGCAATCTTTTGCCATATGTCCCTTTTTGTTGCATTTGAAGCAGGTATGACCCCTATTAGGACATTTATTTGCATAACGCCCTCCTTCACCACATTGGTAACAACGTACCCCTGAGGCAGCTTGAGTTCCTCCTCCTCTGGTGTTATGGTTTTCTGTTTGTTGAGGTCTCCAATTGTTATAGTGTGGTCGTTGGTATGGCTTTACATGTTGTTTATTACATCCATGATTCTGAAAATTTGAATGATTAGGTCCTCCAGAGTTCTGGACTGCCCCACGATTTGTCCTCCTATTTTTCATGTCCTCCACCATGTTAGAACAAGATTTGGTTCTGCAAGATATCTCTTTTTTTTTTATAATAACAAAGTTGTATTTGTGTGAGAACAGTTTTGGTACTCTAACGTTTGTCTTCTTAAGTATTGACAAACAGGTGGTGACGCTGATAAAGAAAGTTCTGACGCTGATAAAGAAAACTTTGACGCTGACAAAGAAAATTCTGACGTTGATAAAGATAACTCTGACTCTGATAGAGATCATGTGAAACGTCACTCTCGAATTCTCAAAAGTATCTTCTACGTCAAAGAAGCAAGATTGCTTCTGATCTACTGTGCTTCAGAAAGAATCTAAGAAGACAATATGTTGCTGCTGCAATATTCTCTTGGAATCTCACTCTGATTTAACTTTGATACTTATCTTCTGAAGACTAAGTGCTAACGACTCTGAAGACAAGGTTCTGATGAACAACGTTCTGAAGACTCTGAAGACTTAAGTTTTTGAAGACCAAGTTCTAAAGACAAGGTTCTGCTGAACAAGTTCTGAAGACTCTGAAGACTTATGTTTCTGATAACCAAGGGTTCTGAAGAAGGAGTGCTAAAGACTCTGAAGACAAGGTTCTGCTGAATAAGTTCTGAAGACTCTGAAGACCCAGTGATTCATTCTTCTGATCACGCTTCAATCATATCAATTCAGAAGCCTTTGATGAATAGAAGAAGATGAAACATTTGCGTGGGAAAATAGTACATAGTACAAATCAAACACGTTCTTTTCCACTACCATTCCACTACCATTCCACTACCCTGATTTGGTGGTACAAAGGACAATTTCAGTGTACGATTTTCATCCCAGCATAACGACATTATTTCAAGTCACCAGTAATTTTATGGATATTCCTGATCTACCCTTCAACGGATCTTTTTCTGGCTATATAAAAACTTGATCATTCAAAGAATCAGTAAGTGATGTTGTGTGACACTAAGTGTGAAAAGAGAAATATACACGAGAAAGAACTCAAGAAATAGAAAAATCTATGAGTGAATAGTAAAGCACCACAATACAAAGAAGAAGATTGTTCTTACTGTATAGATTCGCTCTAAGTTAGATTGAGCTAGAAATAGTGTTCATTGTAAATATTTTATTTGATCAAACATTTGTTTGAATTACTTAAGGGACCAGTTGGGTTAGTATCCTTAAGAAGAGACGGTTAGTCTGTGTATTGTTAGTCACCAACAGTTGCTAGTGCAGTTGTAATCAGTTTGGTTATAGTGGATTAAGTTCTTGTGTATAAGGCGAAATCACCTTGGCGGGTGGATTGGATTAGCTTGATAGTTTTCAAGTGAACCAGGATATATCGTGTGTCTTTCTCTGTTGTTAGTCTATTTGTGATCTTTGTTTGAGTTTCACAAAAAGCTTTCATTTTGAAAACCCAATTCAAACCCCCCATTTTATTGTGTTTTTCTCACACCTTCAATTGGCATCAGAGCTCCGGTTCTGATTGTGATAAATGATTTATCAACACTTAACAGTGTTCAGTACCGATCCAGTATTTGTGTGAGATATCATGGTAGCTCCTGCTAATAATACTACTGAAGAGAAAGATCATTACAGTGTCAAACCACCGGTCTTTGATGGTGAAAAGTTTGACTACTGTAAAGACATAATAGAAAGTTTCTTTCTTGGTTATGATGTAGATCTTTGGGATCTTGTAGTCGGTGGATACACTCACCCAGTTGATGCTACAGGTGCTAAAATATTCAGAAGTGATATGACCAACCAACAGAAAAAAGATTACAAGAATCATCACAAGGCAAGAACCATATTGTTAAATGTTATCTCTTATACTGAGTATGAGAAGATAACAAATAGAGATACTGCCAAATCTATTTTTGATTCTCTGAGAATGACTCATGAAGGAAATGCTCAAGTTAAGGAGACAAAGGCGCTTTCCCTAATCCAAAAATATGAGGCATTCAGAATAAAGGATGATGAAACAGTTGAGACCATGTTTTCAAGGTTTCAAATGCTTGTCACAGGACTTAAAGTTCTGGACAAAGGTTACTCAACCGTGATCGTGTTAAAAAAATCATCAGAAGTCTTCCCAATAAATGGAGACCTATGGTAACAACTCTAAAGCTGTCAAAGGATCTTAACAGCATAAGTCTTGAGGAACTAGTTAGTTCTTTAAGAAGCCATGAGATATAGCTCGAAGAAGATGAACCTCAGAAGAGAAGAAAATCTATCATTCTCAAGTCTAAACTGAAAAGGCAAAGGCTTATTAAGCTCAGGAAGAATTAGAAGATTCTGGTGAAGAATAAGAAGATGAGTTATCATTGATCTCCAGAAGAATCAACAAACTCTGGAAGCATAGGAAAGGAAACTTCAGAGGATCTAGAAGAAACAAAGGCCGCTCTGAGTCATCATCTAGCCAGAAGAAGCAGAACTTTGGAAAGGAAGTTTTTTGCTATGAGTGTAATTAGTCAGGTCATTACAAGAACGAGTGCCCAAAGCTCAAGAAAGACAAGAAGCCTAAGAAGAACTTATCCAAAGCGAAGAAAGGACTGATGGCAACTTAGGAGGACTCTGATTCTGAAGAAGAAGACTCTGATGAAGAATAACCAAATGTTGTTATAGTAGAAACAGTTGACGATGAAGTTTCTGGAGAACCAGAAGACAAAGTATCATCAGAACCAGAATCAGACTCAGACTCTGACTCAGAGGTATTATCTAAACTCTCTCATTGTGAATTATAATCATGTTTTTTCTGAAATGGTGGAAAAGTATCAAACTCTTCAAAATAAATACAAAAATCTTAAAAGATCACTTGTAACTGCTTCTGAGGAAAAAGATAAGCTTGAGCAGAATAATTCTTTTCTAAATGAAAAAAAAATTCTTTAAAAAATAGTAATTATGCCCTAAAAAGCAAAGTTTCTAAATTAGAAGAAGAATTAATCTCCAATGTCTCTGACACAAGCTGTATCAACAAGTATGATAGAGCATTCCAGTATTTTCTAGCTAAAAGCATAGATAGAAGCATAATAGCTTGGAGTAAGCAGAAACGGTAAGAAAGGTTTGGGATGTACATAATCATCTGATATTGACGAAAGTCAAACTGTTAAACCAAAACCTCTCTATGACCACTTTGTGCCTTCTGGCACTGAGATTGTTTGCTCCGAGCTTGCACAAAACCCCCCACAGACACAGAAATCTATTTTTAAAGCTAAATATTATGCACAAACCCCACTTGATTATCCTGTTGCACAAAAGCCCAAAGTTGTGAAACACTTTGGGAAAGCTAACAAGAGAGGACCCATAAAATGGGTACTTAAGGACAAGATAATCTATGTTACAGATATCCTTAGCAACTCAGTTGAAACACCAGTCATGGTACCTGGACAATGGTTGTTCGCGACACATGACGGGAAGGAGGCATATGTTCCAAAGTCTGGAACTTAAGCCTAGAGGCTTCGTCGATTTCGGAGGAAACTAGAAAGGAAAAATCATTGGCTTTGGAACCGTTGGTAATGGTAACCTTCCTTCTATTACTGATGTTCTTTTAGTCGATGGTTTGGTGCATAACCTGTTGTCAATTAGTCAACTTAGTAAAAATGGTTATGATATTATTTTTAATCAAAAGTCCTGTAAGGCAGTAAGTCAGAAACATGGTACAATCTTATTTGTCGGAAAGAGGAAAAACAACATTTATAAGATTACACTTTATGATCTTCGTGAAAAGAATGTCAAATGCTTAATGTATGTTAATGAAGAGCAATGGGTATGGCATAAAAGTTTAGGCCATATTAGCATGAGGAGGATTTCTCAGCTAAATAAGCTTAAACTTGTCAGAGGCTTGCCAAATTTGAATTATTTTTTAGATGCTCTTTGTGAAGCATGTCAGAAAGGAAAGTTTTCTAAAACTTCCTTTAAAGCAAAGAATGTTGTGTCCACCTCTAGACCGTTAGAACTTCTACATATTGATTTGTTTGGACCATTGAAAACTGCTTTAATCAGTGGAAAAAAGTATGGATTAGTAATCGTTGATGATTATAGTCATTGGACATGGGTAAAATTCTTAAAACACAAGGATGAGTCTCATTCAGTGTTCTCTACCTTTTGCTCTCAAGTTCAAACAGATAAGGATTATAAAATAGTCAAAGTCAGAAGTGATCACGGTGAAGAGTTTGAGAACAGATACTTTGAGAATCTCTTTGATTCTCATGGCATTTCCCATGATTTCTCCTGTCCCAAAACTCCACAACAAAATGGAGCAGTGGAAAGGAAGAATAGGACTTTGCAAGAAATGGCTCGAACCATGATCCAAGAAACTGACATGGCTAAGCACTTCTGGGCAGAGGTAGTAAATACAACATGTTACATTCAGAACATAATTTCAATAAGACTTATTCTGGGTAAGACTCCTTATGAATTGTGGAAGAATAGAAAATCCAACATTTCACATTTTCATCCTTTTGGCTATATTTGTTTTATGTTAAACACTAAAGAGAATCTTGGTAAGTTTGACTCCAAAGCTCAAAAGTGTTTACTGTTAGGATACTCTGAATGCTCTAAAGGCTACAGAATCTATAACACAGAAACATGAATTGTTGAGAAATCAATTCATGTCAGATTCAATGATAACCTTGGCCCTGAAAAGTCAAAGCTAGTTGAAAAGTTTGCAGATCTGAAGATCACCTTATCAGAATCTAAAGAAGAAGAAGATTCAAGAGAAGCATACAAAGATGCAGATTCTCCAGATTCAGATACAAACTTACCAGAAATTGAAAAATAATCCATCTCATCAGAAGAAAAGTAGATTAAAGACTTCTCATTCTGAAGAATTAATTATGGGAGATAAAGTTGATCCAGTCAGAACTCGTTCATCTTTCAGACATTCTGAAGAAACTCTTCTGGGTTTGGTTTCTCTAATAGAACCAACAACAGCTGATGAAGCTCTCAAGGAGAATGAGTGGGTTCTGGTCATGCAAGAAGAACTGAATCAATTCACCAGAAATGATGTCTGGGATCTTGTTCAGAAACCCAAAGGTGTCCACGTCATTAAAACTAAATGGGTATTCAGAAACAAGTTAGATGAGAAATATAAGTTCGTAAGAAACAAAGCACGACTGGTTGCACAAGGTTATAATCAATAAGAAGTGATAGACTATACAGAAACCTTTGCACCAGTTGCCAGGTTAGAGTCTATTCGCATATTAATTTCATTTACTGGGAATCAGTGAAGGTGTGAAAAAGCAAGAAAGGGGGGGTTTGAATTGGTTTTTCAAACTAAAACGTTTCTTTAAAATAATCCCCTTTATCAACTCTTTTACTCATGAGTATTAATCTTAATGAAGATAGAAAGAGACAACACAATATGTTTTTACTAGTTCACTTGAGCAACTCTCAAGTTAATCTAGTCCACCCGCCAACGTGATTTTGCCTCTCTCAATCGAGGTCTTAATCCACTAATAAATCAGATTAATACAATGCACTAGCTAAACTACTAGTGACTAACAACAACCTCTAAAACTCTTAAGTTCTAGACTTCTCAAGAAATACAACCTCACAGGTCTTTCTCAAGGAACAACCTCTAAGATAACACGTCCTAGACTTCTCAAGAAATACAACCCTACATGTCTTTCTCAAGGAATACAAACTTAAGTTTGAGTAAGTTACGTTTATAGCAAAGTGCTTCTAATACAAGCTGAAATGTAAACAAGTTTTAGATAAGAAATGACTTAAGAAAGATTTTGGTTAGAAAGTATTTTTGCAGTGAACGTTCGTGTGTCTTTCTTTAAGTCTTTGCGCCTTTATATAGCCTTGTAAAAAGTAGCCGTTGAAAAGTAATCATGATAGCTATCTAGACTGGCGGCTTGATGGAGACGTGAGGACATATAAAACTTTTGCGTCCTGTCTTGTCATGATATCCTCGTTTATACCGTTTGTACAGTTTCCAAGATATCTTCGGTTGTATTGTGGTACAGTTGTACTTCATAGCTTAGTCTTCTCGGCTTCTTATCGTCAGAGGCTACGGCGAGCATAAATAAGAAGGGAAAACGTATCTTGGTTCTTAAGATCTTCAAGTCTTTGAGTCCTTAGAACTGCGTCTTCGGAGTCTTCAGCACTTGGTCTTCAGAACCTTGTTCTCTTAGAAAAATGTCTTCATATCTTCAGAGGCTTCAGATAGCATTTAGTTGAAGCATGAGTAGAGACTATGGTTGGGTCTTCAGAACCTTTATCAGAGAGTGAAAGTCTTCAGCATCTGGACTTCGTTCAATCAAAACCTCTGTCTTTATATCTTCAGAGTTTGTTCTCTATCCATATTATATCAGAGTCTTGCCAACTTCACCTTTTCCAGAAGCAATTTCTGTAGCGTGTAGGCGAAGTATATTTCTTTGGCATTATGTCCATGCTAATCAACAGAAACATAACCTTTTTGTTAGGTTCTCAAGAATAACAAACATAAAACAAGCAAAATTGTTCATACAACCATACTATTTGATATCATCAAAACTTAGAGATACTATTGCAAAACCAAATCTTGTTCTCACAATCTCCCCCTTTTTGATGATGACAAAACTATGTATCTTGATGACACAATTTTGTACATACTGCAGGGGTAATCAAATTAAAAGGTTTAAGGAATGCTTATCCTTTGTATGAAATACTCCCCCTGAGTCTCAGGCTTTGTGATTTCTTTGAATGAACTCCCCCTGATTTCAATAGGCCAGATGGTCTTTTGTTTTTATGAAAACTCGAGAATTTGATCTATTAGAGCAGAAATGTTTTGATTCCTTCAACAGAGTTCTGAAGTTCTGAAAATTCTTTGAGGATCATCTTCTAGAAAAAATCAGATCAAAGTACCCGAAAAGAAGAACAATCTAATAGAAATAGCAGTTTATTGGTCAGAATGTAAATAGTGTATTTTCAGAGATTGACTATAAGATCAAAATATCACATTCACATTCATTACTTCTCCCCCTTTTTGTCATAATCAAAAAGTAATGTAAACAAGGTGTGAAAAACTAGATCTTAAGGGTGAAAACTAGACATCTAGGAGTCTCCAGATGACATCTTATTCAGAATCTTTTGAAGCAAGCTCTGAACGTTTTCATTGACAGCCCTTTGTGCTGCAAAATTTTCTTTGAAAATCTTTTGTTCTCCTCTAAGTTCGTCAATTGCGTGTTGCAAATGTATTATTGCAGGATTAGATAAGGAAACAACTGTAGCACTTTGCTTAGTCTTTTCTGCAGCTTCAGCTTCTTGCGCCAGTTTGGCTTCTTCAGCAGCCTTTTCTGCTAGAAGTCTTGCTTCTTCATCAGCTTTTTCTTCAGCCTCTTTCTACTTTGCAGCCAAAAGCCTGAATTCTCTTATATGCTCTTCAGCTTCTGCTTTTTCTTTTGCAACCTGAAGTCTAGCAATTATAGTGGCGTCAGAGTTCAACCACTTCTGGTAGATTTTACAAAAGTGTTTAAGTTCCAAGGGCTTGGTACTTGTGTTTATTTCTGCTCTTAATTTCGTAACCTTCTTTAACGCCTTGTTAGGAAATTGACTAATGCATTCTTCAAGGGTTGTTGGAAGGGGTACATCATAGATGACTAAGGCCAGACTTGGTTCAGCAGAGTTGGTTTCAAATAGTGCTGAATGAGATGAAACAATCTCAGTATAAGTGTTTTCAGATGTTGGTGGATCAGTAGGAGGTGATGAGATTTCTGAAACAGTGAGAGGTTCAGATGTGATAATTCCTAAAGTTTCAGATATGGTTTCCTCAGAGCTGGATTCAACGTTAAGAGTATGAGAATCAAAAAGTGGGTTCGGAGAACCTTGATCATTTGGTTGAGTGATTGAAGAAGTTATTGTTGTGGTGTAGATAGGAATGACTTCAGGCAAAATAGGTGTATTGATTGAGGAAATTGGAGATGATTGAATTGTGGTAGTTGGAGGAGGAATCGAAAAGGATGGTGGTTTAAACTTTACTTGTGGATTGGAGGTGGGATAAAGGTAGTTTGAGATGATGAAGGTGCAGTAACGGTTTTAGTAACATTCAATGAACCGGAAATATTGATAGCAGACTTACTTATTTTCCCAGGAAGAAGAGACTGTAAAATGGAGTTCTTAGAAGATTCAACTTCGTTATCCTACTTTCTTTTCTTAGGCTCAGAATCTCCTTCAGTTTGCTTCCTCTTGCTCCTGGTAATATATTTAGGTTTAGTAGCGACATCTTCAATTTTGAATTTAGACATGTCATATCCTTCTTCTCTAATAAGAGCAACGAATCCAGCAATTGTATTTATATGATCTCCTTTGTGATATATGGGATAGTCTGTTACTGGAAGTCTGTTTTTTATCACAATGTCGTGAGAAAGAGACAAGGGTTTACTTCAACATTCGTGACCATTTTCATATGCTTAAGGTTCACAGCGTTGAAGGCTTCTCCTATGCTCGCGGTCAGGTATTCTGTATATTTGGCTTCTTTGACTAAATACTCCACCAAGCCATTTTCAACAAAGATATCAGAGACAAGTCTTCCAAAAGGAATGTAGTTTACAATCTTCCTTTCCGGTGAGGTTGTTGTTCTTGTCTTGCGTACCATATCCCTTAGATAGTAGAACATAATAGATGGTAGACACATTTTCTCATTCTTGTGCAAGTAGTATAGCATGTACTTTTGATTTGCATTGAAGAAGTCAGCAACACTCTTTGAAGGTCTTGGATTGATACACCCAAGAATGATCTTATGCCAGATCCTCAAGTTATCACGCAAGTCCTTACTCTTATACTCTGTTGTCCCAGATTGACAATTTTTGAAAATTGCTTTGTTGATAACAGAGTCAGATTTCTCAATCTTTCCATAAACCCTTTTTCCTTCCAAGAACTTCATTCCTAGTAGATATGAGATTGACTTCTCAGTGATAACAATCTTCTGTTCCATAACAAAGGAAACATAATGAAGATCATCAGTTTCAGCTTGTCTCAAAAAATCCTTAACTAGAGCTTTATAGGTAGGACCTCTAAGTCTGTCAAAGTAACTTTTCCATCCTTGAGTGTTTAGTTAATAAACTAGGTTAAACCCATTATCACGAAGATTGTTAAAATCGACATCTAGTTCTTTGAGAATGGTTATCTTGTCTGCATAAATAACACAAGTAACTGAGGGATTTCTTTGAGTTACATGGTTTGCACCAATCGTGGGAAGATATGATGAAGCGACAGTTGCGGTGGTTGTGGAAGGTGGATAGTTGAAGACAGTAACTCTTGAGAGGGATTCAATGATGCTTCAAATTCTTTGGCGAAGCGAACGGTCTCTTGTTGAATGGTATTCATCATGATGATGGTTGAGGAGATAAGGATAAAGAGCTATTGAGTTTTTGAGAGAGAAGGAGAAAGAGAGACGATTTAAGGTTTTAGGGTTTCTATTGGTATAGAAGTAGAAATGAGACAATTTGAGTGGGTTTTTTTTAAGATGTTTTTGAAAACTAAGAGGAAAGACATAGTACCGAGGATTAGTGAGTGAATATAAATATATATATTTTAAGTCAATTCCAAGAAAATTACTGTTCATTTAATTAAATGTAATGATTTAGATGTAATCGAAATCATAAAAATAAAAATTTTCTAATTAAGTGACACGTCAGAATCTGGACAACCTAGAAGTTTTCATCAGAAATGGAGACACTTCTGACTAAGTAGTTCTGACTATTTAAACAATTACTTTCTCTGACTAAACACATTCGATTTTGATGCACTTTTACTCTGGACAATAGTCCATTTTCAGATGCTTTAAAATAATTTGAAATCTATCTTCAACCAAGGGTTTTGTAAAGATATCAGCCCATTGATGGTCTATATCAATAAATTTTAAGCATAAGATACCCTTCTGAACACAGTCTCTGATAAAATGGTGTTTTATTTCTATGTGTTTAGCCCTAGAATGTAATATTGGGTTTTTACTCAAACAAATAGCAGCAATATTATCACAGAAGATATGAATGTTACTCTCGTGTATCTGATAATCTTCTAGTTGATTTTTCTTCCACAGCATCTGCGTACTGCATAAGGAAGCAGATATGTATTCTGCTTCAGCTGTTGAGAGAGCAATTGTTGATTGCCTCTTGCTTGACCATGAGATTAGATTTTTCCCTAGGAACTGACAGTTTCCAGACGTGCTCTTTCTTTCCAATCTGTCTCCGGCATAGTCTGCATCGCAGTAACCAGAAAGAGTGTACTCTGATGTTTTCTCATACATCAAGCCAAGGTTAGTTGTTCCTTTCAGATACCTTAGAATTTGTTTAACAATAGTTAAATGAGATTATCTGGGATCTGATTGAAATCTAGCACACAGATGAACGCTGAATAAAATATCAGGCCTAGAAGCAGTTAAATATAGAAGAGATCCTATCATACCGTGATAAAGCTTGTGGCATACCTTACCACTTGCCTCTTCCTTTTCCATGATGCTTGTTGGATGCATTGGAGTCTTTGTTGTTTTACACTCTGTCATGTTGAATTTCTTTAGAATTTCTTTAGTATACTTACTTTGATGAATGTAAGTAGCTTCTGGTTTCTGATCGATTTGAATTCCCAGGAAGAACTTCAATTCACCCATCATACTCATTTCGAACTCTTTTTGCATTAATTTTGAAAACTCCTCGCATAGAGAGAGATTAGCATAACCAAAAATAATATCATCAACATAAATCTGAACATAAGAATATCATTTTTGTACGATTTACAGAAGAGAGTAGTATCAACTTTGCCTCTGGTGAAGTTATTTTCTAAAAGAAATTTGCCCAGTTTGTCGTACCAAGCTCTGGGAGCTTGTTTCAGACCATAGAGAGACTTTTTAAGTTTAAAAATTAAATCTGAATTTTCTGAGTTTTCAAAACCAGGAGATTGTTTGACATAGACTTCTTCTGAAATATAACCGTTCAAAAATGCACTCTTAACATCCATCTGGTATAAGATGATGTTATGATTTACTAAGAAGGAGATTAATAACCTTATTGCTTCAAGTCTAGCGACTGGAGCAAAAGTTTCATTGTAATCAATTCCTTCTTGTTGACTGTAACCTTGTGCAACAAGTCGTGCCTTATTTCTGAAGACTTCACCCTTTTCATTTAGCTTATTTCTGAAAACCCATTTGGTTCCGATTACGTGGACACCTTTAGGTTTTGGAACGAGATCCCATACATCATTCTTTGAGAATTGATTAAGTTCTTATTCCATTTCCAGAACCCAGTCCTTGTCCATAAGAGCTTCTTCTACTGTTGTTGGTTCAATTAAGGATACCAATCTAAGAAGCGTTTCTTTCGGAGGTTTGAAGATTGGTCTGGTTCTGACTGGAGCATCCTTGCTACCTAAAATTAGTTCTTCAGGGTGTGAAGTTGACATTCTCCTCTTTTTTTGTTGTGGAGTATCAGAAGATACATCAATATCATCAAAGTTAGGAGCTTCTTTTGCTTTAACTTCTTCTGCCTTTTCTTTAGGTTCTGAGAATCTGATTTCTAAATCTGCAAGCTTTTCAAATAGCTTTGACTTTTCAGGGTCAAGCTTATCATCGAATCTGACATGGATTGATTCTTCCATAATTCGTGAGGAGTTTTACCCAAAATAGGTCTTATAGAGAATCTATTTTGAATATAGAATGATGTGTTGATTGCTTCTGCCGAAAAGTGCTTAGCCATGTCAGTTTCTTGGATCATGGTGCGAGCCATTTCTTGTAAAATCCCGTTCTTTCTTTCTACAACTCCATTTTGTTGTGGAGTTCTATGACACGAGAAATTATGAGATATCCCATGTGAATCAAAAAGTTTTTCAAAATCTTTGTTTTCAAATTTCTCACCATGATCACTTCTGACCTTGACGATTTTGCAATTCTTTTCGTTTTGTACTTGAGTGCAGAAGGAAGCGAACATAGAATGTGACTCATCCTTGTGTTTCAAGAATTTTACCCATGTCTAATGACTGTAATCATCAATGATGACTAGTCCATATTTCTTACCATTGATAGAAGCAGTTTTCACTGGTCCAAAGAGATCAATGTGAAGAAGTTCCAATGGTCTAGAGGTAGAGACAATATTCTTTGCTTTAAAAGAGGTTTTTGAAAACTTGCCTTTCTGACATGCTTCACAAAGATCATCTGAAGAGTACTTCAGATTAGGCAATCCTCTGACAAGTCCAAGCTTGTTCAGCTGAGAGATTCTTCTCAAGCTAACATGACCCAGACGTCTGTGCCAGACCCATTGCTCTTCATTTACAGACAGAAGACACTTTACATTTTGATGTTTTAAATCTAATAATTTAATTTTGTAAGTATTATTCTTCCTCTTACCATTGAATAGAACAATTCCATCTTTTTGACTAACAGCCTTACAGGACGTTTGATTGAAAATAACATCATAACCATTGTCACTAAGTTGGCTAATTGACAATAGATTATGCATTAATCCTTCAACTAAAATAACATTATTAATAGAAGGAAGTTTACCATTACCAACAGTTCCAGAGCCAATAATTCTTCCTTTCTGGTTTTCTCCGAAACCGACGACACCTCCAGGCTTAAGTTTCAAATATTGGAACATATGCCTTTCTCCCGTCATGTGTCGCGAGCATCCACTGTCCAGGTACTATGATTGGTGTTTCAGTGGCGCCATTAAGGATATCTGCAACATAAATTAACTTATTCTTAGGTACCCATTTTGTGGGTCCTTTCACATTAGTCTTTCCAGAGGTTCTGACACCTTCGGGTTTCCGTGTAGTAGAATAATAGTGTGGAATTTGTGCATAATATTTAAGGTTAGTAGTTTTCTTTTGTGTCTGTGTTTGTGATGTAGTATACTTAGAGCCTTCTGGTTCTGGACATTTCAGTTTAGTGCCAGCAAGCACAAATTATATTGACAGAGGTATTAGCTTAATACTTTTGGTATCATCATATGGTTGTGAAGGTCCTGAATATCCTAGACCTCTACTTCCATTTCTACTAACACCATAAATCATTGAAGCCATTTTGCTTCTATCTATGCTTTTAGCTAGGAAGTTGTTGTACCCCAAATTTTACCTCTTAGATATCATAACATCTTGCATAGACATTTAGGATCAATCATATGTGAACTATTTTAACTAACCCATATCTTGCCGTTTGTTTCTTTTATATCTGAAATTAGGGTTTGTACAGAGTGATTCAAGGCCTCCTAAGGTATCCTCTGACTCCATACAATCATCACAAAGCCTCCCTATTTGTTTGGGAACCAAGATCTCAAGACTTTGAATCAAGTCAAGTCAATAAAGGATCACCAGACCAAAATGTGGAATTAGGGTTTCAATCTGAGGAATCACTGAAGAATTTTGCCCTATCAAGTCAAGATTTGCTTGGGTCATCAACCATTTGAGTTTACCTATATCCAAGAGGTCTCACTCAACAAGAATTCAAGGTCATCTGGTCCTCATCATGAGCAGTTTGAGCCCCAGTTGCACCCTGCCTCCAAATTAGGGTTTCTTTAAGACATATGGATCATTGGCCCTGATTTTCATCTGGAGGTGCCCTCAGACCCTAAGACATGACTCCATGAGTTAGTAAACATCCCTAAAGGTCTTCTATGAGCTTTAGATATGAGGAAAGAAGCAGGATCACAAAGGCTTATCTCAGTGCATTCACAATTGAAATTAGGGTTTTGACTGAAACCCTAATCCTTGAGATTTTGATCCAAATGGAACCTCCAATGCCTCTATCCATCATAACAAGTCTCATTGATGATTTCAAGGTATCAAGATCAAGTTTCAAGGGTTTCTTGCAAAGGAATCAAGATTTTGGTCATGAAACTTTTCATATGTGAAAACTTCCCTCTCTTGTGATAACTTGAAATGGTCATAATTTCCAAACCACACATCCAAATTGAGTGACTCTAAGACCAAATGAAAGCTCTTTCCAAGATCTTTAAAGTGTTAAATATGACTTTTCTCCAAAAAATGCATGGTTTTTGAGTTATGGAGCTTACAAGCTAGACTGGCCCAAGACAGCGAATTTTCAGCATCTTTTGCCTTAATAAACACACAACTTTGACCTCATTTTTCACTAGGTTCCCTTGTGATTCAGAACTTGGGCCCAACATGAAAGTTGTAGAGGGCATTGAGAGCTTTCCAAAGAGTACCAGAACTCTTCCATCCATCAAGTGAGCTGGGAGATTCGAAGGCCCAAAGTTAGGGGTTTTTTTACTTAACATTCAAGAAACTAACTTTTGGATTTTGATTCTAACACTTCCCTAATCACCAATTTCCATCATTTCTGAGTTTTAGTGATGTAATTAGCATGTAAACAAGCCTCTCCACGAAATTCAAACTGATTGGCATTAAAATATTGGTTTATGTCTTGTTGTGCAAGTGGGAGGGAGAGAGAGAAACTTTCCAAAAGAGGAAACATTAGTTTATTCATTGAGCTATGCACCCATCAGTTCACATCAGTTCTTGCTCAGAGGTTCAGAGATATTGGGAGATCTTGCTCTGCATTTTGAAGAACTCACACGATTTGTAAAGGGCAGTAATGGCATTATTGACAATTTGGCCATACCTTGAACTCACTCCCTTTTCTTATAAATAGCAGCTCATGTTCATTGCATTTCTCACCAACAATCTCCACAAATCACTTTAAATATCTAAGTACAAGGCTCTGCAAAAGAGGAAGGAAAGTGAGGCCTGGCATCAAAAACTTGTGGCTGGTCCAACAAGAAACAGGCTCGTGCACAACTGAAGTTGGGACACGAGCAGGAGGGAGTAATAGCAGCGTTTTGATTGTTGGGTTTGTTTAATAGTCACTCACTACTGCAGAAATATGAAATTACACCCGTTTTTTATACATTTAACACCCGTTATTGGAGGGTGTGAATTCAACGGGTGAGAAATGTCTGACAAATTTACACCCGTTTTAAAACGGGTGTAAATTTTATGTTATATTACACTCTTTTTTATAGAAGTCGGGTGTAAATTTTTACATACATACATTTATAGATGGTATATTACACCCTTTTTTTTGTTTAAAACGAATGTATATACATTCCAGTTTACACCCTATTTTATAGAAAATGGGTGTACATTTGATGTTATATTACACTCTGTTTTATAGAAATCGGGTGTAAATTTTTGAATATATACATTTATAGATGGTATATTACACCCTTTTTTGTTTAAAACGGATGTATATATATTCCATTTTACACCCTATTTTATAGAAAACAGGTGTAAATGTGTAAATAATAGCATTCCAATCAAACGAATTTACACCAAATTTCATAAACATCGGATGTAAAATGAACATTGAATACCTTAGAGATTTGCAAATTTACACCCTATTTTCTTTAAATAGGGTGTAAAAATGCGATGTATTACACCCATTTTTGCTATTGATGTTGGCATGTTTACACCCGATTTTACCATTGATGTTGGCATTTTACACCCGATTTTATCATTGATGTTGGCAATTTTACACCCAATTTTACCATTAATGTTGGCATTTTTACATCCTGTTTTCTTTAAATAGAATGTTTGTTTTAGTTTCATAATTATATTATATTTAATTAGATTTAGAACCTATATTTTTATTTATTCAAATATTTTGTATACCACTAAACATTCAATAAACAAAAAGTACAACCAAAACAACCATCCTAACATTATGTTTACATATAATAAGTTAAACAACTACATGTTTTTCATTAAATGCATGCAATACAAAACAACTACATAAACGTTTTGTTCGCTTACCGTTGAATTATCAATACCAATGAAACAAGAAAATACAGTAGGAGACACATAAACGTACAGTAGTTATGCTTTGTCTAGATAATGAATGTCACGTAATACATTTCTAATAATATGAATCAACATCAGAACTACAATTCCTGATGGACCTCGACAATTTCATCCTCACTCAGCGACTAAAGCATGAAATTTGGAATCAGGTCCTACATTTTCATCTTCGACAAGACAATCTGAACAAAACAAAATCATACCAATATTAATAAGAAATATATCATCGCAAATTTGATATTTAAATAATCTTCAAAGATAAACAATATGTACATGGATTAAAACATGATGCAACCGGATTGAAATAATAAGGCAACAATTTTGTAAAGGACGATAACTATGAGGTTCATATATCAAGTGAGTTTAGAAAACTAGTGAAATTGGCCCAACAACTCCTAATCTAATTAATTTATAATAATTAGTAAATAATTGAAAATTAGTTGACTTTGTACCCTTTAATATGATGCTGATTTTTTAGGCACTGGTGATTCTTTCCCTTGCAGACGTTTACATAGGCTTCTTTATCAACTAATTTGTTGATAATGTGGAGGTACTTTCTCTATGAAAAAAAGTTCTAGATCATTTGTGACAACTCTATAAAAAAAATATTGCATATACCTTTGCTTTTTTAACTACCACATTTGTAATGCGTGTGCTATTAGAATCTTAGGGTGCTGACAATAGTAGGAAATAATTCACTTTATAATAGCAGACTAAGCTGAGTTTTGCAGACTAAGCTGAGTTTTGCCTTGAACATTCTTTGCTGACTTCAACTAATTTGAGATTTCACACAAAGTTTTTACCTTCTGCAGTGTACCGAAAAGAACAGAGTGTCTCTTACAAACTAAAATCAACACCAAAACAGACATGAATACCAACCAAACCAACAATAACCAATTGGATCACAACATAACCATAACCAAATTAAGCCGTTAAACAATGTAAACTACAGCGTAACCCATAATGAAACATAACCCACACAGAAATAATGAAACATAAACGAAATTCGATCCAAAAAGAAAAACTACAGCGTAACCCATAATGAAACATAACCTACACAGAAATAATGAAACATAAACGAAATTCGATCCAAAAAGAAATATCGAACTTTACGCGAGTGAGTTTGTCAATGGAAGATGCCAGGAGCACTGCATGAGTTTTTCAACAATGTTAATCACAGTACAGAACACACACAACAAAACATTAACATCGCCATGAAATCGAGTCGAAATAGCAAGAAACGTTTGTTCTATAACTGGGCTTGCAATTGAATTATTATCACCATCCATATTACGAAATCGAAGTACCTGCATTGCAGAACCATCATCTAAATTCACCTAAAACATTTAATTTTGAAATGGAAATTATAACCTTTGAACCAACTATTATTGTAAAGGGAGACCCACTAGTACCGTAAAAATTTATACATCAGAGAATATTGCATGATCTGTATAATACCCAGATGTGATTTGAGTAAAGTGACACCAACAAGTTGTTTATAATAAAGTGTACTATGATTTAGATTCCAAACCAAAACAACGGAGAATGCAGAAAAAGGAAAAACACATACTGAAGTGTAGATCTAGAAGAACTTTCAACAAACAGCTTCAATGCAGAATCATAAATTGATATGTAAATGAAAAGCTTGCGATATAACAGTAGCATCTAAAATAGCAGGATGAGTGAGCAACAAAGCCTCTAGTTCTGCTGGAGGGACCTGATATCCTTTGTATTTGATGAGCTCTTTCAATCGATCCACAACAAATAAGAATCCATCAGTATCACTATAACATACATCTCCTGTTATTAACCAACCCTCTGAATTAATAGTTGATGTTGTTGCCTCCTCGTTGCTAAAATAACCTACCATCACCAACCACATCTTTCATGTTCATTTAAACAGCATCACTCATTGAACTTTTATTCACCTAACTGATTATGTCTAATATGAGCAACCAATTGTAGTAAGTCTTTATACATTCATCTACTATTTTAGTTTTATTATAAACAGCTTGAACAGTCACGCACATTTAATAAATGATTACTACTAAAAATAATTGAATATGAACTAATATAATTAATATACTCTAAACAATAAACAAGTAGAGGATATCATTTATACCCCTCACTATAATGCAGGTTTAATATCACGATGTGTATGCCTAAGCATACACATAATGTTGATGATATCATTATAGAATGGATTTACACAGTTAATGATGTTCTTACTCAGTTATAAGAAGGTCAAGTCGTAGTCGATCAATTTGAGCTGCTCCTAGGTGTCTATCTGGTGTCATATTGTAGTCTCCTGTATAAACCATTTATGCATCTCTGACTTTTACATAGAACATCGCAGCTCCGATAACCTTAATAATTTATAAGAGGCTGAATGTTAAATGCGGCACCAGATCTCACTCGATAGTGTCAAGGCCGGCTACAATAGTTCATCTTGACGTCGGTATATGCGTGGTAATGGATTAAAACCGAAGCAATCAAGCCTCCCAACCCGGAAACCAGATCTGGTAGGAGAAGTCTTTTTCTATACTTTAATAATATAAGAATTATAACTACAATATAAACTAATCAAGTATTTCTACTTCACAACAGAAAAATCAGGAGTAAACATAGGATGCGTAAATTCGAACTGCAAAGATCTGGAGTAATCACCAACAACCAACAACTCATTCTTGAATCTTATGCGATCCTGGGGCAAATGCAGCGAAGATTCGATGACAAACGCATGAAAACCTGTACATAGAAAAACCAGTAGAGAGAGAGTCACACATCAAATTTGTCGAGGTCTTAAAGATTAGAACTCGACCAAGCCTAGTGTTTTAGGAGAAGGAATCACGTCTCTGTATATTATCCCTTCCCGTTGCAAACTAGACAAGTCTTTCAAAATTCAAATCAGAGCCGTCATGAGGAATTAATTCGTATCGACTCGCATCAAGATACTACATGCTCTTGTGAAGGATTCCATTCGATCTGTTCGCCGGCAATATTCACGAATGATTCCATAGGAAGGTTCCAAGTAACTCTTGATCCATTGGTTCAAAAACCTGATTCAAAAGACTAAAGAATTTCCCGGCTTTCTCGGGCACGTCAACTAGATGCAGTGTTGCAATGACCAAGGCAACCCTCCCACCAAAAGATGGCTCTCCATCTTCATTATCATTTATATAAAATACTTCCTTTTCACCCTTCTCCCTTGCTTGAGACTGCAACAACATATTTAATCATAATGAGCGAGTTCATAACTGATGCTCAACTAGCAGTGATTTATATTGTTTAAATAATATAGGACGATACAAGGGGGCAGAACAAAAGAGTAGAGGCAGAGAGAGTTAACCACCAAGTAAGAAAGAGTGGAGAAAGTAGCAAGTGGATGATGAAACATCAATCAAAATAAAAAGTAGTATATCATTATATCATACCTCTGTCAATCCAACCATGCTGATTTCAGGATGAGTGAAACAAGCACGTGATCTCTTCCAGTGGTATGCTTAAATGATTGAGCACGTGATCTCTTTCAGTGACCTGTTCAACCACTGTAGAATAATCTTTTCAATCAGCGAACTGGAAACATCACTTGAGCATTTGTAGCAAATTATATAGTTTCCTTTCACCTGAAATTCCTTGTGCACTGGCAGCAAGAGCAAGCATCATCTTGCCATTTGCATCACCAATACAGTATAAATGAGGGACCTATCATTCCACATCCTAGAAAAGAGAGGACGGAAAAGAAAGGTAAATGAGAGGGAAGATGGCCCCAGTGTTTTGTTTACCCTGAAATAAACAACACAAAGATACAACAGATTAGAATCAATGAAAATATATTGGGATTTGGGATGTAATATGAATATTAGTACCAGTCCACCGGTAGATGATGTTACAGCACGCTCATCCCACGGTAATGAAATTCCATCAAAGCGATTGTAGATCCCTCCACGTCCTCGGGTGGTGCCAACACGGTGATTGATAACTATGTCAGCCATTGCTCTGACTTTGTGTTGCTTCATCTTGTGAAGTAAAGCTTTTAATTGATTCTCAGAACCATATTTACTATTAAGAGAGTAAAGGTCCTGAGGAGTATAACCTGAGAAACAGAGAAAAGAAAAGAATCTATCAAATAGTCTTCCTGGGAATATAAGAAAAGGATAAATCGTCGAACATAAAACCCTATAATTGTATGCCCAATCCTTGAGAAGATGTTAACCTTCAGGTGCGAAGGAATGAGTTTGTGGCGGCAACCATGCTGAAGTGATTCCAGCTTTCGCTATGTCTGTAATATTGGTTTCTAAAGTTTCCCACCAATTGTATTTGTGAGACTCCCAATTGAAAGCCTACAGAGCAATTTTCTTCTAATGTCAGATTTACTGTATGTAAAGTTCATGACAGCCTTAAATAAAACAGAAAAAAATGCTATATATATATATATATATATATATATATATATATATATATATATATATATATATATATATGTTTTGTATCATAAGCATGTAAACACTTAATCCATCCTACTATTAGCTTTACGAGATCTTCACATATATGCAAACAGCATCAAAAGAGACATTAAAATTCTTCAAGAAAAGTGAAATAGATAGGTCATCACTGCAGTAACAACACCTGCAGCAGTATTTTGACTATTACTATAAAACAAGCTTATCTTAAAGCTTCTATTATGGATGTAACATAAAAAAGATAAGCCAAAAGTAGAAACATTGGACCTGTTTGGATTGACTTATTTGAGTTTATCTAATGGGATAAGTTTTGTGATATTATTCAGAAGACTTTATCAAAATAGCTCATGACATTTTTCTTAAATTGTTTTGAACTTATTTATATAAATTCTTCAAGATAGCTAATGAAAACAAATGTTAGCCTATATAAAATCAATTTAAATTCATTTTATCTTTTGTTTCAAAACCAGGTCATGTGTGTTTATTCATAAAATACTTGTTTTAATAAGCAGTTGTAATATAAGCTGCAAATAAGATGTTTATCGAAATGGATCCTAAAATATACCTGAAAAAGTATTTCCTTTCCATCTCGGAAAACTGCACATGGCGTTGGGTTCGAAGAAGGATTGATGACTTCAAAAAAAGAAGAAAGGAATAATGAGAAGATGATATTGTAATGATAGAGAAAATGATACCGAGATCAGTAAGTTGATTGGGTTGATCAGTTTCCTGCAGCAAGAACAGAAAAATAAGAAGAGAAAAATTTGAAAGAGAAAAGAATGAGAGCATTTGTTGCATATAATACGTACATTGGTTGAGTTACCCATATGTTGAGAGTAAGATTACAGGAGTTCGAAATTCCAATGCAGTAGTAGTGATCTACATCAACGATTCAAGACTTTAAAATCATAATAAAAATATTAACTGAAAAAGAAAACAGACATGGATAGAGAGAGAGAGAGAGAGAGAGAGAGAGAGAGAGGGAGAAAAGTGTACCGAATTGAGTTGTTGAGAATGGAATGGTGTTGGAGGGAATGGTATAAATAGTAAAAAAAAGTAGAAGAAAAAGTAGTGAATAAGAATGAGATAGACATGAGCGACGTAAAAGAGGGAACACATAATTGAAATAGATTCAAATTCTTGAGTTAGATTGAAAATTGGACTTGTGGTTGTTCTAGCAGCATCTCTTGATCGCTGTTAGGTTTAGAATAAAAATAATAAAAAAAAGAATTGAATAGTAAGGTATGCATCAGTGCCCATTCCATTCACACTGTGAATCATCGCTTCCCATTACTCACTCCTCTTATTTGCTTGTCAAACTGTTCAACTTCCATCATCTCCAATCCAATTACTTTATTTTTGTCTTCTAATCACACCATGTCCCCACTGCCATTTGTATAAATCAGTTTTGTTACAACAAGTCATAGATTCATATAATAAAAACAACCACATAGTTTTCTTATTTTATCCACCCTGTGTTGTTTATTTCAGGGTAAACAAAACACTGGGGCCATTTTCCCTCATTTATACTGTATTGGTGATGATAAAGCCACTAGCATAAAAAGCTACGCCAATTTATAAATTACTGAAAGGACGGAAAAGAAAGGTAAATGAGAGGGAAGATGCATAACACAGTTCTGCAGCATTGATAGAATTATCTCCACAAATTTGTATTCTCTCCTCTCCCTATGTAAATAGATGGTGAGTGCATTAACCATCTCTGGACCTTGAAATGTGATGTGTTCATTACAAGGTCTCATACCATGAGAGCAAGCTGTATTAAGGGTATCCTAGAAAGGATATGATCAGAGGTAATTACTACTAGTAAAAATATATTATTATGCATATGTTGTTTCCTGCTCACATGTTCTCCAATCAACCTTTCCGATTAGTTCCTTTAGGAGAAATTTATACAGTTAAAAACAAAGTGATTAACTATAAAGATTTCAAAAAACAACCCACGTGCCATACCTGCATTTTTGCCAGTCATACCTGCATTTTTGCATCTCAAAAAACAACCCACGTGCCTGGTCTGTTCTATTATGCCTAACCTGCAACCTAATCATCATGTTGTATATACCTGGTCTAGCACAATAATTCTTCTGGTTCTTCATCCAGCTGAAAACTAAGTTACAGTGTTCAATTGAATCTCTCTGAGTCAACTCCTACCAAATTTGAAAATAAATTGCATATTGAATTACATGTTTGATTATATGAAAAACATTCAAAATAATTTCAACACATTATCGTTATTTTAAGATTTTTTTATTTTGATTAATTGTGTTGTTTAAGCGAATATTGAATTAAAAGGTTCTAAAGTTGTAATCTTGGAAGAGTGAAGAGAAAAGAAAAGTGCAATACCCAAATGAGGAAAGGGAAATTCTTGCGAGCAAAGCGGCCTATCCAGCGGTTGAGTAGACCTTCAACGTCGTCGCCGCGGAGGCTGAGGGTGATGACTGATTCGGCAACCTCCGACACAGTCCAATCCTTTTGGAAGCGGTCTCCAGCGTCTCAGAGGCGGTAGTGTGCGGGGATATCGTCCTTGCGGAGGCCGTCGATTTTGGTGGATACCTCGTGCTGTCCTCCGTTCGTAGTGGTGGATACCTCGTGCTGTCGTCTGTTGTAGTCTACGAAACCATCCTTTGTCTCCTTGAATGCCAATTTGATGGATTTCTTCTTGTGTGTGCGATGCGAGGAAGAAGATGGAGTTATAGGGTTTCGGTTTAGAGAAATGGGATTTCAAAAAAATGATTTTCATCGATGTATTATTTGTTGTTTTGTTATTATTTTATTTATACAATATTAATTTAATAAATTTACACTTATTTACCTAATTAACACTTAATATAATATATTATGTTTTATTAATGTATTTAAAATTAATAATTAGAGTTGTTAAAATAAATAAATTTTTTGGCTAATTAAATTTTACACCCGTTTTATCTTTAACGGGAGTAATAAAGATTTGACTATAATAATGATTTTAATTTATTATAATAATATTTTTAATTTACACCCTTTTTTTAAAAATATGATGTCTATTGTTACGTGTTAATAATTAAAATAATATTTTATTTACAAATTTGTCACCGGGTTACTTATTTACACCCATTTTCTGTATAATGGATGTAAATTTTAAAATTATATTCGTCATTTTGCACTAGTGACTTAAAAAACTTTTTGACTGATTGAAAAAGGTGCGCTAGCATTTGGTGTCACATTTTTATTATGTTGTTTTGAAAAATGACCAACTAAGTATCTGAAGGTTTAAATATTACTAGGGGCGGCTCATACATTGGATGTATGGCCACCCCAGTGGTTGAAGACTTACGCTGCACCATAGGGGTCTGGGGTTTGAATCCCCCTCGCCCCAGACGCCTTTTTGGTGATTTTTTTCCTTGTTTTTTCCTTCTCTTATGCTTCTCACGTTTGGGCCTGGTATAAATTGATTGCCACACCTCACTCCAAAGGCTCACACACTGCCAGCACACATATTCTTCACCAAATACACCTCCTTTTGACTTTTTCATTTTTATTTAAATTTATTTTGTCTAACTTTCTTAAATCAATTCAAAATCTTTTCTTTTACTAAAAATAAAATTCAAAAAACCCCTAAATACTCTTTTAATGTTTAGTTGAATTTTTCATTTTTATTTTATGTAAAAAATACTTAAATCTTGAGAACTTCGTAAAGAGTTATTTGGGTTAGTTTTAGAGACATGAGAGAGTTATTTGGAGAGCTTCTTTTGACTTGGGTCAGAGATTATTCCTTTAGGACTTAGCTGTGTCTCTTAATTTTGTTGCTAGTCCCTTACCTTGGATATCATTGATTTCCTACTTGGATACTTTCTTTATCATATGTATGTGCACCATATGATTATGACTGCTGTGAATTGTCTCACTATCTTTTGCCACGCATTGATATTTGAATCATACCTTTGACGAATTATGCTTAACTGTTGTACATTCCCTTTGAATTTTGAACTTGTATTGTTCACATGAATCTTAAATCCCTTGTAAACATTCTTATTCATTATAAGTTGTTATACTCCCCTCCTTCCAAAGGAAAGACTTTCTATTGACCTCAAAGTCATAGATATCTCATAATCAACCCTTGACCTCATAGTCATAGGTACCCACTTTCTCTTTGACCTCATAGTCACAAGATTACCAGCTTTGACCTCATGGTAATTGCTACTTACTAGCCTTGACCTCATGGTCATGGCCACCTTCTCCTTGACCTCATAGTCATGGAGCCATCTCTTAAACCTTTGACCTCATAGTCAAAGGTAGGCTTTGACCTCATAGTCATAGCCATTCTCCCTTGGCCTCATAGCCATTCAATCCTACAACTTACAACAATGTTAGAGTTCTTGGACTCTAATGTGAGACTCATCATCTTGAGTACTCACTTTCCCCCCTACAATTTAGACTTAGAGAGTTTCTTAAACTCTAAATGAGCTCATACTCATTTCCCCCTTGGAACTTTGGCCATAGTCAATGGTTCCTCAAATTCACCCCTAGTTAGGTGAACTACGGTTGCTCTGATTCTTTAGTCAGATACGTAGGCACAAGATGCGACGTTTTGGCGAGCAAACTTAGTGTATATACCCTTAGGTCTTTACCTTTAGCATTAACAGATTCCCTTAGCAAGCAAACATAGCATAACACAAACTAAACAAGAGGTTCCTGTAGAGTACTACAGATACTTAGGGTGCTAATACCTTCCCTTAGTATAACCAACCCCCAAACTTTAGATCTCTCCCCTTTAGGTTTTCTCGATCTTGAACCTTTCCTTTGGATAAATCAAAGTCGGTGGTGAATTCAAAGAAATGTGATGCAAGTTAATAAATAGCTTGGTATCCGATTCTCACCGCAACAGAAATGGCGACTTCAGTGGGGACAGATGAATTGAGGGTTTCCCCTAACTTGTTTTATTTGTGTTATTACATGTTTTGCTTGTATGTTTGCTATATTTGTATATATTTGTACATACTTGTATATTTGCTTGGTTTCTCCTGTTTGGCAGGGTGTTCTTGAGTGGTGAGATAAATCCTAACCCGGATTTTGAGTGCACTTATGACAAGACGATGGTATATTCAAGGAGTCTTTGAGGGAGTCGATTCCTGAAAAAGTTGACTTGAGACAGCATCACTCAATTCAGTCCCTCTTGAGAGTCTAGTCATGTTGAACGATCCCATTTGTGAAAACGTGCTACTCTCAACGTAGGTGCCGTCGATGCTGAGAACCGTAGTTTCCAAATCCCACTTAAGCCTTTTAGATGTAGTGCGAGGACTATGATGAAGTCTATTCCTGAATGGGTTGCTATGCGATACTACACTCAGACGAGATTCTCTTGAGAATTTTATTGACCACCAAGTCATTTGGGAAATCAATAAAATCCGAAAGATGGGTTGTCGACTCTGGGAACTTTTTAGAACCTTGTTCGGCAGGTGAAAACCAATAGTACATACCAATGGGAGGGTAAACCATGGCTCCATGTTCTTAACCCAGACTTTTGTGTACTCATACATTTGTGAATATGTGTATATGTGCTTATCTTACATTCATACAGCATAAGCATTCATGACATACCAGTTTCGAGGAACTCAGACTTCTTTTTTTGTGAAATATCAGAGGGATATCATGGACAATTTAAGAAGGAAAACTGTGAAATACACTTTCAAGAGCCCTAAATTGGATGGCCTAAGGAGATTGGGAGATTTTTTAACCGACCCCGAAGGATTCAAAGACAGATATGGGAAGTTATGGACCTTGTTAAAGAAAGACATTGATGAAGGACTCCTCTTTACATTGCTTCAGTTTTACGACCCAAAGTATCACTGCTTCACATTTCCTGATTAACAGCTCTTGCCCACCCTTGAAGAATATTCTCAGATAGTTGGTTTGCCTATTGAAGATGAGTCCCCGTTTCCTATCTTTGAGAAGAACCCTAAAGAGGAAGAAATAGCTAAGAAAACTCACTTGGAGATGGTTGACATCAAAAGTAATTTGATTTCCAAGGGAGGAATTTTTGGGTTAACTGCTAATTTTTTGTTTGAGAAAGCCCATTACTTCGCTAAGCACTCCAACAGGGATGCCTTTGAAGCTGTTTTTGCCTTACTCATCTATGGACTTTTCTTGTTCCTGAATATTGACAACTTTGTGGATCTGAATGCAATTAAGATCTTCCTAAAGCAAAATCCTGTACCTACTTTACTCGCTGAAGCTTATCACCCAGTCCATACAAGAAATGCTCATGGTAACGGACAAATCACTTGCTGTGTCCTTGTGTTGTATAGATGGTTTATTTCGCATCTACCGAAGGCGGGCGCATTCTGGGATTCCAAGAAGGGATGGTGGTCTAAAAAGATTATGACCCTTTCTCATGAGGACATTGACTGGTATAATCGCGTGTATGATGGAATCTTGATTACAGACAGCTGTGGAAACTTTGGCAACGTGCCTCTTCTTGGCATCAAAGGTGGAATTAGCTACGATCCTGTATTGGCACGACGCCAATTAGGGTACCCTTTGAATGATAAACCTCTTAGCGTTCATCTGGAAGGTATCTACTTTGAAGAATATGACAAGAATGAGGGGCAAAAGAAGTTAATCTTGAATGCTTGGGGTAGCAAGCGCAAAAGAGGAAGTAGTTCCTTAGGGAAACCTAACTGTGTTTCTTTAGAGCCTTACCTCCAATGGGTCCGAAGAAGAGCCATTGAGTTGAGAATGCCATACAAAAGGGAGGAACCAATCCCCATAAAAGAGGAACCTATTTTGTATTTCACGACAAAAGAAGAAGAATTGGAGATACTATTGAAATAGGCCCAACAGTCAGGGGAAGCATGGAAACTCAAGTATCAGGTGGTCGTTGAAGAAAACTCTGAACTCCAGAAACAATTACAACCAAGAATGAAGAACTGATCTCCTACAAGAAAAGAAAGATCCATGAGGGTCCAAGTTCCTCTAATGCTCAGCCTACGGCTGTCATACCCCAAATTTTGACCACCAAGATTTCCCATCATTGTGTAAATCATCATCACAATATGGATGAACCATCATGCCTCATCAAATGCCTCAAGGATTGTTGAGCATTCACTACCATCAAGAATCAGGGTTTCAAGCCCTCTCAGAGTTCTTAGACAAGGGATCAATCAAGGAATGACATGATCTTCAACTTGTATAACCTCTCAAGCATCCACAAAGGATCAAAAGGACTCCCACTTCAAGGATTAAGCACAAGGCTGCTCCCTTTTAGATGGATTAAGTCTCAAGATCGATAATGTCACCAAATTAGGGTTTTAGTCGACCAGGGCCTCCAGATGGAATTTTTCATCTGGGCACAAGCCAATGATCCAAAATATAACCTAATGTACTCCATGGAACCTCATGGACCCAATCATCAAGTCAATTTTGCCTCAGGGGATGCATACATCAAAAATCAGGAATTAGGGTTTCTTGACCTAATTTACCCCTAAGTTGACTTTAGGGATAAATCATGAGCCAAGACCTCAAGAGAGGGTTTGAGGGTCTCAAATGAACTATATTGATCCATTTGGAACAATGGATTAATTCAAGAAGCTTGAGCAACAAGTCTCAATTTCATCTGCACCACAATTAGGATTTCGTGAGGAAAGTCAACTTTAACTTTGACTTTTGACCAGGACATGCTCCCAAACCCTAGGACATGATTAAATATACCCTATGACACCCATGGAACATGTCCATCAAGTTTGATTTAGGTCAAGGACATGATTATCAATCAGATAAAAGGAGATTGGAACACATACCAATCAGGACTGATTCCTTACAAGGATTACGCAAGGAGGTTGCTACCTTTCTTCAACAGAGTTGAGTTTCATCACATCCCTCGTGATGAGAATCACATGGCTGATGCATTAGCCACTATCTCGTCCATGATTAGCGTAGGTCGATGGAATGAATTACCTAAGATCGACATAATGCGCCTTGAAAGGCCCGCTTACGTCTTTACGATTGAAGCAGTCATAGACAACAAACCTTGGTATCACGATATCAAATGCTTCCTTCAGAAACAAGAGTACCCACCTGGGGCACTCAGAAAAGACAGGAAAACCCTCAGAAGATTGGCTGGAAACTTCTTCCTGAGCGGGGACACTCTTTATAAGAGGAATTTTGACATGGTTTTGCTCCGATGCGTCGACAGACCAGAAGCAGACATGCTTATGAAAGAAATTCATGAATGATCCTTTGGCACTCATGCCAACGGACACACAATGGCGAGAAAAATTCTCAGAGCAGGGTATTATTGGTTGACCATGGAATCCGACTGCTACCAGTACATGAGAAGGTGTCACAAGTGTCAGATATACTCTGACAAAATTCATGTACCGCCATCCCATCTCAAAGTTCTTTCTTCCCCATGGCCTTTTTCCATATGGGGAATCGACATGATTGGCTTGATCGAACCTAAGGCTTCAAACGGACTTCGGTTCATCCTGGTAGCCATTGACTACTTCACCAAGTGGGTCGAAGTAGCATCGTATGCTAATGTAACCCGACAAGTGGTGGTCCGATTTATCAAAAACAATATCATCTGCCGTTATGGTGTTCCAAGCGAGATCATTACTGATAATGGATCTAACTTAAACAATAAGATGATGAAAGAGTTGTGTACAGAGTTCAAGATCGAACACCATAACTCATCTCCCTACCGACCCAAGATGAACGGAGCGGTAGAAGCGACTAACAAGAACATCAAGAAGATCGTTCAAAAGATGGTTGTAACCTACAAAGACTGGCACGAAATGCTACCCTTTGCTCTTCACGGTTATCGCACGTCTGTCCGTACTTCAACAGGGGCTACCCCTTTCTCTCTAGTGTATGGCATGGAAGCAGTGCTCCCCATAGAAGTAGAGATCCCGTCAATCCGAGTATTGATGGAAGCGAAGCTCACCGAAGCTGAATGGTGTCAAAATCGACACGACGAATTGAATCTGATCGAAGAAAAGAGAATCACGGCACTATGCCACGGTCAGCTGTATCAACAAAGAATGAAGAGGGCGTTTGACAAAAAGGTACGACCTCGTGTCTTCAGACAAGGAGACCTCGTGCTCAAGAAGATACAATCTTTTCTCACTAATTCGCGAGGCAAGTGGACTCCGAATTATGATGGCCCCTATGTGATCACGAAAGCTTTCTCAGGCGGCGCCTTGAGACTTGCAACTATGGACGGAGAGGAATTTTCCTACCCCACGAATGTTGATGTAGTCAAGAAATACTTCGCCTAAACTAAAAAAAAAAAACGTCTCGGTGGATTGAAAACCCGAAAGGGCGGTCCAGGCAAAAGTTAGAGACATAAAAAAAAATCATCCCGGTGGATTGGAAACATCACAGTACAATCCAGGCAAAAGTTAGGGATAATGGCAAGTAACTATGTTCAACAGAGGCAGGTCCCTCAGCAGCAGTTACACCATCCATCGGAAGAAAACTCCAGTCAAGGTCATCCTCGACAGAAGCTCAGGATGCCCCGAATTCAAAGTTGGTAGAAGGATAGTGGTCGTTATGTTTCAACGTAGCCCTTTTCCCTGTAAATTACCATTTTCTAACTTTGTAAATACTCAATGGAATCACGCGTTTGGCTGATCTCCATTTTATCAATAAAATTTGAGCCCTTGTGCTTTTGTTTGTAATTCTTATTTGTTTTAGCTTTACAGAACGACGTTGTTAACATGATTAGAGATTCTTGAAATAAAACAAAAATGAATTTACTTGTTAAAACTTTTTCTGCTTTTAAACAAAGATGGCAATTTCTTTTGACTGTTGAACATTAGAAGAACATCGGTTGCTTCTCCAGAAGTGGGCGAACTTCAAAGTGCAGAATCAAAGTACTCCTTCTATGCCAGTACGCTTGAATGAAGGATCAACTATGTCAGAGACCTTGTTTCGTCTGACACATCTTCGGCCGAGTTCTCATCTCCTAAGCCCAACCAACGGTAGCTCCCCAACAGGGACTATCTCTCCTAAGCAAGGTGGAATTGCTATTTTGAACCAGCGATATTTTGCACACCCCGCGATGGCCGAGTATCCAGTCATGTTCATCTTTTAGTCTGTATGTCGTGTCAGTTTTGCCCGCATATACATACATACATCATGCATTATTGATTTGCATTTACATTTCATATTGCATCACTATCACTCTAGTCGGTCTTGTCCCCTAGTGGTAGAAGTTCTCTCAATCGAGTTGTCAGTTCTTGCCTCGTCAGGAAATGCTGCGTCTGAACAACCTCGCTTCCAGTTTATTTCTGAAAAGAAATTGGTCCTTGACCACTTTGATAACTTGAACCTCTGAAAAGCCAGAGAGAACTTTCAACAAATATCACTCTTCGCCATTGAAGATGATATCCTTGCTTTCCCGGATTAAGGAAAATCCCCAGAGAAAGCCTCTTAATCAGAGATTCGGCGGCATGCCAGTTTCGCTCCGAAAAATCCGCTGATGAAAAGGTCATCGGCACCTCAAAATTGGACCCCATCATATGGCATTTCTCCGGGAAGATCCCGAGAAAAATATGATGTAAGATCCCAAGCGAATGCAGTCTCTCCAGGGACTCACATTCCCCCAGTAGAATTGACAAATGGCGTCTCCAAAACAGAGAAGTTTGTGTACCTCTACAATTCAGACGAATGGGTTCCCCAGCAAGTCTGACGTCAAAGCTTTTTCCGTCAAATGGCATCTCTCCAGGAAAATTCGGCGAGAAGTTTGAAGAAAATCCGCTACTAACAGCGTTCCTTGTCAAGAAAGTTTATTGACAAAAGAAACTGAGACCAGGTCCTTGGTAGGAAACCAGGATCGAGGGAAAGTTTACATCAGAAACTGAGACCAGGTCCTTGGTAGGAAACCAGGATCGAGGGGAAGTTTATATCAGAAACTGAGACCAGGTCCTTGGTTGGAAACCAGGATCGAGGGGAAGTTTATATCAGAAACTGAGACCAGGTCCTTGGTAGGAAACCAGGATCGAGGGGAAGTTTATTTCAGGAACTAAGACCAGGTCCTCGGTAGGAAACCAGGATCGAGGGGAAGTTTACCTTTTCTAAGCATCATTGCTTAGCAAAAGAAGATGAATGCGCAAGCTACCATTCATAACCGCCATCAAAATTTCGGGTATTCCGATATTTAATCCTCTTGCACCCCGAATGCCCGAATACCTTCGTCGTTCACACCTTCGTGTCCAAGAAGATTAAATAGGGGCATCTGTCATACCCCAAATTTTGACCACCAAGATTTCCCATCATTGTGTCAATCATCATCACAATATAGATGAACCATCATGCCTCATCAAATGCTTCAAGGATTGTTGAGCATTCACTACCATCAAGAATTAGGGTTTCAAGCCCTCTCAGAGTTCTTAGACAAGGGATCAATCAAGGAATGACATGATCTTCAACTTGTATAACCTCTCAAGCATCCACAAAGGATCAAAAGGACTCCCACTTCAAGGATTAAGCACAAGGCTGCTCCCTTTTAGGTGGATTAAGTCTCAAGATCGACAGTGTCACCAAATTAGGGTTTTGGTCGACCAGGGCCTCCAGATGGAATTTTTCATCTGGGCACAAGCCAATGATCTAAAATATAACCTAATGTACTCCATGGAACCTCATGGACCCAATCATCAAGTCAATTTTGCCTCAGGGGATGCATACATCAAAAATCAGGAATTAGGGTTTCTTGACCTAATTTACCCCTAAGTTGACTTTAGGGACAAATCATGAGCCAAGACCTCAAGAGAGGGTTTGAGGGTCTCAAATGAACTATATTGATCCATTTGGAACAATGGATTAATCCAAGAAGCTTGAGCTACAAGTCTCAATTTCATCTGCACCACAATTAGGGTTTCGCGAGGAAAGTCAACTGTAACTTTGACTTTTGACCAGGACATGCTCCCAAACCCTAGGACATGATTAAATATACCCTATGAAACCCATGGAACATGTCCATCAAGTTTGATTTAGGTCAAGGACATGATTTCCTGAAGAATTGCACAGTTTGGAATTCATCTGATAAAAAGTCAACTGTGCACAAAAGTCAACTTTGACTTTTTGAGATTTTTCACCAAAATGGATTTTTAACCCTAAAATGATGTTAATGTATGATTTGAATCATCATTCATCAAGAAAAATCAAAGAAAGTGGGATAACTTGTAAAAGGGGTAACCATAAAACTTAGAAATTTTTCTAAGTTATGGAAAAAGTACCACTAATACACTAACTTTGGAGGGTCATAACTCCTAAACCACATGACCATTTTTTTCTCATCCAAAGATGGATTTGTAGCCCTCATTACCCTCTACAAAAACTTCAACTAGACCTAAGTCCAATTCATTAAGGATTTTGAGTTATGGAGTGATCAAAATCAAGAAATCACACTTTGTTAAAACACTTAGTGAAAATTTCACTAAGTCAGATTTGACCTCACTTTTTGCCAAATGTAGAGGGATTTTTCACTTAGAATCAAAAGAGATCAAAACCAAACTTGTTCAAACAGTTGTTGTATCATGTAAGGGCTTTCCAAAATGGCCAAGAACATTACCAAATTCAACTTACACCATGAGATATGACATTGGCAAGTTGCCTTGCTGAAATCTGTCAAAGGCAAAGCAGAATTTGCAAATTTGCTCGATTTGCCAAAATAAGCCAAATTCAAATGCTCCTATCCACTTGGACACCTCAGAGGATTGAATCCAAAGGGGACAATCACTGAGCCAAGCCTCCAAAGTCCATGGAACAAGAAATAGCACGTTGAACCTAGAATAGCCAAAATAGGGACAAGACTCCAAATTTGGATTGAAGCATTCAATGGAACCATCAAGGTGGCATGGACTGAGCCATTCTCATCTGAAATCAGTCAAGACTTATCCAAGACCAAGGGAACCAAAGCTCTGTGCCCTAACCTCTAGTCAATGGCTAGAGGAGACTTGGATTTTCATTTGCCAACATTGGCCAAACCTACTTACCAGCTGTCATTCACTATTCCTTGCAAAACAAACTTGCTCTACTATAAATAGAGCTCAATTGTGATCAGTTTGAGTACACCAAAGCCATCTAACAGATGTTTTCCTCAAAATCTCTTTCACTTGGAAAAAATGCCTTTCTTAGCAAGGTAGCTATCGGGTTTTGAGTTTGAGAGCTTTTCCAATCAAAACAATCACTCACACACCTCACATACATCATATAGAAGTGATCCAAACACTTAGATCACTTCTGAAACACCAATTTCACAAAATCATCAGCTGGTTGCTCAAATTTTCAAACAAGTTACAGCTGAGGTACCACAAAGTGATCCAGCCAATTTCAAACAAGTCCAAGCATTCAAACACAATCCATAGGGTGTAGGGAAGCTGTTCAGATCATCACCACTCATCTGTAACACCTCCAAGGCAAAAATCACTTTGCACTTGCTGTCACGGCTTGGAGGTAAGCACATACTTGGTCATCTCTCAATCTATGCATATTTCCTCGCACAATAATTTGGCCATATGTTCATAATCAGGCACGGAATGTTTTCCCTCAATTAATTGAATTGTTTGAATCGTGTATCAAAAATCCTAGTCTTCATGCAAAAATTAGGGTTCTTGAGGATTTTTCGTGATTACTTGTTGTATGTTTAATTTAAATGAAATTAATGGACATAGACATGATCGTGAGGTTGAGACGAGCATAATGATATGTGGATTGCATGATATGATTAAGTATTCAGTGAGATTGGAGAGAAAATGCAAATCTGAGAATCCAAGAACACGCGCGTGTTCTTCAGCTTGTTCTTGGCGCCTTTTTTCCAAATTCAAATATTTGAATTTTGTGATTTTGTTTAATTGATTCAAAAATTAATTTCTCTCTGAGTTTTAATGATTTTGAGTTGATTCTTTTTTTGATAATTCATAAAAATGTTAAAATATTTTATTTTATCAAAAAATCCCAAAAATATTATTTATTTCATATAATTGATATTTTTGCAAAGAATTAATATTTTAATTGTTTTTGACATTTTAAATATTTTTTCTACATTGATTTTGCAACTTTTGATGCTTTCTAATTATTTTGTAGGTCAATACTTAATTTTTGAAGCATTAATCCAAAATCACAATTTGTTTTTCACATGTTAAACAATTTTGATCATTTTAATTGAATTTTTATTCAATTAAATACATTTTTGAAAACAAATTAGGGTTTTTGGATTAATTCAACCCTCATAAATCATTTTCAAAACACTTTGGGCCTCTAATAGAGTGTAAGACCCAATCCTTTCTTGACCAAAACATTTTGGGCCTCAGTGTATTGTATAAGTCCCGATACCGTCAAAAAACGAACAGCGCGATCGTCGCCCTTTTTGAAAAATAACCTTGGGCCTCTCCTTGAGCTATAAGACCCATTAAAAACATTTTGGGCCTCTAATAGAGTGTAAGACCCAACCCCCTTTTAACCAAAATCATTTTGGGCCTCACTTATTGTATAAGTCCCTCCGCGTTAAAAGAAAACCTCGGCGCAATCGCCATTTTTAAACGGAAAAATCATCTGGGCCTACCCTCGTGTTATAAGCCCCACTCTTTTTCTTTAAACTTTTTGGGCCTCTTGAGAGAGTGTAAGACCCATCCCTTTGTACAGAAAACAATTTTTGGGCCACAGTCACTTGTATAAGTCCCTCTGTACAAATTCAAACAGTGCGCTCACTGATAAAACCCTGGGCCTCTCCTTGAGCTGTAAGCCCCAAATCTTTCTTTTTCAAAGCACTTTCTCCTTTGATTTTGAATATACGGTTGTTTTCAATCTTTCTTTGTTGAACAACTAACCAAACAGAATGGAAGCTCTACAACCGAGTAAGTGTTTACCCGCTTTCATTTACCGCTTTCGTATACACATAACTGTATTGTGGGGTTGTTTCACTGTAAGTCTCCTTTCATAAACTCATATCAACTGTGTAATAATAGTATAGATATTTCGAGTTTCCCCGGCAACTACGTCTAGCACTAGGTAAAGCCCTGTTGATCACTCTGAACTTAAAGTCAAAACTAGATCCACATAGGATTACCAGACACAGTCTTCCCTCCTCTTGGGGTTAAACAATATGGAGATGTGAAAGGCAGATTCTTTTTGAACCCTTTCTCAGACTGTCACTCTTAGAAATAGACTGAACTAGATCCTCAATAGGATCACCAGATACAGTCTTCTCTTCGGCTGTCCTCATTAGGAATTGTCAAGAAATTCTATTCCCCAGAGATGAATTATTCTCGGTGAAACTTCTCTTGAATTTCTTCAAACCTCAGAACTGTTCACTAAATGAATTATTCTCGGTGAAACTTTTCTTGAACGTTTCTTTGGTTTGGGACCCACGGGCTTCTTAAAAGCATCGGCCTCCTCTTGGGCATCGTACAAGGACCCTCAGGCTTCCTAAAAGCAACCCCGCCTCCTCTTGGGCTTAGTACAAGGACCCTACGGCTTCTTAGAAGTAATCACAGCCTCCTCTTAGGCTTCGTATAATGATCTCTTCCTCCGGGAATGATAACCTTCTCTTGGGCATCGTACAAGGACCCGTCAGCTTCTTAAAAGTTTCCAGCCTCCTCTTGGGCTTTGTACAAATTGTCCCGACGACCTCCTAGAGGTATAGGAACAGAACTTAATCATCTTAATAGAACAGTCCTTTCAAAGAGTCTAATACTGTTTCTCAAAAGCATGGCATAAAAGATGAACTCTAGACTTGGACAGTCTTACTTCCTTGAGTCTCAAAGACATTCTCAAGCACCCCTTCGTTAAATAGGAAGGAAACCCGTAGACTCGGACAGTCTCAATACCCTTCGGATTTCCCGCTTCCTTAAAGAACAGGAATAACCCGGATCCTTGAAACAAATCCATGAGTACAGTGTTGCTCATATAAGAACTGATTTTCTCTGTAAAGATCAGTATACTGGACCTGTCACTCAACTGAAACAGTAACCATAGCCTCCTCTTGGGCTTTGTACAATGATCCTCCCCAGCGGAGTCAAAAAACGTTTCGCCTCCATCTCGAGCTTTGTACGAGATACAAAAAGGTTCTTATTGAGCCAAACAAACAATAGCCTCCATCTCGGGCTTTATACGAGACATGAAAAGACTCTCTTGTTGAGTCAAACTTTTCGCCTCCATCTCAGGCTTTGTACGAGATACAAAAACACTCTCTTGTTGAGTATAAAAGATCCTCTTGTAGGATCAACCCCTTTTAGCCTCTCTCTCGGGCTTTGTACGAGACACATAATAGCCTCCTCTTAGGCTTTGTATAAGAAAACCACTGGTTGATCCAATCAACCTTTTAGCATCAAAGCTGTGCCTCGTTCACAGTACCCAAACATAAACCACTCCTTCCCCTTCATCTAATCGCTGTAAGCGACAAGCCTCTGGATCATCTATATCCACGCCACTGTCCCTCTTTTAGCATGAGAAATTCCTAAGGAAAGATGGCATTGCTCTAAACAAAGTTAAAGTCTTCTCCTTTAGGTTAAAATCCCCTATAAAGGAAATTATGGCATTGCTAGGATCCGCGTATCCCGGTTAAAGTAATTCTCCTTTATAAACAGTTATGACAGACAAACCCTTCTTTAGAGATGACAAATTCTCTCTAAAGTCGAGGTCCTTCAGCTTCACGTCTTGGGCTTTGAACAAGATACAAACAACCTTTCGCTTCACGTCTTGGGCTTTGAACAAGACACAAATAGACCTTTCAGCTTCACATCTTGGGCTTTGAACAAGACACAAAAACACCCATTTCCTCCCATAGACTAGGAGGAACTACGAACGCTCTGATTTCCCTGTTTCGGTAAACGGGAATACGTAGGCATAAGATCGAAAGAAAAGATCTTAGCAAGCACAATCAACAAAAAACCCAAATCCCATATCTCCATCAATCAAAAGCAGTAATTCAAAAGCATCAGTCCTAATATCCTAACCCTTGTTCCCCGCTAGAAAGTCCTAGAAAGAAAGAAAACCGTATTGGTGAAAATACAAATAACCAGTACAAAGGCCCCCCACATTGATAGCATCCGTAACCTAACAGGCCGCTATTTAAACTCAGTATGCAAGCAGGGTTAATTGGAGACATCTATTTCCCTTCCTTATTCAGCTCACAATAGGATAAAAAATGAATCGACCTGTAGTTTTAAGCTCAACCGCAAAGAGCGACCAGCGCTTAAGAACCGCGTCCAAAATCGCTCGCTACAGAAAAATGGCGCCCACCGTGGGGCCTATCTCTTCAGCTTCTTTCCTTTTTTCCTCCTTTTCACCACTTTGGTTGATACCACAGATTGGGGCTTCCGCTGGGGAACCCATTTCTGTCAGGAACTTAGGATTCTTAGCTTTATAAGTCTAGGATGATTAGGACAAATATATATACTGCTTTTCCTAATTGAATATGTGTTTATTTTTCTGCTACTGGGAATGCGTGTGATGCCGCATGTGGTGAGTTTGAGTATACACTTAAGAAAAGCCAACCTTTTTTGTAGTGCAGAAACTATCGGAAATAGTTGTTACGCGATACTACCCTCATTTGAGGCTGGTGATCTAGTCTCGGTGAATGGCACTTACTCTAAGATTGCATACAACTCGCTGGCGATCCGCTTGTTGTTTTGCTTTCCTGGGAGGAGCTGATGATAATGAGTACAGGTACAAAAATCACCCTAGTATAAACCTTTGGGGATGGGTAGAGCCTTGACTTCATGACAACGACCCTTTGACCCCATGTTTTTTCTATGTTTTTGTGTGCTGCATTCATGCATTCATTTAATAAAACATTAAAACATTCAAAAAACTTCTCTTCTAGTCTCTCTGTTTTTTAAATTAAACTAAGACTGTGATTGCAAATATCAGAGAAGAGGATTACGCTAATGGATTTCGGTAGAAGGAGAACTCACCAGTATACCTTCAAGGTTCCAAAGTTAGGAGATTTGAGAAGGTTAGCAAGGATGATCACAAGCCCTGAGGCTTTCAGAGCCAAGTACGGAGGTCTGTTACCACTGTTAAGAGTCCATGTGATTGAGGGAATCATGGATGCGCTCATTCAATTCTACGATCCGGTTTATCACTGTTTCACATTCCCGGATTACCAGCTTGCACCAACGCTGGAGGAGTATTCTCATCTGATCGATCTACACATTACAGATCGAGCTCCATTTTCTGGACTGGAAGAAATTCCAAAGAATCAGACCATTGCAAGAGCAATTCATTTGGACGAGTCTGAGGTCAGGACTCACATGACTACTAAGGGTGGTATCCAAGGTTTGCCAGCCTAGTTCTTAACAAAGAAAGCTCTGTACTTTGCTAGTATAGGGAACGGGACTGCTTTTGAAAGCATCTTTGTTTTACTCACCTATGGATTATTTTTGTTTCCCAACATCAATAACTTCGTCGATATCAACGCCATTAAGGTTTTTCTCATTGGAAACCCTGTGCCGACTTTGTTCGCAGATGCGTATCATTCTGTACACTTGGGAAATTTGTACAGCGGAGGGGAGATCACATGCTGTGTACCTCTGCTTTACAAATGGTTTATATCTCACTTACCCAAGTCTGCTGCTTTTTGGGATTGCAAGAGTGCCTTACGTTGGTCGCAGAAGATCATGTCTCTTACCAACTCTGATATAGATTGGTGTAATAGGATTTTTGAGGGAATCAGAATCATTGACCGTTGTGGAAACTTCCCCAACATACCCCTCATAGGAACTAAAGGAGGAATCAACTACCACCCGATATTGGTTCATCGTCAATTTGGATACCCGATGAGGCACATCCCATTGGGTGTTCATCTGGAAGGTCTTTTCTTCAAAGAAGGAGAAAACGACAAAGCACTAAAGATGGAAATAGTGCACGCTTGGAAGCACGTTCATAAGAAAGTACGAGAGTCTCTAGGAAAATCGGACTGTGTCTCGGTGGAGCCTTATCTCCACTGGGTACAAACTAGAGCTCTCAAGCTAAAGATGCCTTATCCTTGTTACAGAATTCTTCCGCCAAAGGAATCTGTCATGTACTTCATGACGGAAACTGAAAAGCTTCAGGTTACTCTCAACAAAGTCCAGAAGGAGAGAAGGTCTTGGAAGAACAAGTACCGCACCCTCGACATAGAGTGCATCAAAATACAACAATTATTGAAAGAGAAAGATGCTCTGATTGAAATTTTGGAGCAGCATGCTGTAGAGAATCAAGAGGACCAAAGGAATTTGCTCACTCCTTTCGCTTGGCAAAGGAATGACAACCCGACAACGACCCAAGAGCCCCGGTCAAAGAAAAGGAAGATACCAGAATCAGCACCCGATTTCTCTTCAGAGAGGACTCGGGACCCATTAGCTTAGGTTTCTGTTTCTGCACCTTGTAATCTACTGTATTTCCATTTCTGTAATCCTTTGAAATTCAATAAAAGGGGTTTCCCCATCGTTTGATATTTGCAATCTAATTGTCGAAGTTTATCTTGATTAAACCAAAAAACAATTAATATAATCATTGCATTCATCATTCTCACATCGCGTATTCTTCTTATCTACGAATCTCATGTTTGTGTCTCGATTCTAGAGTCAAACTGTCTCATTCGTATAACACTCGGGCCAATCGTCAGAAAAAGATGGATGATCTTGAGGAAGAAAACAGAAAGTTGAAAGAAGAGATCGACGCTCTAAGAGAGGATATGAGAAAGCTTCGTAACGACATGCAAGCCATGGCAGAAGCTCAGCTACAAAGGACTGTGATCTCAGAGATCACCTCAACGCCCATAGTGGAGAAGTATGATCCTAGGTATCAGATACCGAAAGATCGCCCTTGGGGTATGCCTGTTAACTATATCCCGGAAGGATATGTTCCGCCGATCACTGAGGATCAAGGAATCACAACAGAAGCTGCTGGGCCTGAAGGTTACAAACTTCGGGAAAGCGAAGATGCCAGGGGCATACTGAAGACTCCTGAAGGTTACAAACTTCGGGAAACGTCCAGACTCACTGCCGTAGTCACGGTACCACCCCCTGTGGTGCACACTGTCCCGGAAGGACAGATTTCACCAATACCTGCTGGTAAAAAGGAAACTATGTTTGACAGAATGGAGGAATTCCAGGAGCAGTTCCTGGAAATGCAGAAGGAGCTGCGAGCCATTCGCGATCAGGATCTATTTGGAAAGGACGCCGCAGACCTTTGTCTGGTCCCCAATGTGAAAGTCCCGCATAAGTTCCAAGTGCCCGACTTTGAAAAATACAAGGGTAACTCTTGCCCTCAAAGTCACTTGACAATGTACGCTCAACGAATGTAAGCTCAGACGGAAAATCAGGACCTGCTGATTCACTACTTTCAGGATAGTTTAACCGGTGCCGCACTCAAATGGTACATGGGTTTAAACCGTGCCTCGATCAGCACATTCAGAGATCTTGGCAAAGCCTTCGTTCAACATTATAAATACAATTTGGATATGGCACCCGACAGAGATCAACTCAGATCAATGTCACAAAAGGACAAGGAAACCTTTAAGGAATACGCTCAAAGATGGCGTGAAATTGCCGCTCAAATTTGTCCACCTCTTGAGGAAAAAGAGATGACAAAGATCTTCTTAAAAACCTTAAGCTCATTTTACTATGACCGAATGGTTGCCAGTGCGCCCAGTGATTTCACCGAGATGGTCGGCATGGGCGTACGTCTTGAGGAAGCCGTCCGAGAAGGACGTTTGGTAAAAGACACTGGATCGACGAGCGGTACTAAAAAATATGGTAGTGCTCTCCCTAAGAAAAAAGAGCAAGATATTGGGAATATCTCTCTCGGAAATCAAAGGCGACGTTATCAACCAGTAGCAGCTGTAATTCCTGCTATCAGTCTTGCGTCTGTTCCTACGTATCAACCTCAGGTTGCGCAGAGCCAACCTGATCAACAAAGGACACAACAACCTCTTCAGCAGGCTCGTCCTCCATATAACAGCAACCGTACAACATGACCATCAGGGTTTGATCCTATACCCATGTCGTATACAGAGTTGTTTCCATTACTGCTAGCCAAGGGGAACATTAAGACTAAATCCCCTCTTGCAGTATCGGAAAATCTGCCTTTTTGGTTTAAGGTGGATCAAACATGCCCTTATCATCAAGGAGGTTCAGGGCATAACATAGAGACTTGCCTCAATTTCAAGTCTGACGTGCAAAAGCTTGTTAGGAGCGGGCTCTTATCTTTCAAGGATACGAATCCCAATGTTCTTACGAACCCGCTGCCTCAACACGAGAAAGCTGCAGTCAATCTGATTGAGAAAGAGACTAACAATGTCTATCAAATTCACGATGTACTCTTGTTGAAGACCAATCTGGTCAAGATGCATTGTAGACAGAGTGGATATGGCCATGTGCCACCTCATAACTATCATCAGTGTGATATCTGCTCTAAAGACAACCAAGGATGTTCTGTGGTGCAAACAGCTTTGCAAGAACAGATGGATCTCGGATGGATCCAAGAGCACCGAGTTCGTGGAGTTAACATGGTCTACACGAATTCTAACGTCATTCAGAACCACGATATCCGTGCAATGAATGCCAACTTGGTGGCGATGCACTCAAGGCAAAGCCAGTATCATAATCTGCCGCGGCACGATTACAGTTCCTGTCTGACTTGCTCGGTAAACAAACAGGGATGCTCTTTCATACAAGAGGCCCTCAAACGTCAGATGGATCTTGGATGGATCAAAGACTACCATGATAGGAACCCTTATCAAATCAACATGGTTTAGATCTTCGATATTCGCGTGATGAATACCAACCTGGTAGAGTTACATGCTTAGCAGGTC
This sequence comes from Lathyrus tuberosus, assembly GCA_022829125.1. NCBI lineage: Eukaryota > Viridiplantae > Streptophyta > Magnoliopsida > Fabales > Fabaceae > Lathyrus > Lathyrus tuberosus. The sequence continues at coordinate 12,787,903 of JALAZF010000125.1, read as the reverse complement.
CGACTCGGATTCTTAATATCACATGACTATCAAAGCTGTAAAGCGGGTTGCGAAAACGATCGAGGTTGTACCCTTGTCTAGGAGGCACTTCAGCACTTATTAAATCACTGGTGGATGCCAATCTATATGGATGAAGATACTCAGAAAATTAGTATCAATAACAGAAACCCCACTCGGCGTCAGAGTCAGGATGTCCGATCTGTGGAAGCTAACCTAGTGAGGTTACATTGTATTCAAAGTGGGCGTGGCCAGGTGCCACCACACAACTATGAATGTTGCGGCGTCTGTTCGGAAAGTAACCAAGGGTGTTACCTTGTGAGAGCAGCTCTTCAGGGTCAGGTCGATCATGGAGAAATTCGTCCATATCCGGGTTCTGGACCCATCAACTGGACGCCAAACTACCTTGCCGAGCAAGTTGAGGATGTTGTCACGATCTCCGGTCATCACAGGACCATGGATGTTTTTGCCATCATCCCTCTACTTGACGAATCTAAGGTTCCCAACCGGGAATGGATCGAGATTACTTATGATGGTCAGAAAAATCAGAAAGCTCCCGTAGTCATCTATCTGCCGGGACCACTACCGTATGAATCAGCTAAGGTTATCCCTTACAAATACGGTGCAACGATAATTGAAAATGGAAAGGAAATTCCATTACCCTCCGTCGTGAATATTGCAGACATCAGTCGTGTAACACGGAGTGGTAGAATCTTCAACCGAGGAGTTGAAGAACTTAACAAGGAAAAGGAACTTCAGTCTGAAACTCCTGATCCACCAGTCGGTCAATCCAGTAATCCCGACCTTTCGAAAAATAATGATGAGATGCTGAAGCTCATCCAAAGGAGTGAATACAACATTGTCGATCAACTGTTACAGACTCCTTTAAAGATCTCGGTATTATCACTGTTACTCAGTTCAGAAGCCCACAGGGAGGCTCTACAGAAAGTCTTAGAGCAAGCCTTTGTGGAACAGGAGGTAACCATCAGACATTTCGATAGCATTGTCTCTAATATCACTTCTTGCAACAATTTGGGATTTAGTGATGAGGAATTACCTGAAGAGGGTCGCCGTCATAACATGGCACTCAATATCACAGTTAACTGTCAGGACGATGCTTTAGCCAGCGTACTGGTAGACACAGGGTCAACCCTGAATGTTATGTCGAAGTCTACTTTGATGCAATTATCATTCAAAGGCCCTCCGCTGAGAATCAGCGAGGTTGTCATCAAAGCATTCGACGGATCCAGAAAAATGGTTATCGGCGAAGTTGATCTTCCCATAACTATCGGTCCTCATACTTTCCAAGTCACTTTCCAGGTCATGGACATCCGGGCAACATACAATTATTTATTAGGAAGACCTTGGATACATCAGGCTGGGGCGGTTACTTCCACCCTCCACCAAAAGCTAAAATTCGTCAAGGACGATCAACTCATCACAGTTTATGGGGAACAGGCCTTGCTGGTGAGTAACTTATCATCATCTGCTTGTGTAGAACCTGAGGAGGTTATTGGAACGCAGTTCCAAGCACTGTCGATGAGCGGGAATAATTAGTTCAAAGGAGGAACCTCGATTTCCTCATACAAAGATGCTATCAAAGCGATCGAGAGTACCGATACAACAGGATGGGGGCATCTTGTCATTCCTACTAACAATAAAACAAAGAAGGGTCTTGGTTTTTCTGCAACCTGTACCCAGACAGCTGCCAGCGATGAAAGTCTTCATCCCCTTCAAAATCTCTTCCACAGTGGAGGTTTCCTTCACCCAGTGTCTCAGACAGTTCATGCTATCAATGAGGAAGATCCCTCTGACACGGATGAAGAGTGGAAGTCCTACCTTAACAAGGACGGTTATATGTCTCAGGAAGAGGTGCCTATGCCTTTTTTCTTTCCTACAGAACGTCTGAGATTTATACCAAGATCAGATGTCGAAATGATATATGGAGATTGTGATCCAAAAGGATGTCGTGCTCCACCAAATTCATTAGAGGAAGATACTCCGATGAAAGACAATTTTGACTACACCTACTATGGCCCAATGGACGGTCTGCCAATGTGGCAGTCTTACCCAGGAAACTTGGGGCAAGAAAGTCAGCTGAGTAATGAAACTCAGCTGAGCATCATTGAACAGAATAGTTGTGTCCCCACCATGTCATGGGATCAACACTCAGGTCATCCTGAAGCTACTCAACATGAAGATGAATTCGCAACATTTGCAGGACTTGAATTCATCAACTATGCTTTCCCCGAGGTCAACGTCATCGAGAGAGATGACTCCTCCAGTTCCAAAGAAGTTTGGGACACTCTGGGAGAACCAAGTGGAAAATACGACTTCATGGTCAAGTACACCGCTCCCGAAAGCTCTCGTATCTGGCTCAAGGATATCCAGCCAACTTGATGGGGAGATACAGCTGAGAGCACAAATGCTATGCAAAATGCAACAGAGGAATTCTCCTACGACAATTCTACCTGGGAGACAGATTCCAATGATCCTGCTCCACCAAAAATCAACGTCATTTCTGAAGACAAATCAAGGAAGGTGCCAGACTTTGTGATTCACCGAGGAGTTCGCCGCCAATGGGTTGCTGTCGATGTTCCGAAGGCCGTTCACCAGTCAAAGTAATTGCCATCTGTTAACCTTTCACCCTGCCCAGGTGAAACAGATGTTTTGATAGGGCTCGCTTTCTGTAAATTTCCCTCTTCGCTTTGCCTGAAGCGGCAGAGTTTTGTTTTATAGGGCTGTAGTTTCAAAGATCGACTTGTTCATTAATAAAATAACGTCGTTCTGTAATTTCCGCATTAATTGCTGTTTTCTCTTTTCGTTTTTCAGAAAATGGTAATCCTAAAAAACAATTCAAATAAAAACAAGCAGTAAAATAAAAACACTGCACACACTTGCATTTTTCTCTATCTCTTCTAAACACGAATCATCACGTCATGCAGATTGCTTGTTTTACACCCTGTCGAAACATACGATCCGATGCCTTCTCCCGACTGTGAGTTCCCGGTATTTGGGGCTGAAGAAGAAGTTGACAACGAAATTCCAGAAGAGATCTCCCGACTACTCAGACAAGAGGAAAGGTCCATTGAACCTCACAAAGAGCCGTTGGAAACGGTAAACTTGGGTTCAGAGCAAGAGAGAAAAGAAATCAGGATTGGTGCACTACTTAGTCCAACTGCCAGAGAAGGTTTGATAAAGCTTCTCAAAGAATTCCCCGATGTATTTGCTTGGTCCTATCAGGATATGCCAGGGTTGGATACCAGCATCGTGGAACATCATTTACCGTTAAGATCGGAATGTCCGCCGGTAAAGCAAAGGTTGAGACGTACTCACCCGGACATGGCCATCAAAATCAAAGAGGAGGTGCAGAAGCAGATTGACGCGGGTTTCCTCGCCATATCTGAATATCCTCAATGGTTAGCCAACATCGTACCCGTCCCCAAAAAGGACGGAAAGGTCAGAATGTGTGTCGACTACCGAGATCTGAACAAGGCTAGTCCAAAGGACGACTTTCCTTTACCACACATTGACATGCTGGTAGACAGTACAACAAAGTTTAAAGTCTTCTCCTTCATGGATGGATTGTCGGGCTATAACCAGATCAAAATGGCGCTGAAAGACATGGAGAAAACTTCGTTCATCACCCCATGGGGCACCTTTTGCTACAAGGTAATGCCATTCGGTTTGAAGAATGCCGGGGCAACCTATCAAAGGGCCATGACTACTCTGTTTCATGACATGATACACAAAGAAATCGAAGTGTATGTCGATGATATGATTGCAAAATCAAAAACAGAGAAAGAGCACGTCGAACATCTGTCAAAATTGTTCGAACGTCTAAGAAAATTCAAGCTCCGCTTGAATCCCAACAAGTGCACCTTCGGTGTCCGTTCAGGGAAACTATTAGGGTTCATCGTCAGCCAGAAAGGAATTGAGGTTGATCCTGACAAGGTCAAGGCCATTCGAGAAATGCCTTCTCCGAAGACTGAAAAACAAGTCAGAGGATTCCTGGGACGTTTGAACTACATCTCCAGATTCATATTCCTTATGACCGCGACGTGTGCGCCGATTTTCAAATTACTGAAAAAGAACCAGGATTGCGTTTGGTTAGAAGATTGCCAAACTGCCTTCGACAGTATTAAGGAATATCTGTTGAATCCTCCGATTCTATCACCTCCAGTGGAAGGAAGACCACTGATCATTTACCTCACAGTTCTAGAGGACTCAATGGGATGTGTACTTGGCCAACAAGACGAAACCAAAAGGAAAGAGTCTTCCATCTACTATCTAAGCAAGAAGTTCACCGATTGTGAAACTTGGTACACGATGCTTGAGAAAACTTGTTGCGCTTTGGCTTGGGCAGCCAAACGTCTTCGCCAGTACATGATTCGTCATACTACTGGTTGGTCTCCGAAATGGATACAATCAAGTACGTTTTCGAAAAACCTGCTCTCACGGAAAGAATCGCCCGTTGGCAGATGCTGTTATCAGAATATGACATAGAGTACCACGCTCAAAAAGCCGTTAAGGGGAGTATTCTAGCCGACCATTTGGCTCATCAACCGATTGACGACCAGGAATCAATCGGGTTTGACTTCCCAGACGAAGATGTCATATATCTAAAAATGAAAGATTGCGATGAACCGTTACCCAGTGAAGGGCCAGAACTAGGTTCCCAATGGGGACTTATCTTTGACGGAGTAGTTAATCATTATGGAAACGGAATTGGGGCAATCATCGTTACCCCTCAGGGTACCCACATTCCTTTCACTGCCAGACTTACATTCAAGTGTACGAACAACGAGGCCGAATACGAAGCATGTATCATGGGTCTCGAGGAGGCAATTGATTTAAGGATCAAAAACTTGGACGTATACGGTGACTCAGCCCTGGTTATCAATCAGATAAAAGGAGATTGGAACACATACCAATCAGGACTGATTCCTTTCAAGGATTACGCAAGAAGGTTGCTACCTTTCTTCAACAGAGTTGAGTTTCATCACATCCCTCATGATGAGAATCACATGGCTGATGCATTAGCCACTATCTCGTCCATGATTAGCGTAGGTCGATGGAATGACTTACCTAAGATCGACATAATGCGCCTGAAAGGCCCGCTTACGTCTTTACGATTGAAGCAGTCATAGACAACAAACCTTGGTATCACGATATCAAATGCTTCCTTCAGAAACAAGAGTACCCACCTGGGGCACTCAGAAAAGACAGGAAAACCCTCAGAAGATTGGCTGGAAACTTCTTCCTGAGCGGGGACACTCTTTATAAGAGGAATTTTGACATGGTTTTGCTCCGATGCGTCGACAGACCAGAAGCAGACATGCTTATGAAAGAAATTCTTGAAGGATCCTTTGGCACTCATGCCAACGGACACACAATGGCGAGAAAAATTCTCAGAGCAGGGTACTATTGGTTGACCATGGAATCCGACTGCTACCAGTACATGAGAAGGTGTCACAAGTGTCAGATATACTCCGAAAAAATTCATGTACCGCCATCCCATCTCAAAGTTCTTTCTTCCCCCATGGCCTTTTTCCATATGGGGAATTGACATGATTGGCTTGATCGAACCTAAGGCTTCAAACGGACATCGGTTCATTCTGGTAGCCATTGACTACTTCACCAAGTGGGTCGAAGCAGCATCGTATGCTAATGTAACCCGACAAGTGGTGGTCCGATTTATCAAAAACAATATCATTTGCCGTTATGGTGTTCCAAGCGAGATCATTACTGATAATGGATCTAACTTAAACAATAAGATGATGAAAGAGTTGTGTGCAGAGTTCAAGATCGAACACTATAACTCATCTCCCTACCGACCCAAGATGAACGGAGCGGTAGAAGCGGCTAACAAGAACATCAAGAAGATCGTTCAAAAGATGGTTGTAACCTACAAAGACTGGCACAAAATGCTACCCTTTGCTCTTCACGGTTATCGCACGTCTGTCCGTACTTCAACAGGGGCTACCCCTTTCTCTCTAGTGTATGGCATGGAAGCAGTGCTCCCCATAGAAGTAGAGATCCCGTCAATCCGAGTATTGATGGAAGCGAAGCTCACCGAAGCTGAATGGTGTCAAAATCGACACGACGAATTAAATCTAATCGAAGAAAAGAGAATCACGGCACTATGCCACGGTCAGCTGTATCAACAAAGAATGAAGAGGGAGTTTGACAGAAAGGTCCGACCTCGTGTCTTCAAACAAGGAGACCTCGTGCTCAAGAAGATACAATCTTTTCTCACTGATTCGCGAGGCAAGTGGACTCCGAATTATGATGGCCCCTATGTGGTCACGAAAGCTTTCTCAGACGGCGCCTTGAGACTTGCAACCATGGACGGAGAGGAATTTGCCTACCCCATGAATGTTGATGTAGTCAAGAAATACTTCGCCTAAACTAAAAAAAAACGTCTCGGTGGATTGAAAACCCAAAAGGGCGGTCCAGGCAAAAGTTAGAGACATAAAAAAAAAATCATCCCGGTGGATTGGAAACATCACAGTACAATCCAGGCAAAAGTTAGGGATAATGGCAAGTAACTATGTTCAACAGAGGCAGGTCCCTCAGCAGCAGTTACACCATCCATCGGAAGAAAACTCCAGTCAAGGTCATCCTCGACAGAAGCTCAGGATGCCCCGAATTCAAAGTTGGTAGAAGGATAGTGGTCGTTATGTTTCAACGTAGCCGTTTTCCCTGTAAATTACCATTTTCTAACTTTGTAAATACTCAATGGAATCACGCGTTTGGCTGATCTCCATTTTATCAATAAAATTTGAGCCCTTGTGCTTTTGTTTGTAATTCTTATTTGTTTTAGCTTTACAGAACAACGTTGTTAACATGATTAGCGATTCTTGAAATAAAACAAAAATGAATTTACTTGTTAAAACTTTTTCTGCTTTTAAACAAAGATGGCAATTTCTTTTGACTGTTGAACATTAGAAGAACATCGGTCGCTTCTCCAGAAGTGGGCGAACTTCAAAGTGCAGAATCAAAGTACTCCTTCTATGCCAGTACGCTTGAATGAAGGATCAACTATGTCAGAGACCTTGTATCGTCTGACACATCTTCGGCCGAGTTCTCATCTCCTAAGCCCGACCAACGGTAGCTCCCCAATAGGGACTATCTCTCCTAAGCAAGGTGGAATTGCTATTTTGAACCAGCGATATTTTGCACGCCCCGCGATGGCCGAGTATCCAGTCATGTTCATCTTTTAGTCTGTATGTCGTGTCAGTTTTGCCCGCATATACATACATACATCATGCATTATTAATTTGCATTTACATTTCATATTGCATCACTATCACTCTAGTCGGTCTTGTCCCCTAGTGGTAGAAGTTCTCTCAATCGAGTTGTCAGTTCTTACCTCGTCAGGAAATGCTGCGTCTAAACAACCTCGCTTCCAGTTTATTTCTGAAAAGAAATTGGTCCTTGACCACTTTGATAACTTGAACCTCTGAAAAGCCAGAGAGAACTTTCAACAAATATCACTCTTCGCCATTGAATATGATATCCTTGCTTTCCCGGATTAAGGAAAATCCCCAGAGAAAGCCTCTTAATCAGAGATTCGGCGGCATGCCAGTTTCGCTCCGAAAAATCCGCTGATGGAAAGGTCATCGGCACCTCAAAATTGGACCCCATCATATGGCATTTCTCTGGGAAGATCCCAAGAAAAATATGATGTAAGATCCCAAGCGAATGCAGTCTCTCCAGGGACTCGCATTCCCCCAGTAGAATCGACAAATGGCGTCTCCAAAACAGAGAAGTTTGTGTACCTCTACAATTCAGACGAATGGGTTCCCCAGCAAGTCTGACGTCAAAGCTTTTTCCGTCAAATGGCATCTCTCCAGGAAAATTCGGTGAGAAGTTTGAAGAAAATCCGCTACTAACAGCGTTCCTTGTCAAGAAAGTTTATTGACAAAAGAAACTGAGACCAGGTCCTTGGTAGGAAACCAGGATCGAGGGGAAGTTTACATCAGAAACTAAGACCAGGTCCTTGGTAGGAAACCAGGATCGAGGGGAAGTTTTTATCAGAAACAGAGACCAGGTCCTTGGTAGGAAACCAGGATCGAGGGGAAGTTTATATCAGAAACTGAGACCAGGTCCTTGGTAGGAAACCAGGATCGAGGGGAAGTTTATTTCAGGAACTAAGACCAGGTCCTCGGTAGGAAACCAGGATCGAGGGGAAGTTTACCTTTTCTAAGCATCATTGCTTAGCAAAAGAAGATGAATGCACAAGCTACCATTCATAACCGCCATCAAAATTTCGGGTATTCCGATATTTAATCCTCTTGCACCCCGAATGCCCGAATACCTTCGCCATTCACACCTTCGTGTCCAAGAAGATTAAATAGGGGCATCTGTCATACCCCAAATTTTGACCACCAAGATTTCCCATCATTGTGTCAATCATCATCACAATATGGATGAACCATCATGACTCATCAAATGCCTCAAGGATTGTTGAGCATTCACTACCATCAAGAATTAGGGTTTCAAGCCCTCTCAGAGTTCTTAGACAAGGGATCAATCAAGGAATGAGATGATCTTCAACTTGTATAACCTCTCAAGCATCCACAAAGGATCAAAAGGACTCCCACTTCAAGGATTAAGCACAAGACTGCTCCCTTTTAGGTGGATTAAGTCTCAAGATCGACAGTGTCACCAAATTAGGGTTTTGGTCGACCAGGGCCTCCAGATGGAATTTTTCATCTGGGCACAAGCCAATGATCCAAAATATAACCTAATGTACTCTATGGAACCTCATGGACCCAATCATCAAGTCAATTTTGCCTCAGGGGATGCATACATCAAAAATCAGGAATTAGGGTTTCTTGACCTAATTTACCCCTAAGTTGACTTTAGGGACAAATCATGAGCCAAGACCTCAAGAGAGGGTTTGAGGGTCTCAAATGAACTATATTGATCCATTTGGAATAATGGATTAATCCAAGAAGCTTGAGCAACAAGTCTCAATTTCATCTGCACCACAATTAGGGTTTCGCGTGGAAAGTCAACTGTAACTTTGACTTTTGACCAGGACATGCTCCCAAACCCTAGGACATGATTAAATATACCCTATGACACCCATGGAACATGTCCATCAAGTTTGATTTAGGTCAAGGACATGATTTCCTGAAGAATTGCACAGTTTGGAATTCATCTGATAAAAAGTCAACTGGGCACAAAAGTCAACTTTGACTTTTTGAGATTTTTCACCAAAATGGATTTTTAACCCTAAAATGATGTTAATGTATGATTTGAATCATCATTCATCAAGAAAAATCAAAGAAAGTGGGATAACTTGTAAAAGGGGTAACCATAAAACTTAGAAATTTTTCTAAGTTATGGAAAAAGTACCACTAATACACTAACTTTGGAGGGTCATAACTCCTAAACCACATGGCCATTTTTTCTCATCCAAAGATGGATTTGTAGCCCTCATTACCCTCTATAAAAACTTCAACTAGACCTAAGTCCAATTCATTAAGGATTTTGAGTTATGGAGTGATCAAAATCAAGAAATCACACTTTGTTAAAACACTTAGTGAAAATTTCACTAAGTCAGATTTGACCTCACTTTTTGCCAAATGTAGAGGGATTTTTCACTTGGAATCAAAAGAGATCAAAACCAAACTTGTTCAAACAGTTGTTGTATAATGTAAGGGCTTTCCAAAATGGCCAAGAACATTACCAAATTCAACTTACACCATGAGATATGACATTGGCAAGTTGCCTTGCTGAAATCGGTCAAAGGCAAAGCAGAATTTGCAACTTTGCTCGATTTGCCAAAATCAGCCAAATTCAAATGCTCCTATCCACTTGGACACCTCAGAGGATTGAATCCAAAGGGGACAATCACTGAGCCAAGCCTCCAAAGTCCATGGAACAAGAAATAGCATGTTGAACCTAGAATGGCCAAAATAGGGACAAGACTCCAAATTTGGATTGAAGCATTCAATGGAACCATCAAGGTGGCATGGGCTGAGCCATTCTCATCTGAAATCAGTCAAGACTTATCCAAGACCAAGGGAACCAAAGCTCTGTGCCCTAACCTCTAGTCAATGGCTAGAGGAGACTTGGATTTTCATTTGCCAACATTGGCCAAACCTACTTACCAGCTGCCATTCACTATTCCTTGCAAAACAAACTTGCTCTACTATAAATAGAGCTCAATTGTGATCAGTTTGAGTACACCAAAGCCATCTAACAGATGTTTTCCTCAAAATCTCTTTCTCTTGGCAAAAATGCCTTTCTTAGCAAGGTAGCTATCGGGTTTTGAGTTTGAGAGCTTTTCCAATCAAACCAATCACTCACACACCTCACATACATCATATAGAAGTGATCCAAACACTTAGATAACTTCTGAAACACCAATTTCACAAAATCACCAGCTGGTTGCTCAAATTTTCAAACAAGTTGCAGCTGAGGTACCACAAAGTGATCCAGCCAATTTCAAACAAGTCCAAGCATTCAAACACAATCCATAGGGTGTAGGGAAGCTGTTCAGATCATCACCACTCATCTGTAACACCTCTAAGGCAAAAATCACTTTGCATTTGCTGTCACGGCTTGGAGGTAAGCACATACTTGGTCATCTCTCAATCTATGCATATTTCCTCACACAATAATTTGGCCATATGTTCATAATCATGCATGGAATGTTTTCCCTCAATTAATTGCATTGTTTGAATCGTGTATAAAAAATCCTAGCCTTCATGCAAAAATTAGGGTTTTTGAGGATTTTTCGTGATTACTTGTTGTATGTTTAATTTAAATGAAATTAATGGACATAAACATGATCGTGAGGTTGAGACGAGCATAATGATATGTGGATTGCATGATATGATTAAGTATTCAGTGAGATTGGAGAGAAAATGCAAATCTGAGAATCCAAGAACACGCGCGTGTTCTTCAGCTTGTTCTTGGCGCCTTTTTTCCAAATTCAAATATTTGAATTTTGTGATTTTGTTTAATTGATTCAAAAATTAATTTCTCTCTGAGTTTTAATGATTTTGAGTTGATTCTTTTTTTGATAATTCACAAAAATGTTAAAATATTTTATTTTATCAAAAAATCCCAAAAATATTATTTATTTCATATAATTGATATTTTTGCAAAGAATTAATATTTTAATTATTTTTTACATTTTAAATATTTTTTCTACATTGATTTTGCAACTTTTGATGCTTTCTAATTATTTTGTAGGTCAATACTTAATTTTTGAAGCATTAATCCAAAATCACAATTTGTTTTTCACATGTTAAACAATTTTGATCATTTTAATTGAATTTTTATTCAATTAAATACATTTTTTAAAACAAATTAGGGTTTTTGGATTAATTCAACCCTCATAAATCATTTTTAAAACACTTTGGGCCTCTAATAGAGTGTAAGACCCAATCCTTTCTTGACCAAAACATTTTGGGTCTCAGTGTATTGTATAAGTCCCGATACCGTCAAAAAACGAACGGCGCGATCGTCGCCCTTTTTGAAAAATAACCTTCGGCCTCTCCTTGAGCTATAAGACCCATTAAAAACATTTTGGGCCTCTAATAGAGTGTAAGACCCAACCCCCTTTTAACCAAAATCATTTTGGGCCTCACTTATTGTATAAGTCCCTCCGCGTTAAAAGAAAACCTCGGCGCAATCGCCATTTTTAAACGGAAAAATCATCTGGGCCTACCCTCGTGTTATAAGCCCCACTCTTTTTCTTTAAACTTTTTGGGCCTCTTGAGAGAGTGTAAGACCCATCCCTTTGTATAGAAAACAATTTTTGGGCCACAGTCACTTGTATAAGTCCCTCTGTACAAATTCAAACAGTGCGCTCACTGATAAAACCCTGGGCCTCTCCTTGAGTTGTAAGCCCCAAATCTTTCTTTTTCAAAGCACTTTCTCCTTTGATTTTGAATATACGGTTGTTTTCAATCTTTCTTTGTTGAACAACTAACCAAACAGCATGGAAGCTCTACAACCGAGTAAGTGTTTACCCGCTTTCATTTACCGCTTTCGTATACACATAACTGTATTGTGGGGCTGTTTCACTGTAAGTCTCCTTTCATAAACTCATATCAACTGTGTAATAATAGTATAGATATTTCGAGTTTCCCCGGCAACTACGTCTAGCACTAGGTAAAGCCCTGTTGATCACTCTGAACTTAAAGTCAAAACTAGATCCACATAGGATTACCAGACACAGTCTTCCCTCCTCTTGGGGTTAAACAATATGGAGATGTGAAAGGCAGATTCTTTTTGAACCCTTTCTCAGACTGTCACTCTTAGAAATAGACTGAACTAGATCCCTAATAGGATCACCAGATACAGTCTTCTCTTCGGCTGTCCTCATTAGGAATTGTCAAGAAATTCTATTCCCCAGAGATGAATTATTCTCGGTGAAACTTCTCTTGAATTTCTTCAAACCTCAGAACTGTTCACTAAATGAATTATTCTCGGTGAAACTTTTCTTGAACGTTTCTTTGGTTTGGGACCCACGGGATTCTTAAAAGCATCGGCCTCCTATTGGGCATCGTACAAGGACCCTCAGGCTTCCTAAAAGCAACCCCGCCTCCTCTTGGGCTTAGTACAAGGACCCTACGGCTTCTTAGAAGTAATCACAGCCTCCTCTTAGGCTTCGTATAATGATCTCTTCCTCCGGGAATGATAGCCTTCTCTTGGGCATCGTACAAGGACCCGTCGGCTTCTTAAAAGTTTCCAGCCTTCTCTTGGGCTTTGTACAAATTGTCCCGACGACCTCCTAGAGGTATAGGAACAGAACTTAATCATCTTAATAGAACAGTCCTTTCAAAGAGTCTACTACTGTTTCTCAAAAGCATGGCATAAAAGATGAACTCTAGACTTGGACAATCTTACTTCCTTGAGTCTCAAAGACATTCTCAAGCACCCCTTCGTTAAATAGGAAGGAAACCCGTAGACTCGGACAGTCTCAATACCCTTCGGATTTCCCGCTTCCTTAAAGAACAGGAATAACCCGGATCCTTGAAACAAATCCATGAGTACAGTGTTGCTCATATAAGAACTGATTTTCTCTGTAAAGATCAGTATACTGGACCTGTCACTCAACTGAAACAGTAACCATAGCCTCCTCTTGGGCTTTGTACAATGATCCTCCCAAGCGGAGTCAAAAAACGTTTCGCCTCCATCTCGGGCTTTGTACGAGATACAAAAAGGTTCTTATTGAGCCAAACAAACAATAGCCTCTATCTCGGGCTTTATACGAGACATGAAAAGACTCTCTTGTTGAGTCAAACTTTTCGCCTCCATCTCGGGCTTTGTACGAGATACAAAAACACTCTCTTGTTGAGTATAAAAGATCCTCTTGTAGGATCAACCCCTTTTAGCCTCTCTCTCGGGCTTTGTACGAGACACATAATAGCCTCCTCTTAGGCTTTGTATAAGAAAACCACTGGTTGATCCAATCAACCTTTTAGCATCAAAGTTGTGCCTCGTTCACAGTACCCAAACATAAACCACTCCTTCCCCTTCATCTAATTGCTGTAAGCGGCAAGCCTCTGGATCATCTATATCCACGCCACTGTCCCTCTTTTAGCATGAGAAATTCCTAAGGAAAGATGGCATTTCTCTAAACTAAGTTAAAGTCTTCTCCTTTAGGTTAAAATCCCCTATAAAGGAAATTATGGCATTGCTAGGATCCGCATATCCCGGTTAAAGTAATTCTCCTTTATAAACAGTTGTGACAGACAAACCCTTCTTTAGAGATGACAAATTCTCTCTAAAGTCGAGGTCCTTCAGCTTCACGTCTTGGGCTTTGAACAAGATACAAACAACCTTTCGCTTCACGTCTTGGGCTTTGAACAAGACACAAATAGACCTTTCAGCTTCACATCTTGGGCTTTGAACAAGACACAAAAACACCCATTTCCTCCCATAGACTAGGAGGAACTACGAATGCTCTGATTTCCCTGTTTCGGTAAACGGGAATACGTAGGCATAAGATCGAAAGAAAAGATCTTAGCGAGCACAATCAACAAAAAACCCAAATCCCATATCTCCATCAATCAAAAGCAGTAATTCAAAAGCATCAGTCCTAATATCCTAACCCTTGTTCCCCGCTAGAAAGTCCTAGAAAGAAAGAAAACCGTATTGGTGAAAATACAAATAACCAGTACAAAGGCCCCCCACATTGATAGCATCCGTAACCTAACAGACCATTGTTTAAACTCAGTTTGCAAGCAGGGTTAATTGGAGACATCTATTTCCCTTCCTTATTCAGCTCACAATAGGATAAAAAATGAATCGACCTGTAGTTTTAAGCTTAACCGCAGAGAGCGGTCAGCGCTTAAGAACCGCGTCCAAAATCGCTTGCTACAACGGCATGGAAAACAATCATCGATAACCTTATCACAAAAAGAGACCAGATGGAGAAAGAAATCAGAAGACTCAACATGAGACTCTTAGAAGAATCTCCCTAGGACTTTCTAGCTTTTATTTAGCATTATGTTTAAGACTCATGGAAGTGTATTAACTTTTGTAATTCATTGTGCTATTAATGAGAATGAGTATTTTATATACCTCTTGATATCTCACAAACGCCCAAGTGCCATGAAACTTCTGCATTTGCATCTTGCATTGCATTCGCATCTCATTTGCATTTCTCGGTCTTGAGTCTCCTCTTCTTCTATGTCTGAAGGATACCTAGCACCTATTCAAGACAATGGCGACAATGAATGAAATTCTGAAGAACCAAGAAGATTTGAAAGAAGAGGTCAGAATCCTCAAATGCCAAATGAGTTGGGTTCTAGAAACTTTGCAAGCTCTAATGAAGAAAGAAGAGTATGCTCACCCTGTCACTCCTAGAGAAGTTATCAGTTCATCATCTCTTGTGGTTCTCCCATACCAAGGATCTGCCTTTGGGGAAACTTCTTACCAGCCAACCTTTGGTCTTGGTCTTGCGCCAGAATATAATTGTCATCAAGTGTCTACCGAAAGGGTATTCCAACCTCCAACGGTTGTTCCTCCTCGAGGTTCTCAAAATAAAAACAAGGAGAAGTACTCTGTAAAAAGGGGCAAGATTCACTACCAGCCTATTCCAGTGCCATTGAGAAAACTCTTCCCACTATTGATGCAGAACAAGTTGGTAACTCCTCGACTTCACAACCCTATGCCCGGACCTTGGCACAATGCAAACCTGACTTGTGAATTCCACAAGGGAGCCAAAGGGCATGACTTGGATGGTTGTCGAGCCTTAGAGGCTACTGTGCAAAATCTGATCCACGACAAAGATTTAGTCTTTGAAGAAGATCGCCGAGAAATTGTATGCAAATTTCGTACTAGTACAATGGGGCATCCCATTGGAGAATGCAAAGAGTTTGAAGCGAGAATGCTAAACCTGCTGAAAATGCTACACCTCAAGAAAGTGAGTCAGATGCCAATACCTTAATTTCCGAAGCAAAAGGCAAGAGACTTGCAAGGCCTCTCAAGATTCTGTATCACAAGGAACAAGTGATCAGTGACGAAGGTGTTCCTCCGCTTGGACCCAAAAACTGAAATCTTCTGAAATCAATTCGCCAAAGCTGGCTGTATTTTGTTCATTTCAGCATTTCTAATTGTATTTCCTTTGCGTTGAATTTGTTTTTGCTTATAAGCTTTGTTGTACTTTCAAATTGGCAAGATTAATGGAATGTTTGTGCACCTTTTGATTAAGTTCATTCGTTTCACTCATCTACTTTTATGTTCATAAAAACAAAAACAAAAAATATATCTTGTTTCTTACCACTTATCAACTTGTTGTTAAGCAAAGATTGGGGAGGATGATGAAAATATTATCCATAATTACTGTGGTATGCTTTCGATTAAACCTTGTCGAGGATGTAAGGCATTGTTTCAAGTCCTAAACACTGGAGAAATAAGGAAGATAATCCCTCGTTAACCCTTCGAGTCTAGAAGTAGGAGTTTTCTTTTCTTACACAAAAAAGACCCTTAAGATCTCAACCTTGGGGCAGGGTAGTTCTCAGTTTAACTCAGTTATGCACTCGAATGCAAGCGCTTCATGCAAGACACCAATCAGCTCTCTCAAATCAAGTGACAATCAACAAGACGAGGTCTCATAACCTCAATCAAGACAAGACGAGGTCTCATAACCTCAATCAAGACAAGACGAGGTCTCATAACCTTAATCAAGACAAGACGAGGTCTCATAACCTCAATCAATACAAGACGAGGTCTCATAACCTCAATCAAGACAAGACGAGGTCTCATAACCTCAATCAAGACAAGACGAGGTCTCATAACCTCAATCAAGACAAGACGAGGTCTCATAACCTTAATTAAGACAAGACGAGGACTCATAACCTCAAGCAAAGAAAAGAAGAGGTCCCATAACCTCAAGCAAAGAAAAGAAGAGGTCTCATAACCTCAACAAAAAGAAGAGGTCTTATAACCTCAAGCAAACAAAAGAAGAGGTCTCAAAACCTCAAACAAAGGCAAGAAGAGGTCTCAAAACCTCAGCAATAAAGGATAACCAAATTCTGCAAGAGAGTAATGACTACCCAAGGTGGCCGAATCATCATCAACTGTCATCAATTCATTTCCTAGCCTATGGAAATCTGAATGTATAGCTTGAGTTAACTGAGAGTAGGATTGGAGTTCATCACGAAGAGGGGGTAGGTACCAAATAAACTTTGAGCCTTTATCTTTTGATTCATGAACCGCGAACCAAGCCACGTTACAGCCCTTAAAAGACCTAATTGAGGTAAGGTTGTTTTGAAAGTATACTACAGCAAGGTTGATTAACCTGACTCCTAATGATCTTTGCTATTTGCGTGTGTTGATCACTTCATCTGTTATTCTGTAAATAACTAGATCCCTTGTTTTGATATAATCATTCTGCTGTGTGTGTTTCATCAATAAAACTTGATTTCAAAAGCTTGCATGAATTTTGCATTGAAAGTGCCAATTTTTAAATGAACGAATCCTGTTTACAAAAACAATCAATATCAAAGAAATCCCAATAAACGCAGCCAGCTAGGGATTTGACTTGATAGAGGAAGCTCAGTCAGGGGCAACCAAGCGGAGGGATTTACCAATCCATCATTCCAAGAGTTATCGAATCAGGGGCATGACTTTTTAAGTTCAGAATATTGGGGCAAGTCTTCTCGAGGTCATCTTATGACAAGTTTTGTCCCCCATTTGTTCCCACCACAGTCTGAGTACCTTGTATTGAAAATACAGTTGAACTGGGGCAATTATATCAAGGTTCATTTCTCTTCAAAAGTTTGAAGGTATTGAAGCATCTGGTATGCCAATTCTTCTGTAAAATCCTTTTGATAGCTTATCCTCGCAAACTAGTTAATCAGAAGCAGTCAGGTCGAGATTCGACGAATCTCTCAAAGGTCAATTAGGCTGGGGCATCTCCTTCACAGATCAACCAAGCTGACAGGGGCAAGTTTGTTCCCCAGTTGTCAAACAACCAGTCTGAAGCACAAGCTCAAAGACTTTGTTGTGCAAATGCAGTTAATCTGGGGCAGTTATGTTGAAATTCATGAATCTCTCCAAGAGTTTCAAGATATTGAAACACCTTATTTGCCAATTCTTCTGTAAAATCCTCTTGATATTTTCTTCTGACAGACCGTGTACTCTGGGGCAAATGAGTTATGCATAACTACTCAGCCTTTGTGACATCCTTTGCTAGCTCTCCAGTAAGCTGTTACATCAGCCAAACTTGACAATGGATTTTTTCTCTCCAGCAAAGAAATTAGGCTCATGATAGCAATCCTAGTGAAGTCATGATGCTATACTAAGTGGAGTACTCTTCTCACCAGAGAAAGTGTAATCTTGAAGCAGAACTACTAATTCTGCAAGTTCATCCCCAGTAATGGTCCAATCTGATGAGTTTGGCTGGGTATCCTTGTCGAGATGTTTATTTCATCTCCAGTTTCAGTTCTTGTCTGTTTTGTCAGCATAAGCATAAGCATGATATAAGCATCATATGCATATCATTTTAGCTCTCCGCTACCTCTTCTTACGGTGTTTACCTGTTTTGTTCACTTTGGCGTTATATCCCAAGTGACTGGGTTTGCCTATTCTCTCCAATAGAGTTGTCAACCTTAGGCATAAAGTGCCCATCATTTCTGAATTCCCCACAGAGTTTTATCCTCGTGGATGATGGTTGGTTCAGTCATATTTTCCATAATAGGATAAGATAAATCCCTATTTGAGCTCATTCCTCAATGGTGGGAGTCTTGTTTAACCGTTTCTTTCTAGCTCGTTCCTAGATTGAACTTTGGTCCCCGACAGGTTAGGTTGTTGAACCTAGTTTGAACGTGCATTTATTTTGCACTGTGTCTCGCAGGAAGAATCTTTTTATAGACCCTCGTTGAAGACAAAGTTCATTCACCATCAGTGTTGTGATATCAACATCTCTTTGGAATTTGTACCCAATGACAAGTAGCAATCTCTTGAGAAGGTTGTATATCCATGGTGCTATCCAGCTTTTTGCAACCATAATGGGTATTCCCCAGGAAGCCTACATTTCAGTAATGACTGACCACCGATACAAAGGGCTTCCTCCTGGTAGCTCCATAGATGTTTGTTGAAATGTGAATTTTATCTCCCCGATGAAGTGAAGACGTCCAGGGATTAACTCCAGAATCTTGGGCCGTCATATTTCAGTTTGATGGATGTGTCATCTTTCCTCTCGCTACTCCCAGTCGGTCATCTCTTGTTAGAGTCGTTCTTGCATATCATTAAGCATTCGCATGGCATGGTGCATCTTTGCATTTTGGGTTTTTGCTGGTGGGATCTTTATCCCTCTTTTTTCCGTTGTTGAGCTTTGAACCATTGTCTGTGTCTTGCTCGCATCCAGTCTTCACCTTTGTGCTCCAGATTCCGACCCTTTATGCAGTTATTCCCCAGAAAGTCTAATCTTCAGTTATGCAACCCCGGTATTGACCCATCTGATACTTAACTTCCTCATATGGAACTTAAAATCCAGTAATTGTCGGCCTCATGTATTCAAGGTCAAACATGAACTTAAACTTCGAGACAAATGTGAACCCGTTGTCAAAAGTGAACCTAAAATCCAGCTCATACTGGTACCCAAACCAACTGGTATCTTATCTAACTCAAATTAGTGTATACTGACATGTCACTTCTGAGTCCAATCCTTGTTGGCACTTTAATCTGGTTCCCAGCAGAAGATCAGTCATTATCAATTTCAAAATCCAGCTCATACTGGTATCCAAAAATCCAGCTCATACTGGTATCCAAAAATCTAGCTCATACTGGTATCCAAAAATCCAGCACATACTGGTAACCAAAAATCCAGCTCATACTAGTAACCAAAATCCAACTCATACTGGTATCCAAAAATCCAGCTCATACTGGTATCCAAAAATCCAGCTCATACTGGTATCCAAAAATCCAGCTCATACTAGTATCCAAAAACCCAGCTCATACTGGTAACCAAAAATCCAGCTCATACTGGTAACCAAAAATCCAGCTCATACTGGTATCCAAAAATCCAGCTCATACTGGAATTCAAAAATCCAGCTCATACTGGTGTCCAAAAATCCAGCTCATACTGGTATCCAAAAATCCAGCTCATACTGGTATCCAAAAACCTAACTCATACCGGTAACCAAAAATCCAGCTCATAATGGTAACCAAAAATCCAGCTCATACTGGTATCCAAAAATCCAGCTCATACTGGTAACCAAAAATCCAGCTCATACTGGTATCCAAAAATCCAGCTCATACTGGTGTCCAAAAATCTAGCTCATACTGGTAACCAAAAATCCAGCTCATACTGGTAACCAAAATCCAGCTCATACTGGTATCCAAAAATCCAGCTCATACTGGTATCCAAAAATCCAGCTCATACTGGTATCCAAAAACCCAGCTCATACTGGTAACCAAAAATCCAGCTCATACTGGTATCCAAAAATCCAGCTCATACTAGTAACCAAAAATCCATCTCATACTAGTAACCAAAATCCAGTTCATACTGGTATCTAAAAATCCAGCTCATACTGGTATCTAAAAATCCAGCTCACACTGGTGTCCAAAAATCCAGCTCATACTGGTATCCAAAAATCCAGCTCATACTGGTGTCCAAAAATCCAGCTCATACTGGTAACCAAAAATCCAGCTCATACTGCTAACCAAAATCCAGCTCATACTGGTATCCAAAAATCTAGCTCATACTGGTATCCAAAAATCCAGCTCATACTGGTGTCCAAAAATCCAGCTCATACTGGTAACCAAAAATCCAGCTCATACTGGTAACCAAAATCCAGCTCATACTGGTATCCAAAAATCCAGCTCATACTGGTATCTAAAAATCCAGCCCATACTGGTATCCAAAAACCCAGCTCATACTGGTAACCAAAAATCCAGCTCATACTGGTATCCAAAAATCCAGCTCATACTGGTATCCAAAAATCCAGATCATACTGGTGTCCAAAAATCTAGCTCATACTGGTAACAAAAAATCCAGCTTATACTGGTAACCAAAATCCAGCTCATACTGGTATCCAAAAATCCAGCTCATACTGGTATCCAAAAATCCAGCTCATACTGGTGTCCAAAAATCCAGCTCATACTGGTATCCAAAATCCAGCTCACACTGGTATCCAAAAAACCAACTCATATTGGTCTGTATTAAAAAAAAACCAACTTATATTGGTCCCCTTTTTCAGAGTCCAACTCATATTGGCACCCCAAATATAGCTCATAACTATCCAAACTCCAGCTCATACTGGTATCCAAACTATAACCCAAACCGGTTGTCCTTTTCAACTCATATTGGTACCCGAGTCCCATCATCAATGGCTCATTAACCTTATCCCCAATTAAAAGTTCAGTCATTATCTTTCATCATTTGGCGCGCAAAAGTTTATCTTTGTCTTTTCTGGTTTTTCTTGAAGATCCCGTTTGAACTCTTCAGTATAAGAAAATCCCAGAAAATATTTTAGCGAATGTCTATCCTTTTATTTCAAACTGATCCCCAGTGGAGATCATGTCTTCTTTCTGGTTTCATGCCCAGTAAGAACGTGTCTTTATTTCCCCAATGTCGTCTGGTCACATATGAACCTGTCGTCCATCTCCAGGGATTTTTCCCCAGTGGAGAATACCTTTCGGGCTCTCATCTCCAGTGAGGAT
Organism: Lathyrus tuberosus; assembly: GCA_022829125.1. Lineage (NCBI taxonomy): Eukaryota > Viridiplantae > Streptophyta > Magnoliopsida > Fabales > Fabaceae > Lathyrus > Lathyrus tuberosus. The sequence goes on along the minus strand of JALAZF010000125.1, from coordinate 12,766,759 downwards.
CTGTAGGGTTTCCCCTCAGCTCTATCTTTCTATCCCCAGTATTTCCTTAGAGGCTCCCCAGTAAGTCTCTCTTATTGGTCAGCCTGTATCCCCAGTGAGTTTTCCTCATGGATGCTAACTTACATCCTTCCCCAGTGTTGCTCACCGGTGGTTGTTTGATCTTTAACTTTGGTGTCTGGTCTGTCTGCATTTTTGCACTATCATGGCATCATATCATCATATTAGAAGTTCATGGCATGTCAGCATTTGCATGGCTGTGGCCTATCCTTAGCATCTGCATTCCATCTAAGGGCAAAATTTTCGGTTTGCTATATTTAAATACCTTTCACCTTGATGTCCCGAGGACCTCCTTTCCTCGTGCCATCCAATAAAGCTATTTAAATAGGGGCAACTGTTGTACCCCAAATATTACCTCTTAGATGTCATAACATCTTGCATAGACATTTAGGATCAATCATATGTGAACTATTTTAACTAACCCATATCTTGCAGTTTGTTTCTTTTATATCTGAAATTAGGGTTTGCACAGAGTGATTCAAGGCCTCCTAAGGTATCCTCTGAATCCATACAATCATCACAAAGCCTCCCTATTTGTTTGGGAACCAAGATCTCAAGACTTTGAATCAAGTCAAGTCAATAAAGGATCACCAAACCAAAATGTGGAATTAGGGTTTCAATCTGAGGAATCACTGAAGAATTTTGCCCTATCAAGTCAAGCTTTGCTTGGGTCATCAACCATTTGAGTTTACCTATATCCAAGAGGTCTCACTCAACAAGAATTCAAGGTCACCTGGTCCTCATCATGAGCAGTTTGAGCCCCAGTTGCACCCTGCCTCCAAATTAGGGTTTCTTTAAGACATATGGATCATTGGCCCTGATTTTCATCAGGAGGTGCCCTCAGACCCTAAGACATGACTCCATGAGTTAGTAAATATCCCTAAAGGTCTTCTATGAGCTTTAGATATGAGGAAAGAAGCAGGATCACAAAAGCTTATCTCAGTGCATTCACAATTGAAATTAGGGTTTTGACTGAAACCCTAATCCTTGAGATTTTGATCCAAATGGAACCTCCAATGCCTCTATCCATCATAACAAGTCTCATTGATGATTTCAAGGTATCAAGATCAAGTTTCAAGGGTTTCTTGCAAAGGAAGCAAGATTTTGGTCATGAAACTTTTCATATGTGAAAACTTCCCTCTCTTGTGATAACTTGAAATGGTCATAATTTCCAAACCACACATCCAAATTGAGTGACTCTAAGACCAAATGAAAGCTCTTTCCAAGATCTTTAAAGTGTTAAATATTACTTTTCTCCAAAAAATGCATGGTTTTTGAGTTATGGAGCTTACAAGCTAGACTGACCCAAGACAGTGAATTTTCAGCATCTTTTGCCTTAATAAACACACAATTTTGACCTCATTTTTCACTAGGTTCCCTTGTGATTCAGAACTTGGGCCCAACATAAAAGTTGTAGAGGGCATTGAGAGCTTTCCAAAGAGTACCAGAACTCTTTCATCCATCAAGTGAGATGGGAGATTCGAAGGCCCAAAGTTAGGGGTTTCTTTACTTAACATTCAAGAAACTAACTTTTGGATTTTGATTCTAACACTTCCCTAATCACCAATTTCCATCATTTCTGAGTTTAAGTGATGTAATTAGCATGTAAACAAGCCTCTCCACGAAATTCAAACTGATTGGCATTAAAATATTGGTTTATGTCTTGTTGTGCAAGTAGGAGGGGGAGAGAGAAACTTTCCAAAAGAGGAAACATTAGTTTATTCATTTAGCTATGCACCCATCAGTTCAGAACAGTTCTTGCTCAGAGGTTCAGAGATATTGGGAGATCTTGCTCTGCATTTTGAAGAGCTCACACGAATTGTAAAGGGCAGTGTTGGCATTATTGACAATTTGGCCATACCTTGAACTGACTCCCTTTTCCTATAAACAGCAGCTCATGTTCATTGCATTTCTCACCAACAATCTCCACAAATCACTTTAAATATCTAAGTATAAGGCTCTGCAAAAGAGGAAGGAGAGTGAGGTCTGGCATCAAGAACTTGTGGCTGGTCCAACAAGAAACAGGCTCGTGCACAACTGAAGTTGGGACACGAGCAGGAGGGAGTAATAGCAGCGTTTTGATTGTTGGCTTTGTTTAATAGTCACTTAAAAAACTTTATGACTGATTGAAAAAGGTGCGCTAGCATTTGGTGTCACATTTTTATTATGTTGTTTTGAAAAATGACCAACTAAGTATCTGAAGGTTTAAATATTACTGGGGGTGGCTCATACATTGGATGTATGGCCACCCCAGTGGTTGAAGACTTACACTGCACCATAGGGGTCTGGGGTTCGAATCCCCCTCGCCCCATACGCCCTTTTGGTGATTTTTTTTCCTTGTTTTTTCCTTCTCTTGTGCTTCTCACGTTTGGGCCTGGTATAAATTGATTTCCACACCTCATTCCAAAGGCTCACACACTGTCAGCACACATAGTCTTCACCAAATACACCTCCTTTTGACTTTTTCATTTTTATTTAAATTTATTTTGTCTAACTTTCTTAAATCAATTCAAAATCTTTTCTTTTACTAAAAATAAAATTCCAAAAAACCCCTAAATACTCTTTTAATGTTTAGTTGAATTTTTCATTTAATTTTTCATTTTTATTTTATGTAAAAAATACTTAAATCTTGAGAACTTCGTAAACAGTTATTTGGGTTAGTTCTAGAGACATGAGAGAGTTATTTGGAGAGCTTCTTTTGACTTGGGTCAGAGATTATTCCTTTAGGACTTAGCTGTGTCTCTTAATTTTGTTGCTAGTCCCTTACCTTGGATATCATTGATTTCCTACTTGGATACTTTCTTTATCATATGTATGTGCACCATATGATTATGACTGTTGTGAATTGTCTCACTATCTTTTGCCACGCATTGATATTTGAATCATACCTTTGACGAATTATGCTTAACTGTTGTACATTCCCTTTGAATTTTGAACTTGTATTGTTCACATGAATCTTAAATCCCTTGTAAACATTCTTATTCATTATAAATTGTTATACTCCCCTCCTTCCAAAGGAAAGGCTTTCTATTGAGCTCAAAGTCATAGATATCTCATAATCAACCCTTGACCTCATAGTCATAGGTACCCACTTTCTCTTTGACCTCATAGTCACAAGATTACCAGCTTTGGCCTCATGGTAATTGCTACTTACTAGCCTTGACCTCATGGTCATGGCCACCTTCTCCTTGACCTCATAGTCATGAAGCCATCTCTTAAACCTTTGACCTCATAGTCAAAGGTAGGCTTTGACCTCATAGTCATAGCCATTCTCCCTTGGCCTCATAGCCATTCAATCCTACAACTTACAACAATGTTAGAGTTCTTGGACTCTAATGTGAGACTCATCATCTTGAGTACTCACTTTCCCCCCTACAATTTAGACTTAGAGAGTTTCTTAAACTCTAAATGAGCTCACACTAATTTCCCCCTTGGAACTTTGGCCATAGTCAATGGTTCCTCAAATTCACCCCTAGTTAGGTGAACTACGGTTGCTCTGATTCTTTAGTCAGATACGTAGGCACAAGATGCGATGTTTTGGCGAGCAAACTTAGTGTATATACCCTTAGGTCTTTACCTTTAGCATTAAAAGATTCCCTTAGCAAGCAAACATAGCATAACACAAACTAAACAAGAGGTTCTTGTAGAGTACTACAGATACTTAGGGTGCTAATACCTTCCCTTAGTATAACCAACCCCCGAACTTTAGATCTCTCCCCTTTAGGTTTTCTCGATCTTGAACCTTTCCTTTGGATAAATCAAAGTCGGTGGTGAATTCAAAGAAATGTGATGCAAGTTAATAAATAGCTTGGTATCCGATTCTCACCGCAACAGAAGTGTTGAAAGGCTCTATCATATCTGACAACTTCGTTAGTGTTAGTTATGTTAGAGGTGATCTCTTCTTCTAACTTAGAAACTTTACCTTTTAAAGCAGCATTTGATTTTTCTAAAAGAAATAATTTTTCGTTTAATTCAGAAATGGTTTGCATGCTTTTAGTAAGGTCTTCTGAAGGAGCCACAAGAGTCTTTTTCAGAGTTTTGTGTTTTCTTAGAAGAAGTTGATATCTTTCCATAAGTTCAGATAATCCTATTTCTAATTCAGAACGAGATAAGGAACAAAGTACCTCTCTTTCATCATCAGAATCTGAAAGTTCTTCTTCGGATATGACATAGTTTGTGTTGGTCTTAGCCATGAATGCCATATTGGCATGTTCTTCATCAGAATCTTCTTCTGACTCTGAATCGTCCCATGTTGCCATAAGACCCTTTTTAGCCTTCTTAGGTCTTCCATCCTTCTTGAGATTTGGACAATCATTCTTGATATGTCCAGGTTCCTTACATTCAAAACATGTAATATCTCTTCTGTATGTTTTCCTTTGACCCTGTGTAGACTTAGATCTTCTTCTTGGTCCTCTGAACTTATTTTTTTCTGTATTTCCATAGTTGGCTTATTTTCCTTGATATGAGAGATATATCATCTTCGTCCGAATCCTCTTCAGATTCTTCCAACTCTTCCTCTGCTTGATAAGCCTTTTTCTTCTCAGACTTAACTTTTAGAGCAATAGATTTACTTTTCTTCTGTGGTTCATCTTCTTGAAGTTCTATTTCATGATTCCTTAAAGAGCTGATCAGTTCCTCAAGACTTATGTTGTTCAAGTCCTTTGCTAGTTTTAAGGCAGTTACCATTGGTCTCCATTTGACATGCAGACTTCTGATAATCTTTTTGACGTGATCAACAGTAGAGTAACCTTTGTCCAGAACTCTGAGTCCTGTAACGAGCATTTGGAATCTTGCAAACATAGCTTCCACAGATTCATCGTCTTCCATTTTGAAGAACTCATATTTTTGGATTAGTGCAAGAGCCTTTGTTTCTTTGACTTGAGCATTGCCTTCATGAGTCATTCGGAGGGAGTCAAAGATAGATTTTGCAGTCTCTTTGTTTGTAATCTTTTCATATTCGGTATATGAAATTGCATTTAACAGAATAGTTCTTGCTCTGTGATGATTCTTGTACGTCTTCTTTTGAGCATCTGTTAATGCACTTCTGTCAATCTTTTTGCCTTGACCATCCACTGGGTAACTGTAGCCATCAACTACCAGATCCCATAGATCTAAGTCAAAGGCAAGAAAATAACTTTCAATTCTATCTCTCCAATAGTCAAACTTTTCCCCATCAAAGATATGAGGTTTTGCACTATATGAATCTCTTTCATTAGTAACAACATTTTGTTCAAGTGGTGCAGCCATTGTTTTTCACACTTGGATCGGTACTGAACACTGTTAAGTGCTTGATAAAAATTCAGCCTTTTTATCACCTCAGAACCGGAGCTATGATGCCAATTGAAGGTGTGAAAAAACAAGAAAGGGGGGGGGGGGGGGTTGAATTGGTTTTTCAAACTAAAACGTTTCTTTAAAATAATCCCCTTTATCAACTCTTTTACTTATGAGTATTAATCTTAATGAAGATAGAAAGAGACAACACAATATGTTTATACTAGTTCACTTGAGTAACTCTCAAGTTAATCTAGTCCACCTGCCAAGGTTATTTTGCCTCTCTCAATTGAGGTCTTAATCCACTAATCAATCAGATTAATACAATGCACTAGCTAAACTGCTAGTGACTAACAACAACCTCTAAAACTCTCAAGTTCTAGACTTCTCAAGAAATACAACCTCACTGGTCTTTCTCAAGGAATAACCTCTAAGATAACACGTCCTAGACTTCTCAAGAAATACAACCCTACAGGTCTTTCTCAAGGAATACAAACTTAAGTTTGAATAAGTTACGTTTACAGTAAAGTGCTTCAAATACAAGCTAAAATGTAAACAAGTTTTAGATCAGAAATGACTTAAGAAAGATTTTAGTTAGAAAGTATTTTTGCAGTGAGCGTTCGTGTGTCTTTCTTCAAGTCTTTGCGCCTTTATATAGCCTTGTAAAAAGTAGTCGTTGAAAAGGATTCATGATAGCTATCTAGACTGGCGGCTTGATGGAGACGTGAGGACAGATAAAACTTTTGTGTCCTGTCTTGTCATGATATCCTCGTTTGTACTGTTTGCACAGTTTCCAAGATATCTTCGTTTGTATTGTGGTATAGCTGTACTTTATAGCTTAGTATTCTTGGCTTCTTATCGTCAGAGGCTACAGCGAGCATGAATAAGAAGGGAAGATGTAGCTTGGTTCTTAAGATCTTCAAGTCTTTGAATCCTTAGAATTGCATCTTCGGAGTCTTCAGCATTTGGTCTTCAGAACCTTATTCTCTTAGAAAATTGTCTTCATAGCTTCAGAGGCTCCAGATAGTATTTAGTTTAAGCATGAGTAGAGACTATGGTTAGGTCTTCAGAACCTTTATCAGAGAGCGAAAGTCTTCAGCATCTAGACTTCGTTCAATTAGAACCTCTGTCTTCAGATCTTCAGAGTTTGTTCTCTATCCATATTATATCAGAGTCTTGCCAACTTCAACTTTTCCAGAAGCAATTTCTGTAGCGCGTAGGCGAAGTATATTTCTTTGGCATTATGTCCACACCAATCAACGAAAGCATAACCTGTTTGTTAGGTTCTCAAGAATAACAAACATTAAACAAGCAAAATTGTTCACACAACCATACTGTTTGATATCATCAAAACTTAGAGATACTATTGCAGAACCAAATCTTGTTCTCACAATCTGGACATTACTTTATATCAGATGGATGTAAAGAGTGCATTTTTAAATGGATATATTTCTGAAGAAGTGTATGTGCACCAACCTCCTGGTTTTGAGAGTTCTGAAAACCCATATTTTGTTTTCAAGCTTAAAAAATCATTATATGGTCTGAAACAGGCTCCCAGAGCTTGGTATGAAAGGCTAAGTAACTTTCTTTTGGAAAATAACTTTACCATAGGAAAAGTGGATACAACACTCTTTTGTAAAACCTTTAAAAATGACATTCTTATTGTTTAAATCTATGTTGATGATATTATATTTGGTTCTGCTAATATTTCCTTGTGCAAGGAATTTTCAAAGTTAATGCAGGCTGAATTTGAAACGAGTCTGATGGGAGAACTCAGATTCTTTCTAGGAATCCAAATTGATTAACGATCAGAAGGAACATACATTCATCAGAGCAAGTATGCAAAAGAACTTTTGAAGAAATTCAACATGTTAGAGAGTAAACCTGCTAAAACTCCTATGCATCCGACATGCATTCTGGAGAAAGAAGAAGTAAGTAAAAGGTTTGTCAGAAGCTCTATCATGGTATGATATGATCTCTCTTGTATTTGACAGCTTCTCGTCCAGATATTACGTTCAGTGTATGTCTTTGTGTTCGTTTCCAATCAGATCCAAGGGAAACTCACTTAACTACTGCTAAGAGAATCCTAAGGTATCTAAAAGGAACAACTAACTATGGCTTGATGTATAAGAAAACATCAGAGTACAAGCTTTCTGGTTACTGTGATGCAGATTATGCTGGAGATAGATTAGAAAGGAAATGTACTTCTGGAAACTGTCAATTTCTGGGAAGTAACCTCGTCTCCTGGGCAAGCAAAATACAACCAACAATTGCTCTTTCAACTGCAGAAGCATAATACATTTCAGCATCTCTATGCAGTACTCAGATACTCTGGATGAAGAATCAACTTGAAGATTATCATATACATGAGTGTAACATTCCTATCTTCTGTGATAATACTTCTGCAATTTGTTTATCTAAAAATCCTATTCTAAATTCTAGGGAAAAATATATTGAAATAAAACATCACTTTTTACGTGACTATGTTCAGAAGGGTACTTTTCAGTTAAAATTTATGGATAACCAATGGGCTGATATTTTCACAAAACCCCTTGCTGAAGATAGATTCATATTCATTCTGGAAAACCTATTTATCAAACCTTGTCTAGAATGAGATGATAATATTTTAATATGTCAGGCTACCAGAACGTCTGGCATAAGATTCTGATGATTAAGCAAAGTGTGTTATTTATTTGTTTATTGACTTTCTGATTCATGATACTTCTACAAGTTAGAAAATGTCTTGATCATAAATTAGTCCAGTCAGATACCTCTTGGTATTCTAGACGTTGGAAACATTAAGATGTGCTCTCTTGAAAAACAAACAGCTATGATTGTTTGCGACACATGTCTAAAATTAAATCATATCGACTGTTGAAGAGACACCTCGAGCATTGTGATTTTGTGAGACTATGTTTCAAGTAATTATTTCCTATTACTCCTTAATATCTTCATAATAATGTTTAACACATTGGATTTGAAAATTAACTTGATAATTGTCTAAATCTTTACGTCTTCCTACCTTATTATGCATTCATAAAGTTGTATGTAAGACAAAGATATCTTGGAGCCAAACACTTGTCTTTCTTCCTTTCTTCTTTGTCAGATTCCGCTCTCTCTCTTTCGAGTATATATTTATTTGTATTTATTGACTAATGTCATAATATTAATAACGTATACTGATCTATGATCTTTTGGAGACTGATACACTTCTTTATCATTCTTTATTCTTGTTTGTATCCCGTGTATTGGAAATGATGAATTCCTCACTTCAGTTCATCTAGTCTTTATTGCTATTTATTGCTATCACTCTTTGTTCTCTTTATATACCACACTTATCCTCATATCTATTCATCCGTTTCTAAACTTGCTTTTCATTTCTATCCTTCTTATTTCATCATGTCTTCTAAAACCATTAAGGGAGAAATCTCTGACTTAAATCTCTTGAAAGAATACTCTATTGATCTCAATGATCTTGTGGACAACGGTCATACTAATATTCTCTCAGACACCATCTACCAAAAATGGGATAAATATCTTGAAATTCTCAATGGACCTATCTATCCAGTTCTTGTAAAAGAGTTATGGGCAAATGCTCACATCCTTGCTTATGAGTTTGATACGTGTTGCATTCTGTCTACTGTGTCTGGCTTTCCCATCATGATAAACTCCACTATAATCTCTCAAGCTATTGAATGTAAAGAGGATGGTGAATGTGTCGAATACTACAGAGGAAACAACTAGTTTGATAAACATATTCACATTATCTACCTTTAAGAAAGACCTACTAACAGTCCCTCTTCTCTCATCCCAGAGGCTAACATCTGGTACCAAATCATGGGAACGAATCTTAGACCCAGGGAAAAGGGAACAAGAAGACTCTCTGTAATGGATAAGCTCTTCATTTTCTTCTTAATCTCTAAGATTAATATTAATTTGCCTAAATCCATATTCAACTTCTTGAAAGGAGAAATTCTTTCATCGAGAGCGGAGTTATCATTTCAGATTCCTTACAGTAGAATTATTTCCCATATTCTTGATCTTCAAGGAGTTGTCGCTCACTTAAAACAAATCAGAATGAATGAGAAACTTGCTACTGAATGGTGTTCTCCCATGAACTACTCTGAAACCATCATCAGGGAATGAGATAGCTGGTTGGTGGATGCTTCTGTTGGTCTCTTGGTTGCTTGTTGCTTGGTCTCTCTTTTATTTCATCATTGTTGTTTTCTGTCCGTTGTCCGTGTTGTTTGTTTGTTTTCCTATTTTGTGTTCTGTCCTGTACTGCGCCCCTGGCTTTTTTCTTTCAATCAATGAAGTTTTTCCTTTTTTGCATTTATCTTATCTCACTGCATTTCATTTACTGCCATAAAAGGAGAAGAAGTACTAAATTTGACTTATCTAAATTTTCTTAAATCAAAATGCTTAAGTTAATCATTGATTACCCTTTTTTATTATGACAAAAAGGGGGAGTATTAATATGGAAAAGTTATTTTGATAACTATCTTGTCTCGAATCATAGCTCTAACATTCTAACACTTTAATTGCATATCTTTTAGAATGATTTTTCAGGAAAAATACAAGCAAAATGTTTATATTGGCAAAATGACTCTGATATCAATCAGGCTCTGATTTATTTAATCAAGCTCTGCTATCAAAATGCATCATCACTATAATTAAGCTCTAATAATGTGGATCTATCTAGATCTTTGCAATCAGGCTCTGTATCCCAAATCTTATAAGATTTTGTTAAGTCTTAGATTCAGGGGGAGCTTGATAAAGGGAAGTTTACTTTGAACTTACTCGAGTCAATTCTTATTATCTTCGTACAAAATTGTGTTATCAAAATACATTGTTTTGTCATTATAAAAAAGGGGGAGATTGTTAGAACAAGATTTGGTTCTACAAGATATCTCTTTGTTTTGATAATAACAAAGTTGTATTTGTGTGAGAACAATTTTGGCACTCTAACGTTTGTCTTCTTAAGTATTGACAAACAGGTGCTGACGCTGATAAAGAAAGTTCTGACGCTGATAAAGAAAACTCTGACATTGATAAAGAAAATTCTGATGCTGATAAAGATAACTCTGACTCTGATAGAGATCATGTGAAACGTCACTCTCGAATTCTCAAAAGTCGCTTCTGCGTCAAAGAAGCAAGATTGCTTCTGATCTATTATGCTTTAGAAAGACTCTAAGAAGACAATATATTGCTACTGCAATGTTCTCTTGGAGTCTCGCTCTGATTTAGCTGTGATACTTATCTTCTAAAGACTAAGTTCTAACGACTCTGAAGACAAGGTTCTGGCGAACAACGTTCTGAAGACTCTGAAGACTTAAGTTTCTGAAGACCAAGTTCTGAAGACTCTGATGACAAGTTTCTGCTGAACAAGTTCTGAAGACTCTGAAGACTTATGTTTCTGATAACCAAGGGTTCTGAAGAAGGATTGCTGAAGACTCTGAAGACAAGGTTCTACTGAACAAGTTCTAAAGACTCTGAAGACTCAAGGCTCTGAAGACCCAGTTATTCATTTTTCTGATCATGCTTCAATCATATCAATTCAGAAGCCTCTGATGAATAGAAGAAGATGAAACATTTGCGTGGAAAAATAGTACATAGTATAAATCAAACACGTTCTTTTCCACTACCATTCCACTACCCTGATTTGGTGGTACAAAGGACAATTTCAGTGTATGATTTTCATCCCAGCATAACGACATTATTTCAAGTCGCCAGTAATTTTATGGATATTCTTGATCTACCCTTCAACAGATCTTTTTCTGGCTATATAAAAACTTAATCATTCAAAGAATCAGTAAGTGATGCCGTGTGACACTAAGTGTGAAAAGTGAAATATACACAAACACTCATTCACACGAGAAAGAACTCAAGAAATAGAAAAAATCTATGAGTGAACAGTAAAGCACCACAATACAAAGAAGAAGATTGTTCTTATTGTATAGATTCTCTCTAAGTTAGATTGAGATAGAAATAGTGTTTATATCAGCTTATGTAAGAAGCATTTCATTGTAAACATTTTATTTGATCAAACAGTTGTTTGAATTCCTTAAGGGACCAGTTGGGTCAGTATCCTTAAGAAGAGACAATTAGTCTGTGTATTGTTAGTCACCAGCAATTTCTAGTGCAATTGTAATTAGTTTGGTTATAGTGGATTAAGTCCTTGTGTATAAGGCAAAATCACCTTGGCGGGTGGACTGAATTAGCTTGATAGTTTTCAAGTGAACCAGGATATATCGTGTGTCTTTATCTATTGTTAGTCTATTTGTGATCTTTATTTGAGTTTCACATAAAGATTTCATTTTGAAAACCCAATTCAAACTTCCCATTTCTTGTGTTTTTCTCACACCTTCACACCTCTCTGCATTTCTCCACCAATGGTTGAAAGCGTTGTATCCCTAATGGTACCACCGAGTCTTGTAGTTCATACTTGAGTCTCTATTGGAAACGGTGACACATGTAAGTTTCATCCACTCCTTCCCTAAAGAATTGGAAATACCTGGATAAAGTTTCAAATTTGGTGGCGTACTTACCCACAGTCATGGCCCCTTGTCGAAGTTTCAGAAACTCGTCTCCCAATTTGGTCCTCACACTTATGGGAAAGTATTTCTTAAAGAACTTTGTTTTAAAAGTTTCCCAATTTGCTTCTTCTTGTGCGCCCTCCATCATTAATCTAGTACTTCTCCACTAATACTCTGCACCGCCTAAGAGAAGATACGTGGCATACAACACTTTTGCTCCTGGAGGACAATTTTTTACCTCAAAGATCTTCTCAATCTCTTGTAACCATAAGTCAATCTTTTCGGGAACAACATCCCCGTGAAATTTAGGTGGATCGTGGCGACGAAAATCTATAATCCTCTTGACTCCCCAACTCGTATTTCTCTGTCCCGCCTCTCTAAATCTCGAAGGTTCTCAACGGCAGTTTGGGCGGTGACAGCAGTTGCCATATTAGCCATAACTTGGGCCATTTGATCCATATGCTGGTTGTTGATCCCATCGTTAGCATTGTCACGTCTTCCAGACATATCTTCCCTACAAAACCAACACCCAAATATAATTCTCATCACATGTTTCAAGAGAATTTCCAATATCTCACTTCCAAATCGTGAGTAGATGTCTGAACTTAATGATCCTAAAAATGCAGTTATAAGCTCTAAACTTTCCTCAAACAGCTCAGAACACTAAACTCACAATACCCCAGAAGATTAACCTAGGCTCTGATACCACAATGTAACACCCCGATTTTTATACAGCAAGTGTGTATTTTTAAAAGGTACTATTTTCAATAAATAAATTAGTTAAAGGTTTTCTTGGTATGAAAATAGCGTCCCTTTTTTTTAAACGACAGATACCACGACAATTTTGTAGTTAATAACATTTTAAGAACTCAACATATGTTTTATAAAAGAAATTAGATGAACTATTCTTAGAGCATAAAACATATTGTACATATAGACGACACAACGCCATAGGATATGAAGTGTAGATAGTGGTTATAATACAATCCATAAAATGACAGAATAAAAGTCCTGTACAAGTACTCACACAGGAGAGCTGCCCCAAGGAGAAAATTTCTAACCATGAATAGTGAAAGTCATATGGCGCACGCCATCTAGTACTAAAATACTCCTACCAGCCACACATTTCACTCCCTAAACTAAGCCTAACAACAACCACAATAACCACCACCCCGGCTCCACATAATCCACTACAAGTACTCGATAGGGTGTGATCGGAGCCATCCTCATCATATCCGTTCTCATAATCGTGCTCTGAGGGATCCTCAGTGTCGTCATCCTCTGCCTTGCCTACGACTGGATCCAATGAAGGCACGCATGTTGGATCAATATGAGGGAACTCGTCTATGGGAAAGACGTCACGAGTGAACATCGAGGGTAGTCCTAACGACATATCTAAGTCTAGGGGAGGCATGGATATATCACGAAAGAACGGTCCGCTCCCCACATCTAGGTCGTATGAGGGTCCAGGCGGGGCTTGTCATACCCCAAATTTTGACCCCCCAAAGGATTGTCATCATTGGGCAAGTCATCATCATGATAAGGATACACCTATCTTACCTCACCTTGTTAGGCATTCACTGCAATCAAGGATTAGGGTTTTGAGCCCTCTCAGAGCACTCAGGCAAAGGATCAATCAAGAAGTGACTTGATCTTCAACTTTTCTAGTCTATTAAACATCCACAAGGGATCAAGAGATATCCCACATCAAGAATTAAGCACAAAAGTGCCACATTTCAGGCTAAGCAAGCCTCAGGATCGCCAGTGTCACCAAATTAGGGTTTTGGTCGACCAGGGCCTCCTGTAACGCCCCAAATTCATATTTTAATTATTTATTAATTATTTGTGAATATAAGGCAATTTGATGACATGTTGTTGTGTTGCGTGGACATTTTGGGTGGAAATTATTTTAGTAATAATAATTGTAAGAATGATCATATTATATTATTCAAATTATTATTTATTATTTAAAATAATAGAAGTAGGGGTATTAAGGGTATGTTAGTCTTTAAGGAGGAATAAGTGAGGGTATAATGGGAATAGCACATTAGGGGTATAATAAGGGAGAATAGTGAAAGGAAACTCATTATTCGTATTTTTGAGGAAAAAACAAAGGTGCTCTGAAGAACAAGTGAGAAGGAGGCTACGGCATAGAGGAATTCCGGCGAAACCCCAAGAGAAGATAGAAAGAATCCAGATTTTAAGGTATGAGGAGTATTACTTTACAATATTCTTGATATAAGGATTTGATGTTAGTGGGTGATTGGGGTTTTGGGAAAACTTGGGAATTTGGAGGTTAGGGATAAGGGAATTTGATGATTTGAGATGAGATGATTGTTGTTGTTGATGCATATGTGATAGTTGTAGGTTGTAATGACATAATCTGAGGTAATTGATGGATAAAATGTGTTTTTGGAGTGTAGAATCGTAGGAGGGAAAGTGCTGTTATCGCAGGGTTTTTCTGCAGAAATCGCAGAGCCCGTTTAGTGCGGCCTAGAGTGCTTAGCGCGGTCTGGAGAATTCTCGCCTCCTCGAGGCAGTGAGTAGCGCGCTCAGCGCGGGTGTAGCCCGCTTAGTGTGACCTGGAAGTTGAAATCAATATTTTTAAATTCTTAAAATAGTGTAAAATTGTCCGTTTCATGTTGTATTAATGTTGTGATGTTGCCGTAACTTGTTGCTACGTGTTGACGTGTTTATGTGACGATTATTTGATGATTTCAATATGAGGATGCACATGATGTTTGATGAGTTAATGATGATATGATTAGCATGATGTTTTTATAGGTTAATGGTGACATGATTTATATGATGTTTTGGTGAATGATGATGCACTTTATTACCCTTGTTGATGTTGATGATTATGACGTTGTGCGTCATGCATTCATAGCATTTAGGACTTCGGTCCAGTGACGATGTTAGGGCTTCGGTCCAGTGGTGGCTTTAATCCCATTGTGCGGATTGGAGTATTTTGTGACGTGCTCCCTCGTGGAGGGTTGATGGCCTGGTGTCCATTACTATGACGATTTGGTACCACATGCATATTAGGAAGTTTCATTTCATTCTTGGTGGCATTACATGATTGCATGTTTGTGATGTTGATGACTTGGTGATCTATATGATGATTTGGGGTGAATTGCTATGATGTTTGTTTGAGATGAATTTTAACTTGTTAATATCTTTTCTTTATATGAATTATATTGAATTGTGATTACTCACCCTGCCTGTTTGAATGTTACCTCTACGTGGGTAACGTGCAGATAACCAAAACTAGTTCGCGGTGCGTGAAGAGTTAGCTTGGAGTCTTTTTCCTTTTAGTTGATTAGAAGGTGTGTCTTGCTCTGATTTATGTAACATCGGGGTTGGGAACGTTTCTATTTTTGAAGTATTGTGTTATTTTGATTAGCTTGTTTTATTGGGAATTTTGAGGAAGTTGAGTTGTTTTAAACTCCAAATTTTGATGAGGTGAAAATGTGATGAGTTGTTTCTTTTTATGATGGTAATTCCGCTGCAATGTTTTGTTTTAAAAGAGATTTTAAGAAAAATTTAATTGCTATTTCCTATGTGTTGAACCCGTGTTACGGAGCAGGATGTTTAATTTGATGTTTTATGAAGAAATGTGACACCTTATGTGATGTACTCTGATTTATTTAAGTATACTATTGCGTATATTTAGGTTGGGTTAGAAGGGTGTTACACGTCCAGATGAAAATTTTCATCCGGGTATGAGTCCATGCCTCCACATATGGTCTAATAAGCTCAAAGGAACCCCAAGAGTCCATTCACAATGGCCAAATCACCTTGAGTGTTCATCTACAAAAAAAATAAGGAATTAGGGTTTTGACCTAATTCAACCCTTGAGTTGACTTGTGAAGCAAGACATGATTTGAAGCTCCAAGATGGACTTCAAGACCTCAAATACATCACCTTAACATGTCTATGAGATTTGATTGACTCAAACGGCTCAATTCATAAGTCACATAAACTCAATTTCATCTGATCACA
Organism: Lathyrus tuberosus; assembly: GCA_022829125.1. NCBI lineage: Eukaryota > Viridiplantae > Streptophyta > Magnoliopsida > Fabales > Fabaceae > Lathyrus > Lathyrus tuberosus. Next base: position 12,750,893 of record JALAZF010000125.1, on the reverse strand, counting down.
AATTAGGGTTTTCTGAGGAAAATGTCAACCCTATCATTGACTGTTGACCTACACTTGTCCTCAAACCTTCGGGGAGGATCCAAGACATCCCTAAACACCCCTAAAGGCCATCCATGAAGTTTGATTAGGCCTAAGGATTGATTTCACAAAGGAAGCACAAATTCAAAATTCATCTGCTGAAAAAGTCAACTGTGCAAAAAGTCAAAGTTTAACTTTTTGAAATTTTGGTCAACCAAAGTTTCATTAACCCTAAGATCATGTTAATATGTGATTTGAATCATCATTCATCAAGAAAAATTAAGAAAAGTGGGATAACTTGTAAAAGGGGTAACCATAAAAACTTAGAAAATATTCTAAGTTATGAAAAAAAATGGCAAGGGTACCAACTTCTAAGGATCATAACTTGAGATCCAAGTAACCATTTTGGATGATCCAAATATGGATTTGTAGGTCTTGCTACACTCTACAAAAGCTTCAACTACAAGAAACTCTAATTCCTTATGGATTTTGAGTTATGGAGTGATCAATTTGGAAAAAAACTTGGATTTCACACTTTTTCCAACACTTAGTGAAAATTTCACTAAGTCCCAAATCTGCCAGAATTTTTCCCAAATGTAGAGGCAGTTTTCAACCAAATGCAAGTTGATTCAAAACCAAAGTTGGACATCACATTAAAGTAGGATGTATGAGCTTTCCAAAATGTCCAAGAACATCATCAAACTCCATTTGAGTAATGAGTTGTGAATCTCCAAAGTTGCTATGTTGCAAACTGTCTCCATGACAGTTTTGGACAGATTTTGCACAATTATTGTGCCACACGATTCATTCTTTCAATTTTGTCATCTTGCCAAGCCTTGTCATCAAAGAGGATCAGATTGGAGCAGACATCTCTGATCACCAAGCCTCACAAGTCCATAGAGCTATGCTTAGGCATGACACACCTAAAATTCAAGATACTTCAAATGGTCAATTTTGTTTCCAAGCATTTAACTGATACATAGAGGTGGCATTCATCAGAGCAACAATGGACACTTCAGTCAAGCCTTATCCCTGCAGCAAAGGACCCCAGACCTGCTCTATTGACTCAAGTCAATGTTCAAAGGAGACTTGGATTCTCATTGCTCAACATTTACCAAACTTCTGCAGCAGTTGCCATTCACTATTCCTGCCAAAACAAACTTGCTCTACTATAAATAAAGCCCATTTCTGATCAGTTTGAGTACACCAAAGGCCTTAAACACTTGCCTTTCTCAAAATCACTCTCTCACTTTCAAAAATACCTTCATTTGCAAGTCACTATCGAATTTTTCATTAGAGAGTATTTCTGTCCAAACCAATCACTCACACACCTCACATATATCATATATGAACTGATCAAACACTTAAACAACATCTAAAACATCAATTTCACAAAATCACATGCCATATGTTCAAGTTTTCAATCAAGTTGCAGCTGAGATGCCATAAACTGATCCAGTCCATTTCAAATCACTCCAAGTGTTCAAACACACTCCATATGGTGTAGGGAAGCTGTCCAGATCATCACAACTCATCTGTAATATCTCCAACTCAAAAATCAAATTGCTCTTGCTGCCACGACCTTCAAGTAAGCCTAAACTTGGTCATCTCTTGATTTATGCATATTTCCTCGCACAATACTTTTGCCAAACATTCATAATCATGCATAGAGTGTTTCCCCTCCATTAATTTGCTTGTTTGAATCGTGTATGGAATTTCTGAGCCTTCATGCCAAATTTAGGGTTCTTGAGGTTTTGCTTTGATTTCTTGTTATATACTTAAAATAAATGAAATTAAAGACCATAGACATGATCGTGAGTTGAAAACGAGTAGATTGATATGTGGATTGCATAGTTTCATCAAGTATTCAGTGAGATTGGATGGAAAACGCAAATCTGGGCAAAACAGAGTTCGCGCGTGTTCTTGGCGCCTTTTTCAAATATTCAAATATTTGAATTTTGTGATTTTATTTAATTGATTCAAAAATTAATTTCTCTCTGATTTTAAATGATTTTGAGTTTATTCTTTTTTTAATAATTCACAAAAATGTTAAAATATTTTGTTTTACAAAAATTTCCCAAAAATATTATTTATTTCACATATTTAATATTTTTCCAAAGAATTAATATTTTAATTGTTTTTAACATTTTAAAATATTTTTCTTTCTTGATTTTTCCCATTTAAATCATTTTTTATCATCCCATGGATAAAAACATGATTTTTCAAACATTGATCCAAGATCATAATTCATTTTTGACAAATTTTGATCATTTTATTAATTTTTAATCAAAATTAATTAATACTTTTAATCAAAATTAGGGTTTTGATTATTTTCACCCTAATCAATCTTTTCAAAAACTCTTTGGGCCTCTAATAGAGTGTAAGTCCCAACCCTTTTTGTACATAAACCATTTGTGGGCCTCAGTTATTGTTTAAGTCCCTCTGTACATCTTTAAAACAATGGCGTGATCGTCGCCTTTTCGAAAAATCATCTGGGCATACCCTTGTGTTATAAGCCCCACACATCTTTCAAAATCAACTTTGGGTCTCTCTTGTTGTATAAGTGTAATACCCCGTATTTTCTAAATGCTCAATTGGATATCAGATAAATATCTATGTGCTTTATCTTTGATTAATTGGAATAACGGAATATCCTAAGTGCTCTAAGTGTTGTCAATTGGGATCAATAGAGCAACTGGAGAACTCTGAGGAGATCAATTATTTTATTAAAGAGACGGATTAATATTTAGTAGTTCAAGAAAGTATTTTAAGGTAACTCTAATAATTGATCAATTGGCCTTAGAAGACAAAATATTAGTTGGAGATAGTTACCCTATTGGATTTATATTATATAATATATGTATTATATATATATATATATATTTATAAGAAGAAGAAGAAAAGATAGTAAGAAGGAGAAGAAAAGGAAAATAGAGGAAGAAAAGGAAAACATGGAAGGAGAGAAAGAAGGAAAGGAAGAGGAAGCTTGGTTTCATCATCTTTATCATCAATTCATCCTCTTCTTGAATCAAAGGTGAGTTCCATTAGATAGAACTTGGGTAGGAAGTTTGGGGAAAAATTCATGTTTGGGGTTTTGGGTTTTATGTGAAATAACATGCCTAAATGTGTTTTTATGATGATAATACATGCCTTGATTGTTGTTACACGTTTGGGGTTGTTATTGTATGAATTGGAAGTGTTTTGGGTGAAGAAATGAGAGATTTTGGCCCCAAATGACCTGTTTTGACGCTGCTGCGAATTCTGGGTTTCGCAGGTTCGCATTGCGAACCCCAGCGAAGGGGAAAGCAAATGTTCGCTAGCCGTTCGCATTGCGAACGTGACAGCTTTTCCTATTTTGTTTCCTTCATAACTTTTGATCCGTAACTCGGACCGGGGCACGGTCGGAAGCGTTGGAAAGCTATTTTAATGCTCTATGTGATGGTGAGGTAGAAACATGGCTATATGCTATGGATTGATAAGATAAATATAGAAATGTAGTGTATGTACTTTTGTTTCCACCAAAACTTAAGGATCGGGAATCCGATTGTTACGAGTCCAAAGCCATTGGAAAGATAATTCCATAGGGTAGTGAATGGTGTGTTAGACCATGAGTTAACCAAGGATGCTTGGTAGAGGGTGTTAGTTGTATGCCTTAAAATGTGTGTGAACTACGATATTGATTATGTTTAACATATTATGCTTATATGTTGATTGTGGCTTGACTAATGGCTTTATGTGATCACTTGTTATGTCTCCCTTGTATATGTGTGAATATAATGCATTATGTTGATAAATGCTGTGATGTGATCATTGCCTTGCTTGTTCTCGTTCGTTCCGGTTGAACGTTCGGATGTGATGGGATGTGATATGATGTGCTGTGATGTGATTGTGATGTATGCTTGAATCGGACTAGGCCTAAGCTACTAGGTGGTGTTTCACCTGAGTTCCGGACGTGGTCCGATGGATACCAGACTTGTTCTGAAGAATACCGTTACGATGAGCTTGTGAGGGTCCACCATGACGTATTTCCCACTTGTCGTTAACTCATCTGCGTGCTCGGTATACACCTTAGCTACCGTTGCGATGTGCTTGTGGGGATCTTATAGGGCGTTTACCCACTTGTCGTTAACACATCGGCGTGATCGGTATGGTGGGGTTGTGATGCCATGAAGGCAATATCACTCCGTTACTCACCTCTAGTGGTGTCATGTAGGCAATACCACTAGGCTTTCTCCCGGTGGGCTTGTGCACTCATGTAGGCGTTCTTGCACTTGCCGATACACACATGCGTATTGATGATTCATGGATGGGTTCCGGGGCCACTTAGGCGTGTATCACTTCGGACTCATCTGACTCATCGTGCTGCGTGCTTGTGCTAGTCTCTTGACGTAGGCACTTGGTTACTCATCGAGGGTGTGTTATATTGTGGCCTATGTAGACAGGTTGATACTACTTCTGGATTCCTCGTACATGAGTACGGGTTTGCATAATGGGTTGTTTGATCTATTTATTGTTGTTTGTGTACTTGTTGTCGTTTCATTGGTGAGTCAAGGGACTACCAATGAGGATATTACCCATTGTTGTGTATTTGCCCCAGACCGTGAGTAAACCTCGGATCCACGGTGGATCCGTTTGATTGTATGTACCCTGTAGAGCCGAGGGAACCCATAAGATAGGGGAACTCAGTGAGATTATTATCTCACCCCAATATTGTTGTTATTTTTCAGGTGTCATTTGCAGGTTTGTTTTACAAGTTGAGCTATGCTTGGATGTTTCAAGAGAAGCTTAGTTAAGCTTATTCTGCTGTGTAATATTTTCTTGTACAATGAGGAATATTGTACCTTATTCTTAGATTTTCTTATTTTGGCTAATTTCCATGCCTTGTACCAAAGGTTATATTTATGTATTAGAAATGGCCAAGTATGTGAATTATGCCATTAGGCACTTATAATTGTGTCAGTACCGAATGAAAACACAAGTATAGTATTATTCTAGATAAATATTATACAGGGCGTTACAATAAGACCCAATCCCTTTTTGACCAAAATATTTTTGGGCCTCAGTGTATTGTATAAATCCCGATACGTCGAAAATAAACGGCGCGATCGTCGCCTTTTCAACAAATTTCATCTATGTCTCCCCTTGTGTTGTAAGTATTATTTTTCTTTTAAAATAATCTCTTTGGGTCTCTAATAGAGTGTAAGACCCAACCCCCTTGTACAAAAATAATTTGGGCCTCACTTATTGTATAAGTCCCTCTGTATAGTTTTCAAAACCCTAACGCGGTTATTGTCTTTTATAAAATAACTTGGGCCACTCTTTGAGCTGTAAGATCCACATCTCTGTACAAAAATAATCTCTTGGGCTCTCTTGTTGTATAAGACCCAATTCCCTCTGTAAATACTCTGTTAACAATACAGTCTGTATTTAAATCATCAGGGCATCTCTTGTTGAATAAGCCCCATTTACTGTTTTAATATAACTGTATTAAAACTTTCTTCAATTTTTTTGTAAAACTAACCTTTACAACATGGAAGCTCTACAACGGGTAAGTGTTTACCTGCTTTCATATATATATATATATATATATATATACTGTATTGTGGGAAGCGGCGCATGGTTAGTCTTCTTTCATTCTTTTACCAGTCATATATATATATATATATATATATATATATATATATATACTGTATTGTGGGAAGCTGCGCACGGTTAGTCTTCTTTCATAAACTTTTTAAATACTTGTCATATATCAACTGTATATATACTTGTATAGAGTTTTCCCCGGCAACTACGTCTAAAACTAGGTAAAACCAATTGTTTACTCTCTCATAACAGTCAAACATAGATCCCAAATAGGATTCCAGATACAATCTTCCCTTCTCTTGGGGTTAAACAATATGGAACAAAGAGAACCTCCTCTTAGGCTTTGTATAATGATAACCTTCAATAGAGTTAGCCTCCATCTTGGGCTTTGTACAAGATACCAAATAAATATTCCCAACTGAGTGGAATTAACCTTTTAGCCTCAATCTTGGGCTTTGTACAAGACAGATAAAACTTTTCCCCACTAAGTCAAAAAATCTCTTGTTGAGTTAGTCAGTCTTTTAGCCTCCTTCTTGGGCTTTGTACAAGATACTTCCAAAAAAACTCTCCAGCAGAGTCAGTCTTCAGCCTTCTCTTAGGATTTGTATAATGATACTCTCTTGTTGAGTCTAAACAGTCCTTTAGCCTCCATCTTGGGCTTTGTACAAGATACCAACACTCTTTTTTTTGAGTATAAAAACACTCTCTTGTTGAGTATAAACAGTCTCCAGCCTCCTCTTAGGCTTTGTATAATGATACTCTCTTGTTGAGTCTAAACTGTCAGCCTTTAGCCTCTATCTTGGGCTTTGTACAAGATATAAAACACTCTTTTGTTGAGTATAAAAACATTCTTTTGTTGAGTATAAAAACACTCTCTTGTTGAGTATAAACAGTCTTTTAGCCTCTATCTTGGGCTTTGTACAAGATACAAATACTCTCTTGTTGAGTATAAACAGTCTTCAGCCTCCTCTTAGGCTTTATATAATAATACTCTCTTGTTGAGTCTAAACAGTCTTTTAGCCTCCATCTTGGGATTTTTACAAGATACAAACACTCTCTTGTTGAGTATAAACAGTCTTTCAGCCTCCATCTTGGGCTTTATACAAGATACAAAATATAAACACTCTCTTGTTGAGTCCATCAGTCAATTTCAGCCTCCTCTTAGGCTTTGTATAATGATCTTTCCCCAGCGAAATCAGTCAAATTTCAGCCTCCTCTTAGGCTTTGTATAATGATTTCCCTAACAGAAATAACCTCCTCTTAGGCTTTGTATAATGATTTTCCTCAGTAGAGATTTCTCCCTTTAGAGATGACAAATTCTCTCTCAGTCAAACCTTTAGCTTCACATCTTGGGCTTTGAACAAGATACAGTCAAATCAACCTTTTAGCTTCACATCTTGGGCTTTGAACAAGATACAACAAACAAAAACACCTGTTTCTCCCTTAGATTAGGAGGAACTACGATTGCTCTGATTTCCCTATACCTCATAACAGGGATACGGAGGCATAAGATTTGCAATAATCTTAGCGAGCACACTAAACTAAAAACCTTAGGTCCCTGATCTTACCAAAAACATCAGAAAACCAAAAACAACAACTCTATCTAAAACAACATATATTTTCCCATTTAACAGTTAAACACGAATCAATACCGAGTATTAAAGCAATGATCCTAAAACTATAACCTGTGGATAACCACATACAGGATGGGTAATTGACAACTTTCCATTGTGTAATCTGACCCCGGACTCCCCGATCTCTTTACCACAACTTGTTCAAAGAACAACATTTGCAAAGCAAGGTTAGTTTGAGATAGATTCCCTTTCCCTTCAAGCTTCATCGGGATAAATAAGAAATCAGAAAGTAGCAACCCAATGTTTCCTACCACTGAGGTGAGGAAATCCCATGGCGATAAGGTGGTCGCGTCACCAATAAAAATCGCACGCTACAGAAAAATGGCGACTCTGCTGGGGAGTCATTGTTTGTTTTGTTTTACCTGGGATATCATCATCCCCATTTTCCACAGAAAATGGTGACCCTGTCGGGGAACCATTGACTGTATAGGATATAGAACTAGCTTTCTAAGAGGTATAGGATGTTAGTTTTAGGATCAAATAATATATATATCGCTCTCCTACTTGATATCCGTGTTTATTTTTCTGCTAATGGGATTGCGAGTGATGTCGCATCTGGAAAGAGAGAAAAACCGTAAGATAAGTGATGGCATAGACGGGGGAAGGATTACCTGGGAGTGAATCCTGGTAAAACGACCCTGGTAGACCATCAGCCGGTGGAGACACCCATGTGGATACGAAGTGCTGCGCGTCCAATTTTGTCGCAAAAGCATGGCAATCCCAGTGTGGTGTCAGAGAAGCTGGTTCTTAGCCTTTTTTAGACATTAAACTAGTGCGGTGACTATCGGAAATAGTTGATACGGGATACTACGCTCAAAAGAAATTCTTTCTTAGTGAATTTTTCAGCTTGCTTGGGTGATTCCACTTGCTGTTATTTTCTAAGAAAGAATCATTGAGAATTGTAGAGGTTTCGACAAAACCCTTTAGTACAAACAAACCATTTTTGGGGGGTGGGTAGAGCCATGACTCCATGCTCGTGACGCTGAACCCTTGAACCCATGTTTTTTCTATGTTTTTGTGTGCTACATTCATGCGTTCATCTAAAAAACTTAAAAAAAAATCACTTCTCTTCTATTCCCTCTGTTTGTTTTTCAAAATTAAACTAAACAGTAATTGCAAATATCAGAGTTGCGTTATGGATTTTGGTAGAAGGAAAACGCACAAGTACACCTTCAAGGCTCCAAAACTAGAGGACTTAAGGAAACTGGCAAGGATGATTACAAATCTAGAGGCTTTCAGAGCAAAGCACGGAGGACTATTGGCTCTTTTGAAGGTCAACATAGTTGAAGGAATCATGTCTCACTCGTTCAGTTCTACGACCCGGTGTACCATTGCTTCACCTTTCCAGATTACCAGCTAGCACCAATGCTAGAAGAATATTCCCATCTGATTGACTTGCCTATCACTGATCAAGCTCCATTTTCTGGACTGGAAGAAATTCCAAAGGATTTAATCATTGCAAGGGTAATCTCCATGGAAGAATCAGAAATCAGGGTTCATATGACTACCAAGGGAGGAATTCAGGGTTTACCAGCTAAATTCCTGACAGAGAAAGCTCTATACTTTTCCAGTATAGGAAACATTACTGCTTTCGAGGATATCTTCGTTTTTCTCACTTATGGACTATTCCTATTCCCGAGCTTCGATCACTTCGTCGATATGAACGCCCTTAAGATTTTCTTGATTAGGAACCCCGTTCCGACTCTGCTCGCAGATGCTTATCATTCTATACATTTAAGGAATTTATATAAGGCTGGAATGATAACATGCTGTGTACCCTTACTCTACAAGTGGTACATTTCTCACTTACCCAAGTCAGCTGCATTCTGGGATCTTAAAAATAACCTGCGATGGTCGCAGAAGATTATGTCTCTTACTCACTCTGACATAGATTGGTGCAATAGGATCTTTGAGGGGATAAACATCATCGATCGTTGTGGGAATTTTCCCAATGTCCCCCTCATTGGTATCAAAGGAGGAATTAACCATCATCCAATCTTAGTTCGTCGTCAACTTGGATACCCGATGAGACATGTCCCGCGTAATGTTCATCTGGAAGGTCTTTTCTTCAAGGAAGGAGAAAATGATAGAGCACTGAAGAAAGAAATAGTGCATGCTTGGCAACACATTCACTGGAAAGGAAAAGAGTCTTTGGGAAGACCAAACTGTTCCGTTACAGAATCATATCTCCAGTGGGTACAAGCTAGGGCCCTTAAGTTAAGGATGCCTTACCCTCGTCAAGAAGTTCTTCCATTTAAGGAATCTGTCCTTTATTTCATGTCTAACACGGAAAAACTCCAAATCATGCTCAGCAAAGTTCAACGGGAAAAGGACGCTTGGATGAACAAGTATCAGATCCTCAACTTGGAATGTACCAAGATTCAAGAACTACTGAAGGAAAAAGATTCCCTGATTGAGATACTAGAGCAACATGCCTAGGAGAATCAGGATGAGCAAAGAGGCTTCACTTGGCAAAGAATCAGCTATCCGACAACGGCCGAAGGGGCCTGATCAAAGAAAAGAAAAGTTCAGGAACCAGCAACTGGGCTCTCCTTAGAGATTGCTCAGGATCTTCAAATCTAGTTTTCCTTCTAGCACTTTGTAAATATTGTACTTTTCTTTGTAATGTATCGCAACTTTTCCTCTTCAATAATAAAAAGGGGTCTCCCCTCTGTGTGTGATATTTGCAATTGGTTTGTTCAGTTTTCTTCTAAAAACAAATATAACAAAAAAAATATCTGCATTATCATTCATCATTCTAACATAACGCGTTCTCCTTTCTCACGAATCTCACGTCTACGTCTCGATTCTAGTTTCAAACTGTATCATTCGTACAACACTCGGGCTAATTGACAAAATAAAATGGACGAACTCGAGGAAGAGAACAGTGAGCTGAGAGAAGAAATCGACGCTCTAAAGGAAAGTTTGGAAAAACTTCACAACGATATGCAAACCCTAGCAACAACTCAGGAATAGCATCAATAGAGGACTGTAATCTCAGAGGTTACATCCACCCCAATAGCTGGAAGACACGACAATCACCCTCGGTACAACATGCCAAAAGGTCGCCCATAGGGCATGCCTCTCGAATTGATTCCAGAAGGATACATTCCGCCAGTCGTTGAAGATTCAGAAGCTACGACAGGGAATTCAAGGCCTGAAGGTTACAAACTTCGGGTAATTGAAGACGCAAAGGGAACGACGAGAAACCCTGAAGGTTACAAACTTCAGGTCTCTGAAGTGCCAAGAATCACAGCAGTGATGACAATACCGCCGCCGGTGGTGCACACAATCCCTGAGGAGCAATATCCGTAAGTCGCATACAACGAAGAAGTGTATGAGAGGATGAACGAATTTCAAGAACAGTTCTCGAAAATGCAGAAGGAACTGCTTTCCATTCGCAACCAGGATTTATTCAGAAAGGACGCCGCCGACCTCTGCTTGGTTCCAAATATGAAAATACCACGCAAGTTTAAAGTGCCCGACTTTGAAAAATACAAGGGAAGCACTTGCCCTCAAAGTCATCTAGTGATGTACGCTCGGAAGATGTCTACTCAGCTAGAGAATCAACCATTACTGATCCACTATTTCCAGGATAGTTTAACCGGTGCCACACTCAAATGGTACATGAGTTTAAACCGCTCAAATACAACCTGGACATGGCCCCAGACAGAGATCAACTCAGAGCGATGTCTCAAAAGGACAAGGAGACTTTCAAAGAGTACGCTCAAAGATGGCGTGAAATAGTTGCTCAGATCTCTCCACCTCTTGAAGAAAAAGAAATGACAAAAATCTTCTTGAAAAGATTGAGTTCCTTCTACTATGACAGAATGGTCGCCAGTGCGCCCAGTGATTTCACCGAAATGGTAAACATGGGAGTACGTCTGGAGGAAGCAGTTCGAGAAGGACGTCTGGTCAAAAATACAGAGTCGTCCAGTGGTTCTAAGAAATACGGTAGCACTTTCCAAAAGAAAAAGGAACAAGAGATCAGTAACATCTCTCTAGGAAAGAAAAGGCGAAGGTATCAACCAATAGCAGCAATAACTCTTGCTATCAGCCCAACACCAATTTCGACTTATCAACCTCAGGTTGCTCAGCAACCAAATCAACAATAGTATCAGTAAAGGCCACAACAACCTTTTCAACAGGCTCGCCCACAGTACAACAACAACAATCGTCGACCACCGGGGTTCGACCCGATACTAGTATTGTATGCTGAATTGTTTCCACTTTTACTAGCCAAGGGGCACATTCAAACCAAAGCTCCTCTCGCCATACCGGAGAATCCACCTTTCTGGTTCAAGGCTGATCAAACTTGTCCTTATCATCAAGGAGGATCGGGACACAACATTGAGAATTGCCTCAGTTTCAAATCGGACGTACAAAAGCTTGTAAGAAGCGGGCTTGTATCTTTCAAGGAGACTAACCCAAATGTCCAGACAAATCCACTACCGTAGCACGAGAAGACTGCAGTTAACCTGGTTGAAGGAGAACTTGGTGGAAGTTATCAAATTCACGATGTACTCATACTAGGGACAAATCTAGTGAAGATGCATTGTAAACAGAGCGGATACGGTCATGTCCCAACTCATAACTATCATCAGTGTGATATATGTTCAAAACATAATCAAGGATGCACTACTGTGCAAAGAGATCTTCAAGAACATATGTATCTAGGTTGGATTCGGGAACATAGGGTCCGTGAAGTAAACATGTCGTATTCACACCCGAACATTGTTCAAAATCATAATATCTGAGCGATGAATGTCAACCTGGTAGCCTTGCATTCCAGATAAAGTCAGTACTATGATTTGCCTCGTCATGATTACGACGCCTGTTCGATCTGCTCGCAAAATAATCAGGGTTGCTATTTCGTACAAGAAGCCCTCATGCGTCAGATGGATCTTGGATGGATCCAGGATTATCATCAAAGTGATAGCCATCAAGTTAACATGGTTCAGATCTTAGATATTCGTTTGATGAACACTAGTCTCGTGGAGCTACATGCCAAACAAGTTCAGCTCGGTTTCTTGGCTTCACATGACTACCAACAATGCAACGAGTGCTGCATCGACAATCAAGGTTGTGCCTTGGTACAGAGAACTCTTCAACACCTTTTGGATCACTGGTGGCTTCCAATCTATTTGGATGAAGAAACACAACAAATCAGTATGATCAATGGAAACCCAAGTCGACATCAAGCTGCTGACGTCCGGACCTTGAACACAGATCTCGTCACAACGCATTGCATACAAAGTGGGTACGGAAAGGTGCCATCTCACAATTACGAGCGCGGCGGAGTCTGCTCAGAGAATAACCAAGGATGTTATTTGGTGCGACCTGCCCTCCAATATCAGTTGGATCGCGAGGAAATCTCATCCTGTTGGGATTCACAGTTTATCAACATGATACAAAGTTATACTCCGGTTCCAAAGAAAGACCAAGGGTCACAAAGCAAGGGAATCATCTCCATCACCAAAAAAAAAGAGATCAACAATTATGGGGTAGTCAAGACCGTTCACACCATAAAGAAAGTTCCTGACATTAAGAAAGTTCCCAACATGGAACCAATTGAGATTGCTTTTGATGGACGAAATTACCAGAAAGTTCCTGTGGTTATCTACTTACCAGGACCAGTACCATACGAGTCAGATAAGGCTATCCCATACAAGTACGATGCAACCACCATCGAAAATGGAAAGGAAGCTCCATTACCCTCCTCGTGAACATTGCCGACATTAGTCGAGTCACCAGGAGCGGGCGAATCTTCAAAAGAGGAGTTGGAGATCCCACCAAAGAAAAGGAAGCACCAGCTGATGCTCCTAATCCATAGATGGGTCAACCCAATAATGCGGAACCTGTCAAAAACAATGCTGAAATGTTGAAGTTAATACGGAAGAGTGAGTACAACATTGTGGATCAACTGTTACAGACTCCATCTCGGATTTCTGTATTATCTCTTTTACTCAGCTCCGAAGCTCACAGAGAAGCTCTGCAGAAGGTCTTAGAACAGTAATTTGTAGAACAAGATGTGATGATAGGGCAATTCGACAACATCATCTCCAACATCACTTCCTGCAACAATCTAGGATTCAGTGATGAAGATCTTCCAGAAGAAGGGAAAAATCACAACATGGCTCTCAACATCACAGTCAATTGCCAGGACGATGCTTTAGCCAACATATTGGTAGATACTGGTTCTTCTTTGAACGTTATGCCAAAGTCGACTCTAGCACGACTTTTATTTCAAGGAACCCCGATGAGAGATAGTGAGATCGTCGTTAAAGCTTTCGACGGATCTCGAAAAACAGTTATCGGCGAATTCGATCTTCCCATAACTATTGGTCCCCACACTTTCCAAGTCACTTTCTAGGTCATGGACATTCGGACACCGTACAGTTGCTTATTAGGAAGACCTTGGATACATGAGGCAGGGGCAGTCACCTCGACACTTCACCAGAAACTGAAGTTTGTCAAGAACAACAAGTTAGTCATAATTTGCGGGGAGCAAGCTCTAATCGTGAGTAACTTGTCATCACTCTCTTAGTTGGAACCAGAAGAGGTGATAGGAACGCAGTTCCAGGCACTTTCGGTGAGCAATGAGAATCAACAAGACAAAGGAACATCGATTTCCTCATACAAAGATGCTCTCAAAGTGATAGAAAGCAATGCCGTAAAAGGATGGGGACAACTGGTAATTCCCACTAGCAACAAAACCAGGAAAGGTCTTGGTTTCTCCATAACACGTTCCCCGAATATCAAGAAGGATGAAAGTTTTCATCCCATTCAGGATTTCTTTCACAACGGAGGATTTCTACACCAGGTATCCCAAGAGGTTCACAACGTTGAAGAAAATAATTCAGACGATTCCGATGAAGAATGGAAAACATATTTCAACGAGGAAGGCTATATGCCTCAAGAGGGAATGCACAGACCATTCTGATTTCCCATTTACAGTCCGAGATATATGCCAAGATCAGAGGTCAGGGAAATCTATGGAGATTGTGATCCCGAAGGATGCCATGCTTCACCCAACTCCTTAGAGGATGATACCCTCTAGAAAGATAACTCTCATTACACTTTTTATGATCAGATGGACGATCTACACATTTGGAAACCTTACACATAGAACTTGGAACAACAGAGTCAGCCTGATCCAGCATATCAGCTGAACGACTTTGACTGGAATCTGCATGTTCCTCCAGAGTCATGGACTCCATATCCAGAGCATTCCGAGAGCGATCAACGCCGCGCCGATGAATTTTCAATGCTGGCAGGACAGGAATTCATTAACTATGCATTTCCTGAAGTCAACGTCATTGAAGAAGATGACTCATCCTCTCCTGAAGAAGTTTGGGATACCTTGGGATAGCCAAGTGGAAAGTATGATTACCTGGTAAAATACACTGCTCCTGAGAGTTCTCGTATCAGAATTAAAGACATCCAACAAACTGGATGGGGAGATTATATTGAAAGTACAAATACTGTTGAAACAATTGAAGAGTCCTCCTACGACAACTCTGCTTGGGAAGAAGACTCTAACAACCCGACTCCACCAGAAATCAGCGTCATTTTTGAAGCTCATCCAGAGAGAAAGATACAGGACTTTGTGATTCACTGAGGAGTTCGTCGCCATTGGGTCGCCGTCGATGTCCCGAATGTCGTTCGCAAGTCAAAGTAATTGCCGCGTCTTTAACCTTTCACTTTCACCCGAGTGAAATGGATGTTTTATAGGGCTTACTTTTCTGTAAATATCCCTTTTCGCTTCGCCCAAAGCGACAAATTTTTGTTTTATAGGGTTGTGTTTCAAGAATCGACAAATCATAAATAAAACGTCATTCTGTAATTTCCGCATTTATTGCTGTTTTCTCTTTTCGCTTTTTCAGAAAATGGTAATCCTAAAAATAACCCGGAAATTAAAAACGAAACACTGCACACACTTTTGCATTCTCTCTATCTTTTCTGAACGAAATCATCACGTCATGCAGATCACCTGCTTTGAACCCCGTCGAAACATACGATCTGATGCCTTCTCCCAATTTTGAGTTCCCGGTATTCGAGGCCAAAGAAGAAGAGGACATGGAAATTCCAGAAGAGATCTCTCGACTACTCAGACAAGAGGAAAGATCTATTGAACCTCATAAAGAACCGTTGGAAACGGTTAACTTGGGATCAGATGAGGAAAAGAAAGAAGTTAAGATTGGAGCACTACTTAGTTCAATTGTCAAAGAAGATTTGATAAAGCTTCTCAGAGAATTTTCAGATGTGTTTGCTTGGTCCTACCAGGACATGCCAGGGCTGGATACCCATATTGTGCAACACCATTTGCCGCTAAATCCAGAATGTTCTCCGGTTAAATAAAGGTTAAGAAGGACTCATCCAGATATGGCTATCAAAATCAAAGAGGAAGTGCAAAAACAGATCGATGCAGGATTCCACGCCACTTCAGAATATCCTCAGGGTTGGCAAACATAGTGCCAGTTCCGAAAAAGGATGGAAAAGTCAGAATGTGTGTAGATCACAGAGATTTAATTAGAGCAAGTCCAAAGGACGACTTTCCTCTACCACACATTCACATGCTGGTTGACAACACAACAAAGTTCAAAGTATTCTCCTTCATGGATGGATTCTCGGGCTATAATTAGATCAAAATGGCGCCGAAGGATATGGATAAAAATTAATTTATCACCCCATGGGGCACTTTTTGTTACAAGGTAATGTCGTTCGGTCTGAAGAACGTCGGGGAAACTTACCAAAGGGCGATGACTACTCTTTTCCACGACTTGATGCACAAAGAAATTGAGGTGTACGTCGATGATATGATCTTCAAATCAAAAACTGAAGAAGAGCATGTAGAAAACTTGACAAAACTGTTCGAGCGTCTGAGAAAATACAAACTCCGCTTGAATCCTAACAAGTGCACCTTCGGTGTTTGTTCAGGAAAGCTCTTAGGCTTCATCGTCAGCAAGAAAGGAATTGAGGTTGATTCTGATAAGGTCAAGGCCATTCAAGAAATGCCTTCTCCGAAAACAGAAAAAGAAGTAAGAGGATTCTTAGGACGTCTCAATTACATCTCCAGATTCATATCCCTTATGACTGCGACTTGCGCGCCAATTTTTAGACTCCTAAAAAAGGATCAAAGCTGTGTATGGATAGAAGATTACCAGAAATCTTTTGACAGTATCAAAGAATATCTGCTGAATTCGCCGATTCTGTCTCCTCCAGTGGAAGGAAGGCCACTCATCATTTACCTTACAGTCTTGGAAGATTCCATGGGATGTGTACTTGGCCAGCAAGACGAAACAAAAAGAAAAGAATTTTCCATTTATTACTGAAGCAAGAAATTCACAGACTGTGAAACTCGGTGCACTATGCTCGAGAAAAATTGCTGTGCTTTAGCATGGGCAGCTAAACGTCTTCGCCAGTACATGATTCGCCACACTACTTGGTTAATCTCAGAAATGGATCTGATCAAGTACGTTTTCGAAAAGCCTGCTCTCACAGGAAGGATTGCCCGATGGCAAATGTTGTTATCAGAATACGACATCGAATATCATGCTCAGAAAGCTGTTAAAGAAAGTATTTTAGCCGATCATTTGGCTCATCAACCAATCGACAATCAAGAATTGGCCGAGTTCGACTTCCCAGACGAAGATATCATGTATCTAAAAATGAAAGACTGCGATGAACTGCTACCAAGCGAAGGGCCAGAGCCAGGATCCCAATGGGGACTAATTTTTGATGGATCTGTCAACACTTACAGAAACGGAATTGAGGTAATCATTATTACCCCTCAGGGTACCCATATTCCTTTCACTGCCAGACTGACATTCAAATGCACGAACAACGAAGCCGAGTACAAAGCATGTATCATGGGTCTCGAAGAAGCAATTGGTTTAAGAATAAAAAATCTGGATGTCTTCGGAGACTCAACCCTGGTCATAAATCAGATCAAAGGAGAGTGGAACACATACCAGATAGGGTTAATTCCTTACAAAGATTATGAAAAAAGGTTGCTACCTTTCTTCAACAGAGTTGATTTTCATCACATTCCTCGCGATGAGAATCACATGGCGGACGCACTAGCTACTCTATCCTCCATGATCTGTGTGAGTCGATGGAACGACGCCCCCAAGATCGACATAATGCGCCTGGACAGGTCTGCCTACATATTTGCTGTAGAAGTCGTTCTCGACAACAAACCTTGGTATCACGACATCAAGTGTTTTCTTCAAAGACAAGAATACCCGCTTGGGGCATCAAAGAAAGATAGGAAGACCCTCCGAAAACTGGCTGGAAACTTCTTCCTGAACAACGATGTACTTTACAAAAGAAACTTCGACATGGTTCTGCTCAGATGCGTGGATAGACACGAAGCAAGCATGTTGATGAAAGAAATTCATGAAGGATCCTTTGGTACTCATGCCAACAGACACACAATGGCGAGAAAAATTCTGAGAGCAGGGTATTATTGGTTGACAATAGAATCCGACTGCTACAAGTACATGCGAAAGTGTCATAAATGTCAGATATATGCCGACAAAATCCATGTACCGCCAACACATCTCAAAGTTCTCTCTTCCCCATGGCCTTTTTACATATGGGGAATCGACTTGATTGGCATGATTGAACCCAAAGCTTCAAACGGACATCGGTTCATCCTAGTAGCCATTGATTACTTCACCAAATGGGTCGAAGCAGCTTTATACACCAATGTGACCAGACAAGTGGTGGTCCGTTTTATCAAAAACAATCTCATCTGCCGTTATGGTGTGCCGAGCCAGATCATTACAAACAATGGATCTAACCTGAATAACAAGATGATGAAAGAGTTGTGCCCTGAATTCAAGATTAAACACCATAACTCATCTCCCTATCGGCCAAAGATGAACGGGGCGGTAGAAGCGGCTAACAAGAATATCAAAAAGATCGTTCAAAAGATGGTTGTAACCTACAAGGACTGGCACGAGATGTTACCTTTCACTCTTCACGATTACCGCACATCAGTTCGCACTTCAACAGGGGCAACCCCTTTCTCTCTAGTATATGGCATGGAAGCAGTGCTCCCCATAGAAGTAGAGATCCCATCAATGAGAGTCTTGATGGAAGCCAAGCTAACGGAAGCTGAATGGTGCCAGAGCAGGCATGATGAGTTGAACCTCATCGAAGAAAAGAGAATGACGGCTTTATGCCACAGTCAGCTATATCAACAAAGAATGAAAAGGGCATTTGACAAAAAGGTTCGACCCCGCGTCTTTATAGAAGAAGACCTCGTGCTCAAGAAGCTACCATTATTTCTCACTAATCCCAGGGGCATGTGGACCCCGAATTACAATGGCCCTTACGTTGTCAAGAAAGTTTTCTCAGGCGGTGCCTTGAGACTCGCGACAATGGATGGAGAAGAATTCACTTATCCTACAAACGTAGATGTAGTCAAGAAATACTTCGCCTAAAAAAAATGAAAAAAAATGTCTCGGTGGATTGAAACCCCGAAAAGGGCGGTCCAGGCAAAAATTAGAGACATCAAAAATAAAAATCATCCCGATGGATTGAAATCCAAAAAAAATAATCCAGGCAAAAGTTAGGGATTCACGGCAAGTAACTACATTCTCACAAACACCTCAGCGGTAACATCCTCTGTCAAATAAAGTCTCCAGTCAGAGTCACCTTCGACAGAAGCTCAGAATGTCCAGAATTCAAAGTTGATGGGAGGATAATGGTCGTTATGTTTCGATGTAGCCCGTTTCCCTTTAAATTACCATTTTCTAACTTTGTACAGTTCCATGGTATCACGCTCTTCGCTGATTACCATCCTATAAATAAAATTCAAGCCTTTGCGCCTTTTGTTTATAATTCTCATTTATTCTGCTTTGCAAAATGACATGTTTATTTTATTAACATTCTGGAAATAGAAATATGAATTTACTCTTGTTAAATTTATTTCTGCTTTAAAGACAACAATTACTTTTTCACCGAACACAAGAGGAACACATACGTTTTCCCGAAAAACGGGCGAACTTCGAAGTGCAGGATCAAATGTCCTTGGTAGAATTCTCACTCTGGAAGTCATTGATGGGTCTTGTTCCCCCCAGAAGATTCTATTTCTCGAGAAAAGCAAGAGTGAATTCCGATCACTAGCAGGTTTACGCCTTCACTAGCCAACATAGTGCCAGTTCCGAAGAAGGATGGGAAAGTCAGAATGTGTGTAGACTACAGAGATTTGAACAGAGCAAGTCCAAAGGACGACTTTCCTCTACCACACATTGACATGCTGGTTGACAGCACAGCAAAGTTCAAAGTATTCTCCTTCATGGACGGATTCTCGGGCTATAATCAAATCAAAATGGCGACGGAGGATATGGAGAAAACTTCCTTTGTCACCCCATAGGGCACTTTTTGTTACAAGGTAATGTCGTTCGGTCTGAAGAACGTCGGGGAAACTTACCAAAGGGCGATGACTACTCTTTTCCACGACTTGATACACAAAGAAATTGAGGTGTACGTCGATGATATGATCGCCAAATCAAAAACAGAAGAAGAGCATGTAGAAAACTTGACAAAACTATTCGAGCGTCTGAGAAAATACAAACTCCGCTTGAATCCCAACAAATGCACCTTCGGTGTTCATTCAGGAAAGCTCTTAGGCTTCATCGTCATCCAGAAAGGAATTGAGGTTGATCCCGACAAGGTCAAGGCCATTCAAGAAATGCCTTATCCAAAGACTGAAAAACAAGTAATAGGATTCTTGGGACGTCTCAATTACATCTCCAGATTCGTATCCCTTATGACCGCGACATGCGTGCCGATTTTCAAACTACTTAGAAAGGATCAAAGCTGTATATGGACAGAAGATTGCCAGAAAGCTTTTGACAGTATCAAAGAATATCTGCTGAATCCGCCGATTCTGTCTCCTCTAGTGGAAGGAATACAACTAATCATCTACCTAATAGTCTTGGAAGACTCTACAAAAAGGTTCGACCCCGCGTCTTTAGAGAAGGTGGCCTTGTGCTCAAGAAGCTACCATTATTTCTCACTGATCCCAGGGGCAAGTGGACCCCGAACTACGATGGCCCTTACGTTGTCAAGAAAGCCTTCTCAGGCGGTGCCTTGAGACTCAGGACAATGGATGGAGAAGAATTCACTTATCCTACAAACGTAGATGTAGTCAAGAAATACTTCGCCTAAGTACAATGAAAAAAAACGTCTCGGTGGGTTGAAAACCTGAAAGGGAGGTCCAGGCAAAAATTAGAGACATAAAAAAAATCATCCCGATGGATTAAAATCCAAAAAACAATCCAGGAAAAAGTTAGGGATTCATGGCGAGTAACTACATTCTCACAAACGCATCAGCAGTAACATCATCTGTCAAAAAGTCTCCAGTCAGAGTCACCTTCGACAGAAGCTCAGAATGTCCAGAATTCAAAGTTGATGGGAGGATAATGATCGTTATGTTTCGATGTAGCCCTTTTTTCCCTTTTAAATTACCATTTTCTAACTTTGTACTGTTCCATGGGATCACGCTCTCGGCTGATTACCATCCTATAAATAAAACTCGAGCCTTTGTGCCTTTTGTTTATAATTCTCATTTATTCTACTTTGCAAAATGACATGTTTATTTGATTAACATTCTTGAAACAGAAAAAATGAATTTACTCTTGTTTTAAATTTATTTCCGCTTTTAAAGACGGCAATTACTTTTTCATTGAACACAAGAGGAACATCTACGTTTTCCCGAAAAATGGCCGAACTTCGAAGTGCAGGATCAAATGTCCTCGGTAGAATTCTCACTCTGGAAACCATTGAGGGGTCTTATTCCCCCCGGAAGATTCTATCTCTCGAAAAAAAAACAAGAGTGATTTCCAATCACTAACTGGTTTACACCTTCACCAACAGAGATCTTGGTTCTCCAACGAAAGTGCGACGCTTCAGCGATACTCTTAGCCCCAGTGCGGTCGGATATCCCGTTGTACACATCATCTGCCTATATGTCGTGTCTGTTTTGTCAGCATACATTCATTTATACATATATTATGCATTATTAATTCATACTCATATTCATATTGCATCACTATCACTCTGGTCAGTTTCACTCCCAAGTGATAAAGTCCTCTCGTCGGTCGAGTCATCAGCATTCCCCTCCTCAGGAAACGTTTGTCTGGATAATATCTTTTCGATCTGCTTCTAGATTGAAACCGTTCTTAATCACTTTGGTAACTTGAACCTCTAAAGGATAAGAAAACGTCTTAAGGACATCCTTTGGAACATCAATCTTCGCCATTAAAGATGATACCCTTTGCTTTCCTGGATTGAAGAAAATCCCGAAGAAAGTTTCTCAACAAATGACTCTCGACAATACATCGATCTTTCTCCAAAGAAACTCGATGTTAATGGAGTCATCAGCACCTCAAAATCAGATCGGAACACATGACATTTCTTTGCGAAAGAATTCCGAAGAAAAGTGTGATATCCCCAAGCAGGAAGCAGTCTCTCAACAGACTCGTTTTCCCTAGTAGAATCTACAAATGGCATCTCCGACAGAGAAGTTTGCACCTCTACAACTCAGACCATGGGTTTTCTCCAGCATGTCTGACATCAACACTTTTTCCATCAAATGGCATCTCTCCAGTAAACCTCGACGAGAAGTTTGATGAAAACTGCTACAAATAGCATCCCTTGTTAAGAGAAAGACTCGACAAGAAGAAACTAAGACCAGTTCCTTGGTAGGAAACCAAGATCGAGTGGAAGTTTATTTCAGAAACTGAGACCAGTTCCTTAGTAGGAAACCAGGATCGAGGGGAAGTTTATTGACAAAAGAAACTAAGACCAGTTCCATGGCTGAAAACCAGGATCGAGGGGAAGTTTATTTTAGAAACTAAGACCAGTTCCTCGGTAGGAAACCAGGATCGCGGGGAAGTTTATTTCAGAAACTGAGACCAGTTCCTTGGTAGGAAACCAGGATCGCGGGGAAGTTTATTTCAGAAACTAAGACCAGTTCCTTGGTAGGAAACCAGGATCGAGGGGAAGTTTATTTCAGAAATTGAGACCAGTTCCTTGGTAGGAAACCAGGATCGCGGGGAAGTTTATTGACAAAAGAAACTGAGACAAGTTCCTTGGTAGGAAACCAGGATCGAGGGGAAGTTTATTTCAGAAACTAAGACCAGTTCCTTGGTAGGAAACCAGGATCGCGGGGAAGTTTATTGACAAAAGAAACTAAGACCAGTTCCTTGGTAGGAAACCAGGATCACGGGGAAGTTTATTGACAAAAGAAACTGAGACCAGTTCCTTGGTAGAAAACCAGGATCGAGGGGAAGTTTATTTCAGAAACTGAGACCAGTTCCTTGGTAGGAAACCAGGATCGAGGGGGAGTTTATTTCAGAAACTGAGACCAGTTCCTCGGTAGGAAACCTGGATCGAGGGGAAGTTTTTCCTTTTCTAAGTAACAACGCTTAGTAAAAGAAGATGAATGAGTGAACTACCATTCATAGACATCATCAAAATTTCGGGTATTTCGATATTTAATCCTCATGCACCCCGAATGCCCGAATATCTTTGCCATTCACACCTTCGGGTCCAAGAAGATTAAATATGGGAATCTGTCATACCCCAAATTTTGACCCCCCCCCCCAAGGATTTTCATCATTGGGCAAGTCATCATCATGGTAAGGATACACCTATCTTACCTCATCTTGTTAGGCATTCACTGCAATCAAGGATTAGGATTTTGAGCCCTCTCAGAGCACTCAGGCAAAGGATCAATCAAGAAGTGACTTGATCTTCAACTTTTCTAGTCTCTTAAACATCCACAAGGGATCAAGAGATATCCCACATCAAGAATTAAGCATAAAAGTGCCACATTTCAGGCTAAGCAAGCCTCAAGATCGCCAGTGTCACCAAATTAGGGTTTTGGTCGACCAGGGCCTCCAGATGAAAATTTTCAACTGGGCATGAGCCCATGCCTCCACATATGGTCCAATAAGCTCAAAGGAACCCCAAGAGTCCATTCACAATGGCAAAATCACCTTGAGTGTTCATCTACAAAAAAAAAATCAGGAATTAGGGTTTTGACCTAATTCAACCCTTGAGTTGACTTGTGAAGCAAGACATGATTTGAAGCTCCAAGATGGACTTCAAGACCTCAAATACATCACCTTAACATGTCTATGAGATTTGATTGACTCAAATGGCTCAATTCATAAGTCACATAAACTCAATTTCATCTGATCACAAATTAGGGTTTTCTGAGGAAAATGTCAACCCTATCATTGACTGTTGACCTACACTTGTCCTTAAACCTAGGGGGAGGATCCAAGACATCCCTAAACACCCCTAAAGGCCATCCATGAAGTTTTATTAGGTCTAAGGATTGATTTCACAAAGGAAGCACAAATTCGAAATTCATCTACTGAAAAAGTCAACTGTGCAAAAAGTCAAAGTTTGACTTTTTGAAATTTTGGTCAACCAAAGTTTCATTAACCCTAAAATCATGTTAATATGTGATTTGATTCATCATCATCAAGAAAAATCAAGAAAATTGGGATAACTTGTAAAAGGGGTAACCATAAAAACTTAGAAATTTTTCTAAGTTATGAAAAAAAATGGCAAGGGTACCAACTTCTAAGGATCATAACTTGAGATCCAAGCAACCATTTTGGATGATCCAAGTATGGATTTGTAGGTATTCCTACACTCTACAAAAGCTTCAACTACAAGAAACTCTAATTCCTTATGGATTTTGAGTTATGGAGTGATCAATTTGGCAAAAACTTGGATTTCACACTTTTTCCAACACTTAGTGAAAATTTCACTAAGTCCCAAATCTGCCAGAATTTTTCCCAAATGTAGAGGCAGTTTTCAACTAAATGCAAGTTGATTCAAAACCAAAGTTGGACATCACATTAAAGTAGGATGTATGAGCTTTCCAAAATGTCCAAGAACATCATCAAACTCCATTGAGTAATGAGTTGTGAATCTCCAAAGTTGCTATGTTGCAAACCGTCTCCATGACAGTTTTGGACAGATTTTGCACAATTCTTGTGCCACACGATTCATTCTTTCAATTTTGTCATCTTGCCAAGCCTTGTCATCAAAGAGGATCAGATTGGAGCAGACATCTCTGATCACCAAGCCTCACAAGTCCATGGAGTTATGCTTAGGCATGACACACCTAAAATTCAAGATGCTTCAAATGGTCAATTTTGTTTCCAAGCATTTAACTGATACATAGAGGTGGCATTCATCAGAGCAACAATGGACACTTCAGTCAAGCCTTATCCCTGCAGCAAAGGACCCCAGACCTGCTCTATTGACTCAAGTCAATGTTCAAAGGAGACTTGGATTCTCATTGCTCAACATTTGCCAAACTTTTGCAGCAGTTGCCATTCACTATTCCTGCCAAAACAAACTTGTTCTACTATAAATAGAGCTCACTTCTGATAAGTTTGAGTACACCAAAGGCCTTAAACACTTGCCTTTCTCAAAATCACTCTCTCACTTTCAAAAATGCCTTCATTTACAAGTCACTATCGAATTTTTCATTAGAGAGTATTTCTGTCCAAACCAATCACTCACACACCTCACATATATCATATATGAACTGATCAAACACTTAAACAACATCTAAAACATCAATTTCACAAAATCACATGCCATCTGCTCAAGTTTTCAATCAAGTTGCAGCTGAGATTCCATAAACTGATCCAATCTATTTCAAATCACTCCAAGTGTTCAAACACACTCCATATGGTGTAGGGAAGCTGTCCAGATCATCACAACTCATCTGTAACATCTCCAACTCAAAAATCAAATTGCTCTTGCTGCCACGACCTTCAAGTAAGCCTAAACTTGGTCATCTCTTGATTTATGCATATTTCCTCGCACAATACTTTTGCCAAACATTCATAATCATGCATAGAGTGTTTCCCCTCCATTAATTTGCTTGTTTGAATCGTGTATGGAATTTTTGAGCCTTCATGCCAAATTTAGGGTTCTTGAGGTTTTGCTTTGATTTCTTGTTATATACTTAAAATAAATGAAATTAAAGACCATAGACATGATCATGAGTTAAAAACGAGTAGATTGATATGTGGATTGCATGGTTTCATCAAGTATTTAGTGAGATTGGATGGAAAACGCAAATCTGAGCAAAACAGAGTTCGCACGTGTTCTTGGCCCCTTTTTCAAATATTCAAATATTTGAATTTTGTGATTTTATTTAATTGATTCAAAATTTAATTTCTCTCTGATTTTAAATGATTTTGAGGTGATTCTTTTTTTAATAATTCACAAAAATGTTAAAATATTTTGTTTTACAAAAATTTCCCAAAAATATTATTTATTCCACATATTTAATATTTTTCCAAAGAATTAATATTTTAATTGTTTTTAACATTTTAAAATATTTTTCTTTCTTGATTTTTCCCATTTAAATGATTTTTTATAATCCCATGGATAAAAACATGATTTTTCAAACCCCTTCTGTTTGAATGTTACCTTTACGTGGGTATCATGCAGATAATCCGCAGTAGAAGTATGGATGTGAATGGAAGATGATGTCTTCCTTTTATTTTATAGAGTCGACGTTTGCTCTGGTGTGTAACACCGGGGGGGATAGAACGCTATTTATTATTCTATGTTTTATGGAAACTCTGATGTGTAGCTCCCTTATTTGATATTTCTTTTGACTTCATCGTTTTATGATTATGTTGGATTGTTGAAATAGTTATTTGTTGTTGATGTTTCCGCTGCTAGTAATAAAAGTTGAAGTTGGACTATTTGATTGTTGTTGTTATTATAATTATTAATAATTTTTAAAAGTAGTATGTGTTACATGCCTGATTACATGAGCATGTTTTGGTTAAAAAGTAGCATCCTAAATGTTGTGATTTTAATTTACTCTGATAAATTATTTTAAATTACATGGTGATATTAAGGGTGTTACAACGAGCCACCACAAAGAGCTCAATTAGTCCAACTCTCCAAAGTCGATCAATCATAATTCTACCACTCCAAGAGTCGACTGGTCAAGGACCCCTTCAAGGTCAAATCTTTGGGCAAGCCATCTCAAGGTCAGGTCATGACAAACTGCTTCCAAACTCATTTCAAGGTGAATCTTTTCAAAGACCCAACATATGGGGCAAAGATGAGGCATAGAGGGGCAAGTCCTCTCCATGCTTTCAAGTTGCTCAAACAAACTTTGCTGCACGTCAGCAACCGTTGAGTTCAAGACGAGTGTTGGGGAATCATGTTATCACACCATCAAATAACCTTTTTCCTTTCAACATAAGCCTTTTTGCGAAAGACCTTCCATCATTCCCATGCATTAATCATGTCGTTTCGCTCTAGCGTTAAACCATGTGTCTCATCACATTCATCAGGCCTAGCCCCATTGCATGAAAGATCAAACAATAAAAGTTTGATCCTTCTTGGTACCTCACAAAGGCTAAATTGTTAGTGGCTTAGCCCAAAATCAACACACTGCATGCATTGATCATTCATACATCATAGATCAAGCAATGCTCGAAATATATTTTGTGCTCGACTGCATTTCCACAAAGACTTGTTGACAATCTAGGAATCAACACTTGTATTAACAACGATTTATCCAATTAATGATCTGGGTATCAACATTCATGTTGTTGAAGATATGTCATTTTGACGATCTAGGTATCAACATTCGTGTTGACGATAATCTGCCTTGTTGACGTAATTGGTATGAGCATTCGTGTTGACGACGATTTATCCTGTTGACGATCTAGGTATCAACTTGTGTGCTAATGATCAGTCACCATTTATGATATGTATTTTGCTATTTAATTGTAAATAAATCAGGTAGACTGTGTGAATTTGAGTTTGTTTTAGTAGTAATTAGGTGTGTTTTGATTATGCCAAGTGTGTCATGAATTATAAGTTTCTCGAGGATATTTTACGCTTTTGGTATGTCAGCAGGTCAAATACAGAGTTGAAAGCTCAGATGATCGAGTATTGGATGTACAACCGAGCCGGTGCGAGAAAGAGGAAGAGAAAGCAAAATGTAGAAGACTTGCTGCCCATACGCGTAATGCTACAGGTGATACGCGTAACGCCTCCCAGATACGCGTACGTTATGTAAACGGGCAGAGGGGTAAAAAATAGAGGAAAAGTGAAGCCTCTTCCCATATGCGTAATGGTTGTGGCAATACGCGTATGAGGTTGCGTGTTGGCTGGCCCCTGGTGCCATACGCGTAAAGAATCTGGAGCAAAACATGTCATTACGTGTATTGGGGAGGTCAATACGCGTATTGAAGCCCAAAAGTGCTGAAAGCCCAGAGTTTGATTATTTATTCCCAGAACGCGATTGTGCAAGGGTTGGACGATTTTTGAGAGCAAAATACAAGTTTTGAAGGCGGACGACTCAGATTTTCGCAAGGGTTAAATATGTTCAAGAGTTTTCAAACAATTGAAGATTGATTCCTCGAGAGATTCTGTAATGACAACATTTTCATCTTTGATTTTATTTTTCTCTATGAGTAGCTAAACCCCCTATTGCTAGGGGGGTGACCCTGAATCTGATTGTAATGATTTCGATTTTATGAATGCAATGACTATTTTATTTGGTAATTGTTGATTTGTTCTTAGTTCTATGCTTAATGCTTAAACCGTCGGAAAAACGGATTTTGACTTTTACATATAATTTATGTTGGACAACTGCTATGTGTTGATCTGACTAAGACCATTTGATAATAAATGTCACCTAGGACTAGGGATACTTTATCTTAACCGGAATTTCTTGTTATGTACATGCTTGATCATGAATGTAATTATCTATGGACATAGTAATTAGGCTACATGATCAAAGATCTTTTCACTAAGGACTTAAGATTAGATACGCTAAAGAACCGATAATCAACTGTTATTGATTTTGTTATTGCGTTTATAAATCGTCATTGTTGCATGAAGATTCATTCACCGAACCCTAGCAATCTACTCTTATTTGTTAAATTATTTAACCATTTTAATCCTTTTATTTCATTGCAATTTTAGATATTATTATCCAATCCAAAACCCCCAAAGACCTTTTGTTTAATTGAAATTATGTTTAAACTGTGTATCGTCAAGCAGTCCTTGAGATTCGATACTTGGGATTTTTCCCTTTATTACTACAATAGGCAAAATAGTACACTTGCTATTTTCCTATCAGCTAACGATGATCTATCTATTGACAATCTAGGTACCAACTTGCATGTTGATGATGATTTGTCCTGTTGACGATTTAACTATCAACACTTGTGTTAACAACGATATGTCTTTGATTTCATTCCATTTTGTATATCATGATCATTCATATATCATGCATAGAAGAAAATTCAAATAGTGCATAGCCGAAGTGTACTTCATGCTCATTTTGAATTCACCCAGGTCTTGTTGTTGATTCTATATCCCTTGACCCAAAATCCAATACTTATCGGCACCAAATATCTTCTAAATCCAATTTTATTTTGGCACGCTTAAACCTTAGTCCATTTTTTGTTGGCATTAAGTCCTTTTGTATTTCTCGCACTCGCCGTTAAAAGCTTGTATATATTACTAATGCCTTCGGTTAAAGTCCAGTTTGTTTATGGCACCTTTTGTTAGAAGCCAATTTATATTACTGATGCCTACAGGTAAAGTCCAACTTTGTCTAGTACATTCAGAGTTTATGCTCTATCTATCCTGATGTTTCCTAGAAAGTCATTGATTTGACTCTTTCATTGAAAGGATTTCCCCAGAAGATTGGATGATTTTTAGTTCAGAAAACTTCAATATTTTTGTTTGGATTGATTCATGTAGAAGAATCTCTAAAGCTTTGTGTGGATGATCTTCTTGTAAGAGGACTCACCAATTTTTTTTTTTAACTTGGATGAATTCCCTTTTAGGAATCTCCAAAGTCTTCGGTTGGAATAATTTCTTGTGAGAAATCTCCAAAACTCACCAGGATTATTCCCCAGTTGTCTTTTCTCTGGAAAAATTGTCATCCATAGTGAATTCGTCATTGCTTTTCTGGATGTTTCTGATGTATTTTCTAGAGTTACATTTAATATTTTTCTGAATATCTCTAATGTATCTTCAGATTGGTTTTTTTTCATCCAATTGGATGTCCCTAATATCTTCTAGGGTTTGTCCCTTCTATTCCAATTTTGTTGGATATCCCTTGATTATTCTGAATGATCTCCAGAATATATCTTGTTTTTCCCTCAGCAAGTCCTTTCACTTTGATTCATTCATCCCCAATAAAATCTCCATTACGAGTCTTTTCCAAAATTCTCACAGACTTTGTTTCTCATTCATATTCCCAGTAAATACAAAAAAAAAGTCATTCATGCATTTATGACATCTCATATCATTTCATAAAGGGACAAAATTTGGGTCCTTTGGTATTTAACTATCTCCCACCACGATTATATAAATAGTTGATCCTCTTCATATCCTCTGGTCGAAAATATTTAAATAGGGACAGCTGTCATACGCCGATTTTGTTTGGTTTTTTTAATTCATCGGATACATGTCAATTTGTCAAGTTTTGCATTTTTATCCATATGTCTTTCCATCATCATATAATGTCAACCAAAATTCAACATTTCATGTATTATGAAATTTGACTAAAAGTTCATGCATTATAATAAAAGTCAAAGGAGAGTCAACATTTCATATGTTGAAGAATTTGACTAAAGTTGTATTTTTATTATGCATTTTTTAAATAAAAAAGAATAAATTCATGGTTATTTGATTTATCATCAAAATATCCATTTGAATTTTATTAATTATTTTAATGCATCATAAAACAAAAAAAATCAATATTTCTAGAAGGCCTAAAATATCTATCATGTATTACATCATTATTCCATTCAAATATTGTATCATAATTTACTATTTAATTAATTAAGTTTATAGAAGGAAATCACACCACTCTCGCCTCTTTTTCATAATTCTTAAACCACCATATTTAGAGCCTATAAATAAAATCAATCTCATTCACAAGTCTCACCAAGAAAAATTTAGATGAACAAGCCAAAACTTTGCACAAATTTCTCTCTAATTTTAAGTCACTTTTTATTTTTCTTTATTTAGTTAGACTTTTAATATTTATTGTTTATTTAATTTTCTTTGCTTTTATTATTCTTTCTACACTTAATAAGTATCTTAATCATCACGATTTTGCATGAAAACTCCATTGATTCAAAATCAAGAGTTTAAAGTGTTCTTGAACCTCCATGAGAAAAGTTATTAAATATGAATTAATTTTCAATTTTTTGTGACTTATTTTTTAATTCTGAGCTTTTCATTAT
Organism: Lathyrus tuberosus; assembly: GCA_022829125.1. Taxonomy (NCBI): domain Eukaryota; kingdom Viridiplantae; phylum Streptophyta; class Magnoliopsida; order Fabales; family Fabaceae; genus Lathyrus; species Lathyrus tuberosus. The sequence continues at coordinate 12,720,355 of JALAZF010000125.1, read as the reverse complement.
TTATTTACTTAATTCCATGAAAAATTGCGTACGTTATGGCCAAAATAAGGATGCATGTTTTTGTTTTTGAAGACAAACCCAGATTAAATCCCGACCATCTGTGCAGTAGATAAAGCTTGGAAAAATCCTCTCCTCTATTGTTTGGATACGAGTTGCCTTACTCAACCATTCAAGCAATCGTCATCCCACAAAACATTCAACCAATCAAACTTATCTTTTCTCGCCCCGTGCGATCGAAACCTTTTTCATAAACGAAAAATGCTTCATTCCTACATGAGCAAGTAGTTAGAACACTTTTCGCTCGAATGTGACAAGAACAAATATGTGATAATCCAGATTATTTATCCATTCTGATGTGATGCCAATGTTCACTTCTCCATGTTTTGGGTAGTGTAATACCCTAATTTTTACCCCTAAGACCCCACATATCATTTGCATCTCATACCATAAACAAGATCGCTAGCCTTGGTTCTCTCGCCCTTCCTTTGTAGGTTTGTTTTTTAGAGAGATCACCAATCACTCTTGTTTGCTTGTTTGCTTTATGTTTGTTTATGTTTACGTTTACTAACCCCTAATTAAAATCCAAAAATATGTTTGTTTTTCCTTTACTAACTTTTTCAGGAAGAGGTTGGGATCAAGAATGTCAAATACTAGTTCCTCATCTCGAATGAATTTCATCTGAACAAAGTCAAAGTTGATATGCAAACAATTCAAAATCATTTGATAAGGAGTTTCCCAAGATTTTATTGTTTATTATTCAAGAGACTCTAAGGTTCATGTGTTTATTTCCGTGCCTTCTTTGACAAGCAAAAATAATCGAGACAGAGCCACAGCAGTGCAACAAAAAGGCAAATTTTCACAATTTTTGCCGTGTTAATCGATTAACACTATATGGTTAATCGATTAACCACGTGCAGAATTATGAAAAATGAGCCAAATTCAAATTCTGCAGCATTTGGCACCAAATTTCACTTGTGTCATCATGAGAATATTCTAGATTACTTCATTTTAATTCCCCTACATAATCACAATTAATTCCCACCATACACCCTCATTAATCACCATTTGATCTTGATTTTGTCTCCAAATTCAAATTCCAAGCCTAATTTTGGCTCCAAACCAAGCTCCAAGCCACCAAAATTCCCAAGCCTAAATTCTATAAATAGAGGTTTCATTTCCTTCATTCTATAAGCTTTTGATAGCCAAATCCACCTTGTCAAAAATTCTTCTTCATTCTCAATTTTCTTCATCTACCCAAATTCACCAAACTCTTTCTTCCATTAAAAGTTAGTAAGCTTTTCATTGAAACTTACTAATCTTTAAGCTAAACCTCCATCAAAATACTTTTTCATCATCAATTTCTGTAGATCAAGGTTTTGGAGTGTGGTTCTTTAAGTTGATTTGAAGCATTTTCATATTTGAAGTTGTAATTCACTTGTTCCACCATTGTTGTGGATTGATATTTGGATCTTGCAAATTGTATTCCATTGGTGTTATTTGCTGTTGTTTTACTTGAATTTTCGTGCACAATTGCATCCTTGATCATAAGGTGTTTGAAGAAATGATTGATTAAGGATTTTGAATTTTTCAAATTGATTTTCTATTGTTTTAACAGTGTTAATCGATTAACCTCCTGGTGTTATTGATTAACACTTGTTTTTGCGTTCTGGAATTGTTGTTTTCACTGTGTTAATCGATTAACACCAAGAGGTTAATCAATTAACACAATCCAGAATGTGTTTTTTGGCTTGTTTTGAGACTGTTTTGAGTTATTTCATTTCTTCTTCCATTTTCTTTTGATCTTTGCCTTGGTTTGCAATCTTAAAGGTCTTATTTCTCTTTAAATTCAATGGACTTAGGGTGTCGATGAAGTTGGATAAACATTCACTAATTCAAATCTATCTTTAAAGTGAATTGTTCAATTCATTTTAGGTGCTTTGAGTTAGTGATATGTTTAGTGCTTTAATCCACCAAGATGAGTGGTTAAACTTGAAGACAAAATGATTTTAAAATTGTGATTAAATTTGGCTTCCCTTCCCCTATTCTTCTTCTTTTTCTTTTGGTCAATGAAAATCTTCAATGTCATTGGAACTTATTTTAAGTTCTTCGCGAATATGAGATCGTTACCTCTTTTATTTTCGTGCGGTATTGCTTTCGGGGAGTAATCTACATATCAATTATGTAGCATGCATTAACACTAACATTGTTATTGACAATGACTGACCTCAGATAGTCGTAGCTTCTATATAAGTCCGATTACGATTGCTTAACATAGAGCTAAATTGGACCCGAAATCAAAAAACCGTTGTGTTTTGTAAGTGAATTATCAGTCTCCTACTCTTCCATGGCGTTGTTTGAAATAGATTAGATTTATCTTGTTATCCGTGGGGGTTAGTTGGCATACTCGTTGATTTTATCCGAGTTGGAACCCTCCCCATGGTAATGTATGAGACCATGTTTTCATTCTCATGGATGACTAGTTGAGCATTTCCGAAAAAACAACAAAACTTGTTCTCTCATTTTGGATCACCATTGCTCTATATTGTATATCAATTGTGCTATGTTTATGCTTCCTTCTTCCTCCCTACCTCTCTTTATTTTTTTTATGCTTTATGTTATCATATCATACCATATTATTTGTTTATGTTTCCGCCATTTTTCCTTTGTCCACTTGGACCATTTATTTATATTTATGCTCTTTTCTTTTGTCCATTTGGACCAAAAACATTAATAAAATTTTAAACCCCTAAAAAAACTTGTTCTCTTAATGGTGGACTATGGTTACTATCCTTTGCATTGAACATGGAACTGTGGACTTAGAACTAGGATCCTAACCTATGCTTGGAAGTTTGTGATGATAAACTTTGGATTTTTGGGTACTTGAAGTTCTCTTTTGAAGACCTATCTTGATCAAGGCCTAATCTAAAGGAAATGATGCTTATGTTATGGAGCTTATTTGTGTGGTTAGGCCATTCTTATCCTTAGCTTTTATCTTCTTGCTTTAGGATAGTCATTTTTTCTCCACCCCTTCTTCAATTTTCAAAATCTTCTCCCTTTTTCAAAACTTTTCTTGTTATCAAAATTAAACCACTTTAGTCAAGTGATTTTCAAACTTCATTTTATTTAATAAATGTCAACCAATGTTAATCATACTTTGACTAATTTCAAAAATACTTAAAAAATACAAAAAAACTCATACAAACTTTTCGTGCCTTTGTGCACTTTTTCATTTAAAACTTTTCAAAAAGTTTAGACATGAGTCATTTTCATAGTTGAGATGTTATTCTCCTATTCCCCATAGTATTTAAGACGTTGACATTTTCCACTTAGATGTTGAGTAATAGACTTGTTGATTTTAATCCAAGCAAAAATCCACCATCTTAAGATGATGCAAATGTTATTTTCTTATACTTGTGGGTGACTAGTCGTAGTTTTATTCTTAAAATGACGACTTTTCCTTTTCATTTAAAATCAACCAAAACAAGTAAGTTTTTGTTATTTGTACCATGAACTAAGGGGTTTTGATCCTATATTTCACTTTGTGGGTACGTAGGCATAAGGTGATAAGTCTCTCCAAACACAAAAATCTTAAAAAAATATTTATCTTCTCACGTCCCTAATCTCTTTTCAAACAAACCTTTTCAAACCAAAAAGCGTAGATATTTCAAAGGGTTCCTACAGAGTACTATAGACGTTTTGGGTGCTAACACCTTCCCTAGCGTAACCAATACCCCTTACCCAGTATCTGTTCATTTGTTCTTGTTTTAGAACTTGTTTATGTTTTGTTCGCTTTTTTTCCTTTCCTTTTGGATAAAATAAAAGTGTGGTGGTGACTCTTGCATTTTGAGTTGATTTAATCAATAGCTTATACTCACAATTTTTACCGCTACACAAAAGTGGAGACTCTGCTGGGGAGTCTCTGATTCTTAGCGGGTTTAGCCTACTTTGATTTATTTATGCTTATTTGTTTGATATGTTTGTGATTACTCGTTCTGTTTGGGTGCTTGGTGATCTGTGTGGTGAGATAAGTCCTATACCCGGACTTGAGTGCACTTATGATAGGAGGGTGGTATAGTCTTGTTCGGCTTACGTGGAGTAGTCCTTACTAAGCTGACTTGAGATCCCCCGCTCAGTGGAGGCCCCTTTGGGATTACTGATGTCATACGAGTAGTCATATTTGGCATTACTTTTTCCGACCTTGGAGCCTGAGAAGCTGATGACCTTAGAACCCTTTAACCCATCTTGGCCTTATTAGGACGTGGTGTGGTGGTTGTTGAGGTATAGACTTGAATCAGTTGTTACATAATACCACACTCAGACCAGTTTCTCTTGAGAATATTATTGGCTGACGAGTAGTCATTTAAGCCGATAAAATTCAAAAGATGGAATCATGGCTCTGGGCACTTTTATTAACCTTGTTCTATAATTGGATATAAACCTTAGTACATACCATTGTGGGTTGGTTCTTGACCTTGACTCCATGCTCGCACCGAACCTTTAAACCCGTATGCTTTGTGTGATCTTGGCCTTAGAGATTTTCCTTTGCAAACATCGCAGATATTGTGATCATGGACATTGGAAGGAGAAATACTCAGAAGTACGGTTTCCGAGCTCCTGATCTTACAGATTTGAAAAGGCTAGCATCCTTGGTAGTTGATCGTGCAGACTTCAGATCTCGTCATGGAAGGCTTTTATCTATTCTGTCTACCAACATTGAAGACATACTTCTGAACACCCTTGTGCAGTTCTATGATCCTGTCTACCGATGCTTTACTTTTCCTGATTAGCAGCTCATGCTGACCTTGGAGGAGTATGCTTATCTGTTGGGTATGCCAGTTCCTGATAAGGTTCCTTATACTGGTTTGGAGGAAGTTCTTAAGCCCCAAGATATTGTTGCAGCCACCCATTTGACGAAATCTAATATAGATGCTAACCTTATGGTTAAAGGAGGCATCAAGGGTTTAACTTATAAGTTCTTGATTGGGAAATCCACTTTATTTGCTAATGTTGGTAGCATGTTGGCATTTGAGGCTATATTTGCTTTGCTTGTCTATGGACTAGTCTTATTCCCTAATGTTAACAACTTTGTGGATGTTAACCCTATTAGGATTTTCTTGATTAGGAACCCTGTTCCGACTTTACTTGGTGATACTTACTTCTCCATCCATCATAGGACTTCTAAGGGGAACGATACCATTGTTTGTTGCACGCCTCTGATGTACAAGTGGTTTATTTCGCACTTGCCACAGTCATCTACTTTTAGGGAGAACAAGGGTCGTTTAAGGTGGTCTCAGAGGATCATGTCCCTTACTCATGCTGACATTACTTGGTCTTCTTCTGTTTATGAAAATGTCCAGATTATTGATAGTTTTGGGGAATTCTCCAATGTGCCTCTTCTTGATACACAAGGTGGAATTAACTACAACCCGAGTTTAGCTCGCCATCAGCTCGGTTATATGTTGAAGGATAAGCCTAAAAATATTCTATTAGAGGGTTTGTTTTTCCAAGGGGGGATGACTCTTTTGGTTTGAAGGGAAGAATGGCTCATGCTTGGACTAAGATTCATAGGATGGGTAGAGGACAACTTGGGAGTCAAGTTTGCATTGCCTTGGAACCTTATACACTTTGGGTGAAGAAGAGAACTAAAGAGTTCAAAATGCCTTATCCTTTTAAGAAACCCATGTCTACAATGGTCGCTACACTGCTCCGTATTCCTTTTGATGATGTGAAGACTCTTCAAGATGCTTTGGCCAAGATGAAGGAAGAAAAAGATCTTTGGGAATCCAAGTTTCGCGCTTCAAACCTTGAGAAGTTAGAATTGCAAAAGCAGATGAAGGAGGAAGATGACTTGATTGAGTTGCTTGAGTAACACGTTGTGAAGAGACATGGAGAGGATTTATTTTCCTCTACTACTTCATCATCGCATCCTCCTACTTCTGATGCTTGGAAGGGTATTATGGATCAGCTCGGGTTAGAGAAGACCGCCATGAAGGATAACTACGAAAGAGAAGTTAAAAGGCTCCGAAGGAAGTATCATCTTGGATCGTCATTAGATGCTCCTTAAGATCCTTAGGATCTATATTTTTCTTATTGTATTTTGATACTTTATAACTTGTACTTCCATGTGTAGCTCTTTTCAATATTCAATAAAATGAGATGTTTATCAGTATTTCAAAAAGTGTTATTTCTTTACGATGTTTGCAATTGCTTTATAGATCCTTGAAAGCTGAATGAAACATTTGAATTTTGCATTTGCATTCGCATCATTGTGCATTTTTTCTATCTTTTCCAAGTGTATTATGTTTCTTTTGGTCTTCATTCAGTCAAGCTGTCGCACCAATATAATACTCGAGCTAATCTGAAGAAAAAGATGGATTAATTGCAACAAGAGAACTGTGAGTTTCGCGAGGAAGTAATAACTCTGAAGGATAGTTTGGAAAGACTTACTACTATGATGGAAGCATTGGTGGCTGATCAAAATCAACCACCCCCTCCTCCTTCGTCTTCGACTCCTGTGTAAAGGACAATCATTTCTGAGATTGTCTCTACGCGCATCTCTGTGGCGCCTGCTAGTGTTCCTCAACACTCCATGCCTCATAGATTCCCTTGGGGTATGCCTCATAACTTTATTCCTGAAGGTTATCAACCACCACCACCTCATGCATTTCCAACTGTTCCCATCATCCAACCTGTGATGTCAATACCACTGCCTCTGGTTCATACCGTTCCTTTTGGTGAAGAACATATTTTCCACACTGCTCCGAGCGAGAGTGTTGGTGATTATGAGAAAATGGAAGAGATTCAAGATCAATTTGCTAAAATGCAAAAAGAAATCAAAGCTTTGAGAGGTAAAGAACTGTTTGGGAAGAATGCCCACAAGTTATGCCTAGTTCATAATGTGAAGATCCCACATAAGTTCAAGGTTCATGACTTTAAAAAGTATAAGGGTAACTCTTGTTCATTGAGCCATTTGAATATGTACGCTCGCAAGATACCGACTAAGACTGATAATCATTAGCTTCTCATTCACTACTTTCAAGATAATTTGTCTGGCGCAACCTTAAAATGGTACATGGGACTCGACATCACTCGAATCCTCACTTTCGAAGATTTGGGCGAGGCTTTTGTAAAGCAGTATAAATATAATGTGGATATGGCTCCTGATCATGATCAGCTTCGAGCAATGGCTCATAAAGATAAAGAGATATTCAAAGAATATGCGCAGAGGTGGCGCGAGATTGCTGCTCAGATTAATCCTCCTTTGGAAGAAAAAGAGATGACCAAAATCTTCTTGAAAAATCTTAGTCCTTTTTATTATGAGCGTATGATTACTAGTGCCCCAAGTGACTTCACTGAGATGGTGAATATGGGGATGAGATTGGAAGAAAGTGTCCGTGAAGGACGTTTGTCAAAAGATGGTAATTCTGCTGGAAGTTCTAAGAAATATGGTGGAGGATTTTCCAAGAAGAAAGAAGGGGAGACCAATGCTGTTTCTCGAGAGAAATATATAAGACCTCGCAATAGAAGCAGTTATCAACAACATGTTGCATCTGTTACGCCTGTTATCAATTCAATTCCTATTGTTCAGGAAGCTCCTGCTCAACAACACTCTCACCAACAGAACAATTAACAGGTCCGTTTTCAGAAAAACTTTGATCCAATTCCGATGACCTACTCAGAATTGCTTCATGGTTTAATCCAAAAGAACCTTGTTCAAACCTGTGCACCACCTGCTGCTCCAAAAGATTCTCCGTGGTGGTATAAGCCCGAAGCTCACTGTGTTTTTCATCAGGGAGTAGCTGGGCATGATACTGAGAATTGTTATCCATTAAAGATGGAAGTACAAAGGTTGGTTAAAAGTGGTATTTTGACCATTGAAGACACCAACCCTAATGTGTAATCGAACCCGTTACCCAATCATGGTAAGGCATCTATCAATATGGTTCAACGTTGTCCCGATACATTCAAGATATATGATATCCGTTGGATCTGAAGATCGCTTGTGGAAATGCATGCACTTTTGAGTGAATACCTTGATATTGATCATACTTATGCAGCTTGTTGCATCTGTTCTGTGAACCCGCATGGTTGTCTGATATTGAAAAGGGACATTTAAGAGATGATGAATTAGAATTTGATTGAGGTCACTGCAAAGAGAGATGAAAATGAGAATGAGATGAATGTTATTATGCCACACTTTAATATTCCTGAACGAGTTGTTATCTCTTATAATAGTCGGAAATCCGCCGTCACACCTTTGGTTATTCGATTACCCGATCCAGTATTGTATGAATCTGACAAGGCTATTCCGTATAAATACAATGCTACCATTGTAGAAGATGGTAAGGAAGTGCCCATTCCTTCTTTGTCTTCTGTGGTAAGCATCGCTGATGTTAGTAGAGTAACCTGGAGTGGTCGTGTCTATGCTTCTGAGTCTCCAAAGAGAGTGGAGAATGCTGATGTTGGGAAACAACTTCAAAGTGAGAATGTTGTTGATATTTTCGACCAGTCAAATGGGTTAAATAAGAAAACTAATGAGGATGAGGTATTGAAATTGATCAAAAATAATGAGTACAGTTTGGTAGATCAACTCTTGCATACTCCGTCTAAGATTTCAGTGTTGTCCCTATTGATGAATTCTAAGGCTCATAGGGAGTCCTTGTAGAAAGTGTTGGAACAAACATATGTTGAGCATGATGTGATTTTTATTCAGTTTGATGGCATTGTTTCCAACTTTACAACATGCAATAATTTGAGTTTTTGTGATGAAGAATTACCCGAGGAGGGGAGAAATCACAATTTGGCTTTACATATTTCTATGAACTGTCAAGAAGATGCACTTTCTAATGTGCTAGTTGATACAGAATCTTCCTTGAATATGTTTCCAGAGTCTGCTTTGTCAAAACTTTCGTACCAAGGTGCTCCCATGAGGTATAGTGGGGTTGTGGTTAAAGCTTTTGATGGATCTAGAAAAACTATGATTGGAGAGGTTGATCTTCCAATCAAAATATGACTATGTTTCTTCTAAATTACTTTTCAAGTAATGGATATTTGTCATGCTTATAGTTGTCTGCTTGGCCGACCCTGGATTCATGAAGCTGGGGCAGTGACCTCGACTCTTCATCAGAAATTGAAATTTGTTAAGAATGACAAACTGGTAATTGTTGGAGGTGAACAAGCGTTGTTGGTGAGCCATCTTGTTAGAGCAAGAGTTTTCTCTACACGTTGTCTCTATGTTTTGATGATAACAATGTGTATTTTTGAAAGAACCATTTTATGTTCTAACGTGTGTTGTGTGCAGATCATAATCATAGAATATATCAGATCTAACAAGCACCATCAAGATGTGCGTAAATGATGATATGCTAGTTACTATGTGTGACACAAGTCGCAAGAAGCAAGTATGCTTTTGTATCTGATCATGATCAGTCAGATCCAAGGATGCCGATATTGCTGTTGCAATGCTCTTGTAGATGCTCACTGAAAGTGGTTATGGTTCTGAAGATAGCGAAGCTTCTGAAGAGATAATCTTCCGGAGAACCGAAGTGCTGAAGATTCTCATGACTTGAAGTTCTGAAGGCTGAAGGCTCTGAAGACCAAGTGTAGAAAGACTCTGAAGACTTATGTGCTTTGAAGATTATGGTTCCAAAGGTTAAGTGCTGAAGACTCTGAACACAGATTCCTAATGGACAAGTTCTGAAGATTCTGAAGACTTGAAGAAGTGAAGATAACCGGTTTCAAGACAAGTGCTGAAGTTCTGAAGACAGATTCCTAATGGACAACTTCAGAAGACTGAAGACTTGAAGATTCAGAAAACCAGTTATAAAGTCTCTACTCATGCTTCAATTAATTACCATCAGAATCTGTCATACCCCAAATTTTGACCCCAAGAATTCTCATCATTGGGAAAATCATCATCACAATAAGGATACATCTATCCTACTTCATCAATCTTCTCAGAAGTTGCTGAGCATTCACTACAATCGAGGATTAGGGTATTGAGTCCTCTCAGGGCACTCAGAAAAAGGATCAATCAAGAGTTGATGTGATCTTCAACTTGTATAGTCTCTCAAACATCCACAAGGGATCAAGAGATGTCCTACATCAAGAATTAAGCATAAGTATGCATCATCCTAAGAGGATCAAGCTTCAGGATCGCCAGTGCCACCAAATTAGGGTTTTGGTCGACCAGGGCCTCCAGATGAAAATTTTCATCTGGGCATGAGCCCATACATCAATCAATAGTTCAACAAGCTCAAAGGAACCTCAAAAGTCCATCCACAATGGCCAAATCACCTTGAGTGTTCATTTACTAAAAACTTAGGAATTAGGGTTTTGACCTAATTAAACCCTTGAGTTGACTTGTGAAGTAAGACATGACTTGAAGCTTCAAAATGAACTTCAATGACCTCAAATAAACCACATTGACATGTCTAAAGGATTTGATTGACTCAAAAAGTTCAATTCATAAGCCACAAGAACTCAGATTCATCTGGTCACAAATTAGGGTTTCTGATGAAAAAAGTCAACCCTACCATTGACTGTTGACCTAAATTTGACCTCAAACCTTGAGGAGGGTCCAAGACATCCATAAACACCCCTAGAGGCCATCCATGAAGTTTAATTAGGTCTAAGTATTTATTTCACAGAGGAATCACAAAGTCAAAATTCATCTGCTAAAAAAGTCAATTGTACAAAATTCAAAGTTTGACTTTTTGAAATTTTGGTCGAACAAGGTCCCATTAACCATAAAATGATATTAGTATGTGATTTGAATCATAATTCATCAAGAAAAATCAAGAAAAGTTGGATAACTTGTAAAAGGGGTAACCATTAAAACTTAGAAAATTTTTTAGGTTATGGAAAAAGTGGCTAGGGTACCAACTTCCAAGGATCATAACTTGAGATCCAAGCAACCATTTTGGGTGATACAAAGATGGATTTGTAGGTATTTCTACACTCTACAAAAGCTTAAACTATAAGAAATTCCAATTCCTCATGGATTCTAAGTTATGGAGTGATCAAAATGGCAAAAAAAATGAAGATAACACTTTTTTCCAACACTTAGTGAAATTTTCACTAAGTTAAAATCTGCATCATTTTTTCCAAAATGTAGGGACTGTTTTCAACCAAATGCAAGTTGATTCAAAACCAAATTTGGATACCACATTAAAGTAGGATATATGAGCTTTCCAAAATGTCAAAGAACATCATCAAACTCCATTTGAGCTAGGAGTTATGAATCTCCAAAGTTGCTATGTTGCAAACTATCTCCATGACAGTTTTGGAAAGGTTTTGCACATTCCTTGTGCCACACGATTCATTTCTCTAATTTTGTCATCTTGTCAAGCCTTGTCATCTTCAAAGATCAGATTGAATCATTTCCCTTTGATCCACAAACCTTGCAAGTCAAGACATCACCCCTTTGGCATGTGAAATTCAATGATCCAAATCCAAGAAACTCCAAATCTGTCCCAAGGCATTCAAGAGGTGCATTGAGGTGGCATGGACTAAGTCTCTAATCACTGAATGAGTCAAGCATTAGCCCTGCAACAAAAGACCATAGGCCTGCTATATTGACCCAAGTCAATGTTCAAAGGAGACTTGGATTCCTATTGATCAACATTCGCCAAACTTCTGCAGCAGTTGCCAAACACTATTACAGCCAAAACAAATATGCTCTATTATAAATAGAGCTCATTTGTGCTCAGATTAAGTACACCAAAGGCCTATAACACTTTCCTTTCTCAAAATCACTCTTTCACTCCAAAAATGCATTCATTTACAAGTCACATTTGAATTTTGTATTAGAGAGCAATTCCATCCAAACCAATTGTTCTAACACTTCACATATATCATATGTAAGCTGATCAAACACTAAAATAACATCTGGAACATCAGAATCACAAAGTGCTACCCCATCAGCTCAAATTTTTCACAAAATGCAGTTGAGATGCCATAATCAGTTCTAGTCCATTTCAAATAAATCCAAGTGTTCAAACATACTCCATATGGTGTAAGGAAACTGTTCAGATCATCACAACTCACCTGTAACACCTCCAACTCAAAAATCAGATTGCTCTTGCTGCCACGACCTTCAAGTAAGTCTAAACTTGGTCATCTCTTGATTTATGCATATTTCCTCGCACAATACTTTTGCCAAATGTTCATAATCATGCATAGAATGTTTCCCCTCTATAAATTGCTTTGTATGAATCGTGTATGGAATTTCTGAGCCTTCATGCAAAAATTAGGGTTCTTGAGGTTTCTCTTTGATTTCTTATTCCATACTTAAAATAAATGAAATTAAAGACCATATACATGATCGTGAGTTGAAAACGAGCAGATTGATATGTGGATTGTATGATTTCATCAAGTATTCAGTGAGATTGGATAGAAAATACAAATCTGGGCAAAACTCCCTTCGCGCGTGTTCTTGGCCCATGTTCTTGGCGCCTTTTTCATAAATTCAAAATTTTGAATTTTTGTGTTTTTATTTAATTGATTCAAAAATTAATTTCTCTCTGATTTTTAATGATTTTGAGTTGATTCCTTTTTTAATAATTCACAAAAATGTTAAAATATTTTATTTTACAAAAATTTCCCAAAAATATTATTTATTTCATATATTTGATATTTTTCCAAAGAATTAATATTTTAATTGTTTTAAGCATTTCAAAATATTTTTCTTTCTTGATTTTTCCAATTTTAATGATTTTTAATCATTCCATGGATAAAAACATGATTTTTCAAATATTGATCCAAGGTCATAACTCATTTTGACAATTTTTTATCATTTTTATTAATTTTTAATCAAAATTAATCACTTTTTTAAAAACAAATTTAGGGTTTTGATTATTTTCACCCTAACCAATCTTTTCAAAACACTTTGGGCCTCTAATAGAGTGTAAGACCCAACCCTTTTTGTAAATAAAATATTTTGGGCCTCACTTATTGTATAAGTCCCTCTATACATATTCAAAATCGCGGCGCGATCGTCGTTTTCAAACATTTTCAACTGGGCCTACCCTTGTGTTATAAGTCCCATTTCTTTTTCTTTTAAACTCTTTGGGCCTCTAATAGAGTGTAAGACCCAATCCTTTTCTTAACCAAAATCATTTTGGGCCTCAGTGTATTGTATAAGTCCCGATACGTCAGAAATCTCGACGCGGTCGCCGTTTTCAAAACAAACTTCATCTGGGCCTCTCCATGAGCTGTAAGCCCTATCTTTTATTTTAAAACAACAATTTAGGCCTCTAATAGAGTGTAAGACCCAACCCCCTTGTATAAAAATAATTTGGGCCTCAGTATTGTATAAGTCCCTCCATACCGTTTTCAAAAACCCTAACGTGATCATTTCTTTTTAACAAATCCTCTGGGCCACTCCTTGAGTTGTAAGTCCCGCATTTCTGTATAAAAATAATCTTTGGGCTTATCTTTGAGCTATAAGACCCAATTCTCTTTGTAAATACTCTGTCAATAATACAGTCTATATTTAAATCATCAGGGCATCTCTTATTGAATAAGCCCCGACTCTTTTCTGCTTTAATATAACTGTATCAAAACTTTCTTCAATTTCTTGTACAACTAACATTTACAGCATGGAAGCTTGCTCACCTGTAAGTTTTTCTCTGCTTTCATTTACTGCTTTACATATATATAATGTATTGTGGGAAGCTGCGCACGGTTAGTCTTCTTTAATCTTTTAAATACATGTCATATATATATATATATATATATATATATATATATATATATACTGTATTGTGGGAAGCTGCGCACGGTTAGTCTTCTTTCACACCCTTTTTAAATACTTGTCATATATCAACTGTATATATACTTGTATATCTGTTAGAGTTTTTCCCGGCAACTAAGTCTAGAATTAGGTAAAGCCAGTTGTTTACTCTCTTACAACAGTCAAACATAGATCCCCAGAGGATTTCCAGATACAGTCTTCCCTTCTCTTGGGGTTAAACAATATGAAACAAAGAGAAAGGCAGTATTCCCGGTGAACCTTTTCACAGACTGTCACTTTAGAACTTGTCAAAAGAAATTCAATTCCCCAGAGATGAATTATTCCTGGTGAAACTTCTCTTGAATTTCTTCAAACTTTAGAACTGTTCACACAAGAAAGGAATTATTCCCGGTGAAACATTTCTTGAACATTCTTAAGTTTGGACCCACGGGCTCTTAAAAGCATTCCCCAGCCTCCTCTTGGGCTTTGTACAAGGACACTCAGGCTTCTTAGAAGTTCTCAGCCTCCTCTTGGGCTTAGTGCAAGGACCCAGAGACCTCTACAGGTATAGGAACTGAACCTAGTCATCATTTTCTAGAGCTGTCTTTTTGAGTCAAGTGTCAGACTAGTTAATGGGTTGACCTTCATCCCTTAACATACCAGCCTTCTCTTAGGCATAATACAATGATCCTTTACCATCTGGGAACCAATTTCTCAATACTAGTAGACCTGGACAGTCTCAATACCCTTTGGATTTCCCATTTCCTTAAAGAACAGGAAATAAACGTGATCATCCATATCAATCCCAAAGCAGAAAATAAAACAAACAGTTTTCACAAGTTAAACCTTACCTTTAAAATCCCTCAGCTTGGATCATCTCACTGTCATAATCCTTATCAGAACCTCAAGGTCTCTGATACCTCAACTTTTCTGTAATCCCCTGCAAGAGTTGAATTAACAACATACTGGACCTGTCTCTAGACTGAAACAGCCTTCAGCAGAAGATAGCCTCCTCTTAGGCTTTGTATAATGATATTTCAGCTGAATCCCCACATATAGCCTCCTCTTAGGCTTTGTATAATGATTTCCATAGCAGAGATAGCCTCCTCTTAGGCTTTGTATAATGATTCCCCTTTTAGCCTCCATCTTGGGCTTCGTACAAGATACAAAACAAAATAAATACTCTCTTGTTGAGTCAGTCTTTTCAGCCTCCTCTTAGGCTTTGTATAATGATACTCTCTTGTTAAGTTAACAGTCTTTTCAGCCTCCATCTTGGGCTTTGTACAAGATACAAACACTCTCTTGTTGAGTTAATCAGTCTTTTAGCCTCCATCTGGGCTTTGTACAAGATACAAATACTCTCTTGTTGAGTTAATCAGTCTTTTAGCCTCCATCTTGGGCTTTGTACAGGATACCAAATAAATACTCTCTTGTTGAGTCAGTCAATTTTAGCCTCCTCTTAGGCTTTGTATAATGATCTTTCCCCAGTGAAATCAGTCAATTTTAGCCTCCTCTTAGGCTTTGTATTATGATTTATCCTCAGCAGAGTCAAAAACGGTTCTTTCAGCCTCAATATTGGGCTTTGTACAAGACAGATAAACACTCCCTAAAACAGAGTCAATCAATAGCTTCAACCTTGGACTTCAATCAAGGCACACAAAAATCAACAAAACCTCAGTTGAGACAAGGAACTCTCTCTGTAGGAAGACTTTCCCTCTATACATCACAGGCCCAAAATCAAAACCGTCAAAACCAACTTCCAGATAATTGTTGTAAGAGGCATACTTGTTGATCAGATCCAAGCTGTAGTCCTTCTTTTATTCTGGAAAACCTCTCATCTAATTGTTGTTAGTGGCAAGCCTCTAGATTATTTGCATCCAAGCCAATGTCCCTCTCTTAGCATGAAATGTTCATTAAGGAAAAATGGCATTGCTCTACACCGAGTTAAAGTTTATTCCTTCATGACCCCCCTCTTTCAAAGGAACTTATGGCATTGCTGGATTCAGTGCTTTCCAGTTAAAGTAAACCCCTTTGTAAACCCACCAATCTCTGTGATGGATATTAGAGATTTCTCCCTTTAGAGATGACAAATTCTCTCTCAGTCAATCCTTTTAGCTTCACATCTTGGGCTTTGAACAAGATACAAACAACCTTTTAGCTTCACATCTTGGGCTTTGAACAAGATACAAACAAAACCTTTTAGCTTCACATCTTGGGCTTTGAACAAGATACAAAAAACATCTGTTTCTCCCTTAGATTAGGAGGAACTACGATTTCTCTGATTTCCCTATACTCCATACCACGGAATACGTAGGCATAAGATTGCAATAATCTTAGCGAGCACACTAAACTAAAAACCTTAGGTCCATGACCTTACCAAAAACATATTTTCCACATATCTCAAACTACAAAAGAAACTTTTCCCATTATCAGACAAACACTATCAAGTTATAAGCATGATCCTAAAACTATAACCTGTGGATAACCACATACAGGATGGGTAATTGACAACTTCCCATTATGTAACCTGACCCCGGACTCCCCAATCTCTTTACCGCATTTGTTTGGATAAACATTTGCAAAGCAAGGTTAGTTTGAGATAGCTTCCCTTTCCCTTCTAGCTTCACGGGATAAATAAGAAATCAGAAAGTAGCAACCCAAGTGTCTTCCTCCCACTGAGGTGAGGAAATACTTCCCTGCGATAAGGTGGCCGCGTCACCGACAAAAATCGCTCGCTACAGAAGCCTCTGAAGATTTGAAGACAAATGTTACCATTGTCAGTGACTATACACAGTATCTAAAAAGATATATCTCGTCACTTCTGCTACAGTAAAAAGTAGATGTGTCAGTACAGCTTTCATCATTGCACAACGACTCTTTTCAAACAGCCAACAGTAAATCAAACGACTATGTTTTACTTGGCTATTTAAAGAAAGGAGTAAACACTTCTGAAAGTGTCGATGACCACACAATTGCAAGACGATTGTGGTATCGATCATGAATCAATTGCTGAGTCGCTTTGGAATCAAAAGTGATGATTGTAACACCCTAAATTCCCCCGTAATATTTAATCAAAAAATCAGAGTAAAATCATCCAATTTAATTTAAGGCATTACTTTCGACTTCTTACTTGCTCTTTATTAGACATGTAACATATTGTATAATTCAATAAACCAACTTTTATTATGCAGTGGAAAAATCAATCATAACAATGATAAGGAAACATAACGGTTTTAACTGACAACTTTTAATTTGAAACTATAAAGACAACAAAATCCTTTTAACAAAACAACTTATGCAATAAGCGTTCCCGACTCCCCATGTTACATATCAGAGCAAACACCACAAGGTGAAGTACATCATCTTCACCGACCACGACTCCAACTACTCTTGAGTATCTGCAGGATGCCGTATAAAGCATCACCAAACACAGAAGGGGTGAGATTCTTAAATAAACGAAAGAGAGAGATGATATAAATAGAAAAGCATACATCATCAAGTTATTCACCATATCATAACATCCAACAAGAATCACACACCTCAACTTATGCACAGACAATCACCGATAATTATACCAACCATCATACAACACAACCAACAAGAGAATGCAAAGGAGACTTGACTAGATTCAATGCATGTGGTACCAAAATCGATCCCTGTTTCATGATCACAGTTCCTGTCGAAACTCTCGACCCCTGTTCCCTATTTCATGATCACACCAACGACCCCTGTTTCATGGTCACGTACAACCCCTATTTCATGATCGCACCAACAAATGTGATTGCTTACACTCCATCTGGGCACACAATCACACCAACAACAACGATTCCATCAAGGAATTTGGATAGATGATAACACTCCACCTGGGCACGCCATCCCACAACTATGCACATGCCATGCACCATCAATGACAACATGCAACAACGACTCATGCATACACATAGCATACTCATCTTCATACCAACATCATTTAACAGTCAACATGCATTCATCTAAACATACATCATTGCACCAATACAACAACTACACATCTTTGCATCATACAATCATGCATTTCACATTATCACATCAACATCAACAAAACAAGCACATAACACCTCAATACATTCTCACCATACAACAACAACAACACTGTCATACCCCAAATTTTGACCACTAAGATTTCCCATCATTGTGAAAATCATCATCACAATATGGAGGAACCATCATGCTTCATTAGTCTCCCCAAAGATGGGTGAGCGTTCACTATAATCAAGCTTAGGGTTTCAAACCCTCTCAGAGCCTTTAGACAAATGATCAATCAAGGAATGACATGATCTTCAACTTGTCTAAACCTTTCAAACATTCACAAAGGATCAAGAGGACTCCCACATCAGGAATTAAGCACAAGAGTGCAACATTTCAAGTGGATCAAGCCTCAAGTTCATCTAATACAAAGTCAACTGACGCAGAAAGTCAAAGTTTGACTTTTGGTCAACTTTGAGCTTCACAAGCCATTACTCAAGAAAATATGATGGATGATTTAATTTGATCAAATTTAAATCAAGAAATCATGCAAAATTGCAAAATTGATCAAATTGAAAGAAACTTAGAAATTTTTTCTAAGTTAAAATCATTTTCAAGTGCACAACTTTTCAAGGTTGTAACTATTGACCCAAGCATCCATTGGTTTTGCGTAAGGGCTACTTTTAAAGAGGGTATTTGATACTTCAACATTGTAGAAGGAATCAACTCAAAATATCATAAGGATTGAAAGATATAAGTTATCAAAGTTTGGAATTCTTAATGTCTGATGTTCTGACATTGCATATGACATCGCTAATATTTTTCCAGCAAGAATGTCCCAACTTCAAGGATGTTTTTCTCCATGATCCAAGTTAATTCAAGCCAAACCTTGAACATCAAAGTTGAAGTACATAATCTCATCTTTCCAGAAAGTTGTAGAACGTCCTTGTAGCATACTCGAGCAAGGAGATATGATTTTTTCAAAAAACATTGATAAAGCAGAATTTTCATGACAGCTTTTAGGACAGATTTGACTACACAAGTTCAAGACCATTTTTTATGACTTTGCAAGCTGAACCAAGACCAAAGTCAAACATCAAAGTTAAAGTATGTCATTAGGGCTTTCCAAAATGTATAAGAACTCCCATTAATTCAACTTGAGCAAGGAGTTAGGAACATCAAAACAGGCCTTGCTCGAGCTGATTTTTTTGGGACAGATTTTGTGCACTTTTCTTGTGCCACCCAATTTTCAAACTTTGTCACCATGCAAGACAAGCATCAAAGAGGCAATTCACTTCAACTCAAAATATCATAGTGGATTAAAAGATACAAGTGATTGAAGTTTGGAATTATTAATGTTCTTAGTGTCTGATGTTCCAACATTGCATAGGACATCACTAATATTTTTTTTCTAGCAAGAATGTCCCAACTTCAAGGATGTTTTTCTTCATGATCCAAGTTGATTCAAGCCAAACCTTGAACATCAAAGTTGAAGTACATCATCTCAGCTTTCCAGAAAGTCCTAGAACGTCCATGTAGCATACTCGAGCAGGGAGTTATGGATTTTACAAAAAAGGCTTGCTGCAGCTGAATTTTTCATGGGACAGATTTGCACATTTCTTGTGCCACACGAATTTCCAAGCCTTGTCATCATCTTGGACACATCTGAGGATCAAAACTAAAGGGGACAATCACTAAGCCAAGCCTCCAAAGTCCTTAGAACAAGAAGTAGCATGCTATTCCTAAAAATCCCTAAAAGAGGGACAAGACTCCAATTTTGGATTGGAGCATTCAATGGAAGCATCAAGGTGGCATGGACTGAGCCATTCTCAACTGAATTCAGTCAAGACTTATCCAAGACCAAGGGAACCACAACCTTGTGCCCTAACCTCTAGTCAATGGCTAGAGGAGACTTGGATTCTCATTGGACAACATTGGCCAAACCTCTGCTGCAGCCACCATTCAATATTGCTGCGAAAACAAACTTGCTCTACTATAAATAGAGCTCATTTATACTCAATTTGAGTACACCAAAGCCATCAAACAGATGCTTTCCTCAAAATCTCTTCTTTCACCTCAAATTTGCCTTCCAAAGCAAGTAATTCTGAGTTTTTGAGCTTGAGAGCTTTTCCATCACAATCAATCACACACACATCTCATATATATCATATGTAAGATGTGCAAACTATCACAAGTGACCTGTAATCACAAAATCACAAAATCACTTCTCAAAACCTCAAAATGGCACTTTTTTGCATTTTTCAAGCCATGTCTTGATTCAGTCACTTTCCAAACCAGATAAAACCTCAAACACACTCCAAATATCATCCTTGAACTATCCCAAATGGTTCCCAACATCTAGAACACCATTTGAGAGAGTTGCTATTTTGGTCACTTTTAACCCCTTTTGCAAGAAAGGGACAGTTTGTGTTTTTGCAGGTACCAGCTGATTCCAATCATCCTAAAAGCTTCTAAGAGGTCATTTGAGGGTGTCCAAAGCATCAAATCATTTCTGGAACAAAGCACTTGGTAGGTTGCACAAAATCTCCAAAAAAAGAGGTAAAATTCATAACTTGAATTCTTTGAATCATGTTTTCCTTTGATGTCCACATACATGCATCATATTGAATAATTCTTGAAGCAAAAATGTAGTCCTTAATGTGTATGTTATGATCCTCCTACTGTTTCCACTTTAACATGTTTATATGTGGAGTTTATGTTGTTTTAAACTTAAGGTGCAGATCTGGTTTTTTGCCTTGTGTGTGCTGTACATTAAGTTTCAGTATATATGAGTAATACCATTGGATTCCTTGCAAAAAATTGGTCAAGATAGGTTCTTACGGATTTCAATTTCGTTAAAAATTAAGAGAGTTATGAATGTTTGAAAATTTGATAAGCAAAGATGTTTAAACTTAAGGTGCAAATCTGGTTTTTTGCCTTGTGTGCGTTGTACATTAAGTTTCAGTATGTATGAGTGATACCATTGGATTCCTCGCGAAAAATTGGTCAAGATAGGCTCTTCTGGATCTTAATTCCGTTAAAAATTGAGAGAGTTATGAATGTTTGAAGTTTGATAAAAAGATGTTGAAAATCAAGGTGCAGTTCTGGTTTTTGTCTGATGTCGAATGTGATGTTGTGACATATTTCCTTGTTCTCTTATCTTCAAAACTCATGAGTGATGTCGAATGTGATGTTGTGACATCACATTCCTCTTTTTCTTAGTTTATCTTCAAAACTCAACCAATTCTTTTACATAGCAAAAATCATCATTTTCAAAATCTGTTTTACACACTTCTTATTCATACTCCATGATATTTTAATCCACCAAAAAATCACAAAAAATATTATTATTTGATATATTTTTAATATATTCAAAAATATTGTTTTAAATTGTTTTAAATGCTTTTAAAATGATTTCTTTTTCTTGATTTTTAAAACCAAAATAATTTTAAATATTCATGTGGATAAAATACTTTTTCATAAACCTTAATCACTGTTTATAACATGATTAATGATTTTATTTGATATTTTTTATCATTTTTTACTTGATTTTTCTTTGAAAAATGTCCTTTAAAAAAATGAAATTAGGGTTTTTGATTAATTCAACCCTCATCAAACTTTTTCAAACACTCATGGGTCTCTAATAGAGTGTAAGACCCAATCTTTTTTTTGACCAAATCATTTTTGGGCCTCAGTGTATTGTATAAGTCCCGATATCGTCAAAAAACAAACGGCGCGATCGTCGCCTTTTGAAAAAATAACCTTTTGGGCCTCTCCTTGAGCTATAAGACCCATTCAAAACTTTTGGGCCTCTAATAGAGTGTAAGACCCAATCCCCTTTTAACCAAAACAATTTTGGGCCTCAGATATTGTATAGCCCCTTTGCGTTAAAAGAAAATCTCGGCGCGATCGCCATTTTAAACGAAAAATCATCTGGGCCTACCCTCGTGTTATAAGCCCCACTCTTTTTCTTTAAACCTTTTGGGCCTCTTGAGAGAGTGTAAGACCCATCCCTTTGTACAGAAAACCTTTTTGGGCCTCAGTCACTTGTATAAGTCCCTCTGTACAAATTCAAACATTGCGCTCACTAAAAAAACCCTGGGCCTCTCCTTGAGCTGGAAGCCCCAAATATTTCTTTTTCAAAGCACTTTCTCCTTTGATTTTGAATATACTGTTGTTTTCAATCTTTCTTTGTTGAACAACTAACCAAACAACATGGAAGCTCTACAACCGAGTAAGTGTTTATATGCTTTCATTTACCGCTTTCATATACGTATAACTGTATTGTGGGGCTGTTTCGCTGTAAGTCTTCTTTCATAAACTCATATCAACTGTGTAATAATAGTATAGATATTTAGAGTTTCCTCGGCAACTACGTCTAGAACTAGGTGACGCCGTTTCGTTTATTTGTAGAAATAGACAACTAGATCCCCAATAGGATCACTAGATACAGTCTTCTCTTCGGCTGTCCTCATTAGGATTTGTCAAGAAACTCTACTCCCAGAGATGAATGTATTCTTCGTGAATGGAATCTTTGAGTTTCTTCCAAATTCTCGAACTTTCCTGGCTTGATCTATTCCTTGTGAATAGCCTGTCTTGAATTTCTTGGGGTTTGGGGACCCACGGGCTTCTTAAAAGCATCGGCCTCCTCTTGGGCATCGTACAAGGACCCACAGGCTTCCGAAAAGCAACCCCGCCTCCTCTTGGGCTTAGTACAAGGACCCACTGGCTTCTTAGAAGTTTACAGCCTCCTCTTAGGCTTCGTATAATGATATCTTCCTCCGGGAATGATAGCCTCCTCTTGGGCTTCGTACAAGGACCGATCGGCTTCTTAAAAGTTTCCAGCCTCCTCTTGGGCTTCGTACAAATTGTCCCGACGACCTCCTAGGGGTATAGGAATAGAACTTAGTCATCTGCATAGAACAGTCCTTTCATAGAGTCTACTACTGTTTCTCAAAGCATAGTACAAAAGATGAAACTCTAGACTTGGACAGTCTAATTTCCTTGAGTCTCCAAGACATTCTCAAGCACCCTTCTAGAATAGGAAGGAAACCCGTGGACTCGGACAGTCTCAATACCCTTCGGATTTCCCACTTCCTTAATGAACAGGAATAACCCGGATCCTCGAATCAAATCCTTGAGTACAGTGTTGCTCATATAAGAACTGACTTTCTCTTTCAAAATTAGTATACTAGACCTGTCACTCAACTGAAACAGTCACCATAGCCTCCTCTTGGGATTTGTACAATGATCCTCCCCAGCGGAGTTAAACAACGTTCAGCCTCTCTCTCGGGCTTTGTACGAGACACATAAGAGACTCCCTCGTTGAGTCAATCACCCTTTTGCCTTCATCTAGGGCTTTATACGAGATACAAAAGGTTCTTATCGAGCAAAACAAACAACAACCTCCATCTCGGGCTTTGTACGAGATACAAAAAAAAACTCTCTTGTTGAGTCAAATAACCTCTATCTCGGGCTTTATATGAGATACCAAAAGACTCCCTCGTTGAGTCAAAACCTTTTAGCCTCTCTCTCGGGCTTTGTACGAGACATATATTAGCCTCCTCTTAGGCTTTGTATAAGAAAACCACTGGTTGATCCAATCAACCTTTTAGCATCAAAACTGTGCCTCGTTCACAGTACACAAACATCAACAACTCCTTCCCCTTCATCTAATTGTTGTAAGCGGCAAGCCTCTGGATCATCTACATCCATGCCAATGTCCCTCTTTTAGTATGAGAAATTCCTAAGGAAAGATGGCATTGCTCTACACTGAGTTAAAGTCTTCTCCTTCAGGTTAAAATCCCCTTTAAAGGAAATTATGGCATTGCCGAATTCACACATCCCGGTTAAAGTAATTCTCCTTTATAAACAGTTGTGACATACAACCCCCCATTTAGAGATGACAAATTCTCTCTAAGGTCAACACCTTTAGCTTCACATCTTGGGCTTTGAACAAGATACAAACTCCTTTCAGCTTCACATCTTGGGCTTTGAACAAGATTCAAATAGACTCTTTAGCTTCATATCTTGGGCTTTGAACAAGATACAGACTACCTTTCGCTTCACGTCTTGGGCTTTGAACAAGACACCAAAACAACCATTTCCTCCCATAGAATAGGAGGAACTACGATCGCTTTGATTTCCCTGTTTCGGTAAACGGGAATACGTAGGCATAAGATTGAAAGAAAAAATCTTAGCGAGCACACTAAACAAAAACCCAAAATCCCATACTCTCATACATTCGTCCTAACATCCTAACCAATAGCCTAAAGCACCCCTTGTCAACAAAATAACCTAGGAGAAACCCCGAATCTTTGTAGCATCTGTAAACCAACAGTTTTGACTGTTTAATCTCAGTATGCAAGCAGGGTTAATTGGAGATATCTATTTCCCTTCCTTCATCAGCTTTAATAGGATAAAAAATGAATCGAGCTGTAGTACCAGAGCGATCGTGCTTCGCAACCACATCCAAAAATCACTCGCTACATAAAAATGGCGACTCTGCTGGGGAAAGATTACAGGTCTCTTTGGGGATCTTGTTCTTTTTTTGTCCCCTAGGTAGAAACCTTGACGTCATTAGGATCTTAGGTCAAAACGCCGTTAATTTGGAATGAAACCACAGGATGGTAATTCCGCCGGGGAACCCATTTTCTGTCAAGAACTTAGGATTCATAGCTTTAAAGGTCTAGGATGTTTAGGACAAATTTATATACTGCTTTTCCTAGTTGCTATACGTGTTTATTTTTCTGCTAATGGGAATGCGTGTGATGCCGCATGTGGAAAGATTGAGTATACACTTAAGATAAGTGATGGCGACGAGGTCGACCATCAACCTCAGTGGAGGCTGACCAATGCAACCCATTCTCTCACCTAGACAATGGGCCGATTGTGATGTCTGAGAAGCTGAGGAGCCAAGCCATTTTGTAGTGCGGAAATTATCGAGAATAGTTGTTACGCGATACTACCCTCATTTGAGGCTGGTGATCTATTCTCGGTGAATGGCACTTACTCTAAGATCGCTCTACAACTCGCTGGCGATCCGCTTGTTGTTTTGCTTTCCTGGGAGGAGCTGATGATTTTGAGTACAGGTACAAAAAATCACCCTAGTATAAACCTTTGGGGATGGGTAGAGCCTTGACTTCATGACAACGACCCTTTGACCCCATGTTTTTTTTATGTTTTTGTGTGCTGCATTCATGCATTCATTTAAAAAACATTAAAACATTCAAAAAAATTTCTCTTCTAGTCTCTCTGTTTTTCAAATTAAACTAAGACTGTGATTGCAAATATCAGAGAAAAGGATTACGCTAATGGATTTCGGTAGAAGGAGAACTCATAAGTACACCTTCAGGATTCCAAAACTAGAGGATTTAAGAGGTTTGGCGAGGATGGTCACAAACCAAGAGGCTTTCAGAGCCAAGTACAGAGGTTTGCTGTCTCTGCTAAGAGTCCATGTGATTGAGGGAATCATGGACGCGCTCGTTCAATTCTACAATCCGGTTTATCACTGTTTCACATTCTCGGATTACCAGCTAGCACCAACGCTGGAGGAATATTCTCACCTGACTGATCTACACATTACTGATCAAGCTCCATTTTCTGGACCGGAAGAAATTCCAAAGGGTCAGACCATTGCAAGAGCAATTCATTTGGACGAGTCTGAGGTCAGGACTCACATGACCACTAAGGGTGGCATCCAAGGTTTGCCAGCCCAGTTCTTGACAAAGAAAGCTCTGTACTTCGCTAGTATAGGGAACGGGACTGCTTTTGAAAGCATCTTTTTTTTACTCACCTACGGATTATTTTTGTTGCCCAACATTAATAATTTCGTCGATATCAACTCCATTAAGGTTTTTCTCATTGGAAACCCTGTACCGACTTTGCTCGCGGATGCGTATCATTCTGTACACTTAGGGAATTTGTACAGCGGAGGGGAGATCACATGCTGTGTACCTTTGCTTTACAAATGGTTTATCTCCCATTTACCTAAGTCTACCGCTTTCTGGGATCATAAGAGTGCCTTGCGCTGGTCGCAGAAGATCATGTCTCTCACCAACTCTGACATTGATTGGTGTAATAGGATTTATGATGGAATCAGGATCATTGAACGTTGCGGAAACTTCCCCAACGTACCCCTTATAGGAACTAAGGGAGGAATCAATTACCATCCAGGGTTGGTTCGTCGTCAGTTTGGATACCCGATGAGACACATCCCACGGGGTGTTCATCTGAAAGGTCTTTTCTTCAAGGAAGGAGAAAGTGACAGAGCACTAAAGACGGAAATAGTGCACGCTTGGAAACACGTTCATAAGAAAGGACAAGAGTCTCTAGGAAAACCGGACTGTGTCTCGATGGAGCCTTATCTCCATTGGGTACAAACTAGAGCTCTCAAGCTAAAAATGCCTTATCCTCGTTAAGGAATTCTTCCGCCGAGGGAATCTGTCATGTACTTCATGACGAAAACTGAAAAGCTTTAGGTTACTCTCAACAAAGTTCAACGGGAGAGGAGGTCTTGGAAGAACAAGTACCGCACCCTCGACGTAGAGTGCATCAAAATACAGCAATTACTGAAAGATAAGGATGCTCTGATCGAGATTTTAGAGCAACATGCTGTGGATAATCAGGATGACCAAAGGAATTTGCTCGCTCCTTTCACCTGGCAAAGGAATGACAACCCGACAACGGCTCAGGAGCCCCGGTCAAAGAAAAGGAAGATACCAGAATCAGCACCCGAGTTCTCTCGGGACCCATTAGCTTAGGTTTCTATTTCTGCACCTTGTAATCTACTGTATTTTCATTTCTATAATCCTTTGAATTCAATAAAAAGGGGTTTCCCCACTGTTTGATATTTGCAATCTAATTGTCGAAGTTTATTTTGATTAAACCAAAAAACAATTAATATAATCATTGCATTCATCAATCTCACATCGCGTATTCTTCTTACCTACAAATCTCACATTTGTATCTCGATTCTAGAGTCAAACTGTCTCATTCGTACAATACTCAGGCCAATCGTCAGAAAAAGATGGATGATCTTGAGGAAGAAAATAGAGAGTTGAAGGAAGAGATCGACGCTCTGAGAGAGGATATGAGAAAGCTTCGTAACGACATGCAAGCCATGGCAGAAGCTCAGCTACAAAGGACTGTGATCTCAGAGATCACCTCAATGCCCATAGTGGAGAAGTATGATCCTAGGTATCAGATGCCGAAAGATCGTCCCTGGGGCATGCCTGTTAACTATATCTCGGAAGGATATGTTCCGCCAATCGCTGAAGATCAGGGAATCATAACAGAAGCCGCTGGGCCTGAAGGTTACAAACTTTGGGAAAGCGAAGATGCCAGAGGCATATTGAAGTCTCCTGAAGGTTATAAACTTTGGGAAACGCCAAGACTCACTGCCGTAGTCATGGTACCACCCCCTGTGGTACACACTATCCCGGAAGGACAGATTCCACAGATACCTTCTGGTAAAAAGGAAACTATGTTCGACAGAATGGATGAATTCCAGGAGCAGTTTCTGGAAATGCAGAAGGAGCTGCAAGCCATTCGCGGTCAGGATTTATTTGGAAAGGACACCGCAGACCTCTGCTTGGTCCCCAATGTAAAAGTTCCGCACAAATTTCAAGTGCCCGAATTTGAAAAATACAAGGGTAACTCTTGCCCTCAAAGCCATCTGGTGATGTACGCTCGGCGGATGTCAGCTCAGACGGAGAATCAGGACCTACTGATTCACTACTTCCAAGATAGTTTAACCGGTGCCGCACTCAAATGGTACATGGGTTTAAACCGTACTACGATCAGCACATTCAGAGATCTTGGTACTGCCTTCGTCCAACAATACAAATATAATTTGGACATGGCACCGGACAGAGATCAACTCAGATCAATGTTGCAAAAGGACAAGGAAACCTTTAAGGAGTACGCTCAAAGATGGCGTGAAATTTCCGCTCAGATTTGTCCACCACTTGAGGAAAAAGATATGACAAAGATCTTCTTAAAGACCTTACGCTCATTTTACTATGACAGAATGGTTGCCAGTGCGCCCAGTGACTTCACCGAGATGGTGGGCATGGGAGTTCGTCTTGAGGAAGCCGTCCGAGAAGGACGTTTGGCAAAAGACGCTGGATCATCGAGTAATACAAAACGATACGGTAGTGCTCTCCCTAAGAAAAAAGATCAAGATATTGGGAATATCTCTCTCGGAAAGCAAAGGCGACGTTATCAACCAGTAGCAGCTGTAACTCCTACTATCAGCCCTGCGCCTATTCCTACGTATCAACCTCAGGTTGCGCAGAGCCAACCTAATCAGCAAAGGACACAACAGCCTCTTCAGTAAGCTCGTCCTCCATATAACAACAACCGTACAACATGACCATCAGGGTTTGATCCTATACCCATGTTATACGCAGAACTATTTCCGTTACTACTAGCTAAGGGGCACATCCAGACTAAGTCTCCTCTTACAGTACCGAAAAATCTGCCTTTCTGGTTTAAGGTGGATCAAACTTGCCCTTATCACCAAGGAGGACCAGGGCATAACATCGAGACTTGTCTCAATTTCAAGTCCGACGTGCAAAAGCTTGTTAGGAGCGGGCTCTTATCTTTCAAAGATACGAATCCCAATGTTCTCACAAACCCGCTGCCTCAACATGAGAAAGCTGCAGTCAACTTGATTGAGAAAGAGACTAATGATGTCTATCAAATTCACGATGTACTCTTGTTGAAAACCAATCTGGTCAAGATACATTGTAAACAGAGTGGATATGGCCATATGCCACCTCATAATTATCACCAGTGTGATATCTGCTCTAAAGACAACCAGGGATGTTCTGTGGTGCAATCAGCTCTACAGGAACAAATGGATCTCGGATGGATCCAAGAGCACCGAGTTTGTGGAGTTAACATGGTTTACACGAATTCCAACGTCATTTAGAACCATGATATCCGTGCAATGAATGTCAATCTGGTGGCAATGCACTCAAGGCAAAACCAGTATCATAATCTGCCGCGGCACGATTACAGTTCCTGTCTGACTTGCTCGGTAAACAAACAGGGATGCTCTTTCATACAGGAGGCCCTCCAGCGTCAGATGGATCTTGGATGGATCCAAGACTACCATGATAGGAACCCTTATCAGATCAACATGGTTCAGATCTTCGATATTCGCGTGATGAATGCCAACCTGGTAGAGTTACATATTGAGCAGGTCCGACTCGGATTCTTAATATCACACGACTATCAAAGTTGTAAAGCAGGTTGCGAAAATGATCGAGGTTGTACCCTTGTCCAGGAGGCACTTCAGCACTTGTTAAATCACTGGTGGATGTCAATCTATATGGATGAAGATACTCAGCAGATTAGTATCAATAACAGGAATCCTACTCGGCGTCAAAGTCAGGATGTCCGATCTGTGGAAGCTAACCTAGTGAGGTTACATTGTATTCAAAGTGGGCGTGGCCAGGTGCCACCACACAACTATGAATTTGGTGGTGTTTGTTCGGAAAGTAACCAAGGGTGTTACCTTGTGAGAGCAGCTCTTCAGGGTCAGGTGGATCGTGGAGAGATTCTCCCATATCCGGGTTCTGGACCCATCAACTGGACGCCGAACTACCTTGCCAAGCAAGTCAAGGATGTTGTCACGATCTCTGGTCGTCACCAGACCAGGGATGTTTTTGCCATCATCCCACTACTTAACGAATCTAGAATTCCCAACCGGGAACGGATCGAGATTACTTATGATGGTCAGAAAAATCAGAAGGTTCCCATAGTCATCTATCTGCCGGGACCAACACCATATGAATCAACTAAGGCTATCCCTTACAAATACGGTGCAACGACAGTTGAAAATGGAAAGGAAATTCCATTACCCTCCGTCGTGAATATTGCAGACATCAGTCGTGTAACACGGAGCGGTCGAATCTTCAACCGAGGAGTTGGAGAACCTAACAAAGAAAAGGAACTTCAGACAGAAGCTCCCGATCCATCAGTCGGTCAATCCAGTAATCCCGACCTTTCAAAAAATAATGATGAGATGCTGAAGCTCATCCAAAGGAGTGAATATAACATTGTTGATCAGCAATTGCAGACTCCTTCAAAGATCTTGGTATTATCACTGTTACTCAGTTCAGAAGCCCACAGGGAGGCTCTACAGAAAGTCTTGGAGCAAGCCTTTGTGGAACAGGATGTAACAATCAGACAGTTCGATAGCATTGTCTCTAACATCACTTCCTGCAATAATTTGGGATTTAGTGATGAGGAATTACCCAAAGAGGGTCGCCGTCATAACATGGCGCTCAACATTACAGTTAACTTTCAGGACGATGCTTTAGCCAGCGTACTGGTAGACACAGGGTCAGCCCTGAATGTTATACCGAAGTCCACTTTGATGCAATTATCATTCAAAGGCCCTCTGATGAGAATCAGCGAGGTCGTCGTCAAAGCATTCGACGGATCTAGAAAAACAGTTATCGGCAAAGTTGATCTTCCCATAACTATCGGTCCTCATACTTTCCAAGTCACTTTCCAGGTCATGGACATCCGGGCAACATACAGTTGTTTATTAGGAAGACCTTGGATACATCAGGCTGGAGCGGTCACTTCAACCCTCCACCAAAAGCTAAAGTTCGTTCAGAACGATCAACTTGTCACAGTCTGTGGAGAACAGGTCTTGCTCGTGAGTAACTTATCATCATCTACTTGTGTAGAACCCGAGGAGGTTATTGGAACTCAGTTCCAAGCACTGTCGGTGGGCAAGGACAATCAATCAAGAGGATGAACCTCGATTTCCTTATACAAAGATGCTATCAAAGCGGTCGAGAGTACCGACACAACCGGATGAGGACAACTTGTCATTCCTATTGACAATAAAACAAAGAAGGGTCTTGGTTTTTCCGTAACCTGTACCCGGACAGCTGCCAATGATGAAAGTCTTCATCCCATTCAAAACTTCTTCCACAGTGGAGGTTTCCTTCACCCAGTGTCTCAGGCAGCACATGCTATCAATGAGGAAGATCCCTCTGACACAGATGAAGAATGGAAGTCCTACCTTAACGAGGACGGTTACATGTCTCAGGAAGAGGTGCCTATGCCATTTTGCTATCCCGCACAGAGTCCGAGATTTATACCACGGTCAGACATCGAAATGATATATGGAGATTGTGATCCAGAAGGATGCCGTGCTCCGCCAAATTCATTAGAGGAAGACACTCTGATGAAAGACAACTTTGACCACAATTACTAAGGCCCAATGGATGGTCTGCCAATGTGGCAACCTTATCCAGGAGATTTGAGGCAAGAAAGTCAGCCGAATGATGAAAATCAGCTGAGTCTCATTAAACAGAATACCTGTGTCCCCACCATGTCATGGGATCAACACTCAGGTCATTCGGAAACTACTCAACATGAAGATGAATTCGCAACGTTTGCAGGACTTGAATTCATCAACTATGATTTTCCCGAGGTCAACGTCGTCGAGAGAAATAATTCCTCCAGTTCCAAAGAAGTTTGGGACACCTTGGGAGAACCAAGTGGAAAATACGACTTCATGGTCAAGTACACTGCTCCCGAAAGCTCTCGTATCAGGCTCGAAGACATCCAGCCTACTGGATGGGGAGATACAGCTGAGAGCATAAATGCTATGAAAAATGCAACAGAGGAATTCTCCTACGACAACTCTGCCTGGGAGACAGATTCCAATGATCCTGCTCCACCAGAAATCAGCGTCATTTCTGAAGACAAATCAAGGAAGGTGCCAGACTTTGTGATTCACCGAGGAGTTTGCCGCCAATGGGTTGCCGTCGAGGTTCCGGAGGTCGTTCGTCAGTTAAAGTAATTGTCATCTTTCACCTTTCACCCTGCCCAGGTGAAATAGATGTTTTGATAGGGATCGCTTTCTGTAAATTTCCCTCTTCGCTTTGCCCAAAGCGACATAGTTTTGTTTTATAGGGATGTAGTTTCAAGAATCGACTTGTTCATTAATAAAATAACGTCGTTCTGTAATTTCCGCATTAATTGCTGTTTTCTCTTTTTGCTTTTTCAGAAAATGGTAATCCTAAAAAACAAATCAATAATAAAAACAAGCAGTAAAAAAAAAATACACTGCACACACTTGCATTTTCTCTATCTCTTCTAAACACGAATCATCACGTCATGCAGATTGCTTGTTTTAAACCCCGTTGAAACATACGATCCGATGCCTTCTCCCGACTTTGAGTTCCCGGTATTTGGGGCTGAAGAAGAAGATGACAACGAAATTCCAGAAGAGATCTCCCGACTACTTTGACAAGAGGAAAGGTCCGTTGAACCTCACAAAGAGCCGTTGGAAACGGTAAACTTGGGTTCAGAAAAAGAGAGAAAAGAAATCATGATTGGGGCACAGCTCGGTCCAACTGCCAGAGAGGGTTTGATAAAGCTTCTCAGAAAATTTCCCGATGTATTCGCTTGGTCCTATCAGGATATACCAGGGTTGGATACCAGCATCGTGGAACATCACTTACCGTTAAGATCGGAATGTCCGCCAGTAAAGCAGAGGTTGAGACGGACTCACCCGGACATGGCCATCAAAATCAAAGAGGAGGTACAGAAACAGATTGACGCGGGTTTCCTCGCTACATATGAATATCCTCAATGGTTAGCCAACATCGTACCCGTTCCCAAAAAGGACGAAAAGGTCAGAAGGTGTGTCGACTACAGAGATCTAAACAAGGCAAGTCCAAAGGACGACTTTCCTTTACCACACATTGACATGCTGGTAGACAGCACAACAAAGTTCAAAATTTTCTCCTTCATGGATGGATTCTCGGGCTATAACCAGATCAAAATGGCGCCGAAAGACATGGAGAAAACTTCGTTCATTACCCCATGGGGTACCTTTTGTTACAAGGTAATACCGTTCGGTTTGAAGAACGCCGGGGCAACCTATCAAAGGGCCATGACTACTCTGTTTCATGACATGATACATAAAGAAATCGAAGTGTATGTCGATGATATGATTGCAAAATCTAAGACAGAGGAGGAGCATGTGACCCACCTGTCAAAACTATTCGAGCGTTTGCGAAAGTATAAACTCCGCTTGAATCCCAACAAGTGCACCTTCGGTGTCCGTTCAGGGAAACTCTTAGGGTTCATCGTCGGCCAGAAAGGAATTAAAGTTGATCCTGACAAGGTCGAGGCCATTCAAGAAATGCCTTCTCCGAAAACTAAAAAACAAGTCAGAGGATTCCTGGGACGTTTGAACTACATCTCCAGATTCATATTCCTCATGACCGCGACACGCGCGCCGATCTTCAAACTGCTCAAGAAGATACAATCATTTCTCACTGATTCGCGAGGCAAGTGGACTCCTAATTATGACGGCCCCTATGTGGTCACGAAAGCTTTCTCAGGCGGTGCCTTGAGACTTGCAACCATGGACGGAGAGGAATTTGCCTACCCCACGAATGTTGATGTAGTCAAGAAATACTTCGCCTAAACTAAACTAAAAAAAAAACGTCTCGATGGATTGAAAACCCAAAAGGGCGGTCCAGGCAAAAGTTAGAGACATGAAAAAAAATCATCCCGGTGGATTGGAAACATCAAAGTACAATCCAGGCAAAAATTAGGGATAATGGCAAGTAACTATGTTCAACAGAGGCAAGTCCCTCAGCAGCAGTTACACCATCCATCGGAGGAAAACTCCAGTCAAGGTCATCTTCGACAGAAGCTCAGGATGCCCCGAATTCAAAGTTGGTAGAAGGATAGTGGTCGTTATGTTTCAACGTAGCACTTTTCCCTGTAAATTACCATTTTCTAACTTTGTAAATACTCAATGGAATCACACGTTTGGCTGATCTCCATTTTATTAATAAAATTTGAGCCCTTGTGCTTTTGTTTGTAATTCTTATTTTTTTTAGCTTTACAAAACGACGTTGTTAACATGATTAACGATTCTTGAAATAAAACAAAAATGAATTTACTTGTAAAAACTTTTTCTGCTTTAAAATAAAGATGGCAATTTCTTTTGACTGTTGAACATCAAAAGAGCATCAACCGCTTCTCCAGAAGTAAGCGAACTTCAAAGTGCAGAATCAAAGTACTACTTCTACGCCAGTGCGCCTGAATGAAGGATCAATAGTGTCGGATGCAACTATTCCATCTGATACCCTCGACCGAGTTCTTATCTCATAAGCCCGACCAACATAGCTCCCAACAGGGACTATCTTTCCTAAGCAAGGTGGAATTGCTATTCTGAACCAGCGGTACTTCTTCGCCCCGCGATGGCCGAGTATCCAGTCATGTTCATTTTTTTAGTTGGTATGTCGCGTCAGTTTTGTCAGCATAAACATACATACATCATGCATTTTATTTGCATTCTCATTCATATTGCATCACTATCACTCTATTCGGTCTTATCCCTAGTGATAGCTGTCCTCTCGGTCGAGTTGTCAGTTCTTTCATTGATTAAGAAATGTTGTGTTTGAACGATCTCTCCTCCAGTTTATTTCTGGATTGAAGTTGGGTCCTTGACCACTTTGATAACTTGAACCTCTGAAAGACCAGAGAACCTTTACCAGATGTCACTCTTCGCCATTGAAGATGATATCCTTGCTTTCCCGGATTAAGGAAAATCCCCAGAGAAAGCCTCTTAAACAGAGATTCAGCAATACGGTAGTTTATCTCTGAAACACCGCTGATGAAAAGATCCTCGGCACCTCAAAATTGGACCCCATCATATGGCATTTCTCCGGGAAGATCCCGAGAAAAGTATGATGTAAGATCCCAAGCAGAAGCAGCCTCTCAAGAGACTCGCTTTCCCCAGATAGAGTCGACAAATGGCGTCTCCAACAGAGAAGTTTGTGCACCTCTACAACTCAGACGATTGGGCTCCGCAGCGAGTCTAACGTCAAACTTTTTCCCATCAAATGGCATCTCCCCAGGAAAATTAGGCGAGAATTTTGAGGAAAATCGCTACGCATAGCGTCCCTTGTCAATAAAGTTTATTGGCGGAAGAAACCGAGACCAGTTCCTTGGTAGGAAACCAGGATCGAGGGGAAGTTTACAACAGCAACTCAGACCAGTTCCTTGGTAGGAAACCAGGATCGAGGGGAAGTTTAAATTAGAAGCTTAGACCAGTTCCTTGGTAGGAAACCAGGATCGAGGGGAAGTTCATCTCAAAAGAAAACTGAGACCAGTTCCTTGGTAGGAAACCAGGATCGAGGGGAAGTTTATCTTTTCTAAGAATTATTGCTTAGCAAAAGAGGATGAATGCGTGAGCCGCCATTCATAACCACCATCAAAATTTCGGATATTCTGATATTTAATCCTCTTGCACCCCGAATGCCCGAATACCTTCGCCATTCACACCTTCGGGTCCAAGAAGATTAAATAGGGGCATCTGTCATACCCCAAATTTTGACCACTAAGATTTCCCATCATTGTGAAAATCATCATCACAATATGGAGGAACCATCATGCTTCATTAGTCTCCCCAAAGATGGGTGAGCGTTCTCTATAATCAAGCTTAGGGTTTCAAACCCTCTCAGAGCCTTTAGACAAATGATCAATCAAGAAATGACATGATCTTCAACTTGTCTAAACCTTTCAAACATTCACAAAGGATCAAGAGGACTCCCACATCAAGAATTAAGCACAAGAGTGCAACATTTCAAGTGGATCAAGCCTCAAGTTCATCTAATACAAAGTCAACTGACGCAGAAAGTCAAAGTTTCACTTTTGGTCAACTTTGAGCTTCACAAGCCATTACTCAAAAAAATATGATGGATGATTTAATTTGATCAAATTTAAATCAAGAAATCATGCAAAATTGCAAAATAGATCAAATTGAAAGAAACTTAGAAATTTTTTCTAAGTTAAAATCATGTTCAAGTGCACAACTTTTCAAGGTTGTAACTATTGACCCAAGCATCCATTGGTTTTGCGTAAGGGCTACTTTTAAAGAGGGTATTTGATACTTCAACATTGTAGAAGGAATCAACTCAAAATATCATAAGGATTGAAAGATATAAGTGATCAAAGTTTGGAATTCTTAATGTCTGATGTTCTAACATTGCATATGACATCGCTAATATTTTTCCAGCAAGAATGTCCCAACTTCAAGGATGTTTTTCTCCATGATCCAAGTTGATTCAAGCCAAACCTTGAACATCAAAGTTGAAGTACATAATCTCAGCTTTCCAGAAAGTTGTAGAACGTCCTTGTAGCATACTCGAGCAAGGAGATATGATTTTTGCAAAAAACATTGATAAAGCAGAATTTTCATGACAGCTTTTAGGACAGATTTGACTACACAAGTTCAAGACCATTTTTGATGACTTTGCAAGCTGAACCGAGACCAAAGTCAAACATAAAAAGTTAAAGTATGTCATTAGGGCTTTCCAAAATGTATAAGAACTCCCATTAATTCAACTTGAGCAAAGAGTTAGGAACATCACAACAGGCCTTGCTCGAGCTGATTTTTTTGGGACAGATTTTGTGCACTTTTCTTGTGCCACCCAATTTTCAAACTTGGTCACCATGCAAGACAAGCATCAAAGAGGCAGTTCACTTCAACTAAAAATATCATAGTGGATTAAAAGATACAAGTGATTGAAGTTTGGAATTATTAATGTTCTTAATGTCTGATGTTCCAACATTGCATAGGACATCACTAATGTTTTTTTCCAGCAAGAATGTCCCAACTTCAAGGATGTTTTTCTTCATGATCCAAGTTGATTCAAGCCAAACCTTGAACAACAAAGTTGAAGTACATCATCTCAGCTTTCCAGAAAGTCCTAGAACGTCCATGTAGCATACTCGAGCAGGGAGTTATGGATTTTACAAAAAAGGCTTGCTGTAGCTGAATTTTTCATGGGACAGATTTGCACATTTCTTGTGCCACACGAATTTCCAAGCCTTGTCATCATCTTGGACACATCTGAGGATCAAATCTAAAGGGGACAATCACTAAGCCAAGCCTCCAAAGTCCTTGGAACAAGAAGTAGAATGTTATTCCTAAAAATCCCTAAAAGAGGGACAAGACTCCAATTTTGGATTGGAGCATTCAATGGAAGCATCAAGGTGGCATGGACTGAGCCATTCTCAACTGAATTCAGTCAAGACTTATCCAAGACCAAGGGAACCACATCCCTGTGCCCTAACCTCTAGTCAATGGCTAGAGGAGACTTGGATTCTCATTGGACAACATTGGCCAAACCTCTGTTGCAGCCACCATTCACTATTGCTGTGAAAAAAAACTTACTCTACTATAAATAGAGCTCATTTGTGCTCAGTTTGAGTACACCAAAGCCATCAAACAGATGCTTTCCTCAAAATCTCTTCTTTCACCTCAAATTTGCCTTCCAAAGCAAGTAATTCTGAGTTTTTGAGCTTGAGAGCTTTTCCATCACAATCAATCACACACACACCTCATATATATCATATGTAAGCTGTGCAAACTATCACAAGTGACCTGTAATCACAAAATCACAAAGTCACTTCTCAAAATCTCAAAATGGCATTTTTTTGCATTTTTCAAGCCATGTCTTGATTCAGTCACTTTCCAAACCAGATAAAACCTCAAACACACTCCAAATATCATCCTTGAACTATCCCAAATGGTTCCCAACATCTGGAACACCATTTGAGAGAGTTGCTATTTTGGTCACTTTTAACCCCTTTTGCAAGAAAGGGACAGTTTGTGTTTTTGCAGGTACCAGCTGATTCCAACCATCCTAAAAGCTTATAAGAGGTCATTTGAGGGTGTCCAAAGCATCAAATCATTTCTGGAACAAAGCACTTGGTAGGTTGCACAAAATCTCCAAAAAAAGAGGTAAAATTCATAACTTGAATTCTTTGAATCATGTTTTCCTTTGATGTCCACATACATGCATCATATTGAACAATTCTTGAAGCAAAAATGTAGTCCTTAATGTGTATGTTATGATCCTCCTACTGTTTCCACTTTAACATGTTTATATGTGGAGTTTATGTTGTTTTAAACTTAAGGTGCATATCTGGTTTTTTGCCTTGTGTGTGCTGTACATTAAGTTTCAGTATGTATGAGTAATACGATTGGATTCCTTGCAAAAAATTAGTCAAGATAGGTTCTTACGGATTTCAATTTCGTTAAAAATTGAGAGAGTTATGAATGTTTGAAAATTTGATAAGCAAAGATGTTTAAACTTAAGGTGCAGATCTGGTTTTTTACCTTGTGTGCGATGTACATTAAGTTTCAGTATGTATGAGTGATACCATTGGATTCCTCGCGAAAAATTGGTCAAGATAGGCTCTTCTGGATCTTAATTCCGTTAAAAATTGAGAGAGTTATGAATGTTTGAAGTTTGATAAAAAGATGTTGAAAATCAAGGTGCAGTTCTGGTCTTTGTCTGATGTCGAATGTGATGTTGTGACATATTCCCTTGTTCTCTTATCTTCAAAACGCATGAGTGATGTCGAATGTGATGTTGTGACATCACATTCCTCTTTTTCTTAGTTTATCTTCAAAACTCAACCAATTCTTTTACATAGCAAAAATCATCATTTTCAAAATCTGTTTTACACACTTCTTATTCATACTCCATAATATTTTAATCCACCGAAAAATCACAAAAAACATTATTATTTGATATATTTTTAATATATTCAAAAATATTGTTTTAAATTGTTTTAAATGCTTTTAAAATGATTTCCTTTTCTTGATTTTTAAAACCAAAATGATTTTAAATATTCATGTGGATAAAATACTTTTTCATAATCCTTAATCACTGTTTATAACATGATTAATGATTTTATTTGATATTTTTTATCATTTTTTACTTGATTTTTCTTTGAAAAATGTCCTTTAAAAAATGAAATTAGGGTTTTTGATTAATTCAACCCTCATCAAACTTTTTCAAACACTCATGGGCCTCTAATAGAGTCTAAGACCCAATCTTTTTTTTGACCAAATCATTTTTGGGCCTCAGTGTATTGTATAAGTCCCGATACCGTCAAAAAACAAACGGCGCGATCGTCGCCTTTTGAAAAAATAACCTTTTGGGCCTCTCCTTGAGCTATAAGACCCATTCAAAACTTTTGGGCCTCTAATAGAGTGTAAGACCCAATCCCCTTTTAACCAAAACAATTTTGGGCCTCAGATATTGTATAAGCCCCTTTACGTTAAAAGAAAATCTCGGCGCGATCGCCATTTTAAACGAAAAATCATCTAGGCCTACACTGGTGTTATAAGCCCCACTCTTTTTCTTTAAACCTTTTGGGCCTCTTGAGAGAGTGTAAGACCCATCCCTTTGTACAGAAAACATTTTTGGGCCTCAGTCACTTGTATAAGTCCCTTTGTACAAATTCAAACAGTGCGCTCACTAAAAAAACCCCGGGCCTCTCCTTGAGCTGTAAGCCCCAAATCTTTCTTTTTCAAAGCACTTTCTCCTTTGATTTTGAATATACTGTTGTTTTCAATCTTTCTTTGTTGAACAACGAACCAAACAACATGGAAGCTCTACAACCGAGTAAGTGTTTATATGCTTTCATTTACCGCTTTCATATACATATAACTGTATTGTGGGGCTGTTTCGCTGTAAGTCTTCTTTCATAAACCCATATCAACTGTGTAATAATAGTATAGATATTTAGAGTTTCCCCGACAACTACGTCTAGAACTAGGTGACGCCGTTTCGTTTATTCGTAGAAATAGACAACTAGATCCCCAATAGGATCACCAGATACAGTCTTCTCTTCGGTTGTCCTCATTAGGAATTGTCAAGAAACTCTACTCCCAGAGATGAATGTATTCTCCGTGGATGGTATCTTTGAGTTTCTTCCAAATTCTCGAACTTTCCTGGCTTGATCTATTCCTTGTGAATAGCCTGTCTTGAATTTCTCGGGGTTTGGGGACCCACGGGCTTCTTAAAAGCATCGGCCTCCTCTTGGGCATCGTACAAGGACCCACAGGCTTCCTAAAAGCAACCCCACCTCCTCTTGGGCTTAGTACAAGGACCCACTGGCTTCTTAGAAGTTTACAGCCTCCTCTTAGGCTTCGTATAATGATCTCTTCCTCCGGGAATAATAGCCTCCTCTTGGGCTTCGTACAAGGACCGATCGGCTTCTTAAAGTTTCCAACCTCCTTTTGGGCTTCGTACAAATTGTCGCGACGACCTCCTAGAGGTATAGGAACAGAACTTAGTCATCTGCATAGAACAGTCCTTTCATAGAGTCTACTACTGTTTCTCAATGCATAGTACAAAAGATGAAACTCTAGACTTGGACAGTCTAATTTCCTTGAGTCTCTAAGACATTCTCAAGCACCCTTCAAGAATAGGAAGGAAACCCGTGGACTCGGACAGTCTTAATACCCTTCAGATTTCCCACTTCCTTAAAGAACAGGAATAACCCGGATCCTCGAATCAAATCCTTGAGTACAGTGTTGCTCATATAAGAACTGATTTTCTCTTTCAAAATCAGTATACTGGACCTGTCACTCAATTGAAACAGTCACAATAGCCTCCTCTTGGGCTTTGTATAATGATCCTCCCCAGCGGAGTTAAACAACGTTCAACCTCTCTCTCGGGCTTTGTACGAGACACATAAGAGCCTCCCTCGTTGAGACAATCACCCTTTTGCCTCCATCTCGGGCTTTATACGAGATACAAAAAGGTTCTTATTGAGCAAAACAAACAACAGTCTCCATCTCGGGCTTTGTACGAGATACAAAAAAAACTCTCTTGTTGAGTCAAATAGCCTCCATCTCGGGCTTTATATGAGATACCAAAAGACTCCCTCGTTGAGTCAAAACCTTTTAGCCTCTCTCTCGGGCTTTGTATGAGACACATATTAGCCTCCTCTTAGGCTTTGTATAAGAAAACCACTGGTTGATCCAATCAACCTTTTAGCATCAAAATTGTGCCTCGTTCACAGTACACAAACATCAATAACTCCTTCCCCTTCATCTAATTGCTGTAAGCGGCAAGCCTCTGGATCATCTACATCCATGCCAATGTCCCTCTTTTAGTATGAGAAATTCCTAAGGAAAGATGGCATTGCTCTACACTGAGTTAAAGTCTTCTCCTTCAGGTTAAAATCCCCTTTAAAGGAAATTATGGCATTGCTGGATTCACACATCCCGGTTAAAGTAATTCTCCTTTATAAACAGTTGTGACATACAACCCCCCCTTTAGAGATGACAAATTCTCTCTAAGGTCAACACCTTTAGCTTCACATCTTGGGCTTTGAACAAGATACAAACTGCTTTCAGCTTCACATCTTGGGCTTTGAACAAGATACAAATAGACTCTTTAGCTTCATATCTTGGACTTTGAACAAGATACAAACTACCTTTCGCTTCACGTCTTGGGCTTTGAACAAGACACCAAAACAACCATTTCCTCCCATAGAATAGGAGGAACTACGATCGCTTTGATTTCCCTGTTTCGGTAAACAGGAATACGTAGGCATAAGATTGAAAGAAAAAATCTTAGCGAGCACACTAAACAAAAACCCAAAATCCCATACTCTCATACATTCGTCCTAACATCCTAACCAATAGCCTAAAGCACCCCTTGTCAACAAAATAACCTAGGAGAAACCCCGAATCTTTGTAGCATCTGTAAACCAACAGTTTTGACTGTTTAATCTTAGTATGCAAGCAGGGTTAATTGGAGACATCTATTTCCCTTCCTTCATAAGCTTTAATAGGATAAAAAATGAATCGAGTTGTAGTACCAGAGCGATCGTGCTTCACAACCACATCCAAAAATCACTCGCTACAGACATAACAATAATATAATATAAAACAAATATTTTCCATAAATTTTAAGTCAATAAAAGTAATATTTTTCAGTCCCAGGTCGCGCTAAGCGAGCCCCGCCCGCGCTAATCGCGCAACTCTCTGCCTCGAAGAGGCGAAATTTCTCCAGACCGCGCTAAGCGGGCCCTGCGATTCTGCAGCCCAAAACCCTGCGATGACAGCAACAAACCAGCTGCGTTTTTCTGCACTAAACTCGATTTTTAACAGCAATTTTTCATAGATTTTGCACCAATAGCCTACATCTAACATTTTTAATTCAACCAAACAAATCAAACAAAACTAATTCATCAATTCCAATCATATTATCACAAAATCTTCCTAAAACCCTCATTTAACCCCATGGATTCCAACTTAGTGATTTCTACTTCAATACTTACATCATTTAACCCTTGAGAGATGAAAGAAATCCCACCCTTACCTTAAAGTGATGAGCTTTCCTAACTTCAATGGATTCTCCCTTTCTTCCTCTTGCCCTAGCTCTTCGCCCTCTTTCACTTTTTCACGTGGAATGAGAATAATTAACTCTCACTCTCTAATTCTCTCATATACCCCAATTAATGAGTCGCCTTATTTGCCCTCACTTAACCTTCGCCTAATTACCATAAAGCCCTTCCACTCACTACACCTCTTAATTATTTTGATTATCTTATTATATTAACATTATCACTCAACTAATGAAATAAATTAGTCAACAAATGATAAATTAAAATAATCCAATCAACATTACTCAACGCACCGCTAATCTCTATGTTATTAGCCATACACCCCTACTACGCCTAAGACCTACTACTTAAGGCCGCTACCCTTCACCACGGTACACAAAACACAACGAAAGTACAACCACACATAATCGATCATAATAACATATAATTTTTCGCAAATAATACTAAAAGGAAAATGGGGCGTTACAATGATAGTCACAATGTTCAGATATCGTTGTTACACTTAAACATTCAAAACTATCACCGTTAACACACGGCCATTGTTGTTGAAGCTCAAATATCATTATTTAACACAACAATAATCAATTAAAATAGAAGTCGTTGATGAAGAAGACAACATTGCAAATCAGTCAAGTCATCAACCACCTTCTCGTCTGAGCTACATTGAAGATCTGAAGCAAGGAGTTGTTGCTCGAAGCTTGCTCAACAAAGAAGACGAAGAAGAAGAAGATCTACAAGATGTCATCAACTGTCAAATCAACATACATCTGTGTAGAATCTGAAGATAGCAAGGAGCTGTTGCTCATATCTTGCTTGAACACTTATGTGTTCTTTTGTACTTAAACTTAAGAGTAATCTGCTTGTTAAGAAGCATCTTTGTAATCTCCTGTTTAACTAATTCTATATGAATTAGGATTCCTCGAGTGGTCAGTGTGACCGGAGACTTGAGAAGACAATGACTTGGTGTCATTGTGGGAAATCCTTAAATATGGTCAGTAAACGTTATATTCACTTGAGTTGAATCCCTGAACATTTAGTTGTGAAATCCTGATAGCAGATCTTGCGAGATTGGAACCTATTAGGTCAATGTTCGTTATATTCATTAAGTTGAATCCCTAAACGGTTCGTTGTGGGTTAGTCACGGCCGAGGTTGTGCAGGTTGTTACTCATCAGCGTTAGCCCGTGCATCTGTAATCGAGATTGATTATAGTGGATTAAGTCTTTGTGTTCAAGGCGTAATCACCTTGGAAGGGTGGACTGGATTAGCTTGAGAGTTGCTCAGGTGAACCAGGATATATCGTATGTTCTTTACTCTTGTTATACTTTAAGTTCTTGTTTATGTTTCTATATTAATTATCAAAAACTTACATAAGCAAGTCAGAACCTTGCAACTCAACTCTGATAAGCTTCCGCACTGCAAGTTCTGAATCAAGCATATCTTATTCAGTCTCTTCTCATTACTTATGCTTTATGCATTGAGCGGTCTGAATAATGCATCTCAAGTCAGAGTCTCTCAACGAACTCTGATATTCTCTTAATGCTTTAAAGACAAGAGGCGGAAAGTTTTTAAGAGTGATAACACAATTCAAATCGCCGCTTTCTTGTGTCTTTCTCGCACCTTCAATTGGTATCAGAGCTTAGGTTCTGTTATTGATGGATATCAAACACTTAACAGTGTCAGAAAAAGATCCAGATGCGGTGCGTCGAAATACTCTGGGAGAGATTTCAATCCACTTACAATTTCTGTATCAGTTGAGAAGTTGACTACATACTAAATTGTAATCAATCGGATTAATTAAGAAAGTCACTAATTCGAGAAGCTTTGAAGTTGTAAACAGTAGAATCTTCCTCAACTAAAGGTTGCTAGAAGATTGAAGAATCATCTGACAAGATAGACTCATCATATAAGAAGTAGTATCTGTTGAATGCTTATCTTAGAAGATACGTCTGAATAAAACCACATATCTGCTCAAAGATTGAATCATCAGAAAACAAGAAATCTTGTTTGCTGAAGATGATTTATTTATGAGTTTTTGAGATGTTTTCAAGAAAAGGATTAGGTCCACCCTTGAC
Organism: Lathyrus tuberosus; assembly: GCA_022829125.1. Lineage (NCBI taxonomy): Eukaryota > Viridiplantae > Streptophyta > Magnoliopsida > Fabales > Fabaceae > Lathyrus > Lathyrus tuberosus. The sequence goes on along the minus strand of JALAZF010000125.1, from coordinate 12,676,323 downwards.
TTTCTCGTTTAAAACTCATTAAGAACTTCTTCATGTAAAGAAGAAAGATTGTTGTTCTATGATTTTGAACTTCAGTATGAAGTATGCAGAAGAAACCTGTAGCTGAAGAATTCAAACTCTTAGAAGTGATTCAACATCTAGTGCTTAACTGATCAAGCAAGTTATAAGATTCAATGAAGAATTGAATATTGCCTTCCTGAAGAGATTTGTAGAAAAACTGAAGAATCTTCAGAAAGAGGAAATCTGGTAACTCTTCATAAATCTGATTAGGATGATTCTGAAGCATTGATTGTAATAACATAGACAATTAAGTTTTGTCAACTTGAGATTCTATCTCAGTTAAATCAACTTGAATTGGTCAGAATGTTATCTGATAATTCTCTCATAAGTTCATGTTGCATAAATTCTAAATTCAGAAGTAGCTTGACTAGATGTAAAGACAGAAGTCATTTACTTGAAGTCAGAAGGGAATTAAGTCTCTGATGTTTTTCAGAATGAAGATATCAGTAGACATTCCTTCAGAAGGAGATATGTTGTCAATCCTTGATCGATTAACTCTAAAAAAGTTAGATCAGCATTGCTAGAGCAAGGGTGTCATGCAACTATATCATGTGTTACACACGTGTTTTGATGATACTTGGTTCTGAACAAACTTTGCATCTATCTGAAGAAACCAAGGTCAGGAATGGTTAGGAAATAATTCTCTCTAGCACATAACCTCTCAGTGGTTCATGTTTAAGCTAAGGAATTAATAACCATCTGAGAACAAGCTTCCTCTTAAAAGAAGTCTGATGAAAGATAGATGCTTTGATGATTAAGATCAGAATCTATGTACTATGAAGACTGTTCTCAAAAGTCAGATGAGTGTTTCTAAACAAAAGAATGAAAAGATCATCTGAAGTAAAGAGTGATTCTTGAGATCAGAGTTCAGTGAACACCGACATCCTTCAATCATCAGAATGCAAGGCTATCAGAAGCTATATTGAGAATACTCTTATCTGACACACTGGGAATCAGAGTTAGAGAGTCTGAAGAAAGTCAGAAGCTCAAACGCAAGACAACACAAGTCAGAATGAAATGCGCTCAGACCAGAATCGCTGTGAAAAAGAATTTAGAATCTCTAAGGTATGTTTTTGTTTTTTTTAATATGATTGATTAAATAAAAATTAACAATTTTCTGATAAATAAAAATAATCATGATGTGAAATTTTCTCTTCTTTCGAGAAAAATCTTTTGACCATATTTACACTCTAGATATCCTTAGTCATAATTGCAAACCTTAGTCATCATGTAAGTTGTCTCTCGAAAATGAGCTAAAACACCTTTCGTATAACAAAAGAAATTCAAATAAGCGAAATCATAAACTGACAAACTAGGATCTGCTCTCCTGGTGAAAATAGTAAAAATCTTTATACTCATCCTTACATGTGTACTCAATAGATATATAGATAATAATTATTCTTGGAACTAGGCATTGAGTCTCTCGGTTTTCACTTCAAGTTAATGGTTTCAAAAGCCACTCTAATTAATATCCTATGTTAGGATCAGTTTTGCTATCTCTAGATGCTCATTTGAAATCTTAACCGTACTTTACTTTTTACAAAGACCGGTCACATCATCTAAATTCGTGTCACCTAATGTGTACTTGATCTATGTTATCCTTAGGTTAGGTACAACTCATTTTTACCGATTTAGATATACATATATAAGTCACCCCTTCTTATCAAATGATATCACACACACAAATCCCTCTATCACTAAATCATTAGTGTCAAAATCCTGTCTTCCATTTATTATCATGCCTCCAACAACCTTTTTAGGAAACGAAGACCTTCTTGAAATCATTCATGAAAAACAATTTGTGATTGATGTTCCTCCTCTTACTAGTAGCATTGCTAGCAGCCTTGTAGATGCGTTCTATAAACAACAATGGACTAGATATTCCACCATGTTGGAGAAACCAATTTATATGAATCTAGTTAAGGACTTCTGGAAGCATGTTGTCCTTAATCCTGAAAGTAGGTGTATCACCTCTTATTTTTTTGAAGTCCCCATCTCCATAAATTCTTTCTCAGTCACTCTCGCAGCTGGATGCAAAAATGTTGGAATCACTGTTGATTTCGACAGAAACAAGTTCTTTGTTGCTAATAGATTTACCTTTCTTCATGACCTGGCATCGGGATATAAACCCGTCAATCCTGAAAATCTCCTATCCATTCCCAAAGCCTGGTACACGCTTGTGCTGTCAAACTTTCTTCCCAGAGGAGAACACCATGACATACTGCGATATCATGACCATGAATTCATCCATTTTCTAATGAATGATATTCAGATAAACCTACCACAAACAATCTTCAACTGTCTCTGGAAATCCATCTCTGAGTCCAAAAATAACACAAAGTCCTTCATTCCTTATGGAAGAGTTTTGTCTGAGATTTTCTTCAGAGAAGGATTAGTTAAAATGATTAAAGAGAAAATTGCAGAGGACGGTCCTGAAAACTTTCCAGAGGACTGCTTGTTGAAGACAAACTGTGAAATCTTTAGAAACTAGAAAAAGCAGACTTATCCTTGTTTGACAAGTGTTTTCTTTTTGTATGTCCTTCTTATGATATTGTTTAAATCGTATATGTTCGAAGTCCTTATACTAGTGCTAAGTTTGCTCTTGAATTAATTAGGTCTAAGAAATAGTCTAAAATTATGTCTGTGAAACCTTATTAACTAATGTAGTATCTTCTTTTTCGATTAAGTAAATGGTTAACTCTCACGATTAATAGATCACCTTGTACTGCTCAAGATTGAATTTATATTCTGACATATATTATGAGAAATTTAAATTTAATAAGTATATACATATATCATTTGATAGACATATGAAATATTTTTTTGTGGCTCAAGAAACCGTCATCATTAAAATCTATTCGTTACATAGGAAAATAGTTATTAACCACGATCGATTAGTTTTTCCCCATTAAGTGAGTAACTGCTCCCTTCCATCTTTCACGTATACACGTCTTTCAGCATACCCTAGGTAATCATAACCAACCTAGGAAAAGACAAATACAAATCTTTTGTATTGATTTAGTCACTACTATCATTAAATTTTCTCCACTCTCATTTATTTATAAATAGTAGGAATTTTCTTCATTCAATCCTCATCTAAACTGTCATCTTCCTGAACCCTTATTTATATTACAACTATGTCTGGTCCAACCTTCACTGGAAGTAAAGAAAATTTAGAAGTCATCTCTGAGAAAAGACCAAACCTACCTCGTCTCAAAGATGATGGTCTGGAAATAATAAAGAGCATGCAAATCCAGTTTTGGCATGGCTACTACTCTCTGCTAAATGGTCCCGTATTTCCGATATTGTCAAGGAATTCTGGAAATATGCCAGGGTCAGTAATGACGGGAACACTATCTGGTCTGAAGTCTATTTTCACCCGATCGCCATCTCTGTTTCCTCAATAGAGAAAATCATTAAATGTGTCTCTTCCGGAGTCACGATTGATGACTATCAATCTGACTTAAGCATGGTGGAGAGGTGCAAAATTTTGTTTTATGATTCGGTTCCTTATGAACCAAACAACCCAGAGAAGCTTCTTCCTTCTCCCAAAACATGGTTCAGATTCTCTCTAACCAACCTACGCCCTCATGCAACTGCAAGGAGCACCTTGACTCATGATGACAGAGTTTTTGTCTTCCTCCTAACGCATCACTTTAGGATCGACCTTCCAAAGACTATTTTCAACCATCTGAAACACTCTATTAAAGTTTCAAGAACTTAGATGCAATCTTACATTCCTTATGGTAGAATACTATCTGAAATAATGCTGAAGGGAAAGGCCTAGCAGGCTTGGACCAGGACCTTCAGTGGTTGAAACAAGATGTGCAAGAGTGGACAATATTGAAAATCTTGATGATTAAATCTTGGTGTCTTACTAGTCATTGTCATGTTTTGTTGCTTAGATATAAATTTTTTATTTTGTGTTGATGTCTCTATCTCATTCTCTGCTCTCTGTATGGTTCCAACTCAACTATTTAATGAAATTATGTTACCTTATGTGCCAATTATTATACCCATACCAATCGCTTGAGACTCGTTATCATACTTACCATATCTAAAATGATTAAATGCTCAAACTTTTTGATGATGTCAAAAAGGAGGAGAAAAGATATTTTGATAAAAATCTTAAAACGAGAATGCAAACTCAAACAAGTAAATCAATCATATAAAATGCATTTATCACTAACATTTGATGTTTAAACCGAGGAACTCTGAACAAGTTCACTAGGCATTCTTAGAACAGGTTTAAGAAAGAAGAACTTTGTTAAAAGTTCTTATGAACTGTCTGTTCATATGATCGAAGTTGTACACTTCGTGAACATGTGTTCAGAATCAGATTTACTCAGTACTGTTCGGAAGTTGAGAACTTTCTGAAAGTAAAAGTAATCGTGATTCTTGTTTCACTTGGTTCATAAGTTGTAAGCTGTCTGAGAATATGATATTCAGAACTTAAGAATCAGAAGAAGAAAAGCTCTTAAAGCTCTCAAGACAAAGTCTACATTCCAAGATGCTTTTTCAGAAGAACTGTGAAAATTAGAAGTTGAAGACTGTCTGAAGATCTGGATTGAAGGTCCAATAAGAAGAAGTTCTGATTTTGTCCAAGAATTCAACTCAAGAGAAAATGATTTGGTATCAGACAAAATCTACATTTGCATACTACGAAAATACCCTTCAATTGGTATCAAACTCAACCTACAATTGTATCTGACTAAGAATCTTGATTAACATTGGTATCAGATTCATAATCAAGCTTTGATTGATCACTAAATTATCCTTCTATTGGTATCAGATCAAGAATCAAGCTTTGATGAACCACTGAGTTGTGACAGTAACAAGGTTCTGAGATGAAGGCCTGTGTTCAAAGTCAAACTCTGAAAAGTCATGATCTTAACTGGTGATCAAAATTAGTATATCTGAATTATGATTCTGGAGATCCCAATATTTGACTTATAGCAATCAAGGGGAGACTGCCCAGTAGATTCAAATGTTAAAATCTATTATCTTCACCTAGTCTGAAACTCAGGGGGAGTTTCTTAAGACAGAGTCTGTTTTTGATAAATAATGTGGCTAAGTTATTAGAAGAGAACTGCTTTGTTTTCCGTGCTAAAATGATTCTGCTGAAAAGTAGAAAATGCTTCAGATGATTCTGAAGATTATGAGCTCTGATACGATGACCAAAGGAACTAAGTTCTAAAGATCTGAAGACGAAAGTTCTGATGAACTAGTCCAGATGCTGAAGACTTTTGTCTCCTTAAGACAAGATAGAGAAGTATTCCTTTTCTATTCCTTGTTCTGGCAACTCAAATTGTTATTTTGTGAGTCTTTGGATTATATGAGATTCTAGATGATCACAGATGAAATTTTGAGGTAAACACATTCAGGGGGAGCTGTTGTTCTGGACTCTGAATATGTTATGTTTGGTGATTACCTTGTATAAAATGTTCAATCAAAATACTTGATTTTGTCATCATCAAAAAGGGGGAGATTGTTAGAGCAAGAGTTGTCTCTACACGTCGTCTCTATGTTTTGATGATAACAATGTGTATTTGTGAAAGAACCATTTTATGTTCTAACGCGTATTGTGTGCAGATCATAATCATAGAATATATCAGATCCAACAAGCACCAGCAAGATATGCGTAAATGATAATATGCGAGTTTTTATCTGTGACACAAGTCACAAGAAGAAAGTATGCTTCTGTATCTGATCATGATCAGTCAGATCCAAGGATGCCGATATTGCTGTTGCAATGCTCTTGTGGATGCTCTCTGAAAGTGGTTATGGTTCTGAAGATAGCGAAGCTTCGGAAGAGATAATCTTCCGGAGAATCGAAGTGCTGAAGATTCTCATGACTTGAAGTTCTGAAGGCTGAAGGCTCTGAAGACCAAGTGCAGAAAGACTCTGAAGACTTATGTGTTCTAAAGATTATGGTTCCAAAGGTCAAGTGCTGAAGACTCTGAAGACAGATTCCTAATGGACAAGTTCTAAAGATTCTGAAGACTTGAAGAAGTGAAGATAACGAGTTTCAAGACAAATGATGAAGTTCTGAAGATAGATTCCTAATGGACAACTTCAGAAGACTGTAGACTTGAAGATTCAGAAGAACCAGTTATAAAGTCTCTACTCATGCTTCAATTAATTACCATCCGAAGCCTCTGAAGATTTGAAGACAAATGTTACCGTTGTCAATGACTGTACACAGTACCAAAAAAGATATATCCTGTCACTTCTGATACAGTAAAAAGTAGATGTGTCAGTACAGCTTTCATCATTGCACAACGACTCTTTTCAAACAGCCAATAATAAATCAAACGGCTATATTTTACTTGGTTATTTAAAGAAAGGAGTAAACACTTCTGAAAGTGTCAATGATGAATCAATTGTTGAGTCACTGTGGAATCAAAAGTGATGATAGTCACAATGTTCAGATATCGTTGTTACACTTAAACATTCAATACTATCACCATTAACACACGACCATTGTTGTTGAAGCTCAAAGATCATTATTCAACACAACAACAATCAATTGAAACAGAACCCATTGATGAAGAAGACAACATTGCAAATCAATTAAGTCATCAACCACCTTCTCGTCTGAGCTACATTGAAGATCTGAAGCAAGGAGTCGTTGCTCAACAAAGAAGACGAAGAAGAAGAAGAAGATATACTAGATGTCATTAACTATCAAATCAACATACATCTGTGTAGAATCTGAAGATAGCAAGGAGCTGTTGCTCATATCTTGCTTGAACACTTATGTGTTCTTTTGTACTTAAACTTAAGAGTAATCTGCTTGTTAAGAAGCATCTTTGTAATCTCCTGTTTAACTAATTCTATGTGAATTAGGGTTCCTCGAGTGGTCAGTGTGACTGGAGACTTAAGAAGACAATGACTTGGTGTCATTGTGGGAAATCCTGAAATTTGGTCAGTAAACGTTATATTCACTGACTTGAATCCCTGAACGTTTAGTTGTGAAATCCTGATAGTAGATCTTGCGAGATTGGAACCTATTAGGTCAATGTTCGTTATATTCATTAAGTTGAATCCCTAAACGGTTCATTGTGGGTTAGTCACAGCTGAGGTTGTGCAGGTTGTTAGTCACCGAAGCTAGCCAGTGCATCTGTAAGCGAGATTGATTATAGTGGATTAAGTCCTTGTGTTCAAGGTGAAATCACCTTGGAAGGGTGGACTGGATTAGCTTAAGAGTTGCTCAAGTGAACCAGGATATATCGTGTGTTCTTTACTCTTGTTATACTTTAAGTTCTTGTTTATGTTTCTATATTAATTATCAAAACCTTACATAAGTAAGTCAGAACCTTGCAACTCAACTCTGATAAGCTTCCGCACTACAAGTTCTGAATCAAACATATCTTATTCAGACTCTTCTCGTTATTTACGCTTTATGCATTGAGCGGTCTGAATAATGCATCTCAAGTCAGAGTCTCTCAACGAACTTTGATATTCTCTTAACGCTTTAAAGACAAGAGGCGAAAAGTTTTTAAGAGTGATAACACAATTCAAATCGCCACTTTCTTGTGTCTTTCTCGCACCTTTACATCTTTCATCCTTTTCGTATGCTGATGCCGAGGAAACTGTGGGAACTCTGTTCCAAGCTCTTTTCGTCGATGATAAAGCTGTTAAGAATAATGGGTTGCCTATGTCTTCTTTGAAAGATGCTATGCATGTATTAGAGACTGGTTGGTCTGATGGTTGGGGCCGAGTTATTGATGTGGTTGATAATAAAGATAGATCTGGTTTAGGCTTTGTGCCTGGTACAATTAAAAGAGATCTGAAACGTATTAATGAGGCCTTTCACAGTGCTAGATTCACCAACAAAGATCACTCTACTGCCACAGTCATCAAAGACGATCAAGAATATGAAATTGATCCCCTGGAATGGGAGCCATACCTAGATGATCCTGAATACTTTTCTGAGACAAAAGATGCATATGTACCTTTTTATTCCCCTCGACCTAGGCTTAAAGAACCTGAATATGAAGTCAGTGCCATCATTGAAGATGATGAAGAGGAAGAATTTTTTTATTTTGTGACGAATGGACATATCTGCCAGAATTGGATAGCTATTGATGTTCCCACTATTATTCATATTTCAAAGTAATTTGTTTTTGTTTCTTTCAAAATTCCTTTCACTCTGCCCAAGGTGAAAGTGAATATGTGAGGGCTTTGTTTCAACTATTATCATCATTAATAAAATGTTATTTTGTTTATCCATGTTATGTTTTTTCCCTTTTGCTTTATTTTTGAAAAATGGTAACATAAAAAACCAAAAAATAATAATGTGATAATCATTTTTATTTGCATAATACTTGCATTCTTGTTCATATTCTAAAATCAAACATAAAATCATTGTGCTGATTGATTGATAAGCCCATTGAAAACAATGACCCTATGCCCTCTCCCAACTTTGAGTTCCTTGTGTTTGGAGCTGAAGAAGAGGATTTTGAGGAGATTCCAGATGAAATTTCTCGATTGCTTGAGCACAGGAAAAAACCATTCAGGCTCATGAAGAGCCGGTGGAATTGGTTAATTTGGGTTCAGAGGAAAATAGAAAAGAAGTCAAGATTGGGGCACTGCTTCAGACAGATGTTAAGAAGAGGATAATAGAGCTTCTTAGAGAATATATTGATGTGTTTGCTTGGTCCTATCAGGATATGCCAAGTCTTGATACTGATATTGTGAAGCATAAATTACCGTTGAAGCTTGAATGTCCACCAGTTAAGCAGAAATTGAGAAGAACTCATCCCGACATGGCTGTTAAGATCAAAGAGGAAGTTCAAAAGCATATTGATACTAGTTTTCTTGTTACTGCTAAGTATCCTCAATGGGTGGCCAATATTGTGCCTGTTCCAAAGAAAGACGGAAAAGTCTGAATGTGTGTTGACTATAGAGATTTGAATAAAGCAAGTCCGAAAGATGATTTTCCATTACTACACATTGATATGTTGGTAGATAATACTGCCAAGTTCAATATCTTTTCTTTTATGGATGGATTTTCCGGTTATAATTAGATAAAGATGGCACCCGAGGATATGGAAAAAAATAACATTCATTACACCCTGGGGAACATTTTGTTACAGAGTGATGCCCTTCGGTTTGAAAAATGTTGGTTCAATGTACCAGAGAGCTGTGACCACTCTGTTCCATGATATGGTACATAAGGAAATTGAGGTCTATGTGGACGATATGATTTGTAAATCGAAGACTGAAGAAGATCATATTGAGTATTTGTTGAAGCTGTTTCAACGTTTGAGAAAGTTTAAGCCCCGTTTGAATCCTAATAAATGCACTTTTGGTGTCTATTCTGGAAAGTTGTTGGGCTTTATTGTCAGTCAGAAAGGCATTGAAATTGATCCTGGTAAAGTCAAAGCTATTCAGGAAATGCATGCGCCCAAAACATAAAAACAAGTAAAAGGATTCTTGGGACGTTTGAATTATATCTCTCGGTTTATATCCAATATGACTGCTACATGTGCGCCGATCTTCAAGCTTTTCTGCAAAGATCAGGGCTGTGTATGGAAAGAGGATTGTCAGAAGGCTTTTGAAAGAATTAAAGAGTATCTTCTTGAACCTCCAATTTTGTCTCCTCTCGTGGAAGGAAGACCTCTGATTATGTATTTAACCGTGTTAGAAGAGTCTATGGGCTATGTTCTGGGTCAACAGGATAAATTTGGTCGAAGAGAATTTTCCATTTATTACCTGAGTAAGAAGTTCACTGATTATGAGTCTCGATACTCAATGCTTGAGAAGACATGTTGTGCTTTAGCTTGGGCTACCAAGCGCCTCTGCTAGTATATATGTTGAATCATACAACTTGGTTGATATCCAAAATGGATCCGATCAAGTATATTTTTGAAAAGCCTGCTTTGACTGGGAGGATTGCTCGTTGGCAAATGTTGTTGTCAGAATATGATATCGAATTAAAAAAGCGATAAAAGGAAGTGTTTTGGATGATCATTTGGCACACCAACCAATTGATGATTATCAACCAATCAGGTTTGATTTTCCTGATGAGGATATTATATATCTAAAGGTCAAAGATTATGAACCATTACCTGAAGAAGGGCCAGAGCCTGGATCCCGTTGGGGTTTGATTTTTGATGGAGCTATTAATGAGTATGGCAATGGTATTGGGGCAAAAATTGTTACTCCTCGTGGTTCTCATATTCCTTTCATTGCAAGGTTGATTTTCACTTGCACAAATAATGCGGCAGAGTATGAAGCGTGTATTATGGGCTTGGAAGAAACTATTGATTTAAGAATCAAGATTCTTGATGTGTACGGCGATTCAACCGTGGTGATTAATCAGATTAAAGGGGAATGGGAGACACGTCAACATGGTTTGATTCCTTATCGAGATTATGCAAGAAGGTTGTCAACTTTCTTCAATAAGGTTGAGTTTCACTATATACCCAGAGAAGAGAAGAGAATGGCAGATGCTTTAGCAACTATATCTTCCATGATTGTGGTAAATCGGTGGAATGATGAGCCAAAAATTGATGTTATGTGTCTTGATAGACCAGCTTATGTGTTTGCAGTTGAAGAGGTCGTTGATGATAAACCGTGGTATTATGATAGTAAATGCTTTCTTAAGAATCAAGAGTACCCACTTGGGGCATCCAAGAAGGATGAGAAAACATTCAGAAGATTGGCTAGTAGTTTCTTCTTGAATGATGATGTGTTGTATAAGAGAAATTATGACATGGTCTTGCTCAGATGTGTGGATAGACACGAGGCAGACATGTTGATGAAAGAAATTCATGAAGGATCCTTTGGTACCCATGCCAATGGACATGCAATGGCCAAAAAGATGTTAAGGGCGGGTTACTATTGGCTGACAATGGAATATGACTGTTGTAAATATGTGAAGAAGTGCCATAAGTGCCAGATTTATGCTGACAAAATTCATGTGTCTCCAACTCCTTTCAACGTTATTTCTACTCCATGGCCTTTCTCCATGTGGGGCATTGATATGATTAGAATGATTGAGCCTAAAACGTCAAACGGACACCATTTCATATTGGTGGCTATTGACTATTTTACCAAGTGGGTTAAAGTGGCATCATATGCCAATATGACCAAGCAAGTAGTGGTTCGGTTTATCAAGAACGGTATGGCATTCCGAGCAAGATTATCACTGATAATAGGTCGAATCTTAATAACAAGATGATGAAGGAATTATGCGATGAGTTTAAGATTAAGCATCATAATTCTTCTCCTTACAGACCTAAGATGAATGGGGTTGTTGAAGCTGCTAATAAGAATATCAAGAAGATTTTTCAGAAGATGGTTGTTACATACAAGGATTTGCATGAGATGCTACCTTTTGCTCTGCATGGGTATCGTACATTCGTCCATACTTCAACAGGGGCAACCCCCTTCTCTCTTGTTTATGGTATGGAAGCAGTGCTCCCTATAGAAGTTGAAATCCCTTCTATGAGAGTTTTGATGGAAGCTGAATTGTCTGAGGCTGAATGGTGTTAGAGTAGGTACGATCAGTTGGATTTGATTGAAGAGAAAAGAATGATGGCCTTGTGTCATGGCCAGCTATATCAATAGAGGATGAAGAAAGCTTTTTATAAGAAGGTTCAACCTTGTGTGTTCAGAGAAGGCGACCTCGTGCTACAAAAGATCTCGACTTTTACCACTGATTATAGGGGCAAGTGGACTCCTAATTATGAAGGCCCATATTTTGTTAAGAGAGCCTTCTCTGGCGGTGCATAAAATCTTACAACTATGGATGGTGAAGAGTTCACTCGTCCTGTGAATGCCGATGCAGTCAAGAAATACTTCGCCTAAAGAATAAAAGAAAAACTCGCTAAGTTGAAAACTTGAAAGGGCGGCTTAGGCAAAAATGAGCATCTCGGTGGGCTGAAAACCCGAAAAGGCGGTCCAGGCAAAAATTAGAGACAAAAATAGAAATAATCATCCTGGTAGATTGAAAACCCGAGGGGGTAATCTAGGCAAAAGTTAGGGATTATGGAAAGTAACAACATCTGGCCGATCTTGATCATTTGAAGCAACACTGTTTGTCAATGATTCTCATTCAACCATTCTCAACGGAAGTTTTGAGCACAATGGAATTCAAATTTATTAGGGAGAATAGTGGTCATTGTATTTCAATGTAACCCTTTCCATGTATTTACCATTTTTCAAACTTTGTAATGATCCATGGAGTTACGCCATTTGCGGACTACCATTCTATTAATAAAATTTGGGCTTTTGTCCCTTTATTTGCAATTCTTAATTTATTTCTGTTTGCAAAATTTCATTTATAGTTGATGATGATTTTTGAAATAAAATGTGAATAATTGATTTAAACCTTGAAATTTATAAAAGCATTTTCCTTTGATTTATGAATACAAAAAGGAATGTCAACGGTTATGTGAGAGCAAGAATTGTCTCTACAAGTTAAACTATGTTTTGATGATAACAATACGTATTTGTGAGAGAACCAGTTTATGTTCTAACGTGTTGTGTGCAGATCACAAGAATAGAAGATATCAGAACCAACAAGCACCAACCAGAAGTACGTAATTGATAATATGCGAAGTTACTATGTGTGACACAAGTCGCAAGAAGCAAGAGCGCTTCTATATCTGATCATGATTAGTCAGATCCAAGGATGCTGATATTGTTGTTGCAATGCTCTTGTGGATGCTCTCTGATAGTGGTTAAGATTCTTAAGAAAGTAAAGCTTATTAAGAAGATACTCTAGAGAACCGAAGTACTGAAGACTCTCATGACTTGAAGCTCTGAAGGCAGAAGGCTCTGAAGACCAAGTGCAGAAAGGCTCTGAAGACTTACGAGTTATAAAGCAAAGGATAATGTTCTTAAAGACAAGTTCTGAAGTTCTGAAGACTGGTTCCTAATGGACTTCTTCAAGAGACTAAAGACACGATGCATCAGATATCCTGTTAAGAAGACTTTACTCATGCTTCATCAAGTTAACCATCAGAAGCCTCTGAAGATTGGAAGTCAAATGTTACCGTTGTGAGTAACTGTACACACTGCCCAAGAAGATATCTTATCGCTCCTCCCACAGCAAAAAGGATATGTGTCAGTACAGTTAATTATTACTCAAACGTCTCATTTCCAATGGCTAACGGTATTTCAAATGGCTACATTCCTGCTGGCTATTTAAAGGAAAGAGTTCTCGCTTCTGAATGTGTCGATGATTCAATCGATAATTTGATTAAGCCTATTGAGTCATGGTCTTAAGAATTCTATTATTCATCCATCGGATGCTTTGCTCATGAATCGACTAAGTCATTGTGTGAAGATATCAATAACTATGAGTTCTCGTTGTAACACTTAGAATATCCGAAGCTGTCACCAATTCACCCATGACCATTGTTGTTGAAGCTTAAAGATTGAATCAACACAAAAACAACAATTAGAAACAGAAGTTGTTGATGAAGAAGACAACATTGAAGATCAGTCAAGTCATCAACCACCTTCTCGTTAGGACTACATTGAAGATCTGAAGCAAGGAGTTGTTGCTCAAAGCTTGCTCACCCAAGAAGACGAAGAAGAAGAAGATCTACAAGATGTCAACAACTGTCATATCTAGATACATCTATGTAGTTTCTTACAGTAGCAAGGAGTTGTTGCTCATATCTTGCCTGAACACGTGTGTGTTCTTTGTACTTAAACTTAGGAGTAATCTGCTTGTTAAGAAGCACTATTGTAATCTCCTATTGAACTAATTCTTGGTGAATTAGGATTCCTTAAGTGGTCAGTGTGACCGGAGACTTGAGAAGACAATGGTTGGGTGTCATTGTGGGAAATCCTGAAATATGGTCAGTAGCGTTATATTCATTGTGATGAATCCCTGAACGGCTACCTATGGAAATCCTAGCAGTAGATCTTGTGAAGATTGGAACCTGCAGGTCAATGTTCGTTATATTCACTGAGTGAATCCCTGAACGGTTCATTGTGTGTTAGTCACCGGCGTGGCCCGTGCATGTGTAATAGAGTTTGGTTATAGTGGATTAAGACCTTGTGGTCAAGGCGAAATCACCTGTGGAGGGTGGACTGGATTAGCCCGTGTGGTGAACCAGGATATATCGTGTGTTCTTTACTCTTATGTTTAAAATCTATGTTTATGTATAGAGTATCAGAACCCTATGTAAGCAAGTCAGAACCTTGCAGCTTAACTCTAATAAGCTTCTGCACTGCAAGTTCTGAATATGACGTTTAGTGCTCAGACTCTCACTAGTTCTTATAACCTGAGCTTAGCCAAGTCTGAATGTCTCATCCCAGATCAGAGTCTCTCAACAAACTCTGATATACCTGAGCATCTTAATCACAAGAAAGCAAAAAGTTCTCAAAAGAGCAAATACACAATTCAAACCCCCTTTCTTGTGTCTTTCTCGCACCTTCAATTGGTATCAGAGCATGGTTCTGCTATTAATGAATATCAAACACATAACAGTGTCAGAAAAAGATCTAGAAGAGGTGCATAGAAATACTCTGGGTGAGATTGAAGTCCACTTACAATTCTATAACAGTTCAGAAGATGACGGTGTACAAAATTGTAATCAATCATGTATTTGAGCAAATCACTGATTCTTGAAGTTATACAGTTGTTAAACAACTAAAATCATCCTTCTTAAAGATTGCAGAATCATCTGATAAGATAAGTTTATCAGATAAGAAGTAGTATCTGTTGAATGGTTATCTTGAGAAATATGTGTGAATAAACCACATAATTGCTCAACGCTGAATCATCAGAAAACAAGAAGTCTTGTTTGCTGAAGATTAATTCTCTATGAGTTTTGAGATGTTTTCAAGAAACGGATTAGGTCCACCCTTGACTTTCTCTTTTAAGAACTCATTCAGAACTTCTTCATGTAAAGAAGATAGATTGATCTCTGACTTTTGAAACTTCAAACAAAAATCTATTGATATAAGATATCTGAAGAATTCAAACTTTTAGAAATGATTCAGCATCTGAATCCTGAATGATCAGAAGTGAAAAGGATTCAAAGAATTACTGAATATTGTCTCCATGGAAAACTATGCAGAAAAATTGGAATAATATTCAAGAAGAAGAATATAAAGGACTCATCAAGTTCTTGATCAAAGATGAACTCTTAAGTTTTGATTAAATCAGTATAATCAAGTTCTGACAATCTTGAGATCATGTCTCAGACAAATCAAATGTAGTGATCCGATCACTATTTGATAAGTTGTTAAGAACCTCTCAAGTACTGGAGTCAGAAGACTTTAAATCAAGCTGTCTACTTTATGACAAAAGATCCCTAAGTCACTGATGTCCTTCAGAAAGAAGAAATCAGTCAATGCTTTGTTCTTGAAAGTAGATATGTTATTGGTCTCTGATAAGTTAACTATGAGCTAGTCAGAAGTGCATTGTGAGATCAAGATGTTGAATTTAACAGAAATTGGTTGTAGTACATTGGTAAGCGCTTGATCCTATACATGAGGAGTATTTAATGTTGTGAACATGCTTGGTGATACTCAGCTCCAAACAAGACTCATACTTGACTTAAGAAACAAGTCAAATTGTTGTGTGCTTCAAATGACTATTTCTCAGTCTGAGGAACTAGTTCTGGAGCAAGGTTACTTAAATCAGAACCAGATCAACTTGCTGACTATTAGAAGAAACATGCTTGAGAATCAGTGTCTCTAATCAAACCAGTCACTGGTGAAGAAGCTCGTGTGAACGAGAAATAAATTCTGGCTATAGAATAAGAACTTGATCAATCCTCAAAGAATGAAGTTCCATGATCTAGAAGGTTTATTGGAACTCAGTAGACTCTTAAAATAAGTCTAAAAGGAAAGGAGAAGTTGTCAGAAACAAGGCACAACTTGCTGCTCAAGAATACAACCAATCCTTACTTGAATTGTCAGATTTGAAGAAATATGAGTATTATTCTCCTTCAGTAAACCTTAACATCAGATGGATGTGACGAATAAGAATGCAAGTAAATCTTGAAGAATTCAAGAACCTACAGCAGCTCACTCGGAGGTAAGCAGCTTCAGAAAAGGTGGTGTTCAAGAACTTTGAACGGAAAGCATTCACAAAAGGTACGGCATGGAAACCTCAGATTCTCTAAAAAGACATATCAGAATCAAGATAAAGATTTTAGATAAGTCTGAGTAGATCTTTGTATCTTTAGGTACCTCTCCTCTCTTCACTCATGACTTATTAGACTTCATGATGAATTATTTAAAATATCTTGGTAGAAATCAAATCACTTTGTTATATCAGGTTAAGTCTCATAAGAAGTAATCCAAAAATATATCTGAAAATCTTTTGTCCTTCTCAAAATATGTCAGCACATGTCATATAAATAGTCTAACTAAGATCAGCCCGATAAGTAAAGATTCTCTCCATCACATCTCTCTGAGCCTGATCACTACCTAAAACTCATAAATACACCCCAACTATTCAAATCTAACTATCTCTCTCTCCTTCATGGAGTCCCCTAGATTAATCCGGCCTATGTCAAAAACCATAACGTTAATAAATACACTCATTCCTTTAGTTAGGAATATCTAAAACCTTCAAACCTCTTGAAATACATATCATAAATGGTTAATCGTTTCGCTTGTTGAATAACTCATTGAAAAGTGTATCGTCTTAGAAATATTGACCGTCACTAGGCATAGGCATAAACTGACTAGGTATGAATTGCTCTGAGTATTGGAAATAGCTAATATCTTTTTGGCAGCACAAGCGAATCTGCTCGCATTAATGATATAGTGTGAAGCTTTGTCTTGGGACTAAGACTATTTTGTGTCCCTACGAGTCAATGCCTTTAACCACGTCAAACATAACCCAATGACATTCACTGATCATACTCAACTCCTGTCTAAAGCATCTCACGCGTGATCTCTTGGCCTCCCCTAGATTATAGACTGTTAGACTCAATGTCTACTGACCGTTAATATCCTTGGAAATCAAAACCATTGCCTAAAATTTGTAGTTATCTTTAACTCATTTTTCTACTTAAGGCATTGTGACCACTCTTATGCATTCCCATCCTTTAGACTATCCCTACACATCTCAATAATCAATTTTCTCTGCTTCTCTCGTCCATTATTTCCAAACTATTCCTTCATTCCAATCATGACTCCAAGAACCTTTTACGGCAACGATGATCTCCTTGAGGTCATCAATGAAGTACGACCAAATCCATTGGATACTGATCATGATTTTCACCTTGGTATTCACTTCCAAGATTGGAATGGGTACTTGCGTATGCTTAGAGGCTCAATTTATCCAAACATCCTAAAACGCTTTTGGATCAATGGCTCTGTCAACAGCAATGGTATGTCCATCTCTTCAGACATCTATGGCCTCCCTGTCACCATCAACGTCACAAAAATTTCAGAAGCCATTGACTGTCCCCCAGGAGGTGTCACACCCAACTCTGCATCCATCAGATGCACCTCCGATGCTGAAATGCATTATCTGTTTGATAATGAATCTGCCTTTGAACCAACAAAACCCGAAAAGCTTCTGCCTTTTGTCCAAGGATGGTTTAAGTTCATTCTGACAAACATCAAACCTCGTGGCACAAACAAAGATTTTCTGTTTCATGATGACAAACTTCTCATTATATGTCTTCTCAGGCGAACTCCTATAGATCTATCCCAGGTCATCTTTGACCATCTTAAGGACTCCATCCTTCTATCAAGAACAACACATGAAACACTCATTCCCTATGGAAGAGTTCTATCAGAAGTACTCTTCAGAGCAGGAATCATGCAAGCAATCTGCAGAATTCATTGTGGCCCTGATAACGCTCTTGTTAGGAGTTTCTGTGAAACCTTTGACAGCAGTTGGTTCTCTTAGGAAAAAGATGAGTGCTAGTTAAAATTAGGTTAAGTTATTAGTGTGGACTAACCCATTAAGCATGTATCTGTACTGTTTGTGTTCATGCACGTATGATGATTAAAGCGTTGCTATCTTCTGTCTTATTCTTATTACTCATAACAGGATTAAATATGTTCTTAAAGCACTTTAAACATTATAATCCAAACAATCTTAATACTCACTCACCAAATAATGCATGCAATATAAATACAATGACATTATAATGAAGCGTTAACATCCTTCAAGGATAATACCATCACAAATTCAAAGCTTAGTAGATGCTTCCAATTCCTCTACTGATCCCATAGAAATTAGGAATATCTGGACTGAGTTCCATGAATGGATCTCAGAAGAGATTGTGAAACATAAGAGGTTGGCAATTACTCGAGCAGAAGAAAAGCTGCATGCCTCAAGAACTGATGACTCTGAGAGCCCACTCTCATCATCTTCATCTTTAGGCTCATTCTAGTCTAAGAATCCAGTTAATGAAGTCTAAGATCTATATGCTTTAATCTATGTTATATTCATGCTTTAAATTCCTTAATCTACTTAGGATTAGATCTAACATATGATCTAAAAATCTAAATCTATCTTTTGGCTCTGTGATAAGTATCGCTATAGAAATACTATCTCTAAAAGATGTTTCAAATGGTATCACTAAGTTTATGCTCATTACTGCACTTACTCACATACTTGATGAACCCCGAACATGCTTAACAACTTATATGTTCTAATATCCTTGATTCCATCTAATTATCCTTTAAATGCATATGCTATGTTAAATGATGGTTATCGATTAAAGATGTTTTCATATCTTATCAATTATGCTCAATGGTTAAATATTCCTGATAAATATATGATGTTGGTGAAACTCGAACAACGGGAGAGAAATATTCCTGATAAATACTTTTTGATGATGTCAAAAAGGGGGAGAAATATAATGATTTTGATTGAAAGAAGAATGCAGAAACTCAAACAACGTACTCGTATAAGATGCATTACTACTAATGTTTATTGTTTGATGTTCATCCGAGGAACTCTGAACAAGTTCACTAGGCATTCTAAGACAGGTTAAGAAAGAAGATGTATGAACTTCATTCACATGCTCAGAATCAAATCTACCCAGTACTGTTCAGATCATCTGTCAAGACAAAATCTAAGGATGTTCATTCAGATGAAATATGAAGTCAAGCAATCAAGACAAAATCTACATCTCAAGATGCTTACTCAGAAGAGTTGTGCAAGAACTGTCTGAAGATCAGGATAAAAGATCCAAGAAGAAGAAGTTATGATGCGTACCAAGAACCAATTTAAAAGTAAAATGATTTGGTATCAACCTAAATCAACAATTGGTAAATCAGACTATATACATACAAAGATTGGCATCAGACTCAGTCTGTATCCATCAGAGTGAAGATATGAGAAATGGTCAAAACCTTCATTGGTATCAACTGTAGCACATCAAGGAAATACTCTTCAAGTCATATAAAAAGAATTCCTTCAGTTGGTTTCAGAATCAGCATGCATTGGTATAAGAGTCAGCACATCACTTGTATCAGACTAATATTAAATCATGCGTATCAGATTCAGAATCAAGCGGTGATCACAAAAGTTAAAACCTTCAATTTGGTATCTGATCAAGAATCAAGAATTTATGAAACTATTGAGTTGTGATAGTAAAAAGATTATGTGGAAAAGACCTGCACTCAAATGACGAACTCCAGAAAAGTCATGATCTACATTGGTGATTGAAATCTTACAATCCTGAATTTTGATTCAGAAGATCCCAAAATCTGACTTATAGTAAGTAGGGGGAGACTTCCCGAAAGATACAACTGCAAAATCTAAAGTCTGAAACTCAGGGGGAGTTTCTTAAAAGACAATGTCTGTCTTTAATATACAACGAAGCTATGTTATTAGAACTGTCATGCTTGTGCAAAAATGAATCTAATGAAAAGTAGAAATTCTTCAGAAGACTCTGAAGATTACAGGCTCTGATACAACTACAAAGAACTGAGTTCTGAAGATCTGAAGATGGAAGTTCTGATGAACTAGTCCAGATGCTGAAGATATATCTGGTCCTTTAAAGACAAGATGGAGAAGTAACTCTTTTCTATTTCTTGGTCTGGTAACTCAAGGTGTTATTCTGTATATCTTTGGATCATATAAGATTCTAGATGATCACAAATAAAACATTGAGGATAACACATTCAGGGAGAGCTATTGTTCCAGACTCTGAATATGTTTATTTGGTGATTACCTCGTATAAAATGTTCAATCAAAATACTTGGTTTTGTCATCATTAAAAAGGGGGAGTTTGTGAGAGCAAGAATTGTCTCTACAAGTCAAACTATGTTTCGATGATAACAATACGTATTTGTGAGAGAACCATTTTACCAGAAGTACATAATTGATAATATGCAAAGTTACTATGTGTGACACAAGTCGCAAGAAGCAAGAGCGCTTCTGTATCTGATCATGATCAGTCAGATCCAAGGATGCTGATATTGTTGTTGCAATTCTCTTGTGGATGCTCTCTGATAGTGGTTAAGATTCTGAAGAAAACAAAGCTTATGAAGAAGATACTCTAGAGAACCGAAATGCTGAAGACTCTCATGGCTTGAAGCTCTGAAGGCGGAAGGCTCTGAAGACCAAGTGCAGAAAGGCTCTAAAGACTTACGAGTTCTTAAGCAAAGGATAACGTTCTTAAAGACAAGTTTTGAAGTTCTGAAGACTGATTCCTAATGGACTTCTTCAAGAGACTGAAGACATGATGCATCAGATATCCTGTTAAGAAGACTCTACTCATGCATCATCAAGTTAACCATCAGAAGCCTCTGAAGATTGGAAGTCAAATGTTACCATTGTGAGTAACTGTACACACTGCCCAAGAAGATATTTTATCGCTCCTCCCACAGCAAAAAGGAGATGTGTCAGTACAACTAATTATTACTCAAACGTCTCTTTTCCAACAGCCAACAGTATTTCAAATGGCTACATTCCTGTTGGTTATTTAAAGGAAAGAGTTCTCGCTTCTGAATGTGTCGATGATTCAATCGATAATTCAATTAAGCCTATTGAGTCATGATCTTAAGAATTCTATTATTCATCCACCGAATGCTTTGCTCATGAATCGACCAAGTCATTGTGTGAAGATAGCAACAACGATGAGTTCTCGTTGTAACACTTAGAATATCCGAAGTTGTCACCAATTCACCCATGGCCATTGTTGTTGAAGCTCAAAGATTGAATCAACACAACAACAACAATTAGAAACAGAAGCTGTTGATGAAGAAAACAACATTGAAGATCACTCAAGTCATCAACCACCTTCTCGTGAGGAATACATTGAAGATCTGAAGCAAGGAGTTGTTGCTCAAAGCTTGCTCACCCAAGAAGACGAAGAAGAAGAAGATCTACAAGATGTCAACAACTGTCATATCTAGATACATCTATGTAGTTTCTTAGAGTAGCAAGGAGTTGTTGCTCGTATCTTGCTTGAACACGTGTGTGTTCTTTGTACTTAAACTTAGGAGTAATCTGCTTGTTAAGAAGCACTATTGTAATCTCCTATTGAACTAATTCTTGGTGAATTAGGATTCCTTAAGTGGCCAGTGTGACCGGAGACTTGAGAAGACAATGGCTGGGTGTCATTGTGGGAAATCCTGAAATATGGTCAGTAGCGTTATATTCATTGTGATGAATCCCTGAACGGCTATCTGTGGAAATCCTAGCAGTAGTTCTTGTGAAGATTGGAACCTGCAGGTCAATGTTCGTTATATTCACTGAGTGAATCCCTGAACGGTTCATTGTGTGTTAGTCACCGGCGTGGCCCGTGCATGTGTAATCAAGTTTAGTTATAGTGGATTAAGACCTTGTGTTCAAGGCGAAATCACCTGTGGAGGGTGGACTGGATTAGCCCGTGTGGTGAACCAGGATATATCGTGTGTTCTTTACTCTTATGTTTAAAATCTATGTTTATGTATAGAGTATCAGAACCCTATGTAAGCAAGTCAGAACCTTGCAGCTTAACTCTAATAAGCTTCCGCACTGCAAGTTCTGAATATGACGTTTAGAGTTCAGACTCTCACTAGTTCTTGCAACCTGAGCTTAGCCAATACTGAATGTCTCATCCCAGATCAGAGTCTCTCAAAAAACTCTGATATACCTGAGCATCTTAATCACAAGAAAGCAAAAAGTTCTCAAAAGAGCAAATACACAATTCAAACCCCCCTTTCTTATGTCTTTCTCGCACCTTCAGGTTATTCCAAGAAATGTAAGATCGTGAAGCATAAAGCTTAGTGTTTTCCTCAGCAGGTGAAGATGGATGGTTTATAGCTGAGTGAATCGCACACTCAAAGATACAATAGAGTAGCCACCGAACTTTATTTAGTCCCAAAGGACAGAGAAAATATCGATAAAACCCAAGGGGAAGAGAAACGGGAACGGGGGTCGGTTATGCGAAAGGAAGGTACTAGCACCTTAAGCATCCGTCGTACTCGACGGGAACCATTTCGCTTACTTCTAGGCTTGGATGGGTTATCTATCTAAAGGCTTCTAGCTAAAAGAAAGGAAAGAGAGAAGAAAGGGGAAAAAGAAAAGAAAGAAAGAAAGTGCTCGCTGAGGATTATGGCCCTCGTGCGTACATACCCTCATAGTGCAATGAGGAAATCAGAGCGCCATAGTTCAGGGAAACAGTGGAAAAAGAAGAAGAAAGGAAAAGGGTGGAAGGGTGCTCGCCAAGATCATCGCGATCTCGTGCCTACGTATCATACATTCAAAAGAATGCAGAATCAGAGCTTCCGTAGTTCGTGAAACTAAGACGGAAAAGCAAAAGGAAAAGGAAAAGAAAGGAAAGTGGTGTCAAAACCAAGAACAAAGGAAGAAAGGAAACTCCGCTGGGGATTCCAAAGAAATGGTGTCAAAACCAAGAAAGGAAAGAGAGAGCAAAGGTTAACGACTGAGCTGGGAATAAAAATGCAAGAGTGGTGTCGAAACCAAGAAAAAGAAAGAGCTAAATGAATAGAGGAGACTCCACTAGGGGGAAAAGGAGAACCAATTGACAACGCTGGGGAACCAGAGGGTAATGACCTTACTGGAGATCCAAAGAAATAAGAGTTCGGTATATTAACTGACTGGCAGTGGTTAACCGAAGGAAAAGAGATAAACCACTCTGGTGGGGAAAAGAGGTTGGTATCAACAGACAGACTATGATGAACCAAAAGGAGAGAGTACTGAACCAAGAAAATGTGTCTGACTCTGAGGGGATTTCGGTGCTTTAACTGATAACAGTGGTTAACCGAAGAAATAAAGGATTGCAACTTGGGGGATACAGTAGCATTGGTTTTAACAGTTGAACTGTGATTAACAAAAGAAAGAAGGTGTAGAACCAAGCAAAAGGTTGTGACCCGAATGAGATGTCGGTACTGACTGAACAAACAGCATTGGACCAGCAGAAAGGTATTGAACCGAAAGAGGTCGTCAACCAGGGATTTACGGTTTTAACAGACAGACTGTGATTAACCGAAAAGAAAAGCGAGTGATTAACCAAAGGGAGGTGATTAACTTGAAAAAGGGTTCAGTATCTTAACAGACAGACTGTGATTAACTGAAGAAAAGGGTTCAGTATTTTAACAGACAGACTGTGGTTAACTGAAAAAAAGGGTGATTAACCAAGAGAAGGTGCTTAACCCAATAGGAAACTCAGTGTATTAACAGACGAACAGTGGTTAACTGAAGAAAATGGTGATTAACCAAGAGAAGGTGATTAACCCAAAAGGAAACTCAGTGTATTAACAAACGGAATGTGATTAACTGAGAAGGAGTGCAAAATTGGTGTTTTAACTGACAGGAAGTGATTAACCAAACAAAGGGAGAAGAACCAAGAAGAAGGTTGCAAACTCCGCAGGGGATTGGGTTTTAACAGAAAGACTGTGATTGACCGAAGAAAAGAGATTGAAACTCTCGGGGAAATCAAAAGCAAATGATTGACCACAAGGAAAGCATAGTGAGGCAAAAGAAAGGCAATGATCTTTAACCAAGAGAATGGTGATTGATCAAGAGAGCGATAGAAAGAGATAACAGTAACTAAAGATTGACTCGACTGGGGAAGAAGATACGCTACCGCCTGGAGATAGAGGTGACTAAGCCAAGCACAGGGTCATTCGTCCCCTACTTGAAGTAGTCAGAATGAGAGTAGGAATTCTCCCTTCTCATTCTTTCTCTAACACACAAGGTGTAGTGCAGAAATCAAAAGCAAATGATTGACCACAAGGAAAGCATAGTGAGGCAAAAGAAAGGCAATGATCTTTAACCAAGAGAATGGTGATTGATCAAGAGAGCGATAGAAAGAGATAACAGTAACCAAAGATTGACTCGACTGGGGAAGAAGATACGCTACCGCCTGGAGATAGAGGTGACTAAGCCAAGCACAGGGTCATTCGTCCCCTACTTGAAGTAGTCAGAATGAGAGTAGGAATTCTCCCTTCTCATTCTTTCTCTAACACACAAGGTGTAGTGTAGAAATTGAAACTGACAGAGTAACAACTCTAATTTGTACAGTGCTCCAGTGCGTTGTGAAATGAACAACGTAACAGCTTTGATTTGTACAGTGCTCCAGAGTCGTGCAACGCGCGATGTGCAAAACTCCAACTCCGCGGGGGAAAGAGAGAAAAAGCTCTAAAGGAAGCCTAAAGAGAGGGAAAGGGAAGGATCGATTAATCAAAACATGGTTTCGATCAATTAATCAAAGAGGAAATGTCATGCCAGTAATCTTCCAAAGAGAGTGGAAGATCATTAAAGCAAAAGGTGTGAATTATTGATTATACAAGATTAAGCTCATCCATGAAGAATGAACTTAATGCGAAGCAAAGAAAGGGAGTACCAAACAGCACCAAATGACCAACAAATATGCAACACAAAGTCATGTTATGTGATCAAATGGAAGTGCAAGAATGATTATATTCACATGATGCAAAAAAATATAAACACAATTGAATAATCGAAAAGTGCATCAAAAGTTCGTGAACGTGCTTCAATCAGAGGTGAAATGGCACTTAAAACATTCATAAGAATAAAGCATATCAATCCGCGGAAGTTAGAATGAGAAAGCATTGCAAACACACTTGAAAATGCTCAAAAATGGCCATTCTGCACAGTGGTAACCGGTAACTCACCATGCGTTAACCGGTTACTTGCTCACAAATCTGCGTTTTTTGGTTAAAATTGAACTGAGTAACCGGTTAACCATCAGACATTAACCGGTTACCATTGAACAGTGGTGAAAAAAAATAGCAAAAATAGCTTTTCAAAAGTGATTCTCAGCACATAATCACTTATACCAACCACCACATGTTAGGGCATGAATTTGTGCACGAAAATTAAGCTTGAAAACAGTAAATAAGCAGTGATGAAATCAATTAACACATCAAGATCATGGATCAAATAATGCAAAATCAATTCACACAAAAAGTATCGAAACTACATCGCAAAAGATACGAAAATGCTCAAAACGGTAAAATTAGTGAGATCTACCAACCTACAAGCCGGAGATTTGGCTTGGTGATTGTTTAAAAGTGATCTTGATGCAGAAAATCAAAGAAAACCAGAGAATTATGCGTTTGAGATCCAAATTGTAGCGAAACCGAGCAAAATGCGATAACGTTCCGAAATCCGAATTGAAACCGTTGAATATTGTTGCAAACACTTGATATTGATCCAAATGCTACTGAAACTCCAAAAATCAAAGAGAAATAGCCAAGTGATGAAGGTTTAGCTCAAGAAAAAGCACTTCCAAGGTGAAAGTAGCTTTTCTTCAATGGTGAATTAAGAGCTTTTGTGAGGTTTTGGAAGATGAAGATGAAGAGAGTGCAGAAAATTCAGAGAGAATGTGAGAGATTTGAGAGTGAAATGGAGCAAATGGTTGAAAGTCCTTGAAAATGAGTGGAAGCTTGTTTATATAGATTTTAGGTTTGGAGTGCAATAGCTTTGGAATGAGGTTTGGACTTTTGGGAGGTTTGGAGTGAGGGTTGGAGTTAGTTACACTTGACTCACTGAGTCAAGGTGGTTAACTCGGTTAGTTAGGATCAACTCGGTAACAATCCCAATGTAAGCTTCAAAATCCAAAGGTTGACATACTTGGAAATCAAGGAACGTGATGCACTTAATTTAGATTAAAGCATTGGAATAAATGCACATGGAATGAATTGAATAGCCTTGAAATGTCTAGAGATGTCTAGAATATTCCACATGCTGCTAGAATACTGTAGGATCAAAGACCAAAGTGTTTGCAGAGGTGTTGTCCCAAAAATGCAGCAGGAACTGCAAATTTGCACAGAGTAACCGGTTAAGCACCAGACGTTAACCGGTTACTTCAGTCAATTTTTCCCAAATTTGTTTGGAAAATGATGCTGAAGTGCAGGTTTCGATTTTTCGCCTCTTGTTTTGATGAGTAAGCATGGAAACCTTTATTTTAAGCTTGTTTTGATGATGAGATGATCTTGAGAGGATGTAATTAATCAGGCTTGGAAAACCTGAAGATCCTGCAACAAGAAACATAAAGAAAAAAAGTGTGAATGCGTATGCAGACGATGCTAATGCACATGCTTATGCAAAAGGCAAAAGAGGAGGTGAAATTTTGGGTTATGACAGCAGGGTTCGTTCTTACTCCCCAAATAGAGTTTGTTGATATTTCCTCAACAGAGTTTGTTCCTTTAGATGTAACCAGGTTCCTCTTTTAGTTGTTAACAATATGATGGGTTTCCTCAAAGATTTTTTATGATGTATATTATTCGGTTTTTCCCCAGCTAGGTCTCGATTTAGATATTCTCCAGCTGAATATGCTTCTTTCCTCCAACGAGGTTTTTTATCAGGTAGTTGAGCAGTTTTTGAGGTCCACCTCTCCTTGATGATAATCTCCACACAAAGATTCATCTTTTGTTGTCCCCAACCGAAGTTATATGAGGAATACCCACTCATAGTTTTACCCTCTAGATGTGTTGTTGTTGATTTGGATGTCCCCAAGCGGAGAGCAATGTTATTTCTCTATAAGAAGTATTGATATAGTAGTCACCTGTCGGGTTTCTCTTGCCTTGTGTTGGGTATTGATTTAAACTTCCCTGCAGCTTGATTTTCTGCTATGATGTTGACTTCTTACTTTCCTCGGTAAGTCCAGGATGTATTTCTCTCCAGGTTGCTCTTATTTAGAGATTTATCTTCGATGTTCCCTAGTGAAGGTAGTGCATCACTACTTCGGATGTTCCCCAGTAAAGTTGTTGATGACGTTTCTATTCAAGGAGTATTGGTATAGTAGTCACCTGTTAGGTTTTCTCTCATCTATATTGAGTATTGATCTAAAATCCCCCGCAACTTGACCTTCTAATGTGATGTTGGCTTCTTGTTTTCGTCAACAAATCCATGATGCTTTGCTCAGAATTGGTTAATCGCTAGAGAGTTTCCTTAATATCTCCAGCATATTTACTTTTTTTTCCCAGTGGATTTTTGTATAATTGTTTATATGATTATAATCCCCAGCGGATCCATATTTTTTCCGTAGCAGATCTCTTCATTCCTTGAGGCAAAGTTCATATGAATTTTTCTTATCCCTAGAAAGAAATTAGAAAGATTTTGGTTGTTATGATTCCCTAACAACTTTCCTTCCATCCTTGAAGCAGAGTTCATGATGTTATCCTTTTTGTGGATTATTGATGTTAGAAGATTAATCTTTGGGTTTCTCCCCAAGTAGTATCTTCCTCTCCAACAAGATTCAAGCCTTGTAGTAGGATTTATTTTCCTTTGATGGCTTTTGTTTATTTCTTGCAGGATTTCCTCAGCTAAATCCCTAGCAGTGTTTCTAATGATATCTCCATCTTGTTGAGATTAGTCGAGTATTCAGTATAGTTGTGATGTTTATTCACCCTCTGTTTATCCTTATGTCTGTTTTGTCAGCATATTCATACTCATATGCATTGCATTGCATACACATTCATTTGTTGTGCATAGCATATTGTTGTCGCATTGTGCATCTTGCATTTGTGTTGGTGTTTCTTTGCTCTCTGGGACTAATATCCCCATAAAGCATGTGTGTCCTTTCTCCATTAGAGTGTTGACCCATCAATACTTCTTATAGAGAAATAACATTGCTCTCCACTTGGGGACATCCAAATCAACAACAACACATCTAGAGGGTAAAACTATGAGTGTGGATAGTAGTCACCTGTCGGGTTTCTCTTGCCTTGTGTTGGGTATTGATTTAAACTTCCCTGCAGCTTGATTTTCTGCTATGATGTTGACTTCTTACTTTCCTCGGTAAGTCCAGGATGTATTTCTCTCCAGGTTGCTCTTATTTAGAGATTTATCTTCGATGTTCCCTAGTGAAGGTAGTGCATCACTACTTCGGATGTTCCCCAGTAAAGTTGTTGATGACGTTTCTATTCAAGGAGTATTGGTATAGTAGTCACCTGTTGGGTTTTCTCTCATCTATATTGAGTATTGATCTAAAATCCCCCGCAACTTGACCTTCTAATGTGATGTTGGCTTCTTGTTTTCGTCAACAAATCCATGATGCTTTGCTCAGAATTGGTTAATCGCTAGAGAGTTTCCTTAATATCTCCAGCATATTTACTTTTTTTTCCCAGTGGATTTTTGTATAATTGTTTATATGATTATAATCCCCAGCGGATCCATATTTTTTCCGCAGCAGATCTCTTCATTCCTTGAGGCAAAGTTCATATGAATTTTTCTTATCCCCAGAAATAAATTAGAAAGATTTTGGTTGTTATGATTCCCCAACAGCTTTCCTTCCATCCTTGAAGCAGAGTTCATGATGTTATCCTTTTTGTGGATCATTGATGTTAGAAGATTAATCTTTGGGTTTCTCCCCAAGTAGTATCTTCCTCTCCAACAAGATTCAAGCCTTGTAGTAGGATTTATTTTCCTTTGATGGCTTTTGTTTATTTCTTGCAGGATTTCCTCAGCTAAATCCCTAGCAGTGTTTCTAATGATATCTCCATCTTGTTGAGATTAGTCGAGTATTCAGTATCGTTGTGATGTTTATTCACCCTCTGTTTATCCTTATGTCTGTTTTGTCAGCATATTCATACTCATATGCATTGCATTGCATACACATTCATTTGTTGTGCATAGCATATTGTTGTCGCATTGTGCATCTTGCATTTGTGTTGGTGTTTCTTTGCTCTCTGGGACTAATATCCCCACAAAGCATGTGTGTCCTTTCTCCATTAGAGTGTTGACCCATAAGCAGAAAATGCCTATCTTTGTTAATTCCTCACTGGGTTTATGCCTTGTGGAAGATATTTGTTTTAGCCTTCCTCCCCAGATCATTTGTCTGGATGGAATTAATCCCCAGTTGAGATATTTCCTCACCGAGTAGAGTCTTGTTCGAGCATTTCTCTCTGGTTTGTTCCTGGATTGAATTTTGGTCCCTTGCTCTGACAGCAGAAGCTTGTTACCCCTTTAGTTGATTGTCTTGTCGTAGCTATCACTTGGCTGGTAGTTGGTAATATCACCCTTTTGAGTTTATTACCTTTGTGGTACTGCCCTTAGTTGGTAGTAGGTAATATTTCTCGTACCATTTTGGTTGATTACCTCGTCGTAGCTATCACTTGGTTGATAGTTGGTTATCCCTCTTTTTGAGTTTATTACCTTGGTCGTACTTCCCTTAGTTGGTAGTAGATAATATTTCTCTTCCCTTTTGAGCTTATTACCTTTGTCGTATTGCCCATTAGTCGGTAGTAGGTAATATAGCTTGGTTTGGTTACCTTGTCGTAGCTATCACTTTGTTGATAGTTGGTAATCTCTCCTTCTTGAGTTTATTACCTTTGTCTTACTACCCTTAATTGGTAGTAGGTAATATTTCTCGTACCATTTTGGTTTGGTTACCTTGTCGTAACTATCACTTTGTTGATAGTTGTTAATCTCTCATTTTTTAGTTTATTACCTTTGTCGTACTGCCCTTAGTTGGTAGTAGGTAATATTTCTCGCACCATTTTGGTTTGGTTACCTTGTCATAGATATCACTTCGTTGATAGTTGGTAATCTCTCCTTCTTGAGTTTATTACCTTTATCGTACTGCCCTTAGTTAGTAGTAGGTAATATTTCTCGTACCATTTTGGTTGATCGTCGTGTCATAGCTGCCACATTGTAGGTAGTTGGTAAACTTTCCTTTCAATCGTGTTATTATCAGGTGTCTGGTAATATATGATATTTTCCCCAGCGAAAATGTTTACCT
Organism: Lathyrus tuberosus; assembly: GCA_022829125.1. Taxonomy (NCBI): domain Eukaryota; kingdom Viridiplantae; phylum Streptophyta; class Magnoliopsida; order Fabales; family Fabaceae; genus Lathyrus; species Lathyrus tuberosus. The sequence goes on along the minus strand of JALAZF010000125.1, from coordinate 12,646,147 downwards.
CCCTTGTTGGGATGAGATATCCCTCTTTTACTTCTAATGTTGGTGATTTTCCCTCGGTGGAATCTTACTTTTTAGTTTTCCCCTGCAGAGGCTTTTCTCTTTTCTTTTGCTCCATAGTATTTGTTTGTCTCCTGTGGCATATTCTCCTCACAAAGGTCTTGTGTCTGCATACCATCTGCATAATCATATCATTTTGTGGTCTCTTAGGGGCAAAAATTGGGTTTATTGTTATATTTAAGTCTCTTCTATATCGCTAAGACAAAGATGTTCATCTTCATATCTCCGAATAAAAGAAACTTAAATAGGGGCAGCTGTAATATCCTAATTTTTACCCCTAAGATATGAAATATCATTCGCATCTCATACCATAAACAATATCGTTAGCCTTGGTTCTCTCGCCCCTCCTTTATAGGTTTGTTTTTAAGAGAGATCACTAAGCACCCTTGTTTGCTTGTTTACTTTATGTTTGTTTATGTTTACGTTTACTAACCCCTAATTAAAATCCAAAAATATGTTTGTTTGTCCTTTACTAACTTTTTCAGGAAGAGGTTGGGACCAAGAATGTCAAATACTAGTTCCTCAGCTCGAATGAATTTCCTCTGAACAAAGTCAAAGTTGATCTGCAAACAATTCAAAATCATTTGATCAGGAGTTTCCTAAGATTTGATTGTTTATTATTCAAGAGACTCCAAGGTTCATGTGTTTATTTCCATGCCTTCTTTGACAAGCAAAAAGAATCGAGGCAGAGCCACAGCAGTGCAACAAAAAGGAAAATTTTCACAATTTTTGTTGTGTTAATCGATTAACACTATATGGTTAATCGATTAACCACGTGCATAATTGTGAAAAATGAGCCAAATTCAAATTCTGCAGCATTTGGCACCAAATTTCACTTGTGTCATCATGAGAATATTTTAGATCACTTCATTTTAATTCCCCTACATAATCACAATTAATTCCCACCATACACCCTCATTAATCACCACTTGATCTTGACTTTGCCTCTAAATTCAAATTCCAAGCCTAATTTTGGCTCCAAACCAAGCTCCAAGAACCAAAATTCCCAAGCCTAAATTCAATAAATAGAGGCTTCATTTTCTTTATTCTATAAGCTTTTGATAGCCAAATTCACCTTGTCAAAACTCTTCCTCATTCTCAATTTTCTTCATCTACCTAAATTCACCAAAGCTCTTTCTTCCATTAAAAGTTAGTAAGTTTTTCATTGAAGCTTACTAATCTTTGAGCTAAACCTCCATCAAAACACTTTTTCATCATCAATTTCTGTAGATCAAGGTTTTGGAGTGTGGTTCTTGAAGTTGATTTGAAGCATTTTCATATTTGAAGTGGTAATTCACTTGTTCCACCATTGTTGTGCTTGATTCATCTTCCACAATGTGATCTCTTGTTGATTCTTGTTGCTTGATCTTTGGATCTTGCAAATTGTATTCCATTGGTGTTAGTTGTTGTTGTTTTACTTGAATTTTCGTGCACAATTGCATCCTTGATCATGAGGTGTTTCAAGAAATGATTAATCAAGGATTTTGACTTTTTCAAATTGATTTTCTGCTGTTTTAACAGTGTTAATCGATTAACCTCCTGGTATTAATCAATTAACACCAGTTTTTGCGTTATAAAATTTCTGTGTTCATTGGGTTAATCGATTAACACCAGGAGGTTAATCGATTAACACAATCTAGAATGTGTTTTTTGGCTTGTTTTGGGACTGTTTTAAGTTCTTTCCTTTCTTCTTCCATTTCCTTTTGATATTTGCCTTGGTTTACAATTTTAAAGGTCTTATTTCTCTTTAAATTCAATGGACTTAGGGTGTCGATGAAGTTGGATAAACATTCACTAATTCAAATCTATCTTTAAAGTGAATTGTTCAATTCATTTTAGGTGCTTTGAGTTAGTGATATGTTTAGTGCTTTAATCCACCAAGATGAGTGGTTGAACTTGAAGACGAAATTATTTTTAAATTGTGATTCAATATGGCTTCCCTTCCCTTCTTCTTCTTCTTCTTCTTTTTCTTTTGGTCAATGAAAATCTTCCATGTTATTGGAACTTATTTTATGTTCTTGGCGAAGATGAGATCATTACCTCTTTTCTTTTCGTGCGGTATTGCTTTTGGAGAGTAATCTACATATCACTTCTCTAGCATGCACTAGCACTAACATTGTTATTGACCGACATCAGATAGTCGTGGCTTCTATATAAGTCCGATTACGATTGCTTAACATAGAGCTAAATTGGACCCGAAATCGGAAAATCGTTGTGTTTTGTAAGTGAATTATCAGTCTCCTACTCTTCCATGGCGTGGTTTGAAATAGATTGGATTTCTCTTGTTACCCGTGGGGGTTAGTTGGCACACTCGTTGATTTTATCCGAGTTGGAGCCCTCCCCATGGTAATGTATAAGACCATATTTTCATTTTCATGGATGACTAGTTGAGCATTTCCGAAAAATAAAAAACAAAACTTGTTCTCTAAGTTTGGATCGACATTGCTCTATATTGTATATTAATTGTGCTATGTTTATGCTTCCTTCTTGCTCCCTATCTCTCTTTATTTTTTTATGCTTTATGTTATCATATCATATCATATTATTTGTTTATGTTTTCACCAATTTTCCTTTGTCCACTTGGACCATTTGTTTATGTTTATACTATTTTTCTTTTGGCCATTTGGACCAAAAACATTAATAAAGGTTTAAACCCCTAAAAAAAACTTGTTCTCTTAATGGTGGACAATGGTTACTATCCTTTGTATTGAACATGGAACTTTGGACTTAGAACTAGGATCCTAACCTATGCTTGGAAGTTTGTGATGATAAACTTTGATTTTTTGGGTACTTGGAGTTCTCTTTTGAAGACCTATCTTGATCAAGGCGTAATCTAAAGGAAAGAATGCTTATGTTATGGAGATTATTTGTGTGGTTAGACCGCTCTTATCCTTAGCTTTTATCTTCTTGCTTTAGGATAATCACTTCTTCTCCACCTCTTCTTCAATTTTTAAAATCTTCTCCCTTTTTCAAAACTTTTCTTGTTTTCAAAATTAAACCACTTTAAAAAAAAACCTTGACTTTGGTCAAGTAATTTTCAAACTTCATTTTCTTTAATAAATGTCAACCAATGTTAATCATACTTTGACTAATTTCAAAAAGACTTAAAAAATACAAACTTTTTGTGCCTTTGTGCACTTTTTCATTTAAAACTTTTCAAAAAGTTTAGATATGAGTCGTTTTCATAGTTGAGATGTAATTCTCCTATTTCCCATAGTATTTAAGATGTTGACATTTTCCACTTAGATGTTGAGTGATAGACTTGTTGATTTTAATCCAAGCAAAAATTCTCCATCTTAAGATGATGCAAATTTTATTTTCTTATACTCGTGGGCGGCTAGTCGTAGTTTTATCCTTAAAATGACAACTTGTATTTTTATTTAAAATCAATCAAAACAAACAAATTTTTTTTATTTGTACCACGAACTACGGGGTTTTTATCCTATATTGCACTTTGCAGGTACGTAGGAATGAGGCAATAAGTCTCTCCAAACACAAAAATATTAAAAAATATTTCTCTTCTCACCTCCCCAATCTTTTTTCAAACAAATATTTTCAAACCAAAAAACGTAGATATTTCAAAGGGTTCCTATAGAGTACTATAGACGTTTTGGATGCTAACACCTCCCCTTAGCGTAACCAACCCCCTTATCCAGTCTCTGTTAATTTGTTCTTGTTTTAGAACTTGTTTAGGTTTTTGTCACCCTTTTTCCTTTCCTTTTGGATAAAATAAAAGTGTGGCGGTGACTCTTGCATTTTGAGTTGAGTTAATCAATAACTTACACTCACAATTTTTACCGTTGCAGGTAGCATGTAATTTTTTCCGTTCAAATGCGACTAAGTACCTTTCGCTAAAATCGACCAACAAATAAAACATTTTTTACCCAAAACTACGTAATCTTGAGTTCTCCATCGCACTTGGAGATATGTAGAAGTAAGACCCATAATCTTGTTAGGAACATTAATAAATAACTTTTTTGTGGCCACTTTCCTTTTTCTATTTTGCCTTTTTAATAACTCGAAGAAAAAAATTAACATAAGCTAACATTCAATCGCAAGTTTAACTAAACGGTTCCCGTTGAGTACAACGGACATGGGAGGTGCTAATACCTCCCTCTTGGGTAATCAACTCCTGAACCTGAATTTGGTTGCAATGACCATTTTCTTTTTTAAGAGTTTTATTGATATTTTCCCATTCCTTATTTGGAATAAATAAAGTTTGGTGGTCGCTCTGTTCGAATCATTTTTCGTGAGCATGCAATACGCTTCACGAAGGATCGTATTTTTCGAGGTACGACAATAACAAAGGAACATTCCTTTATGACTTTACGTTTGGTATGTAAAACAAGATGTTGGAACATTATGTTCAATATTTGCTGTCTGAAATTGAGACAACTCTTGTAAAAAGTTTCACATATTCTCTTGACCTACAAGTAAAGCTTTTAAGAGATATTTGTACCAAGGCCTTAGGAAATGTTCAGTGTGAATTACTAAGGGGTGTAATTAATATTTTCATGTTTAAAATAGTGTGGAAATTAATTCAAGGGAGGCATGTAAGTCTAAAAGGAAAGTTTCTCTCTCCTCTAATCATTGTAGTGCGTAAAATAAGAGAAATCTCTTCAAATTCAAATATCTCTCTCAGTCACTCCTTCTTAACACGCAAGAGTAACCAAATTCCCTCTTTCTATTGTGCTAGCATATTTGTACCCCTTCATGTCTCTCAAACCAGTTTTAAAATGTGCCAAAATACAACTGATGCTAAATCTGTTAAACCCAAGCCTGTTAGAAACTCTTATGGTGTCAAAATGCTAGTAGTAAAAATGGGCGATAAGGAACTTCAAAGTAAACTAGGGTTTATGATTCTAGTGACAATGAACATGAAACTATTATGTTTTTGAACCCAAAACCTCTGCAAATGGTTGTTTATGTTGACATCTAAAAAAACAAAGAGTATTGCCACTAAGAAGATGTTATCATGTGAAAAGGTTAGTACCGTTGAAAAGGCATATCCTGTGCATGTTCATAATATTACTGAATTTATGTTTGTTAATGAGGAAGTTGTGTCCAATCTTATTTTGAAAGACATTGATCATGTTGAAACAAATGTTGAGGAACCACATGTTAAATCACATGTTGATTCATATGTTGAACCAAGTTTTGAAGTATTTGTCCCAACATCTGGTGAACTACAGGCTAAACCCACATCCGTTCTAGTTGGTGAACCACCTAAATCCAACCACGGGTTAAAGCAAACCCTAGTTAAAAACTGTCATGATTTATGGTCATCCTATTCATACTCTTGTCATTGATAAACTTCTTGATGGTGTTTTCAATGATAACTATGTCTCCTCTGAAGATTGCAGTGATGTTGAAATTCATCATGTAGAAACCAAAGTTCAAAGTAAGAATGGCCAAGTTGATCAAACCATCGGTACTCCTATTGTTGATTGAAATTAGAACGATAATCATGAGTCAAATGAAGAATTGAGGAATGAGGATCCTCAAATTGAAGAACCTAAGGGTCATGGTGAAATAAATGAAGAATTTGTGGATGATGATGATGAGACCGTTGCCAACATCATTAATAAAATCATTGAGAGTGTTTCCAAATCTCTATACAATGATACTCAATAAAAGAATAAGGATGTGGTGGCTCTAGATGAACATTTCCCTGTTATTACTGCGATGAAGAGTGTAGTCAGATCCATAACTGATAAGGAAAATGAGAAGTAAAAGGAGACAAGGGTTCCTCACAAAATCTCCATAAAGAACACTGATATTTTGAAGAAAAAAAATCCCTCACGAGAAGCCTGAGAATAAGAGAAGAATGGTTGAAGTGAAAGCTGCTGAAAAGAAGTCTCTCAAGAGAAAGCTTGTTCAATCAAGTGACTCGGAGGCAGATGATAAAACAAATTTTCAGGACATTGTGTCCACCATCAAGAGAAAAGTTAATGGAAAATAATTCCTTTGAATGTTGTTGGTGCTCCATTGGATATTGTATTTTTCCATTCTGAAACAAGTGTTCAAAAATGGAAATATGTTTATCAAAAAAGGATTGCTTGTGAAAGAAAGCTGACTAAAAACGTCCTTGAGTGGAAAGAGATCATAAATATGATGAAGGATGATAGATTGATGAATATTGTTTTAGATATTGGACCTTGCTATAAAAAGCTTATTAAAGATATTACTATGAAAATATATGTAAAATTGACTATTTAAAAGTCTATATGAAACATGTTTTTAAATATGCTTTCAAGCCATATCATACTTTTAAAAAGGCCATGTTAGACCAATAAAAAAATCTAGAATAGGCCAGACTCACATCTTAAAAATTTATCATAGGCTAAACTCGGGTCTTATAAGGCTTGACCTGGTCTAGCCTATTCCCACCCATAGTTCCAAGTTTCAACAGTCCGCCAACATCACTGATGCAAACAAGACATAGTGAAGGGGGTATTCCACCACCCATTGTCCCTATTATTTCAAATGTTTCTCCAACCCTATCCATGTCCACTAGCTCAAAGATGTTTCTTCCATTCCCTCTCCATAGTACTGTGCGACCCCCCATAAAAAATTCAATTATTTTATTCAAATAATGAACATAAAAACCTAAGTTAACCATAAAACAAAGATTTAAAGGATACACATTGTCTTTGTAAATTCTTTTTACTCATATACATAATAAGAACTCGCTTTATTACCATTTCATATAAATAATTTCTAAATATATTTAGAGGAGTGAGATGATGTGAGAAAATAGTGATTTGTTATTGAATATAAGTGTAATTTTTTTTACACAAATAATGCTTGTCCTTTAAACTCTAAAACATAAATATATAAATATTATTAATCTTACGACAACAATAAAGTCCCATGTATATTTTTTTATACCCATACTATATGAAAAGACAAATAAGTATAATACATAAAAAGTTACTTTAGTACATATAATAAGATATGATCCAGGATTAGATTTTTTGATTCACGTACTAGAAATGAATTGAGATCTGAAGACAATTTGTAATATGATTTTCTACTTCAATTCAATTGTGGGAGTACATGCAAACACTCTTACGCTCAAGTTAACGACGACCGTAAGTGTGAAGTTTTTAGGTTAGAATTGTGTATACTTGAGATTGATTCAATATATTTCATTTATAGAAACATCCTATGTTTTAGGGGTATAAAAGCTTTTGTTTACTACAATTATCCTCGAGTATAGTGTTAGAGGATCTCTAAAAGTATGATATTATGGTCCTTATGGTCCTATAAGCTATGATTATGTGTACCTCTAGAATATGTCTCTGTTAGAACCATAGAGTTTTACAAACTTCTTCATTGTTTATTGTGTTGTTGGCCTTGATGTTAACATGTTTCCAATTGTCTTTATGATCCTACAATTCTTGGTTGTTTGTCCAACCTCTATCTAATATGGTGTTAGGGTGAGACCAATTTATGGACGAGAATTTTTTGGGTGACTTCTTAAGCATAAATTTTCATGATTATCTTTGGAATGCTATTGAATGACCTTAACGACTCATTTAACTGGCCGTTTAACTAATATATTAATTGACTCGTTTAGGCCTTGGATTTGACTAAAATAGTAGCTCCTCCAAGCTAGGTCCAACAAAGTCACGTCATGGTTTGTTTTAGTTCTCTTCGAGTAAGGACCTCCTTAATGGTGGTAAGCATGCGAGCGTGGCCATATTCAAAGGGGGATGCCATGTACCTCTTGCAAAATTCCTTAAATAGTGAAATTCTGGCAAAGATATCAGATGTCCTATACAGATGTTGAGACACTGATATCCAACACAATGAACAAGATAAAAAATAAAATAACAGTGCAGAAAGTAAATAACACAGTGATATGTTTACCCAGTTCGGTCTAACACACCTACTATGGGGGCTACCAAACCAGGGACGAAACCAATATACGATAGTATCAATTCACAGATCATACAACAACCGAATAATCTGATCACTTAATCACTACCCTTCCTATGACTTCTACCTAAGACTCACCTAGGTATGAGGCCCTCCTCAAATCCCTCTACAACCACAACCCGTGATTGGTACCTTTCCACACAAGAAACAAAACCGAAAGTCACACTTTCAAAACACACAATTCTCAATACTTCACAGCTTATGAGAATTGACACAAGAAACTCAATGCTTAAAAGCTTATGAGTAACTGACAGAACTTACAACACAAAATAAACCAGTCCTTATACTGTTATCAGAATGATACCAGTTAGGCTCACAAAATACACTCGAAACCCTAACAAAACACAAGTAAGTTCCACACCTAAACTAGGTTTACATCAGTCAATATATAGCATTTAATCTGGACTGAATTGGGCTTCAAAAACGCAGCAAATAGACTGCTCACAAATCTGCAAAATTAACTCCAACAAAATAGGTCTTCAATCCAAAGTTTCCTATTATGTCTCCATAATTAGAAACAGCAGCAAATCCGAAAAACCAACAAATAATCACAATCCAAAAATACTTTGGATGCCACATAGGATAAATAAATATTCACAGAATATTTAGTAACAATTCACAACAACAGAATCTGCAATAAAAACTGAATCCACAACGCGATGTCCTATGAGCTGGTATGGGACATCTTCATTCGACATGTTGAATGCAGCAACTTAAAACTTCATGTTTCAACATCTTGCTGCTACAATAGTTTTAGCAAAATAAATGCCAACCACAAAAGCACAGAAATAACAATCTCCCCCTTTGGCTTATTTTGGCTAAAACTACACACACAAAAAAAAACTTTCAAAGAAGCAGCAAGCAGCAAAAAAATCCATATCAGGCAGCAGCGAATTATCAACATCACACAGCAAAAAAAAACATCCAACATAGCAGCACTCCCCTTCAGCTGCATACAACACACATCAGCACTCCCCTTCAGCTGCATACAACACATCATAGCAGCATAACAAAACTCCCCCTCAACAGCTGCAACATTCCACAATCTCCCCCTCAACTACTGCAGCAGCACGAGCACACAAGCACTCTCACAAACATACAACATACTACTCCCCCTTTTTAGCCATAAATATGACAAAGGCAAGTAGAACAAGTCAAAATAAACATCAACCAGAGTAAACTTCAGAGGAGATACAAAGAAAAACTATTCAGGTGTTCAGACAAAAACAACAAAAGCAAAAATAAAACTTCTGCAGAAATTAAGCCATTATTCTGCAGCACCATCAGATTCTGCAATGTCTTCACTCTCTCCATCAGCAACAGCATCAGTATCAGTATCACCACTCCTAGATCCTGAGTCATCTGAACTCTGCTCACATTTTTTATCAGATTCTACAAAGGCATCATCCTCAGCAGTTCCTTTGTCTTTACCAGCTGTCCCAGCAGAAGCATTCCTTTTCTCCATGAAGGTTTTGATTAGCTGTTCGAGTTTGGCCTTCCGAGCAGTGTCTCTTCTGATGGAGTCTTCCAATTCCTTGCACGTTTCTTGCAACTGTGCAATAACTTCATCATCAAGATTAACCTGACTGGAGGTCTGTGAAGATGTCCCAACAATGTCTGAGACATGTGCTCCACCAAGTAGCTTGTAGTGAAGGGACAGAGGAGGTTTTCTTTTGAGCGCAGTGTCACCCCTCAACACAAGATTAGGACATTGTTCTAGAATTATACCACAGATCAAGGAAGGGAAACAGATAGGCATCTTAACAGCAGGTGAGCTAGCTTGTTTCAAAATCTGTTCAAAGATGTATGATCCAAAATCAAAAGAAATCTTTTTCCCGATAGCATACATGAATCTGCCAAGTGTGGAGGAAATAGTAGATGTGTGATTTGTAGGAACCCAATTTATAACCGCAATCTTGTGGAGGATGGCATATTTGACACTTAGTTTTCCAGATGACAACTTCTTTTCATTTGGCCAATGTCTAATATAGCCACCTATTATCTCCTTGCAAACAGTATTGCCTGTAACCTCTAACTCAGGTTGAGGTTCCTTACTCCTGCCCAGATAGTTGTTGATAATTTCAGGTGAAAAGGTGACAACTTCTCCTCTCACAGATACTTTTCTGAGATTGTTGCCCCTGTTCTCATCACACTCTTCAGATATATTCACCACAAATTCCTTGACTAGATTTCCATAGCAGGGTCCTAACTTGGACACTGTTCTCATCAATCCAGCCGCTTCAATGAGCTCCATGATTTCTTTGTACTTTTTTAAATCTTTCCCCAACTCTCTCTCTAGAGCAATTCTCCTTTGATCTACAATTCTCCATCTATCTGTATTTCTCATAGAACTTTCAGTAGAAGTCTTCTTACAGGTGGAGGTTTTCATACCAATGATGTCTTGGACATCTGTTTCAACTTCATAGTCAGATTCACTGTGATCAATGATTTTTCTCTTCTTAGTGGGCACTACAACCTTGCTCCAATGTTTAGGAGGCCCTGCTCGCACTCTTCCCCCCCCTCCTTCAGATTTTCCATGCAGTTTCGAAGACTTGGAGCCTTCACTTATCACCATTTTTTCTCTTCTTCTCTTAATTTTTCTCAACATTCCAGCAATAGGTTCCTCATCAGATGTGAGGTCATCGACATTAATAACATCATCAGTCCTTCTTACATCCGCTTTCTTCTTACTTCTTCTTTCACGGTCCACATGCATGGGAATACTACCATCAGTCCTATCAGTAGGGCTGCTATTGATATTTTCTGTCACGAATGTTGGGACATCGGACCCGACATCTGCCTTAATTTCACTCAGAATCGTGGCAACAACCCTCCTAAGTTCCTTATCCTTTTTAACAGCATCATCATTAGTGGAATTCTTGTGTACATCTCGTGATTTAGAATCCTTCTTCTTCTCAACTAACCCTGATTTAGACCCCTTTTCAGTCACGTTTTTCCTAGGGCTTACTTGGTCAGCATACAAACTAGTCATGGAGTGGACTTTCTTCCTAGGTGAGAAAGGTTTAGACTTCTTACCTGGAATGTTGACATTCATTATGTGAGAAGCTTGCTGTTTGCCTTTAGGGTCAGCCGGCATAACATTCAGAGGAGCAATATCGAGCACTAGGTCAGAGAGATTTATCATCCGCAATGATTCTTTATCTCCAGCATTGATTCATGGAGAACCAGTGTTATCAGAGGGGTCGTGCATGGATTCAGAGTTATGATGTTGAGACATGTTTAATTGATCACACGGTTCAGTCTTGAGAATGTTAGGAGAAAACCCTAAGACAAGTGAGCTTTGAAGAAAAAGGGCAAGAGGAATTTGTGTAGAGTAAGTTTGCTGAAAATATGGTGTGTTTGCCCGCCTATTTATACTTTTGAGGGCTGGGCCCAGAGTAGAGCGGTATTCACAGAATTTGATTACCCGATTCGCCTCAAGTTCACATTTATCAATTTCTCCTTTTAAACTTACTTTGCTGGCATACTTACTAAGTTTAAGCTCATTATTACATTTAACCAAGCAAACATCATGGTTGCTTTACAATTTATCAGCACCTGTTCTAACTTAATAGTCTTTCCAATATCTTTCTTAGTCTCCAAGCTTATTCCAGTGTTCTCAGAATTCCACAGATAGCAATTATCAGACGCTCTCTTACCTCTCATGATAACCTTACCCTTCTTGTTTGTTATCAGACATTCAGTATTGGTAAAGTTGACCTTGAGACCTTGATCACATAATTGGCTTATGCTGATCAAGTTTGCATCTAACCCTTCAACAAGTAATACCTCCTCCAGATTGGGTTGACCTGCACAGTCCAGTTTTCCAACACCTATTACTCTCCCTTTTGATCCATTACCAAAGGTCACGTAGTTAACAGAATGAGACTTAACATCTGACAAACATCCCATGATACCAGTCATGTGTCTGGAACATCCACTGTCGAAGTACCACTTTTCCCTTGCAAAGACACTGAAGGACTTATGAGCTATGTGTTCCTCTGCAGTGCTCTTGGGAGTCCACACTTTTGTTGCTCCAACCCACTCTTATTTCCTACTAGACTGTAATTCAGTCTTGGGGTAGCCATATAATCTGTAGCAGAAGGGTTTTATATGGCCAAACCTTCCACAATAGTGGCATTTCCATCTTTGATTCATTATTCTTGTGAAATTCTTTTGATGTCTGTGAGGATGTTGCAACATGTTATACGACATCTTTGATTCTTTCTTAGGTTGAGCAGGTGTCACTTCAGGCCATTTTCCCTTGTCCATCTCGCTGGAACTTTCAAACCCGAGACCCCTAACATCTCCAACATCTCTCCCTGACTTCAGAATCTCATCAAGCACATCAGAGCTGCTATTAAGCATTCTGACTGTCTTGATGACATTATCCAGTTTAGAGTTCAGAATCACCACTTCACTTTTTAGATCAGAGATAGTAGCCAAATGCTCTACCTGTTCAGCTTTTAGATGAGCAATGATTTTCTTTTGTTCTTCTTTCTGCTGACACACTTCTTCACTTTTAATGCATAAGTTCTTATAGAAAGCAGCTAGCTCTTCAAAAGTAAGATCATCACTGACTGATTCTTCATCAGACTCACACACACCTGTTAATGCTGTGACTCTCTTTCCAGATTTCTCATCAGTTTCAGTTTCAGAGTCGTCTTCTGACCATGAGACTGATAGCCCCTTCTTTTGCCTCTTGAGATATGTGGGGCACTCAGACTTTATATGCCCAAAACCTTCATACTCATGACACTGAGCTCCTCTCTCTTGGTTAGAATTACCTTCAGTACTGGTATTTCTCCCAGTATTCTGATTTTTACTGATGTCGAATGACTTGTCCCTAACATTTGATCTTGACTTCCAATCCACCCTTCTGAGTACTTTGTTAAATTGTTTGCCAAGTAACACCAGATCTTCTGAGAGGCCTTAATCTCTGTTCAAATTACTTTCCCTTTCTGAATCACTTGCCTTTGACACAAAAGCTACACTCTTCTTCTTTTCAGTCTTTTCACTAATCCCCAATTCAAATGTTTGAAGTGATCCCACCAGTTCATCCACTTTCATCTTATCTATGTCCTGAGCTTCCTCAATAGCAGTCATTTTCATGTCAAATCTCTTAGGTAGAGATCTGAGGATTTTTCTGACCAGTTTGCTGTCAGACATCTTTTCTCCTAGAGCACTTGAAGCATTAGCTATCTCAATAATGTTCATGTGAAAGTCATGAATGCTCTCATCTTCCTTCATCTTCAAGTTTTCAAACCTGGTAGTGAGAATATGAAGTTTTGACATCTTCACTTTAGAGGTCCCTTCATGAGCAATCTTCAAGACCTGCCACGCCTCTTTAGCAATGGTGCAGTGTTCAATCAACCTGAAGATATTTTTGTTAACACCATTAAACAATGCATTCATGGCTTTAGAATTTCCCACGGACCCTTTATAATCTGCATCATCCCAGTCTTCCTCTTCCTTCACCACATCAGTAGGGGTACCTTTTTCATCTTTAACCTTTGGGGGTTCCCATCCTTTTATAACAGCTTTCCATGCTTGATCATCCATGGATTTGATGAATGCTATCATCCTTGGTTTCCAATAGTCATAGTTGGAACCATCAAGCAGAGGTGGTTTGTTCAGAAATCCTCCATCCTTGTCCATTGTACCAGAAAGTACCTTCCCTGAATCTCACCCAGAACCAATTAAGGGTGCAAGCTCTGATACCAATTGAAATTCTGGCACATATATCAGATGTCCTATATAGATGTTGAGACACTGATATCCAACACAATGAACAAGATAAAAAATAAAATAACAGTGCAGAAAGTAAATAACACAGTGATATGTTTACCCAGTTCGGTCTAACACACCTACTCTGGGGGCTACCAAGTCAGGGACGAAACCAATATACGATAGTATCAATTCACAGATCATACAACAACCGAATAATCTGATCACTTAATCACTACCCTTCCTATGACTTCTACCTAAGACTCACCTAGGTATGAGGCCCTCCTCAAATCCCTCTACAACCACAACCCGTGATTGGTACCTTTCCACACAAGAAACAAAATCGAAAGTCACACTTTCAAAACACACAATTCTCAATACTTCACAGCTTATGAGAATTTACACAAGAAACTCAATGCTTAAAAGCTTATGAGTAACTGACAGAACTTACAACACAAAACAAACCAGTCCTTATACTGTTATCAGAATGATACCAGTTAGGCTCACAAAATACACTCGAAACCCTAACAAAACACAAGTAAGTTCCACACCTAAACTAGGTTTACATCAGTCAATATATAGCATTTAATCTGGACTGAATTGGGCTTCAAAAATGCAGCAAATAGACTGCTCACAAATCTGCAAAATTAACTCCAACAAAATAGGTCTTCAATCCAAAGTTTCCTATTATGTCTCCATAATTAGAAACAGCAGCAAATCCGAAAAACCAACAAATAATCACAATCCAAAAATGCTTTGGATGCCACATAGGATAACTAAATATTCACAGAATATTTAGTAACAATTCACAGCAACAGAATCTGCAATAAAAACTGAATCTACAACGCGATGTCCTGACATGTTGAATGCAGCAACTTAGAACTTCATGTTTCAACATCTTGCTGCTACAATAGTTTTAGCAAAATAAATGCCAACCACAAAAGCACAGAAATAACAAATAGTAGTGTATATTTCATACTCGACCTTGGTTGGTAGGCAAAAACAAAGACTGGTCATCTGGTCTAGCATGCTTGTGGCTCCGAGATTGGTGACAGTTGAGAGATATTGGTTGATATTCATCAGTAAAGAAATGACCACCTTGACCCATCTCAGTTGTTCATTCTACTACTCCATGAGAAAGGATTTCCTTTGGACAAAGAAAAATACACCTAAAGTTTCTTTCATTATTTGTTGACTAGGCTATGATGGCTCATTGGTCTCGTGGATAGCCGACATGTGACGGTGGAACAATTTTGTTTTGCGATGAATTTACAAGAGGTGGTGGAATGCCTCAAATGTACTATGGTTGAACAAGTAACATAGAGGGTATAGATGAGGGTGGCGATGATGAAGTTTGATGTCTAGGAGTTTTAAGTGATTCTGACGATTTTTCTAGTTACAAAATGACATGTTTTAGAAGGGGAGGTCGTTGTTGCTTTCGTGCTTTTATTCATCATTAAATATAGTAAGTAAAAACATGGAAACTTTAGAGGATGATTACCAATGACGACGCCAAATAATTTGTACATTGAATGAATAAAGACTTAAAGGTAAACTCTAGTATGATTTTATACTATGGTTCGATGATGAAGGATGTGCCTAACACTCCAATGCTCAAGTCAGTGATGAGTGTAAGTGTGATATTTTAAAGATAGAATTTTATGTACTTGAGAGTAATTCATTATATGCTTTTTATAAGAATATCCCTGGGTTTTTTGGGCCTTCAGTTTACCATAGTTGTCCTCAAAGAAAAGTGTTAGAGGATCTTTGAAAGTACAATATGACGGTCCTTAGAGTCCTATCATCTCTGATTAGATGTACCTCTAGGAAAGTCCTAATTAGGATTACACATTACTAAAACATTATTTGTTGTTAATGTCTTGTATTCTTTGATGTTAACATGTATTTTATTGCCCTTCTGATCCTACGATCTTTTGGTGTTTGGTAGACCTCAATCTAATAAGATTGAAGTTGTGAACATTATGTGGACCTAAATTTGTTGGATCACTCCTCGAGCGTGGGCGTTTTTGATTATCTTCTAATGACCATTTGATGAACCCAATGACCTGTGTAACCGATCTGCTTTCACATCTTAGATGCTATATGATCCAAGTGGTTTAAACCTTGCCCCATACTAGAACAAAATATTTAAGTAAATCATTCAAGGACATAGTCCTCGTGGGGCATAAAAACTTTCTCTTCGTATCCCATTCTCGTGGAGAAGAATTCTCCTCGTACAAGAATATAATGGAATAATTCTGATGAACATTCCCTATAAATGTAAATTGACATCCCTAAATACAATTCTTAATCTATGTTTGGATACCATCAAATGAACAAAACAAGATGAAAAAAGCGGAATAAAATGAAGCATAATAAATATTCTCGCCCATCATTTGAAAATTATGTGACACAACAAAACAAATTCTTCATTCAGCCCAAATCAGAAAGAAAAGGATATGGTGTTAAATGATAAAATGGAATAAAATTCATACCACTTCAATCCGGTTCACTCTATCCAATTTTAAATGATCAAAACAATAAAATCCTCTTCACTCCATCAAATTTTAAATGATCAAAACAATGAAATCTCACTTCATTCCATCTCACACCGTTAAACTCCATTCGATTGTATAATCTAAACAAAACCTTAAAATAATGACATAAAAACCTAACCAATAACCATGTGAATGAATCACCAAACTACAACCACTTGTTTAAACAGCTCCTACCGGCCCAAACACCAAAAAGCACCTACCTCCAAAAAGCCCAAAGTCCAAAAACTGTCCCACTGCCTCTCACTCCAACAAACAAAACAAAACTACAAAGTGACAGCATGGAATCTGTACAAACATACCATACCACAATCAAGCGCAAGATAGTATTAACACAAACAAGAGTAAGCACATGCAAGCAAGATTCATGCCTCAAAATCAATCATATCTAAAAAGTGACCAAAATATCTTTTTACTTGTCCCCACCCCACTACACACTAACTAGTACTACCTTCCATCCTAACTACACATCCACATCTCATTCCACTTTCCTCATGCTTATCAATTATCATGTGCTATGCTATTCTATCCTATTCCGATTCTCCTTAAATCCACTTCATTATACACAACTTCCTCAAACTTCAAAAACAATCAAATTATCTTAAACGATGTCGTTTCCGTGTGACTACTGCGACACGAGAAGCGCGGTTCTATATTGCAGACCAGACTCCGCGAAACTGTGCTTAGTTTGTGACCAGCACGTGCACTCTGCTAACGCACTCGCACTCAAGCACGTGCGTTATCAGATTTGTCAAAACTGCAAAAACGACGCCGCTTCGGTTCGTTGCTTCACCGATAACCTAGTTCAATGCCTCCGCTGCGATTGGGACGCTCACGGCGGTGACTCCTCTTCTTCTTCTTCCCATCACCATAACCACAACCGCCGCCGTCTCGACGGTCTCACCGGATGTCCTTCCGTTCACGAGATTGTCATTGCGTTAGGACTTGATTTGAATTCGAACGACGCGGTTTTTGTAGCGGATTTTGAAGGTCCTGTTGTTCCTGTTGTTCAGAATAGAGATGAGTTGTATGAACAGGTGGCGGAAGTTGCAAAGAGAAAGAGGAATTTGGAAGCTGAAAATGATTGTAGATTCAGTGATGGTAGCAATGAAGTTGATGATTTATTGTTGCTTCAGCAAACTCCGTTTACTTCTTTGCTCAATTTTTCATCTGAATTTGATGTCGGCGCTAAGAAAAGTAGTAACGATTATGGAAATGAATCTGGTGTTCTTCTCTGGAATCGTAACCCAACTTATCAGCCTCCTCAGGTTTGTTAATTTCTGCATTATGTAAACTAATTTAAATCTACTTTTTTAATCATGTCAACAAATAGTATTATGATCTTGATTTTTCTAATAATCAAGTGTAACTTTACAAGATTTATGTCTGCTAAAAGTTGTCAACAATCTATAAACTAGTTAATTGCTGCATTACCACATAAAATAATGTATTGAATTTGCGCGTATTTGAATCTGCGGTGAAGAAAAATGATTTTGAGTTAATTGATTACTACTAGAAGGGAGTGGAAAAGTAAGATCAACTATATAACATCAACAACCAAGTTTTATCCCACTAAGTGTGGTCGGCTACATAGATCAACTTCTGCCATACTTTTCTATCTGAAAAGTAAGATGAACTGTATTTTGATAAATTCCTTCAAAAGTGAGTTAATAGTAAATTTCAGTATAAAAATCATGTTTAAACTCAAAAACTACACATCATTGCTTAAAGTAGAATCAATTCTTTGAAAACCATAATCAATTATTGTTGCACTTAGGCTTAGTTTTTTTAGGATTGTTAATTGTAATTGGTTGGTTATTGAGTAATGTAGGGTAAGTTTGCTTAAATCTCATGAAAAACATAATGCTCTTGAACCTTGGAGTTGGACAGTGAAATTCTTCATTTTCTAGCTTAAGTTAAATGCACTGTGATCTTGTATTATCATTTTGATAACCATCTTACTTGCAGCTGTTTCTGTGACTGTTTGATTGAAGAAAACCAACATATGAAGGAAGAGTTTCATTCTCAATGTAAAAACCCTGTTGAGATCTTGGAAAAATGTTTTTGTTTTTACTGTTTTCCAATTCCTTGTACTTGTAGTAACTGTTTTTAACACATTTTTACCTGTCCTTAAGTTAGGGCTATTTAAAGCCATTGATTTTTTCAATCTGCATTAATTGAATTTGCTATGGTGTACTGGTTCAACTAATAGCTATCCTGATACATGCTATAATTAGTCTCTGTGTTTCTGCAGGTCTGGGATTTTCAATTGCAGAAATCTAGAGATATGATATATGATGGTATAGAAGAAGTTCCAAAATCATTGCAGGATGTGCATAATAAGAATTACTCAACATTTGGTGATGATTTTCTATCAAGAAATGTAAGATATTTTTTTGTTTGTAGATGTTTGTATCTTTGAGTTTAATGTACTGTATTATGAAACCTTGGATTTTTATTTTTGTAAAAAACCAATTTTGAAAAAGAAAGTTGAGCAGGTATGGATTAGTAAGTTTGAAAATGATATCTACACATACAGACAAAAATTGTGGGCCTACATTGTTTTGATTCAATGTACAGAGTTCACATGGGGAGGGACAATTGAGGTCGGCAAGATTTTATTGCCCTGAGATTCATAGAAAAAGTTCAACTTTAGTTGTACCTATATTTCAACTTTAAAGCTACAACAACTGCACCATTAAGTGTTAGATAACATATTATAATATTTTATTATATGTACTATTTCCATATGAGTTGGCTTTTATTTACTACATTATTACATGTTTCTATCATGCCTGGTTTATCTAAAGGAACTCATGATAGATCAGTGTTTGTTTTTGCAAAATTCGCAGAATCATTCGGATCAGTCATCATCAAGTCATGTGAAGAAGAAAATAGAAAGCAACAAGAAAACTAGAGACGGGTTACCAACTGAGTCTAAATTAGTTGAATCCTTAACATACAGCAGTGCCGCTGATAATGTGCCCGTTATGGAGTATCTTTTGAGTGGGAGTGAAAATGTTAGCAACATAAATGGCAAGGTTAGCTTGGAAGAGCAAGCAAGGAATAGAGGGGATGCCATGTTACGCTATAAGGAGAAGAAGAAAACTCGAAGGTACATTTGGTTTTTTTGCGTGTTTGTTTTGAGAAATGTCACGTTTTTGTTATCTTGAATGTAAAGATGTGGCATGAAATTTGGACAGGTTTGACAAACACATTCGATATGAATCAAGGAAGGCTAGGGCTGATACGAGAAAGAGAGTGAGAGGGAGATTTGTTAAGGCAGGTGAGGATGACATTCAAGAAGGATGAGTGCCTTCTCTGATACCTCTCATCCCAGGGCATTGGCCTTGTACGTGTATACATATATATTATATTTATATCAGAGAAATAATAATAGGTTCTAGTTTTAATGAGGAATTCCTTCAGTATTGATTTATTTATTTCATTCTTTCTTGCTAAATGATTTCTATGAATGGTACTTCTGAGACAAGATTAGTTTTTTAAAGAAAAAGTAGTGTAACAAAAGTGGGTATTATTAAAACAACGTAAATCAAAATAATAAGTTCAGTTATTTTAAAGTGAAAATAACCTTCTCCTCCTCTTTTAAAGTGAAAATATCTTCTTCTCCAGCATCTCTAGTATCCAATAATACCACATCTCATTGAATTTGGAATGAAATATCGAATTCTTTACGAAATTGATACACTCTAACTATTGGAGAACTCTTACAAGAACTTTTTCTTCCGTGAGAGTTTTTTACCCACCTAGCTTCAATATACTCAAGCATCTCAACCTTAATAAGGTGAATAATTTACCTCATATTCCTACAATTACAATTGTACATTCACTCTCACAAAACAAATAAATTTTTTTTAATTTTTTATTTATTTTTAAATTTAGTTTTTTTTTTCATCTCTTCATAAGTTTTCAAATTACTTTAAAAAGAATTTTTAAAATATTTATTTGAAACAAATTCATGAATAAATCGAAATATTCGTAGATAAAATTGTTTATTAAGTAATTAAGTCTTTAAAATTATTTATTGATAAATTAACGAATGTTTTTTCCAAGTCATCAGGGTTATAACTAAGAAAATTTAGAAATCTACTCCCTCCGTCTCATAATAGGTGTCCTCTTTGAGATTTTCACACTTTTTAAGATAATGATTAATTGTGTTGATTTCAATAATAAAACGAGTGTCATTTACTAAAATAACCTTATTAATAATAGATAGTGGAGTAGTTAAATGAATTAAAATACAATAAATAAGGGTAAGTTAGTGGAAAGAAATAATAAATATTACATTGGTATTCTAAAGGGACAAATAATTTGAGACAAATAAAAAAATGAAAAAGAACACCTATTGTGAGACGGAGGGAGTAGTAAACAATTTTAGCCCACGAAAAACTCAAATTTATTCACGAATAACTTGCAGAAACATTTCCGAAAATTTTGTGTAGGATTAAAAAAAAAATCTGAATTTAAAAAGAATAAATTTAACATTTGAAAAATTTTATAGGGAAGAGGATATAATTGTAGGAGTATGAGATAAATTCATCTAATAACACTAAATCAAACCCATTGTTGATGGATTTGGATGATTTCGACAACATTAATGAGTGGTTAAGACTTTGAATGCTTTTTTTTATTAAGGCAAAATACTCTTTTTGGCCCCTTAAATATACCCTCTGGTTCACTTTGGTCCCTTAATGCTTTTTCGTGCCATTTTGGTCCTTTAATTATATGAAAGATGCAAAAGAGTCCCTTCCGTCCATTTGACTCAAACGGCCGTTTGTTTTGTCCACCTGACGTCTGAGCTGACATCGTGGCACCTTCTTCTTTATATCATCTTCTTCTTTATATCATCTTCATCGTTTCACTGTTTCCATTGTTGTCTTCTTCATAGGAAAATAAGATGTAGTCTTCTTCTACTTCATAGTATGTATTGTCTTCTTCTTCTTCTTCTTCTTCTTCGTTCTAATTGCTTCAAGATGAAGGTTAGCCATCCATTCGTTTCTGAAGGAGAACAAATCTGAAAGTGGGCATTCATGTGTTCAAAGTTGCTCGCGAGTTGTACCGTTGTGTCTTTGTGGAGATGAGGCTGTGCTTCGTAGGGCAAACACTGAGAAGAATTTCAGAAAGAAATTTTGGGGTTGTCCCAATTATATGGTAAACCCTAAATTTTGTTTGAGTTAAAATCTGGTAAAAATACGATTTTGATCCATATCTATTTCGCAGGGGTCCTTGCAAAGAGAATGTGGTTTTTTCATTAGGTTCCATGAAGAATTAGCAGAAGACACAAATCAAGTTTTGGTGAATAGATTGGAAAGCTTATCAAAGGATTTTGAAAAATTGAAGTTTAGAAACGAAGAACTAGGAAAGGTTGTGACTTAAATTCAAGTTCAACTGAACAAGATGTGGAAGTGGAAAATTATGTGTTTTGTAATGTTATGTGTATGGTTTTTTAGGATGTTTTAGGAGTGGAAATTTAGGTGACTATTAGGATGTTTTGTAATGTGTAACAGATCACAATTTAATCAATTTTATGAGTTTTTTGTTTGTTATATGTTTATTTATAGCAACATATTATTTGGTTGATACATTTTTGTCTCAAACATATATCAAATTAACACAACTTATAACATTACTCAAAGATGAACACAAACTGACTTTAATTGATATTGTAGAAAGACATACAGATAGTTCCACAAAGGTTCCAAAATGCATTGACATGTTACATAGACATGTTCAAAATGACTTCAGAATGCACTACAACATACAGTTCAAAACGACTTCAAAAAACAGTACAAAATACCAAATGTTCCAATACCATAAACTAAATAAAGCCTAATTAATACTAAATGTTTTTCTTTGGTGTGATCCTCTTGGTTGGGGTTGTCCTTCTGGTTGTAGGACCAATCACATTCTTTGAAGCAGATAATCTTGTTGTTGGTCCTGGTGCTACAAATGGCCTTCTTACACCAAGCTTCTATGGCTTTACAGTTACTTTTGCTGTTTCCCTTGAGCATTGTCCTGATACAGCCTTTCCTTTAGAAGACTTGGTTGTAGCCTTGTAATCTTGTGTTGCTGATGACTGAGTTGCCATGTAACCTTGAGTTGTTGATGACTGAGTTGCCTTGTAACCTTGGCTAGCTGATGACTGAGTTGCCTTGTAACCTTGGCCAGCTGTGGCCTGACTTGCATTAGCCTGAGATGCTGCTACATTAGAAGTTGTGGCATGACTTGCAGTAGCCTGAGATGCTGCTACATTAGAAGTTGTGGCCTGACTTGAATTAGCCTGAGATGCTGCTACATTAGAAGCTGTGGCCTGACTGGCATTGGTCTGAGATGCTGGAGCATTAGATGTTGTGGTCTGACTGGTTATGTCCTTGTAGGTTAATTTGTTATGTCCTGCTTTTTTGCACCTAGAGCACTTGACAATAAAACCTTTTCTTCTCATTTTTTTGTCACTTCCATCAATCCCCCCTTGCTCAAGATTTCTTTTTTTCTTTGGTCTACCAGGCATCTTCCTATACTTGGGTGGCTCCACATCTGGATATGGAGTCTTGACCACTGCCTTGTATGTAGATATCCTATAATATTCAAGAATATAATCATCAACTTTAAAATTCCTTCTCTTCATGAATGACATTGTAGGGACACAAGGAAGTCATGTTAGATCCCTTCTTCTGCATGAGCAATGGAAATCCTTCAAATTCACAGTGAAGGTCTCAGCTAGATTTTTCAAATGCCTTACTTCAAATATATGCTCATCTGACATTCTACAATAACAAGAAGCCCATCAATAACGAGAAGCCATAAGTTTGTAAAATCGCATGAATATCAAAAACCAATACTAAAATTGCATCAATGTCTAACTAGCCATAAGTTTGTAAAATTGCTAGTTATCTCAAGTTTCTTTCTAATGTTGGGCAAAATATCATTACCAGATACATCTTGGAACCTCATTCTATTTTTTGCCCATCTCTCCATAATGTAAGTTCTGATCTCCTCAAGCATTGTCACAAGTGGTTTTCCTCTGGAGTCAACAATGACACTGTTAAATGACTTAGGCATGTTATTTAACACAACATCACACTTATTGGTTTTCATAAAATATGATCTACTCCAAAATCTTGGTGGTGTCTTCATCATATGGAGATATGCTTCTTCATTGGTCAATCTCATTCTCCTCATCTCTCTTTCCCAAGCTTGAGCATATGTTGACTTTGCAGCCTTCCAGATAATTCCATTCAACAGCTTACCAGGGAACCTTTTCCTGAAATTGTTATACAAATGTCTGACACAAAAGCATTGTTCAACATTGGGCAACAACTCATCCATTGCAGGTAAAAGCCCCTGCATTAACAATGTACATAAATAACAAGTTTACAAAACAGAAAAAAGCAACATAATGTAAATGTCAAAAACTAAGTACCTTTTGTTGGTCTGAAATGAAAGTGTATGTTAGACACTCAGTAGTACCACCTAGGTCAGCGATCAACAACTCCAAAAACCAAGTCCAACTTTCCTTATTTTCACCTTCCACCACTGCAAATGCTATATGAAGCATCAAATAATTTGGATCCCTTCCTATAGCTGCCAGAATTTGCCCTCCACAAAGCCCCTTCAAGAAGCAGCCATCCAGCCCTATAACATGTCTAAAAAGTTTGAAACTCTCCTTACAAGCTGCATAGCATATGTAGAGTCTTTTAAAATGTGGTCTTTGGTCAACAACACCTTCTGGAACAGGCTCAACATTCATCTTAACTGTTGAACCTAGATTAGCTCTCAGCAGCTCATGACAATAGTCATATATCCTAGTAAAATCCCCCAAGAAAGACCCATCAACCTTATCCCTGGAAGCCACTCTTGCTCTTATTGCCTTAGTCTTGTTTACCCCCACATTCCACTTTCTTAAAGCCTTTTCTTTTATATTCTTAACCTTCAACCTAGGATTGTTTTTCAATGCATTATGTATCCTCTTGCTCAACCATTTTGTAGTCAGCATCTTCACATTGTACTCCCTACTACAATTGTGTTTGTCAATTACTTTTCTTACCTGCCAAGAATCCTCATTTGGTAGCTTGGCACAATAGAGCTCCCAATCACAACCATCCTTACACCTCACCCTCACCCTTTTGTTGTCATTTTTTTTAATTTCAAGTCTCTACCATTTTGTACAGCATATGAGGCAACTGCATCCTTAATGTCACTTTTGGAAGTAAAATACATACCAAGCTCCAATTTGTAATTGGACATATCTTTCCTTTCTTTGAAAAGTGGGCACTTCTTCCTCTTAACTACACCACTGTCATCACTATCACAACCACTTTGAAGATCATCACTTTCATTGTCACTTGCCTTAAGCTCTCCTATATCTTGTGTGCTCTTTTTTTCCCTCTCAAGTTTCCTTCACTTTTAAATGCAATGAGATCATCAAGTTCATCTTCATCCATTTCATCATACCCATCAGATTCATCATTAAATGCTATATCAAGTGCACTATCATAATGGAAGCTCTCATCCTCACTATCATCAGAATTAGATTCATCATCAAATGTTATATCAAGTGCACTATCATCCTTGTAATACATCTTTTCAAAGTCCCTATAACCTAAGTCCTTCAAAACACCTACTAACTCAAAAAAGACTCCACCTATCAACATCCACTTTCAATACAACTACCGTTCATCCTACATACACACTAAGTTCAGGTTCAACGAATTTACCACTGTGGTGAATTTTAAGCTCCAAAAATTCTTCCATTATTACCTTACACAGTTCAATAACATTGTTTCAACTTAAGTAAATCTAGTTTTAACCTAAATCTACAGAAAGCCCTAATTCTATCTAAACCCTAAATCGAAACAAGACCTAAAAACATTATGGAGAGAATACTTACCTGGAATCCTTCTTCTTCGAAGTTGCTTCGTCTTCAGTCTACCTTTGTTCTTCGTCTTCATAACTGGTTCTTCTTCGTCTTCGCAGCTGGTTCTTCTTCGTCTTCGCATTCGCTTCTTCTTCTTCTCCAGTATGACTCTTCGTGGTTTGACAAGTATGACTCTTCTCCAGTATTTTATTTCTCTTACATTACGTTTGGTAGTACACGTAAGCAGAACCAATGCCATATGGATTTCACTTACCAACCTCAGCATACAAACTACCAGCTGAAGTCTTTTTTTGAACTTTGACTAACATTCCATTAACGAACTAACGTGGATATGTTTAGATAATTAAAGGATAAAAATGGCACGAAAAAACATTAAGGGACCAAAGTGAACCAGAGGGGTATACTTAAGGGACCAAAAAAGGTATTTTGCCTTTTATTAATATTAAGACTTTGAATGGTTGATTATTTTAAAAACCTAACCATGTTTTTTTAGAAGCAACTTTTTTGGATTATGTTTAATAGTCAAATTAACTTTTTTTCATTTAAAACAAATTACAAAGACGTTATGGTTACATAGTTAATCATATTTATAAATTCGATATTAAATTGGTTAATTATTAAATTCAATTTAAAATCAATTAATTCATGATTTTTAAAATTTGTAATTTCTCTGTTGAAATTGGAAGAACAAATTTCAGCCTTTAACTTTTCTTGATTGACTTGCTCTCTTAAAAATTAGAACCTTACTTTTTGAACCGTAATTAAAGGGGAGTTTTTGTTATCGTCTCCATAGGGATTGCAGATATTTTGATGCTTGCCGTTCAACAGTTTATTGTTTCATAAAAAAAGTTTCCAAAGTTTTGTTCATAAAATTGTCACGTTTTTAGTATCTAAGATTATAAATTCTAAAGAGTTTGATTAACAAAGTATATCAAAAGTAGTTTTCATCTACCCTAACTTATACGTATTCTTTCAATCTTGCATGTAAAGTCGGATCCGATTAATATCGTCGCGTATTCTCTCAACACGGTCTATCTCTAAAGCAGCGTCGTGAGAAATACCGTATTCATCGCTACACGACTTTTACATATAACAACCAATATAGTAAGCTTTAAGTTCAACACAGAGCAACTATCGACCATAGACCAATTTCTCTAATCTATAAACCGATAGATGAATATTTTAGGTCGAGTTTCACAAAATCTATGTCTAGAGTTTTATAAAACAAGAATGGATCATTAAGAACAAAAATATTCATCATATATTAATCATCACTTGTTCACATACAAGGAGAATCAAAAGAAATAAATACAAGCTAATGGTAGACTACCTCTACCTTTGATACAAGCGAAATTAGCTACCCATAACCATGGTAGCTTACTTTACAAGTTTTTGAAGAAGATGAATGAGCATCCACGTCGAAGAATCGAACTCGGATGCAAATCCAGCTTCTATTTGCAAATATCACCTTTTGATGAAGAAATGCTGAGAAATGAAGTTTTGGTGTGAAAAATGGGGTTATGATCCCCAAAAAATGTGAAAAGTACTTATATAGTACTTTTTGAATTTGTCATGTTCGCACTGCGAACCATTTCTTCGCCCAGCGAACACACTTTTAGGCACCTGAAGTGCCTCTGAATAGTTAAATCGCCCCTGAGAAATATCTGAAGTTCGATGTGCGAGCAATTCTTCACCCTGCGAACTATCTCGTTACAAGTTCGCACACCGAACTTATGGTCCTTTAGCTACTAACTCTAATCTGAGATGGTTTGCTGATCCTTCGCCGAGACCTCACCACAACAAACATTCGCTATGAGTTCGCCCAGCAAACTTAGTGCCCTTTTCTTACTGACTCTAATTTGAGAGGGTTCGCTGGGGTTTCACCATGAGTTCACCCAACAAACATTCGCTGCTACTCTTCGCTGGCAGTTCGTCCAGTGAACATGCTGAATCTCTTCTTTTCCTTTGGCTTCCTTGTCCAATTACTTGTGTCTTGCACTTTGATGTTTTTATGCCTAATTTCTGCACAATAACACATAAATCAAAGCAACCAAAGGTATTTTAAAAAATATTGAAGAATAACCTGATATCATGGAGTAAATCCAACAAAACATAACAAAAGAGTTGAAAAATGTCAATAATTAATGATCAATTTAAAGCAAGTTTGGCATTCAACAAACTCTCCCTAACTAGATCTTTGCTTGTCGTCAAGCAAAGTATGTCTCTCATTGAAAACAAGAGGATTTGCTCGAGCATTTAATTCAACCAAGAATGGATTTATGGCTCAAATAAACAAACAAATGCATACAAGCAATGTTCACCACTTCCTAGAATCGAAAAATGCAAAATAATTTAGTTCTTAAATAAATATCATGCTATGTTTCAAATAACAACTAATTTCTCATGCTTGAATCACTCTAACACTCCTCTTCGAATAAGAATCGAAGAAATTAACACGTTTGCAACCGCGGGGCAATTTCACTCGCCTGACAAACGATGCAAATGCAATCCAATTCATACATTCATCTAATCAATCATCAAAGAATTCATGGAAGCAAGAAGATCACTAAGGTCTTTAAAGGTTGTAGCTTGGTTAGGTTCACAACAAATGGACATTTATAAGGCCATGGATTCAAAGTTGACAATGCAAAAGAAACATTCACTATACAAGGTTATGAACACATTACAACTTCATCCAACACTTTCTTTTCTCAATTGCTCACCCTTCCAACACCCTTTATGCACATTATTCTATTTTTTTCTCATTCAAACAAGCATGCTTTTTCTTTTTCACCATTCATATTCACAATTTTCTTTTTCAATGCTTGTTTGAAATTTTTCAAATTTTTGAGTAACTTACCACTTTCTTTTCACTCTCCCCAACTTGGTTTTTAACCAAACCTTAAGTGAATGTTCCTTGCTTTTTATGACGATGAATATAATTTAGAACAATTTCAAAGGTTCAAGAAATTTTTTTAGAATCCTACACAATTCAATGATGAACTAACTTTCAAATTATGTACAAATGCCAAGTTCATCACTAAACTAGGATCTAAACTATTAAGCTCAAAGGGGTTAGCAAATTCTCACTACTCATGGGTAAGTTACTTTTGGATATGGTTTTGCTCATTATCAACAAATGCCTTGATCATATCTAATGCTTCCACAAAATCAAAATAATCACAAGGTTAAGCATGAACCAAATGTATTTAACAAGATTTATCAGTCATCATATGCATTTAGTAAACAATGGACGTTTCTCACAAATTTGTGGCTATTGGAACCTAAGTCATACAAGTATTCAAACAAAGTTGCAAAATGAAACAAAATTACATTTGCACAAAGGAAAAAAATTCTTAAGCATTCTAGCATCCTAGAAAGAGGTAACCATGTACCTTGCCAGCATTTACATGATCAAATACTATCATTACCACCCAAAATTGGGAGAATATTCATTGGATACTTTTAGCAAATTGCAACCAATCTAGAAGTTCTCACATTTAATCACCATAAAAGGGAAACATTAAATTCAAAGAAATCACACTACCAACAATAAAGAAAACTACTAGAGTTGAACATTCCTAAACTGAAGAATTCAACTCTTAACAGCATAATAAAAAAATGAAAGTAAAGAAAATGAAAGTTGAACATTCGTGAACTGAAGAATTCAACTGAAAATAACATTAAAATGTTATGGTGTAAAAACACCAAAAAAAAGTACTAGTACCCAAAAGTGGTACATACAAACAACATTATCCAAAATAATCCACCAAGTGGATATTGTACAATACAAAAGAGAATATAATAACCATAAAACAAATATAGCAATGATCTAAGCTAACATAAAACTTCACTTTGTAGAACCAAAGGAAGTATCCTAAGACCATGCTTAAAATATCCAACAACAAAAACTAGTTCTCATCAGACTCGATCTCCCCCTCCAAATCAACCTCTTCTCTAGATCCAGAGCCATCATCAGAACCAGCCTCCTCATCATCTGCTTCCTCCTCAACGTCATCTGTCTCATCAGCGCCATCTCCAGCTACACCTGCCCCCTCTCCAAAGTGTGGTCTGGCCTCAGGCCAACCAACATGAGCTAGGAACTACTCCCTAGTCATCATCGAACGCTTCACAGAAGGTTCTCTGTACTGTAGCTGTAACACCTGCATAGAGTCATGAATATCAATTATGGCGCGCTGAGTTGCCGCCATCCACTTCTATTTGTAGTTACAAATCTCTCTCTGGAATGGGTCAAAGCCCTGAGAGCCTGCAACTCCCGAATCGGAAGTCACCAGCTCCTGAACCAATACCAGCACCAGCACCAGAAGTCTGTCCTCCTCTCATGCCCTCCGCCTTGCAAAACTTATCCATATAATTGTCATCAATAGCAGCCGTGATCATCACCTGACGGCGGGAGGGTGGCTTCATCCTCGAATGCACGCACAAAACCATGATTAGACATGGGAAGACCAAGGGGAAATTAGCTCGCGTCCCTGATCTAAGTCCACTCTCAACAACAATGCGCATCTCATCAGCGATAATCCTAGATACATCAATCTGAGTATTAATCAAAATTTTGTGAACCAAGTGTGCAACCGGAATGGTCACAGTGGAGGTATGCGACTTAGGCTTGATGTTTGTCAACACCAAGAGAAGCATCAGTTGTGCTAACAGACGCATATCCTCCTTGTGGTATCTTTTTGGAACCCCAGATGAGTTCAATTCCACCGATTTGCCCTCCAACAATAATGCACCAGAAATGGCCTCTGTGTCTCTATCCAGCCTCAAAGTCCTATGATACTCATCAACTTCATCTTCCCCCAAGGTGAGAGGTTTACCTAAAACATGATTAATAGTATCCCAATCAAATTTCACCTCTCTTCCATAAACTATAGTAGTCCAAGAAAAGACCTCGTCGTCATCTGGAAGGGCATTAGCGTAGAACTCCCTTACGAGCTCTACGCTATAGTTGTCACAAGGTGTGATTAACTTGTCCCACTTTTTGGCGTGAAGGATTACCGCTACCTCTCGGTAGGAACCTTGAGGGTTGATGTTAAACCTCTTTTCTGGAAAAATGCTCCTCTTCTTAAGAGCAACATAACGAGCAGCCTTCTTAGCTCACTTGAACCGACCAGAATCAAATTGAATTGGTTGTGGACGATATGTACTTCCAACCTTTCTTTTCTTGGAAGAGTTGCCTTTGGAGGTGCCATCTGCACATTCACCAAACAAAACCAGCAAACCAAACATATGATACATTAGTGAGAAAGCAATGCACAAAAAATCAGAACAATAAATCTCAGTAAAAATCAAAAATCAAACTTGCTGTCATGTTCGCCTTGAGTTCGCCTAGCAAGACCTAGCGAACTTTCACTCCAGGTTCGCCCAACGAACTCAAGGCGAACCCTGCGAATTTTTAAAATTCCAGGTTCTGCCTAGTCAATAGAAACACAAAAACAGATCAATTTTTCTTCATTCAATCATTGATATTCATAGTACAAATTGAGTATCAATTAACAGCACCAACCAAGCCACGTTTATTCAAGCAAAGGTTCAAAGTTCATAAGCTTCATTCAAATCCAATTCAACTTTAACCTAAGCAAGTTTAACTCTCAAAATTGTTTTTAAAGTTCAATACCAAACATGCAAAGCAATGTAAACCAATAATCAAAAACATGCAAACAGGTTCAAAAACCTAGAAGAAAGTTTATAACATTTGTTCAAATCAACCCTAACAGCATTTTTCTAAAAAGAACAAGGAATGAATAAAGAAATCTCAAACATGAATTATGTTGAAAGGGTAGAATGGAATTCGGAATTAAACTTGGAAACAAACTTCGCTCGCATAGGTACAATGGAGAGAGCAGACAAATATGTGTTAGGTGTGTTTGTGGAAAGTAAAGAGACAAGAGGGAAAAAGGGAAGGACATAAAGGGGAATGGGGGAAAGTATACTCCACAAAATCTGAAAGGAGGGTCTTGGGCTCACGCAGTTCAGGCCCATGAAAATAATAACACTTAAGTGATGTGGCAAAAAACTGTTATTTTTCTCTGTCTCGCTCATTTCGCCTAGCGAACATTCACCCCAGGTTCTCCTAGCAAACTCAAGGCGAATGTGACAGATGTTTGAAAAATTTGTTTCTTTCCATCTCATTCTACCACAACATTTTCCATACTATATGGCTCTACAAAAGCATAAAAAAATGAAAGGGTACTTACAATGTTGGAGCGCCTCCCAACTAGCGCTTTGTTTAACGTCGTTTGAGCTCGATGGTCCGGAGGTTTTAAACCTCGAAACTAAAAGTGATTGGATTGGCTTCCGAGAAGAACACTCTTCCACCAAAGTCCTCAACCGCAGGTTCTTGGTCCACTTTTCCTTAAGAAAGAAAAGTGATCGCGACTTTCTGAGTCTAACGGTTACTAACTGCCAGTGCACAGCCTATCGCGTAGTAATAAAGATATCGATCCCACAGAGACCTGATAATCAACCTAGTGTTACGGTTTTGTTACTGTGTTTAGCTAAGGCGAAGATGTTTTGGTTTTAAGTTCAAAAAGGGAAACTAAAGGGAATCTAAATATTAGAAATAGACTAGTTAAGATTAGGATATCAGTACGTAACTTAGTATACCATCGTGGATTCAATGAAACATAAGCATATAAAAATTAGTCACAATATAATTCTGTAGAAATTACCAGTTTAAAAGCCCTCACCTCACACTCTCGTGGTTATTGCTTCGGACTATACCTTTAAATCATAATGTCTGCTCTCGCTAGCCCATTTGAGTTTAAAAATAATGTTTGAAAACTAATAAGTCCTAATTAACTTTAAAGCGCTCTCGCTGTTTTTAAAACCAATGCCCGATTTCAGCTATCCGGTTAAAATCTCACACTCTCGTGGTCTTGACCTTAACCTTTTGCTACCTTTTTACTCTCGTAATAAAAGTTGATTTTAAATTAAGAAATCAAAGCCAGAGAATAAGTTGTTTTATGATTTTAGCTTAGAATTATTGAATCCATTCCGGTTACTCAATTACATACCGATAAAATGAGTTTAGCTCGACATACTAATTAGAGCAAACATAAATACGCATGAACAATTAAACATTAACACAGACATGGTAAAAAAAACAAATAATACTATTATTGAATTACGATAAAAACCTGGTGAATACGGTTCTAGCAATTCCTCCACAAGTCGGCAGGCTTTTGCTTGAATTTACGAAACGAATGAATAATGAAGGCAGACTTAAAACTAAACTAAGGTGTGATAGCCCCTCGACGTGAGAAACTATCACTGTTCGGTAATGAATGGACAAAAGAAGGGTAAAGGAAAGCAAAAAACGGGAATGTAAAAATTCTGGAAACAAAATGCAAAAGTATGGAATTCTCGGGTAAAAGCTTTGTGTTACGTCCTTTCCAAAATGCACTATATATAGACCTCCAGTATGAGAGAATATAGGGGCACTAGTTGGAACTGCTACTGAGTTGAGTCTGAGGGAATATAGGAGAAAATGTCAAACGTGTGAAACTGTAAACTTCTCTCTTCGTGACAACGTCTGTCTCCAACGTCACGTTTCTGTTTTTGAACCTATGACGATCGTGGGGGCTGCGTGATGGTCGTGATGGCTTTGGTCTTCATGACGGTCGTGGCACTATGTGTGACGGTCGTCACACATACAAAATCTGATTTCTCTGCTTTTTCTGCTATTTTTCTCTGTTTTTTCCTTATTCTGCTACTTTTCTGCTCTTTTCTCATTCTTGGATTGGAAACTGAAATACCTGCGAAAACACTTGAATATCCTCGGAATAATCAGAAATTAGACGGAAATGGGATAAGATTTGAACATAAATCAAGGTAAAAATATGATATGTTTTCGTGTTATCAAACTCCCCTACACTTGAATCTTTGCTTGTCCTTAAGCAATCAATCAGTTAAAATCGGACAAACTTTATCAAATGCACATACATGGTACCCCTATGGATTTGAAAATGTTAGAGGGTTTCTCGTTAGTAAGACAGGTACTTGTATAGAACATTAAAGATACATTAATGACACATAGCAACAAGCATGATCATAGACCTCTCTTTTGTACAATCCAGTTCTAATCATTCTATTATAGTTCAACCCAAAGCTTTCGTGTCTGTTTCACCCGGTTTCATTCTAACGCAATCACATTAAGCCCTTTGCCTTTTTCACGCACGTAGTGGAGTAGCTGGTTAGTGACTTTGATCCCTTTTTTTTATTTTGCACGGTGCCTGATACACGAGTGTGGTAATCCTTTATACATCCTATTCGTAGATTGCGGGGGATCGAACCGTAGTTCGCCCTACCAAGTCCAGAATCAGGTACCTCTGAACCAATCGACAACGGATTTCTTTCTTTTCTTGTAAGTCTTCGCAACCGTAAGATTTGGTGCATCTTCTATTTTTCTCAGCAGACAAAAATAAGAAAGATTCTTCTTTTCATGATTGGGCATCAAACACTTATATTCATCGGCTCCCCACGTGGTTTGTGATTAAGACGGTGCTGACTACTAATATAAACTATTGGGGGTTACTTTAGGACTGAACTCGAGGTATCGGTATAATAAGTATTGAAACTGATATCGCATACGCAAGAGGTCTAAGGTGTCAAGACGGTATCGATCTTGTTAGAACTTTCCCAACTTCCTAACATAGCCTATATCTTGGTATGTCACGTTGTGCATTGATCGTAAATTTTTTTTTATATAGCAGAGTAAAGCGGGGGAATCAAATATTAAACGAAAATTCTCATATATATAAACTTTGATAAAAGGGAAATATGAAAAAGGAAAAATAAAAAGGGAAATAAAGTGAAAATAGACTAGCTCTCCCACACTATATCGAACATTGTCCTCAATGTTGCGATATAAAGGGGAACAACAAGAAAAAATAGTAAAAGAAACAAAAAAAATCAAGGAGCCCCACGTCCTCTTCCTCTAGAGCGCCCTCGTCCATGCTGTGCCACATGATCTGGAATGCCGACGTGATGGATGTAATCATGTAAGTGCTGCACTCGCAATGTCAAGGCACCCATCTCATCGATGACGCCGTCAAGCCTCTGACCTTGGTTGACTTGCCCTTGCTGGATTCGACGCATGAGAGTCATTATTTCATTGTGTTGCTCCTGTTGCTGTGATTCTCTCTAGGCAGCCAGCTGGTTTTGTTGCCATATTGCTCTTAAGATTTCTTCATTTGTAACGGGGTCTTGGTCGGGTCGGCTACGACGTCGGGAGGTCAAAGAAGCATCATGGGTGGTCGGTGGTTGGTTTTCTAGGGCGGTTTGGTCCATCTCTTATTCCATCTCATCAATAGGTGCATGATCTTGATCATCATGTGCAGCCGCATTTTGCTCGGGAGTATTCAAATCAAAAACCCAATTGGTCATATTCTGAGGGTCAATGCGGTTCCTGCAAGGCAGAATGATACTTCTAACTGTTCTTGTGCGGACCATTGGATGGTATTTTCCATCTCTTCTTAGTTTGATGAGGTGTGAGTTGCGGCAGTAGTCGATGTCGAGCAACACCGAAGGCACGGAAGGTAATCTATTAAGCTCGTCCTCCAAGTTCAAACTTAGAGCAATAAAAGTGACAATCCCTCCAAAATAGAAGGGTTTGGAGCCTCTAGCACAGTTTGCTTGGATGTGTGCTAACAGAAAAGGAACGACGTTGATAGGCTCGGGGTTGAACACACAATGGAGGAAAAAGATTTCTTTTGAGTTCACCTTGTGGTTGCTGTCCCTCGCAAATATAGTGTTTCCTAAATTGCGGTGAAAATATCTGATAGCCGGGTTGTGAATGTATGTTGCGTTGAGGCTGTCCCAGCTATCAACCGTAGTCCCGGTCAATCTATTCCAAAGATCAAATGCTGCTTGGAAAAATGTTTCCTGTGGCACCCGGCAATGAACATTCTCGCCATGGTGGAAACCAAGCATCTCGGCAAGTTGATTTTGGCTGATAGAATACTCAGAACCAAACATGCGAAACGTGGCTATACCGGTGAGTTGGTTCGTTTCTCCAGGAGGTGTTATGTATGTGAACGAACTCAGAAACTCGAGCGTCAGGGCTTCTTAGGTAGGTTGGCTTTGAGTACAGAGCTGCCATAGGACAGCATTCTGGAGCATCCATCTAACTCCTTCAAGCATTCCCAATTCTTCGAGACATGCAATGTCTACATATCGAGTGGGTTGCACGGATCGTTGGTGGAAACTGATGTAGTTGGTCCTCTGACGTTCACCGGCTTCTCCTGCTCTGAAATTTACGGTTGTAAGGTTTGGAGCTTGCCTTTGTTGTCTAGCCATTGTGCATGCACAGAGAAATAAGTGGTATAGAAGAAGTAGGTGTTCGGAGAAAGTGGGTGTATGTGGAAATGGTTTACTGCGATGTTTAAATAGAATGTGGAAAGATGATTTTTTTTTGTGGAGGGTTTTAATTTTGGTCAATGGAATAATGGTGTGACGGTTTTTGAAATACGAGGGTTAATGGGACGGTGGGAAAACGAATGGGAAGAAAAAAAGAAGAAGAAGAGGCAGCGTTTCTGTTTTAACAGAGACCGCGCTCTTAACCCGTGTGACGCTCGTCACAGACCTGTCACGGTCGTGACAACTTCAAAAACTGGGATTGTTAGCAGTTTATAAGCAAGCATTTTATTTATTTTTTCTTTTCCCCATAAGGATTGTTAGTAGTAGATAGGTAACACTATAATGTAGAAATTAAAAATGTATAAATGACAGAATAAATTAAAAGCAAAGTAAAATGACAGAAACAATTAAATACCATCAAGATCAATAATAATGATTGAAAATTTGAATAATTTATTAAACCCGGAAAAATGCTAGCAAAGACCAGCAGTGTATTCATGCAGTAGAAATT
The DNA here is from genome assembly GCA_022829125.1 of Lathyrus tuberosus. Taxonomy (NCBI): domain Eukaryota; kingdom Viridiplantae; phylum Streptophyta; class Magnoliopsida; order Fabales; family Fabaceae; genus Lathyrus; species Lathyrus tuberosus. The sequence goes on along the minus strand of JALAZF010000125.1, from coordinate 12,610,077 downwards.
AAAATTGAGGGTAAATTATTTTGTTCCTGAACATAAAAAGGCAGAATGAAAGCAAAGTAAATTGTTTCAAAATAAAGCAGTAAAGTAGGAAAAAGCAGTGCTTCAAAATCTAGCCAAGGCGTTTCTTCAAAGATGCCACGGCTTGATTTAGGTGATCAAATTGTGCTACCGTGAGATCCATAAGCCCGACAATATCTTGTTGCATGGTCTTCAGTTCACCCTTTACGGCGGTGATCTCTTTGTGATAATCATCCAAAGTTTTAAGGATGGTAGTCAGATTTGCAGCATAAGTATTTGCATCAACCTTAGGAGTGGCAGTGTCATCTTCATTTTGGTCTTCCATAAAGTCAAAGTCATAATAATTAGGAGGTGTCTTAGGGTCAATATCAGGCTCGGGAAATGTTTCTTAGGGTTCAGGCTGTCGTTCGTCCAGGTCGTATAGCCAGTTATGTTCGTTATGCACACTCGTGCGCTCATGATTGGGTAAAGTAAAATGTGGCACAACTACATTATTTATTAGGAGCTGGAAATGATGTGGACCACGGTCTCTAATCATGGCTCTATTGAAACAGAAGGTAATATTCATAGGCCTAAAGTTTCCAAAAGGGTTAATTTCAGAGAGACGTGTCCTGAATCCCATAGCATCGGCTATTTTAGTCACTATACCACCTATTAGAATCAGGCTATTTTCGTCTCGGATAATTTTGCAAAAGTTATTAAACATGAAGGTAAGTCCGTTAACCTCTCGAGACTGAAATGCACAAAAGATAATGAAGAGTTCATCCTTAGAAACGGTATTGCCATTCTCAGGCTTTCCAAATAGGGTGTAGGCTAGGATCATGTGGAAGTATCGGATGGCTGGGTTATGAATCTCAGTTGACAGCATAGGGTTCATGTCATCATCATGTTTTCCTGAAATCCTACCCCAAAAAGCATTAAGCTCACCTACCAACATCAAATCCTCTTGTACCACGGAGAAAACGGTGGGTCCTTCAGGGAAACCTAAAAGATCCGACAGTTCCTTAATGGTAAACTAGCAATAGTATCCAAACGACCTAAAAGTAATTCGGCCCCTAGTAAAGCCTTTTCCACAGTAAGGGTTGTAACTCAATGAACTTAGGAATTCTAAAGTCAGTCTACGATAAGTTCTGTGTTTCTTCTTAGCAAAACCCTCCCATCCTAGTTGGTTAAACAGGAAATCAATACTCTCACCTAAACCTAAGGAGGCCATGGTGGGTTCGTGGGCAAATTTTGTCAAGGCGAAGGGTCGAAGAGACAGAGCCTCAAAGCGATGCCACTGAGCTGCATCTCTGAATTCTACCAACATATTATCTTCATTCTCCATTTTTTAAGTGATTAAGCAAGAATGAAATCAGATGAGGAGAACAGAAAATGTAGAAAGACTTTGTAATCCTGTATTTTGCAATTATATGATTAGCACAACAATTTCCAAAAAATTTAAGAAAATATAAATGAAACTAGAAATTTGAAAACAAAGTAGAATTTAGAAAATGTAAAGAAATAAAAAAATTAGAAAGAAAGAAAAGACAATCATCATGGGTTGCCTCCCACTAAGCGTTGTTTTTAACGTCGTAAGCCTGACGAAAACAAATAGATAGTTTAGTTAGGGGGGTCAGCGTGCAACTCTAAAAGTATAAGACTATTTAAATAGTCCCTATTTTCAATACTATGATAATGCTTTAAACGTTGCCCATTTACTATGAATGGTTCGCTATTCCTACCCTTAATTTCTATCGCTCCGCTTTGTAACACTTTGGTTATTTCAAAAGGACCGGACCATCTTGATCTCAGTTTCCCAGGAAAAAGTTTAAGTCTTGAGTTAAATAGGAGCACAACGTCTCCCACACTGAATTCTTTTCTGGATAGACGCTTATCATGCCATTTCTTAGTTCGTTCCTTGTATATTTTGGCGTTTTCATAAGCGTCTAGCCTTAGTTCTTCTAGTTCGTACAGATCTAGGATTCACTTTTCACCTGCGGTTTCGTACCTTAAGTTTAGGGTTTTAATAGCCCAATAGGCTTTGTGCTCTAATTCCACTGGTAAGTGGCAGGATTTACCATAAACTAGTTTGAAAGGTGTAGTTCCGATTGGTGTTTTGTAGGCCGTCCTATATGCCCATAAAGCTTCATTAAGTTTAGATGACCAATCTTTCCTAGAGGTGGCGACGGTCTTCTCTAAGATTTGTTTTATCTCTCTATTCGAGACCTCAACCTGTCCACTAGTTTGTGGATGATATGGTGTTGCTACGCGGTGTCTTACTCCATACTTCGATAGAAGTTTGTCAAATATTTTTTATATGAAATGGGAGCCACTGTCACTTATGACAAGTCTCGGCACACCAAATCTGGGAAAGATTGTGTTTTTAAAAAGCTTTATGACCACTCATGTGTCATTTGTAGGAGAAGCTATAGCCTCAATCCATTTTGAAACATAGTCGACAGCCACGAGTATATATTTATTTCCAAAGGATGATGGGAAAGGTCCCATGAAATCAATCCCCCATACATCAAAGAATTCTACTTCCAATATGCCTTTTTGGGGCATCTCATCGCGTCTTGATATGTTACCAGTGCGTTGGCACCGGTCGCAGTTTAGTATTGCAATGTGGACATCCTTCCAAAGGTTAGGCCAGAATAGGCCGGATTGCATAATCTTAGCATATGTCTTTGAAGTACTTGCATGTCCTCCATAAGGAGCAGAGTGACATTGAGAGATGATGTCTTCTATTTTAGTCTCAGGGACGCAACAACAGAAAATACCGTCGGCTCCTCTCTTAAAGAGCAGAGGTTCATCCCAATAATAATGTTTTAGATCATGAAAGAGTTTTTTCTTTTGTTGATAAGATAAGTCTGGTGGAAGTACTCCAGCTGCTAAGTAGTTGACTAGGTCAGCATACCATGGCAGTATTGTGTGTGAGTTAATTTCTTCCACGGCTTCTTCTATTTTTGGTTCATTTAAATGTAGTTTAGAAATATCACTTTCAAGTTGGGCTATGAGTCGTTCATATGGGAAATCGTCATAATAGGGACTGGCTCTGGTTTGACGCCATCTAATCGGGATAAGTGGTCTGCTACTACGTTTTCAGTCCCTTTCTTATCTTTGATCTCTAAATCAAATTCTTGTAAAAGCAGGATCCACCTTAGCAGTCTAGGTTTTGCATCCTTTTTGTTTAATAAATACCTAATATCCGCATGGTCTGTATAAATGATGATCTTCGCTCCCACTAGTTAAGAACGGAATTTGTCAAGGGCAAAAACCACGGCTAGAAGTTCTTTTTCTATGGTGGCGTAGTTCATTTGAGCAGGGTCTAAGGTTCTACTTGCATAGTAAATAGCATGGAGTTTTCTATCCCTCCTTTGTCCTAAAACTGCACCTACGGCATAATCACTCGCATCACATATGATTTCAAATGGTAGTCTCCAATCTGGTGGTTACATGATAGGTGCGGTGATGAGAGCCGTTTTTAACTGTTCAAACGGTTTTAGACATTTCTCATCAAAGATAAATTCAACTTCTTTCATTAATAGATCGGTAAGAGGTTTGGTAATTTTCGAGAAATCTTTTATGAATCGTCGGTAGAAACCCGCGTGTCCTAAGAAACTTCGTATTTCTCGTACGGTTTTCGGAGGTTGAAGACTTTCTATAATCTCTATCTTAGCTTTATCAACTTCAATCCCTCTGTCGGATACAACGTGTCCAAGTACGATTCCTTGATTTACCATGAAATGACATTTCTCCCAGTTTAATACGAGATTGACTTTTACGCATCTTTCAAGTACCATTTCTAGGTTCGATAGACATCCTTCAAAACTCTGCCCACAAACAGAAAAGTCATCCATAAACACTTCCATAATGTCATCTATAAAATCAGCAAAGATTGACATCATGCATCTTTGGAATGTGGTAGGAGCGTTACATAGTCCAAACGGCATTCGTCGATAAGCAAATGTACCATAGGGACATGTGAAGGTTGTCTTTTCTTGGTCATCAGGATGTATCGGGATTTGAAAGAATCCATAATAGCCGTCTAAATAGCAGAAATGTGAGTGTTTGGCCAATCGTTCCAACATCTGGTCGATGAAAGGCAATGGGAAATGATCTTTACGAGTAGCTTTGTTCAATTTTCTATAATCGATGCACATTCTACTTCCAGTTACAACTCTTTGTGTTATAGATTCACCTTTTGCGTTCTTAACAACTGTAACACCTCCCTTCTTTGGTACGACATGTACTGGGCTAACCCATTTACTGTTTGATATCGGGTATATAATTCATGCTTCTAAAAGTTTTTTCACTTCATCCTTGACTACAGTGCTTAGGATTGGATTAATCCTTCTCTGATGTTCTCTAGAGGATTTACAGTCTTCCTCTAGCATAATGCGATGCATACAAATAGAAGGACTTATTCCTTTAAGGTCAGCGATGTTATAACCTAACGCAGTTGGGTATTTTGTTAAGACATCTAAAAGTTTCTTAGTTTCGGTCTGTCCTAAGTCTGCATTGACTATCACAGGTCGTTCGAGTTCTGTGTCCAAGAATTCATACCTTAAATTATTGGGCAGTGTTTTCAGTTCTAGAGCTGGTTTCTTCGGGCAAGGCAGATGATCTGGTGTAAGTGCTAAACATTCGCTTAGGCTATCGCCTTGATAAGGTTCACTCCAGTTGTCATCTTCAAAAATCGGAGGTATTGGAATTTTTAGAATATCTGAGTATGTGGTTGGTTCCATCTCTATTCTCTTACGCACTCATCTATGACATCTAGTAGATAACATGTGTCGTCTATAACTGGAGCTTGTAAGAATTGTGTCAAAATAAACTCAACCTTCTCTTCACCAACTTCAAAAGTTAGCCTACCCCTCTTCACGTCTATAATGGCTCCAGTGGTAGCTAAGAATGGTCTTCCTAGTATGATAGGAGTAGTGGAGTCTTCTTTAATATCCATGATTATGAAATCGGTAGGGATATAGAATTGTCCTATGCGAACTGGAACATTTTCTAGTATACCAACTGGGTATTTAATAGAGCGGTCAGCTAATTGAACAGACATCTTAAGTCACATAGATAAGGGCATTACACTAATACTGGCTCCTAAGTCGCATAGAATTGTCCCATATCAAGCTTCTTGCATATGGATAAGGGCATTACACTAATACTGGCTCCTAAGTCGCATAGAGCTTTGTCTATGACGAACTTTCCAATTACACAAGGTATGGAGAAACTACCTGGGTCTTTCAGCTTAGGGGGCATATTGTTTTGAATTATTGCGCTACACTCAGCAGTAAGTGTAACTGTTTCGTTATCCTCAATCTTTTTCTTATTGGATAAGATTTCTTTAAGGAACTTAGCATATGCGGGCATCTGAGTGATAGCTTCTGTAAAAGGTATCGTGATATTCAATTGTTTCAGAAGTTCAACAAACTTCTTAAATTGCCCTGCAGTTTTGGAATTTGCAAATCTTTGCGGATACGGAATAAGTGGTTTATAGGGTGGTGGAGGCACATAAGGTTTTTCTTTGTTTACGACCTCTTGTTCATTATCTTCCTTTTCCTTGGGTTTATTTTCCTTCTCAGTTGTTGTGCTATCAGGCCTTTGGTACATGGCTGGATTCTGAAGTCTCGGATCAATGGGTCCATCTAATTCTTTTCCACTTCTCAATATAACAGCATTTGCATGTCCTTTTGGATTAGGTTGCGGCTGTCCAGGAAATGTTCCAGCAGGAGCAGCAGTAGGTGCTTGTTGTTGTGCCACTTGTGAAATTTGTGTTTCAAGCATTTTGTTGTGGGTGACTAAAGCGTCTACTTTGTTTGCTAATTGCTTAATTTGCTCACTAGTGTGTATGTTTTGATTCAGGAAGTCTTTGTTTGTTTGAGCCTGGGTAGCTATAAAGTTTTCTATCATTAGTTCAAGGTTGGACTTCCTAGGAACATTAGGGGCAGTTACGGTAGCCTTTTGGTAGCCTGGTGGTGTAGCAGGTGCTTGACCAGGTGCATACAATGCGTTGTTGTTTTTGTAGGAGAAGTTTGGATGATTCTTCCAGCCCGGATTGTAGGTATTTGCATAAGGGTTCCCTTGAGCATAATTCACTTGGTCACTGGAGACTCCTGCCAAAATTTGACATTCAGTGGCGGCATGTCCAAGTGTTCCGCATAATTCTCAATTTTGAGCTACGGCAGCCACGGTGGCTGCAGGCGTTACGGTCAAGTTATCAATCTTTTGGGCAAGGGCATCTACCTTAGCATTGACATGATCAAGGCTACTAACCTCGTACATTCCACCTTTTGTTTGGGATTTTTCTACTGCAGTTCTTTCTCCTCCCCATTGGTAGTGGTTTTGAGCCATGCTTTCGATCAGTTGATAGGCTTCATCATATGGTTTATCCATAAGCGTACCACCAGCGGCGGCATCTATTGTCAATCTTGTATTGTACAAGAGACCATTGTAAAATGTGTGGATGACTAACCAATCTTCAAGACCGTGATGCGGACACATCCTCATCATGTCTTTGTATCTTTCCCATGCATCGTAAAGAGATTCGTTGTCCTTCTGTCGAAAACTATTAATTTGGGCTCTCAGCATAGCTGTTTTGCTTGGGGGAAAATATCGTGCTAAGAATATGTTTTTCAACTCATCCCACGTAGTAACAGAGTTTGATGGCAAGGATTGCAACCAAGCCTAAGCTCTGTCTCTTAATGAGAAAGGAAAAAGGCGTAGTTTTATCGCGTCTGCAGTTACACCATTTGCCTTCACTGTGTCTGCGTACTGCACAAACTTGGTCAAATGTTCGTTAGGATCTTCTGTAGGGTTTCCAGAGAATTGATGTTGTTGTACGGCTGACAACAATGAAGGTTTCAACTCGAAATCGTTTCGGTTGATAGTAGGGGCAGCAATGCTACTATGTGGTTCTTGCTCAGACGGGGTAGCATAGAACTTAAGAGGATGGTTCTGTGGTCTTTCTCCCATATTTCGTTCTTTGACTAGTTCAGGAGTATGAGCAAGGAGATCGGGAATATTGTACTTGCGTTGATACTCTAGTATTCTGCGTCTTAAATGTAAGAAACGCTCTAATTCGGCGATTGTTGGTTGCAAGTCTTCGCTTTGTGAGCGAGTACTTGGCATACAATCGAGAAAAAGGAAAATAAAATTTGTTGCCTTAGTCTATACTGCGCAACAAAGAATCGCACTATTGACTAAATCAAAGTCCCCGGCAACGGCGCCAAAAACTTGATCGCGACTTTCTGAGTCTAACGGTTACTAACTGCAAGTGCACAGCCTATCGCGTAGTAATAAAGATATCGATCCCACAGAGACCTGATAATCAACCTAGTGCTACGGTTTTGTTACTGTGTTTAGCTAAGGCGAAGATGTTTTGGTTTTAAGTTCAAAAAGGGAAACTAAAGGGAATCTAAATATTAGAAATAGACTAGTTAAGATTAGGATATTGGTACGTAACTTAGTATACCATCGTGGATTCAATGAAACATAAGCATATAAAAATTAGTCACAATATAATTCTGTAGAAAATACCAGTTTAAAAGCCCTCACCTCACACTCTCGTGGTTATTGCTTCGGACTATACCTTTAAATCATAATGTCTGCTCTCGCTAGCCCATTTGAGTTTAAAAATAATTTTTGAAAACTAATAAGTCCTAATTAACTTTAAAGCGCTCTCGCTGTTTTTAAAACCAATGCCCGATTTCAGCTATCCGGTTAAAATCTCACACTCTCGTGGTCTTGACCTTAACCTTTTGCTACCTTTTTACTCTCTAATAAAAGTTGATTTTAAATTAAGAAATCAAAGCCAGAGAATAAGTTGTTTTATGATTTTAGCTTAGAATTATTGAATCCATTCCGGTTACTCAATTACATACCGATAAAATGAGTTTAGCTCGACATACTAATTAGAGCAAACATAAATACGCATGAACAATTAAACATTAACACAGACATGGTAAAAAAAACAAATAATACTGTTATTGAATTACGATAAAAACCTGGTGAATACGGTTCTAGCAATTCCTCCACAAGTCGGCAGACTTTTGCTTGAATTTACGAAATGAATGAATAATGAAGGCAGACTTAAAACTAAACTAAGGTGTGATAGCCCCTCGATGTGAGAAACTATCACTGTTCGGTAATGAATGGACAAAAGAAGGGTAAAGGAAAGCAAAAAACGGGAATGTAAAAATTCTGGAAACAAAATGCAAAAGTATGGAATTCTCGGGTAAAAGTTTTGTGTTACGTCCTTTCCAAAATGCACTATATATAGACCTCCAGTATGAGAGAATATAGGGGCACTAGTTGGAACTGCTACTGAGTTGAGTCTGAGGGAATATAGGAGAAAATGTTGAATGTGTGAAACTGTAAACTTCTCTCTTCATGACCACGTCTGTCTCCAACGTCACGTTTCTGTTTTTGAACCTATGACGATCGTAGGGGCTGCGTAATGGTCGTGATGGCTTTGGTCTTCATGACGGTCGTGGCACTATGTGTGATGGTCGTCACACATACAAAATCTGATTTCTCTGCTTTTTCTGCTATTTTTCTCCGTTCTTTCCTTATTCTGCTACTTTTCTGCTCTTTTCTCATTCTTGGCTTGGAAACTGAAATACCTGCGAAAACACTTGAATATCCTCGGAATAATCGGAAATTAGACGGAAATGGGATAATATTTGAACATAAATCAAGGTAAAAATACAATATGTTTTCGTGTTAACAAAAAGTCCCAACATGACTTCATCAAAGCCTCCTTGGCCTTTTCATCCTTCTTTTTAAACACCTCTTCAAAATTGGCTCTTTCTTCCTACTTTTTCTTTGCCGCAACTCTAGCATCTTCTTTTTTCACTTGAAAATTGTCCTCCAATTGATTCAAATACACCACCCCTTTTAAAAGTGCGAAACACATTTCCTCATCATTTGTGCTCACCTTCATTATAGCTTCATCAACATCGATTAACATCCTAGCGGTCTTCATGAAGGGTCTTCCAAGGATTATTGGTGTATCCTCATCCTCTTCCATGTCCATGACTACAAAATCAATCAGAAATAAAAATTTGTCGACTTTCAATAACACGTCTTCAACAACTCCATGAGGACGAGTCCTAAACTTGTCCGCAAGTTGTAAAGTCATGTTGGTTGACTTCATCTCCATGTTCGTGAGTTTTTGACCACAGATAAAGGAATCAAATTAATACTAGCTCTCATATTGACCAAAGCTTTGCATTAGAAATCACTACCTATAGTTATAGGTAGAGCCACTCTTCCCGAATCTCTTTCTTTTCGCGAAAGAATGCTTTGGACAATAGCACTACAATTTGCATTGAGCTTAATGGTTTCCTTATCCGTGTACCTCTTTTTTTCTTAAGTATGTCTTTCATGAATTTTGCATACTTAGGCATTTGCTCTAGAGCCTCGGAGAATGGAATGGTTATTTGCAACCGAATAAATATATCCAAGAATCTCACATAATGCTTTTCATTTTATTTTTTCGTAGGAGAAATAGGGTATGGTAACTTTTTCTGCAGAACTTCTCCCTCATACTCCTTTCCTTTTTCACTTTTTTTTTCAACTTCTTCTCTTTCAACTTCTTTTCTACATCCTTCTTTTCAACTACATTCTTATCATTTTTTCCTAACTTCCTCCACAATTTCATCCTCCTTTTCAATTTCAACACTTTTTCCGACTTCCCCATGAATTGTTCTTCCACTCCTTGTAAAGATGGCATTGCAATGCTCCTTCAGATTCACTTGAGTATTAGCCAGAAAGGTTTCTTTATGTTGGTCGGCTAGTTGCTTGGACAATTGTCCAACTTGAGTCTCAAGATTCCGAATTGCCGCATCCGTACTTTTTTTAGTGGAGATAGACATATTCATAAATTGGTTGAAAGTTCCTCAATCTTAGAGCCTTCTCCTTAGTTTGGTTGCAGTTGGTTGTAATTTTGGTAAGGTTGACGGTTTGAAGAACTCGGCTCTTGCCTCCACCCTTGTTGGTAACCTTGGCTATTATCTCTCGGTTGGTAGCCTTGGTTATTGCTTTGATATGGTGGTCTTGGTTGATAGACTTGATTTTGGTTTCCCGCATAGTTGCCTCCTTCAACGACCAGTGTACAATAGCCGGTAGGATGATCACCTTTGCAAAGTTCACAACTTGCTACATGTTGATTTTGGTTGGGAACTTCTTGCATCTCTTTGATTTTTTGTGGAAGCTTTGACATTTGCTTTGTAAACAAATCTACTTGTTGCGAGAGTAATTTGTTTTGAGTAAGAATAACATCATTCGTTCATAACTTTATCATGCCCAGTTTTCTTTGAGGTGTGCCACAATTGTGATTTCCTTGGTGATCATTGAGTGTCATCCTATCAATAATAGCAATTGCATCTTCAGCACTTTTAGACATTAATGATCCACCTGAAGTAGTATCCAACAAAGTCTTGTGAAGCAATTGGAGCCCATTTCGGAAGATGTGCACTTGAGTTAATTCATCAAAACCGTGGGTTTTGCATTTTCGTAACATAGATTTGAACCTCTCCCAAGCTTCATTGAGAGATTCATTTCCACCTTGAGAAAACACTGATATCGCAGTCTTTGCTTCCATGATTCTATTATGGAGGAAAAACTGTTCAAGGAACTTTTCTTCCAATAAATTCCAATCCGTCATCACTAGAGTTGACTGATCAAGATACCATTCCTCCGCCTTCCCGATTAAAGAATGCAGAAATAGTCTCTTAAACAAGGATTCCTCTTCCGCTTCCGGCGCTCCCATTGCACCCGCAGTTTCATAGAATTTAGTGAGATATGTGAACAGATCCTCATGGTCTATACCAGTAAAAGTATTTTGATACAAAAGAGTAAGGATACCCATTTTTATCTCAGAATGCCTCCTGTTGTGGGTGTTGCGCGCAAACTGAGCGTTGTGTCTTGGACTGTTAACACATGGGGTTGAAGCCGGAGGTGGTGATGGTGGTATTTATGTCATGATTGGCATAACAATGGGTGTAGATGAAGAAGTTTCTCCGTACTCTTGTATTTCTTTAGCAAGTTGTCGTCTCCGTCTATTTCTGCTATTGAGCCTATGAGCTGTTCTTTCAATCTCAGGATCAAAAAGAAGTTGGTCTGCATGTACACTCCCTTGCATAAACAGAATCTGCACACTTAACTAAACAAATTAAGCAGCACAAGAAAAATAAACAGAGGTAAGAAATACAAAGTTCTTAAATCAATAAACTATTGCAATGCTTGCAATATCAAACAATCCCTGGTAACAATGCCATTTTGTTCAAATCGTAGTTAAAGGAGGTGGGGGTTTGTTATCGTCTCCACAGGGATTGCAGATATTTTGATGCTTGCCGTTCAACAGCTTATTGTTTCAAGAAAAAGGGTTTTCAAAGTTTTGTTCATAAAATTGTCACGTTTTTAGAAGCAAAGCTTATAAATTCTAAAGAGTTTGATTAACAAAGTATATCAAAAGTAGTTTTCATCTACGCTAACTAATACATATTGTTTCAATCTTGCATGTGAAGTCAAATCCGATTAATATCGTCGTGCGTTCTCTCAACACCGTCTATCTCTAGAGCGGCGTCATGAGAAATATTGTATTCATCGTTACATGATTTCTCCATATAACAACCAATATAGTAAGCTTTAAGTTCAACACAAAGTAACTATCGACCATAGACCTATTTCTCCAATCTATAAATCGATAGATGAATATTTTAGGTCAAGTTTCACAAAATCTATGTCTAGAGCTTTACAAAACAAGAATGGATCATTAAGAATAAAAATATTCATCATATATTAATCATCACTTGTTCACATACTATGCCAATCAAAAGAAATACATATAAGCTAATGGTAGACTACCTCTGCCTTTGATACAAGGGAAATTGGCTACCCATAACCATGGTAACTTGATTTACAAGTTTTGGAAGAAGATGAATGAGCATCCACGTCGAAGAATCAAACTCGGATGCGAATCTAACTTCTATTTGCAAAATATCACCTTTTGGTGAAGAAATGCTGAGAAATGAAGTTTTGGTATGAAAAATGAGGTTATGATCCCCAAAAAATGTGAAAAGTACTTATATAGTACTTTTGGAATATGTCATGTTTGCACTGCAAACCATTTCTTCGTCCAGCGAACACACTTTTAGGCACTTGAAGTGCCTCTGAATAGTTAAACCGCCCTTGAGAAATATCTGAAGTTCGTTGTGCGAGTAATTCTTCGCCCTGCGAACTAACTCGCTACAAGTTCGCACATCGAACTTATGGTCCTTTAGCTACTGACTCAAATTTGAGATAGTTTGTTAGTCCTTCGCTGAGACCTCGCCACAACGAACATTTGCTACCAGTTCTCCCATCGAACTTAGTGCCCTTTTCTTACTGACTCTAATTTGAGAGGGTTTGCTGGGGCTTCGCCATGAGTTCGCCCTGCGAACATTTCCTGCTACTCCTCAGTGGCACTTCGCCCGGCGAACATGCTGAATCTCTTCTTTTCCTTTGGCTTCCTTGTCCAATTACTTGTGTTTTACACTTTGATGTTTTTTATGCCTAATTTATGCACAATAACACACAAATCAAAGCAACCAAAGGTATTTTCAACAATATTGAAGAATAGCATGATATCATGAAGTAAATCCAACAAAACATAACAAAAGAGTTGAAAAATGCCAATAATTAACGATCAAATTAAAGCAAGTTTGGCATTCAACACTAACCTCAATATGTTTGCTCTTATCATGAAAAATTGAGTTCTTTGTTAGTTTGATAACTGACTTGTTATTAATTTATAATTTGATTGACCTCTTGACTTCAATCTAAAATCATTGGTGTTCTCTTATCATCTAACTTCCTTCATCAAAATACTCTTAAATGATGCACATGTTGCATAATAACAACCTAAATTAATTTGTGTTCTCTTATCATCCAAATACTCTAAAATGATGCTCACTAGGCTTCTTGCCACTCAGCCTCCTCAGGTACCTTTCTCTATAACTTCTAGTTAATTAGACATATATTCAATATGTTGTAGTGTTAGCTGCTTCACCCCAAAATGATTTGGGATACCTATTTTATGTATCATACATTAGGTCATATCCAAGATAGTTTTGATTCTTCTTTTAGCTAATCCATATGTTATGGTGTATAAGGATTTGTGACTTCATGTTGTATACCAAGATAATCACAAAATGGATCAAAGGCCTTTTATGTGTATTCACCATCACCATTAATTCTTATAACCTTTATTCTTCTACTGCTTTGGCTTTCAGCTAGATCCTTGAACTTATTGAATGTGTCAAACACTTTATCCTTATATTGAATCAATAAATCTATATTTTCATGCTTTGCTCGCCAATAAATAATATGAAATATGTATTGACTCATAAAAAATTCTCTTCAAATGGTCCACCCACAAACTTATAGCATGTTATTTGACCTCATTGGTAAGTTGGCCTTAAATGTGTTCCTAGGTTGCTTACCAACTAATAAACCATCACCTATCTTGTCAGGAATTTTGAAACTTGGAAAATCTAGCACCATGCCTTGACCAACTAATTGATTCAGGGATCCAAAGTTAAGGTTACCAAAACATATATGTTATAGCCAACTTTTCTTGTCCTCCACCACAACTTTCAAGCACTATACCCCTGTGGTGTTTATCAATGTCTTGAAGGTTCTATTTGTTGGACAAGTGATTTCAAGAACAATAAGTGGGTGAATTTGTGGTATTTAAAATTTGCGATTACTTTTATACTTTTCTTGATTAAGACCATGATAATAATTTCTTTAAGAGTAAATGACAACATAAATAAAAATAAATGATAAATAGAAGAAAATAAAAAGAGTAAGGGTTAGAGAGGTTGCACCCGAGAGTTATTCGGGTTTGATTAAACATTGGCCTAGTTCGTTCTCTAAGAGTTCTTCTAGAGATTAACTAAAATGTTAAGCTTTTATAGGTTATAACCATAAACCTTTGGATACAAGCTGATCTTTACAATGGCTTATCCTCAATCAAACAAGAAGTTTTTACCCATGTTAAAATAACAATCAAAATAGAGATTTTTCAGGATAAACTCAAGAACCAAATAGATATTTTAAGTCTGGTTAATCTCAGGAACCAAACTTTATTCCTCAAGAGTATCAGACTCTTGAAAGTAATTACAAGGGCACTTCACTCAAACAATTTCTTCCTCACAAGTAGTGTTCACTCAAAAGCACCAAGGCAACTTTAAGAGAAGAAAAATATTTCTAAAGAGAGAGGGAGAAAAATAAAGAGATAAATTAAAAAAAAATGTAAAACTTCGGGAATTTGTGTGAAATCAAGAGGAGGCAACCCTCCTTTATATAGAAGAAGAAAAAATAAAAAAAAGGAAATGATCCACGTACATTTTTACTGTCCCAATCGAATGGCCTAAGGTTCCAATCGATTGGTTAAGCTAAATAATCAATTAACTTGGCCCAAAATGGAAACAATCGATAAAGAGTCTTTTCCAGTCATTAAGACACTGCCATAATCAATTATACACTAATTTAGCCTTCTTCTAATCGATTAGCTTAAGATCCTAAAAGATAGGTCAGTTCAAAAAAAATATTTCAATCGATTGGCTTAAGGTCCTAATCGATTGGTTAGTTTAAAAATATATTCCAATCCATTGTTTTAAGGTCCCAATCGATTGATTAGTTAAAAGTGATTAAAAAAGAAATATGCCAGTATCTTAATCACTTGGCTCAGGTTTGAAAACATTTTAAAGATATTTGATAGATAAAAAAGGTTTCAAGTGTGTGTGTGTGTGTGTGTGAGAGAGAGAGAGAGAGAGAGATTTTACTTAGTATCTTAGATGTTACTTTCATACTTTTATAAAACTCTGCTCACTCAGATAGACACGACCAGACGAGCTTTCATACTTCCTCTCTTTCACAACTCTAAGGCTTTCAAGATTTTTTTCCAGATACATTGATCATATAATCACTTCAATGAAGTCATGATTCTCCTACTATATGAGGCTTGTGATGTCCTTAAGTTAAGTCACTGTCATCAAAGAGTTGGAAAACTATTACCACCAACTTTACCGACTTCAACATTCATTGGTGTTGTTATCATCAAAACTGTAGGAAGGTTATTAGTAGGATCATAAAATTCATACCTACAAGCACATAGATCCATATTTTCTCTCTTTTTTTATGATGACAACACATCTCTAAGGGAGGTGGTAAAATTGAAACATATAGATATATAATTGGAGTAGTTAAGCCATTCCTAAATTAAGCAGATAATATACTTTCCTCCCTCTAAGAGTATGCTTCTCTCTTTTGGCATAATCAAAAAGGTAAAATAATAGTAAAAACACATAGATCCCATGTAAAAAGGAACAAGTTACCTTATAGTTATGGACATGAGCAATCCAAAGTAAAGAGTAAGAAATAAGATCTAAGATTTTATTTCTCCCCACAGAAGGTAGCATACAACTTTGAAATCAACCTGTAGGTAAGTTTTTGAGAACTTCTTCCCCTTGATAATTTCTTGAATATAATTCAAAACTCTGAAGCTTTCTAAACCGAGAGGGAATTCTATTGTCTACTTCTTTCTTTCTAAGATTCTTTCCAATTGATAAACGTTTTGTCTTAGGAAATATTTTGGACAACTTCTTTTTATCCTCCTTGGGCCTTAGATTAATATTGGACTCTAGGCAAGTTGTATTTGACACCCCTTTACTCCAAAGGAACTTGAAACTCAATCATAGGTTAGTAAAACATAAATTTAATTGACTAAGTAGTTAATAAATCACTTACTAGAGTATTAATCAGAGTTTTCTGATTTTTCAATATCTATTAAGTGTACTGCCTCAGAAGCTCAAGGTAACTTGAGAAACTTTCCCTTTCGAGGAAACGAAATGCTACATTCAATTTTCCTTCTCTACTAATCACTTGATACTAGATTTGGTTCAACCATAGGACTGATAACTCCATTAAAAATTTATCATCTTAACCTTTTAATAGGTTCCATGATTGCAACCGTTTAATGATACTATCAATGTCAACACCTTGATCCCATTCTTTTTGGGATACCATCAACATCAGGATAGACAAACTCCATCCGGTAACCAGTTCTTCTCATACACTCTACATATTTTAGGAAGCTTTTCTATCTTTCGATCTTGCTAAAAGAGTGTTGATATGTAATTCCATTAGAAATATCTCCTTTAAAATTATGATGAGATGATCCTTAGTGGTCCTCCATTCTTTAGATAGACATTGATTCTCTTAAGTTGACTTATTTAACTTAAATCTCTCTATTTGGACTCCAAACTTCCTCTTGTCTTAGATATTTTTCTTTCCCTTGATCATCATCTTCCACAGATGTTTTTTCAGAGATACCAAAACTCAAAGATTCAATGATTTTGTCATGTAGTTTTTATACAAAGAGATTTCTTCCCTCGTAGGAGTGGAAAAATAAAACATATTTATTTTCTCGATTATGTCACTTGAAGAGAAGCTATTGGTATCTGCATCACAACTTGACTTTTTTACCTTTGGTACCCATATCTTTTTGGGTTTATTAATGTTCGTGGAATACATATTATGAGAATACATCTTTCTAGTTTTACGTTAACAATGTTCTTTATAAAATTATGAAGGAGTATGTCCTTTGCTATCACGACTCTTTTTGATAAAACAAAACATGGAAATATGGTCGTCTTTATTACAATAATTATATTTTTGGGTTTTGCATTTAGATGATGGTTAGGCATTGAAAATATTTCTAAAGATTTTACTATTGCTTTTAAGTTCATAACCAATACCAACCTTATTGTAAGATGCCCTTTGGTTTCCTAACAAAAAATTCAAGTTGTTTGTCCCTTTAGTGAATTTATCAAGTGTGTTTTGAAAATCATCAATTTTTATTTTTCAAACACCTGATAGATTCGTCTAAGGCTTTATGATATGTGGAAGTGTTTTAAATTAGATCATATTGTGTAATACCCCATATTATCTAAATGCTCAATTGGATATCAGATGAGTATCTATGTGCTCTATCTTTGGATAATTGGATTAATGGAATCCTCTAAGTACTTTAAGTATTATCAATTGGGATCAATAGAGCAACTAATGAGCTCTGAAGAGATCAATTAGTGATGAAAGAGACAGATAATTATTTTAATTCAAGAAAGGATATTAAGGTAACTCTAATAATTGATCAATTAGTGTTAGACGATAAAATATCAATTGGAGATATTTTACCCTGTTGGATATATATATATATATATATATTAAGAAAAGAAAAGGAAAGTTAGTGAAATTCTGGTATCAGATATGTGATGTTAAGCGATATGTCACAACATCAATATCTGTTATATGAACAAGGCAATAACAGTGCTTAGTACCAATAAACAACACACATAATTGTTCACCCAGTTCGGTCTAACAACCTACGTCTGGGGGCTACCAAGCCAGGGAGGAAATTCACTATTAGTAGTATTAAGTTACAGACTCAACAATCCCAGTTGACAATCTCCTAACTTAATCACTACCCAATGACACTTCTACCTAAGAACCTCTTAGATATGAGACACCTCTCACTCCCCCTCAATCACCACAGTGATACAATTCAAAGATTACACAATGTAGAAGATCACACTTCAAAGACACACCTTGATCGTGCTTAAAAGCTTTGATCAAGAACAAACACTCGTGCTTAAAAGCTTAGAGTGGACAACATACAACTCAACTAAACAGTCCTATTCAAACATCAAAGAGATGAGTGAATGGCTCACAATTAACACAAGACGCACAAATACCCAAACCCTAACACAAGTAACGCAGCTCTTCAATTAAACATCCCTACACTGCAAGTAGGGTTGATACGCCTTTAAATAGAACAATCTTCACGGGCTTGGGCAGAATAAAATCGCAAACTTGAATTAACAATAAAGCAGATTTATTCTCCAAATCTCTTTCCCCTAAATTAATAACAAATTGATTCTTCAAAACAGTAGAAAAAGATTGCTTCACATAAATAAAATACTCCATGATTTTCGCAATAATCAGAACACAAATCACACTGAAGACTGCTAAAATAGTGCACCACACAAAACAACACATTCTGAACAGAATGTATAATGTTCTGTCATCAAATGTTAGAACATTTGCCTTGACATCACAAACACAAAACAACTGCAGCACATGCAGAATGATAGAAGCACATGTTAAGACATCAGACATGACATCTTGAACAAACACATTGTTTTACCAAAATTGCTGCCAATAACAGAACTAACAATCTTCCCCTTTGGCTAATTTTGGCTAAAACAATATCATCACACATCAGAGATACCAGCAGCAGACACAAAACACACAACACTATAATTCAGCAGTTGCACACCAAGCAAAACACAAACTCCCCCTCAAGCCAAGAAACCAGCAACAACCAGAAAACCAACATCAGAAAACATCCACTACAGCAATAATAAAGCCAAAAATCAAACTACTTCAACCAAAAATCATCACAGAACTCCACTACATCCACTACAGCAATAATAAAGCCAAAAATCAAACTACTCACTTCTCCCCCTTTTTGGCCACAATTAGACAAACCTTACTTCTTTCAGCTAGGTTCAGCACAAATTCTCCCAGACTATATCCATCCTAAGAAGTAGGAAAAAAACCTAGTTCAAACATCAGCCTCACAAAGCTAGAACATCCAGAACCATAACCATACTTCCAAGACCACAAAGTCAAGACATCTTGTCTGACATCACAACCTCCCCAGAGGTACAAGAACACAAGCTGCCTAATAATCAAGCCAGCCTTGTACAGGCTGCACCAATGAAGCAACACCTCAAACAAGTACACAACTCCCTCTGTCACACATAATCAAAACTCCCCATACACTCACTATAGAGAAACACAACTAGATTCTCTCAGACACAAACAACCTTGTTCCTTGATGATAACTCCAAGCAACCCTGACCTATTTCAACTCTCACATCAGAGGCATAGGCACAGCGAAAGACGCACATTTCATTTTACACATCCTCCTGACAGCACCGTCCACAATACTTCCTTGTATGGCTCAAGGAGAACACATCCTCCTGACAGCACCATCCACAATACTTCCTTGTATGGCTCAAGGAGAACACATCTTCAACCTTCCAGTCAGGAATGCTTCCACTAAACACTAAGTAAACTCCTCTTACTTAGAATTAATAACACACACCAAGACAAGTGTGACATCTTCCATCAACAAAGACCCTCACAGAGTTCTTCCAAAAACTGCATAGGCAACCAATCTCCACAAGCTTGATCAGCATGCAAGCTTCACACTATATGCACATTTGTAGCAAAATCCATAGACAAGTACTCCCCCTGTCATGGATAACCAATGCTCTTGATGGAGATAAACATTTGAGCACCAGATCTTTACACACTTGCTGAGCACATGCAAATACTGTACTATCACTCCTAGAGAACACCTCCAAGTACCCTGACTGGTGTGACACTGCTCACAAACTCCACGAATTCTCATATTACTTCAAGACTTTACTGAGATCCAATCCCTTCAAGAGGTACTTGCAGCAGAAGAAAGAACAGCTCTTCAAAAAAACATTCTGAACAGATCACAATACCTCTACCATTACATCCACTAGTAGTTGTTGATACTAGTGAAATCTTCAAAATTAGTAGTCATGCTTTGGCAGAACATACTACTAAAAACAAGATCAGAATCTCCACATTCTAATCCACATATTCAGAAACACCTCTTATAATAATGCTTGAGCATCCAACACCACATGCACAATCTCAATCATCTTCCAAATATAACCCTCAACGATCATGATGTTATGCTTTCCATCACCATACAAAGGACTCATTGCGCATAGAAGTCCTTCAAGAGGCTCCCAATAAAACATAACCAGAGCAGTTTATTCAGGTTACCATAAACACCTGAATACCATAGAGAGAAATAAAATTTCACACATAATACATCTGCAGATTCTCCTTCAAGACAAATCATCATAATCCTGTACTTTAGTGCAGCATTCCATAAATTCATTAATTGCTACAAATCCTTATATATGCAAATACCTAGTTTTCCCCTTAAATTTTCAAACTGATTTGCATCTAATACCTTAGTAAAAATGCCAGCCAGTTGTCTTTCAGTGGCAACATGTTCCAAGGTAACCACTTTGTCTTCCACTAGGTCTCTGATGAAGTGATGACGTATAGGATTCTTGGATATATTGATAGCACTCAGGTTGTCACAGTATAATGTCATGACATCCTGCTTGACATTGTACTTAGTCAGCTTACTCTGAGCTAGGAGTTTATAAATGTCCATCTTATCACCAAGGCACATCTTAGATTATGATTGCTTTTGCTGAATACCCTGTTTGGTCATGACAACACCTTTGGATTTCATTAGGTCCAGGTGAGGTGAATCCAGCCCAGTTGTCGTAGTGAGATGTTGAAACTTCTGGTGTAACATCTTACTCTTAGTTTCCTTCCCACTTTGGCAGTCTTCATAACTTCTTCCTTCCTCTAGATTTTCCACCTTTTGATCCCATACTCTGTCTTCATCTTCTTCAGTATCACCACATGTGTAAGAGCCTGAGTCTAGGGATACCCATAGATAACAGTTGTCTTTGGACTTTACACCCTTCATGATAACTTCACCTTTCTTATTAGTGACAATACATTCAGCTTTAGTAAAGTGAACTTTAAGTCCTTGCTCACATAATTGACTAATACTGGTCAAGTTGGCTTTCAGTCCTTTGACCAGTAACACACCATCTAACCTAGGAGCACATGCACAATTCAGTTTTCCCATACCCTTGACTTCTCCTTTGACACCATCACCAAAAGTTACATAGCTGGAATAAGGTTCAACTTCACCAAACAAATTCTTCACACTTGTCATGTGTCTAGAGCAACCACTATCAAAATACCATTCCTCTTTGGTGGACCCTCCTAGAGACATATGAGCTAACAAACAAGTAGCGACAGTCTTAGGAACCCATTGTTTAACAATTGGAGGCCTGTTCTGGTTCTGTCTTGGTTGAGGATCAGGTTTAGGGTAACCATAGAGCCTAAAGAAGAAAGGTTTTAAGTGGCCAAACCTTCCACAGTAATGACACCTCCATCTCTGAAATCTACCTCTTGAGTGATTAGGATGCCTTCTTCCATGATGATGTGGCACTTGATGATGCATAAACTGTCTTGCTCCTTGAGCCTTCCCATGAGGTTGTGGCACAAACTGATTAGGTACAGGAACATGACCTTTCCCATAACATTGTGGCATCTGGTGAGGTACAACCTTCTTAGGTCCAGAAACATGTCCTTTCCGATGATGTTGAGACATCTGATGAGACATGTTCTGTCTAATTCCAGAGGAACTAGCATCTGCAGAGATCTTCTTCTCACCATCAAATCCTAGACCAGTCTTATCACCTGCCCCTTTTCCAGCCTGAAGGATTTCATCCAGAATGTCAGTTCCACTATTCAACATTCTGATGGATTTGGACATTTGATCAAGTTGGGATTTTAACAACTGGACTTCATTCTCAAGCTCAGCTTTATCAGCCTTAAGCTGGATTATAATTTTCTTCTGCTTCTCCCCTTCTTGACAGACCTCTTCACTTTTCAGACACAGCTCTTGATAAGAAGCTGCTAGCTCTTCAAAGGTCAATTCATCATCACTAGACTCTCCATCAGAAGCACATATTCCAGTCAATGCCCTAACATGCTTGGCAGTCTCTTCATCATTCTCACTACCAGTATCAGACCAGGAAACAAATAACCCCTTTTTCTGCTTCTTGTGATATGTAGGACATTCTTTTCTGACATGACCATAACCTTCACACTCATGACATTGGATTCCTTTGTCATGATTAGACTTCTCTTCAGTTGTTGTTCTCTTTATCTGATCACTTGACTTGTTAATGTTAGATGAGATGTTCTTAACATTTGGTATAATGTTCCTGTCCATTCTCTTTAACACCTTATTGAATTGTCTTCCCAGTAGTACAATGGCATTGGATAGCTCCTCCTGTGTTTCAATATCCCATTCTTTCTCTTCATCTTCAGTACTAGACACCAATGCAATGGTTTTGACTTTCTTTTATGATCTGTCATTTAGCCCCAATTCAAATGTCTGAAGTGAACCAATCAATTCATCTACCCTCATTTGGCTGATGTATTGAGCCTCCTCTATAGCTGTCACCTTCATTTCAAATCTCTTGGGGAGAGATCTGAGAATCTTCCTAACCAGATTCTCATCAGACATCCTTTCTCCAAGGGCACTAGAAGCATTTGACAGTTCAAGTACATTCATGTGGAAGTCATGAATGGTCTCTTCATTCTTCATTCTTAAATTTTCAAACTTTGTTGTTAGAAGCTGAAGTCTTGACATCTTGACTTTGGAGGTTCCTTCATGAGTTGTCTTCAGGATATCCCAAGCCTCCTTAGCTACTTCACATATGTTGACCAGCCTGAAAATGTTCTTGTCAATTCCATTAAACAAGGCATTCAAAGCCTTATAATTTCTAAGAGCAAGTTCATCTTCTTCCTTGGTCCACTCCTCTTTAGGTTTCAGCTTTGACACACCATCTTTTCCCACAATGGCAGGGTGTTTCCATCCTGTCAAAACAGCCTTCCAAGCCCTGCTGTCTAAAGACTTCAAAAAGGAAACCATGCGAGGTTTCCAATAGTCATAATTTGATCCATCCAGAATAGGGGGTCTATTCACAAATCCACCACTCTCCTTGTCCATTGCACCAGAAAGTAACAGCCCTAGATCTCACACAGATGCAGAGCAGGATGACCTGCTCTGATACCAATTGAAATTCTGGTATCAGATATGTGATGTTAAGCGAGATGTCACAACATCAATA
This sequence comes from Lathyrus tuberosus, assembly GCA_022829125.1. Lineage (NCBI taxonomy): Eukaryota > Viridiplantae > Streptophyta > Magnoliopsida > Fabales > Fabaceae > Lathyrus > Lathyrus tuberosus. The sequence goes on along the minus strand of JALAZF010000125.1, from coordinate 12,587,176 downwards.
TCTGTTATATGAACAAGGCAATAACAATGCTTAGTACCAATAAACAACACACAGAATTGTTCACCTAGTTCGGTCTATCAACCTACGTCTGGGGGCTACCAAGCCAGGGAGGAAATTCACTATTAGTAGTATTAAGTTACAGACTCAACAATCCCAGTTGACAATCTCCTAACTTAATCACTACCCAATGGCACTTCTACCTAAGAACCTCTTAGATATGAGACACCTCTCACTCCCCCTCAATCACCACAGTGATACAATTCAAAGATTACACACTGTAGAAGATCACACTTCAAAGACACACCTTAATCGTACTTAAAAGCTTTGATCAAGAACAAACACTCGTGCTTAAAAGCTTAGAGTGGACAGCATACAACTCAACTAAACAGTCTTATTCAAACATCAAAGAGATGAGTGAATGGCTCACAATTAACACAAGACGCACACATACTCAAACCCTAACACAAGTAACACAGCTCTTCAATTAAACATCCCTACACTGCAAGTAGGGTTGATACGCCTTTAAATAGAACAATCTTCATGGGCTTGGGCAGAATAAAATCGTAAACTTGAAATAACAATAAAGCAGATTTATTCTCCAAATATCTTTCCCCTAAATTAGTAACAAATTGATTCTTCAAAATAGTAGAAAAAGATTACTTCACATAAATAAAATACTCCATGATTTTCGCAATAATCAGAACACAAATCACACTGAAGACTGCTAAAATAGCGTACCACACAAAACAACATATTCTGAACAGAATGTACAATGTTCTGTCATCAAATGTTAGAACATTTGCCTTGACATCACAAACACAAAACAACTGCAGCACATGCAGAATGATAGAAGCACATGTTAAGACATCAGACATGACATCTTGAACAAACACATTGTTTTACCAAAATTGCTGCCAATAGCAGAACTAACAGTTAGTAAAGAAGAAAAGAGGAGAAAGAGAGAAAACAGAGAAAAGAGAAGAGAAGAGAAGAAGCTCAAGGGAGAAGAAGAGAAAGTTGGATCATCATCATCATTATTCATCATCTTCTTCAACCTCCTCTTCTATATCTAAGGTGGGTTCTAGTTAGAACTTAAGTTTAGAAATATTGGAGATGATAGAGTTTAGGTTAGAAATGTTGGATTGTGAATAATAACATGAAATCGATGTTTCTAACGGATAAAAAGTGAAATAAACCACGTAATATAATCGAGAATACTTGTTGTTATGATTGGGTATGTTGGATTGAGTTTGAATTGGATTAGTTTGGTTGAAAAACCTAATTTTTCATATTTGATAATATTAGTATTAATTTTGTAATTATGTTGGATGGCCTTTTAATTAGGAAAATATCATAGTGTGTTGAATTCTGAGACTGGGGCTTTTTACGGAATCGAAATTGGAGGTCCGGAAGGCATTTAACGGTTGAAAACTGATTTTTTAGCAAAATCTGCGCAGTATGAGTCGACCTCCAGGATTTTGAGTCGACCTAAAGTACCTTTGCGTCGACGCATGAGTCGACTCACGCTGACCCGAGTGTTACAGAATTTTTCCAACATGTCAGATTTTGTTTTCTTCATAACTTTTGAACTGTAAGTCCGTTTTGGTCCCCGTTCGAAGTGTTGGAAAGCTATTCCAATGCCCTATGTGATGGTGAGGTAGAAACATGGTTATATTCCATGGATTGATAGTATAAATATGGAAATTAATGTATGTGTGAATATTGTAGTTCTCATTTCCACCCAAATTCATGAATCCGTAATCCGATTGATATGTGACTTGAAGCCTTGGAAAGAGAATCCAATATGCTATTAAATGGTGTTGTGAGACCATGATTTTAACCAAGGATGCTTGGTAGAGGATAGTAGTGGCTTGTATTCCTTAAAATTGTGTGTGAACTACTATGTGGATTATGTTTGACTTGTTATGTTATCATGTGTGTTTTATGGTTGATATTGTTATATGCAAATTGTGTTATACCATGTCTATCTAATTGTGGTTAAGTATGATTGAGAGAATATGCATGCTTAAAATGAATTAGGAAGAGTGAGAAACCTTACCCCATACCTATTGATATGATTCTTGGTTGTGACTAGAAATTGATAGAAACTCTAGATGGCTATGCTCGTGCATTCGATGTAGAAAGGTGCATCCTTGGCGAGTAATGGTCTAGAGGAGAGTGAGACACTAGTATGGAACATGTGTGTGAACCTTTGTGTTCTTTATGAAAGGCGAATGTGGCCTTGTGATTGTCGAATACAATCACGTTTGTGTGTGAGATCACGTAATCAGAACCGTTATTATCCCTTAATAAATATCCGTGACCCGTGTCCATAACTCTTTGGAAGGGCTGGCCGGGGAAAGTGTTTATTAAGTAAGTGACCGTCACCCGTGACCATAACTCTTTGGAGGGGTTGGCCGGGGATGGATGTCTACGTCTTTAAGGATCCGTGACCCGGGTTGAACTCTCTTGTAGGGTTGGTCGGGGAAAAATGCCTTGGTATGTGTTACCGATTAGTGATAATTTATTTTGAGTTGATGAACTCATGAGCATGTTTCCATATAGTGTGAGGTTGTGAACTCAAAGTCATTTCCCTTCCCTCGACTTGAGTTAGGATTTGGCTAGAACCTTGTAAAGCCGAGAGAATTCATAAGATAGGGAACTCATTGAGATTTAATATCTCACCCCATTACTGTTGCTATTTTTCAGGCATTTAGTACAAGTTTGATTTACAAGTGGAGCTATGCTTGGATGTTTCAAGAGAAGCTTGGCTTTAGTATTCCGCTGTGTAAGTATTTGTATACCATTGAGGATATTGTATATTGATCTTAGATTTTTATTTTGGCTAATATCCATGTCTTGTACCATAATTGTATTGTATTTTAGAATGATCAAGTATGTGAATTATGCCATTAGGCACTTGTGATGGTGTCAGTACCAAATAAAATGCTTGTATAGTATTATTCTAGGTATATATTATACAGGGCATTACAGTTGGTATTAGAGCAGGTCGTGTCCTCGACCTAGCCTTAAAACATCATAAGTAAATCTATTCCTGCCTCTTAAGTGTGTCTTACCAGCATGAATCTTAATATCATACTATTTAGTGTTGGGTATGATCAACCTAATACTATGTATGTGATAGGTGAAATCATGGTCGAGCGATCACGAGGACTCCGTAGTGTTGTCGGAACTTGTGCTGTGAGGGTAGGCTCAAGCCAAGAGTTAGTAGTGAGGAGTTTTGGTCAACTCAGTGAGGTTTTAGTAGAAGTTGTGATTGGGTAGCATGGAAATGAAGAGTGGTGTGTTGTTCAAGCTAATCCCTTGGGTGAGTAGAGTCTGAAAGTTAAGGACCTCTATTGGACGATTGGTTAAGATATTGAGGAATATGTAAAATTGCTAATGGAGCTGGATTGACCACTAGTATGGAAAAAGGATCTTAAGTAATCTCATTCCGTGGAAAAGAAAAGTTGTTTTGTGGAATGTGTGACGTAAGGTCCGGAAGTGAGATAAGTATTGGTGTTTCAGTTTCTAAGGTCGCTATGGTATCTTGAATGGACGAGAGTACCTTAAGGAATGTGTTCGGAACAATATCTTCCGACTGGTTAAAAGTTGAGGGTCAAGGACGTTCGACTTTTATGGGATCCTAAAGTAGTAGAGAAGTGTGAGAAGGAACACAAGGATATGTTTACATGCTTCAAGTGAAATAAGTATGTGTCGGACGAAGAGTAGGAGATAAATTGTGCATCTTCAGCTATGAAGGGGGATCAAGTTCAGGATAATACTTCAGGTTTTCTATTTTCAGTAAGAGACCAATTTGGAATGTGGAATTTGTTAACTTACCCAAGGAACAATATAAGGTATTGTGTTGGAGGAAAAATGAACTTCATTTAGTAACGGAAAGTGTAGTGATACGGACCGAAAAAAGTTTGTATTAAGAAACAGAGTAAGTACCTTGGATTTAAGGGAATCTTAGTAAGATGGGTTTATATTTGGACCTAAGAGGATTACAATGGAGAGAGAAAGTAAGCACGATGTAGAAAACGGTATCAACAGTATGTTATGAGGAAGTGATAACAGAATGTATTTTTGGACGAATGTGCAATAGAGCTATTGAGTAGTTGTTGAGGTTTAAGTTAAGGAAGTGTAATCAAGGATGGTTGCCCGTGAAAACTCTAATGGTATGACGTGGAATGAGAAAAGTTACACCTTGGTATTAAGAACAAGCGTAGTAGTAACATCGTGGTTACAATTGTACGTGATGGATTCTTGTTCTTAGGACAAGGGTGATGAGACGTGCTTTGTGGAACAGTGAGTGTTGTATCCTAAGAAGTAAGATTGAGGTAAAACAATGAGAAATGAAACAAGATTTATTACAGACTAAGTGTAAATCATGGAATGATTTATACCGGAAGGGTTTGGTAATTACTTGATGAGAATTGTCGGTTGTGGATCTTCCACTAAGTAATTTGGTGTAAGTGGGATATTCAATGGATAGTGAAAGGTAAGAAATTCCAGTTATTGTGTACGAAGTGATGGAAAGGTTCTTCAAGAGGATGCATTGCCCCGATTTATTTTCAAGTATGGAGAAACTTCTATAATTGTGAACAATCGGAATATTCGGAATCTACCTTTTGTTGGACTAAGAACATTGTTGTTTTATTTCTCAGCAAGGAGTTTAAGTGAGAGAACAAGGTTGAGTGCTAACATGTTTGTCCATCGCTTTTGTAGTATCGTATAATGGTTGTGTGTTGGGTTTTTCTTATGGACGAATCAAGTATGAGATGTGGCTAAAACCCTAGAATGTCGTCATTATTGACTTCCGGCTAGTGTAGTTGTTTGAGCAGAAAAATGAACTATCCCGCCGAAGTTTTGTAGTGTGACCACGTCAGAATTTGGAATTTTGCCTTGTCACTTGGTTGGAGTGTGTCGTCGACTTTGTCGGTTTTACCTTGAGTGGATCATGGTTAGTGAATGTTATACAAGTTAAGAAGCCGCGAGTTGAGAATGATATTTCATGTTAGAACAAGCCAGATTTATCGTTTTGAGTTGTGATGACTTTTGAATTATAAGAAACTAGTTTTCAGTTTCTGCAGCAGTGTTAACCGATTAACACATGCAAGGATGGTGCTTTGTGCTGAATTTTGAGGAGTTAACCGATTAGCTTAGAAGGTTAATCGATTAACATGTGTGTAAATTGTGAAATCCCATAGGAACCATAATATGCATTTTGTCACTTTATGTTGCTCCTAGTAGAGAGTATTGTGCGAATGTAAAACAGGATTGCAAGTAAATGAAAGACGGAATTGTGTTTTGAGATCAGAACTTGCAGAAAGGTGTTGCGTAGTTGACCAATTGTTCAAACGTCGAGAGGGTTGACTTTTGGGGAACTAATCTTGTGAAATTGTGTTGAGTGTGAGAAAGCCTTAGGTACATTACTGTTGGAAGCCGTGAGGACGAAGTTAGAGACTACTCACGAAATATTGGTCTCGTAAGGAATATTTTGGTGTGTAATTATGGTGTTATTAATGTTTGAGCAGTTGATCAGAGTTTAGTATTTGTTATTTTCCGCGAGTTCATGGAATCAGATTTAGACTCTGCGAGAATAGTACCGGGTGTGTATAGTTGTGCTTTAATCAGAAGTAGGAATTTGAAAGTTATCTTTCCAAGTACGAGTAAGAATTAGACATTCCGAAGTTAAGCATGTAACTTGAAATCGTGTGTGGAATAGAACGATTAAGAGAAGTGGATGCAATTGAGAAAAGTGGCATGGTCTTCGAAAGTGTGAGTATTTGTGGAGTGTTGTATGTGAATTGGTGAGTAGTATGGAAACTCACAATTGCGCTTGGGATGGTTTAAGTTTCCGATAAGTGGTGACTCGCATATGGTTGCAGTTCTGTGATGGTGCTATGTAATATTGATTGATTGAGATCTCGAAATTAACAAGAAACCTTGAGTGAGTCAGAAAACAGCAAGGAGAGTTGTTACGGAATGTGGTAACTAGAAACGAAAGTTGTTAAGTTATTTTGGATGTATTATTTCGAGTTAGAGTGAATTTCAGAGTTGTATATGTTATGGTAGTAGCAGTGTAACTCCTGTGCCTTTATCGCCTGGAGAGTGTTGGACAGATGTGATAATATTGTGTGTCGGCAAGGAAATTATTCTACCATAGGATGTCAGCAAGTTTCTTGTACCGTTGGTTAGTAAGGACCCCAGTGGATAAGTGTGTTACCTTTGGCGTGATACGAAAGAGATGAAATATCAGATTTAATGAGTACAGTGTAGAACATCAGATCAGATGAAACTGGTAAAGAAGTCGTTTGACTAATTATGAAGTGGTTTTGGACGTTGAAGGATTTATAAAGGATAGTTGTCGGTAATTGTATAAAGGAAAAGAATCACCGAATTACCTCACAAAGATTTGATGAGTGTTTGTTATCCTGAACCAAGGTAAGGTGTTACGGTTTCGGTGGTGACTCAGTAGAGGAATATGGAATGGTATATTCTTTCCAAAGGTAGAATGCGACCAAGCCTTTTAGTGTGAAACCACAGACGAACTATGAAAAAGAAAGTTGAAAGTTAACCCAATATTGGAACAAGAGTATGACTAAGGACATGAAGCTTGATAAATTGTGAAAACAAGGATTTTGGTCTGTAAAGTCATGTTGGAAATGGATTACGTCAGAAATTTGAAGGGAAGTAAAGTTGAGTGTGGAACTAAGACAGTGATACAGGTTGCGGCTATTGTTGAGTAGAGGAAATTCGGGGGCGAACTTCAATTTAAGGGGGGGAAAGTGTAATACCCCATATTATCTAAATGCTCAATTGGATATCAGATGAGATCAGATGAGTATCTATGTGCTCTATCTTTGGATAATTGGATTAATGGAATCCTCAAAGTACTTTAAGTATTATCAATTAGGATCAATAGAGCAACTAATGAGCTCTGAAGAGATCAATTAGTGATGAAAGAGACAGATAATTATTTTAATTCAAGAAAGGATATTAAGGTAACTCTAATAATTGATCAATTGGTGTTAGACGATAAAATATCAATTGGAGATATTTTACCCTATTGGATTTATATTATAAGAAAATAAAAGAAAAGGAAAGTTGGTAAAGAAGAAAAGAGGAGAAAGAGAGAAAACAGAGAAAAGAGAAGAGAAGAGAAGAAGCTCAAGGGAGAAGAAGAGAAAGTTGGATCATCATTATCATTATTCGTCATCTTATTAAACCTCCTCTTCTATCTCTAAGGTGGGTTCTAGTTAGAACTTAAGTTTAGAAATATTGGAGATGATAGAGTTTATGTTAGAAATGTTGGATTATAAATAATAACATGAAATCAATGTTTCTAACGGATAAAACGTGAAATAAACCGCGTAATATAATCGAGAATACTTGTTGTTATGATTGGGTATGTTGGATTGAGTTTGAATTGGATTAGTTTGGTTGAAAAACCTAATTTTTCATATTTGATAATATTAGTATTAATTTTGTAATTATGTTGGATGACTTTTTAATTGGGAAAATATCATAGTGTGTTGAATTCTGAGATCGGGGCTTTTTACAGAATCGAAATCGGAGGTCTGAAAGGCATTTAACGGTTGAAAACTGATTTTTTTTAGCAAAATCTGCACAGTATGAGTCGACCTCCAGGATTTTGAGTCGACCTAAAGTACCTTTACGTCAACGCATGAGTCGACTCACGCTGACCCGAGTGTTACAGAATTTTTCCAACATATCAGATATTGTTTTCTTCATAACTTTTGAACCGTAAGTCCGTTTTGATCCCCGTTCGAAGCGTTGGGAAGCTATTCCACTGCCGTATGTGATGGTGAGGTAGAAACATGGTTATATTCTATGTATTGATAGTATAAATATGGAAAGTAATGTATGTGTGAATATTGTAATTCTCGTTTCCACCAAAATTCATGAATCAGGAATCTGATTGATATGGGACTTGGAGCCTTGGAAAGAGAATCCAATGTGCTATTAAATGGTGTTATGAGACCATGATTTTAACCAAGGATGCTTGGTAGAGAATAGTAGTGGCTAGTATGCCTTAAAAATGTGTGTGAACTACTATGTGGATTATGTTTGACTTGTTATGTTATCATGTGTGTTTTATGGTTGATATTGTTATATGAAAATTGTGTTATACCATGTCTATCTAATTGTGGTTAAGTATGATTGAGAGAATATGCATGCTTAAAATGAATTAGGAAGAGTGAGAAACCTTACCCCATACATAACGATATGATTCTAGGTTGTGACTAGAAATTGATAGAAACTCTAGATGGTTATGCTCGTGCATTCAATGTAGAAAGGTGCATCCTTGACGAGTAATGGTCTAGAGGAGAGTGAGACACTAGTATGGAACATGTGTGTGAAACTTTTTGTTCTTTATGAAAGGAGAATGTGGCCTTAAGGCATTGTGACCTTGTGACTGTCGAATACAATCACGTTTGGGTGTAAGATCACGTAATCAGAACCGTTATTATCCCTTAATAAATATCCGTGACCCGTGTCCATAACTCTTTGGAGCGGCTGGCCGGGGAAAGTTACTTAGTGGGTGGTATTAGTGACCCGTGTTGAAGAGCCTCTTGTGAAGGCTGGCAGGGGAAAGTACCATGTGTAGGTAACCGTGACCCGTGTTGAAGGACCTCTTGTGTAGGCTGGCCGGGGAAAGTTATCTATGTTAGCTTCCAGGACCCGTGTCCATAACTCTTTGGAGGGGTTGGCCGGGGATGGATATATACATCTTTAAGGATCCGTGACCCGGGTTGAACTCTCTTGTAGCGTTGGCCTCGGAAAGATGCCTTGGTATGTGTTACCGATTAGTGAATAATGAATTTTGAGTTGATGAACGCATGAGGATGTTTCCATATAGTGTGAGGTTGTGAACTCAAAGTCATTTCCCTTCCCTCGACTTGAGTTAGGATTTGGATAGAACCATGTAGAGCCGAGAGAATCCATAAGATAGGGAACTCACTGAGATTTAATAACTCACCCCATTATTATTGCTATTCTTCAGGCATTATGCTTGGATGTTTCAAGAGAAGATTGGCTTTAGTATTCTGCTGTGTAATTGTTTGTATACCATTGAGGATATTGTATATTGATCTTAGATTTTTATTTTGGCTAATTTCCATGTCGTGTACCATAGTTGTATTGTGTTTTAGAATGGTCAAGTATGTGAATTATGCCATTAGGCACTTGTGATGGTGTCAGTACCAAATAAAATGCTTGTATAGTATTATTCTAGGTATATATTATACAGGGCATTACAGTCTCTCTCTAAGACTTTCTATTTCTTCCAGTAGGTCTTTAATTTTCAATTCAAGGGAAGAGATAGTGTCTTTGAAGGTAGAGATGATTTGTTCCAATTTACTTGTTTCTTTTGTTAGTTTCTTACAAATGCGAAATAAATCGTGATAGGAAAAGTGAGAGGTTGCCTTACTGTCTTGATGATTTTTTGTGAGATAGAGGTTTTCTTCTTCTTTATTTGAAGATTCCATATTATCGTTATCCCAGGATATGTATGCTCTCTTTTTGGATATCTTGAACTTTCTTTGATTTTGGTTTCTTATCGGGTTTTGAGAGCAGTTTGGCCTTATATGCCCTTTCTCTCCACATTTATGACATGTAGGAATGAATTATGAACTTTATTCAATTTGCTTCTAGAGTCTTGAAGTTTGTTTTTGTGCCTTAGGAACTCCTTGAATTTTTGAAGCATGAGCTTTATTCACTTTGCTTATGAACTTCATTCACGTTGCTTCTAAATTTTGGACAGTCTTCATCTTTTGATTCCAAATCTTCGATGTTAGTAGCTTTAAGTGGAATACTTTTCCTCTTCTTATTATTATATTCTTCATCATCAGCAAGTCTTTTCAGCTCAATCTCATGTTCCTCTAATGTCCATGGTTGCTAAATTCTTAGATTCACAAATCGTAGTGACTTTAGGTTGCAAACTACAATTTATACATCTAAGAATCTTTATAACCAATTCTTCATTTGAAAATGTTTTTCCCATAATTCTCATATGACTCACGATATGGGTAAATCGTGTTTGCATTTGATTAATGCTCTCCAGGTTTCATTATGGAGATTTCATACTCGTGATTTAATGTGATCAACCTTGCTCTCTTCACCTCAGTAGTAACTTCATGGGTTATTGGAGGATGTATCACATTTCTTTTGCCGTTTCACAGTGAGAAACTCACAAAAACTCATCAAGACCAAGGGCGGTAGTGATGACACCTTTCACTTTCAAACTGCGCTGCACATTTTATTTATCATATTTGATCCAATCCATTTCAGGTTTGTTTTTTACAACACCATTAACTATGCATGTAAGAATAAATGGGCCTTCATTCACATCCTTCCAAATACCATGATCTATACCCTTCTCCATCAAAGAATGAGGGTTTACTTAGTAAATATCTTGAAGTCATTTTTCCTCCTGAGACAATTTGTCCTTAATAAGAGTTAGACTCGGATGCCACTTGTTGTAAAAGTGAATTCAAGCACAAGAGGGGGGGGGGGGGGGGGGGGGTGAATTGTGGTATTTAAAATTTGCGATTACTTTTATACTTTTCCCAATTAAGACCATGTTAATAATTTCTTTAAGAGAAAATGGCATCAGAAATAAAAACAAATGATAAATATAAGAAAATAAAGAGAGTACATGTTATAGAGATTGAACCAGAGAGTTATCCAGTTTTGGCCGAACGTTGGCCTAGTCTTGTTTCCAAGAGATCTTCTTTGGATTTTGACTAAAAATTTGAGATTTTATAAGCCATGTCCACGAACCTTTTGATACAAGTTGATCTTTACAATGGCTTATCCCAATTAAAAAATAATTTTTTACCCAAGTTAAAATAACAATCAAAATAGAGATTTTCAAGGCTAATCTCAAGAACCAAACATATCTTTTAAGACTGGTTAATTTCAAGAACCAAACTCCATTCTTCAAGAGTATCACACTATTGAATGTAATCACAATTGCAGTTCACTCAAACAATTTCTTCCTCACAATTAGTGTTTAATCAAAAGCACTAAGGAAGTTTTAAGTGAATAAAAATATTTTTAGATAAAGAGGAACAAAAATAGAGGGATAAATTCCAAAGAATATGTAAAACTTCGGGAATTTGTGTGAAATGAAGAGGAGGCGACCTCCTTTATATAGGAGAAGGAAAAACCAAAAAAAAGGAAACAATCTATGAGCATTTTTAATGTCCCAGTCAATTGGCCTAAAGTGCCAATCGATTGGTAGACCTAAATAATCAATTAAATTGGTCCAAAATGGAAAGATTTGATAAGGAGCCACTGTCACTCATTAAGATACTGTCATAATCAATTATACACTCATTTAGGCTTTTTCCAATCGAATGGATTAAGGTTCTAATTGATTGGTTAGTGTAAGTAGGAATGTACCTAAGAGGGGGGGGGGGGGGGGGGGTGAATTAGGTACTTAGAAATTTTTCGACCGTTTTTATTATTACTTTCCTAAAGTTACTAAGTGATGAAATGCGGTAAAGTACAGAAAGTAAATGACACAGTGATATATCCTGGTTCCCCTCACAGTCCGAGAGTACGCCAGTCCCCTTTCAACATGAAAGAGATTTTTAATAATGTTAGATCCTAAGACAAGACTATCCTAGCCTTTCTATACAGACTCTAACAAACACACCAAGAACAATCCTGTTGGATTCTCACTAAGTTGAAATGAGAACAATCCTTTCAAACTCAACCTCTTGTTTCAAACAATCTTGGACAACAAGGAATACAACAAACCAAGTAATCTTAATTCCAACAATCCTGGAAAATAAGATATGAATATAACAAGAGTTTTTAAGAATAATGAAATTTGTAGAACAATTATCATTTTGAGTGATGTATCAATATAATTGATCTTCCCTTCCAAACAAGCAACTTATAATGATAGAATATAGTGCCCAAGTGTTTGTAAATATGATATGAATTTTTCTGGATTGATATGGAAATACATGCAGAAAAATTCCTTGTGAAATTTCAAGAACACAAACACTTGTTTTGAAAATTGAATGATTATAATGATGTTAAATTGCAATGGAAGAAGTTGAATTTAATTTGAAATTTCATGTATTTATAAGTGCATAACACCGCTATGAAACATGGTAAAGATATGCAAAAATATCATGAACAATCGTCAAGTTAAAAAGAAATGGTTTCATGAAAAGATGCATGAAAAGGTGTTAAAAATGTTTGAATTTCAAAATTAAAATACTGCTTCAGTCCGTTGTAAATTAGGGCGGTTTTTAGTGTTGTTACGGCAGGTCAAAACACCTTAATTTACCAAAAACTGAATGTTTGAAAAAATTGGAAAAATGAAAAATTGTCTAAATTTTTGAACCAACCTTATGCAACATCTATTGATTTATTCAAGTCAATAGATTATATTTGAAAGTGATTTAACATGGTTCAAATATGAAAAATAAATTTTCAAATGTATGATAAAAAATATTTTGTTTTTTAAAGCTAGAAATAGAGATATATTTTCAACCAAATAAACCATGCATGCAAGTTAATTTTGGAGATTATTTTGAGCACTATTTTATCAATATATATTGCATGCTTATACCTCAATAAATAAAGATCAATGCAAGTCTTCATAATGTTGCAATCTTGATCCATAGCCATATTGCTTCATGATGCTTTTTCTCATCATTTGATAAATGCACATAGTAGTTGTCTTCATCAAAACATGATGTTGAAGAAGCTTGACTTCACATTCTACCACTTTTTGATGATGACAACCATTGAAAATTGAGATGCTTGAATCTTTTAGAATGAATGAGAATTTCTTATGTGAATGCTCCCCCTATCTTTGATAACTCCCCCTTGATCAAAGCTCTCCCTTGATTCATAGAGATTTTGCATCTTTTGGGTTACAATTGTTAGAGACAAGCATACATATACACATATATATCTTCTCCCCCTTTGTCATTAGCAAAAAGGATGGGAAAATTTTTATAATACATAAATAATTTAATGAAAGTAAAAACAATTTATACCAATTAGTTTCACCTCAAGAGTGACTTCATCAAACATTCATCTTTTGTGAACATGATGTTAAAGCCTTTGTCACAAAGTTGACTTGTACTTAGAAGATTATGCTTTAGTCTTTTAACATAAAGTATATCTTCAATGAATGTGAAAGTTAGTGCTTCAACTTTGTCAATGCCTAGAATTCTTCCTTTAAGGTATTCCCCATATGTGAAATAACCCTTAGACTTTTGAACTAGACTTGAAAGTTAGTTTATATCTCCGGTCATATGCTTCGAACAACCACTATCAAGAAACCATAGATTCGAAGTGGTTTTCAAGCAAACCTACAAAACAAATTAAGCTTCGTTATGTACCCAGGTGCCTTGGGTCCTTCATAATTAGTTCCTTTCTTAACCAACACATAATGACCACTTGCAACACTAAAGTTTCTAACATAGCAAGCATTAGGTGTATGGCCAATAATACCACAATAAAAACAAGTAGGAACAAAATTGCTTTTATATCTTGGAACATATGACTTCTTTTTAAGAAATCTTTTCTTTTTAGGATAATGATGCACATTACTCGGTTTATTCACTTTCTCTTTGGAAGATTGGCCACTAGCCTTAACAAAAATAGTTTTACTAGAACTTGGTTTGGAAAACTTTGAATAACCAAGTTCATTTTTATCATTAGAATATCTTTGTTGACTAAGGACCGCTTCTAACCCAATTTGTCCTTCTCATATCTTTCAAGGACTCTTTTTAATTGAACAATTGGGAAAGAAAGTGATTCACAATTTTTACATACCAATTCTTGTTTTTCTTCACTAATTTTCTTTTGTTTCTCATCTTTTTCTTCTTTTTCCATAATATCAACTTTTTCTTCTAAAGATGTAATTTGTTTCTTTTGTGAAGATATTGTTTTATACAATACTTTGCATTCATTTAAGAGTTCTTAAATAACAGCTAAAGCATCATTATCACAAGAAGATATTTCATTACTAACCTCTTCTCCTTCTTCATCGGAATGGTGTGTTGCTATCAATGCAAGATTTACATGTTCTTCATCTGAAGATGAACTTATTTCATTTTCATTCCATGCTACATATGTTTTCTTTTCCTTTTTATGATTCTTTCTCTTAAATTTATTCTTCTTTGGAAGTGTAGGGCATTCACTTTTAACATGTCCTCTTTCTCCACATTCAAAGCATTTAATCTTCCTTGTTGGTGCTTCCCCTTTAATGGTCTCCCTTTTTCTTTCTTTTCTTAGAAACTTTTCAAACTTCTTGATAAGATCATCATTTTCATCACTATTGGACTCATCCTCTTGATTGTTGTCATAATTTTTACTTTTGTCTTTAAGGCAACGTCTTTTGAATCTTTTACTTGTATTTCATGCTTCCCCAATCTTTCAAGTTCTAATTCATGCTCTTGAAGTTTTCCGAACAAGGAAGCGGATGTCATGGTAGAAAGACTTTTCTTTTCTGATATCGTCGTCACCTTTGGTTGTCATTCCCTATTTAAAGATCTAAGCACTTTAAGATTTAATTCATCGTTAGTAAAAGTATTACCGAGTTCTTTCAAATGATTTGTCAAGTGCACAAATCTTTTTTGCAAGTCGAGGATTGATTCTCGTGGCTACAATCTGAACATCTCATATTCTTGACTTAATGTGTTCAATCTAGATCGTTTAACTTTAGCGGTTCCTTCATGAGTTTCCACCAAAGTGTCCCAAATTTCTTTCACGGATTTACATTGTGAAATACGGAAGAATTCATCCATAATTAATGCACTTTGTAATATTTTAATGGCTTTCTTTTCATCGAGCAGTTTCTTTTTATCATCGTCAGTATAAGAAGTTTTAATCTTTGGAGTTGCAACATTGTTTACTACACTCATTGGTTGATGTGGACCATTTTCAACAGTTTCCCATATTCCATCTCCTTATGCTTTTAAGTGTGCTCTCATTCTGATTTTCCAAAAGTAAAAATATTCTCCAGAAAATAGAGGGGCCTTGTTGCTACTACCGTCTTTTTTAAAAACCGGATTTGCGCTTGTGGAAGCCATACTGGATCTTGAAGGAACAGGTTACCTATAACCGGCTCTGATGCCAATTGTAAGTAGGAATGTACCTAAGAGGGGGTGAATTAGGTACTTAGAAATTTTTCTTGGTTTTTCGACGGTTTTGATTATTACTTTCCTAAAGTTACTAAGTGATGAAATGCGGTAAAATGCGAAAAGTAAATGACACAGTGATATATCTTGGTCTCCCTCACAGTCTGAGAGTACTCCAGTCCCCTTTCAACATGAAAGAGATTTTTAATAATGTTAGATCCTAAGACAAGAATATCCTAGCCTTTCTATACAGACTCTAACAAACACACCAAGAACAATCATGTTGGATTTTCACTAAGTTGAAATGATAACAATCCTCTCAAACTCAACCTCTTGTTTCCAACAATCTTGGACAACAAGAAATACAACAAACCAAGTAATCTTAATTCCAACAATCCTGGAAAATAAGATATGAATATAACAAGAGTTTTTAAGAATAATGAAATTTGTAGAACAATTATCACTTTGAGTGATGTATCAATATAATTGATCTTCCCTTCCAAACAAGCAACTTATAATGATAGAATATAGTGCCCAAGTGTTTGTAAATATGGTATGAATTTTTCTGGATTGATATGGAAATACATGCAGAAAAATTCCTTGTGAAAGTTCAAGAACACAAACACTTGTTTTGAAAATTGAATGATTATAATGATGTTAAATTGCAATGGAAGAGGTTGAATTTATTTTGAAATTTCATGTATTTATAAGTGCATAACACCTCTATGAAACATGGTAAAGATATGCAAAAATATCATGAACAATCGTCAAGTTAAAAAGAAATGGTTTCATGAAAAGATGCGTGAAAAGGTGTTAATAATTTTTGAATTTCAAAATTAAAATACTGCTTCAGTCTGTTGTAAATTAGGGCGGTTTTTAGTGCTGTTACGGCAAGTCAAAACGCCTTAATTTACCAAAAACTGAATGTTTGAAAAAATTGAAAAAATGAAAAATTGTCTAAAATTTTGAACCAACCTTATGCAACATCTATTGATTTATTCAAGTCAATAGATTAAATTTGAAAGTGATTTAACATGGTTCAAATATGAAAAATAAATTTTCAAATGTATGATAAAAAATATTTTGTTTTTTAAAGCTAGAAATAGTGATATATTTTCAACCAAATGAACCATGCATGCAAGTGAATTTTGGAGATTATTTTGAGCACTATTTTATCAATATATATTGCATGCTTACACCTCAATAAATAAAGATCAATGCAAGTCTTCATAATGTTGCAATTTTGATCCATAGCCATATTGCTTCATGATGCTTTTTCTCATCATTTGATAAATGCACATAGTAGTTGTCTTCATCAAAACATGATGTTGAAGAAGCTTGACTTCGCATTTAGTTAAAAAATCTTCCAATTGATTCTATTAAGGTCTTAATAGATTGGGTAGTTCAAAAGTATCTTCTAATTTTTTATTTTAAGGTCCCAATCGATTGGATAGTTAAAAAATTCTTCAAAAAGAAAGCTGATAATATCTTAATCACTTGGATCATGTTTGAAAACATTTTAAAGATATTTGATCAATAAAAAAAGAGGTTTCAAGTGTGTATGTGTGTGTGTGTGTGTGTGTGTGAGAGAGAGAGAGAGAGAGAGAGAGAGAGAGAGAGAGAGAGTTTCCTTATAGTATCTTAGAAGTTACTTCCCCACTTTTACAAAACTATGGTCACTCAGACAAACACGACCAAATAAGCTTTAACACTTCCTTTCTTTCACAACTCTGAGGCCTTCAAGATTATTTTTCCAGATACATTGATCATCTAGTTTATAAGGCATGAGATGTTCTTAAGTTTGGTCACCATAATCAGAGAGTTAGAAAACCATTACCACCAACCAGAGTTATTAATAGCGGCCACTCACGCCGCGATCCAGCGCGATCCGGCCGGGGCGGCCAAATACTGCGCGAGAAGTAGGGAGCATTTCGCCGTCTGAAATCGCGGCCGATTCCGGCGAGATCGGGGGCTGCGGGTTGCATCGCGCATCCTAGGCGGAGCGGTTGCCGAAGTTGTTTTTATTTTTTTCCCCTTTAAAAGGAAGAGAATAGTATCAGATTAAAAAATGGCAAGGAAGGAAGAGAAACGAAAGAGAACAGTATCAGAAGATAGGAGGAAGATGATAAGAATTGAAAAGTAAAAAAGTTATCTTCAGGATTTACAGCTGTACAACTGTAAAAAGTAATATTTAATATATTGAAAGTACATTGTCATGTCATGTTGAAAATGATCATTGTGAAAAATATACTATATAATAGCATATTGCTAATTGTTACGACATGTACCACTACAACAGTGTAAATAAAATTAATAATGACATATTTAATAGATTGTGAATAAAAATAATATATCACAGGTTGAACCACTGCGCCATAGTTGCTTTTGTAACATATTATAACATATTTAATACAACTTGTACTCTACAACATTGTAAATAAAAATAATAATAATAATATATTGAGTTTATGCACTCCTTTCAATAAAAATAAAATATATAATAATAATAATAATAATAATAACAAATATCAGAATAAATTATTAAGTCTTTAATTCATTTTTATTTTATTAGTTAAATTTTTATACAACTTTTAAGATGATTGTGCTATTTATATATATTATTCGTATATTTAATTTAAAATTAGTCAATTTTAAGAAGTCAATAAAAATGATCCCCTATCCCATTTTTGGTGCCAACCGCTCCGCTCCGCTATCCGAGATTAATAACTCTGCCACCGACTTTACCGACTTCAACAATCATTGGTGTTGTCTTCATCAAAATTTTAGGAAGGTTATCAGTAGGATCATCAACTTCATACTTGCAAGCACATATATCCACACTATTCTTTGCAAGTGGTGACCCCAAGACAAGGATAATGATAGGATCATATAGTTCAAAGTCATCATTCTTCATGATTACAAAGACGTTTTTCTCTATAAGTTGGTCAACACTTAGTATATTGCACTCCATTTCTGGTACAAACAACATATCCTCATTGATTGAAGATCCTTCATCATTTCTTATGATAACCATGTTCCATATTCCTTTAGCCTATA
This sequence comes from Lathyrus tuberosus, assembly GCA_022829125.1. Taxonomy (NCBI): domain Eukaryota; kingdom Viridiplantae; phylum Streptophyta; class Magnoliopsida; order Fabales; family Fabaceae; genus Lathyrus; species Lathyrus tuberosus. Next base: position 12,568,973 of record JALAZF010000125.1, on the reverse strand, counting down.
AGGTTATACTATATTCTAATCTCACCTTTCTCTTTCTTGTGTAATCAAACTTGACCAACTAATTCTTGTGGCCTATCATATGACTTAAGAATCATGTATTTAGAAACTATTATCATGCTTTATGTTGATTTTTAGAAACTGTAGCCATGAATACTTCAGTGCCATCATCTGAAACATATTGGACCATCTTAGCTTCATCGTCACCACTATCTTGATCCATCTCTCTTACTTTATTGTACTAGTAATCTGATGGAAATGACCCCATTTTTCATAGTTATAGCATTAAATGTACTTCTGGATTTTATATAGAATCTTCTTACTTATGTGCCTCTCAAAACTACCATTCTACTTTAAAGTTTGAGTCTACATCTTGAACTGAATCTTGCACTATCTTTCTTTAAAGAATCATAAACTCATATGCTTCTAGAGACCCTATAATATCCTTCATCTTCATATTTTCTAAGGTTCCATATTCTGTATAGAAACTATCACATGGTCAAAATGATGAGTAAATGTCCTCCTCATCTTTTCAATCACCATTTTCTCCGTCATCACTTCAGCACAACTTTTCATCGCGCGAACCAAGCCTTAAATCTTTGAAGCATAGACTGCAAATTCTTATCCATTTGTATCAATTTATATTGTCTTTTAAGGATTTTAGCTTAACACTCTTCATTTATCACCTCCTTCATAGTATTTGATCAAGTGTCTCCTTTGCATTCTTAACATAGAAATTTTGTGAAAATTTGCAACATCTAATGTTGCTTGTATTGAGTACATAACCATATAATCTTTCTTCTTCTTTTCCTTAATAACATTCTTCAGTGCTTTGGTTGCATTTGTTGTGTGTTCTTTGTGGAACCTTATTTTGCAGGTGATATGCTCTTAACATGGACGTCAACTTTTGATGATGACAACTAATGTCTTATGATAAGTCAAGCATGAACGGTTAAGCAGATAAAGATGCAAACCTAATAATTAGGGTTTGATGGTGTCATACCCCAAATTTTGACCCTAAATGTCATCATTATTCTAGGAGCATCAAGCATTGCATTGCTAACCCTACCCATTGTTCAAGTTGTTTCTTGTTTGGTTTCATAAAAAATTAGGGTTTTGGCTCAAAGAAATCAAGGGAATCCTCACATGATCAGTCAATGTTTTGGAATTATCATCAAACATCAAGCTTACCTACACTCAAGAGGCTTCTCCTTGCCAAGAATCAAGTGGAAGATGGTCTCATCACAAGTTCTATGAAGCCCAAGTTCATCTGACCACAAATTAGGGTTTCATCAGGAAAAAGTCAATTGTACCTTGACTTTTGATCAAATCATGATGCCAAGCCTTGGGACATGATCCAAGATACTCATAAAAACCCTTGGAGTCCATCCATGATGACTGAAAAGTTCAAGAATGCAAGATCATTGAAGATCACACAGTTGAATTCATCTAATTATGCAAGCTTCATCTGACAAAGTCAACCCTTTGACTTTTAGGGTTTTTGGTCCAAATTGAAGTCATCAAGCCAAATTTCATCAAGACATTTTTGATCAATGAGTTTTAGCATAAAAAATAAGATTTGGAAGGTTTCTTGCAAAAGGGGTAAAGTTAAAGAAACTTGAAATTTTTCTAAGTATGGAAGAAACTTAATTTTGAGACCAACTTTGAAAGGTCATAACTCCCAATCTACACAGCCATTTTGTGTGATCCAAAGCTCAAATTAAAGCCCTTGCAACATACTACAACTTTGTATGTGAGGTGGAAACCTCAAAAAATGCTTAGATTTTGAGTTATGAAGCTTCAAAGTTTGAAGAAATCTTTGGACACTTAGAAATATTTTAAGGCAGCTTTTAATCTTTTGAAACATCAATCTTTGAGGCCAGTTTTCATTATAATCCCTTTAGATGCAGAATTTTTGTTAAACGTGAAAGTTTTAGAGCATGTTTGGGACTTTTCAAAAAGTACAAGAACTCCTCCATAGCCTTCTTAAGCTGAGAGTTTCGAAGAGAGGGAGTTGGGGTTACAAGGAGGGATTTCATGCCATTTTCACAAACTTGTCTTGAGCAAAACTCCAAACCATGCCCTATAATCCTACATTTCAGGCCTCATTACTTCTAAACCAATCCATAATCATAAGATTGCATGATTTAAGGGAGCATTACACACTAATTTGAAGCTTTGTCGAATGAATCATTCTATTTTTGGAAGAAAGGTGTGACTTCCACTTTGATAAAGCTACTTTATGCATAAGCCAACTTGTCTTAAGCTGTGTAATTGTTTCCTTTGCACTCAAGAAGGTTTTGTACTGAGAAGCAAGACCTCAAGACACTACCAACCACCCTATAGGCATGGTACTTTGTTTGGAAATGACACAAACTCCATGTAACCATCAAGTTGTAACTCAACCAAGCCAAAGATTGAGAACTTGATGATTCTGACCAAAGCTTTTCTCCACTATTTCCCTATAAATATAGGGAAGTTTTAGGCTTCAAAACACATAACAATTGCATCCAAAATACCTCAGCTTTCTCACCTTCCATAGTATTTGCAAAAAACACCTCAGTTTTGCAAAACCACTGGCCATACTCATTTGAGTCGTGCATTTAGCAAACTAGCACCACAAACCTTCTCCATACACTCAATAAAACTTGTTCCAACCCTTGAACAAGTTATGTAGCAAGCCATACACAACCTGCCATTTCTCACTTTCATTTTGCAAAAGGATTTGTGTTTGGTTCTTGAGGTAATCTCCAAGTCTTTCAAGTATCCAAACCATTTCCATAAGGGTCAACTAAGCTAAGGAAACCATCCTTACATTTCTGGAAGAGCCCTAGAAGAAGCCTTGGACTGACTCCAAGAGGTAAGGTTCTTGAAACTTTATGCTCATGTTCCATGCATTTTATTGACTCGTGTTTGAAGCAATAATGTAGTCCACAATATGCATACTCTGTTTGAAACCTTGTTTGCATTGTATGAACTGAATGTGTGATGTTTTAACATATTAAAGTTCATGTGTGTTGCACTGTTGTTGGGTAATTTATGAATTACACAGTTGGTTCTAGTTTGAACCATTGATATATTTGGAATCCTTGTTAAAAATGATACAATTTTCATTTTTACAAAGTTGAATTTGGTTGAGAAACGAGAGAAAAAGAATGAATTGAAATCATGGCCATGGTAATAAGCTACGGCACGGGGAGAGAGAAAGAAAGAAAAAGAAAAAGGAAGAAGAAGAAGAAGTAAGTCAGCACTGAGGTGGAAGCGAGGTGGCACTGAGTTGGCCATTCAGATATGGCTTTAAAATATATACATTTTGAATCCATTTAGTTAACGGATGAGGGCGTAGCACCGCTGGTCCAGGATGAGGGTTTGTGTGTATCTGTGAGCGAAGGGACTGGGGTTCGAATCCCCCTTGCCCCAGTGTCATACCCCAAATTTTGACCACCAAGATTTCCCATCATTGTGCAAATCATCACCACAATATGGATGTATCATTATGCCTCTTCAGTCTCCCCAAAGATGGGTGAGCATTCACTACAAACAAGGATTAAGGTTTTGAGCCATCTCTGAGCCTTAGACAAAGGATCAATAAAGAAATGACATGATCTTCAACTTATCTAACCTCTCAAATCATCTATAAAGGATCAAGAGGACTCCCATATCAAAGATCAAGCACAAGGTTGCTACCTTCCAAGTGGATTAAGCCTCAAAATCACCAGTGTCACCAAATTAGGGTTTTGGTCGACCAGGGCCTCCAGATGGGAATTTTCCTCTGGGCATGAGCCAATGCTTCAAAGCATAACCTAAGATACTTCATGGGACATCATGGACCCAATCATCAAGCCAATTTAGCCTCGAGGGATGCATTCACAAAAAAATCAGGAATTAGGGTTTCATGACCTAATTCGCCCTTAAGTTGACTTTTTGGACAAAACATGAGCCAAGACCTCAATACATGATTTGAGGGTCTCTAATAAACTACATTGATCCATTTTGCAACAATGGATTGATCCAAGAAACTTGATTCACAAGTTTCATTTTCATCTGAACCACAATTAGGGTTTTGAAGAAAAAGTCAACTGTGCCTTTGACTTTTGACCAGGATATGCTCCCAAACCTTGGGACATGATTCAATACACCCTATATCACCTATGGAATCCACCTATTAAGTTTGATTTAGGTCAAGGACTTGATTTCATAGAGCATCGCACAGTTTGGAATTCATCTGATAAAAAGTCAACTGTGCACAAAAGTCAAAGTTTGACTTTTTGAGATTTTTCACAATTATGGTTCCTTAACCCTAAAATGATGTTGATGTGTGATTGGAATCATCATTCATCAAGAAAACCCAAAGAAAGTGAGATAACTTGTAAAAGGGGTAACCATAAAAACTTAGATTTTTTCTAAGGTATGAAACAAAGTGGCTAGGGTACCAACTTCCAAGGAACATAACTTGAGATCCAAGCAACCATTTTGAATGATCCAAAAATGGATTTGTAGCTCTCATGGCATACTTTAAAAGTGTCAACTACACCTCATTCCAATTCCTCTTGGATTTTAAGTTATGGAGTGACCAAAATGACAAAAACATGAAAATGCCACTTTTTCCAACACTTAGTGAAATTGTCACTAAGTCAGAATCTGTTTCACTTTTTTCAAAATGTAGGGGCATTTTTCACTTGGATCCAAAAAGTGTCAAGACAAACTATGATCACACATATGTTGTATCATATAAGGGCTTTCCAAAATGGCCAAGAACTTCATCAAATTCCATCTGAGCTAAGAATTATGACAGCTGCAACATGCCTTGCTGCAAACGTCTTGGCAAGGCAGATTTGTGCATAAAGGCTCGATTTGTCCAAATTGTGCAATCCCAAGCATGCTTATCCATCTAAACACCTCAAGGGGGAACAACCAAGGGACAAACACTGATTCATCAGCCTCAAAAGTCCCAAAATCTACAAGTAGCATGCCAAACCTAAAAACCAAAGATGCTTAAAGACTCCAATTTTGTTTTGGAGCATTCACTGGATGCTTAGAGGTGGCATGTATAAGAGTAAAAATGAACACTTCAGTCAAGCCTTATCCTTGAATCAAAGAACCATAGGCCTATTCTCTAACCTCTAGTCAATGGCTAGAGGAGACTTGAGATTCCATTTGATCACCATTGGCCAACAGCCTGCTGCAGCCACCATTCACTATTGCTTGCAAAAAAAACTTGATCTACTATAAATAGAGCTCATTTATGCTCAGTTTAAGTACACCAAAGCACTACAACTGATGATTTCCTCAAAATCTCATCTTTCACTCCAAATTTGCCTTCTAAAGCAAGTCACTATCGGGTTTTGAGTTTGAGAGAAATTCCAACCAAACCAATCACACACACACACCTCATAAACATCATATAAAAGTGATCCAAACACTTAAACAACATATGGAACACCAATTTCACAAAATCACCAGCCAATTGCTCAAGTTTTCAACCAAGTTGCAGATGAGGTGGCATAATTTGTTCCAGTGCATTTCAAATCACTCCAAGCATTCAAACATATTCCATATGGTGTAGGGAAGCTGTTCAGATCATCACAACTCATCTGTAACACCTCCAACTCAAAAATCCATTTGCTCTTGCTGCCACGACCTTCAAGTAAGCCTAAACTTGGTTATCTCTTAATCTATGCATATTTCCTCGCACAATACTTTTGCCAAATGTTCATAATCATGCATAGAATATTTCCCCTCAATTACTTGCTTTGTATGAATCGTGTATCAAAATTCCCAGCCTTCATGCAAAATTTAGGGTTCTTGAGGTTTTGTCTTGATTCCTTATTCCATGCTTAAAATAAATGAAATTAAAGACCATAGACATGATCGTGAGGTGAAAACGAGCAGATTGATATGTGGATTGCATGATTTCATCAAGTATTCAGTGAGATTGGATAGAAAATGAAAATCTGAGCAAAACTCCCTTCGCGCGTGTTCTTGGCCCATGTTCTTGGCGCCTTTTTCACAAATTTGAATATTTGAATTTTGTGAATTTATTTAATTGATTCAAAAATTAATTTCTCTCTGAATTTTAATGATTTTGAGTTGATTCGTTTTTTAATAATTCACAAAAATGTTAAAATATTTTATTTTACCAAAATTTCCCAAAAATATTATTTAATTCATATATTTGATATTTTTGCAAAGAATTAATGTTTATTTGTTTTTTAACAATTGAAATATTTTTCCTTCTTGATTTTCCAAGATTTATTGGTTTCCAATCATTTTGTGGATAAAAACATGATTTTTGAGACATTGTTCCAAGATCACCACCCATTTTTTCACATGTTTTCATTAATTTTTATTAATTAAAAAAAAAATTAATTACATTTTAAACAAAATTAGGGTTTTGATTAATTCAACCCTCATCAATCTTTTTCAAACACTCATGGGCCTCTAATAGAGTGTAAGACCCAACCCCTTTTGAAAACCAAAATAATTTGGGCCTCGATCATCGTATAAGACCCATTGTATAAACGCCCTGTATAATATTTATCTAGAATAATACCATACAAGTGTTTTTATTTGGTACTGACACCATCACAAGTGCATATTGGCATAATTCACTTACTTGTCCATTTCTAAAACATAAGTACAACATATGGCACAAGTCGTGGAAACTAGCCAAAATAATAAAATCTAAGATCAATATACAATATTCCTCATTGTACAAGAAAATAATACACAGCGAAAATAAGCTCAACTAAGCTTCTCTTGAAACATCCAAGCATAGCTCCACTTGTAAATCACACCTGCAAAGGCTTCCTGAAAATAATCAACAATAGTGGGGTGAGATACATCAAATCTCAGTAAGTTCCCTATCTTATAGATTCTCTTGGCTTTACAAGGTTCTATCTTAGCCTAACTCAGGTCGGGGGAAAAGAACTGGACCTTGAGTTCAAACATTTATGACTAGAGAAAACAATTACACAATACACAAAACGACAACTAGTTAAGGAATCTTTCCCCGGCCATCCCGCTCAAAGAGATTAAACACGGGTCACGGATCCTTAACATAGATAAATTTCCCCGGCCATCCCGCTCAAAGAGATTAAACACGGGTCACGGTTATCTATAATTGGTACTTTCCCCGGCCATCCCGCTCAAAGAGATTAAACACGGGTCACGGTACCAACCACTAAGTAACTTTCCCCGGCAATCCCGCACAAGGAGATTAAACACGGGTCACGGTTACTTACTTAATAAATACTTTCCTCAGCCATCCTACACCAGAGGATTAAACACGGGTCACTAATATTTATTAATGGAAACATACTTAATAAATACTTTCCCCGACCATCCTACACCAGAGGAATAAACACGGGTCACTAATATTTATTAAGGGAAACATACTTAATAAATACTTTCCCCAGCCATCCTACACCAGAGGATTAAGCACGGGTCACTAATATTTATTAAGGGAAACATTACAAACCGGAGGAATTACAATCCTCCACTGACAACTACTTATCAAAGACACTCTTCTAGTATCGATGCATAAGCATTGCCCTTTAAACCTTTACCAAGTCCTAGTTACATCTCTAGGATCATACCATTTGTTTGGGGTAAGTTTTCTCACTCTTCCTAATTCATTTTAAGCATGTCATTTTCTTAATTATTATCAATAACAATATTAGACAAGCATATTACAACATCAATCATAAAACACACAAGATAGCATAACATATCAAACATAATCCACATAGTAGTTCACACACATTTTCAAGGCATACAAGCCACTACTATCCTCTACCAAGCATCCTTGGTTAAATCATGGTCTCACATCACCATTCAATAGCACATTGGATTCTCTTTCCAAGGCTTTAAGTCCCATATCAATCGGCTTCCCGATTCATGAATTTTGGTGGAAACGAGGACTACGATATTCACATATACAATCCTTTTCCATATTTTCTTATCAATCCATATCATATAACCATGTTTCTACCTCACCATCACATAGAGCATTGAAATAGCTTTCCAACGCTTCCGACCGTGCGCCAATCCGAGTTACGGATTAAAAGTTATGAAGGAAACAACATAGAAAAATCTGTCATGTTCGCTACTGTATTCGCTAGGCGAACCACTCAGCGAACCAAGTCAGCAGAAAAAGGGCATAAAGTTCGCCAAGCGAACACTGGGCGAACATTCACATTCCATTCTCTTTTGGGTTCGCTAGGCAAACCCTCGACCAACCATTCGCTTTCGCCTTCGCCGGGTTCGCTAGGCGAACCATGCGAAATTCAGAAATTCCCAACAGCGTGAAACAGAAACCCTTAGGCCAAAATCCATCATTTCCTCACCCAAATCACTTCCAATTCATACTAAAATAACCAAAACATGTTCCAATCATAACAACGAGTATTCCCATGCATTTATATCGAATTTCATCAGTTAGATTTCATTGATTTACCCGTTTAATCATTTTCTCTCAAATCTAACCTAAGTTCTAAATCCTTAATTCTAGAACTTAGAGTGTCTAACTAGAACCCACCTGATAATCGAAGAGGAGGTTGAAGAAGATGTTGATGATCCATGAGCTTTCTCTCAAGCTTTCCCTTTTTCTCTTCTTCTTTCTCCCTTCCTTCTCTTCTTTCTCTTTTCTTCTCCTTTACTATCTTTTTCTTTCCTCTCTCTTTACAAATATATATATATATAAACCAATATTATATAATATAATCCAACAGGGTAAAATATCTCCAATTGATATTTTATAGTCTTACACTAATTGATCAATTATTAGAGTTACCATAAAATCCGTTCTTGAATTAAAGTAAATATTGATCTGTCTCTTTATTAAATAATATATCTCTTCAGAGTTCATTAGTTGCTCTATTGATCCCAAATGTCAATACTTAAAGTACTTAGAGGATTTCATTAATCCAATTTACCAAAGGTAGAGTACATAGATACTCATCTGATCTCATCTGATATCCAATTGAGCATTTAAATAATATGGGGTATTACACATTGTGTTTTCAAACTTCGCCGCGATCGCCATTTCACCTGGACCTCTCCCTGAGTTGTAAGCCCCATCACTTGTACAAAAATACTTTTGGGCCTCTAATAGAGTGTAAGACCCAACCCCTTTGTTAATAAACAATTTTTGGGCCTCACACATTGTATAAGTCCCTCTGTATATTTTCAAAAGTCCGGCGCGATCGTCGCCTTTGTAACAAAATCAACTGGGCCTCTCCTTGAGTTGTAAACCCCATCACTTGTACAAACATAAATCCTTGGGCCTCTAATAGAATGTAAGACTCAATCCCCTTTTAACCAAAACTTTTTGGGCCTCAGTCGTTGTATAAGTCCCGATACAAAACAACAGTGCCATCACTGTTAAAATTTGGGCCTCTCCCTGAGCTGTAAGCCCCGATCTTTGTTCAAAATACTTTCTCCTTTGATTTTGAATCCAAGTGTATAGTTGTTATCAAAACTTTCTTTAATTTCTTTGTTGAACAACTAACAAAACAGCATGGAAGCTCTACAACGGGTAAGTGTTTATCCTCTTTCTTTTATATGCTTTCATATACATAACTGTATTGTGGGAAGCTGCGCATGATTAGTCTTCTTTCAATCTTTTATATGCTTTCATATACATAAATGTATTGTGGAAAGATGCGCATGGTTAGTCTTCTTTCATACTCTTTTAAATACTCATCATATATCAACTGTATATATACTAGTATAGTTATTTAAAGTTTTCCCCAGCAACTACGTCTAGAACTAGGTAAAGCCCTGTTGGTCACTCTTTAAATACAAGCAAAACTAGATCCCCACAGGATTTCCAGATACACTCTTCCCTTCTCTTGGGGTTAATCAATATGGAACAAAGAGAAAGACAATATTCTCGGTGAACCTTTTCTCAGACTGTCACCCTTAGAAATTGTCAAAGAAATTCTACTCCCCAGAGTTAATCTATTCTCCGTGAATAACATCTCTTGATTTTCTTCCAAATACTCGAACTTTCCTGGAATGATCTCTTCTCTGTGAATTGCATTTCTTGAACTTCTCTTGGTTTGGGGACCCACAGGCTTCCTAAAAGCATCCCCGCCTCCTCTTGGGCTTTGTACAAGGACCCTTCGGCTTCTTATAAGTTCTCATGCCTTCTCATGGGCTTAATACAAGGACCCTAACGACCTCTTAAAGGTATAAGACAGAACTTAGTCATCCTTTGCTAGAGCAGTCTCTCCAGTGTCAGACCTCGAGCCAATTTAGGGTTGATTCTCATCCCTTAAGGCCCTTGCCCTCTTTTGGGCATCCTACAAAAGATAAAACTCTTCAACACCAATAGACTTGGACAGTCTAGAACCCCTTTTGAGTCTCAAAGGCATTCTCAAGTTCCTTTCAAACATAGGAAAAAACACCGATCACTATGGATAAATCTCCAGCAGAAACCCGGTCTCTCTCATGAGAGTTCCCCACCCTTGGGCCTGCCTATGGATCTAATCCTCAGCAGTAAGATAGCCTCCTCTTAGGCTTTGTATAATGACCCTTTCCCCAGGAAAGTCAGCCTCCTCTTGGGCTTTGTACCATGATCCTCCCCCAGCGGAGCTAACCTTTTCAGACTCTCTTGTTGAGTCAATCACTCTTCATACTCTCTTGTTGAGTCCATCACTTTTCAAGACTCTCTTGTTGGGTCAATCTCCTTTTAGCCTCCATCTCGGGCTTTGTACGAGACAACAAATCACTCTCTTGTTGAGTATAAAAGACTCTCTTGTTGAGTCAACTCCTTTAGCCTCCGTCTTGGGCTTTGTACAAGACACATATAAACCACACCAACGGAGTCAAAAATCCCTTTTAGCCTCAATCTTGGGCTTTGTAAAAGACAGAAAGAACATTTTCCTCGAAAAAGTCAAACTGTTAGCCTCCTCTTAGGCTTCATATAATGATATCCCCGAAGAGTCAGTCTCTTTTAGCCTCGGTCTTGGGCTTTGTACAAGACACCAATATATCCACTTTCTTGTTGAGTCGGTCTCATACAGCCTCCTCTTAGGCTTTGTATAAGGACTTCCCCAGTGGAGTCAATCAACCTCTTAGCTTTAACCTTGGGCTTTGATCAAGGCACACAATCCCTCTTTAGAGATGACAAATTCTCTTTCAATCAACCTTTTAGCTTCAATCTTGGGCTTTGAACAAGACACAAATACTCCTTTTTGCCTCTGTCTTGGGCTTTGAACGAGACCACCAAAACATATTTTTCCTCCCATAGAATAGGAGGAACTACGATTGCTCTGATTTCCCTGTTTCATTTAAACTGGAATACGTAGGCATACGATTGCGAAATCTTGGTGAGCATACCAATCAAAAACTCTAGGTCCAGTACCATACATCAATCAAAACTTAGGTCCCGCACCTTACCAAAAACTCTCAAACTCACTCACTCATCTTTCCCAAGAAACTTTCCAAACCCATTAACAGATAAGCACCATCAATTACAAAGCAGAACCTAATGCTAATATCATGTGGATAACCACATATAGGATGGGTAACTGGCAATTGCCCATTGCATAACCTGACCCCGGACTCCCTAATCTCTTTAAGCGTTTGTTCAGTTAAACATTCGCGTGCAAGGTTAGTTTTAGATACCTTCCCTTTCCCTTCCAGCTTCATGGGATAAATAAGAAATCAGAAAGTAGCACCCCTTTCTCCTCGAGGAGGAAAACCCAAACCTCAGCGATAAGGTGGTCGCGTCACCGACAAAAATCGCTCGCTACAGAAAAATGGTGACTTCACTGGGGAGTGCCATTAGGATCTGTCTTACCTTAGTCATCATTGGTCACCATTTTCCACAGAAAAATGGTGACTTCACTAGGGACGTCATTGACTGTTAGGATCATAGGACTAGAGGTCTAGGATGTAAGGACAAATATATATACTGCTTTTCCTAATTGATATCCGTGTTTATTTTTCTGCTAATGGGAATGCATGTGATGCCGCATCTGGAAAGATTGAGTATACACCTAAGATAGGTGATGGCACGAGACGGGTAATCTTATTGGGAGTGAATCCCAAATAAGGGGTCCCGATAGACCATCGAATCAGTGGAGATGCCCTTTGCGGATTCAATGCCTATACGACTTCGGTTGTTGAAAGCAGATTGTTCGATTGGGTTATCTGAGAAGCTGAGGATTTTAGTAGACTGAAACCTTGTTACTATTTTATAGTGCGGAAGCTATCAGAAATAGTTGTCACGCAATACTACCCTCATTTGAGATTACTCTAAGATGCATCAGCTCGCTTGGGTGATTCCGGCTTGCTGTTGTTATCCCAAGAGGGGTCAATGATTTTGCGGACAGGTACAAAAAATCACTAGTAAAACCTTTGGGGTCTATGTTTTTGTGTGCTGCATTCATGCATTCATTTCATTAAAAACATTAAAACAAAAAAAAATTTCTCTTCTAGTCTCTCTTTTTCAAATTAAACTGAGACAATGATTGCAAATGTCAGAGAGAAAGATTACGTTATGGATTTCGGTAGAAGAAAGACTCACAGGTATACCTTCAAGGTTCCAAAACTAGAGGATTTAAGAGAATTGGCGAGGATGATCACCGACCATGATGCTTTCAGAGCTAAGTATGGAGGACTGCTGTCTCTGTTAAGGGTCCATGTAATTGAAGGAATCCTGTCCACACTCATTCAGTTTTATGATTCGGTCTATCATTGTTTCACATTCCCGGATTATCTACTAGCACCAACACTAGAGGAGTACTCTCACCTGATTGATTTACCTATCAATGACCAAGCTTCCTTTTCTGGATTGGAAGAAATTCCAAAAGATCAAACTATTGCAAGAGCAATTTATTTGGACGAGTCAGAAGTCATGACTCACATGATTACTAAGGGTGGAATCCAGGGTCTGCCAGCCCAGTTTTTGATAAAGAAAGCCATGTACTTTGTTAGTATATGGAACGTGCCTACTTTCGAAGGCATCTTTGCTTTGCTCACCTACGGGTTATTTCTGTTTCCCAACATTGATAGCTTCGTTGATATTAATGCCATTAAGATTTTTCTGATTGGAAACCCCGTACCGACCTTGCTCGCAGATGCGTACCATTCTGTACACTTAAGGAATTTGTACAGCGGAGGAATGATCACATGCTGTGTACCCTTGCTATACAAATGGTTCATTTCTCACTTGCCCAAGTCTGATGCATTTTGGGACCAAAAGAATACTTTACATTGGCCGTAGAGAAGCATGTCTCTTACCAACTCTGACATCGATTGGTATAATCGAATCTATGATGGGATCAGGATCATTGACCGTTGTGGAAACTTCCCTAATGTACCCCTCATAGGAATTAAAGGAGGAATCAATTATCATCCGGTTTTAGTTCGTCGTCAATTCGGATACCCAATGAGGCATGTCCCGCGTAGTGCTCATCTGGAAGGTCTTTTCTTCAAGGAAGGAGAAAATGACTGGGCACTAAAGACAGAAATAGTGCATGCCTGAAAACATGTTCACAGGAAAGGAAGAGAGTCTCTAGGGAAACCAGACTGTATCTATGTGGAGCCCTATCTCCACTGGGTATAAACTAGAGCTCTCAAACTGAGGATGCCCTACCCTCGTCAAGAAGTTCTTCCATTAAGGGAATTTGTCCTTTATTTTATGTCTGATACGGAAAAACTTCAGGTTACTCTCAACAAAGTTCAACAAGAGAAGAGGTCTTGGAGAAACAAGTATCGCATTCTCAATGTGGAGTGCAAGAAATACAACAACTGTTAAAAGATAAAGATGCTCTGATTGAGATTTTAGAGCAACACGCTGTAGAGAATCAAGGAGACCAAAGAAATTTGCTAGCTCATTTCACTTGGCAAAGGAATGACAACCCGACAACGGCTCAAGAGCCTCGGTCAAAGAAAAGGAAGATATCAGAACCAGTACCTGAGCTATCTTAAGAGAGGACTCAGGATCCATTAGTTTAGGCATTTCCTTTTACGGCACTTTGTAAATTACTGTATTTCCATTTCCGCAATCTTTGAATTCAATAAAACGGGGTTTCCCCACTGTATGATATTTGCAATCCAATTGTCAAAGTTTCTTTTGATTAATTAACAAAAAATTTAATCAATTAATCATTGCATATCATTCATCATTCTCACATAACTCATTCTTCTTCCCTTAGAATCTCACGTTTGTGTCTCGATTCTAGAGTCAAACTGTCTCATTTGTACAATACTCGGGCCAATCGTCAAAAGAAAATGGATGATCTCGAGGAAGAGAACAGAGGGTTGAGAGAAGAAATCGACACTCTGAAAGAAGATCTGAGGAAACTTCACAATGATATGCAAGCTTTGGCAGTAGCTCAGATACAACAACAAAGGGCTGTGATCTCAGAGATCACATCTACGCCCATAGTGGAAAAGTATGATCCTCGATATACCATGCCTAAAGATCGTCCCTGGGGCATGTCACTCAACTATATCCCGGAAGGATATATTCCGCCGATCATGGAAGATCCAAAAACTGCAGCATGAGCCGCTAGGCCTGAAGGTTACAAACTTCGGGAAAGCAAAGATGCAAGGGGCATGACAACAACTCCTGAAGGTTACAAACTTCGGGAAGAACTAAGAGTCACTGCCGTAATGATTGTACCACCACCCGTGGTACACACTGTCCCGGAAGGACAGATTCCACAAATACCTTCAGGTGGAAATGAGAGTATGAATGATAAGATGAAGGAATTCCAGGAACAGTTCCTGGAGATGCAGAAGGAACTGCAAGCCATTTGTGGTCAGGATCTATTTGGAAAGGACGCCGCAGACCTTTGTTTGGTCCCCAATGTGAAAGTTCTGCTCAAATTCAAAGTGCCCGAATTTGAATAATACAAGGGTAACTCTTTCCCTCAAAGTCACTTGGTGATGTACGCTCGGAGGATGTCAACTCAGACAGAGAACCAATAGCTACTGATCCATTACTTCCAGGATAGTTTAACCGGTGCCGCACTCAAATGGTACATGGGTTTAAACCGCACTAAGATCATCACTTTCAGAGATCTTGGATCTGCCTTCGTTCAACAATATAAGTATAATCTGGACATGGAACCGGACAGAGATCAACTCAGAGCCATGTCGCAGAAGGACAAGGAAACCTTTAAGGAATATGCTCAGAGATGGTGTGAAATTGCCACCCAGATTTGTCCACCTCTTGAGGAAAAAGAGATGACAAAGATCTTCTTGAAAACCTTAAGCTCGTTTTACTACGACGGAATGGTCGCCAGTGCGCCCAGTGATTTCACCGAGATGGTGGGCATGGGAGTTCGTCTTGAGGAAGCTGTCTGAGAAGGACGATTGATCAAAGACACGGGACCATCAAGTAGTACCAAAAGATACGGTACTACTTTCCCTAAGAAAAAAGAGCAAGATATCAGCAATATCTCTCTCGGAAAGCAAAGACGATGTTACCAACCAGTAGCAGCTGTAACTCCTGCTATCAACCCTGCGCCTGTTCCTACGTATCAACCTCAAGTTGCTCAAAGCCAACCGAATCAACAACAATATCAGTAAAGGACACAACAACCTCTTCAGCAGGCTCGTCCTCAGTACCGCAACAACCGTACAACGCGGCCACCAGGGTTCGACCCTATACCCACATTGTACGCAGAACTGTTTCCATTACTTCTGGTCAAGGGACACGTCCAAACCAGGTCTCCTCTTACAGTACCGAAAAATACGCCTTTTTGGTTCAAAGCGGATCAGACTTGTCCTTACCATCAAGGAGGACCAGGGCATAACATAGAAAACTGTGTCAGTTTCAAATCCGATGTGCAAAAGCTTGTTAGGAGCGGGGTCTTATCCTTCAAGGATACAAATCCAAATGTTCATACGAACCCGTTGCCTTAACACGAGAAAGCTGCAGTCAATTTGGTAGAGGGCGAGTCTAACCACAACTATCAAATTCATGATGTACTCTTATTAAGGGCTAATATGGTCAAGATGCATCGCAGACAGAGTGGGTATGGTCATGTACCACCTCATAACTATCACCAGTGTGATATCTACTCGAAAAACAATCAAGGGTATTCTGTGGTGCAATCAGCTCTACAGGAATAGTTGGATCTCGGTTGGATCCAAGAGCACCGAATTCGTGGGGTCAACATGACTTATACGAATTCCAACATCATTCAAAACCACAACATCCGTGCGATGAATGTCAACTTGGTGGAAATGCACTCAAGGCAAAGCCAACATCATGATCTGCCACAACACGATTATGATTCCTGTCTGATTTGCTCGGTAAACAACCAGGGATGCTCTTTTGTACAAGAGGCCCTCCAGCGTCAGATGGATCTTGGATGGATCCAAGACTACCGTGGTAGAAATCCCTATCAAGTCAACATGATTCAAATTTTCGATATTTGCTTGATGAATACCAGCTTAGTGGAGTTACACGCTAAGCAAGTCCAGCTTGGTTTTCTGACTTCGCACGACTATCAGAACGGTAAAGTGTGTCATGAGAGTAACAAGGTTGTGCACTCGTTCAAAGAACACTGCAACATTTGTTAAACCATTGGTGGCTTCCGATCTATCTAGATGAAGACATACAACAAGTCAATAGGATTAATAGGAACCCTACTAGGCATCAAAGTCAGGATGTTCGATCAATGGGAACCGATTTGGTGAAGTTGCACTGCATTTAAAGCGGACGTGATCGGGTGCCACCACACAACTACGAGCGCTGTAGAGTTTTCTCGGAGAATAATCAAGGATGCTACCTCGTGCGAGCAGCCATTCAAAGCCAGTTGGACCACAAAGAGATTCAACCATGGTCAAGTTCTGGTTCAATGTAAAACTATCACCCTGATCGAGACCAAAAGGTTGTCTTGATCCCTAAGCGATAAATGGCCAAAGATGTATGCGCCATAATCCATTTACTTCGTGAATCAAGAATTCCTCTTGATAGTGGAAGGATTCTCAACCTCGATCCAATTGAGGCCGATTATGATGGGCAGAAAAATCAAAAGGCTCCTGTAGTTATCTATCTGCCAGGACCAGTACCGTACAAATCTAATAAGGCGATCCCTTACAAGTACGGTGCAACAACAATTGAGAATGGAAAAGAAGTTCCATTACCCTTCGTCGTGAATATTGCAGACATCAGTCGAGTAACATGGAGTGGTCGAATCTTCAACAGAGGAGTTGGAGAACCCAGCAAAGAAAAGGAACTTCAAACAGAAGGTCCAGTTCAACCAGTGGGCCAGTCCAGTGATCCCAAACTTTCAACAAACAACGATGAGATGCTGAAGCTCATCCAAAAGAGTGAGTATAACATTGTTGATCAACTGTTGCAAACTCCTTCAAAAATCTCTGTGTTATCTCTTTTACTCAGTTCCGAAGCTCATAGGGAAACTCTACAGAACGTCTTAGATCAAGCCTTTGTGGAACAAGATGTAACAATAAGACAATTCGACATCATTATTTCCAACATCACTTCATGCAACAACTTGGGGTTTATTGACGAGGAATTGCCAGAAGAAGGAAAAAGTAACAACATGGCACTAAATATTACAGTCAACTGCCAGGACGATGCTTTAGCCAGCGTACTGGTAGACACAGGATCGGCTCTGAATGTTTTGCCAAAATCCACATTAATGCGACTACCATTCAAAGGATCCCCGATGAGGGGCAGTGAGGTCATCGTCAAAGCATTTGACGGATCTCGGAAGGCAGTTATCGGCGAAATAGATCTTCCCATAACTATCGGTCCTCACACTTTCCAGATCACTTTCCAGGTCATGGACGTCCGGGCAGCATACAACTGTTTATTAGGAAGACCTTGTATACACCAGGTTGGGGCAGTCACTTTAACACTGCACCAGAAACTGATTTTTTTCAAGAACGACCAACTAGTCATAGTCTGCGGAGAGCAAGCCTTGATCATGAGTAACTTATCGTCGTCTACTTGTGTAGAACCAGAGGAGGTTGTTGGAACTCAGTTCCAAGCACTTTCGGTGAGAAATGACAAATCAAAAAGAGGAACGTCGATTTCCTCGTACAAAGATGCTCTCGAAGTAATCAAAAGTAACAATGCAAAAGGGTGGGGACAGCTTATCATTCCTACTGATAACAAAACAAAGAAGGGTCTTGGTTTTTCCTCAAACTGTACCCAGACTGCTACTAACAATGAAAGTTTTCATCCCATTCAGGATTTCTTCCATAGTGGAGGTTTCCTTCACACAGTGCCTCAAGAAGTACATACCATCAACGAGGGTGACTCCTCCGATACGGATGAAGAATGGAAGTCCTATCTCAACGAGGACGGTTATATGTCTCAGGAAGAGGTGCCTACGCCATTTTGCTATCCTGCATGGATTCTGAGATTTATACTAAGATCAGATGTCAAAATGATATATGGAGATTGTGATCCGGAAGGATGTCGTGCTCCGCCAAACTCATTAGAGGAGGACACTCTGATGAAAGACAACTTTGACCATGACTATTATGGCCCAATGGATGGCCTGCCTATCTGGCAGCCGTACCCAGGAGACTCATGGCAAGAGAGTCATCCCAACGATGCTTATCAACTGAGCATTATCGAAAAGAATACCTGCGTCCCCACCGAGTCATAGGATCAGCACTCGGGGCATTCAGAAAATATCCAGCACGACGATGAATTTGCAAAGATTGCAGGACTAGAATTCATCAACTATGCTTTTCCCGAGGTCAACGTCAACAAAAGGGATGACTCCTCCAGTTCCATAGAAGTGTGGGACACCTTAGGACAACCGAGTGGAAAGTTCGACTACTTGGTCAAGTACACCTCTCCTGAAAGCTCTCATATCAGGCTTGAGGACATCCAGCCAACTGGATGGGGATATTCACCTTAGAGTACCAATAATGTGCAAGATACAACAGAAGAGTTCGTCTACGACAACTCTGCCTGGGAAATCGATTCCAATGATCCTGCTCCACCAGAAATCAGCGTCATTTCTGAAGACAAGTTAAGAAAGAAGGTTCCAGACTTTGTGATTCACCGAGGAGTTCACCGCCAATGCGTTGCTGTCGATGTTCCGAAAGTCGTTCATGAGTCTAAGTAATTATCATCTTTATCTTAACCTTTCACCCTGCCCAGATGAAACGGTTGTTTTGATAGGGCTCACTTTCTGTAGATATACCTCTTCGCTTTGCCCAAAGCAACTGAGTTTTGTTTTATAGGGCTGTAGTTTCAATAATCGACTAAATCATAAATAAAATAACGTCGTTCTGTAATTTCCATATTTATTATTCTTTTCACTTTTCGCTTTTTCAGAAAATGGTAATCCTAAAAAACAACCAAATAATAAAAACAAGCAGTTTTCCAAAGAAAATACACTGCACACACTCTTGCATTCTCTCTATCTCTTCTAAAAACAAATCATCACATCACGCAAATTGCTTATTTTAAACCCCATCGAAACATTCGATCTAATGCCTTCTCCCAACTTTGAATTCCCGGTATTTGGGGCTGAAGAAGAAGTTGACAACGAAATTCCAGAAGAGATCTCCCGATTACTCAGACAAGAGGAAAGGTCCATTGAACCTCACAAAGAGCCGTTGGAAACGATCAACTTAGGTTCAGAAGAAAAGAGAAAAGAAGTCAATATTGGAGCACTGCTCAGCCCAACTGTCAAATAAAGTTTGATAAAGCTTCTCAAAGAGTTTCCCGATGTATTTGCTTGGTCCTATCAGGACATGCCAGGGTTGGATACCAGCATCATGGAACATCATCTACCATTGAGATCGGAATATCCGCCAGTAAAATAAAGGTTGAGACGAACTCACCCAGACATGGCCATCAAAATCAAAGAGGAAGTACAGAAACAGATTGACGCGGGTTTCCTCGCCACGTCAGAATATCCTCATTGGCTAGCCAACATCGTACCAGTTCCAAAAAAGGATGGAAAGGTCGGAATGTGTGTGGATTACAGAGATCTAAATAAGGCCAGTCCAAAGGACAACTTTCCTTTACCACACATTGACATGCTGGTAAACAGTACATCAAAATTCAAAATATTCTCCTTCATGGATGGATTCTCGGGCTATAATCAGATCAAAATGGCACCGAAAGACATGGAGAAAACTTCGTTCATTACCCCATGGGGTACCTTTTATTACAAGGTAATGTCGTTCGGTTTGAAGAATGTCGGGGCAACCTAGCAAAGGGCCATGACTACTCTCTTTCATGACATGATACACAAAGAAATCGAGGTATATGTCGATGACATGATTGCCAAATCTAAGACAGAAGAGGAGCATGTGACCCACCTGTCAAAGCTATTCGAGTGGTTGAGAAAGTACAAACTCCGCTTAAATCCCAACAAGTGCACTTTCGGTGTCCGTTCAGGGAAACTTTTAGGATTCATCATCAGCCAGAAAGGAATTGAGGTTGATCCTGACTAGGTCAAGGCTATTCAAGAAATGCCTTCTCCAAAGACTGAAAAACAAGTCAGAGGATTCCTGGGACGTCTGAACTACATTTCCAGATTTATATTCCTCGTGACCGCGACACGCGCGCCAATCTTCAAATTACTCAAAAAGAACCAGGACTGCATTTGGACAGAAGACTGCCAAACCTCCTTCGACAGTATTAAGGAATACCTGTTGAACTCACATATCCTGTCACCTCCAGTGGAAGGAAGGCCACTGATCATATACTTAACAGTCTTGGAAGACTCAATGGGTTGTGTACTTGGTCAACAAGACGAAACGAAAAGAAAAGAGTCTGCCATCTATTATCTGAGCAAGAAATTCACCGACTGCGAGACTCGGTATACTATGCTTGAGAAAACTTGTTGTGCTCTGGCTTGGGCAGCCAAACAGCTTCGCCGGTATATGATTCATCACACTACTTGGTTAATCTCCGAAATGTATCCAATTAAGTATGTCTTTGAAAAACCTGCTCTCACGGGAAGGATCGCCTGTTAGCAGATGTTGTTATCAGAATACGACATTGAGTACCACGCTCAGAAAGCCGTTAAGGGAAGTATTTTAGCCGATTATTTAGCTCATCAACCGATTGACGATCAGGAATCAATCGGGTTTGACTTTCCAGACGAAGATGTCATGTATCTAAAAATGAAAAATTGCAATGAACCGTTACCCAGTGAAGGGCCAGAACTAGATTCCCAATGGGGACTAATCTTTGACGGAGCTGTAAATCATTACAGAAACGGAATTGGGGATATCATTATAACACCTCAGGGTACCCATATTCCTTTCACCGCCAGATTGACATTCAAGTGTACAAATAACGAGGCCGAATACGAAGCATGTATCATGGGTCTCGAAGAAGCGATTGACTTGAGGATTAAGAACTTGGATGTATATGGCGATCAGCCCTGGTTATCAATCAGATCAAAGGAGATTGGAACATATACCAATCAGAATTGATTCCTTACAAAGATTATGCGAGAAGGTTGTTACCCTTCTTCAACAGAATCGAGTTTCATCATATCCCTCATGAAGAAAATCACATGGCTGATGCATTAGCCACTCTCTCTTCCATGATTAGTGTAGGTCAATGAAGCGACCTACCTAAGGTTGACATAATGCGCCTTGAAAGGCCCGCTTACATCTTCACGATTGAAGCAGTCATAGATGACAAACCTTGGTATCACGATATCAAATGCTTCCTTCAGAAACAAGAGTACCCACCTGGGGCACTAAGGAAAGACAGAAAACCCTCAGAAGGATGGCAGGCAGTTTCTTCCTGAGCGGTGACACACTCTATAAGAGGAACTTTGACATGGTCTTGCTCCGATTCATAGATAAACCAGAAGCAAACATGCTGATAACAGAAATTCACGAAGGATCCTTTGGCACTCATGCCAATGGACACACAATGGCGAGAAAAATTTTGAGAGCAGGGTACTACTGGTTGACCATGGAATCTGATTGCTACAAGTACATGAGAAAGTGTCACAAGTGTCAGATATACTCAGACAAAATCCATGTATCGCCAACGCATCTCAAAGTTCTTTCTTCCCCATGGCCTTTTTCCATATGTGGAATTGACATGATTGGCATGATTGAACCCAAAGCTTCAAACGAACTTCGGTTTATTCTAGTCGCCATTGACTATTTCAACAAGTGGGTCGAAGCGGCGTCATACGCCAATGTAACCCGACAAGTCATGGTCCGCTTTATCAAAAACAATATCATTTGTTGTTATGGTGTTCCTAGCCAGATCATTACAGATAATGGATCTAACTTGAACAATAAGATGATGAACGAGTTATGCGCTGAGTTCAAGATCAAACATCATAACTCATCTCCCTAACGACCTAAGATGAACGGGGCGGTAGAAGCAGCTAACAAGAACATCAAGAGGATTGTCCAAAAGATGGTTGAAACCTATAAAGACTGGCATGAAATGATACCCTTTGCCCTTCAAGGTTATCGTACGTTTGTCCGCACTTCAATAGGGGTAACCCATTTCTCTCTAGTATATGGCATGGAAGCAGTACTCCCCATAGAAGTAGAAATCCCATCAATTCGGGTATTGATGGAAGCTAAGCTAACAGAGGCTGAGTGGTGTCAAAGTCGACACAACGAATTAAACCTGATCGAAGAAAAAAAATAACGGCTCTATGCCATGGTTAGTTGTATCAGCAAAGAATGAAGAAGGCGTTTGACAAAAAGGTTCGACCTTGCGTCTTCAGAAAAGGTGACCTTGTGCTCAAGAAGATACAATCTCTTCTCCCTAATTCTCGGAGCAAATGGAATCCGAATTATGACGACCCCTATCTGGTCAAGAAAGCTTTCTCAGGTGGTGCCTTTAGACTCACAACCATGGATAGAGAAGAATTTGCCTACCCCACTAATGTTGATGTAGTCAAGAAATACTTCGCCTAAATAAAAAAAATAAAAAAAAACGTCTCGGTGGATTGAAAACCTGAAAGGGCGGTCCAGACAAAAATTAGAGACATAATCAAAAATCATCCCGGTGGATTGGAAATCTCAAAGTACAATCCTGGCTAAAGTTAGGGATAATGGCAAGTAACTACGTCCAACAGGGGCAAATCCCTCAATAGCAGTCATGCCATCCATCAGAAAACTCCAGTCAAGGTCATCTTCGACAGAAGCTCAGGATGTCCAGAATTCAAAGTTGGTAGAAGGATAACGGTCATTATGTTTCAATGTAGCCATCTTCCCTTAAATTACCATTTTCTAACTTTGTAAATGCTCTATGGAATCACGCGTTTGGCTGATTTCCATCCTATCAATGAAATTTGAGCCCTTGTGCTTTTGTTTGCAATTCTTATTTGTTTTAGCTTTACAGAACGACGTTTTAACATAATTAACGATTCTTGAAATAAAACAAAAATGCATTTACTTGTCAAATTTTTTATGCTTTAAAATAAAGATGGTAATCTTTTGACTGTTGAACATCGAAAGAACATCGATTGCTTCTCCAAAGATGTTTGAACCTCAAAGTGCAGAATAAAAGTGCTCCTTCTAAACCAGTACGCCTGAACGTAGGATCAATTGTATCAGATGTGATTTTCCCATCTGATATCCCCAGCAGAGTTCTCACCTCCTAAGCCCGACCAACATGTCCCCACAGGGACTATCTCTCCTAAGCAAGGCTGAATATCTATCATAAACGAATGATACTTCTTCATCCCCCATAGTGGCCGAGTATCCAGTCGTGTTCCTCTATTAGTCTGTATGTCGCGTCAGTTTCGTCAGCATATACATACATACATCATGCATTGTTGATTTACGTTCATATTCATATTGCATCACTATCACTTTAGTCGGTATTGTCCCCTAGTGATAGAAGTCCTCTCAATCGAGTTGTCAGTTCTTTCCTCATCAGGAAATGTTGCGTCTGAACAATCTCTCTCCTCCAGTTTATTTCTGGGATGAAGTTGGTCCTTGACCACTTTGATAACTTGAACCTCTGAAAAACAAGAAAACGTTCGACAAATGTCACTTTTCGCCATTGAAGATGATATCTTCGCTTTCACAGATTAAGGAAAAATCCCCAGAGAATGCCTCACAACTAAAGACTCTCAGCAACACATTGATTTTTCTATCCAATAGAGTCAATGTTAATGAAATCATCAACACCTCAAAATTGGGGTACATTGTATGGCGTTTCTCCGAGAAGATCTCGAAGAAAAGTATGATGTAATATCCCCAGGCCGGAAGCAGACTCTCAAGAGGCTCGTTTTCCCCAGTAGAGTCAACAAATGGTGTCTCAAAAACGGAGAAGTTTGTGTACCTCTACAACTCAGACGAATGGGTTCCCCAGCAAGTCTGACGCCAAAAGTTTTTCCCATCAAATGGCATCTCCCCAGGAAAATTCGGCGAGAAGTTTGAGGAAAACCGCTACGAATAGCGTCCATTGTCAAGAAAGTTTATTGACAAAAGAAACTAAGACCAGTTCCTTGGTAGGAAACCAGGATCGAGGGGAAGTTTACATCAGAAACTAAGACCAGTTCCTTGGCTGAAGACCAGGATCGAGGGTAAGTTTTACCTTTTCTAAGCATCATTTCTTAGCGAAAGAAGATGGATGAGCAAGCCGTCATTCATAACCACCGTCAAAATTTTGCGCTTTCTGATATTTAATCATCTTGGACCCCGAATGCCAGAATGCCTTCACCATTCACCCCTTCGGATCCAAGAGGATTAAATAGGGGCATCTGTCATAGCCCAAATTTTGACCACCGAGATTTCCCATCATTGTGCAAATCATCACCATAATATGGATGAATCATTATGCCTCATCAGTCTCCCCAAAGATGGGTGAGCATTCACTACAAACAAGGATTAGGGTTTTGAGCCCTCTTTAAGCCTTAGACAAAGGATCAATCAAGAAATGACATAAACTTCAACTTGTATAACCTCTCAAAACATCTATAAAGGATCAAGAGGACTCCCACATCAAAGATCAAGCACAAGGTTGCTACCTTCCAAGTGGATTAAGCCTCAAAATCACATGTGTAACCAAATTAGGGTTTTGGTCGACCAGGGCCTCCAGATGGGAATTTTCCTCTGGGCATGAGCCAATGCTTCAAAGCATAACCTAAGATACTTTATGGGACCTCATGGACCTAATCATCAAGTCAATTTAGCCTCGAGGGATGCATTCACAAAAAATCAGGAATTAGGGTTTCTTGACCTAATTCACCCCTAAGTTGACTTTTGGGACAAAACATGAGCCAAGACCTCAAGACATGATTTTAGGGTCTCTAATAAACCACATTGATCCATTTTGCAACAATTGATTGATCCAAGAAACTTGATTCACAAGTTTCATTTTCATCTGAACCACAATTAGGGTTTTGAAGAAAAAGTCAACTATGCCTTTGACTTTTGACCAAGACATGCTCCCAAACCTTGGGACATGATTCAATACACCTTATATCACCTATGGAATCCACCTATTAAGTTTGATTTAGGTCAAGGACTTGATTTTATAGAGGATCGCACAATTTGGAATTCATCTGATAAAAAGTCAACTGTGCACAAAAGACAAAGTTTGACTTTTTGAGATTTTTCACAATTATGGTTCCTTAACCCTAAAATGATGTTAAAGTGTGATTGGAATCATCATTCATCAAGAAAAACCAAAGAAAGTGAGATAACTTGTAAAAGGGGTAACCATAAAAACTTAGATTTTTTCTAAGTTATGAAACAAAGTGGCTAGGGTACCAACTTCCAAGGATCATAACTTGAGATCCAAGCAACCATTTTGAATGATCCAAAGATGGATTTGTAGCTCTCATGGCATACTTTAAAAGTGTCAACTACACCTCATTCCAATTCCTCATGGATTTTAAGTTATGGAGTGACCAAAATGACAAAAACATGAAAATGCCACTATTTCCAACACTTAGTGAAATTTTCACTAAGTCAGAATCTGTTTCACTTTTTTCAAAATGTAGGGGCATTTTTCACTTGGATCCAAAAAGCGTCAAGACAAACTATGATCACACATATGTTGTATCATATAAGGGCTTTCCAAAAATGGCCAAGAACTTCATCAAATTCCATCTGAGCTAAGAATTATGACAGCTGCAACATGCCTTGCTGCAAACTGTCTTGGCAAGGCAGATTTGTGCATAAAGGCTCGATTTGTCCAAATTGTGCAATCCCAAGCATGCTTATCCATCTAAACACCTCAAGGGGGGAACAACCAAGGGACAAACACTGATTCATCAGCCTTCAAAGTCCCAAAATCTATAAGTAGCACGCCAAACCTAAAAAGTCAAAGATGCTTCAAGACTCCAATTTTGTTTTGGAGCATTCAATGGATGCTTAGAGGTGGCATGTATCAGAGCAAAAATGAACACTTCAGTCAAGCCTTATCCTTGAATCAAATAACCATAGGCCTGTGATCTAACCTCTAGTCAATGGTTATAGGAGACTTGAGATTCCATTTGATCACCATTGGCCAACAGCCTGTTGCAGCCACCATTCACTATTGCTTGCAAAACAAACTTGCTCTACTATAAATAGAGCTTATTTGTGCTCAGTTTAAGTACACCAAAGCACTACAACTGATGCTTTCCTCAAAATCTCATCTTTCACTCCAAATTTACCTTCTAAAGCAAGTCACTATCGGGTTTTGAGTTTGAGAGCAATTCCAACCAAACCAATCACACACACACACACACACACACACACACACACACACACACACACCTCATAAACATCATATAGAAGTGATCCAAACACTTAAACAACATCTGGAACACCAATTTCATAAAATCACCAGCCAATTGCTCAAGTTTTCAACCAAGTTGCAGCTGAGGTGCCATAATCTGTTCCAGTCCATTTCAAATCACTCCAAGCATTCAAACACATTCCATATGGTGTAAGGAAGCTGTTCAGATTATCACAACTCATCTGTAACACCTCCAACTCAAAAATCCATTTGCTATTGCTGCCACGAACTTCAAGTAAGCTTAAACTTGGTCATCTTTTAATCTATGCATATTTCCTCGCACAATACTTTTGCCAGATGTCCATAATCATGCATAAAATGTTTCCCCTCAATTACTTGCTTTGTATGAATCGTGTATCAAAATTCTCAGCCTTCATGCAAAATTTAGGGTTTTTGAGGTTTTGTCTTGATTTCTTATTCCATGCTTAAAATAAATGAAATTAAAGACCATAGACATGATCGTGAGGTGAAAACGAGCAGATTGATATGTGGATTGTATTATTTCATCAAGTATTCAGTGAGATTAGATAGAAAATGCAAATCTGAGCAAAACTCCCTTCGCGCGTGTTCTTGGCCCATGTTCTTGGCGCCTTTTTCACAAATTTGAATATTTGAATTTTGTGATTTTATTTAATTGATTCAAAAATTAATTTCCCTCTGAATTTTAATGATTTTGAGTTGATTCTTTTTTTAATAATTCAAAAATATGTTAAATTATTTTATTTTACCAAAATTTTGCAAAAATATTATTTATTTCATATATTTGATATTTTTGCAAAGAATTAATGTTTATTTGTTTTTTAACAATTGAAATATTTTTCCTTCTTGATTTTCCAAGATTTATTGGTTTCCAATCATTTTGTGGATAAAAACATGATTTTTGAGACATTGATCCAAGATCACCACCCATTTTTTCACATGTTTTCATTAATTTTTATTAATTTTTAAACAAAATTAATTACATTTTAAACAAAATTAGGGTTTTGATTAATTCAACCCTCATCAATCTTTTTCAAACACTCATGGGCCTCTAATAGAGTGTAAGACCCAACCCCTTTTGAAAACCAAATAATTTGGGCCTCGGTCATCGTATAAGACCCATTGTGTTTTCAATCTTCGGCGCGATCGCCATTTTTCGAACAAATAATCATCTGGGCCTCTCCCTGAGTTGTAAGCCCCATCACTTGTACAAAAATACTTTTGGGCCTCTAATAGAGTGTAAGACCCAACCCCTTTGTAAATAAACAATTTTTGGGCCTCACACATTATATAAGTCCCTCTGTATATTTTCAAAAGTTCGGTGTGATTGTCGCCTTTGTAACAAAATCAACTGGGCCTCTCCTTGAGTTGTAAGCCCCATCACTTGTATAAACATAAATCTCTGGGCCTCTAATAGAGTGTAAGACCCAATCCCCTTTTAACCAAAACTTTTTGGGCCTTAGTCGTTGTATAAGTCCCGATACAAAACAACAGTGCCATCACTGTTAAAATTTGGGCCTCTCCCTGAGCTGTAAGCCCCGATCTTTGTTCAAAATACTTTCTCCTTTGATTTTGAATCCAAATGTATAGTTCTTATCAAAACTTTCTTTAATTTCTTTGTTGAACAACTAACAAAACAGCATGGAAGCTCTACAACGGGTAAGTGTTTATCTGCTTTCTTTTATATGCTTTTATATGCATAATTGTATTGTGGGAAGCTGTACATGGTTAGTCTTCTTTCATTATTTTATATGCTTTCATATACATAATTTTATTGTGGAAAGCCGCGCATGGTTAGTCTTCTTTCATACTCTTTTAAATACTCGTCATATATCAACTGTATATATACTAGTATAGTTATTTAGAGTTTTCCCCGATAACTACGTCTAGAACTAGGTAAAGCCCTGTTGGTCACTCTTTAAATACAAACAAAACAAGATCCCCATAGGATTTCCAGATACAGTCTTCCCTTCTCTTGGGTTAATCAATATGGAACAAAGAGAAAGGTAGTATTCTCGGTGAACCTTTTCTCAGACTGTCATCCTTAGAAATTGTCAAAGAAATTCTACTCCCCGGAGTTGATCTATTCTCCGTGAATAGCATCTCTTGAGTTTCTTCAAAATACTCGAACTTTCCTGGAATGATCTCTTCTCTGTGAATTGCATTTCTTGAACTTCTCTTGGTTTGGGGACCCACAAGCTTCCTAAAAGCATCCCCGCCTCCTCTTGGGCTTTGTACAAGGACCCTTCGGCTTCTTAGAAGTTCTCATGCCTTCTCTTGGGCTTAATACAAGGACCTTAATGACCTCTTAAAGGTATAAGACAGAACTTAGTCATCCTTTGCTAGAGAAGTCTCTCTAGTGTCAGACCTCGGGCTACTTTAGGGTTGATTCTCATCCCTTAAGGCCCTTGTCCTCTTTTGGGCATCCTACAAAAGATAAAACTCTTCAACACCAATAGACTTGGAAAGTCTAGAACCCCTTTTGAGTATCAAAGGCATTCTCAAGTTCCTTTCAAACATAGGAAAAAACACTGATCACTCTGGATAAATCTCCAGCAGAAACCCGGTCTCTCTCATGAGAGTTCCCCACCCTTGGGCCTGCCTATGGATCTAATCCTCAGCAGTAAGATAGCCTTCTCTTAGGCTTTGTATAATGACCCTTTCCCCAGGAAAGTCAGCCTCCTCTTGGGCTTTGCACCATGATCCTCCCCCAGCGGAGCTAACCTTTTCAGACTCTCTTGTTGAGTCAATCACTCTTCAGACTCTCTTGTTGAGTCCATCACTTTTCAAGACTCTATTGTTGGGTCAATCTCCTTTTAGCCTCCATCTCGGGCTTTGTACGAGACAACAAATCATTCTCTTGTTGAGTATAAAAGACTCTCTTGTTGAGTCAACTCCTTTAGCCTCCGTCTTGGGCTTTGTACAAGACACATATAAACCACACCAACGGAGTCGAAAATCCATTTTTGCCTCAATGTTGGGCTTTGTACAAGACAGAAAGAACATTTTCCTCGGAAAATTCAAACTATTAGCCTCCTCTTAGGCTTCATATAATGATATCCCTGAAGAGTCAGTCTCTTTTAGCCTCCGTCTTGGGCTTTGTACAAGACATCAATATATCCACTCTCTTGTTGAGTCTGTCTCATACAGCCTCCTCTTAGGCTTTGTATAAGGACTTCCTCAGTGGAGTCAATCAACCTCTTAGCTTCAACCTTGGGCTTTGATCAAGGCACACAATCCCTCTTTAGAGATGACAAATTCTCTTTCACTCAACCTTTTAGCTTCAATCATGGGCTTTTAACAAGACACAAATACTCCTTTTAGCCTCTGTCTTGGGCTTTGAACGAGACACCAAAATATATTTTTCCTCCCATAGAATATGAGGAACTGTGATTGATCTGATTTCCCTGTTTCATTTAAACAGGAATACGTAGGCATAAGATTGCGAAATCTTAGCGAGCATACCAATAAAAAACTCTAGGTCAGTACCATACATCAATCAAAACTTAGGTCCCGCACCTTACCAAAAACTCTCAAACTCACTCACTCATCTTTCCCAAGAAACTTTCCAAACCCATTAACAGATAAGCACCATCAATTATAAAGTAGAACCTAATGCTAATATCCTGTGGATAACCACATATAGGATGGGTAACTGACAATTGCCCATTGTATAACCTGAACCCAGACTCCCTAATCTCTTTAAGCGTTTGTTCAGTTAAACATTCGCGTGCAAGGTTAGTTTTAGATACCTTCCCTTTCCCTTCCAGCTTCATGGGATAAATAAGAAATCAGAAAGTAGCACCCCTTTCTCCTCGAGGAGGAAAACCCAAACCTCAACGATAAGGTGGTCGCGTCACCGACAAAAATCGCTCGCTACACCCAGTCCTTTTTATTTTTCTGAATCTCAAGTGTTTTTAACATATATTATTCAGTTTCCATCCTTATTCACAGTGCGCGTGTAGTTAAGTTGGCTAATGTTTTGAGCCAGGAGCTGAGTGGCGTGGGTTCAAGTCCCATGGATGACAGTCCATTTATTTTTTATGACTTGTTTTATTCACTTTTCTTTGCAATTTCAAATGGTCATAACTTCTTCACCCCTCAGGCTTTTTGACCCGCTCTTTTTGCTATGGATTCATTTTGATGCCTATTTTCTTGTGGTGAAAAGAGTTTCCCAAAAATATTTATTTTTGTACCACTTATTCATGTTTGAAGTAAGAGGATTTTTAGGGTTTCCTTAATGACTATTTTGGTTTCTTTCTTGATTCCTTTGATGTTCTTTGCTAACATGGACATGTTTGAGCCATTTGCAACCTATGTGAACTTTGTACAAGTTTTTCAAATTGTATCATTAAGTTTTGACTTGATTTTTGGCTTACTTATGTATGTTTACATGTTTTAATGCCTTAAATTTATTCACCTATGCCATGACCCACTTTGTGCACTTACCTTAACCTTTCACACACATCCTTGGATGAGTACCAAGAACCATAGCATGCACTTTAGGTTGTCACAAAAGTCTTAAGCCATATGCACCTTTGCTTCCATTTTAAGTGATGTTTTAACTTACACATGTTTACTTTGACTTTTGTAAATGTTCTTGCTTGTTTGTAACCAGGTAGAACCCTAACAATCATGTTTAGGTTGTTACCTACTTGTGTTAACATGTTCAATTTGTAACCATGCCTAAAATGTCCAAGTAATGTTTTAACTTGGTCACACAATGTTTGAACTTTCAATATGCCATCTTTAAGCATTCTCACATGCCATGCTTTGTATGCTTGCATACTCATTAACATGTTATTGTCATAAACATGTCATTCTTGTTCAAGTATGTTTGGTTGTTACCATTCGCTTGTTTTCACATTATGTCCATGATAAGTAATGTCTTAACTTATCCATGTATACTTCATTTCATCTTTGAATTTCATTCATGTTTAGGGATTGTTATAACCTTTACATATTAAACTTGAGCTTTGGTTTCCATCCATGATAAGTGATGTTTTAACTTATGCATGCCAATTCTGTACCTTTGTTATATCCTTGTTTAAGTGTTGTCATAACTTTCACATGTTAACTTGAATTTGAACCTTACCATGTTTAAGTATTGTAATAACTTATCCATGCTTTGAAATGTTAAATTGTATTCATGATTAAGTGTTGTTACAACTTATCGTCCTTTGTCTTGTATTCAAGATCAAGTGGTGTTAGTAAACCCTAATGCATGCTTGCCTTAATCAAGTACTTGAACTCTCATCCATGATACTTTAGTCTTGTTAGAACTATATCTCATGTTGGATTATATGTTGTAACATCTTTGTTTGATTGAACTTACTTTGGTTGTCACCATGTTAATGTTCAACTTCCTTGAGCCTTTGAACATATTAGGTAGTTACCTTGCTTGGTCCATGACTTTGTTAATTCTTTAACCTTAATGTTGTCACATTTATCCTTATGCTTTGGTTGTAACTATATGCTTTACCTTTGCTATATTAACATCATGTTTGAATGTTACTTTGTTATGCTTTCATCAACATCATGTTTGAATGTTGCTTTCCATTGATATCATGTTTGAATATCATGTTTGTTCATATCATCCATACTTAATCATACTCTTTTCAACTTTGTCAAGTTATTTTCCCAAGTGATGTTAGCTTGTTAGCTTCCATCCTCAAGTTACCCTTTATTCCTTAATCCAAGGGAAAGTCTCTCTATTGACTTCATGTCATAGATAGCTCATCATTACCCATCACCATTTGACCTTGTTAAAGTCATTAGGTTTTTTTTAGTCTTAGACTTAGGTTAGAATTTACAACTTTTGTGACTTTGTCAAGTCAAGTAAGTGTTAAGACCTTAACACTTAATCCCCTTTGAATCTTGATCATAATCAAGTATTCATCCATCCCTAGTCAGGTGAACTACAATTGCTCTGATTCCATCCTTGTAAGGATATGCAGGCACAAGACCGCGAAGTTTTGGCGAGCATACTTGATAACTAAACCCTTAGGTCCTTATCTCTCACCATATAACCCAAACACAAATAATAGCAAACAATTTCAAAAATGCAAGTAAGAGGTTCATATAGAATATTATAGATGCTTAGGGTGCTAATATCTTCCCTTTGCATAACCAATCCCCGATCCCCCAAAATCTCTTAGCATTGTTGTTACATTGAAAATTTAGGGTTGTTAACGATCTTTACCTTTCCCTTGGATAAATCAAAGCTCGGTGGTGAATCTTTAAAAGATTTGTGATTCAAGTCTAATCAATAGCTTGATATCCAATTTTCACCGCAGCAAATGGGCTTGACTATCTGATGATGGCAATCAAATAGAATGGAATCTAAAGCCTCATCTCAATCCACTCAAGCATGTTTCCACAAAAGAGAAAGTATCTAGAAAGTCTTGAAGTACTAGAGAACCTCCTAATTTAGTAGTGGGTGAACATATTGTAAAACATAAGGGCTTTATCGTAAAATTGCATGGCTAAAGCACATACACACTATTTTTTTAAAAAATGTTTTTAAACGCCTTCAAAAATATCTTGAAGTTGTGCCAGATGAATTAAGAACTCTCAAAATAGCTATAGGAGAAATTTTGACTTATCTAGTTGATTGAGACATTTGTCTAATCGATTAGCTCAGTTCAAAAATGAGCCACAAGCGATTGGGAAAGCTCCTTAATGATGTACAACTGCTAGATATGTTTTCCTTTCTTTTATAATCTTACAATAGATTATATTTCAAAATTCTAATCGATTGTGAATATGTGTCAATCAGTTAGATTGTCATAAAAGTCATTTATTTGAAATTCCTTTTTCAGCCAACCTCTAGCCTATAAATAGAGGTCCCCTTTCTTATTTCATTTCATCCAGAACTGTATGTTGACCCTTCTCTCTCTCTCTCTCTCTCTCTCTCTCTCTCTCTCTCTCTATATATATATATATATATATATATATATATATATATATATATATGAAGTTTTATTTAACTTCTCCCTAATGTTTTAGCCTAAGTGCTTTTGTGAGTGAGGATATAATTGTAATTTTGGAAAGGGTAGAATTGTAAATTCACCAGGGGAATCTTTTATATACACCTTGGTTGAATATTATCCATTTAGGGATTTGTTTGGGTTAGCAGCTAAACCCACAAAAAGCTTTGGTTTGAGATTATGTGATTCAGTCCTAGTTTAGGGTGGAGATTAGCCTATGATAAAATCTCTTAGGTTCTTGGTCAGCCTGGTAATAAAACCAAGATAGATTGAAGATCAGCCTGGTATCAAAAGCTTCATAGGTTCGAGATCAACCCGATATTAAAATCTCACAGGTTATTGGTTATCCCCTATAAAACCAAGGTTTAAGGGTCGTGAGCTCACCCCATGTAAAAGTTGTAAGGTTTAAGGAACTTGAATACTAACCGCTCCAAGGTCCTCGTTTGTGGAGAAAAGACTAACTGTTTCGATTCATTTTTTGGAAGAGAAGACTCAAACTGCCATATTCTGAGGTCTTGTAATATTTAGTTGGAGGTCAATCATCATTTTCTTGTATAAGGGGGTTCGTGAGTCTTTCATACTAAAAACTCGCAACGTTTATTGGATACTTTCAAGATAAATTCTTTGGGAGAGGAGTAGGTCAGTTTATTGTTTGACTGAGCCTCTATATATTCTGATGTTCATCTCTTTCCCTGAACTCTTTTAATTTCCGCACTTTATTTTCTGCTTTTTATTTTTCCGCTGCTAAGTTTTTAGAAATGTTTTAAAACTCTGATTTTATTTCCGAAAGTTTTTCAAAACTACTTCTTTTCAAATCACACAATTCACCCCCTCTTGTGTGTGAAGTCCCAAGTCCAACATTCTTAAACTCCATTTGCATCTACTTCAAGTATATCTTGACAGGCAAACAAAACCTTCATTTGTTTATGTCATCTCTCTCAATTCTCTCACCATCAAGGATTGAAAGTTGTTAGAACAAGATTTTGGTACTGCATATAATCTCTAGTTTTGATGATAACAATGCATATATTTTATATGTAATAATTTCGTACTCTAATATTTTTCTTAAGTGTGCAGATATAAAATTTAGTTTGATTCTAGATAGCTTTCTAGAAATCTCATCAGAATCAATTCTGGCACGCCTCAAGAAACCACTTCGACCACATATGAAGAAACATCAGCAGTTCTGATAAATGTTGAATGTCTCTGAAAACTAAAGTTGTGTGCTTCTCAGATAAGCTTCACTTCCAGCTCTGGAGTCAAGGTTCTGGGTTATGAAGACCTGTCCATTCTCTGCTGATAATCAAGCTTCTGGCTCTGACAGATTCACTCTAAGAAGACTTAAGTGAAGACAACTTCTGACTCTGAAGACATTGATACTTCTTGGCACATATATCTTCTGGACTCATCATCACTTTAAATCAGAAGAATTCCATCAGAAGATAAGAATAAGACAAAACTTGTGCTGAAAGAATTCATACAACAGTATAATCCAAAATTGGTAAAAATTAATTGTGCGCCAAAATTATTAAGGAATGTTTGTGAGACTTTACTACTCTTGTCTCCCACAATGTTCAGATTACCGTTATGGCAGCTGGCACAGATAGTAATATTTATAACCTCCAACGTTCTACCATTGAGCCTATATAAAGGAGTCACTACTTCATTGCAAACAACGAACAACATTGCAAGAGTGAAAACATAAAGTCTCAAAATTTTATCCAGAGAGTTTTCTCAAACACAAAAAGTTGTTGATCATATTTATGTATTGTTATTTAACTGTTTCATTCGCTTTTCAAAAGCATTATTGTAAACACTTTCTTTTGTAATCTTTTTGAAATTATTTTTCCTCAAGTGATTAAGTGTTAGTCTGTATACTTGAGAGGGCTAAGGTGTTTTCTAACACTTAGACGAACTTTTATAATATTTCAAGATTAGTGGATTAAGTCCTTATTGAATGCGAAATCACCTTAGCGGGTGGACGAGACGTAGCCTCGTTATAGGCGAACTTGTATAAACCAATAATGTCACTTTCTTTCTTAGTTGTATATTTTGTTTGTGTGTGTAAAGTATTTCAATCGAAAAAGTTTTGAAAACCCAAACGAGAGAGATAGTTACA
The DNA here is from genome assembly GCA_022829125.1 of Lathyrus tuberosus. NCBI lineage: Eukaryota > Viridiplantae > Streptophyta > Magnoliopsida > Fabales > Fabaceae > Lathyrus > Lathyrus tuberosus. The sequence continues at coordinate 12,533,188 of JALAZF010000125.1, read as the reverse complement.
ATGCTAAGCCTTCCTTCTTTGATTTGTCAGTCAAACACTTAACCGTGTAGAGCGATCTAGTGTGAGAAAAACACTCTATGGTTGCTGCTAACACAAACGAGAGAGATAGTTACAATGCTAAGCCTCCCTTCTTTCATGGAGAAAAATTTGACTACTAGAAAGATAGAATACAAAGTTTCTTTCTAGGCAATGATGCAGATCTTTGGGACATTGTCACAAATGGCTATGAAATACCTGTTTCTGCAATTGGTATCCCTATTCCCAGAAACAGAATGAATGATGAACAAAAGCGTGAGTTCAAGAATCACCACAAAGACAGAATTATCCTTCTCAACGCTATCTCCTATAATGAAAATGAAAATATTACTAACAGAGATACAACAAAGGATATTTTTGACTCGTTGAGAATGACACCATGAAGGCAATACTCAAGTCAAGGAAACTAAGGCTCTAGCCTTAATCCAGAAATATGAGGCCTTCAAGATGGAAGACGGCGAAACTGTTGAGACTATGTTCTCATGATTTCAAACCTTAGTAGCAGGACATAAAGTTCTGGACAAAGGTTACTCTACAACAAACCATGTCAAGAAGATCATAAGAAGCCTCCCCAAGAAATGGAGACCAATGGTTACTGAACTAAAGCTGTCCAAGGATCTGAACAACATAAGCCTTGAAGAGTTGGTTAGCTCACTCAGAAGTCATGAAATAGAGTTAGAGAAAGATGAGCCTCAGAAAAATGGCAAACCGGTCGCTCTAAGATCTAGATCAGAAAGAAACAAGTCAGAAAAAAACAAAGCCTTCCAAGATGAGGAAGAAGAAGTAGAAGATTCTAACGAAGAAGATTCTAATGACGAAGATGAATTGCCCCTTCTCTCCAGAAGAATCAAACAACTCTGGAAGAAAAGACAAAACAACTTACGAAGGTTCAGAAATAGAAGAGAACGTCCAGATTCATCTTCAAAAGGTAAAACAAGCTAGCAAGTAACATGCTATGAATGCAAGGAGCCCGGACACTACATAAATGTATGTCCAAAGATTAAGAAAGACAGCTCTAGAAAATAAAGCTTCAAGAAGAGGGAAGAAGAAAGGTCTCATGGCAACATGAGATGACTCTGACTCTGAAGTATTAGAATCTGATTTTGAAGAGGAGCATTCCAACATAGCACTCATGGCTACCACATCTAAAGGAAATACAACCGAAACAAAGTCTGACTTAGAAGAGGTATTCTCTGAAATTTCTCATGCTGATTTAGAATTATGTCTGTCTAAATCTCTGAACATGTATCAAAAACTTCAATGCAAATTCAAGATCCTGAAAAAGTCTCATGAATATAAAGTTGAAGAGTGTATTAAGCTAGAGAAAGAAGTTTCTAAACAAAAATATAACAATCTTGTTTTGGAAAAAGAAAATGTTTTTCTTAACAAAAAATGTTTAAAACTTGAAGAAACTCTTTCTAAAGCTACTTCGTCTTCTGAAACCATCTTATGTAAATATGATAAGACATTTCAGAAATTCTTGAACAATAGCATAGACAGAAGCAGAATGGCTTCCATGATCTATGGTGTTAGTCACAATGGGAAGAGAGGAATTGGTTATGATTCTGACAATGATGATCAGATTCCACTTCAAGAAAACAAACCAAAATCTCCCTTCTCTTATCACTATACACTAGCACAGACACAAAAATTCAATCCTGCACGAAAACCCAAGGTTGCCAGAAACTCTGGGAAAATTAATCCAAAAGGACCCCAAAGATTATGGGCACCAAAAGATAAAATAGTAAATGTTGTAGATATCCTATGCAGCAGATTTAAAACATCAGTCATGGTACCTAGACTCTGGATGTTCGCGACACATTACGGGAATAAATCATATGTTCCAAAACCTGGAACTTAAAGATGCTGGGTATGTAGGTTTCAGAGGAAACCAGAAAGGAAGAATCAAAGGATCTGGAACAGTCGGTAATGGATCTCTTCCTTCTATATCTAATGTACTTTGTGTTGAGGGTCTAATGCATAATTTGTTATCCATAAGTCACTTAAGTGATAATGGTTATAACATAATTTTTAATAAAAAAAGTGCAAGGTTGTTAGTCAGAAAGATGACACGGTTCTCTTCACTGGAAAGAGGAAAAACAACATTCATAAATTAAAGCATTCTGATTTTAAAAACCAAGATGTTAAGTGCTTAATGTCTGTTAACAAAGAGCAGTGGGTGTGGCATAGATGCTTGGATCATATTAGCATGAGGAGGATTTCTCAGCTAAATAAACTTGAGTAAGTCAGAGGACTACCTAAGCTGAAGTTTACTTCAGATGCTCTCCGTGAAGCATGTCAGAAAGGCAAGTTTTCAAAAACATCTTTCAAAACTAAAAATGTTGTTTCCACCTCTAGACCTTTGGAGATTCTACATATTGACTTGTTTAGTCCTTTAAAAATAGCGTCATTCATTGGTAAGAAGTATGGACTTGTCATCGTAGATGACTACACTCGTTGGACATGGGTAAAATTTCTAAGGCACAAGAATGAGTCGCATTCTGTGTTTACTAGTTTTTGTTCTAAAGTGCAAAATGAGTTTGACTCTAAGATCTTTAGAGTCAGAAGTGATTATGGTGGCGAGTTTGAGAATAAATAAGTTGAAGAGTTATTTGACTCTAATGACATATCCCATGACTTCTCCTGCCCTAGAACTCCGCAACAAAATAAAGTTGTAGAAAGGAAGAATAGGACATTGCAAGAGATGGCCAGAACCATGATCAACGAAACTAATGTGGCTAAGTACTTTTGGGCAGAAGCTGTGAATACCACATGTTACATTCAGAATAGAATCTCTATCAAACCTATTTTGGAGAAGACTCCTTATGAATTGTGTAAAGGAAGAAAACCCAACATCTCTTATTTCCACCTGTTTGGATGCTTTTGTTTTATTCTGAATACTAAAGAGAATCCTAACAAGTTTGACTCTAAAGCACATAAGTGTATTATGTTGGGATACTCAGAACGCTCTAAGGCCTACATAGTATACAATACAGAAACACATATTGTGGAAGAGTCAATCCACGTTAGATTCAACAATAAGCTTGACTCAGAAAAGTCAAATCTAGTTGAGAATTTTGCCGATCTAGAAATAACCCTTGCAGGTTCTGGAGAAAAGTCAAAAGAATCTGAGGACAAAGACTCAAAAGACGCTGATAAAGATACATCAAAAGCAACTGAATGTCCAACATTTTAGAAAAAGCAAAGGCATAAACAAACCATTTCTGAAGAATTGATTCTAGGAGACAAAGTTGAACCTGTTAGAACAAGATCCACATTCAAACAAACTGAGAAAATGCTCTTGGGATTGGTGTCTCTGATAGAACCAACCTCTTGTGAAGAAGCACTTCAGGACAATGAATGGATTATGGTAATGCAAGAAGAGCTAAATTAGTTATCAAGAAATGATGTTTGGGATCTGGTACCCAAGCCCCGTGTCATTGGAACCAAGTGGGTGTTTAGAAACAAATTGAATGAAAAAGGATAAGTTTTCATAAACAAAGCACGACTGGTTGCACAAGGTTATAGTCAACAAGAAGGTATTGACTACAATGAAACCTTTGCTCCAGTCGTCAGATTAGAATTTATCCATCTTCTAATCTCCTTTGCTGTTAATAATGGTATAACCTTATATCAAATGGATGTCAAAAGTGTGTTTCTAAATGGATACATTTCTGAAGAAGTATATGTTCACCAACCTCCAGGTTTTGAAAACCTCAAGTTTCTAGAACATGTTTTTAAACTTAAAAAGTCATTGTATGGTCTGAAACAAGCTCTCAGAGCTTGGTATGATAGACTAAGTTCTTTTCTTTTAGAAAATGACTTTACTAGAGGCCAAGTGGATACTATTCTTTTCTGTAAAAACTTTGGAAACGATCTAATGATTTTCCAAATCTATGTAGATGACATAATGTTTGGTTATGCTAATCCGTCTGTTTGTCAAGAGTTTTTTAAGCTAATGCATGCAGAGTTTGAAATGAGTCTGATGCAAGAGCTAAAATACTTTCTGGGAATACAAATAAATCAAACTCCAAAAGCCATGTATATTCATCAAAGCAAATACACAAAAGAGCTCTAAAAAAATTAAATATGACAGACAGTAAACCATCAAAGACCCCCATGCATCCTACATGTATTCTGGAGAAAGATGAGGTAAGTAAAAAGGTTTGACAGAAGCTTTATCGTGGTATGATAGGTTATCTTCTCTATCTGACTGCTTCTCGTCCAAATATTTTATTTAGTGTATGTCTTTGTGCTCACTTTCAATCAGATCCAAGGGAAACTCACTTAACAGATGTTAAGAGAATCCAAGGTATCTGAAGGGAACATCTAATCTTGACTTGATGTATAAGAAAAAATAAAAATACAAACTATCAGGTTTTTATGATGCAAATTATGCCAGAGATAGATCAGAACATAAAAGTACTTCTGGAAACTGCCAGTTTCTGGGTGACAATCTCATCTCGTGGGCAAGCAAAAGGCAATCAACCATTGCTCTATCAACTGCTAAAGCAGAATATATCTCAACATCACTTTGCAGCACTCAGATGCTCTAAATGAAAAATCAACTTAAAGACATCCAGGTATATGAGAGTAACATCCCTATCTTCTGTGATAACACAACTGTTATTTTCCTAAGTAATAATCCCATTTTACACTCTAGAGCTAAACACATAGAAGTCAAACACCATTTCCTTAGAGACTATGTTCAGAAAGGGATTATTGCTTTAAAATTCATAGATACAGACCACCAATGGGTTGATATCTTCACAAAACCCTTAGTTGAAGATAGGTTTCTGTTCATTTTGAAACATTTAAAATTGGAACTTTGTCTAGAATGAATTCTCCTTCTAATGCGCTCAAATCTTTACGTAAAAATATGATTCTGACTTTGTGAAAATAATTTTCGTTTAATCTTTCTTTTCAATGATACTTCTACAAGTTAGAAGATGTCTTGGTAAGAAATATCTCAAGTCAGAAACCTCTTGGTATTCTTGACTCTGAGAACATTAAACCGTGTCTTTTCAAACATATGGCTATGACTTGCTTAGACACTTGTTTATCTCAAATTATAACTTACCGGTTGTAGTGACACCTCGAGCGATGGGATGTCTTGAGATTAGATTTTAAAGTCATCATTACTATTTATTACTCCCCCTCTTATTCATTTTCAATGTATAATAACCATTTCTTTTTTTCTTTATATACTCAATATTCTCACTCTCACACACTATGCTACTTCACTCCCCACACTTAATCCCTTTAACCTAAACTCTTGTTCTTTGCAATTATCTCCTCTATGGATGCTCAACAACAAGAAGTTTTCCAATTCTCTAAACAAATGCAACAACAAGATGAATCGTCTCAACATATGGTTGCCAACACCATGCCACCAAAATCTTCAACCTTGCAACAGTCTTTGTCTACTTTTCAACAACCTTATGTTCCACACATTCTTGATCGTCCTGCTCACATTAATTTGGCAACACCTTTTGATCAACTAGAAGTACTCAGTGAACTTCTAGTGGACTTTGATAATCTGAGGGATAATGGTATGGATCTGACTGAGGAACTAAATAAACAAGGTTGGGGTAACTATTTTGATCATCTCTATGACCCTATCTACTAAAATCTAGTAAATGAATTTTGGAGATTTGTAGATGCTGATAACAAATACATTGTATCCTATGTTCTGGATGTTAAATGTGTCATCACGGAGAAGTCTATTGCTACCTTGCTCGAAATGGAAGACGCAAGAGGAAATCGGATTTACAATATGAACCCTAGGTCAAAACCTCCGACTCGGGAAGTAAACCCTACAATCTTTACACAAGTATCTGAAGGCAAACCGTCTTCTAAGAATCAGGAACTACATAAGAACCTTTGTGTGTGGCTCAAGGTCATTCTGGGATGCATTCACCATAGACCACCATCCAGCTCATCTGATTATGTTAACACAGATCAAAAATTTGTGTTGTACTATCTGATGAAGGGAGAAAAGATACACATTCCATCTATTGTCTTTAAATATCTCAGAGATTCTATTAAAGAGACTAGAAACCATGGAAAGCCTAAAAACTACATCCTTTTGGGCAGACTCATCTCAGATATTCTAATTGAAAATTGTCTTATGGATTATTTAATTAGTCTAAATCTCATAGATGATGTTGTTATGGATACTGGAAAACCCCTGAATGGTAAGAATCTCAAAAGCATGGGCATTACTGAAAAGGTTCTGGTTAAACCAAGCATTCCTACAGACTGAGACAATTTAAAGGATCGAAGGATGATTGTTAATGGATATCCTCTCTTCACAAAAATTAATCCACTATAAGTTATAGAGGAGTATCTCAGAATCCTTGAAGCTGAAGGCTACGGCATGTCTGGATTTTCTTATGAGCCTCTTTCGGACTCTCCTCCTATTCTACAGAAAAGGAAGCATGAATCATCTCAGAAGAAGAAGACTGAGAAGAAGAAGAAGAAGAAGAAACTTCTACATCTGGGAGAACCTGGAAAATCTCAGAAGAACGTTGCACTTGTCGCCTATCCAACTCCATCAAGTAAGTATTTTGGCTTTCAAACATCTGCTGCCTCTGGTTCTGATACTAGAACCATTCCTTCAATTATTCCTCCACCTCCTCTACTAAATTCGACCACAGTTACAACTACCTCGATCCCATCTTCATCCTCTACTGTTTCAGGTCCTACTGAAAAATCCAAAGTGCCACATACACCACCATAATCAATCATCCCCCAAACAATACAAATTTCTGAAACCATCCCCCAAACAACACCAATTTCTAAAACCTTCATCCCCACAACCACTTCCACCTCAGTTGCCTCTGTATCTCTATTTTCCTTTGCCTTCTCATCTGCCGCTAGCACTACCTCCACACCTTTCCCAGATACTTTCCCCATCATCACCTCTCTACCAATCTCTAAAAATATTTCTTCATAACTTATACCTACTTCAAACAACCCTCTCTCCATCTCTACAACCAACACCACTCCAACATTCCAAGATCTTACCAACATCTATGAACATTGTAACCCTGAAATTCTGGCAATGCAGACAGCAGATGTCCTAACACATGTCAAGACATTGTTTTGTATAAACATTTAAACGCAGAGGCATAACAGCAGACTGATACCTTGAATATCAGAACTGCAGCAACACAGATGTTATGACATCTGATCCAACATGTTTATCATGAACCCTAACAGAAAAGTAAATTTGCAGAATAATAAAGAACACAATAATTGTTAACCCAGTTCGGGGAAATTCACCTACATCTGGGGGATACCAATCTAGGAAGAAGACTCCACTATCTGTAGAATTGTTACAAAGCTAAACTCCTGCGTTTACAACTTTATATCCTAATCTCTACCCAATGAAGACTTTATCAAAGAACATCCTCTTTGATACGAGATACCCCACTCGCTTCCCTTAATCATAACCTGTGATATCTACATCATCCCTGTCAATACAGAATTCTGTCAAGCATACTTGACAAACAAGTTATCTTGGACTTGCTTCAAAGTGTTGTCCAAGAACGATACACCAACCATTACCTAAAGGCTTCTGGTTCTGTCCCTATACCTATGCCTTCCACAATGTATCAAACCGATACAAAGGGAGACTTAGAACCTAGAGAGCCAACGACTCTCAAAACCCTAAACCCTTATTTTTACACAAGAGAACTAGGTTACATTCGAGGTACATCTAAAAACCCTAGATATAAGTCTTCTTATATAGTCTTCAACTATCTTGGGATTTCTATCTTTGGTCCTTGATCCATGCGCATTAACTCTTGGGAAGATTTGTTACAGATTAAAAACCTGCTAAATCAGTGCAGTACTTCAGGATGTCATGTCTTCAGGTTAAGACATCTTCTTAGACATCTTTGTTCAGGGCCAGATTTCTTCACCTTTATCATTAAAATTGTTTTACCAAAATTCTGTCAAACCAAAGGTGCTTTCAATCTCCCCCTTTTAACAAATTTTGGCTAAAACTCCTTTTAGTTTGAATGGCGATTATGATTGGAATATTGACCTTTTTGGATTCTTGTTGGTGTACATGAAGAGGAAGATAACACAATCTTCCTCTTCCCAGGGTGAGTGAAGTTGAGAAAGGTCCAGGAGTTGAGACTCCTAAAGAGACAAGAAGAAAGTCTGAAACACCATAATCATGGACACTCCTTTCACCCACACTCCCCCTCCAGAGATCAGTTGTAGACTTCGTGAATCTGAGTACATAAAGCATGTAACTCAGGTCACAAGACACAACTTGATCCTTAACTCAAGTCACAAGACACAAGAGAAACATATACAAGCTGATAAAGCTAACACCTTGTTCAATGTCCTTACAAAACAACTGCAGGAACAACACATACATTCCCTGTTCCGGTGACTCGTACTCCCCGTTTTTAGCCAAAAATTGGCAAAGGTAGCCAAGGCATTCCCATACCCAACTAATACTAATCCAGACTTAAACAAAAGACATTTTGAACACACCACAAAGGAAACATAGTCTGCGACAAACTGATCCAAGGACTCCCTTAAATACCTAAGAAATTTCCTTCGAATGTAACGAGCCTTTGAAAATAGCAATGGTTAATTCAATGACCTCATTAATCCAAGGATGTAACTTCACCAATACCAATGTGCACTAGTTAAGAATGCTTTGACTGTTTCTTCTTTGAACACGCATGTTTTCCACCGACGACAAGACCAGTTACTTTTATCACATGTCCTTAACAATGTTCTGACATCATGTCAGACATTGTCTAGCAAATAAAACTTCTGTATTGATCAAAACCTTCACAGTCTGCAGCAGCAGAGCAATGTCAAGACATCCTTCTTGAAATCTCATCCTCCCGGGATGGAAACATAATCACAGCCTTCTTGACACACAACACAAGCTTGATTCAGAACTGCACCCCTGTAGTAACCTACCTTAGATCAAGGAGCAACTCCCCCTATCTAAGATAACTAGTGCTCCTCAAATGAACACTTCTGCTGATGAATGGAAAACATAAGACGCATCTTCATGTCTTAAAGAGCGCACCCTCTATCCAACCTACCTGCTGAACACAATCATCAATTCCACTTATTGCTTCTTCTGACAAGAACCAATAATCACTCACACATGAACACCATCATGCTTCCTGTGAGGACACATTAGGATCACCATCCTAAATTAACAAACTCTTGGATTAAGATCAAAGCTCCATTGATCCCCCTCTTCTTGAACCCATCTATACACCACATGAATTCCTCTTGAATTCTCATGTATAGACCTCCATGTTTCTTGAGATAAAATCCAATTGATCTGGAATGATCCATATTCCTCAAAGAGATACCATACCTCTTAGTTTGTTATCTTCTCAACGATGTCAGATATCGTATACATGATCCAGAACTTCTCAGCTTGCCAAACTTATCCACTTCTCTCTAGCATGACTCGTAGCAAGGGTGATATCCCCTCCACAAGCTTTTCCACTGACCTCAGCAAGGCCAACAAATTTGATAGACACCCTACAATCCAAGACAGTCATTCCTTCGTCATTCTCCCGTATAATAACCTGGAATACTTCTGATCAACTGATGAATATCCATATTCAGACTTCCATGCAATCAACACATGATCCACTTCAGTCTCCTCTACATCATTCTTCCAACGCAGTTCTTCTACTCCATCATTCTCCCATATAACAATATAGATGCTCCTTAGACACGATGTAGGCAACAAGTTCCTAGACCAGAACTTAAGAATCCTCCTCCAAGGATAACCAACCCAAAAAATGTTCTAACATCAGTTAGGACATTCTTCACACATCACAGACACCACACACCATGGTTCTTGATATGCTCCACCACTGGACTTACTATTTGCATAGTAATCCAACTGAAGGTCTTCAAACAACACTGCACCACCAGCTTGATTGACAAGAACTCCAGAAGCCCAGAGAGAAATAAACTCTCATCCACCAAAAGAAGTAATACTTCATCCTCAACCTAGAACTTCTACCACAAGCTCCAAGAGAACCAGAACCTCCTTACGTTTTCAACCAACAACCCTTCTGCCCAAGAGTAGTTAGTTCTAAGCACCTTGCTTGAATGTACACTATGAAACCAACCAAATGCTCCCTTTTGATTGATCTCACTCTTCTTCTGATCTTCAAGTCACATGAACTACTTGCTCCATAGCAAGACATCTTGGATCCACCAAGCCTCTAGACATGTAACATCTTCTCAATCCACAGCTCCCGTAAACTGCACAAGATAGACCTTTTCGAAGCATCCATAACTTCCATTCTCCTGTAGATCACCTTATCTTAAGCTGATATGCCACATCACCAGCTGAGACTCTGATTTTAAGCTAGATGTCAGAACATTCTGATACGACATCCAACTGTTGAATTCAGCTCCTCCTTCTGCCACTTAGAAGAGCCTCCTCCCTTTACCAGAACAAGAGTTCCATGCTCATAGACTTGATTCAACAACCAAGTTTGAGTAGACAACCTCCATCCTGCTTATCACAGATATTCCCTTCAAGCTCACACCTTGATGAATAACTGCTTTGAAACTCCAAAGACTTCACACCTGCCACGTCTGAATCTTCAGAAGATAAGTAGTCATAGACTACACCATAGCCATACCAAAGTATGCCACTTTCTTTAGTAGAGCAGTCTGTAGAAAGTCAGAGATAACTGCCACTTAGCCTTGACCTTCAAACTGAGCATGATCATATGCTCCCAAGTACCTAGATAAAAAATAAACTGATCCAAGTTGTATCCATCAAGATTATGATGTCTTCATCTTCATCTTCAACAGCACCAAAGTCCAGACCAGTTTCTTGCCAGGAAACTCTCCATATATCACATGCTTCTGTCACACCAGACTGAAGCCAATTCTTGGGTCAACACCCAAGACCAAAACAGATGCTAAAGTGTATGTAGTACCCCTCCCATGATTCTGCACAAACTCTGATGATAAGATGTTCCAACATCTTGTTGGACATCAGCAATCTTGACTTTCAAGGATAATCAATTAAATACTTGTGAATTCCATAAATAGCAATTGATTTTAAATCCTTGTCCAATAACCCTTCTTCACTGTTGTAGCTAAGCTCCACCAGATCACTTCATGAACACTTATCAAGTATTCAATCTTTTGCAAGTATCTTCTTTGACAAATAGTGTTGAGATGCCAAGGCTACCACCCTTGACTCAAGTAACTAAGATTCTTTCTGAACGAACCTTATTTACCTCAACAATTCTGAAAACTCCAATCAGATTAGATCCACCCTTAGGGTTAAGAGGGAAGAATCATTCCTTGTTGTTTTGGATGGTGAAAATAAATCACCTCCACTTTCTTCATGTTGTGTTTCATAGAAGCACCTTCTAGTCAGAAGAATAACTAGAAGACTCCAGATGCACGACTGAGACGCCTTTATGAGTGGACTTGAGAGAATTCTCAAGTATCTTTGACAACCTAGCCGATCAATAATTTATCAAACTCCCAGAGCAAGAACTTGATAAACCTAAACTCAACTCCTCTCCTCTTCAACTGACTTCAAACTGTACCATGGAACCAAGCTTCCAAGTACCAAGTCACCATAACAGGCATCTTCCAATAACTCCCTTCATTCCATCGCTCCCGACTTTGGAATAAAAGAATGCAGATATCTTCACATATAGAGGCCGACGATTGAGACCTTCCACCATCTGTCTTCAGTAACAACTCCAGAATCCCATAATTCTAGAGCTCTTCCATCAGAAACATATGCAGCGGAACCACCAAGGAACAGATCCTGCTTGCCCTAATAAGATGTTCGAACATCTTATAAGACACCCCAACAAGAGAACTAGCCACTTCTCCTGCAGTTGTTGTAGAACCTCCTTAGCAACATAAATAACCTCTGGGTTGTTACCTTCGATTCAGAACATCCATCCCAACCATTAATACCCTTGAGTATGTCTGAGTTGATTGATCTGATCTTCAAAACTCCTCCTTGTTTAAACTCCAGAAAGTATCTCCCAAAGATCTCATCCAGAAACAGACAGGATGCCTGCTCTGATACCAATTGAAATTCTGGAAATGCAGACAGCAGATGTCCTAACACATGTCAAGACATTTCTCTGCATAAACATTTAAACGCAGAGGCATAACAACAGACTGATACCTTGAATATCAGAATTGCAGCAACACATATGTTACGACATCTGATCCAACATGTTTATCATGAACCCTAATAGAAAAGTAAATCTGCAGAATGATAAAGAACACAACAATTGTTAACCCAATTCGGTGCAATTCACCTACAACTGGGGGATACCAATCTAGGAAGAAGACTCCACTATTTGTAGAATTGTTACAAAGCTAAACTCCCCCGTTTACAACTTTATATCCTAATCTCTACCCAATGAATACTTTATCAAAGAACATCCTCTTTGATACGAGATACCCCACTCGCTTCCCTTAATCACAACCTATGATATCTATATCATCCCTGTCAATACGGAATTCTGTCAAGCATACTTGATAAACAAGTTATCTTGGACTTGCTTCAAAGCTTTGTCCGAGAACGATACACCAACTATTACCTAAAGGCTTCTGGTTCTGTCCCTGTACCTATGCCTTCCACAACGTATCAAACTGATACAGAGGGAGACTTACAACCTAGAGAGCCAACGACTCTCAAAACCCTAAACCCTTATTTTTACACAAGAGAACTAGGTTACATTCAAGGTACATCCAAAAACCCTAGACCTAAGTCTTCTTATATAGTCTTCAGATATCTTGGGATTTCTATCTTTGGTCCTTGATCCATGCGCATTAACTCTTGGGCAGATTTGTTACAGATTAAAAACCTGCTAAATCAGTGCAGTACTTCAGGATGTCATGTCTTCAGTTTAAGACATCTTCTTCGACATCTTTGTTCAGGGCCAGATTTCTTCATCTTTATCATTAAAATTGTTTTACCAAAATTCTGTCAAACCAAAGGTGCTTTCAAACCCTAACTCACCGGATTTGAATATAGACCAAACCTTGACCAATGCTTCCTTAGACTCTAAGAAAACCCTTTCTAATAAAGCTGACTCTGATGAAGAAACTCATCCTGATCATCAGACCTCTGACCTTCAAACTCATAGCCCAAACCTTGATGAAGTTATTTATAATTTCAAGGACAATGCAGAAAGAAGAGTGAAAAAGCTTTACAAGGAGTCCAACTCTAGCAATAATCCTTCTCATCTGGGTGCAATTTGGAATCGGTTTCACAGGTGGATGGTTGTTGAATTTTGAAAAATAAAAAATCTCTCTATCCAAGTAAAAGATAATTTTTTCAAGGAAGCAGAAGAAAGGTTAATAGCTCAGAAAACTGCTGAGAGAGAAGCTGCTGAGATAGAAGCTGCTGAGATAGAAGCTGCCGAGAGAGAAGTTGTTGAGAGAGAAGCTATTGAGAAAGAACCTGTTGAAAAAGAAGTTGCAGAAAGAGAAGCTGCTAGAAAGGCAGCTGCTGAGAAAGACGCTACAGAAGGTTCTGATAAGTCACTTACTTCAGAAGTTGGTATTTTTCCTCTTATGATGAAGACTCTAGAGGACATGCAGAAAGAACAATAGTTGATCAGGACAAGACACGACAAGCAAGATGAAATCAAAAACAACATTCAGAACTTGCTAACTCAACTTGTTCATAGGATCCCTCCTCCTTCTCAACCTTAGGAACTTTGGGCTTCCCTTTAGCTTTCTTTTATGTTATGTTCTAGGTTTTTTCTCTCACTTGTACCGTTCATGCTTCATTTATAAAATCAGGTCAACTTTTTGATTATGACAAAAAGGGGGAGTAAAATAAGTGATGATTTTGATACATATTTATTTCTCTAAATCTCATTGCTTACATTCTAACACAATATATATATATATATATATATGCAAAGTATGTGAATGCCTTTCAGGAACTATAGTATTGCAAAAGGTTATGATAATCCAAGCTCTGACATGTTAACCAAGTTTTGATATCCCTTATATGTTAAGATCTTTATAAGTCATAGACTCAGGGGGAGCTTGTTTATCTCAGGGGGTGTTATCTTACTAAACTCTGATAATTTTTACATATAATCTCGTACACATTGTTACATTAAAATACATGATTTTGTCATCATCAAAAAGGGGGAGATTGTTAGAACAAAATTTTGGTTCTGCATATAATCTCTAGATTTGATGATAACAATGCATCTATTTTATATGTAACAATTTTGTACTCTAATATTTTTCTTAAGTGTGCAGATATAAAATTTAGTTTAATTCTAGACAGCTCTCTAGAAATCTCATCAGAATCAATTATGGCACGCCTCAAGAAACTACTTCGACCGCATATGAAGAAACATCAGCAGTTCTAATGAATACTGAATGTCTCTGAAAAAGAAAGTTGTGTGCTTCTCAGATAAGCTTCGCTTCCAGCTCTGGAGTTAAGGTACTGCGTTCTGAAGACCTGTCCATTCTCTGCTGATAATCAAGCTTCTGGCTCTGACAGAATCACTCTAAGAAGACTTAAGTGAAGCCAGCTTATGACTCTAAAGACTCTAATACTTCTTGACACATTTATCTTCTAGACTCATCATCACTTCACATCAGAAGAATTCTATCAGAAGATAAGAATAAGACAAAACTTGCACTGAAAGAATTCGTACAACAGTACAATCCCAAATCGGTAAAAATTGATTGTGCGCCAAAATTGTTAAGGAATATTTGTGAGACTTTACTACTCCTGTCTCCCACAATCTTCAGATTACAGTTATGGCAGCTGGCACTGATAGTGACATTTGTGTTGGGAGGAAATCCACAAATGCAACGGAATAAACCAACAAGACAATCTCTCCCAAATACCAAATGCAACGACAATCAACAAAACACATAAAACAACACAAGATTTTAGCGTGGAAAACCCTCCTTAACTAGGAGTAAAAAACCACAGGACCCGTAGGCCACTTAAATCCTCCACTATTATCAATCAATGGATACAAATAAGGTTCTCTCTAACACTAGTTAGAGGCATACATAACCATCATCAAGATTTGCAATCAATCATGGAATACAACAATAATCAAGAGAGACAAAAACAACCCAAAAACACCAAGAAATTCAGACCTCAAAGATGGACTCGACAAACCAACTTAGAAAGCTTCGAATCCAATGAAAATCACTCAGAATGTGCTCCTATGAGTTATGAACGTTGTGTCAAATTTTCAGGACGATCCGACCGTTGGATTTTGCGCAATCTTCGATTTAGTGGAGCTGCTCTGTGCTGATATAGGGCTGCGGGATTTCACTTTTCTCTCTACTTTTCTTGTTGGTTTTTACACACAATGGATAAAATTAACCTAATTCTCTTTGTTGGGTAATAACAAAGGCATAGAAACAAATGGGCCACTAACCCACATCAATTTGGGCCTCTCTAAATAGGAGGGATAGCCCAACAAACTCCCCCGACCCACTAGTTGGAGGGCAACACCAATTCGGCTTCCATACGACAAAACTCAAACTTTCCTCTAGTCAACACCTTCGTCAACATATCAGAACCATTGTCATCGGTGTGAATCTTCTCAAGCTCCATCAACTTGGAATCTAATGCATCACAAATCCAATGATAACGAACATCAATATGCTTCGACCTCGAGTGAAAGGAGGAATTCTTCGATAAGTGAATGGCACTTTGATTATCACAAAACAAGACATACTTTTCTTGTTTCACACCAAGTTCCATTGAAAATTTCCTCAACCATAACAACTCTTTTGACGCTTCCACGACGGCTATAAACTCGGCTTCGGTAGTAGAGAGTGAAACACACTTTTGCAACTTTGATTGCTAAGCCGCGACTCCCATGGCAAAAGTTACTATATTCCCCGAAGTGGATTTTCGATCATCTAAGCTTCCGGCTAGATCCGAATCCGTATACCCAACCAACATAGGCTTCTTGCATCCCAAATTTAGTCTCAAATTCGAAGTGCCACTCAAATATCTCATTACTCACTTCACGACCTCCCAATGATCTTTTTCCGGATTTGAGAGATAACGACTCACCATTCCCACGGCATGAGCAATATCGGGTCTTGTACAAACCATAACATACATCAAACTACCAACGGCCGACGAGTACGGAATGTTCTTCATACTCAACTTTTCTTCATCCGTAGATGGACATAGTTTATGACTAAGCATGAAATAAGAAGCAAGGGGAATGCTCACCGCTTTAGCCTTATCTATACTAAAACGCCGAAGGACTTTCTCAACATACTTTTCTTGTGACACCTACAACTTCTTCTCATCTCGATCTCGAACAATTTCAATACCAAGAATATTCCAAGACTCTCCTAAATCCTTCATAGCAAAGGATTCACTCAAAGTGTTCTTTAACTCTTTAATTCTTGAAATATTATTTTCAACAATTAGCATATCATCCACATAAAATAAGAGAATAATGAAATCACCTTTAGAGAAATTCCGGAAAAACACACAATGATCGGCCTTAGTCATCTTGCACCCATGTTCAATCATCATTGAGTTGAAATTTTTATACCATTGGCGAGGTGTTTGTTTCAAACCATAAGACTTTTTACCAATATGTAAATATAGTCTTCTTTGTCTTTCTCTCAGAATCCATCCGGTTGCTCCATGTAAATTTCTTCATATAGATCACCATGAAGGAAAGCCTTCTTCATGTGCATTTGCTCTACTTCCAAATCAAGACTAGCGGCTAGCCCATGAACCACTCGAATAGATTGCATCTTCACAACAGGAGCAAAAATCTTGCCAAAGTCAACACCTTCCCATTGTTTAAAACCTTTTACCACCAAGCGAGCCTTGTATCTTCTTTGAGAAGTACACTCATCTTGCTTAATCTGATAAACCCATATATTCTTCAATGCTCTCATACCCTTTGGCAACTTCACTAACTCAAAGGTATTATTCTCACGAAGTGATTGCATTTCATCCTCCATGACATCCATCCACTCCTTTTTGTTCTCATCCTCCAAAACTTCTTTAAAGCTTTCGGGTTCTCCACCATCAGTAAGAAAAACATACTCATTTGAGGGGTATCGAACGGAAGCCCTTTTATCCCGAATAGACCGCCTCAACTCATTAGAAGCAACCGATTTCTCAACACTTTCAACCTCTTAATCAACCTCATTTTCAACAACATCTTCCGTAGCACCTACATCAACATTGTCATTAGGATTTAAAACATTATCAATATTCAAATCTATACCTTGATTTTCAATTGGAACATCTTCGAAAGTGATAGGGATAAGAGCAATAGTAGTTGAGTCCGTATCAACCATTTCTTCGTCTTCAAAAATCGGATCTTTATTCTCAACTTTGTCTATGTCCTCAATGGTATAATCCTCCATGAATACGACATCACGACTACGAATAAGGTTTCGTTGAATCGGATCAAAGAATCGATACCCAAACTCATCAAGTTCACACCCAACAAACACACATTTCTTCGACTTCTCATCCAATTTCGATCTCTCATCCTTCGGAATATACACATAAACCATGCATCCAAACACCCGAAGATGGTTGTAGGTAACGTCTTTACCACTCCAAACATGATTTGGAACATCAAACTTCAACAGAACACATGGAGTGAGATTTAAAAGATGTACAACCGTGCTCAATGCTTCTCCCCAAAAATATTTCGGCAACTTTGATTGAGAAAGTAAATGAAATTCTGGTATCAGATATGTGATGTTGAGTGAGATGTCACAACATCAATATCTGTTATATGAACAAGACAACAGCAGTAACAGTACTTAAAAAAATAATAAACCACACAGAGAATTGTCCACCCAGTTCGGCCTAACAACCTACGTCTGGGGGCTACCAAGCCAGGGAGGAAAATCACTATTAGTAGTATCAATTCATAGACTCCACAATCAACACACAAGTTGATAATCTACTCATTTAATCACTACCCAATGATACTTCTACCTAAGACACTCTTATATATGAGACACCTGTCACTCCCCCTCAATCACACCAGTGATAACAACTTATAATAATGAGAATAGAAGACACACTTCAAAGACAATACTTGATCTTACTTAAAAGCTTCAATCAAGAATAAACACTCGTGCTTAAAAGCTTAGAGTGGACAAAATACAACTCAACTAAATCATTCCAATTCACACATCCAAATAGATGAATGAATGGCTCACAAAAATACAAGACGCACAAAGACTCAAACCCTAACAAAATAATACAGCTCTTCAATTAAACTTCTCTAGCCGGCAAGTAGGTTTGATACGTCTTAATATAGCAACTCTCTTCATGGGCTTGGGCAGCATTAATTCCCAGATTTGAATCTCACTCTAAAACATAATTAAACTTGAAATCTTTTAGCCCTAAAAATAGAACAGAATATACATCATAAAGAATGCATCAGATAAAATCTCCTCCAAGAATATCGCCTGCAATCTCTCAAACAATCCTTAAGACATAACACTTAACACGCAGGCCTAAACCACAATACTGATGTTCTGTCAACAGATGTTAAGACATCAGTCTTGACATCATGCATAGAAACTGCAACATACCACATGCAGAAAGTTAGAAGCACATGTTAAGACATCGGACAAGACATATTGAACAAACACATAGTTTTACCAAAATTGCTGCCAATAAAAGAACTAACAATCTCCTCTTTTGGCTAATTTTGGCTAAAATAACATCAGAACACATTAGAGATACCTGCAGCAGAAACAATCCAAACACACCATACCACTAACATTCAGTAGCATTAGTCAAACACACCATACCTGCAGCATCAGAGATACCTGCAGCAGAAATAATCCAAACACACCATACCACTAACATTCAGCAGCATTAGTCAATACAAAGGCTCCCCCTCAAGCCAACGGACCACATATACCAGACCAGAAAGCAGTATACAACACTGACATTCTTGAGTTAACACAGATCACTCAAAAACTACTGCAACTCCCCCTTAAGCCAACAAGAAGAATAAACCAGTTAAACCAAAAAAAACTACTAGTCTACTTTATCTCCCCCTTTTTAGCCATAATTGGACAAATTAAAGAAGAAGTAGTCAGTCACAAACTGTCATTGTTAAATTAGACAACACATGCTCTCCCTTGTTAGATTAGAGAAAAAGTAGTCAGTCCAACAAGATAACCATAGCAAAATATATCATATTGAAGCTATTAACAAGCGTAGTACAGACAAATTAAGTAACAAACCAAGCACACACAGGTGCCATCAGAAATCCAGAACAGCACACATAAGTGCCTAAAGAAACCAAAAAAGAAACAAAAACATATCCAACTTAGCCAGCAGAATCAATCTTCCTCAGAATTATCAGAAGCATCTTCATCACCCTCATTATCAGTTGCTGAGCTACCCTCCTCAGAACCTGAAACATTACCAACTTCCTTGGCATTATCATCTTCACCCTGTTCTAAAGACTTAATCATTTTTTCAAGTCTCATCTTCCTGGCAGTGCTGGTGTTGATAACAACTGTGATACGGTGGAGAACTGACTTTTTATTTTTGTTTTCGCAAAACATGTTGCGGTTAGCAAGAGTCGCCACTGACTTTTCTTTTATCCAATTTATTTAGGAAAGGTGAAAAGAACAAGAAAGACCTTTTTGAAAAGATTTTGAGTTCGAGGGGTAAGTTATGAAAAGGGAAGGTGTTAGCACCCCTTTTCATCCGTAGTTATCTACGGGCTCTTAATTGCTTGCTCACTTTAACTTGCTTTTTTTGAAATGTGGTGTGTGTTCAGAAAATATTTTTGTAAAAGTTGACTTTGTAATAATTTGTGTAAGAATGAATACAAAGTGTTTGTTTTTGAAAATATTTTTGTAAAGGTTTGACTTTGTAATAATTCGCGTAAGAATGTATACAAAGTGTTTGTTTTAGAAAATATTTTTGAAAGTGTGAGATGTGAAAAGTATTTGTTTTTTTTTTTTAGTTGTGAGCAAGCATTTAAAAGTTATTTACCCTTAACTTATAAGGTCTTTCTTGTACTTATCCTTTTCCTTGAGAGATAGTACTATCCATACCATTAGTGGGTAGGTAGTCCTATCTATTGGATGTGGAGGGACAGTGAAGGGTCATCGAATGGTCATAGAAGACAACATGTAAGGATACCTTAGCAATTCGAAGGGACTATCATCATTTTTCCGTAGGGTCATCGAGGGACAAGATCATCTTTTCGTAGGCAACTCGAAGGGTCATCGAGGGACTATGATCTTTATATCGAAGGGACTATGATGATATTATTCGTAAGCGTCTTTTGCTAAAGTACCCTTACTTTCGAGGGACATGATAAACGTTCGTAAGGCAACTGAGAGAGGCTACCCTAGAGGTGCAAGTGTGATCGAGTGGATTAGTTTCAATTATTTATCTTGAATTAGGGTTTTCTAGATTGTTTTTTTAGTTTTGCCATACAAACCCTAATTACTACACAGTTGTAAAATAAAATAGCGGAAAGTAAAGTACGGAAAGTAAAATCCCTATGCTATTACAAGGCTTTGGGAGAGATACATAAGTATAACAAACCTTGCGGGAAATAAAACTACGGCTATTACAAAAAGAAAAACTGTGCGACCTATACAATTTTTCTAGGAATTTAAATAGCAAATAAATAAATAAGTAAAAAAATGTCAGAAAAACTTGATACGAACCCTTATTAATTAAAAACGGAGGGAGGAGGCGGATCTCGTACGGTTGTATGGACTGTACGGACTGTGGAGGAGTGGCGGATCTCGCACGGTTGTACGGACTGTCGAGGAGCGGCGGATCTCGTACGGTTGTACGGACTGTACGGTTGTACAGTCTGTACGGACTGTACGGATAACGGAGGAGCGGCGACCGGAGGTAGTCCAGTGAGCGGCGGATCGGAAGGATGGAGCTGATCTTGAGAGGTTTTGTGATTTTTTACTTTTTTGTTGGAGAGTTGTGATGAATATTGATGAAGAATATATGAGTTTTGATGAACAATTGAAAGAGAAAAGTGTTGTTGTATGTGTGAGTGAAATTGTGAGACTGTGGATTTTTTGTTCATCTCAAAACTGTGAAAATAGAGGGCTATTTATAGCATGGGAAAATCAGGTTAAAGGGCAAAAAGGGGAATGAAATTGACAAATAAGACCTTCCTTGGTTAGCAAGCTGACCAATCAGAAGCTGAGTATGACACAAACTGACACAGATTGACCACTAGGAAACAAGTACTCAAGAAAGGAAATATTTTTTGTATTTATTATGATTTTTTTTATCCTTTTTGGTAAAAAGTGCATAAAATCAAATAAATAAATATTTTTTAAAATGCCTTAAAATAAAAACGAAAATTAAAAATTAATAATTAAAAAAATACAATTTTGTGATTTTAAAATGGAAATAAAGTTAGTAACAAATAAATAAATAAAAAAAGTCAGATAATGGGATTCGAACTCGTGACCTTATGCTTGCAAGCTTTTACTCTTTACCAATTGTGCTATCTTGTTTATTCGAAATAAAAATGCACTTGAAAGCATATGAAGGTCAAACAACTATTTGTTATTTAAACAATTTAAAGTAAACTGTTACCTATTTTTGAATAAAAATTACTGTTAAAATATTAGTGAAATTGAACCAAAAAGCTTATAAAATCAAAGTTAAAAATAAATTAAATGTTAGAAATAGGGTAGGCAAATTTTGGGGTACAACAGCTGCCCCTGTTCAATCTTCTTAAACCCGAGGAGTTAGATTGGCATGTCTGCCATTCGTGATCTGAAGGTAGAAGAGGATTGAACACTTAAGTGCCCAGAAATTTGCACTCACGGATGCACGAAGTAACGCTTGTTGGTTGATTGTATTGCTTGAATGGGCTTAAAGATGCCACTCGGAAAGATGACAGGATGTAGATGGTCTTATAGACGCCATCTAAAGTAACTGCTGATAGGAGCATCAGAATGAATCTAGGTTTGACTGTATCTGAGAAATATACTAGAATGAGTCTGTGTCCAACGGTATCTAGCAGACGTGTTGGGGAATGCCAGAATGACTCTTATGCCTTGATTGTATCTGTATGATGTTCTAGAATGAGTCTATGTCTTGACTGTATCTATAAGGAGATCAGAATGAGTCTTTGCCTAACTGTATCTGAAAAATTAGTATTAGAGTGAGTCTTCGACCGACTGTATCTAAAAGATGTACTGGAATAAGTATCATAATGAATCTATGTCTTGATTGTATCTGAACTGTGTCTAAAAGATGTACTTGAATGAGTCTACTCTTGACTGTATCCAAAGGAGTATCAGAATGAATCTTCGACTGATTGTATCTGAAGGATGATAAACTGTTGACAATATTTGTCCGTTTGAGAACTAACCTGAAAAAACCAAGTTAGTTTTATGCAATGTCATGATATATGTAATGCATTGGTAATGATGCTCTTAAAATAAATGAGAATGTTATATGCGTTTTGTATGCATATGCTATGATGTATTGTAAATGATGTATGGGCATGAGATGTCGTTGAAGGTAGCGGTGGCTTTGAATAGTAACGTCTGATTGGGGAAAATAAATCCCTGACTGTTGCTGGGGATGGAGAAAATAAATCTTCAGATCCTGTTTGGAATGACTCTACTAGGGATTCATACTTTTCGTTTGGGAATATTCCGCTGGGGATCTTTGACTTTCGCTTGGGGATAGAAGTATTCTATCAGGAGAGTCGGTAGTTCGTTGTTCTTTTACTGTGGAAATTGATTGTATGTATTCTGACTGGGAATAAAAGAGATGGATAATTCTCCGATGCATTATCTGACCAGGTTTCAGATACGAGTGTCAACTCTTCTAGGGATAGCATCCTTGAATAAATTCTGCTGGGGGAGAGAATTCTACAGTGTTAGAGAAATAAACTCAGCTGGGGAATTGAATTCTGTATACTACACAGAGGGAATAATCTCCGATGGGGATTAGAATTTCATAGGATGCGTTGAGGCAATTTCTGCTATATGTTGGGGAAATGATCAACTTCTTTATCTTCTAGGGGACCCATTGGGGGAGACGATCATGCCAAGCTGTCCATCAAATATATGGAAGTGGACCGCTGGAAGATGCCCCAATATCTATCTGAGGGCATACTAATTCTTTCGGGAAATATATCTCTGTTGGGGATGAGCTTGTGAAGATGGCTCTATAGAGATAGTTCCATGGAGACTGCTCTGTGGGGATATTCCCATGCAACTGGCTCTATGGGGGTTCATGGACATCTTGAACATTATCCCAACTCCTAGAGTCCTTAGTAAATGCTATTCCTGTTTTCATGTATATATATTTTTTTTGGTAAACATCAATCATATTCAAGTGCATATGTTCATTCAAAGTACCCATTAGACGTTTACGCAAACAAAACAGGGAAAGTAAAAGCAATTTTGAATTTGAAAATAGACTTGTATTGATTTTGAAATTGGCCTATAAACAGGCAGTTTTGTACAAGGAGACAGAAATCCTAGTAAGAGGAAATTGTCGTAAAATTGAAAAGGTACAAAGTGATAAACAAAGAAAAACAACTATGTGGAAATGATCCCGTTGAGTTTCAACTCTGCTATTGCCACTATATCTTCAAGCATCTCATCCCTTGCTGTCGGAATAAAGGTGACTGGACTGATCTATGATGTTTGAACTTGATATTGGTAACACAACTAGCTGGAAGTAGATAAGTGATCCAACGGGACATAGTCGTACGCTTTAATCCCTAACTTTTGCCTGGACCGCCTTTTCAGGTTTTCAGTCCACCGGGATACCCTTTTTTCCCAAGCCACCTTTTCAGGTTTTCGACTTGCCGGGTGTACAGTTCTTTTATATATATATCCCTAATTTTTGCCCGAACCCTTTTGGTTCGCCGGGATGCCCTTATTTTTGCCTAGGCCAGTCAACCTAGCGGGTCTCTTTTTATGCATAGTATCTTTTGACTATGTCCGCGTTCACAAGGTGCGGGAAATCTTCACCGTCCATAATAGTAAGCATCATAGCGCCGCCAGAAAATATTTTCTTGATTACAAATGGACCTTCATATGTGGGAGTCCATTTGCCCCTGGGAACACCCTGTGGTAGTATGATACCCATGATGCATGCTTCATATTCAGCCATATTGTTGGTACAGTCAAAGCAAAGTCTAGCTGTAAATGGCGTATGGTAACCCTTAGGAGAGATAATTACGGCACCAATACCATTGCCAAGTGCGTTAGAAGTTCCATCAAAAACCATAGTCCATCGGGATCCCAGTTCAGGTCCTTCATATGGTCCAGGTTCTTCATAATCAGTAACAAGCATAATATTCTCATCTGGGAACTCAAAATTCATAGACTGATAGTCATCCACCGCTTGATGAGCCAAATGATCAGCTAGTACACTTCCTTTGATTGCTTTCTGTGTAGTGTACTGGATGTCGTATTCTGTCAAGACCATCTGCCATCTTGCTATTCGTCCGGAGAGAGCAGGTTTCTCAAATATGTATTTGATAGGATCCATCTTAGAGATCAATAAAGTGGTATGAGTCAACATATACTGTCTTAGTCGGCGAGCAACCCATGCCAAAGCACAACAAGTTTTCTCAAGCAGTGAATATCTTGTTTCACAGTCGGTAAACTTTTTTCTAAGGTAGTATATTGCATGCTCTTTTCGACCAGACTCGTCATGTTGCCCCAACACACACCCCATTGAATTCTCTAGCACTGTTAAGTACATGATTAGAGGTCTTCCTTCAACTAGTGGCATCAGAATCGGAGGTTCTTGGAGATACTCCTTGATCTTATCAAAAGCTATCTGACATTCGTCGTTCCACTTCACTACTTGATCTTTCCTTAGTAATTTGAAGATTGGCTCACAAGTAGCGGTCATATGGGAGATAAATCTGGCAATATAGTTCAAACGTCCCAAGAAACCTCTGACTTCTCTCTCAGTACGGGGAGCGGGCATATCTTGTATAGCTTTTACCTTTGCAGGGTCGACTTCAATATCTTTACCACTGACGACGAAACCCAAAAGTTTACCGGATCTAACCCCAAAGGTACATTTGTTTGGATTCAATCTCAACTTGTACTTCTTCAACCTCTCAAACATCTTGTGTAGGTGGTCAAGGTGCTCTTCTTCATTCTGAGATTTGGCTATCATATCATCAACGTATACATTTATCTCGTGATGGATGATATCATGGAATAAAGCAACCATAGCGCGCTGGTATGTTGCCCCTGCGTTCTTCAAACCAAATGGCATTACCTTGTAACAAAAGGTGCCCCACTGTGTAACGAATGTAGTCTTCTCCATGTCTTCAGGTGCCATCTTGATTTGATTATAACCTGAGAAACCATCCATGAATGAGAATATCTTGTGCTGAGCAGTGTTGTCTACCAGAACGTCAATATGTGGGAGAGGGAAGTCATCTTTGGGGCTTGCCCTGTTCAGATCCCTGTAGTCCACACACATACGAACTTTACCATCCTTCTTAGGCACTGGTACCACATTTGTAACCCACTGAGGATATGATGTGACAGCTAGGAAACCTGCATTGAACTGCTTCATAACCTCGGCTTTGATCTTTTCAGACATCTCAGGGCGCATACGACGAACCTTCTGCTTTATCGGAGGACAACCTTCCTTCATTGGTAAACGGTGAACCATGATATCGACATCAAGTCCTGGCATATCTTCATAAGACCAAGCGAAAATCTCAGCATAATCACGTAGCATCTGAATCAGTCTTTTCTTGACACGGTCTTCTAATCCAGCACCTATCTTGATTTCTTTCTTATCCTCCTCAGTACCTAGATTTACGACCTCGACTGGCTCTTCGTGCGGCTGTATGATCTTTTATTTTTGCTCTAATAGTATAGCAAGCTCTCTAGGCACTTCACAATCTTCCTCACCTTCGTCCTCGGCTTGGTAGATCGAATTTTCGAAGTCATAATTGACAATAGCAGAACCGTTATCAATGGGATCCAGAGTGGATGTGGATCTGTAATTTATCGCGTGGGTGTGTGTAAGAACACATAGCTATTTTGATGAATATAAAGTAAAATAAAAGACAAAGAGCGCAAAATTTGAATGTAAAACGTCCATTGATTTATTGAATGAAAATATGCGATGAAATGACAACCCTAACAAATGGGCCATTGTGCCCCGGGCAAGGCATAAGGCTTAGAAGTTTTATTGTTCAAATTACAAAACCAAACTTCGAAAATAAGAAAAACAGAAAATTGCATTTACTCCTGACTAAAGGAGATAGGAATAATATCTTCAGTCTTCCAATTGTTGAGCCCACTGCCAACGGTAGGAAAGATCCAACTGTCTAGATCACAGTCACTATCAGCATCTTCCACAGCGTTGACCTGATCTTTATGAACTCCTTTGTTGGTGATACGAATAGCACGAGCACGACGTACATCTCTCTGAGCCTCTGAAGTGAAGCCCAAACCAAATTTGTCAGACTTGTAAGGGATGTCAGGAAGCTGACCCCAAATGGTGCCACCACCTTCTTCGACCATAGCTCTAGCATCCTTTAGGGAAGCCATTGCAGGAGATACTCTAGTGACTTTGGGAACAGTAGGAACTGGTTTAGCAATAGGAACAGTCTGAGGAACCAATTCAAATGTTTGACAAGGAGTCTCGAGGAATTCGCCATCCATCTCAACATACTTGAAAGTATTCAAATGACTAACCATGTACTCTTCTTCACCATAGACGGTGACAATCTTTCCTTTCACGGGATACTTCAGCTTCTGATGTAAGGTAGAAGTCACAGCGCCTGCCCCATGTATCCAAGGGCACCCAAGCAAACAGGAATAGGCAGGACGAATGTCCATTACATAGAAAGTAGAAACAAAGACTTGAGAACCCACTCTGATTGTAAGATCAACCTCTCCGTGCACTAATCTCTTTGAACCATCAAAAGCTCTCACCACAACATCACTGGGTCTCGGCATAACCCCTTCACAGTCAAGCTTGTCTAGAGCAATCTTCGGCAATACATTCAATGAGGAACCCGTGTCCGCCAGTACATGAGATAGAGTAGTGCCCCTACACTCAATGGAGACATGCAGGGCCTTATTGTGGTTCTTTCCGGCGGGAGTCAGATCACATCAAAAAATCCTAGACCATTATCAGTTGTCAGGCTAGCGACACAATTTTCAAAGTGGTCAACAGAGATTTCCTACGGCACATGCGCAGATTTCAAAAACTTCACCAAAGCCTTAGCATAGGCCTCGGAGCACAACAACAGAGATAGCATAAAGATCTTGGAGGGGGTGTTATGGGCCTGGAGATCTTTGACGGTTTTCTCGAGAGCCATTTCCTCTGAAATAAACAGTGAGAAGATGAGAGACCTGTCTTAGAAACCTGCTATGCAATGATTATGACATGTAGATGCATATGCAATGATTTCAAGGACTTTAGAGTTTATCTTTGCAAAAAACAGAAACAAAAGGAAAACTTTTATTAGTAAACTCAAAATTCATTTTTTTATATGCCTCTTGGGCTACAATGAAAGGAAATTTCAAAAAGCAAATTCAAAAACGCCTAAGACCTAGGACTCAAGACTCAAGTCTCCCACGGGCGCTTCCTCTTTGTGCCGATGTAAGCATTGATACTCTGCTCCTCATGAAGTAATTTCGTCAACTCCAACACCTTCTTCTCACTAGCATAGAACTGAGTCTCAAAGGTGTCCCTTTCTTCTATCATCTGAACCCAGGACTTCTGCAGCTCTTCAAGATCGGTAGGCATATCTGGATGGAGAATGACTTAAGGAACATCTCCCTCAAACTCAGGTTCAACAATCACTGGTCTGGCAGCTGGACATGGCATAATAAGATCTCGAGCACGAGTACGCACCCATATGAGGTAAGGCTCCAAAGGAATGGAGTTTTTCTGTCCCAAGGTCCTGCTTTCAATCTTATACACCTTATTCCACGCGCGTATAAACCTTTGACGGTAACATTGAGGATCATCTTCATAATCGAACACAATACCCTGAATAAGCATATCATGAGGACTATCCCTTCGAGCATAACCAAACTAGTGCAAGGCTAGCGAAGGATTACAGCTGATGCCTCCCCTAATACCAAGGAGTGGTACATTAGGGAATTCCCCACAATGATCAATAAGAGTGAAGTCTTCAAGAGATCGGGCACACTAATAGATATCTGAATGGGAGAGTGACATTATCCTTCGAGACCACTGCAACCTCTGTTCATTCTTCAACACTGACCGGGGAAGGTGCGAAATAACCCACCTGGATAGTAAGGGTACGCAACACATGAGAGTCTCTCGCTCCTTGATAGTACGAGTGTGAAGCGAGTGCAGAATATCCCCGAGCAAGGTAGGTACCGGGTTATGAGTCAGAAATATTTTGATAGCGTGCACGTCTATGAGTTGGTCTGGATTAGGGAACAACACCAACCCATAGATCAACAAAGCCAATACCTCCTCAAAAGCATGGTAACTCATAGCGTTTAGGAACAATTGAGCCTTCTCAATCAGGAACTTAGCAAGAAACCCCTTGACTCCACTCCTTGTTTCCCAATTAGACATAATGTCTGACCTCTTCAGATGTAAAGCAGCTGCAATGACTTCAGGCTTTTGAACGTCTTCTAGACCGGTAAAAGGTATCTGATCGAGAATAGGTATTCCAAGTAGCTTAGAGAACTCCTCCATCGTGGGAACCAATTGGTAATCCGGGAAGGTGAAACAGTGGTGCTTAGGATCGAAGAACTGGAATAGGACTCTCATCATGTCTTCTTCAAAACCTAAGGTAACCAAGTTGAGTAGAAAACCATGTCTTTTGGTGAATCGAGAGCCATCGGGAACCTTTGAGACCAATTCTTTAAGCTGGGAAGGAACCCTTACAAAGTTGACTCGGATGAAATTTCTAGGAACGGAAGCCATGGCCTGCAACGACGAATAAAGATAAATTCCTTGGTCCTTGAAATGGTTAGTGAAAATGATATGTTATGATGTTATGATGTCATGTACATGTTAATAGTAAATAAGTAGTACACACAAACAAGTCATACAAAAGCCTTAGGTTTAAAGGCTTGTATGAAGTCCATAGGCAAGTACCCTTCCCCACTGAGGTTTAGTTGGCTCAACCTGTCCTAGAATAGTAACTGGGTTCTAAAGGACTCATATCACGGATCTTTCTCGAAGGCTTTATTTTAGTGCGACACTCGAGTGGCCGACCAAAACATCCCGAAAGTCTGATCTCAATGAGCGTAGCCTCGAGTATCAACCAACTATCATACCCCAAATTTTGACCACTAATATTTCCCATCATTGTGAAACCCATCATCACAATATGGATGTACCATCATACTTCATCAGTCTCCCCAAAGATGGGTGAGCATCCACTACAATCAGACTTAGGGTTTCAAGCCCTCTCAGAGCTTTTAGGCAAAGGATCAATCAAGGAATGACATGATCTTCAACTTGTCTAACCTCTCAAACATCCACAATGGATCAAAAGGACTCCCACTTCAAGGATCAAGCACAAGGTTGCTCCCTTCTAGGTGGATCAAGCCTCAAGATCGCCAGTATCACCAAATTAGGATTTTGGTCGATCAGGGCCTCCAAAGGGAAATTTTCCTCTGGGCATGAGCCAAAGATCCAAAACATAACCTAATATACTTCATGGGACCTCATGGACCCAATCATCAAGTCAATTTTGCCTTAGGGGATGCATTCATCAAAAATCAGGAATTAGGGTTTCTTGACCTAATTCACCCGTAAGTTGACTTTTAGGGCAAGTCATGAGCCAAGACCTCAAGAGAGGGTTTGAGGGTCTCTAATGAACTATATTGATCCATTTGGAACAATGGACTAATCCAAGACGCTTGAACAACAAGTCTCAATTTCATCTGCACCACAATTAGGGTTTCGCGAGGAAAGTCAACTGTAACTTTGACTTTTGACCAGGACATGCTCCCAAGCTCTAAGACATGATTCAATATACCCTATGACACCCATGGAACATGTCCATCAAGTTTGATTTAGGTCAAGGACATGATTTCATGAAGAATTGCACAGTTTGGAATTCATCTGATAAAAAGTCAACTGTGCACAAAAGTCAACTTTGACTTTTTGAGATTTTTCACCAAAATGGATTTTTAACCCTAAAATGATGTTAATGTATGATTTGAATCATCATTCATCAAGAAAAATCAAAGAAAGTGGGATAACTTGTAAAAGGGGTAACCATAAAAACTTAGAAAAATTTCTAAGTTATGGAAAAAGTGACACTAATGTGCCAACTTTGGAGGATCATAACTCCTAAACCACAAGGCCATTGTTCCCCATTCAAATCTTAATTTGTAGATCTCATTGCCCTCTACAAAAGCTTCATACTGACCTATGTCCAAATTCCTCATGGATTTTGAGTTATGGAGTGATCAAAATCAAGAAAAGTCACTTTGTTCCAACACTTAGTGAAAATTTCACTAAGTCAGATTTTACCTTACTTTTTGCCAAATGTAGGGGGATTTTTCACTTGGATTCAAAAGAGATCAAAATCAAACATGTTCAAACAGTTGTTGTATCATGTAAGGGCTTTCCAAAATTGCCAAGAACATTACCAAATTCAATTTGAGTCATGAGATATGACATTGGCAAGTTGCCTTACTGAAATCTGCCAAGGCAAGGCAGATTTTTACACTTTTGGTCGATTTGCCAAAATCAGCCAAATCCAAATGCTCTTATCCACTTGGACACCTCTGAGGATTGAATCTAAAGGGGACAATCACTGAGCCAAGCCTCCAAAGTCTTTGGAACAAGAAATAGCATGTTGAACCTAGAATTGCCAAAATAGGGACAAGACTCCAATTTTGGATTTGAGCATTCAATGGAAGCATCAAGGTAGCATGGACTGAGCCATTCTCAACTGAATTCAGTCAAGACTTATCCAAGACCAAGGGAACCAGCAGCCTGTGCCCTAACCTCTAGTCAATGGCTAGAGGAGACTTGGATTTTCATTTGCCAACATTGGCCAAACCTACTCAGCAGTTGCCATTCACTATTCCTTGCAAAATAAACTTGCTCTACTATAAATAGAGCTCAATTGTGATCAGTTTGAGTACACCAAAGCCATCAAACAAATGCTTTCCTCAAAATCTCTTCTTTCACTCCAATTTTTCCTTCTAAGGCAAGTCACTATCGGGTTTTGAGTTTGAGGGCTTTTCCAATCAAACCAATCACACACACACACACCTCACATACATCATATAGAAGTGATCCAGACACTCACATAACATCTGGAACACAGATTTCACAAAATCACCAGCCAATTGCTCAAGTTCTTGACAGATTTGCAATTGGGGTACCATCTCAAGTTCCAGATCATTTCAATCCATTCCAAGCATTCATACACACTCCATGGCACCTAGGGAAGCTATCTAGATCATTGGAACCTAGCTGTAACACCTCCAACACAAATCACGATCACCAGCTGCAAGTGGTAAGCATGAGCTCTTCTAACTCTATGATCCATGCAATTTTTGCTGCACAATAATTTGGCCATATGTTCATAATCATGCATGGAATGTTTCCCCTCAATTAATTGCATTGTTTGAATCGTGTATCAAAAATCCTAGCCTTCATGCAGAAATTAGGGTTCTTGAGGATTTTTCATGATTTCTTGTTATATGTTTAATTTAAATGAAATTAATTGCCATATACATGATCGTGAGGTTAAAACGAGTTGATTGGTATGTGGATTACGTGATATGATCAAGTATTCAGTGAGATTGAAGAGAAAATGCAAATCTGGGCAAACCCAGAACACGCGCGTGTTCTTGGTGTGTTCTTGGCGCCATTTTTTGAAAATTCAAATATTTGAATTTTGTGATTTTATTTAATTGATTCAAAAAATAGTTTCTCTCTGAGTTTTAATGATTTTGAGTTGATTCTTTTTTTAATAATTCACAAAAATGTTAAAATATTTTATTTTCCCAAAAAATACCAAAAATATTACTTATTTTGTATAATTGATATTTTTGCAAAGAATTAATGTTTTAATTGTTTTTAACATTTAAAATCTTTTTTCCACCTTGATTTTGCAACTTTTAATGCCTTCTAATTATTTTGTAGGTCAATACTTAATTTTTGAAGCATTAATCCAAGATCACAATTTGTTTTCCATATGTTAAACAATTTTGATCATTTTAATTGAATTTTTATTCAATTAAACACATTTTGAAAACAAATTAGGGTTTTTGATTAATTCAACCCTCATAACTCTTTTTCTTTAAAACTTTTTGGGCCTCTAATAGAGTGTAAGACCCAATCCTTTTTTTGACCAAATCATTTTTGGGCCTCTAATAGAGTGTAAGACCCAACCCTTTGTAAATACAACCTATTTTGGGCCCCACTTATGGTATAAGTCCCGTTGTATTTCAAAATGTTCGACGCGGTCATCATCCGTTGAAAAACAAACTCTGGGCCTTTCCTTGAGCTATAAGACCCATTCAAAATTTTTGGGCCTCTATTAGAGTGTAAGACCCAAACCCCCTTTTAACCAAAAACAACTTTGGGCCTCAGATATTGTATAAGCCCCTTTGCGTTAAAAGAAAATCTCGACGCGATCGTCATTTCAAACAAAAAGTCAACCGGGTCTACCCTCGTGTTATAAGCCCCATTTCTTTTCTTTAAACCTTTTGGGCCTCTTGAGAGAGTGTAAGACCCATCCCTTTGTACAGAAAACCTTTTTTGGGCCTCAGTCACTTGTATAAGTCCCTCTGTACAAATTCAAACAGTGCGCTCACTGATAAAACCCCGGGCCTCTCCTTGAGCTGTAAGCCCCAAAACTTTCTTTTTCAAAGCACTTTCTCCTTTGATTTTGAATATACTGTTGTT
This sequence comes from Lathyrus tuberosus, assembly GCA_022829125.1. Taxonomy (NCBI): domain Eukaryota; kingdom Viridiplantae; phylum Streptophyta; class Magnoliopsida; order Fabales; family Fabaceae; genus Lathyrus; species Lathyrus tuberosus. The sequence continues at coordinate 12,500,241 of JALAZF010000125.1, read as the reverse complement.
TTCAATCTTTCTTTGTTGAATAACTAACCAAACAGCATGGAAGCTCTACAACCGAGTAAGTGTTTATACGCTTTCATTTACCGCTTTCATATACATATAACTATATTGTGGGGCTGTTTCACTGTAAGTCTTCTTTCATAAACTCATATCAACTGTGTAATAATAGTATAGATATTTCGAGTTTCCCCGGCATCTACGTCTAGAACTAGGTGACGCCGTTTCATGTATTCGTAGAAATAGACAACTAGATCCCCAATAGGATCACCAGATACAGTCTTCTCTTCGGCTGTCCTCATTAGGAATTGTCAAGAAACTCTACTCCCCGAGATGAATGTATTCTCCGTGAATGGAATCTTTGAGCTTCTTCCAAATTCTCAAACTTTCTTGGCTTGATCTATTCTTTGTGAATAGTCTGTCTTGAATTTCTCGGGGTTTGGGGACCCACGGGCTTCTTAAAAGCATCGGCCTCCTCTTGGGCATCGTACAAGGACCCACAGGCTTCCTAAAAGCAACCCCGCCTCCTCTTGGGCTTAGTACAAGGACCCGTCGGCTTCTTAGAAGTATTCACAGCCTCCTCTTAGGCTTCGTATAATGATCTCTTCCTCCGGGAATGATAGCCTCCTCTTGGGCTTCATACAAGGACCACTCGGCTTCTTAAAAGTTTCCAGCCTCCTCTTGGGTTTCGTACAAATTGTCCCGACGACCTCCTAGAGGTATAGGAACAGAACTTAGTCATCTGCATAGAACAGTCCTTTCAAAGAGTCTACTACTGTTTCTTAAAGCATAGTACAAAAGATAAAACTCTAGACACGGACAGTCTAATATCCTTGAGTCTCAAAGACATTCTCAAGTGACCCCTTCGTTAAATAGGAAGGAAACCCGTAGACTCGTACAGTCTCAATACCCTTTGGATTTCCCGTTTCCTCAAAGACAATGAAATAACCCGGATCCTCGAATCAAATCCTTGAGTACAGTGTTGCTCATATAAGAACTGATTTTCTCTTTAAATCAGCATATTGGACCTGTCACTCAACTGAAACAACGTTTAGCCTCCTCTTGGGCATTGTACAATGATTCTCCCCAGCGGAGTCAAACAAAATTTAGCCTCTCTCTCTCGGGCTTTGTACGAGACACATAAGAGACTCCCTCGTTAAGTCAATCACCCCTTTCGCCTCTATCTCGGGCTTTGTACGAGATACAAAAACACTCTCTTGTTGAGTATAAAAGATCCTCTTGTAGGATCAACCCCTTTTAGCTTCCATCTCGGGCTTCATACGAGATACAAAAGACTCCTTCGTTGAGTCAAACAACGTTTAGCCTCTCTCTCGGGCTTCGTACGAGATACCAGAGACTCCCTCGTTGAGTCAATCACCCATTTCGCCTCCATCTTGGGCTTTGTACGAGATACAAAAACTCTCTTGTTGAGTCAAATAGCCTCCATCTCGGGCTTTATACGAGATACCAAAAGATTCCCTCGTTGAGTCAAAACCTTTTAGCCTCTCTCTCGGGCTTTGTACGAGAGACATATTAACCTCCTCTTAGGCTTTGTATAAGACAACCATTGGTTAATCCAATCAACCTTTTAGCATCAAAGCTGTGCCTCGTTCACAGTACACAAACATCAACAACTCCTTCCCCTTCATCTAATTGCTGTAAGCGGCAAGCCTCTGGATCATCTACATCCATGCCACTGTCCCTCTTTTAGCATGAGAAATTCCTAAGGAAAGATAGCATTGCTCTACACTGAGTTAAAGTCTTCTCCTTCAGGTTAAAAAACCCATATAAAGGAAATTATGGCATTGCCGGATTCACACATCCCGGTTAAAGTAATCCTCCTTTACAACCAGTCACCCAACGGTTGTGACAAATAAACCCCTCTTTAGAGATGACAAATTCTCTCTAAAGTTGAGACCTTCAGCTTCACATCTTGGGCTTTGAACAAGATACAAACTACCTTTCGCTTCACGTCTTGGGCTTTGAACAAGACACCAAAACAACCATTTCCTCCCATAGAATAGGAGGAACTACGAATGCTCTGATTTCCCTGTTTCGGTAAACAGGAATACGTAGGCATAAGATTGAAAGAAAAGATCTTAGCGAGCACACTAAACAAAAAACCCTAAATCCCATACTCTCACATATCCATCAAAAAGCATCAGTCCTAACATCCTAATCCTTGTTCCTCGCCAGAAACCTGTCATTCTGTCAAAATAACGCAAGAAAGGCCCCACCACATTGATCGCATCCGTAACCTAACAGACCGCTGTTTAAACTCAGTATGCAAGCAGGGTTAATTGGAGACATCTATTTCCCTTCCTTCATCAGCTTTAATAGGATAAAAAATGAATCGACCTGTAGTAAACTAACCCAGAGAGCGACAGCGCTTAAGAACCGCGTCCAAAATCGCTTGCTACAGAAAAGTGGCGCCCACCGTGGGGCCCTTCTAACCTTTTTTCTCTTCACTTGTGTGAATACCACAGATTGGGGCTTCCACCGGGGAACCCATTTTCTGTCAGGAACTTTGGATTCATAGCTTTAAAGGTCTAGGATGTGTAGGACAAATATATATACTACTTTTCCTAATTGCTATACCTGTTTATTTTTCTGCTAATGGGAATGCGTGTGATGTCGCATGTGGAAAGATTGAGTATACACTTAAGATAAGTGATGGCGATGAGGTCGACCATCAACCTCAGTGGAGGCTGACCAATGCAACTCATTCCCTCTCATAGGCAATGGGCCGATTGTGATGTCTGAGAAGCTGAGGAGACAACCCTTTTGTAGTGCGGAAGCTATCAGAAATAGTTGTCACGCGATACTACCCTCATTTGAGGCTGGTGATCTATTCTCGGTGAATGGCACTTACTCTAAGATTGCTCTACAACTCGCTGGCGATCCGCTTGTTATTTTGCTTTCCTGGGAGGAGCTGATGATAATGAGTACAGGTACAAAAATCACCCTAGTATAAACCTTTGGGGATGGTAGAGGCTTGACTTCATGACAATGACCCTTTGACCCCATGTTTTTTCTATGTTTTTGTGTGCTGCATTCATGCATTCATTTAAAAAACATTAAAACATTAAAAAATCTTCTCTTCTAGTACTCTGTTTTTCAAATTAAACTAAGACTGTGATTGCAAATATCATAGAAAAGGATTGTGCTAATGGATTTCGGTAGAAGGAGAACTCATAAGTACACCTTCAAGGTTCCAAAACTAGAGGATTTGAGAAGGTTAGCGAGGATGATCACAAACTAAGAGGCTTTCAGAGCCAAGCACGGAGGTTTGCTACCTCTGTTAAGGGTCCATGTGATTGAGGGAATCATGGACGCGCTCGTTCAATTCTACGATCCGGTTTATCACTGCTTTACATTCCCGGATTACCAGCTAGCACCAACGCTGGAGGAATATTCTCACCTGATCGATTTACACATTACTGATCGAGCTCCATTTTTTGGACTGGAAGAAATTCCAAAGAATCAGACCATTGCAAGAGCAATTCATTTGGACGAGTCTGAGGTTAGGACTCACATAACCACTAAGGGTGGCATCCAAGGTTTGCCAGCCCAGTTCTGACAAAGAAAGCTCTGTATTTTGCCAGTAATAGGAAACGTAACTGCTTTTGAAAGCATCTTTGTTTTACTCACCTACGGGTTATTTCTGTTGCCCAACATTAATAACTTCGTCGATATCAACTCCATTAAGGTTTTTCTCATTGGAAACCCTGTGCCGACTTTGCTCGCAGATGCGTATCATTCTGTACACTTAGGGAATTTGTACAGTGGAGGGGAGATCCCATGCTGTGTACCTCTTCTTTACAAATGGTTTATCTCTCATTTGACTAAGTCTCCTACTTTTTGGGATCACAGGAGTGCCTTGCGCTGGTCGCAGAAGATCATGTCCCTCACCAACTCTGATATAGATTGGTGTAATAGGATCTATGATGGAATCAGAATCATTGATCATTGTGGAAACTACCCCAACGTACCCCTTATAGGAACTAAGGGAGGAATCAATTACCATCCAGTTCTCGTTCGTCGTCAATTTGGATACCCGATGAGACACGTCCCACGGGGTGTTCATCTGGAAGGTCTTTTCTTCAAGGAAGGAGAAAGTGACAGAGCACTAAAGACGAAAATAGTACACGCTTGGAAACATGTTCATAAGAAAGGACGGGAGTCTCTAGGAAAACCGGACTGTGTCTCGGTGGAGCCTTATCTCCACTGGGTACAAACTAGAGCTCTCAAGCTAAAGATGCCTTATCCTCGTTACGGAATTCTTCCGCCGAGGGAATCTGTCATGTACTTCATGACGGAAACTGAAAAGCTTCAGGTTGCTCTCAACAAAGTTCAAAGGGAGAGGAGGTCGTGGAAGAACAAGTACCGCACCCTCAACATAGAGTGCATCAAAATATAGCAATTACTGAAAGATAAGGACGCTCTGATTGAAATTTTAGAGCAATATGCTGTAGAGAATCAGGATGACCAAAGGAATTTGCTCGCTCCTTTCACCTGGCAAAGGAATGACAACCCGACAACGGCTCAAGAGCCCCGGTCAAAGAAAATGAAGATACCAGAATCAGCACCCGAGTTCTCTCGGGACCCATTAGCTTAGGTTTCTGTTTCTGCACTTTGTAATCTACTGTATTTTCGTTTCCACAATCCTTTGAATTCAATAAAAAGGGGTTTCCCCACTGTTTGATATTTGCAATCTAATTGTCGAAGTTTATTTTAATTAAACCAAAAAAAAATTAATATAATCATTGTATTCATCATTCTCACATCTCGTATTCTTCTTCCCTACGAATCTCACGTTTGTGTCTCGGTTCTAAAGTCAAACTGTCTCATTTGTATAATACTCGGGCCAATCGTCAGAAAAAGATGGATGATCTTGAGGAAGAAAACAAAGAGTTGAAAGAAGAGATCGACGCTCTGAGAGAGGATATGAGAAAGCTTCGTAACGACATCCAAGCCATGGCAGAAGCTCAGCTACAAAGGACTGTGATCTCAGAGTTCACCTCAGCGCCCATAGTGGAGAAGTTTGATCCTAGGTATCAAATGCCGAAAGATCATCCTTGGGGCATGCCTGTTAACTATATCCCGGAAGGATATGTTCCGCCGATCACTGAAGATTAGGGAATCATAACAGAAGCCGCTGGGCCTGAAGGTTACAAACTTCAGGAAAGCGAAGATGCCATGGGCATACTGAGGACTCCTGAAGGTTACAAACTTTGGGAAACGCCAAGACTCACTTCCGTAGTCACGGTACCACCCCCTGTGGTGCACACTGTCCCGAAAGGACAGATTCCACCAATACCTTCTAGTAAAAAGGAAACTATGTTCGATAGAATGGATGAATTCCAGGAACAGTTCTTGGAAATGCAGAAGGAACTGCAAGCCATTCGCGGTCAGGATCTATTTGGAAAGGACGCCGCAGACCTTTTTCTGGTCCCCAATTTGAAAGTTCCGCACAAATTTCAAGTGCCCGACTTTGAAAAGTACAAGGGTAACTCTTGCCCTCAGAGCCATCTGGTGATGTACGCTCGGCGAATGTCAACTCAGATGGAGAATCAAGACTTACTGATTCATTACTTCCAGGATAGTTTAACCGGTGTCGCATTAAAATGGTACATGGGTTTAAACCGTGTCACGATCAGCACATTCATAGATCTTGGCACTGCCTTCGTCCAACAATACAAATACAATTTGGACATGGCACCGGACAGAGATCAACTCAGATCAATGTCACAAAAGGACAAGGAAACCTTTAAGGAGTACGCTCAGAGATGGCGTGAAATTACCGCTCAGATTTGTCCACCTCTTGAGGAAAAAGAGATGACAAAGATCTTCTTAAAGACCTTAAGCTCATTTTACTATGATAGAATGGTTGCCAGTGCGCCCAGTGATTTCACCGAGATGGTGGGCATGGGGTTCGTCTTGAGGAAGCCGTCCAAGCAGGACGTTTAGCAAAAGACGTTGGATCATCAAGTAGTACAAAACGATACGGTAGTGCTCTCCCTAAGAAAAAAGAGCAAGATATTGGGAATATCTCTCTCAGAAAGCAAAGGCGACGTTATCAACCAGTAGCAGCTGTAACTCCTGCTATCGGCCCTGTGCCTATTCCCACGTATCAACCTCAGGTTGCGCAAAGCCAACCTAATCAGCAAAGGACACAACAGCCTCTTCAGCAGGCTCGTCCTCCATACAATAACAACCGTACAACACGACCATCAGGGTTTGATTTTATACCCATGTTATACGCAGAACTATTTCCGTTACTACGGGCTAAGGAGCACATTCAGACTAAGTCTCCTCTTACAGTACCAGAAAATCCGCCTTTTTTGGTTTAAGGTGGATCAAACATGCCCTTATCATCAAGGAGGATCAAGGCATAACATAGAGAACTGTCTCAATTTCAAATCTGATGTGCAAAAGCTTGTTAGGAGCGGGCTCTTATCTTTCAAAGATACGAATCCCAATGTTCTCACAAACCCGCTGCCTCAACATGAGAAAGCTGCAGTCAACCTAATTGAGAAAGAATTTAACAACGTCTATCAAATTCACGATGTACTCTTGTTGAGGACCAATCTGGTCAAGATGCATTGTAGACAGAGTGGGTACGGCCATGTGCCACCTCATAATTATCACCAGTGTGATGTCTGCTCTAAAAACAATCAAGGATGTTCTGTGGTGCAAGCAGCTCTACAGGAACAGATGGATCTCGGATGGATCCAAGAGCACCGAGTTCGTGGAGTTAACATGGTCTACACGAAATCCAATGTCATTCAGAACCACGATATATGTGCAATGAATGTCAACTTGGTGGCAATGCACTCAAGGCAAAGCCAGTATCATACTCTGCTGCGGCATGATTACAGTTCCTGTCTGACTTGCTCGGTAAACAAACAGGGATGCTCTTTCATACAAGAGGCCCTCCAGCGTTAGATGGATCTTGGATGTATCCAAGACTACCATGATAGGAACCCTTATCAGATCAACATGGTTCAGATCTTTGATATTCGCGTGATAAATACCAACCTGGTAGAGTTACATGCTGAGCAGGTCCGCCTCGGATTCCTGATATTACATAATTACCAAAGTTGTAAAGCAGGTTGCAAAAACGATCGAGGTTATACCCTTGTCCAGGAGGCACTTCAACACTTGTTAAATCATTGGTGGATGCCAATCTACATGGATGAAGATACTCAGCAAATTAGTATCAGTAACAGGAATCCTACTCGACGTCAAAGTCAGGATGTCCGATCTGTGGAAGCTAACCTAGTGAGGTTACATTGTATTCAAAGTGGGTGTGGCCTGGTGCCACCACACAACTATGACCGTTGTAGTGTCTGTTCGGAAAGTAACCAAGGGTGTTACCTTGTGAGAGCAGCTCTTCAGGGTCAGGTGGATCGTGGAGAGATTCGCCTATATCCGGGTTCTGGACCCATCAACTGGACGCCAAGCTACCTTGCCAATCAAGTCGAGGATGTTGTCACAATCTCTGGTCGTCACCAGACCAGGGATGTTTTTGCCATCATCCCTCTACTTGACGAATCTAGAGCTCCCAACCGGGAACGGATCGAGATTACTTATGATGGTCAGAAAAACCAAAAGGTTCCCATAGTCATCTATCTACCGGGACCACTACCGTATGAATCAATTAAGGTTATCCCTTACATATACGGTGCAACGACAATTGAAAATGGAAAGGAAATTCCATTACCCTCCGTCGTGAATATTACAGACATCAGTCGTGTAACTAGGAGCGGTCGAATCTTCAACCGAGGAGTTGGAGAATCCAACAAGGAAAAGGAACTTCAGACAGAAGCTCCCGATCCATCAGTCGGTCAATCCAGTAATCCTGACCTTTTGAAAAATAATGATGAGATGTTGAAGCTCATCCAAAGGAGTGAATATAACATTGTTGATCAGTTGTTACAGACTCCTTCAAAGATCTCAGTATTATCACAGTTACTCAGTTCAGAAGCGCATAGGGAGGCTCTACAGAAAGTCTTGGAGCAAGCCTTTGTGGAACAGGATGTAACAATCAGACAGTTCGATAGCATTGTCTCTAACATCACTTCCTGCAATAATTTGGGATTTAGTGATGAGAAATTACCTGAAGAGGGTCACCGTCATAACATGGCACTCAACATTACAGTTAACTGCCAGGACAATGCTTTAGCCAGCGTACTGGTGGACACAGGGTCAGCCCTGAATGTTATGTCGAAGTCCACTTTGATGCAATTATCATTCAAAGGCCCTTCGATGAGAATCAGCGAGGTCGTCGTCAAAGCATTCGACGGATCCAGAAAAACAGTTATCGGCGAAGTTGATCTTCCCATAACTATCGGTCCTCACACTTTCCAAGTCACTTTCCAGGTCATGGACATCCGGGCAACATACAGTTGTTTATTAGGAAGACCTTGGATACATCAGGCTGGAGTGGTCACTTCAACCCTCCACCAAAAGCTAAAGTTCATTCAGAACGATCAACTTGTCACAGTCTGTGGAGAACAGACCTTGCTCGTGAGTAACTTATCATCATCTACTTGTGAAGAACCCGAGGAGGTTATTGGAACTCAGTTCCAAGCGCTGTCGGTGGGCAAGGACAATCAATCCCAAGGAGGAACCTCGATTTCCTCATACAAAGATGCTATCAAAGCGGTTGAGAGTACCGATACAATCGGATGGGGACAGCTTGTTATTCCTATTGACAATAAAACAAAGAAGGGTCTTGGTTTTTCTGCAACCTGTACCCAGACAGCTGCTAATGATGAAAGTCTTCATCCCATTCAGGATTTCTTCCACAGTGGAGGTTTTCTTCACCTAGTCCCTCAAGCAGTCCATGCTATCAATGAGGAAGATCCCTCTGACACAGAGGAAGAGTGGAAGTCCTATCTTAACAAGGATGGTTATATGTCTCAGGACGAAACGCAAACTCCTTTTTGCTTTCCTACAGAGAGTCCGAGATTTATACCCAGGTCAGACATCGAAATGATATACGGGGATTGTGATCCGGAAGGATGTCGTGCTCCGCCAAATTCATTAGAGGAAGACACTCCGATGAAAGACAATTTTGACTACACCTACTATGGCCCAATAGATGGTCTGCCAATGTGGCAGCCTTACCCAAGAGACTTGGGGCAAGAAAGTCAGCCGAACAATGAAAATCAGCTGACCGTCATTGAACAGAATACCTATGCCCCCACCATGTCATGGGATCAACACTCAGGTCATTCAGAAACTACTCAACACGACGATGAATTTGCAACATTTGCAGGACTTGAATTCATCAACTATGCTTTTCCCGAGGTCAACGTCATCGAGAGAGATGACTCCTCCAGTTCGAAAGAAGTGTGGGACACCTTGGGACAACCGAGTGGAAAATACGACTATACGGTCAAATACACCGCTCCCGAAAGCTCTCGTATCAGGCTCGAAGACATCCAGCCAACTGGATGGGGAGATCTACTTGAGAGCACGAATGCTATGCAAAATGCAACTGAGGAATCCTCCTACGACAACTCTGCCTGGGAGACAGATTCCAATGATCTTGCTCCACCAGAAATCAGCGTCATTTCTGAAGACAAATCAAGGAAGGTGCCAGACTTTGTGATTCACCGAGGAGTTCGCCGCCAATGGGTTGCTGTCGATGTTCCGAAGGTCGTTTGCCAATCAAAGTAATTGCCATCTTTAACCTTTCACCCTGCCCAGGTGAAACGGATGTTTTGATAGGGCTCACTTTCTGTAAATTTACCTCTTCGCTCCGCCCAAAGCGACAGAGTTTTGTTTTATAGGGCTGTAGTTTCAAGGATCGACTTGTTCATTAATAAAATAACGTCGTTTTGTAATTTCCGCATTAATTGTTGTTTTCTCTTTTTTCTTTTTCAGAAAATGGTAATCCTAAAAAACAATTAAAAATAAAAACAAGCAGTAAAATAAATACACTGTACACACTTGCATTTTCTCTATCTCTTCTAAACACAAATCATCACGTCATGCAGATTACTTGTTTTAAACCCCGTTGAAACATACGATCCAATGCCTTCTCCCGACTTTGAGTTCCCGGTATTTGGGGCTGAAGAAGAAGTTGACAACAAAATTCCAGAAGAGATCTCCCGATTACTCAGACAAGAGGAAAGGTCCATTGAACCTCACAAAGAACCATTGGAAACAGTAAACTTGGGTTCAGAAAAAGAGAGAAAAGAAATCAGGATTGGGACACTGTTCAATCCAACTGCCAAAGAGAGTTTGATAAAGCTTCTCAAAGAATTCCCTGATGTATTCGCTTGGTCCTATCAGGATATGCCATGGTTGGATACCAGCATCGTGGAACATCATTTACCGTTAAGATCGGAATGTCTGCCAGTAAAGCAAAGGTTGAGACGGACTCACCCGGACATGGCCATCAAAATCAAAGAGGAGGTACAGAAACAGATCGACGCAGGTTTCCTTGCTACATCTGAATATCCTCAATGGTTAGCCAACATCGTACCCGTTACCAAAAAGGACGGAAAGGTCAGAATGTGTGTTGATTACAGGGATCTGAACAAGGCAAGTCCAAAGGACGACTTTCCTTTACCACACATTGACATGCTGGTAGACAGCACAGCAAAGTTCAAAATTTTCTCCTTCATGGATGGATTCTCGGGCTATAATCAGATCAAAATGGCGCCGAAAGACATGGAGAAAACTTCGTTCATCACCCCATGGGGCACCTTTTGTTACAAGGTAATGTCATTCGGTTTGAAGAACGCCGGGGCAACCTATCAAAGGGCCATGACTACTCTGTTTCATGACATGATACACAAAGAAATCGAGGTATATGTTGATGATATGATTGCAAAATCAAAAACAGAGAATGAGCACGTTGAACATCTGTCAAAATTGTTCGAACGTTTAAGAAAATTCAAGCTCCGCTTGAATCCTAACAAGTGCACCTTCGGTGTCCGTTCAGGGAAACTGCTAGGGTTCATCGTCAGCCAGAAAGGGATTGAGGTTGATCCTGACAAGGTCAAGGCCATTCGAGAAATGCCTTCTCCGAAAACTGAAAAACAAGTCAGAGGATTCTTGGGATGTTTGAACTACATCTCCAGATTCATATTCCTTATGACCGCGACCTGTGCGCCAATTTTTAGATTACTCAAAAAGAACCAGGATTACGTTTGGTCAGATGACTGCTAAACTGCCTTCGACAGTATCAAGGAATACCTGTTGAATCCGCCGATTCTATCACCTCCAGTGGAAGGAAGACCACTGATCATCTACCTCACAGTTCTAGAGGACTCAATGGGATGTGTACTTGGCCAACAAGACGAAACCAAATGGAAAGAGTTTGCCATCTACTATCTGAGCAAGAAGTTCACCGACTGCAAAAATCGGTACACGATGCTTGAGAAAACTTGCTGTGCTTTGGCTTGGGCAGCCAAACGTCTTCGCCAATACATGATTCATCATACTACTTGGTTGGTTTCCGAGATGGATCCAATCAAGTATGTCTTCGAAAAGCCTGCTCTTACGGGAAGGATTGCCCATTGGCAGATGCTGTTATCAGAATATGACATAGAGTACCATGCTCAGAAAGCCGTTAAAGGAAGTATTTTAGCCGATCATTTGGTTCATCAACCGATTGATGATCAAGAACCAATCGGGTTTGACTTCCCAGACGAAGATGTCATGTATCTAAAAATGAAATACTGCGATGAACCGTTACCCAGTGAAGGGCCAGAATTAGGTTCCCAATGGGGACTTATCTTTGACGGAGCAGTTAATCATTATGGAAACGGAATTGGGGCAATCATTGTTACCCCTCAGGGTACCCACATTCCTTTCACTGCCATACTTACATTCAAATGTACGAACAACGAGGTCGAATACGAAGCTTGTATTATGGGTCTCGAAGAAGCGATCGATTTAAGGATCAAAAACTTGGACGTATACGGCGATTCAGCCTTGGTTATCAATCAGATAAAAGGAGATTGGAACACATACCAATCTGGACTGATTCCTTACAAAGATTATGCAAGAAGGTTGTTACCTTTCTTCAACAGAGTCGAGTTTCATCACTTCCCTCGTAATGAGAATCACATGGCTAACACTTTAGCCACTCTCTCTTTCATGATTAGTGTAGGTCAATGGAACGACTTACCTAAGATCGACATAATGCTCCTTGAACGGCCCGCCTACGTCTTCACGATTGAAGCAGTCATAGACGACAAACCTTGGTATCACGAGATCAAATGCTTCCTTCAGAAACAAGAGTACCCACCTGGGGCACTAAGGAAGGACAGAAAAACCCTTAGAAGACTGGCTGGAAACTTCTTCCTGAGCGGTGACATACTCTATAAGAGAAACTTTGACATGGTCTTGCTCCGATGCGTCGATGGACCAGAGGCAGACATGCTGATGAAAGAAATTCACAAAGGATCCTTTGGCACTCATGCCAACGGACACACAATGGCGAGAAAAATTCTCAGAGCAGGGTACTATTGGTTTACAATGGAATCCGACTGCTACAAGTACATGAGGAGGTGTCACAAGTGTCAGATATACTCCGACAAAATTCATGTACCGCCATCACATCTCAAAGTTCTCTCTTCCCCATGGCCATTCTCGATATGGGGAATCGACATGATTGGCATGATTGAGCCCAAGGCTTCAAACGGACATCGGTTCATCCTAGTAGCCATTGACTACTTCACCAAGTGGGTCGAAGCAGCGTCATTCGCCATTGTAACCCGACAAGTGGTGGTTCGATTTATCAAAAACAATATCATCTGCCGTTATGGTGTCCCAAGCGAGATCATTACTGATAATGGATATAACTTGAACAATAAGATGATGAAAGAGTTGTGTACAGAGTTCAAGATCGAACACCATAACTCATCTCCCTACCGACCCAAGATGAACGGAGCGGTAGAAGCGGCTAACAAGAATATCAAGAGGATCATTCAAAAGATGGTTGTAACCTACAAAGATTGGCACGAAATGCTGCCCTTTGTATCGAAGAAAAGAGAATAACGGCACTATGCCATGGTCAATTGTATCAACAGAGAATGAAGAGGGCGTTTGACAAAAAGGTCTGACCTCGTGTCTTTAGAAAAGGAGACCTCGTGCTCAAAAAGATACAATCATTTCTCACTGATTCGCGAGGTAAATGGACTCCGAAATATGATGGCCCCTATGTGGTCACGAAAGCTTTCTCAGGCGGCACCTTGAGACTTGCAACCATGGACGGAGAGGAATTTGCCTACCCCACAAATGTTGATGTAGTCAAGAAATACTTCGCCTAAACTAAAAAAATAAAAAAAAATAAAAAAAAAGTCTCGGTGGATTGAAAACCCGAAAGAGCGGTCCAGGCAAAAGTTAGAGACAGAGAAAAAAAATCATCCCGGTGGATGGGAAACATCACAGTATAATCCAGGCAAAAGTTAGGGATAATAGCAAGTAACTATGTTCAACAGAGGCAAGTCCCTCAGCAGTAGTTACATCATCCGTCAGAAAACTCCAGTCAATGTCATCTTCGACAGAAGCTCAGGATGCCCCGAATTCAAAGTTGGTAGAAGGATAGCGGTCGTTATGTTTCAACATAGCCCTTTTCCCTGTAAATTACCATTTTTTAACTTTGTAAATACTCTTTGGAATCACGCGTTTGGCTGATCTCCATTTTATCAATAAAATTTGAGCCTTTGTGCTTTTGTTTGTAATTCTTATTTGTTTTAGCTTTACAGAACGACGTTGTTAACATGATTAACGATTCTTGAAATAAAACAAAAATGAATTTACTTGTTAAAACTTTTTCTGCTTTTTAATAAAGTCGGCAATTTCTTTTGACTGTTGAACATCAAAGGAACATCAACCGCTTCTCCAGAAGTAAGCGAACTTTAAAGTGCAGAATCAAAGTACTCCTTCTAGGCCAGTGCGCCTGAACGAAGGATCAACTGTATGAGATGCGGCTTTCCCATATGATACCCTCGGTCGAGTTCTTATCTCCTAAGCCCGATCAACGGTACTCCCCGCAGGGACTATCTCTCCTAAGCAAGGTAGAATTGCTACTTTTATGACCAGCGATACTTTTTCGCCCCGTGATGGCCGCGTATCTAGTCATGTTCATCTTTTAGTTTGTGTGTTGCGTCAGTTTTGTCAGCATATACATACATACATCATGCATTATTGATTTACATTTACATTTCATATTGCATCACTATCACTCTAGTCGGTCTTGTCCCCTAGTGATAGAAGTTCTCTCAATCGAGTTGCCAGTTCTTGCCTCGTCAGGAAATGCTGCGTTTGAACAATCTCGCCTCCAGTTTATTTCTGGATTAGAGTCGGCACTCGACCACTTTGATAACTTGAACCTCTGAAAAGCCAGAGGAACTTTCAGTCAGCATCACTCTTTGCCATTGAAGATGATATCCTTGCTTTCCCGAATTAAGGAAAATCCACAGAGAAAGCCTCGTAATCAGAGATTTGGCAGTACAGTTGCCTTTCTCCGAAAGACCGCTGATGAAAAGGTCATCGGTACCTCAAAATTGGACCCCATCATATGGCATTTCTCCGGGAAGATCCCGAGAAAAGTATGATGTAAGATCCCACGCAGAAGCAGCCTCTCAAAAGACTCGATTTCCCCAGATAGAGTCGGCAAATGGCGTCTCCAACAGAGAAGTTTGTGCAACTCTACAACTCTGACATCAAATTTTTTCGTCAAATGGCATCTCCCCAGGAAAATTCGGCGAGAAGTTTGAGGAAAACCGCTACGAATAGCGTCCCTTGTCAATAAAGTTTATTGACAAAAGAAACTTAGACCAGTTCCTTAGTAGGAAGCCGGGATCGAGGGGAAGTTTAAATCAAAAACTAAGACCAGTTCCTTAGTAGGAAACCAGGATCGAGGGGAAGTTTAAATCAAAAACTAAGACCAGTTCCTTGGTAGGAAACCAGGATCGAGGGAAGTTTTTACCTTTTCTAAGCATCATCGCTTAACAAAAAAGAAGAATGCGTAAGCTGCCATTCTTAACCACCATCAAAATTTGGGTATTCCGATATTTAATCCTCTTGCACCCGGAATGCCCGAATACTTTCGTCATTCACACTTCGGGTCCAAGAAGATTAAATAGAGGCATCTGTCATACCCCAAATTTTGACCACTAAGATTTCCCATCATTGTGAAACTCATCATCACAATATGGATGTACCATCATACTTCATCAGTCTCCCCAAAGATGGGTGAGCATCCACTACAATCAGACTTAGGGTTTCAAGCCCTCTCAGAGCTTTTAGACAAAGGATAAATCAAGGAATGACATGATCTTCAACTTGTCTAACCTTTCAAACATCCACAATGGATCAAAAGGACTCCCACTTTAAGGATCAAGCACAAGGCTGCTCCCTTCTAGGTGGATCAAGCCTCAAGATCGCTAGTATCACCAAATTAGGGTTTTGGTCGATCAGGGCCTCCAAAGGGAAATTTTCCTCTGGGCGTGAGCCAAAGATCCAAAACATAACCTAATATACTTCATGGGACCTCATGGACCCAATCATAAAGTCAATTTTGCCTCAGGGGATGCATTCATCAAAAATCAGGAATTAGGGTTTCTTGACCTAATTCACCCCTAAGTTGACTTTTAGGGCAAGTCATGAGCCAAGACCTCAAGAGAGGGTTTGAGGGTTTCTAAAGAACTATATTGATCCATTTGGAACAATGGATTAATCCAAGAAGCTTGAGCAACAAGTCTCAATTTCATCTGCAGCACAATTAGGGTTTCGCGAGGAAAGTCAACTGTAACTTTGACTTTTGACCAGGACATGCTCCCAAGCTCTAAGACATGATTCAATATACCCTATGACACCCATGGAACATGTCCATCAAGTTTGATTTAGGTCAAGGACATGATTTCATGAAGAATTGCACAGTTTGGAATTCATCTGATAAAAAGTCAACTGTGCACAAAAGTCAACTTTGACTTTTTGAGATTTTTCACCAAAATGGATTTTTAACCCTAAAATGATGTTAATGTATGATTTGAATCATCATTCATCAAGAAAAATCAAAGAAAGTGGGATAACTTGTAAAAGGGGTAACCATAAAAACTTAGAAAAATTTCTAAGTTATGGAAAAAGTGACACTAATGTGCCAACTTTGGAGGATCATAACTCCTAAACCACAAGGCCATTGTTCCCCATTCAAAGCTTGATTTGTAGATCTCATTTCCCTCTACAAAAGCTTCATACTGACCTATGTCCAAATTCCTCATGGATTTTGAGTTATGGAGTGATCAAAATCAAGAAAAGTCACTTTGTTCCAACACGTAGTGAAAATTTCACTAAGTCAGATTTTACCTTACTTTTTACCAAATGTAGGGGGATTTTTTACTTGGATTCAAAAGAGATCAAAACCAAACATGTTCAAACAGTTGTTGTATCATGTAAGGGCTTTCCAAAATGGCCAAGAACATTACCAGATTCAATTTGAGTCATGACATATGACATTGGCAAGTTGCCTTGCTGAAATCTGCCAAGGCAAGGCAGATTTTTACACTTTTGGTCGATTTTCCAAAATCAACCAAATCCAAATGCTCCTATCCACTTGGACACCTCTGAGGATTGAATCTAAAGGGGACAATCACTGAGCCAAGCCTCCAGAGTCTTTGGAACAAGAAATAGCATGTTGAACCTAGAATTGCCAAAATAGGGACAAGACTCCAATTTTGGATTGGAGCATTCAAAGGAAGTATCAAGGTGGCATGGACTGAGCCATTTTCAATTGAATTCAGTCAAGACTTATCCAAGACCAAGGGAACCAGCAGCCTGTGCCCTAACCTCTAGTCAATGGCTGGAGGAGACTTGGATTTTCATTTGCCAACATTGGCCAAACCAACTCAGCAGTTGCCATTCACTATTCCTTGCAAAACAAACTTGATCTACTATAAATAAAGCTCAATTGTGATCAGTTTGAGTACACCAAAGCCATCAAACAGATGTTTTCCTCAAAATCTCTTCTTTCACTCTAATTTTGCCTTCTAAGGCAAGTCACTATCGGGTTTTGAGTTTGAGGGTTATTCCAATCAAACCAATCACACACACACACCTCACATACATCATATAGAAGTGATCCAACACTCACATAACATCTCGAACACAGATTTCACAAAATCACCAGCCAATTGCTCAAGTTCTTGACAGATTTGCAGTTGGGGTACCATCTTAAGTTCCAGATCATTTCAATCCATTCCAAGCATTCATACACACTCCATGGCACCTAGGGAAGCTATCCAGATCATTGGAACCTAGCTGTAACACCTCCAACACAAATCACGATCACCAGCTGTAAGTGGTAAGCATGAGCTCTTCTAACTCTATGATCCATGCAATTTTTGCTGCACAATAATTTGGACATATGTTCATAATCATGCATGGAATGTTTCCCCTTAATTAATTGCATTGTTTGAATCGTGTATCAAAAATCCTAGCCTTCATGCAGAAATTAAGGTTCTTGAGGATTTTTCATGATTTCTTGTTATATGTTTAATTTAAATGAAATTAATTGCCATAGACATGATTGTGAGGTTAAAACAAGTTGATTGGTATGTGGATTACGTGATATGATCAAGTATTCAGTGAGATTGAAGAGAAAATGCAAATCTGGGCAAACCCAGAACACGCGCGTGTTCTTGGCGCCATTTTTTGAAAATTCAAAAATTTGAATTTTGTGATTTTATTTAATTGATTCAAAAAATAATTTCTCTCTGAGTTTTAATGATTTTGAGTTGATTCTTTTTTTAATAATTCACAAAAATGTTAAAATATTTTATTTTCCCAAAAAAATACCAAAAATATTATTTATTTTGTATAATTGATATTTTTGCAAAGAATTAATGTTTTAATTGTTTTTAACATTTAAAATATTTTTTCCACCTTGATTTTGCAACTTTTAATGCCTTCTAATTATTTTGTAGGTCAATACTTAATTTTTGAAGCATTAATCCAAGATCACAATTTGTTTTTCATATGTTAAACAATTTTGATCATTTTAATTGAATTTTTATTCAATTAAACACATTTTGAAAACAAATTAGGGTTTTTGATTAATTCAACCCTCATAACTCTTTTTCTTTAAAACTTTTTGGGCCTCTAATAGAGTGTAAGACCTAATACTTTTTTTGACCAAATCATTTTTGGGCCTTTAATAGAGTGTAAGACCCAACCCTTTGTAAATACAACCTATTTTGGGCCCCACTTATGGTATAAGTCCCGTTGTATTTCAAAAAGTTCGACGCGATCATCATCTGTTGAAAAACAAACCCTGGGCCTCTCCTTGAGCTATAAGACCCATTCAAAATTTTTGGGCCTCTATTAGAGTGTAAGACCCAAACCCCCTTTTAACCAAAAACAACTTTGGGCCTCAGATATTGTATAAGCCCCTTTGCGTTAAAAGAAAATCTCTGCGCGATCGCCATTTCAAACAAAAAGTCAACCGGGGCTACCCTCATGTTATAAGCCCCATTTCTTTTCTTTAAAACTTTTGGGCCTCTTGAGAGAGTGTAAGACCCATCCCTTTGTACAGAAAACCTTTTTTGGGCCTCAGTCACTTGTATAAGTCCCTCTGTACAAATTTAAATAGTGCGCTCACCGATAAAACCCTGGGCCTCCCCTTGAGCTGTAAGCCACAAATCTTTCTTTTTTAAAACACTTTCTCCTTTGATTTTGAATATACTGTTGTTTTTAATCTTTCTTTGTTGAACAACTAACCAAACAGCATGGAAGCTCTACAACCGAGTAAGTGTTTATACGCTTTCA
This sequence comes from Lathyrus tuberosus, assembly GCA_022829125.1. Taxonomy (NCBI): domain Eukaryota; kingdom Viridiplantae; phylum Streptophyta; class Magnoliopsida; order Fabales; family Fabaceae; genus Lathyrus; species Lathyrus tuberosus. The sequence goes on along the minus strand of JALAZF010000125.1, from coordinate 12,481,449 downwards.
TTTACCGCTTTCATATACATATAACTGTATTGTGGGGCTGGTTCACTGTAAGTCTTCTTTCATAAACTCATATCAACTGTGTAATAATAGTATAGATATTTCGAGTTTCCCCGGAATCTACTTCTAGAACTAGGTGACGCCGTTTCATGTATTCGTAGAAATAGACAACTAGATCCCCAATAGGATCACCAGATACAGTCTTCTCTTCGGCTGTCCTCATTAGGAATTGTCAAGAAACTCTAATCCTAGAGATGAATGTATTCTCCGTGAATGGTATCTTTGAGCTTCTTCCACATTCTCGAACTTTCCTGGCTTGATCTATTCTTTATGAATAGCCTGTCTTGAATTTCTCGGGGTTTGGGGACCCACGGGCTTCTTAAAAGCATCGGCCTCCTCTTGGGCATCGTACAAGGACCCACAGGCTTCCTAAAAGCAACCCCGCCTCCTCTTGGGCTTAGTACAAGGACCCGTTGGCTTCTTAGAAGTATTCACAGCCTCCTGTTAGGCTTCATATAATGATCTCTTCCTCCGGGAATGATAGCCTCCTCTTGGGCTTCATACAAGGACCACTCGGCTTCTTAAAAGTTTCCAGCCTCCTCTTGGGCTTCGTACAAATTGTCCCGACGACCTCCTAGAGGTATAGGAATAGAACTTAGTCATCTGCATAGAACAGTCCTTTCAAAGAGTCTACTACTGTTTCTCAAAGCATAGTACAAAAGATAAAACTCTAGACACTGACAGTCTAATATCCTTGAGTCTCAAAGACATTCTCAAGTGACCCCTTTGTTAAATAGGAAGGAAACCCGTAGACTCGGATAGTCTCAATACCCTTTGGATTTCCCATTTCCTCAAAGACAAGGAAATAACCCGGATCCTCGAATCAAATCCTTGAGTACAGTGTTGCTCATATAAGAACTGATTTTCTCTTTAAATCAGCACACTGGACCTGTCACTCAACTGAAACAACGTTTAGCCTCCTCTTGGGCTTTGTACAATGATTCTCCCCAGCAGAGTCAAACAACGTTTAGCCTCTCTCTCGGGCTTTGTACGAGACACATAAGAGACTCCCTCGTTGAGTCAATCACCCCTTTCGCCTCCATCTCGGGCTTTGTACGAGATACAAAAACACTCTCTTGTTGAGTATAAAAGATCCTCTTGTAGGATCAACCCCTTTTAGCCTCCATCTCGGGCTTCATACGAGATACAAAAGACTCCTTCGTTGAGTCAAACAACGTTTAGCCTTTCTCTCGGGCTTCGTAGGAGATACCAGAGACTCCCTCGTTGAGTCAATCACCCCTTTTGCCTCCATCTCGGGCTTTGTACGAGATACAAAAACTCTCTTGTTGAGTCAAATAGCCTCCATCCCGGGCTTTATACGAGATACCAAAAGATTCCCTCGTTGAGTCAAAACCTTTTAGCCTCTCTCTCGGGCTTTGTACGAGACACATATTAGCCTCCTCTTAGGCTTTGTATAAGAAAACCACAGGTTGATCCAATCAAACTTTTAGCATCAAAGATGTGCCTCGTTCACAGTACACAAACATCAACAACTCCTTCCCCTTCATCTAATTGCTGTAAGCGGCAAGCCTCTGGATCATCTACATCCATGCCACTGTCCCTCTTTTAGCATGAGAAATTCCTAAGGAAAGATAGCATTGCTCTACACTGAGTTAAAGTCTTCTCCTTCAGGTTAAAAAACCCATATAAAGGAAATTATGGCATTGCCGGATTCACACATCCCGGTTAAAGTAATCCTCCTTTACAACCAGTCACCCAACGGTTGTGACAAACAAACCCCTTTTTAGAGATGAAAATTTTTCTCTAAAGTTGAGACCTCCAGCTTCACATCTTGGGCTTTGAACAAGATACAAACTACCTTTCGCTTCACGTCTTGGGCTTTGAACAAGACACCAAAACAACCATTTCCTCCCATAGAATAGGAGGAACTACGAACGCTCTGATTTCCCTGTTTCGGTAAACGAGAATACGTAGGCATAAGATTGAAAGAAAAGATCTTAGCGAGCACACTAAACAAAAAACCCTAAATCCCATACTCTCACATATCCATCAAAAAGCATCAGTCCTAACATCCTAATCCTTGTTCCCCGCCAGAAACCTGTCATTCTGTCAAAATAACGCAAGAAAGGCCCCACCACATTGATCGCATTCGTTACCTAACAGACCGCTGTTTAAACTCAGTATGCTAGCAGGGTTAATTAGAGACATCTATTTCCCTTCCTTCATCAGCTTTAATAGGATAAAAAATGAATCGACATGTAGTAAACTAACCCAGAGAGCGTAAGCGCTTAAGAACCGCGTCCAAAATCGCTCGCTACACCAACTTCGGTCTAAATCTAAAGCCGGTCATCTCACTACCTTCTAATGGCCAAAGATGAGTTAACTAGGGTTCTAAAGACTGTGACCATCATATCAACCATATCGGTACATGTCGTACAGTCGCCAGTTTTGTGATACGGTGGAGAACTGACTTTTTAATTTTGTTTTCGCAAAACATGTTGCGGTTAGCAAGAGTCGCCACCGACTTTTCTTTTATCCAAGTTATTTAGGAAAGGTGAAAAGTACAAGAAAGACCTTTTTGAAAAGATTTTGAGTTCGGGGGGTAAGTTATGAAAAGGGAAGGTGTTAGCACCCCTTTTCATCCGTAGTTATCTACGGGCTCTTAATTGCTTGTTCACTTTAACTTGCTTTTTTTGAAATGTGGTCTGTGTTCAGAAAATATTTTTGTAAAAGTTGACTTTGTAATAATTCGTGTAAGAATGTATACAAAGTGTTTGTTTTTGAAAATATTTTTGTAAATGTTTGACTTTGTAATAATTCGCGTAAGAATGTATACAAAGTGTTTGTTTTAGAAAATATTTTTGAAAGTGTGAGATGTGAAAAGTATTTGTTTTTTTTTTTTTGAGTTGTGAGCAAGCATTTAAAAGTTACTTACCCTTAATTTATAAGGTCTTTCTTGTACTTATCCGTTTCCTTGAGAGATAGTACTATCCATACCATTAGTGGGTAGGTAGTCCTATCTATTGGATGTGGAGGGACAACGAAGGGTCATCGAATGGTCATAGAAGACAACATGTAAGGATACCTTAGCAATTCGAAGGGACTATCATCATTTTTCCGTAGGGTCATCGAGGGACAAGATCATCTTTTCGTAGGCAACTCGAAGGGTCGTCGAGGGACTATGATCTTTATATCGAAGGGACTATGATGATATTATTCGTAAGCGTCTTTTGCTAAAGTACCCTTACTTTCGAGGGACATGACCAATGTTCGTAAGGCAACTGAGAGAGGCTACCCTACAGGTGCAAGTGTGATCGAGTGGATTAGTTTCAATTATTTATCTTGAATTAGGGTTTTCTAGATTGTTTTTTTAGTTTTGCCATACAAACCCTAATTACTACACAGTCGTAAAATAAAATAGCGGAAAGTAAAGTGCGGAAAGTAAAATCCCTACGCTATTACAAGGCTTTGGGAGAGATACATAACTATAACAAACCTTGCGGGAAATAAAACTACGGCTATTACAAAAAGAAAAACTGTGCGACCTATACAATTTTTCTAGGAATTTAAATAGCAAATAAATAAATAAGTAAAAAAAATGTCAGAAAAACTTGATACGAACCCTTATTAATTAAAAAACGGAGGGAGGAGGCGAATCTCGTACGGTTGTACGGACTATATGGTCGTACGGACTGTACGGACTGTGGAGGAGTGGCGGATCTCGCACGGTTGTACGGACTGTGGAGGAGCGGCGGATCTCGTACGGTTGTACGGATTGTACAGGCAACGGAGGAGCGGCGACCGGAGGTAGTCCGGTGAGCGGCGGATCGGAAGGATGGAGCTGATCTTGAGAGGTTTTGTGATTTTTTACTTTTTTGTTGGAGAGTTGTGATGAATATTGATGAAGAATATATGAGTTTTGATGAACAATTGAAAGAGAAAAGTGTTGTTGTATGTGTGAGTGAAATTGTGAGACTGTGGATTTTTTGTTCATCTCAAAACTGTGAAAATAGAGGGCTATTTATAGCATGGGAAAATCAGGTTAAAGGGCAAAAAGGGGAATGAAATTGACAAATAAGACCTTCCTTGGTTAGCAAGTTGACCAATCAGAAGCTGAGTATGACACAAACTGACACAGATTGACCAATAGGAAACAAGTACTCAAGAAAGGAAATATTTTTTGTATTTATTATGATTTTTTTTATCCTTTTTGGTAAAAAGTGCATAAAATCAAATAAATAAATATTTTTAAAAATGCATTAAAATAAAAACGAAAATTAAAAATAAATAATTAAAAAAAATACAATTTTGTGATTTTAAAATGGAAATAAAGTTAGTAACAAAAAAAAAAAAAGTCAGATAATGGGATTCGAACCCGTGACCTTATGCTTGCAAGCTTTTACTCTTTACCAATTGTGCTATCTTGTTTATTCGAAATAAAAATGCACTTGAAAGCATATGAAGGTCAAACAACTATTTGTTATTTAAACAATTTAAAGTAAACTGTTACCTATTTTTGAATAAAAATTACTGTTAAAATATTAGTGAAATTGAACCAAAAAGCTTATAAAATCAAAGTTAAAAATAAATTTAATGTTAGAAATAGGGCGGGCAAATTTTGGGGTAAAACAACAACATCTAGATCTTTACAAGCTAACTACAACTCATTGATCAGATCATTTTTGGTACATGTCTTGTTGACACCAGTGCCTGATGTTGAAACAATATCTGGGACATGATTCCCTATAAACAACTTAGGATGCAGAGACAAGGCATCCTCCCTCTTGCAAGCAATATCAGAGTTAGTTAAGATTCCAGGATGTTGATTCAAAATCATTCCACAAATAAGGGAAGGAAATGCTATAGGTATCTTAACAGCATTAGTTGTAGCATGCTTCACAATCTGATCAAAGATGTAATTCCCATAATCAAACTTGACCTTGTTGCCAACAGCAATGATGAACCTTCCTAACCCTACAGCTATGGTAGTTTTGTGATTTGTAGGTACCTAGTTTGCAGCCCCAATCCTATGCAAAATTGCATATTTGACACTTAGTTAGCTAGCAGGCAATTTACCTTTCAAGGGCCAACTAGTCACTTGACTGGCAGTGATCACCTTGCACACAAGGTTGTCAGTAACCTCCAGTTCACACTCCTCTTTATCACTCCTTCCCAAGTACTTGTTGATGGCACTAGGAGAGAAATGAATACATTTGCCCCTAACATAAACCTTCATGAAATTCACACTTCTACCATCAGCAATATCAGCGGGAATGTTCACAATGAATTCCTTAACCAGCACATCATAACACTTTGAAAAATCTGACATAGTCTTTAATGATCCTGCAACATGAATCAACTCCATGATTTCCTTGACCTCCAAGGAATCTTTACCAAGCTCCCTCTCCAGAGCAATTCTTCTTAGATAAACATACTTCCACTTACTCACATTGTCAACAGAATGGAATGAAATATTGTCTAAAGGGACATCAGGAACTTTGTTAACAATCTTCTTGCTAGCAGCCTTCTTCTCAGGATTGATGTCCTGGACATCCTCCTCAGCATCAAAGTCTGAGTCAGAGTCAGACCTGGCCTTCCTTTTCTTGGAGCTGGTAGCCACCTTGCTCCATGATTTTTTAGGACCAACCACAGACTTCTTCTTACCACTACCAAGAGACCCTGTCATAGCAACAACCTTCTCTCTTCTTGTCTTCATCCTCTTTGCTATCCCAGGCACCACATTTACAATTATCTCATTATCTGACAAATCATCCACATCTACCACATCAACTGGCTTCTTTCCTCTAGGACTAGGAGTACCTTTCTTAGCAGGTAATGTTCCAACATCTGTTTCAACATCAGCTCCACCTTCAGTTTCAGCATCTTCAAGAACAGACATAGCCAACCTGTGAAGATTGTCTTCAATAGTTTGCCTATCATCTCTCTTACCCTCAGAGTGAGAGGAAGACATTTGAGTGAGTGGCCTTGATATCCCAGCCACATAAATACCCTTTTCAAGAACCTTGGTAACTATCCTGTCAAGACTCTTATCTACAGAATACTCTTCTTCCTCACTTAGATTTTTATCACCTTGAGTAGAATTCCCAAGAACAGATTTTTCTCCAAACAAAATTCCAGTGACAATCCTCCTAGCTTCACTATCATCAAACTTTCTAGACTCAGAAGGATCAGTAGGTTTGCCTGTACTAGGACGTGTAGATCTCTTCGCCTGCAACTTGCTTGATCGTATCTTTTCAGAACCAGAGATAGGAACCATAGATAGAGGCGCAATATCCAGAGCATCATCAAGCGAGACCTTTTCAGTAGAAACCCTAGATTTAGCATGCAAAGGATTTTTTGTAGCAGATTTCTTGGATGGTGAAGGTTGTTGTTGAGACATTGTTACTTTCTTGCAGCTGATTGTCAAACGGTTGGAAGAGCTTCTTTCTCCGGGAGAGAAGACGAACAAACAATATGATGCAAAATGGAGGTAGCGTGTGGTAGTAAATATGTGAAATGATTGCTTATCCAAAGGGGGCTGCTTTTGTTGGAAGATTAAAAGGTAATAAATGGTATTTCCACACCAAAATAAATGACTTTTTAAATTTTTGAATTTTAATGAACATTGTCCACACGCCATTAACTTCTGTTGGCCTTCTTAATTACTCATTTTCAATTCTTCTCTTAGGGTTTCACATTGACGTGCATCTACATCCTTAGAGAGAATATCAGTAACCTTCTTTTGTCTAGTGATATGTTCCAACTGAATGACCTTGTTTTCTTCAAGTTCTCTTCTGAGTAGATGAAGAACATTAATGTGCTTAGTGTCCCTCGGGATGTCACAGCAAGATGTCATGACATCATGTTTGACATTATACTCAATCAGACTTTGTTTCACCTCTTTCAGATGTAGATGACCAAGTCTTTGATGGTCCAAATCCACATCATCATCTTTGGCAATAGTACATATGGTGGAGTAACTGGACTCTTGAGGAACCCACAAGTAGCAGTTATCTTTAGATCTAACTCCCCTCATAACAACTTCACTCTTCTCATTTGTCACTAAACATTCAGATTTTGTATATCTGACCTCTAAACCTTCATCACACAGTTGACTGATGCTAATTAAATTAGTAGTCAACCCTTTAACAAGCAACACATTATCAAGACTAGGCCCAACTGAACAATTCAGTTTTCCAATCCCTTTGACCTCACCTTTGGCTCCATCCCCAAAGGTCACATCACATGTGGAATAAGGTTTGACATCCACCAACAGGCTCTTGACACCTGTCATATGTTTAGAACACCCACTGTCAAAGTACCAATCTTCCATAGTTAAGGCTCTAATAGACATGTGAGCTAATAAGCTTGTAACAGCAACCTTGGGAACCCATTGTTTTTCACTTGTTGGAGTATTCTGATTTGATCTAGGTTGAGGATCAGGTTCAGGAAATCCATGCAGTCTGAAGCAAAAAGGTTTTATGTGACTAAACCTTCCACAGTAATGACATCTCCACCTTTGAAATCCTCCTCTGAAATGGTTGGGATATCTTCTCCCTTGAGGATGTCTTCTCCCATACTGTTGAGGTGGTCTTCTGCCATGATGATGAGGTTGTCTTCTGCTATGATGATGAGACACAAAATGATTTGGCCCAGAAACATGCACCTTCCCATGATGTTGCGACATCTAATGGGACATATTCTGTTTAGGTCCAGAGGTATGAGCTTTCCCATAGTGCTGAGTCTTCTGATGAGGCAAGTTCTGTTTAGTACCAGAAGAAATAGCATCTGACGAAGGTTTCTTCTTACCTTCAAATCCCAGCCCAGTCATGTCTCCATCCAGTTTTCCAGTCTGAAGAATGTCATCCAAGATATCAGTCCCCTTGTTTAGCATTCTGATAGATTTGACCATTTGATCAAGCTTGGAGTTTAGCAGACGTACTTCATTCTCTAGATCAGTCTTTTCAGCCCTTAGCTGTACTATAACTTTCTTTTGCTTTTCCCCATCTAGACACACTTGTTCACTTCTAATGCACAACTCTCTATATGATGCAGCTAGCTCCTCATACGTAATCTCTCCATCACTAGAATCATTATCAGACTCACATATTCCAGTCATAGCTCTGACATGCTTGGCTGATTCATCTTCACTTTCAGTGTCCTTATCAGACCACGTGACAGACAAACCCTTTTTCTTTTTAAGGTATGTGGGACATTCAGCTCTGATGTGACCAAAACCTTCACAGCCATGGCATTGGATTCCGTTGTCATTATTAGATATATCCTCTACTTTGGTTTTCTTCATCTGATCAGCTGACTTGTTGATGTCAGATGTGATGTTCTTGACATTGGGTTTATATCTCTTATCCATTCTTTTCCACACCTTATTAAACTGTCTTCCCAGCAGAACAATGGCATTGGAGAGCTCCTCCTGAGTTTCAGGACCACCCTCTTCCTCATCACCTTCTGTACTGGACACCAGAGATATGCTTTTGACCTTCTTTTCAGATCTGTCATTCAGTCCTAATTCAAATGTCTGAAGTGACCCAATCAATTCATCTACCCTCATCTGGCTGATGTCTTGAGCTTCCTCTATAGCAGTCACCTTCATATCAAATCTCTTGGGAAGAGATCCGAGAATTTTTCTCACCAGCTTCTCATCAGACATCCTCTCTCCTAGGGCACTAGAAGCATTTGACAGTTCAAGTATATTCATGTGGAAGTCATGAATGGTCTCTTCATCTTTCATCCTCAAACTTTCAAACTTGGTTGTTAGCAGCTAAAGTCTTGACATCTTGACCTTGGAGGTTCCTTCATGAGTTGTTTTCAGGATATCCCAAGCCTCCTTAGCCACCTCACATGTGTTGACCAGCTTGAAAATGTTCTTGTCAATACCATTGAATAAGGCATTCAAGGCCTTAGAATTCCCAAGAGCGAGTTCATCTTCTTCCTTTGTCCACTCCTCTTCAGGTTTCAGCTTTGACACACCATCTTTTTCCACAATGACAGGGTGTTTCCATGCTTTCAAAATAGGCTTCCAAGCTCTACTGTCTAAAGACTTCAAAAAGACAACCATACGAGGTTTCCAATAGTCATAATTTGATCCATCTAGAATAGGGGGTTTATTCACAAATCCTCCACTCTCCTTGTCCATTGCACCAGAAAGTAACAGCCCTAGATCTCACCCAGATACAGAGCAGGATGACCCGCTCTGATACCAATTGAAATTCTGGTATCAGATATGTGATGTTGAGTGAGATGTCACAACATCAATATCTGTTATATGAACAAGACAACAACAGTAACAGTACTTAAAAAAACAATAAACCACACAGAGAATTGTTCACCCAGTTCAGTCTAACAACCTACGTCTGGGGGCTAGCAAGCCAGGGAGGAAAATGACTATTAGTAGTATCAATTCATAGACTCCACAATCAACACACAAGTTGAAAATCTACTCACTTAATCACTACCCAATGATACTTCTACCTAAGACACTCTTAGATATGAGACGCCTGTCACTCCCCCTCAATCACACCGGTGATAACAACTTATAATAATGAGAATAGAAGACACACTTCAAAGACAATACTTGATCTTACTTAAAAGCTTCAATCAAGAACAAACACTCGTGCTTAAAAGCTTAGAGTGGACAAAATACAACTCAACTAAATCAGTTCAATTCACACATCCAAATAGATGAATGAATGGCTCACAAAAATACAAGACGCACAAAGACTCAAACCCTAACAAAATAATGCAGCTCTTTAATTAAACTTGTCTAGCCGGCAAGTAGGTTTGATACGTCTTAATATAGCAACTCTCTTCATGGGCTTGGGCAGCATTAATTCCCAGATTTGAATCTCACTCTAAAACATAATTAAACTTTAAATCTTTTAGCCCTAAAAATAGAACAGAATATACATCATAAAGAATATAAAACGATTGCATCAGATAAAATCTCCTCCAAGAATCTCGCCTGCAATCTCTCAAACAATCCTTAAGATATAACACTTAACACGCAGCCCTAAACCACATTACTGATGTTCTGTTAACAGATGTTAAGACATCAGTCTTGACTTCATGCATAGAAACTGCAACACACCACATGCAGAAAGTTAGAAGCACATGTTAAGACATCCGACAAGACATCTTGAACAAACACATAGTTTTACCAAAATTTCTGCCAATAAAAGAACTAACAGTAAACATCTCACCCTTTCCACCAAAGTTCTATTCATTCTTTCGGCTAACACATTCAATTGTGGTGTCTTTGAGGAGACTTTTGATGACGTATACCTTAATCTTGACAATACTTGTCGAAAGGTCCAATATACTCTCCCCCGTTATCGATTCGGATACACTTGAGCTTTTTACCGATTTCTCTTTCAACTTATGCTTGAAACGGCTTGAAAGTATCTAACGCTTGATCTTTTGTTTTCAATGTATAAGCCCATGTTTTCCGAGAACAATCATCAATGAAAATCAAAAAGTAATATGCACCACCAAGTGGTCGTGTCTCCATCGGACCACACACATCGGAATATACTAAATGCAACATTTCCGGTTTCCTCTTTGGTTCAGATGACATAAAGGAAACTCGCCTTTGCTTTCCCGCCACACAATGTGAACACTTTCTCAACTTTGCATCGGAAACACCATTCAACACATTCTTCTTTGCCAAAATGCTCAAACCTTTTTCACTCATATGACCCAAACGTTTGTGCCATAATTCTGATTAGCTATCATTGTCACAAGTGTTGATGTAGCACTTCGAAACCCCAAGTTGGACGACATACAAGTTCGAATTCCTTTTTCCTTTAGCAACCACCATTGATCCTTTCTTTAACTTCCACTCATTGCTCGAAAAAGAATTATCATATCCTTCGTTATCCAACTTTCCAACGGATAAAAGATTGAATCAAAGTTTCGGAATGTGTTTCACACCTTTGAGAACTAGAGTTGTCCCGTTGCTAGTTTCGACACAAATATCTCTCATTTCAATGACATTAGCTTGCCCATTATTTCCCATACGGACAACCCCAAAGTCACTGGTCTCGTAAGTTGAAAAAAGATCATGTCTCGAGGTTGCATGAGTAGAAGCACCACTATCAACCACCCAATTCATCTCATCACATGATAGATTGACATTCTCAATACAACTATCACAAACAATAAAGAAATCATCAACAATAGCAACATCTTCATTATTGTTACCTTCCTTTTTACCGTTGTTGTAGCTCTTCTGCTTGTTTTCCCTTTTCAACTTACGGAAATACCTCTTTATATGTCCTTTTCTGTACAATGATGACACTCAATATGAGAGAATCTATTAGAGCCTCATTGTGATTTACCACGTGAAGTTCCACGATTACTTGAACCTCTACTTTGATTTCTCCCCCTTGATTCAGTAATCAACACATCAGAATATGAAGAAGAACCTTGTGACTTGCGCCTCAACTCCTCATTCAACACACTACTTTTAGCCAAGTCCATCGAGATTATACCATTCGGAGCGGAGTTAGACAAGGATCTCCTCACTACAACAAAAGTAAGTTATAACATCGCACCTTAGACAGCGCTTTAATACAAAAGCGCTGCTATAAGTTAAAAACAAGGAAACTAGCCATTTATAAAAGTAAAAGCGCAAAAAAATATAAGACCTTAGACAGCGCTTTTGTCAAAAGCGCTTTATAAGGTCTTATAAATTTTAAAAAAAAATTTAATGGAAAATATTAGACAGCACTTTAGTTAAAAGCGCTTTCTAAGGTCTTAAAAATTAAAAAAAATAAAATCAAAAGCGCTGTCTAAGGCCAACCTTTGAAAGCGCTTTTAAAAGCGCTGTCTAAGGTCCAGCTTAGAAAGCGCTTTTATTAAAAGCGCTGTCTAAGGTCTAATAAAATTAAAATATATGAATAGTCAGTATTCATTTTCATATTTCCGCTCTTTCTTCTCCCCTGCATGCGAACCGAGCTCAAAACCCTTCACCGAAAAACCTTCACCGTCAACCGTCCGTCAACCGTAAACCTTCACCGAAAAACCTTGCCGTCCGTCCATTTCTGCTCATTTCCGTCGTCGTTCGTTTCTGCTCATTGCCGTCGTCCGTCCGTTTCTGCTCTTTGATACATTTCGTTCTTGCATTGTCGTTGTTACCGTCGTTAAAGGTACGCCGTTGTTGTGTTTTGTTAAGTTTTGTTAATGAAGTTAATGAAAATGAGTTTTGTTAATGAAGTTAATGAAAATGAGTTTTCGTTCTTTCTGCTCTTTGATGAGTTTTGTTAATGAAGTTATGTTGGACTGTTTTATTAATGAAGTTTTGTAGTGAATGAGTATGTTTGAAGTTTTGTTAATGAAGTTTTGTAGTGAATGAGTATATTTGATGAATTTGTTAATGAGTTTTGTTAATGAAGATTTGTTAATGAAGTTTTGTAGTGAATGTGTATGTTTGATGAGTATGTTTGATGAGTTTTGTTAATGAAGTTATTGTTTAGGTCGAAATTAGTTGGACTGTTGTTGGAATTTGAATTGTTAACATGCTAGTTTAGGTTAGTTTTAGTGAGCTAACTCCAAGTATTTTTGTTTAAAACATATTTTATTATATTTGTTAAATCGTTTAGTTTAGTTTAGTTTAGTTTAGTTTAGTTTAGTTTAGTTTAGTTTAATGAAGTTTTGTTTAAAACATCTTCTAAATAGTTTAGTTTAATGAAGTTTAGTTTAATGAAGTTTTGTTTAATGAAGTTTTGTTTAAAACATCTTCTAAATAGTTTAGTTTAGTTTTATTAAATCTTCTAAAAAACTTTTATTTTAAAACATATCCAACTCTTTAGCCATTATAGCTAAAGAGGTAAAATTTGTTATATACTTGATTTCTTTCTTATATTTGTTATATATTATGTCATATTTGTTATATTTGATATCCTTGATTTCTTTATTATATTTGTTATATATTATATTTGATATCCTTGATTTATTTATTACAGGTTAGATGGCTACTAACAATGATCACCCACATGATGATGATCACCCACATGATGATGATCACCCACATGATGATGATCACCTACATGATGATGATCCCGATATTCAGGTTGGAAGTAACAGATCTATGGAAGCAGAGATTAGAAGAGGAATAACCATTATGAAGAGAGTGATCTGTGCTAGAGATCAAGGCATCACTTATAATGTGCATTGGAGCGCCCAAAATACACTTATTGAGCCTAACGGTCATACTTTGACAAGTTTCATTGGTGCACTTGTAAGGAATGCGGTTCCTATTACTTGTGATGATTGGAGATCCAAACAGTTGAAGGAAACCAAAGAAAAAATTTGGAATGAGATAAAGGTACCATAATTATGTCTTTAATTATGCCAACTAATTATGTCCTTCAAATTATTTGTACTAACCAATGTGTATGGTTTTTTAGAGGTGCTTCAACGTCGAGGAAGAAAGAAAAACTTTTTTGATGAGATTGGCAGGGAAGCTCCTAAGAGGGTTTAGGACATATTTAAACCGCACCTATCTTAGGGATGCTGACGATAACTTTGTTGATGGAGAGTATCCATCTAAATATGCAAGTTTGATTTCACCACAAGAATGGGTAACGTTTAAATCCAAACGACAAACCCCAGAATTTACGCGATTAAGTGCAATTAATCGGGAAATAGCATCAGCTCCCAAGTATAAATACAGGAAAGGACGTGTTGGATATGGACGTTTGGAGCAATCTTTGGTAAGTATCAATATATTGCAATGCTATAATAATTGTTCATCATGAGTTATAGTTGATCATATTATTTGGCTTTATATGTAGTTACAATAGGCGAATAGCTCTGAAACATCTCTTCCTGCACATGTCTTGTGGAAGGAAGCCCGTGTGGGCAAGTCTGGAGTTGTTGCAGTAGAGGTTCTACAAGTATTTGAGAAATGTGTAAGTATAACAATATTTCTTTAATTAAATCAAAACTTTATTAACAAATATTTGACAAATATTCGATATTCATCTGATTTTCAGGAGGCGTTATCTCAGTCTGTATCTCCAGACGATACCAGGAGCATACTTAGTCGGGCATTAGATGTCCCTGAGTATTCTGGTCGGGTGAGGGGTAAGGCATTTGGGATCACCCCGACCTCCTTGAATATTAAAAAGGGAAAGGTTGCTAGTAATGCAGAACTTCAAGCTAAATTGGAAGCACTAGAAGCTGAGGTTCGGGAATTACGAAAGGAAAAAGAAAGGGATAACGCTTCATGTGTTAGAGATGGATCGGAGAAAGATAGTATCAACTGCAGCTTTCATCCGATTATTCCAGAGGTATTTATATATATATTTATGAAATTAAATTAGTAGCTTAAATTATTTAAATGACATATATACACATTAACAATGGCATATTTATTTTTGGTTTTAGGGCGTTTCCCAATGTCAGCTCTTCTTATCTTCACCAACTTATCGGAATGTTGCAAAGGGAAAAGTGTATAACAATGGGGTACAATTACTTCACAATAAATCCCTCCCTACTGGAAGTTTGAAAGTATCAGTTGATATTGCTATAGAGGAGGAAGCACCATTACCCTATCCTGACGATGATTCGGATGTAACATTGGTGCGAGATGCTATAGGGTCGTATGTTGCATGGCCGTCAAACCTCATACTCGTAGGATATGAGGTATGCTTAAAACCGTTATAAACCTTTGTTAATCTTAATGTGTAGATTCAAATATTTTACGAGCATTTTATTTTCATTTTTTACATGGTAATGTTATTTAGACTCCAACAAAATCCAAAACAAAGGATAAGCGGATTCCGGAGCATACCGAGTCCGTTGTTTCAAAAAAACAGGTACATCACAATTATATGATATTTATGCATAGAAAATGTTAAATTGGATATCTTATACTTCATCTAACAAATTATATGATATATAGCTGCCTGGTAAACAGATTAGCAACATTTCAATGCAAAAAAATGTTGGTGCTAAGAAGAGCAGGGGTAGAAAACAACCTATCTCCAAGTTTAGGTCGTGCCTCCAGACGTATCTACAAGTGACAGATATTATCACCGGAGGTGTTCGTCTTATACATATGGAGAAAGGTATATATGGCTTTGAACATGACCAAATTATTAGTAATGAAGACTTCGAGCAAGTTTTCAATCATGAAGAATTGGGCGGCACTGTTGTCAATACATACGTGAGGTATATATCCGATCTACTTTCGTATATTAATTGAACAACTTATTTACTTTATGTTTCAAATGAATAGTCTAATGTTAATGATGTTTTTATTTAAGGTTTCTGTATGACAGAGTTATGCGCCTACACGGATTGCAGCAAAGATTTGCATTCCTATGCCCGGCGTCTGTCAACTTAACCTTAATAATCAATAAACCAGATGAGGTCCTGGCGTATATACGCGACGTCTTTATGGACAACCAAGAAACGGAAAAGTTGTTCTTTTTACCGTTTAATACTGGGTTAGATTTTCATTCTAAATTCATCTATTATAGTTTTTTTGTATTTTGACGTCGTGTAGAAAGTTTCCATCTAACACTTGTTTAATCTTACAGTGGACATTGGTTGTTGGTCGCAATTAATCCTAGCAGAGCAATGGTGTATTATCTGGATTCGTTAGGAAATGATTGGACAACATACCCGGATTTGAAGAAGTGTATTGACACGTAAGTGAAATTGTTCTAAATATTAATGTGTATATTTATTTGTTTGTTTATTTATTTATGTAAATTTTTCTAAATATTCACTTATATTTTATTAGCGCTATACAAGCTTTCCTAGCACTATGAGCTAGCCATCTACCACAGCGGAGAGTCAACCCCATTATTACATGGAATACAGTGAAGGTATATTAATTATCACATGTGTTATTATATTTGTGATGCTACTTGATAAAACTTAGGATTTATCCATATTTTCTTTTCATTTGTAGTGTCCTCGGCAACGCAATCAAATAGATTGCGGCTATTTCATGTTGAGGTTTATGAGAGACACTCTTTTGTTGGATCGAATAGAGATTCCATCCGATGTATGTATTTCTAACTTATGAGTTATTTTAATATTAACACATATCTCTCATGTCTAATGAAATAGTTAAAACTAAATCAAACTATGTTATATTATTATGTAGTACTTTGAAGAATGCAAGTGTGCTCATTACTCAATTTCTCAATTGGATGAAATTAAAGAGGATTGATGTCAATTCATTATGGAGCTCGGAATTTTACAAGGTATAATATTGTACTCTTACTTTAATTGATGAGAATTTAAATATGTGTAACTTTGTTTATGTATTCTTTTAATTGAATTACAATCTTTGTGTTTTCAGGACCTATAATGTAGATTTGAAGCATACCTTTGGTTGGATGCAAAAGTACTAGTATAAGTGATATGTGCATTTGTATTAGTATATAATTTTGGTTTGTAATTTTAAATATATATATTGGTTTGAATTGCCAATTGTTTTGGATATATAATTTGGGTGTAAATTGGTACATTTAAATAGGATAAATTGGATTGATTTGAATCTCCAAATTGTGGTATTTTTCTGAACAGGTCAAAAACAGGTTGAAAAAACAGGTCAAATTCTGGTTGAAAAAACCTGGTAAAAATTGAGGTTTTAAAAAATTTATATAAAATTTTTCGTATACCTTAGACAGCGCTTTTACCAAAAGCGCTGTCTAAGGTATACCTTAGACAGCGCTTTAGGTGAAAGCGATGTCTAAGGTATACCAAAAAAAGTCAAACAAGGTAGGGCTTAGACAGCGCTTTCACAAAAAGCGCTGTCTAAGGTATACGAAAATTTTTATATAAAGGTACCATAGACAGCGCTTTTCATTAAATATACCCACCTTTAGACAGCGCTTTTGGTATTAACCAAAGCGCTATCTAAACCTATAACAGCGCAGGTTTATACAGCGCTTAAAAGCGCTGTCTAAGGGCAAAAAAGCACTGTCTAAGGTCTTATCTGTTGTAGTGCCTAAAAGTATCCCAAGAATTAGGCAAAGTACCAAGAAGCCATACACCTTGAATTTCATCATCAAAAGTAAGATTCTTCTCTGACAATTGATTTAGAATCCCTTGGAAAATGTTCAAGTGATCGGTAATTGGTGAACCATCACTATACCTCAATGACATTAATTGCTTGAACAAGAACAACTTATTGTTTCCCTTCTTTCTTGCATACAACTCCTCAAGTTTGGTCCAAAGAGAGCGAGCGTGAGTCACCGAGCTCACATGATTCAAAACATTATCATCCACCCATTGATGAATATAACCACAAACTTGTCTATGCAACAAAGTCAATTCTTCATCACTCTTTCCATCGGGTTTTTCATTAGAGAAAACCGGTAAGTGAAAACCTTTCACATAAAGCAAATCTTCCATTTTTCCTTTCCAAACATTATAATTGGAACCATTCAAACTCACCATCCTAGATGTGTTTGTCTCCATCGTTACACAAATCAAACCACGGCTCTAGATACCACTTGTTGAGAGGAAATCCACAAACGCAAGGGAATAAACCAACAAGACTTTCTCTCCCAAATACCAAATGCAACGACAATCAACAAAACACATAAAACAACACAACAAGATTTTAGCGTGGAAAAACCTCCGTTAACTGGGAGTAAAAAACCACGGGACCCTACCACTTAAATCCTCCACTATTATCAATCAATGAGTACAAGCAAGGTTCTCTCTAACACTAGTTATAGGCATACATAAACATCATCAAGATTTGCAATTAATCTTGTAATACAACAATAATCAAGAGAGACAAAAACAACCCAAAAACACCAAGAAATTCAGACCTCTAAGATGGAGTCGACAGACTGACTTAGAAAGCTCTGAATCTAATGAAAATCATTCAGAATATGTTCCTATGAGTCATGAACGTTGTGTCAAAATTTCAGGACGATCCAACCGTTGAATTTTGCGCAATCTCTGATTTAGTGGAACTGCTCTGTGCTGAAATAGGGCTGCGGGATTTCACTCTTCTCTCTACTTTTCTTGTTGTTTTTCACACACAATGAATAAAATTAACCTAATTCTCTTTGTTGGGTAATAACAAAGGTATAGAAACAAATGGGACACTAACCCGCATCAATTTGGGTCTCTCCAAATAGGAGGGATAGCCCAACAATTTGTACCCTTCAATATTATACCATTGAGTCTATATATATAAAATAGTCACTACTTCATTGCAAACAACAAACAACATTGCAAGAGTGAAAACGTAAAGTCTCAAAATTCTATCAAGAGAGTTTTCTCAAACACAGAATTGTTGCTCATATTTGTGTATTGTTCTTTAATTATTTCATTCGCTTTTCAGAAGCATTATTGTAAACACTTTCTTTTGTAATCTCTTTGAAATTATTTTTCCTCAAGTGATTAAGTGTTAGTCTGTATACTTGAGAGGGCTAAGGTATTTTCTAACACTTAGACGAACTTTTGTAATTTTTCAAGATTAGTGAATTAAGACCTTATTGAAGACGAAATCACTTTGGCGGGTGGACAAGACGTAGCCTCGTTATAAGCAAACTTATATAAACCAAATGTGTCACTCTCTTTCTTAGTTTGTATATTTTGTTTGTGTGTATAAAGCATTTCTATTGAAAAAGTTTTGAAAACCCAATTCAAACTCCCTTTCTTATATTTTTCTCTTTCTTCAATTGAAAGTGGGTTTAGAAGACCATTACCACCCGTCATCTTTTCTTGGTTGATAAGTGCAGAAAAATTCTTAAAATTGTGTATTCTACACAATCAAGAATCAGACCTAAGTTAGAACAAAAGCTTTCTTACTTTATAAGAAAGGAGGGGGGAATAAAAAGATAATTAAGAGGGATCAAAATGGTGATCGTATTCGATTATGCTTGTTCGGTACTACAAATATGTGTTATCTCATTCATATAAGATCATATTACTAATTAACAAATGTTTAGTTAATAACCATATAATTAATTAGTAGTAACCACATGTAAAATTAGTTATAACTAACTAATCACCGTATTAATTAACTTCTAAACCATCTAAGATTTAACTAACAACATCTTTCGATTGGCAAATGTAAAAGCACTACAGATAATTATGCTCTTAGTTTTTATATTAATTTTTCATCCTTTTGAGGTGGTGGCTCCCTCTGAAAATTCACTAACTCCGGTAATTAAATACTTACATGCTGCCGAAAGTTTTTTTTTAATGTTTAATTAAAATGTGTGCCCAAGAACAAAGTTCATAAATTAAGGTCGTTCCATTTGGACACAACTTTGTTGAAACAAAACTTCAAACAAACACCATAGTAAATACAGCAAGATCCAAGTTAGTTACATGGATTCCTCGTACATGAATCCCTCTGAACCCATTGAAGCTCGCATCAAAAACCTTCTTTCTCTTATGACTTTGAAAGAGAAGATTGGTCAAATGACTCAAATTGAACGTTCTGTCACCACTCCTTCCGCCATTCAAGATTTCACCATTGGGAGTGTGTACTGTGCTCCACCAAATAGTGCAACTTCTGATAAACGAGTGTCATCTGATTGGGCTGATATGGTGGACGGTTTTCAGAAGTTGGCACTAAAGTCAAGGCTAGGCATACCAATCATTTATGGTACTGATGCTGTTCATGGTAATAATAATGTCTATGGTACTACAATCTTTCCTCACAATGTTGCTCTAGGAGCTACAAGGTAAGTTAAACTGTGTTTCTATACTTTGTTGGTGGTGGTGTAAGTCCTAGAGACCAGACGGTTTCCCTTATTCTTCATTCATGGTGTACTGTGCTTGTAGAGATTCGGATTTAGTTGAAAGAATAGGAGCTGCAACTTCACTTGAACTTAGAGCAAGTGGAACTCACTTTACTTGTGCTCCTTGTGTGGCTGTAAGACATCATAACCTCTGCTACACTCACACCTCTGAAAAAAGACTTGTCAAGGACTCTAACACCGGCATTTGTGATCACCTTTAATTTATTCATTTTTTCAAATTATTGTAGTGTCGGCGTGTCAGTGTCTGTCAGTGTCGTGTCTAATGTCCTTGTCTGTGTCTATGCTTCATAGATCTTAACGTAACAAACTTTTCTGCTTAGCAAATAGATAAGAAGATGTATTTGAATGGATACTACAGGTCTGCAAAGATCCAAGATGGGGAAGATGCTATGAAAGTTACAGTGAAGACACTGAAATAGTCAGAAAAATGACTAGTTTAGTTTCAGGCTTGCAAGGCCAACCTCCACAAACACATCCAAGGGGATGCCCATTTGTGGCTGGGAGGTATCAATAAAACTTCCATATTCATTACAAAATTTGATGTTTTAAGAAATTTGGTTACAACCTAATAAGTACTTCAGGAACAAAATTATTGCTTGTGCCAACCATTTTGTTGGAGATGGAGGAACAGAAAAAGGCGTAAATGAGGGGAATACTGTATTATCATATCAAGACTTGGAGAGGATCCACATGAGTCCTTATGTAGATTGCATAGATCAGGGAGTTTCAAGCATTATGATCTCATATTCCAGCTGGAACGGTGTCAAACTCCACGGTCACCGTTTTCTGATAAACGATATTTTGAAAGAAAATCTAGGCTTCAAGGTACTGCAGAACATAGTTGAAGATATTTTGTATTAAAGCAATATGTTAAGACCAATGCTTCACTGTAGGGCTTTGTGATTTCTGACTGGGAGGGGATTGATGAACTGTGTCAACCTTACGGATCGGATTATCGTTATTGCATCTCCACTGCTATTAATGCTGGGATTGACATGGTACAGATCTTCAAAACCCGTAATATTTTAACATAGATTACTTGATTTTGTTTTGATTCGTAAGTTCGTGATCGTGAACACTTGCAGGTGATGGTTCCTTTAAGATATGAAAAATTCATGGAAGAGTTGATGTCTCTAGTCCAATCAGGGGAAGTGCCAATATCCAGGATTGATGACGCAGTTGAGCGGATTTTAAGAGTGAAGTTTATTGCTCAACTTTTTGAATTTCCTCTAACTGACAGGTCTTTGCTGGATGCCGTAGGATGCAAGGTAAGTGAAGTTCAGCTTGTTTATCATCTGGTACTCACTGTAAATGATAGTTTTGTTTATCCATCAAATTGATTTGACAGATACATCGAGATCTAGCACGCGAAGCAGTTCGAAAGTCCTTGGTTCTGTTGAAAAACGGAAAGGATCCGAGTAAGCCTTTTCTTCCATTGAACAAGAGCGGCAAGAGGATACTTATTGCCGGAACTCATGCTAATGATATAGGGTATCAATGTGGAGGATGGACATGTACTAAGTATGGATCTAGTGGGCAGATCACAATTGGTATGCCTTTTTTTTTTTCTTTCTGTTTGTTTTTCGAGGAGTTTTGTTTCATTTATAATGTCAAGTGTGCGTAAAAGTCTCACATCGAATAAATAAATGTTTTTTTTTCTTCTTATTATTGTGTTGTTAACTTGTTACAATTTCAGGCACAACTATCTTGGACGCTGTTAAGGAAGCTGTGGTACATGAAACAGAAGTTATATATGAAAAGTTCCCATCAACAGAATTCATAGAATGTAATGAATTTGCTTTTGCTATTGTTGCTATTGGCGAAGCTCCTTACGCCGAGTGCGGAGGTGACAATTCAGAACTTGTAATCCCATTTAATGGAGCTGGAATTGTGGACTTAGTTTCTGATAAAATTCCAACACTTGTGATTTTGATATCCGGAAGACCTTTGGTCTTGGAACAAAGTTTTTTGGAAAAGATAGAAGCCCTTGTTGCGGCATGGTTGCCCGGTACCGAAGGAAAGGGGATCACAGATGTTATATTTGGAGATCATGACTTTGAGGGCAAGCTACCAATGACTTGGTTCAGAAGAGTTGAACAGCTTGATCAACCTGTTGAGGGAGTGAACTCATGTGATGACCCCTTATTCCCTCTTGGTTATGGACTAGCTTATAGTAAGAGTTCACATGATTAAATACTTGAGTTACCAAAGGCTTTGGTTTAGGATTCAATGTGAGGAGATTGTGAACAATCCATGCATGTATGGTACAATTGGTTGACCTTTTAGAATTTTTATGTCTATGACACTTGCTTTTATGAAATTTGGTCAATTGAATAAAGTTGCATGCATTTAGGGGTATTTTTTGAAGATGGCTTTAGCAGCACATATGAATTAGATTGGTTTATTTTGAATAAATAAATAAAGAAATAAATAAATGACAAACAATTAAAACGACAACCACCTTCATTTAATAGGTGATTTTTGTGAAAAGGAATCTAATCTGACACGATTTTATTAATGTAATTATTGATTTTGTTAGTGTTAGACGATGGCTATGGATCTAGAAGAGGGTTGAATAGATCCCAAGAGATTTACACGCAAATGGTTACCAAAAATTCGGTTTTAAAAAGTTTAAGCAGAAGCAACCACCGAATCGCTCATCTACAACGAACCTCTACTAAAAGGATCGGATATGCACGACAATATTAATAATGGAATACGGATGAGAAAAATTCAGCTCGATTCACACAATTAAACGCGCAATCAACACAGTTTATTTGCTTGTTGTTTTAATCCAAATCAATGAGGTGAATCGATAAACAATTTAAAGGCAAATGCGTTCGAATTTGCTTTGAAACAAAATATCAAACACTTGGTGTGCGCAAACACACTAAGTGCAGAATTTCAATGGAATGTAATGATAAGCTGCTCCAAAATACAATTCAAGGAATTGTATCAATTTAATAAAACAGTTTTTCAGCTCAAAATTACACTACATTAGAAATTCTGATAAATTGCGACTTCGCAACTTCGAATAACAGAAATGTAAAAGAGTTAAGGGAGAGAGAGAACAAACGAGATTTGATTAGGCAGTTCCCCAATCGTCCTCGCTTTGGGTACCTCTGCCCCCAATTCCACAAATGGAATTGATATATATATATATATATATATATATATATATATATATATATATATATATATTGTTGTTGCAAATTGTTTAATGCAAGAGAAGAACAATGAACACCCAAACTCTCAAATGTCTTTGATCGTTGATGCAGAGCCTTCTCTTCCCTTGATCCAAGATAAATCAAGTGCTTCGAATATGGTTGATCCAATTACCGTCTCACGCTACTTGATTGCAAGAAACCTTTTTCTTCAATCCTTTTCACTCGATCAATTGCGATCTACCAAAGATTCGAACCCAAACCTCTCTTCTATGATCCTCCGATTACAGCTACTAAACCGAACGATTTCTCTAATCTTCGGTTACCTTCGCCCGGCTGAATCCCTGTAGAACGAAACGGTTTGTGCAAAACCCCCCAAAATTTACCCCATTCTTGGAGGACAAAACCCGCTGGTTTTATTCAAGAAACACCTGCCAAGCTCTCAATCCAAAAAATGAAGATCACACTTCCTAAATTCTGAACGTTATCACTTCGATCAATGGGTGACACAAACAAAGATGATTATGTGTGATTGTTTGTTTACTCAATGAAGAAGATGAAGATGAAGAGAAAAATGGCATATATTTTCACGTTTCTTGTTGTTTTGAATAATGAGATGACCAGACTATTTATAGAGAATGAATTGACCCAGTAAAAGTTATAACATAAATAACAGAAACATTTTAAGTGAAAAATGCAGTTCAGGTGCGTGTAGGTCGACTCATACTTTAATGAGGGTCGGCGTGCGCTGACCCGTGGAAAGTACTGTGAAAATTTGACCAGTATGTGTCGACCCAAAGTCATCATGCGTCGACGCATAAATGCAATTTCTGCATTCCCAAAATCATGCGCTTTCCCGGTTATTTCACAAGTCTTGCAGCAGTAAGCATGCGTCGACTCATGCATGTGATAGGTCAGCGCATAACCTGTATTTTTACATAAAATGCATTTTTCTACACATTCTAACTGACTAAGACCCAGACAAACATACTAGACACCAGTATGATGATCATGCATATGTATTTATGGATAAGACAAAGTCCTATATGTCTAGACACATGAACAGCAATGACTAGATGCAATTTGCCCGACAAGTGAAGTGATACCGCTCAAATTACAATCTAATACTTAGCATATTTGTTGACATCATTAAAACGAAATAGATGAAAGACCTTAGCCCTCACATACTCCCCCTTTTTTATGATGGCAACACTGATTTAGCTTTCACGTGATTTGTAATTTGTGAACGAACAAGCTCCCCCTGTCTTTAACACTTGAATAATTTCCTGCTACTTTTCTGCTTGTTATCCTTCTCCCCCTTTGTCAACATCAAAAAGAAGAGAAGAATGTGGTCAAAATAATACTATAACACGTAAGGATTCATCACATATTTGCAGCACAGCAACATTAACACGCATCCACATATGATACAGTTAATGTAAGATTGGAAACGGATAAATACGGAACATAAAACGCAAAGACAATTCATTCCATACGTAAGAAATCCATAACAAACTGAAGCAAAAGTCAAAGTTAAACAATAGGATAAAACATGCAAACCAAATGACAAGACATAAATGCAGAACACAAATAATATGATACCCTAATCTCTATGGTCTCCTCCCCCTATATGGATGACCTCTTCCCCCATAGTATTGGCCTGGTGGTGGAAAATCCTCTAGGTGCAGGTTGAGTTCGATCAGGGTGCAATTTAGAGTACCAAGACTGTTGGCAAGATTCAGATTCTGTTGAGTCAAATTCTCGTCCATTTGGTTGAAGCGAGTCATAGACGCGTCAGCAAACCTGTTGAAGTTAAAGATGTGAGCCGAGACTTGGTTGGATAAGTCTGTGAATCGTTCTTCCTGAGCATTGATTTGAGTCTGTTGGCATTACATAAGCAATCAATAAATATTTTCATTTCCATTTAAATTTTCTTGAGAATATTTTATGGGAATATTTTATTTGGTCGCGTCAAATCATCAACTTCAGAAAAAAAAATTGTGATTGAAAAAAATAATTTGTCAGCCCATCTATTTTAAAGTGAACTAGTGGGAGACCCGTGCATTCGCACGGATACTGGTATAGTACGCGCATTTTTTCAAATTAAAATAAAAAAAAGAAAAATTTTAATTTTCAACCAAAAAAGTTATTATTTGTAAAAGATATAATAATTTAGTGGGTATAATCAACAACGAATTTGACCCCGTATATAAATGTTAAATTTGTTTTGACATGACTTATATATTTGAAACTATATAATAATAATTGAATCAACAAAGTATGTTTTCAGTGTTTTTTAATAAATATGAATGACACAAAATTGTCCCAAAATAATTATAAATAAAATTATGTATTTAACAATAAATTAGAATAATAATTCGATTTCAAAAACATTGAAAGATGTTTTTGATACCATAGCTTAGCATGTCATCACGTCATCTTTTCAAAAAAGGATTCCGCCTCAACATGTATAGAGCTGATGCATTTAAGACCAAGATTTTTGTTGTTTCAATTTCTCAATCAAGGCTTTCTTTTCATCATCATGGAGAGAATTGAAAGTGAAAACCGACTTGTAACCGATATCATCCTTAATGTTAAACACAACTCTAAGATTAGGAAATTTGCGCAGAGAATGGAGATGTTAAACAGATGGAACTTGATGATAACTTTGGATGATGGCCTTATATAACTTGAATATATATGCACTGAAAAATTGCATATCATTCTATTATGTAGTATTTTTTACTGCTTTTTATAGTATTGTTTTTTTAAATACATAAAAAGTATTGATTTACATGTATTAACTGCAACTTCTTATTAGAAAGAAATATGAAGATTGTAAAAACTATTGGCATTGGAAAAACTGTCTTTTCTATTACATTATCCATCATATAAGCATTCCTCAAAAAAGGAGAGCTTAATTTTTCCTTTTGTATAATAAGGAGGTATATAACAACGACTATTAATGTTGAATTGAATTAGTCATTCTTAGTGAATTACAATACTGAACATGCTAGCGACAAATAATATGTAACATTTTGGCCTCTTCACCTCTGTTGCAATATTTGGATATTAAATAAAGAAGCCACAAAAAGATTCCACAACAATTACTCACTCATTCAATTTAAAGTTTGTTCTCCACATTTCTCCAATGATCATTAAGTTTACTACTCGCACGTGTAAAATTAAACAACACAAACCCATAATCGACCATCTTTCCGCCAATCTTCGCTATAGAACGGTTTATGTTATCAGTTGATACCTCAACTACCATACTAACTCCTCCATAATGGTAAAAAAGTTTGCAAACCACATTATTCTGTCAACAATTCATACCTTATCAATCTGCTACAAAGTTTATAAAACATAAACAGGAGTTTTTCCCATTCCAAATTTTGCTTGGCATAAAACATCCATTCCCAGGATTGCTTGAGGTATGCACTCATGTTGTACTGGTGATTGACCAAAGAAAATGGTGATTGAAGAAACCAGTGATCAGTAAAAAAAATCTTTGTCACCCTTTTAATTTGATTTGATAGAGTTACCAAAACACAATAGTTCTCCAAAACAATATTATAATACATGCATTCAATAAGCCATTTCTATCTCCAATATGATTATACCCCTTTGACAGTTTTGTAATTCATTCTAAAGAGCTTGTGAAAAAAAGCTGAAAAATAACTTATGAACCTGTTATAAGATGTTCTTTAATCTTAAGCTGCAATTACTACTTCAATCCAAAATCCATCAATAATTACTTCCATTACACATAAACACAAACACAAAAGGAAAACTCATGTATGCGTAAATTACCGGCACTGAAAAATAAAACAAAACCAAACACATAGCACACATAAATCATCAAAATCAAATTTTCTTTTTATTATAACTCTGCCCAGCTACGACCTGAGCTGACTTAACGAAACATTGAAATCAATTCTAATTAGAATAAAGACACCGGCCAACTTTGGTATAATGATGTCAGTTACATGGCCAACTCCAACTGCAAAAGAGAATATATAAATGATTATAATTAGCAAGTAAATGCTTACATGATAGTTCCAAATATTGGTAAGTTGTTGCTGAGTTGCTCATCCAATGGAAAGATGACAACATAGACCACAAGAAACATTGAAAATTGTGAGTTACCAAGGAATAAGATCTAAACAAATTCAGACACAAACACACATAATCTAGCATACAAAATATTGTAGTATATGAAACTAATAGACTCACATAATCTGTGAAAACGACGACAATATCTATTGATGAGCATGCTATGAGAAATTGTGTAATCCAATCACAACCAAACAGGTAAAAAAGTATAGAAACAACGATTGAAGAACCAACACTTAAACATGTTTCTGAGTCCACTATTGCAACATATCCACCCTCACAAAAACCTGTAATATGTACACAATTTTGAATCAGTCAATGGTTATGGAAATTTTAATTTAATATGAAGCTAGTATTCACACATGGTATTCAGTACTGACAAATGCTGCTAGTACACACCTGTGTCGAGTTGTGACATGCGGAAATAGACAAAATTACCTGCTTTTTCTGAAGTTCTTCATTCTCTTCTTTTAATTTATCAACTTCTGCTTCTAATTCCATGGTATAAGCCTGAAAATAAAAGAAAATAAAAATGTAATACTCGACTTCAATTCATTCCCATGTCCCATTCCCACCAAAATCCATTTACAGGTTACATATTATATGCTATTACGGATCTTATGATGATCCAAATGCATTATGTTCCCTAATCAGCTGCAATATTACCTTGTTAAAACCTGAATTTGTTTATCTTTCGATGATCGTAACATGTCAATGTAAACCATCAGTGAAAAATAAATTAGCCATAATGTAAACCAAACATAGAAAATGTTAAAGAAAATAAAGCCTCTTACAATCCAAACGTTGTCAATACCACCAAGGACTATTGTCATCATATCTCATTTTCCTTATCAGAATCCACAACAAAATACATAGTATCTTCGCGAATCGATCAACATACATATTATCCCAAAGTTCAAAACCTATTCAGATCAAATAATACATAAATATGATTATTACCATCATTTTCTCATACAAAAAATCATTTAAAAAACCTAAACTTAGGGTTTAATGTAGAATAAGTTAATAACAAAACCTAAACTGACAAAATCACACAAAAATCATTTCGAATCCAACCACCACAACACTCACCGCCGGAAACGTGTTGCCGCCACCAGAGATCTACCATTGAAAAACTTTGAATCATAGATCTCTGCAAATTCTCCCAGAATCCTATAGTATTGGTTGAAGAAAAGGAAAAGAGAATAAAGAAGAAGGAAAAGAGAGGCAGCGGAAGACAGAAGAAAGAAGAAGAGGACGAGAAAGGCAGAAGAAAGGTGAAAAAACAGAAGAGAAAGCAATGAGAAAGAAGGATGAGAGACCGAAAGAGAAAGAAGGAAAGGAGACAAGGACGGAAAGAGAGAAAAAAAACGTACCATCCAGCTGGTGGTGGTTGGAAACAAAATGTATTGGTCACTATTTTGCCACAATTATGTGTAACTATGACAAAGAGTGTCATTAGGATTCAAGTAAGTGTTGATTTGGTTGGAAATTGTTGGTTTTAGACCTTAAATACCCCCCAAATGCTGACATGGCTTGCTAATTGGAAGGGTTAGAAAGTGGATTTCCAGAACCACTAATGTTCTTATATTATAGATGGGATATTGTGACTGAATGTGTAATAATTTGATTGCTATATACTGAAGTTAAATTAATAAATTAATGAGAAAATGGCGTATCTAGCCAAATCATTCTTTCATTTTTAAATTATTAATATTAGTTAATGTTTGAATATAATTGATTTACATTGATAATGCAGTATTTTTAAACTCAAAATTAGTTTACATTGGCATTATATACCTCTTAAATTAACCATTAAAAAGACATAACCGTTATATTTAATTAGCGTTTATCTGTTCGTATTTCTTAACATGTACGTGTAAAAATATGATAAGGAACATCCATAATTGGTAATATAAAAATTGTTATTTAAACCAAAAAGTTTTTAAAAAAAATCCAGATTTGAATGCAATTTTATTTTAAAAAATCACAAAAAAACTGATTTTTTTTAATATGTATAAAAAACAAGTTTGAAATTTGGTGAAAAAAATAATACAATTCTTTTAAAAAAAATTGGTTTTGGTTAAATTAAATTAAACTGGTTTAAAATTATGAAATGTTTCTAAATTATAAATTGGTTCCGAACTAAATTGAATTGATTTAATAAATTAACCATTTTTTTGTTAAAGTGGTTTTTAAGAACTGCACTAAACCATTAATATAGTTCAGTTCAATTCAGTTCATGAATCACGTAGTAGTAACCACTTAATAACTAGTAGTAATCACATAAAAAATTAGTTATAACTAACTAATCACCGTATTAATTAACTTCTTAACCATCTAACATTTAACCAACAACACCTTCGATTGACAAATGTGAAAGCACTATAGATAATTATGCTCTTAGTTTTTATATATTAATTTTTCATCCTTTTGAGGTGGTGGCTCCCCAGAAAATTCACTAAGTCCTGTAATTAAATACTTACATGCTGCCGAAAGTTTTTTTTTTTAATGTTTAATTAAAATGTGTGCCCAAGAACAAAGTACATAAATAAAGGTCGTTCCATTTGGACACAACTTTGTTGAAACAAAACTTCAAACAAACACCATAGTAAATACAGCAAGATCCAAGTTAGTTACATGGATTCCTCGTACATGAATCCCTCAGAACCCATTGAAGCTCGCATCAAAAACCTTCTTTCTCTAATGACTTTGAAAGAGAAGATTGGTCAAATGACTCAAATTGAACGTTCTGTCACCACTCCTTCCGCCATTCAAGATTTCACCATTGGGAGTGTGTACTGTGCTCCACCAAATAGTGCAACTTCTGATAAACGAGTGTCATCTGATTGGGCTGATATGGTGGACGGTTTTCAGAAGTTGGCACTAAAGTCAAGGCTAGGCATACCAATCATTTATGGTACTGATGCTGTTCATGGTAATAATAATGTCTATGGTACTACAATCTTTCCTCACAATGTTGCTCTAGGAGCTACAAGGTAAGTTAAACTCTGTTTCTATACTTTGTTGGTGGTGGTGTAAGTCCTAGAGACCAGACGGTTTCCCTTATTCTTCATTCATGGTGTACTGTGCTTGTAGAGATTCGGATTTAGTTGAAAGAATAGGAGCTGCAACTTCACTTGAACTTAGAGCAAGTGGAACTCACTTTACTTGTGCTCCTTGTGTGGCTGTAAGACATCATAACCTCTGCTACACTCACGCCTCTGAAAAAAGACTTGTCAAGGCCTCTAACACCGGCATTTGTGATCACCTTTAATTTATTCATTTTTTCAAATTATTGTAGTGTCGGCGTGTCAGTGTCTGTCAGTGTCGTGTCTAATGTCCTTGTTTGTGTCTGTGCTTCATAGATCTTAACGTAACAAACTTTTCTGCT
Source organism: Lathyrus tuberosus (assembly GCA_022829125.1). Taxonomy (NCBI): domain Eukaryota; kingdom Viridiplantae; phylum Streptophyta; class Magnoliopsida; order Fabales; family Fabaceae; genus Lathyrus; species Lathyrus tuberosus. Next base: position 12,450,985 of record JALAZF010000125.1, on the reverse strand, counting down.
TAGCAAATAGATAAGAAGATGTATTTGAATGGATACTACAGGTCTGCAAAGATCCAAGATGGGGAAGATGCTATGAAAGTTACAGTGAAGACACTGAAATAGTCAGAAAAATGACTAGTTTAGTTTCAGGCTTGCAAGGCCAACCTCCACAAACACATCCAAGGGGATGCCCATTTGTGGCTGGGAGGTATCAATAAAACTTCCATATTCATTACAAAATTTGATGTTTTAAGAAATTTGGTTACAACCTAATAAGTACTTCAGGAACAAAATTATTGCTTGTGCCAACCATTTTGTTGGAGATGGAGGCACAGAAAAAGGCGTAAATGAGGGGAATACTGTATTATCATATCAAGACTTGGAGAGGATCCACATGAGTCCTTATGTAGATTGCATAGATCAGGGAGTTTCAAGCATTATGATCTCATATTCCAGCTGGAACGGTGTCAAACTCCACGGTCACCGTTTTCTGATAAACGATATTTTGAAAGAAAATCTAGGCTTCAAGGTACTGCAGAACATAGTTGAAGATATTTTGTATTAAAGCAATATGTTAAGACCAATGCTTCACTGTAGGGCTTTGTGATTTCTGACTGGGAGGGGATTGATGAACTGTGTCAACCTTACGGATCGGATTATCGTTATTGCATCTCCACTGCTATTAATGCTGGGATTGACATGGTACAGATCTTCAAAACCCGTAATATTTTAACATAGATTACTTGATTTTGTTTTGATTCGTAAGTTCGTGATCGTGAACACTTGCAGGTGATGGTTCCTTTAAGATATGAAAAATTCATGGAAGAGTTGATGTCTCTAGTCCAATCAGGGGAAGTGCCAATATCCAGGATTGATGATGCAGTTGAGCGGATTTTAAGAGTGAAGTTTATTGCTCAACTTTTTGAATTTCCTCTAACTGACAGGTCTTTGCTGGATGCCGTAGGATGCAAGGTAAGTGAAGTTCAGCTTGTTTATCATCTGGTACTCACTGTAAATGATAGTTTTGTTTATCCATCAAATTGATTTGACAGATACATCGAGATCTAGCATGCGAAGCAGTTCGAAAGTCCTTGGTTCTGTTGAAAAACGGAAAGGATCCGAGTAAGCCTTTTCTTCCATTGAACAAGAGCGGCAAGAGGATACTTATTGCCGGAACTCATGCTAATGATATAGGGTATCAATGTGGAGGATGGACATGTACTAAGTATGGATCTAGTGGGCAGATCACAATTGGTATGCCTTTTTTTTTTCTTTCTGTTTGTTTTTCGAGGAGTTTTGTTTCATTTATAATGTCAAGTGTGCGTAAAAGTCTCACATCGAATAAATAAATGTTTTTTTTTCTTCTTATTATTGTGTTGTTAACTTGTTACAATTTCAGGCACAACTATCTTGGACGCTGTTAAGGAAGCTGTGGTACATGAAACAGAAGTTATATATGAAAAGTTCCCATCAACAGAATTCATAGAATGTAATGAATTTGCTTTTGCTATTGTTGCTATTGGCGAAGCTCCTTACGCCGAGTGCGGAGGTGACAATTCAGAACTTGTAATCCCATTTAATGGAGCTGGAATTGTGGACTTAGTTTCTGATAAAATTCCAACACTTGTGATTTTGATATCCGGAAGACCTTTGGTCTTGGAACAAAGTTTTTTGGAAAAGATAGAAGCCCTTGTTGCGGCATGGTTGCCCGGTACCGAAGGAAAGGGGATCACAGATGTTATATTTGGAGATCATGACTTTGAGGGCAAGCTACCAATGACTTGGTTCAGAAGAGTTGAACAGCTTGATCAACCTGTTGAGGGAGTGAACTCATGTGATGACCCCTTATTCCCTCTTGGTTATGGACTAGCTTATAGTAAGAGTTCACATGATTAAATACTTGAGTTACCAAAGGCTTTGGTTTAGGATTCAATGTGAGGAGATTGTGAACAATCCATGCATGTATGGTACAATTGGTTGACCTTTTAGAATTTTTATGTCTATGACACTTGCTTTTATGAAATTTGGTCAATTGAATAAAGTTGTATGCATTTAGGGGTATTTTTTGAAGATGGCTTTAGCAGCACATATGAATTAGATTGGTTTATTTTGAATAAATAAATAAAGAAATAAATAAATGACAAACAATTAAAACGACAACCACCTTCATTTAATAGGTGATTTTTGTGAAAAGGAATCTAATCTGACACGATTTTATTAATGTAATTATTGATTTTGTTAGTGTTAGACGATGGCTATGGATCTAGAAGAGGGTTGAATAGATCCCAAGAGATTTACACGCAAATGGTTACCAAAAATTCGATTTTAAAAAGTTTAAGCAGAAGCAACCACCGAATCGCTCATCTACAACGAACCTCTACTAAAAGGATCGGATATGCATGACAATATTAATAATGGAATACGGATGAGAAAAATTCAGCTCGATTCACACAATTAAACGCGGAATCAACACAGTTTATTTGCTTGTTGTTTTAATCCAAATCAATGAGGTGAATCGATAAACAATTTAAAGGCAAATGCGTTCGAATTTGCTTTGAAACAAAATATCAAACACTTGGTGTGCGCAAACACACTAAGTGCAGAATTTCAATGGAATGTAATGATAAGCTGCTCCAAAATACAATTCAAGGAATTGTATCAATTTAATAAAACAGTTTTTCAGCTCAAAATTACACTACATTAGAAATTCTGATAAATTGCGACTTCGCAACTTCGAATAACAGAAATGTAAAAGAGTTAAGGGAGAGAGAGAACAAACGAGATTTGATTAGGAAGTTCCCCAATCGTCCTCGCCTTGGGTACCTCTGCCCCCAATTCCACAAATGGAATTGATATATATATATATATATATATATATATATATATATATATATATATATATATATATATATATATATATATATATATATTGCTGTTGCAAATTGTTTAATGCAAGAGAAGAACAATGAACACCCAAACTCTCAAACGTCTTTGATCGTTGATGCAGAGCCTTCTCTTCCCTTGATCCAAGATAAATCAAGTGCTTCGAATATGGTTGATCTAATTACCGTCTCACGCTACTTGATTGCAAGAAACCTTTTTCTTCAATCCTTTTCACTCGATCAATTGCGATCTACCAAAGATTCGAACCCAAACCTCTCTTCTATGATCCTCCGATTACAGCTACTAAACCGAACGATTTCTCCAATCTTCGGTTACCTTCGCCCGGCTGAATCCCTGTAGAACGAAACGGTTTGTACAAAACCCCCCAAAATCTACCCGATTCTTGGAGGACAAAACCCGCTGGTTTTATTCAAGAAACACCTGCCAAGCTCTCAATCCAGAAAATGAAGATCACACTTCCTAAATTCTGAACGTTATCACTTCGATCAATGGGTGACACAAACAAAGATGATTATGTGTGATTGTTTGTTTACTCAATGATGAAGATGAAGATGAAGAGAAAAATGGCATATATTTTCACGTTTCTTGTTGTTTTGAATAATGAGATGACCAAACTATTTATAGAGAATGAATTGACCCAGTAAAAGTTATAACATAAATAACAGAAACATTTTAAGTGAAAAATGCAGTTCAGGTGCGTGTAGGTCGACTCATAATTTAATGAGGGTCGGCGTGCGCTGACCCGTGGAAAGTACTGTGAAAATTTGACCAGTATGCGTCGACCCAAAGTCATCATGCGTCGACGCATGAATGCAATTTCTGCATTCCCAAAATCATGCGCTTTCCCGGTTATTTCACAAGTCTTGCAGCAGTAAGCATGCGTCGACTCATGCATGTGATAGGTCAGCGCATAACCTGTATTTTTACATAAAATGCATTTTTCTACACATTCTAACTGACTAAGACCCAGACAAACATACTAGACACCAGTATGATGATCATGCATATGTATTTATGGATAAGACAAAGTCCTATATGTCTAGACACATGAACAACAATGACTAGATGCAATTTTCCCGACAAGTGAAGTGATACCGCTCAAATTACAATCTAATACTTAGCATATTTGTTGACATCATTAAAACGAAATAGATGAAAGACCTTAGCCCTCACATACTCCCCCTTTTTTATGATGGCAACACTGATTTAGCTTTCGCGTGATTTGTAATTTGTGAACGAACTAGCTCCCCCTGTCTTTAACACTTGATTAATTTCCTGCTAATTTTCTGCTTGCTATCCTTCTCCCCCTTTGTCAACATCAAAAAGAAGAGAAGAATGTGGTCAAAATAATACTATAACACGTAAGGATTCATCACATATTTGCAGCACAGCAACATTAACACGCATCCACATATGATACAGTTAATGTAAGATTGGAAACGGATAAATACGGAACATAAAACGCAAAGACAATTCATTCCATACGTAAGAAATCCATAACAAACTGAAGCAAAAGTCAAAGTTAAACAATAGGATAAAACATGCAAACTAAATGACAAGACATAAATGCAGAACACAAATAATATGATACCCTAATCTCTATGGTCTCCTCCCCCTATATGGATGACCTCTTCCCCCATAGTATTGGCCTGGTGGTGGAAAATCCTCTAGGTGCAGGTTGAGTTCGATCAGGGTGCGATTTAGAGTACCAAGACTGTTGGCAAGATTCAGATTCTGTTGAGTCAAATTCTCGTCCATTTGGTTGAAGCGAGTCATAGACGCGTCAGCAAACCTGTTGAAGTTAAAGATGTGAGCCGAGACTTGGTTGGATAAGTCTGTGAATCGTTCTTCCTGAGCATTGATTTGAGTCTGTTGGCATTACATAAGCAATCAATAAATATTTTCATTTCCATTTAAATTTTCTTGAGAATATTTTATGGGAATATTTTATTTGGTCGCGTCAAATCATCAACTTCAGAAAAAAAAATTGTGATTGAAAAAAATAATTTGTCAGCCCATCTATTTTAAAGTGAACTAGTGGGAGACCCGTGCATTCGCACGGATACTGGTATAGTACGCGCATTTTTTCAAATTAAAATAAAAAAAAGAAAAATTTTAATTTTCAACCAAAAAAGTTATTATTTGTAAAAGATATAATAATTTAGTGGGTATAATCAACAACGAATTTGACCCCGTATATAAATGTTAAATTTGTTTTGACATGACTTATATATTTGAAACTATATAATAATAATTGAATCAACAAAGTATGTTTTCAGTGTTTTTTAATAAATATGAATGACACAAAATTGTCCCAAAATAATTATAAATAAAATTATGTATTTAACAATAAATTAGAATAATAATTCGATTTCAAAAACATTGAAAGATGTTTTTGATACCATAGCTTAGCATGTCATCACATCATCTTTTCAAAAAAGGATTCCGCCTCAACATGTATAGAGCTGATGCATTTAAGACCAAGATTTTTGTTGTTTCAATTTCTCAATCAAGGCTTTCTTTTCATCATCATGGAGAGAATTGAAAGTGAAAACCGACTTGTAACCGATATCATCCTTAATGTTAAACACAACTCTAAGATTAGGAAATTTGCGCAGAGAATGGAGATGTTAAACAGATGGAACTTGATGATAACTTTGGATGATGGCCTTATATGACTTGAATATATTTGCACTGAAAAATTGCATATCATTCTATTATGTAGTATTTTTTACTGCTTTTTATAGTATTGTTTTTTTAAATACATAAAAAAGTATTGATTTACATGTATTAACAACTTCTTATTAGAAAGAAATATGAAGATTGTAAAAACTATTGGCATTGGAAAAACTGTCTTTTCTATTACATTATCCATCATATAAGCATTCCTCAAAAAAGGAGAGTTTAATTTTTCCTTTTGTATAATAAGGAGGTATATAACAACGACTATTAATGTTGAATTGAATTAGTCATTCTTAGTGAATTACAATACTGAACATGCTAGCGACAAATAATATGTAACATTTTGGCCTCTTCACCTCTGTTGCAATATTTGGATATTAAATAAAGAAGCCACAAAAAGATTCCACAACAATTGCTCACGCCTTCAATTTAAAGTTTGTTCTCCACATTTCTCCAATGATCATTAAGTTTACCACTCGCACGTGTAAAATTAAACAACACAAACCCATAATCGACCATCTTTCCGCCAATCTTCGCTATAGAACGGTTTATGTTATCAGTTGATACCTCAACTACCATACTAACTCCTCCATAATGGTAAAAAAGTTGCAACCCACATTATTCTGTCAACAATTCATACCTTATCAATCTGCTACAAAGTTGATAAAACATAAACAGGAGTTTTTCCCATTCCAGATTTTGCTTGGCATAAAACATCCATTCCCAGGATTGCTTGAGGTATGCACTCAACACTACGCCAAACAAGACCTTAGACAGCGTTTTTAAGCGCTGTCTAAACCCGCGCTGCTAAAGGTATAGACAGCGCTTTGGGTAATACCAAAAGCGCTGTCTAAAGGGGGGTATATTTAATGAAAAGCGTTGTCTATGGTACCATTAGACAGCGCTTTTTGACATTTTTTAGGTATGCCTTAGACAGCGCTTTTTTTAAAAGCGCTGTCTAAGCCCCACCTTTTTGAACTTTTTTAGGTATACCTTAGACAGCGCTTTTTGTGAAAGCGCTTTCTAAGCCCCACCTTTTTGAACTTTTTTAGGCATACCTTAGACAGCGCTTTCGGTTAAAGCGCTTTCTAAGCCCCACCTTAGACAGCGCTTTTAGTGTAAAGCGTTGTCTAAGGTATACGAAAATTTTTATATAAATTTTTTTAAACCACAATTTTTACCAGGTTTTTCAACCAGAATTTGACCTGTTTTCAACCAATTTTTTTTCCAGAAAAATACCACAATTTGGAGATTCAAATCAATCCAATTTGACCTATTTAAATGTACCAATTTACACCAAAATTATATATCCAAAACAATTGGCAATTCAAACCAATATATATATATATATACACCAATTTATAATTACAAATCATTACATTTTTTCTACAAATGTACATATTACTTATACTAGTACTTTTGCATCCAACCAAAGCATTGCTTCAAATCTACATAGGTCCTGAAAGAACACAAAGATTGTAATTCAATTAAAAGAATACATCAACAATGTCTATAGTTAGAAAGTTACACATATTTAAATTCTCATCAATTAAAGTAAGAGTACAATATTATACCTGATAAAACTCCGAGCTCCATAATGTATTGACACCAAGCCTCTTTAATTTCATCCAATTGAGAAATTGAGTAATGAGCACACTTGCATTCTTCAAAGTACTACATTATAATATAACATAGTTTGATTTAGTTTTAACTATTTCATTATATGAGAGATATGTGTTAAATATTAAAATAACTCATAAGTTAGAAATACATACATCGGATGGCCACTTCTCTGCTAGGATTAATTGCGACCAACAACCAATGTCCACTGTAAGATTAAACAAGTGTTAGATAGAAACTTTCTACACGACGTCAAAATACAAAAAAAACTATAATAGATGAATTTAGAATGAAATAATATATAACATTTTATTATTTTACCTCTTTCACTAACATCTCTTTCTTTTCTTGGTTGGAATATGAATTACTTGTTTCTTAGCAATGCGGGCGGATGAATGGATCCAAATTCCCTCGTTATGGTCATTTCTGATATATGACTCATCCGCTATAAGATCCTCATCTTGATCATTTCTATTCAACTCATTCCGTCTAATGCATGACTCATTCTCAACATCAATATCACATTGATCTACACCGCTATCATCAACCACTTTGTTAGATAAAAGCACTATAGACCATTTCGTACTCGTCGGGTCAGTGACATAGAACACTTGTTTAGCTTGAGATGCTAGAATAAAAGGCTCATCTTTGTACCCCACCCTATTAAGATCCACTTGCAAAAATCCAGACTTATCCATTCGTATGCCACTACTATTTACCCACTTGCAACCAAAGATTGGAATCTGAAACTTCTCGTAATCAAACACCCAAATGTGCTCAATAACTCCAAAATATGACAAATTTGCATATTTGGGGTTTAAGTCCTTCATACTTGATATGTGCATTGCTTCAGCTAGGACGGTGACAACACTATTTTGCATAGTACTTTTATCATCTTGTTCTTTGGTATAAAATGTGTATCCATTAATTGCGTATGCGCTATGAGAATACACATGCAAACTTGGACCATATGCCAAACATCTCAACCTTTCTGTTACTGAAGCAGGATCTGAAGAGCGCTTCGAATAAATATGATCCTTTAACCATTGTATGAAACTTTGATTGTGCTCTCGTACTATCCAATTTTCATTTCTGTTCTGATTTAACCTTCAGAGTACATCCTTGTGCATCTCAACATATGGCTCAACCTCATTATCGTTGTGAAGAACATACAAATGCACTTGATCCCGTTCATCCTTTGATATTGTCACAATTTTATTTCCAATTAACTTTTTACCATCCTTTTTTTCGAAAATATGAGCTTTGGGGAGTCCAATCAATTGAACATTGGACAAATATTCAGTACAAAACTCAACCGTTTCTTCAACAATGTATCGTTCAACAATACACCCCTCTGGTCGACTTTGGCTTTTCACGTACCCTTTTAATATTTTCATATAACGTTCAGCAGGGTACATCCATCTCATATAAGCTGGTCCACACAACTGTGTCTCTTTCACAAGATGAACAACTAGATGTACCATTATATCAAAAAAAGAGGGAGGAAAATACATTTCAAGCTCACGCAAGGTAATAACTATCTCTTTTTGTAGTGTTGGTAAGATATCGGGATCGATTACCTTACTACAAATTGACCTAAAGAAAAAACACAAATTAGTTATGGCGCTTCTTACTTTCACTGGCAAAATAGAACGTATACCTATTGGTAGAAAGTGTTCCATTATAACATGGCAGTCGTGTGTCTTTAAACTCTTCAACGTGAGGTCTTTCATAGACACAAGTCTTCTAACATCTGAAGAGTATCCTTCTGGAACTTTAACTTCACTCAGAAACTTACACAATATTTTCTTCTCCTTTCTAGACAGAGTAAAAGCAGCAGGTGGTAGATATGTTCGTCTTCCTTTCTTCACGGGTGCTAATTCAGTTCTAATCCCCATCGCTACCAAGTCTTTTCTTGCTTTAAGGCCATCCTTAGTCTTTCCTTTTATATTGAGTAACGTACCAATAACACTTTCAAATACATTTTTCTCAATATGCATAACATCGAGAAAATGTCTCACGTACAAAGACTTCCAATATGGAAATTCAAAAAATATCGACCTCTTTTTCCACCCACCTTTGACAACCTTATGTGCAAAAGGTTTGCCAAACTGAGTACGCATATCTTTCACCTTTTTAAAAACTTGGTCACCTGACAACATAGGTGGAGCTCTACCTTGTTCGGTGTCTCCATTGAATTCTTGTCTCCACCCACGGTAGTGATGTTTGGCATTTAAGAATCTACGATGGCCGAGAAAGACATTCTTATGACCAAACTCCAATCGCTTCGAATCTGTTTTATCTTCACAAATAGGACACACTTTTTCACCTTTTATGTTGTACCCTGATAGATTCCCGTAAGCTGGAAAATCATTAATTGTGCCAAACAACATCGCCCTCAAATTGAAACTTTCTTTCCTATATCCATCATAAACCTCCACACCGTTCTCCCACAATATCTTTAAATCTTCGATCAAAGGTGTCAAGTATACGTCTATGTCATTCCCTGGTTGTTTAGGCCCAGAGAATAACATAGATAACATCATGTACTTACGCTTCATGCATAGCCACAGAGGTAGGTTATAAATCATAAGAATCACATGCCATGTGGTATGTGAGATACTTTGAAGACCATGCGGGTTCATTCCATCAGTAGATAATGCCAAGCGAAGGTTTCTTGCTTCTTCTCCAAAGTCAGGATAATCATTATCAATTTTCGACCACTGTGGTGAATCAGCCGGATGTCGCAACTTTCCATCAATAATTCTTTCATCTGCATGCCAAGTCAGGTGTCTTGCATCGGTTTCACTACGAAACATGCGCCTAAATCTCGGAATTATAGGAAAATACCATAAGACCTTGGCTGGAGACAATTTTTTCTTATATCGAGACAAACCGCATTTAGGGCACTCAGTTAACGATGCATATTCGTTTCGAAACAAAACGCAATCGTTTGGACAAACATGTATCTTATCATAGCTCATGCCAATAGAGCACAACATTTTTTTGGCCTCATAGGTTCGATTGGGAAGAACATTATCCTCCGGTAGAATTTCTCTCAAAAGGGCCAACAACTCTGTGAAACTTTTATCCGACCATCCATTGCCCGCCTTTAAGTTGTACAACTTCAATACCGCAGACAGTCTTGTGAATTTAGTGCAACCTTGATAGAGCGGTTTCTCTGCATCGCTTACCAACCTCTCAAACATTTTGGGACAATCTTGAAGATCTTCTTCAACTGCTTCTGCAATCTCTTCGACTCGATCACAATCGTATGTTTCCGTGTCTTTGTCATCTGAAGCATAGGTCGTATTACTTTTCCCCTTCGGTTCAACATTCTCGTTAATTTTCTCACCATGATGTATCCAACACTTATAACTTCGATCAATTCCATGCATCAGTAAATGCGATTTCAATCCATCTGCGTCAACCTTACCCACATAACAACAACCCAAGCAAGGACAGTACATTCGACTGGGGTCTTTAATGTGTTGAACAACAAACTTAACGAAATCCAATACCCCATTCTCGTACTCTTTGGACAATCGATCGGCATCCATCCATTTTTTATCCATGGTTTTCCTACTTATTAAGGTCGACAAAAACACTATTATATGAGGAATCAAAACATTGAATGAGGAGGAAAGTTATGATAAAACATAGAACATTGAATGAGCTTCTAACATAACACAGTTTTCCTACTTATCCATTTTTTATCCATGGTTTTTCCATTAGTAATTAATAGAAATCAAAACCAAAAGGAGGAAAGTTATGACTCAAGGATTTACAATATATTTCTTTACCTAATAAATTGCTTTGAATTTCGGTTCTTTAGAACAACAACCTTAAGGATTTACAATATTAAAATAATGAGCAATATTAACACTAACACTAACACTAACCTAAACTAAACTAACACATTATATAGCAATAACAATGTAGAGCAACATTAACACTAACCTAAACTACAATAACACTAACCTAAACTAACCTAAACTACAATAACACTAATCTAAACTACTCATATTCTATCAAAAGAACATCATTCTATCAAAAGAACTCCAAAACCTAACAGAACAAAACCTAACAGAACATCATTATATCTAAAGAACTCCAAAAATATGGTAACAAGAACAAAACCTAACAGAAAAATATGAAACTCACTTAAAACCTAACATAAAAAGAAAAACTCTTACCGGAACAGTGGAGCACGGTGGAGTACGGTGGAGGATGGTGGAGGACAATGTAGGAAGGACGACGGCCGGACGGACGGCGAGAAAGGACGAACGACGGCGGTGAAAGGACGGACGACAACGGTGGTTTCAGCTGGTTCGTTCTTGTTCGCAGAAAGAGAGGGAAAGAGGGAAAGAATGAAATGAAAAAGTATAGAATACTGATACCGTTTCAATTTTTATTTTAATTAAAAAGACCTTAGACAGCGCTTTGAATGAAAGCGCTGTCTAAGGTGGGCCTTAGAAAGCGCTTTTGAAAGCGTTGTCTCATATGGGCCTTAGACAGCGCTTTTGATTTTTTTTTTTTTTTAATTTATAAGACCTTAGACAGCGCTTTTGAGTAAAGCGCTGTCTAATATTTTCCTTTAATTTTTTTTTAAATTTATAAGACCTTAGAAAGCGCTTTCCTCAAAAGCGCTGTCTCAGGTCTTATATTTTTTTTTAATTTATAAGACCTTAGACAGCGCTTTTAAGGAAAGCGCTGTCTAATATTTTCCTTTAATTTTTTTTTTAATTTATAAGACCTTAGAAAGCGCTTTCCTCAAAAGCGTTGTCTAAGGTCTTATATTTAGACGCGCTTTTATTTTTCTAAGTGAACAGTTTCCGTGTTTTCTAAATTTTTTAACTTATAGCAGCGCTTTTGTAATAAAGCGCTGCCTATGTGGTGCTACCAAAGAGTAATTTTGGCGTAGTGCATGTTGTACTGGTGATTGACCAAAGAAAATGGTGATTGAAGAAACCAGTGATCAGTAAAAAAAATCTTTGTCACCCTTTTAATTTGATTTGATAGAGTTACCAAAGCACAATAGTTCTCCAAAACAATATTATAATACATGCATTCAATAAGCCATTTCTATCTCCAATATGATTATACCCCTTTGACAGTTTTGTAATTCATTCTAAAGAGTTTGTGAAAAAAAGCTGAAAAATAACTTATGAACCTGTTATAAGATGTTCTTTAATCTTAAGCTGTAATTACTACTTCAATCCAAAATCCATCAATAATTACTTCCATTACATATAAACACAAACGCAAAAGGAAAATTCATGTATGCGTAAATTACCGACACTGAAAAATAAAACAAAACCAAACACATAGCACACATAAATCATCAAAATCAAATTTTCTTTTTATTATAACTCTGCCCAGCTACGACCTGAGCTGACTTAACGAAACATTGAAATCAATTCTAATTAGAATAAAGACATCGGCCAACTTTGGTATAATGATGTCAGTTACATGGCCAACTCCAACTGCAAAAGAGAATATATAAATGATTATAATTAGCAAGTAAATGCTTACATGATAGTTCCAAATATTGGTAAGTTGTTGCTGAGTTGCTCATCCAATGGAAAGATGACAACATAGACCACAAGAAACATTGAAAATTGTGAGTTACCAAGGAATAAGATCTAAACAAATTCAGACACAAACACACATAATCTAGCATACAAAATATTGTAGTATATGAAACTAATAGACTCACATAATCTGTGAAAACGACGACAATATCTCTTGATGAGCATGCTATGAGAAATTGTGTAATCCAATCACAACCAAACAGGTAAAAAAGTATAGAAACAACGATTGAAGAACCAACACTTAAACATGTTCCTGAGTCCACTATTGCAACATATCCACCCTCACAAAAACCTGTAATATGTACACAATTTTGAATCAGTCAATGGTTATGGAAATTTTAATTTAATATGAAGCTAGTATTCACACATGGTATTCAGTACTGACAAATGCTGTTAGTACACGCCTGTGTCGAGTTGTGACATGTAGAAATAGCCAAAATTACCTGCTTTTTCTGAAGTTCTTCATTCTCTTCTTTTAATTTATCAACTTCTGCTTCTAATTCCATGGTATAAGCCTGAAAATAAAAGAAAATAAAAATGTAATACTCGACTTCAATTCATTCCCATGTCCCATTCCCACCAAAATCCATTTACAGGTTACTTATTATATGCAATTACGGATCTTATGATGATCCAAATGCATTATGTTCCCTAATCAGCTGCAATATTACCTTGTTAAAACCTGAATTTGTTTATCTTTCGATGATCGTAACATGTCAATGTAAACCATCAGTGAAAAATAAATTAGCCATAATGTAAACCAAACATAGAAAATGTTAAAGAAAATAAAGCCTCTTACAATCCAAACGTTGTCAATACCACCAAGGACTATTGTCATCATATCTCATTTTCCTTATCAGAATCCGCAACAAAATACATAGTATCTTCGCGAATCGATCAACATACATATTATCCCAAAGTTCAAAACCTATTCAGATCAAATAAAAAAGATTAAATAATACATAAATATGATTATTACCATCATTTTCTCATACAAAAAATCATTTAAAAAACCTAAACTTAGGGTTTAATGTAGAATAAGTTAATAACAAAACCTAAACTGACAAAATCACACAAAAATCATTTCGAATCCAACCACCACAACACTCACCGCCGGAAACGTGTTGCCGCCACCAGAGATCTACCATTGAAAAACTTTGAATCATAGATCTCTGCAAATTCTCCCAGAATCCTATAGTATTGGTTGAAGAAAAGGAAAAGAGAATAAAGAAGAAGGAAAAGAGAGGCAGCGGAAGACAGAAGAAAGAAGAAGAGGACGAGAAAGGCAGAAGAAAAGTGAAAAAACAGAAGAGAAAGCAATGAGAAAGAAGGATGAGAGACCGAAAGAGAAAGAAGGAAAGGAGACAAGGACGGAAAGAGAGAAAAAAAACGTACCATCCAGCTGGTGGTGGTTGGAAACAAAATGTATTGGTCACTATTTTGCCACAATTATGTGTAACTATGACAAAGAGTGTCATTAGGATTCAAGTAAGTGTTGATTTGGTTGGAAATTGTTGGTTTTAGACCTTAAATACCCCCCAAATGCTGACAAGGCTTGCTAATTGGAAGGGTTAGAAAGTGGATTTCCAGAACCACTAATGTTCCTATATTATAGATGGGATATTGTGACTGAATGTGTAATAATTTGATTGCTATATACTGAAGTTAAATTAATAAATTAATGAGAAAATGGCGTATCTAGCCAAATCATTCTTTCATTTTTAAATTATTAATATTAGTTAATGTTTGAATATAATTGATTTACATTGATAATGCAGTATTTTTAAACTCAAAATTAGTTTACATTGGCATTATATACCTCTTAAATTAACCATTAAAAAGACATAACCGTTATATTTAATTAGCGTTTATCTGTTCGTATTTCTTAACATGTACGTGTAAAAATATGATAAGGAACATCCATAATTGGTAATATAAAAATTGTTATTTAAACCAAAAAGTTTTAAAAAAAAATCCAGATTTGAATGCAATTTTATTTTAAAAAATCACAAAAAAACTGATTTTTTTTAATATGTATAAAAAACAAGTTTGAAATTTGGTGAAAAAAATAATCCAATTCTTTTAAAAAAAATTGGTTTTGGTTAAATTAAATTAAACTGGTTTAAAATTATGAAATGTTTCTAAATTATAAATTGGTTCCGAACTAAATTGAATTGATTTAATAAATTAACCATTTTTTTGTTAAAGTGGTTTTTAAGAACTGCACTAAACCATTAATATAGTTCAGTTCAACTCAGTTCATGAATCACGTAGTAGTAACCACTTAATAACTAGTAGTAATCACATAAAAAATTAGTTATAACTAACTAATCACCGTATTAATTAACTTCTTAACCAACTAACATTTAACCAACAACACCTTCGATTGACAAATGTGAAAGCACTATAGATAATTATGCTCTTAGTTTTTATATATTAATTTTTCATCCTTTTGAGGTGGTGGCTCCCCAGAAAATTCACTAAGTCCTATAATTAAATACTTACATGCTGCCGAAAGTTTTTTTTTTTAATGTTTAATTAAAATGTGTGCCCAAGAACAAAGTACATAAATAAAGGTCGTTCCATTTGGACACAACTTTGTTGAAACAAAACTTCAAACAAACACCATAGTAAATACAGCAAGATCCAAGTTAGTTACATGGATTCCTCGTACATGAATCCCTCAGAACCCATTGAAGCTCGCATCAAAAACCTTCTTTCTCTAATGACTTTGAAAGAGAAGATTGGTCAAATGACTCAAATTGAACGTTCTGTCACCACTCCTTCCGCCATTCAAGATTTCACCATTGGGAGTGTGTACTGTGCTCCACCAAATAGTGCAACTTCTGATAAACGAGTGTCATCTGATTGGGCTGATATGGTGGACGGTTTTCAGAAGTTGGCACTAAAGTCAAGGCTAGGCATACCAATCATTTATGGTACTGATGCTGTTCATGGTAATAATAATGTCTATGGTACTACAATCTTTCCTCACAATGTTGCTCTAGGAGCTACAAGGTAAGTTAAACTCTGTTTCTATACTTTGTTGGTGGTGGTGTAAGTCCTAGAGACCAGACGGTTTCCCTTATTCTTCATTCATGGTGTACTGTGCTTGTAGAGATTCGGATTTAGTTGAAAGAATAGGAGCTGCAACTTCACTTGAACTTAGAGCAAGTGGAACTCACTTTACTTGTGCTCCTTGTGTGGCTGTAAGACATCATAACCTCTGCTACACTCACACCTCTGAAAAAAGACTTGTCAAGGCCTCTAACACCGGCATTTGTGATCACCTTTAATTTATTCATTTTTTCAAATTATTGTAGTGTCGGCGTGTCAGTGTCTGTCAGTGTCGTGTCTAATGTCCTTGTTTGTGTCTGTGCTTCATAGATCTTAACGTAACAAACTTTTCTGCTTAGCAAATAGATAAGAAGATGTATTTGAATGGATACTACAGGTCTGCAAAGATCCAAGATGGGGAAGATGCTATGAAAGTTACAGTGAAGACACTGAAATAGTCAGAAAAATGACTAGTTTAGTTTCAGGCTTGCAAGGCCAACCTCCACAAACACATCCAAGGGGATGCCCATTTGTGGCTGGGAGGTATCAATAAAACTTCCATATTCATTACAAAATTTGATGTTTTAAGAAATTTGGTTACAACCTAATAAGTACTTCAGGAACAAAATTATTGCTTGTGCCAACCATTTTGTTGGAGATGGAGGCACAGAAAAAGGCGTAAATGAGGGGAATACTGTATTATCATATCAAGACTTGGAGAGGATCCACATGAGTCCTTATGTAGATTGCATAGATCAGGGAGTTTCAAGCATTATGATCTCATATTCCAGCTGGAACGGTGTCAAACTCCACGGTCACCGTTTTCTGATAAACGATATTTTGAAAGAAAATCTAGGCTTCAAGGTACTGCAGAACATAGTTGAAGATATTTTGTATTAAAGCAATATGTTAAGACCAATGCTTCACTGTAGGGCTTTGTGATTTCTGACTGGGAGGGGATTGATGAACTGTGTCAACCTTACGGATCGGATTATCGTTATTGCATCTCCACTGCTATTAATGCTGGGATTGACATGGTACAGATCTTCAAAACCCGTAATATTTTAACATAGATTACTTGATTTTGTTTTGATTCGTAAGTTCGTGATCGTGAACACTTGCAGGTGATGGTTCCTTTAAGATATGAAAAATTCATGGAAGAGTTGATGTCTCTAGTCCAATCAGGGGAAGTGCCAATATCCAGGATTGATGACGCAGTTGAGCGGATTTTAAGAGTGAAGTTTATTGCTCAACTTTTTGAATTTCCTCTAACTGACAGGTCTTTGCTGGATGCCGTAGGATGCAAGGTAAGTGAAGTTCAGCTTGTTTATCATCTGGTACTCACTGTAAATGATAGTTTTGTTTATCCATCAAATTGATTTGACAGATACATCGAGATCTAGCACGCGAAGCAGTTCGAAAGTCCTTGGTTCTGTTGAAAAACGGAAAGGATCCGAGTAAGCCTTTTCTTCCATTGAACAAGAGCGCCAAGAGGATACTTATTGCCGGAACTCATGCTAATGATATAGGGTATCAATGTGGAGGATGGACATGTACTAAGTATGGATCTAGTGAGCAGATCACAATTGGTATGCCTTTTTTTTTTCTTTCTGTTTGTTTTTCGAGGTTGTTTCATTTATAATGTCAAGTGTGCGTAAAAGTCTCACATCGAATAAATAAATGTTTTTTTTTCTTCTTATTATTGTGTTGTTAACTTGTTACAATTTCAGGCACAACTATCTTGGACGCTGTTAAGGAAGCTGTGGTACATGAAACAGAAGTTATATATGAAAAGTTCCCATCAACAGAATTCATAGAATGTAATGAATTTGCTTTTGCTATTGTTGCTATTGGCGAAGCTCCTTACGCCGAGTGCGGAGGTGATAATTCAGAACTTGTAATCCCATTTAATGGAGCTGGAATTGTGGACTTAGTTTCTGATAAAATTCCAACACTTGTGATTTTGATATCCGGAAGACCTTTGGTCTTGGAACAAAGTTTTTTGGAAAAGATAGAAGCCCTTGTTGCGGCATGGTTGCCCGGTACCGAAGGAAAGGGGATCACAGATGTTATATTTGGAGATCATGACTTTGAGGGCAAGCTACCAATGACTTGGTTCAGAAGAGTTGAACAGCTTGATCAACCTGTTGAGGGAGTGAACTCATGTGATGACCCCTTATTCCCTCTTGGTTATGGACTAGCTTATAGTAAGAGTTCACATGATTAAATACTTGAGTTCCAAAGGCTTTGGTTTAGGATTCAATGTGAGGAGATTGTGAACAATCCATGCATGTATGGTACAATTGGTTGACCTTTTAGAATTTTTATGTCTATGACACTTGCTTTTATGAAATTAGGTCAATTGAATAAAGTTGTATGCATTTAGGGGTATTTTTTGAAGATGGCTTTAACAGCACATATGAATTAGATTGGTTTATTTTGAATAAATAAATAAATAAATGACAAACAATTAAAACGACAACCACCTTCATTTAATAGGTGATTTTGTGAAAAGGAATCTAATCTGACACGATTTTATTAATGTAATTATTGATTTTCTTAGTGTTAGACGATGGCTATGGATCTAGAAGCGGGATTGAATAGATCCCAAGAGATTTACACGCAAATGGTTACCAAAAATTCGGTTTTAAAAAGTTTAAGCGGAAGCAACCACCGAATCGCTCGTCTACAACGAACCTCTACTAAAAGGATCGGATATGCACGGCAATATTAAAAATGGAATACGGATGAGAAAAATTTAGCTCGATTCACACAATTAAACACGCAATCAACACAGTTTATTTGCTTGTTGTTTTAATCCAAATCAATGAGGTGAATCGATAAACAATTTAAAGGCAAATGCGTTCGAATTTGCTTTGAAACAAAATATAAAACACTTGGTGTGCGCAAACACACTAAGTGCAGAATTTCAATGGAATGTAATGATAAGCTGCTCCAAAATACAATTCAAGGAATTGTATCAATTTAATAAAACAGTTTTTCAGCTCAAAATTACACTACGTTAGAAATTCTGATAAATTGCGACTTCGCAACTTCGAAAAACAGAAATGTAAAAGAGTTAAGGGAGAGAGAGAACAAACGAGATTTGATTAGGCAGTTCCCCAATCGTCCTCGCTTTGGGTACCTCTGCCCCCAATTTCACAAATGGAATTGATATATATATATATATATATATATATATATATATTTCTGTTGCAAATTGTTTAATACAAGAGAAGAACAATGAACACCCAAACTCTCAAACGTCTTTGATCGTTGATGCAGAGCCTTCTCTCCCCTTGATCCAAGATAGATCAAGTGCTTCGAATATGGTTGATCCAATTACCGTCTTACGCTACTTGATTGCAAGAAACCTTTTTCTTCAATCCTTTTCACTCGATCAATTGTGATCTACCAAAGATTCGAACCCAAACCTCTCTTCTATGATCCTCCGATTACAGCTACTAAACCGAACGATTTCTCAAATCTTCGGTTACCTTCGCCCGGCTGAATCCCTGTAGAACGAAACGGTTTGTGCAAAAACCCCCCAAAATCTACCCGATTCTTGGAGGACAAAACCCACTGGTTTTATTCAATAAACACCTGCCAAGCTCTCAACCCAGAAAATGAAGATCACACATCCTAAATTCTGAACGTTATCACTTCGATCAATGGCCGACACAAACAAAGATGATTATGTGTGATTGTTTGTTTACTCAATGAAGAAGATGAAGATGAAGAAAAAATGGCATATATTTTCACGTTTCTTGTTGTTTTGAATAATGAGATGACCAGACTATTTATAGAGAATGAATTGACCCATTAAAAGTTATAACATAAATAACAGAAAAAATTTAAGTGAAAAATGCAGTTCAGGTGCGTGTAGGTCGACTCATACTTTAATGAGGGTCGGCGTGCGCTGACCCGTAGAAAGTACTGTGAAAATTTGACCAGTGTGCGTCGACCCAAAGTCATCATGCGTCGACGCATGAATGCAATTTCTGCATTCCCAGAATCATACGCTTTCCCGGTTATTTCACAAGTCTTGCAGTAGTAAGCATGCGTCGACTCATGCATGTGATAGGTAAGCGCATAACCTGTATTTTTACATAAAATGCATTTTTCTACACATTCTAACTGACTAAGACCCAGACAAACATACTAGACACCAGTATAATGATCATGCATATGTATTTATGGATAAGACAAAGTCCTATATGTCTAGACACACGAACAACAATGACTAGATGCAATTTGCCCGACAAGTGAAGTGATACCGCTCAAATTACAATCTAATACTTAGCATATTTGTTGACATCATTAAAACGAAATAGATGAAAGACCTTAGCCCTCACATACTCCCCCTTTTTTATGATGGCAACACTGATTTAGCTTTCACGTGATTTGTAATTTGTGAACGAACAAGCTCCCCCTGTCTTTAACGCTTGATTAATTTCCTGCTAATTTTCTGCTTGCTATCCTTCTCCCCCTTTGTCAACATCAAAAATAAGAGAAGAAGGTGGTCAAAATAATACTATAACACGTAAGTATTCATCACATATTTGCAGCACAGCAACATTAACACGCATCCACATATGATACAGTTAATGTAAGATTGGAAACGGATAAATACGAAACATAAAACGCAAAGACAATTCATTCCATACGTAAGAAATCCATAACAAACTGAAGCAAAAGTCAAAGTTAAACAATAGGATAAAACATGCAAACCAAATGACAAGACATAAATGCAGAACACAAATAATATGATGCCCTAATCTCTATGGTCTCCTCCCCCTATATGGATGACCTCTTCCCCCATAGTATTGGCCTAGTGGTGGAAAATCCTCTAGGTGCAGGTTGAGTTCGATCAGGGTGCGATTTAGAGTACCAAGACTGTTGGCAAGATTCAGATTCTGTTGAGTCAAATTATCGTCCATTTGGTTGAAGCGAGTCATAGACGCGTCAGCAAACCTGTTGAAGTTAGAGATGTGAGCTGAGACTTGGTTGGATAAGTTTGTGAACCGTTTTTCCTGAGCATTGTAGCGAGTTTCTTGCAATGCTTGGAATTCTTGCTGTTGAAGATTCATTTGGTGCAACGTTTCCATAATCTCTTCAGAAGCCTGGAAATCATGTTGAGACTGTGGAGTTGGAGGAGCAGAGTATTCAGGTTGCTGCCACTCGTATTCCTCACCATAGGATGGAGGAACATATGCGTTTCCAAGAGCAGTCCAGCAATTTTGTTGCCAATTTCCCCAGCCCTGACTATCAGAATTGTCTTCCGGTTGATAACCCATCCATGTTGCGTTGTCTTCCTCTTGCATAACCATATCCGCATCATTAACGTCTTGATGATCACCATCATGTACGTCCTCATCATCATTTCCATCATAATGAATAGGTTCTTCAGGTTCAGGTTGAAAGGGATGAGTGGATCTGGATCGATACTTAAATTCCTTCGTAACTGAATCCCAATTGTAACCCATCATAGTGAGGGTTTTGGGCTGAAATTGTTGTTCAGATGTAATCTCAATGTAAGGAATGAAATTCTGGTATCAGACGTGTGATGTTAAGGTGCGATGTCACAACAACACACTCTGCACAATGGACAGCAATAACAGTAACAAATTAACACAAGGAATTGTTCACCCAGTTCGGTCTAACTACCTACGTCTGGGGGCTACCAAGCCAGGGATGAATTTCACTACTTATAGAATTAAATTACAGACTCAACAACCCAGTTGACAATCTCCTAATCTTAATTCCTACTAGTGACTTTCTACCTAAGAAACCACTTAGATATGAGAACACTACTCAATCCCTAAAACCACTCAAAGAACAACCACTTTGAGAAACCTTGATCTTGCTTCCTAGCTTCGATCAAGTCACACAACTCTCTTTGCTTCACAGCTTTAGAGAGGACAGATCACCAATTCACACTTGAATGGTTTACTCACAATTCGTACAAATATCTAAGACACTCAGCCTCTGCTCTTGATCTTCAATCTGTACTTTTTCCTTTGGTCTTGTGCGCTTTATATAGCATCCTGAATTGGGCTTGGACTTGTCACAATATTTGATCAGATTTGTTAATTAAAACTGAATCTTCAAAACAGATTTTATCCCCAAAATCTTTTTAAATCTTCAACCTTTTAATTCTCCAACAGACCTGCAATCAAATCTCTCATGTAACAGAAAATATTTATCCCAAGATATTCTCATCCAATGAGTCAACCACTCTCCACAATTCCAGCTAACACGCGTGCCCTAATAACAACAAGCCCATGCTGTTATCAGTTCTGCAGATCTAATGTCACAACATCGCCATGTGACATCAGACATCCACTTAAACAACTTAACACAGCCCAGTGTTAAGCACAATGTTGTGACATCAAGCCCATGACATCAAACATTGTTAACCTTCACAACACCATGACATCAACATTGAACACCTTGTTGTTTTACCAAAATTCCAGCCAATCCAGGAACTTACAATCTCCCCCTTTGGCTAATTTTGGCTAAAACACCCTCTGAACCCTCAGAGTCTTCAGCAGCGGAAAATCTTCAGTAATTTGAAATCTTCATCAGCAGCAGTTTGACAATCTTCATAGTCTTCATCACTTGAGCTGCTGCAGCACCATCTTCATTATTGCCAACAGCCAATTGGTGCTCCCCCTCAAAAACATGAACCAGCATCACAACTGTTCAGTAGCTCACAATGTGTAGCACTTCTCCCCCTTGATGTCTGCTTGGTTGCACTCTTCAAATGCTATGATATCTTCACTAGCAGCTCAGTCTAAACTCCCCCTCAATAACTGCACTTCTGCATCACAACTAGCAGCAGCACTCCTTGTCATTGCAGCACCTCTTGCATCTTGACTGACTCTTGACTATTTCTCCCCTTTTTTAGCCACAATTGGACAAAACCATAAGTCCTATGACACCCTGTACAAAACCATACTTCTTCTGTCAGCAATATCCACATTTTGAAGATCCAGACATATTCTTCATCCATCCAGTTACGAAGGCTTCACACAATCATCCACAAGATCTGAAGCACGCAATCTTCTTAATAAATGCACCTTTGCTGCAAAATCCATAGACAAGTACTCCCCCTGTCATGATTAACAAATGCTCTAGATGGAGATGAACATTTGAGCACATTTTCTGAGTACATGCATTTTGGTACCACTGTCCCTTTCTCCAAAGGCTATCATACAATTCATCTTCACCATCCAAGGCAAACCTTCTACTTCATCATTCTCCCGTATGACTATGTAGATGCTCCTTAGATATAATGTAAGCACTAAGCTTCAGATCCAGAACAAAGACATCCTTCACCAAGGATACTCTTGACACTCTTGACACCAGGGTATTACATATGCTTAACTACTGGATTTACTATCAGCAAAATAATCCAAACTCAACACTGTGTCACAAACTCCACAAATTCTCAGCTTATTTATAAGCTTTACTGAGATCCAGTCTCTTCAAGAGATCATAATTCCTCTATCCTTACATCCACCAGTAGTTGTTGAAACTGGTGAAGTCTTCAAAGACAGTAGTCATGCTTTGCCAGAACAAACTACTAAACACATGACCATAATCTCCACCTCTTCTGACCAAAAATGCTAGAGCATCCAACTCCACATGTCCAATCTTAATCATCTTCCAGATATAACCACCAGCAAACATGATGTTATAATATCATTTGGGACATCAGCTTCTTATCACCATTCAAAGGACTCATTGCACAAAGAAGTCCTTCAAGAAGCTCCCAATAAAACACAGTCAGAGCAACTTATTCATACACACCTGAATACCATAAGTTCCCACACCCTCTATGAACCATATCCTAGCAAACTCAATCATATCCAGAGTATCTATACCAAATTCTTTTTCCAGAACATACTTCCACCATTTTATGAAAAGCACATGAATGTTATCTAGTAGGGCCTTTTGAATTTTCTCAGAAGTTCTAACAACAACGGCTTCCTTCATTTGAGAGATATCCTGGACATTATCATCAGACTTATCTCTGATCTTCCTATTTCTAGAAGAGATAAACACTTTACTCCTGGATTTTGTAGTACCATCCACATAGATCTTCTGCTTATCAGTTCTCATCTTTGGAGGTGACTCAATAGCTTTCCTCTTCCTTGATTTCAGTCGTTTAGCAACCCCAGGAACCACTTTTGCAATTAGTTCATCATCAGATCTAACATTTGCATCTTCCAACCTAAGGATTGTCAACTTGTGAAATTTTTCTTCTGAACTATAGGAGTCATTAGTCAGGTTGTCATCTTTCTTGGCCTTGCAAGTATTCAGCTCCCAACACTTCTTAAGGTCACAGCTTTTGATCCTTCCATCAGCATTGTTGACTCCTTCATCTTGCTCACACAACTGACTACTCAAGTTGGCTTTTAACACATCATCCAACTTAGGAGTAACAGCACCATAAGTCATTAACCCAGATTGACTTTTCACCATACTTTCACACTTGATGTCACCATCTGATATTACAGCATCATCACTAGATAAGTTGTCCACTTGAGGTATCCACTGATAGCAATTATCTTTGGATCTTACTCCCTTCATCACTACCTCATTCTGCTCCTCAGCTACCACACATTCATCTTTGGTGTAGCTTACCTTGTAACCTTCATCACAAAGTTGACTTATGCTAATTAAATTAGCACTCAACCCTTGAACAATGAGCACATTATCAAGAGTAAGACCATCATGATTCTTCACTCTTCCAATTCCTTCTACTACTCCTTTTTCACCATTTCCAAAAATAACATCATTTGCATGGCAAAGATTGAACTCTACCAAATGCTTCTTGGATCCAGTCATGTGCTTTGAACATCCACTGTCAAAGTACCATGCATCCATAGCAAAATGTCCATCTGATGTGTGAGCCAATAGCCATGTGACCTGAGCTTTAGGAACCCATTGTTTTACTACTTTGGGCCTGACCTCCTTCTGTCTGGGTTGAGGAGCATATTGTGGATAACCATGCAGTTTAAAACACGAGTACTGCATATGTCCAAACCTTCCACAGTAGGAGCATCTAACTCTGTCATCTCTAAAGTGGTTAAACCTTCTGCCACCATGATGATGATGTTGTTGGTGCTGCCATCCATAGTGTTGATTTCTTCTTCTATGATAAGGTTGTTGTCTTCTACTACCATAGTTTGACTGTCTTTTATGGTAAGGATACTGTCTTTTGAACTGTCTCTTATGGTGATGAGGATTTCTTCTTCCATAGTAATGAGGCACAGCATTGTTGTATCCATATTCATACATGTTCCCCTGATGTTGATGAACCATGTTCTGATTGAACCTAGCAGCCTTCATGCTCTTGTGATATTGAGGTGGCATATACTGACTAGCTCCTTGAGACTGCACCTTCTTCTGATGATGAGCATTCTTCTTCTTAACATTCTGAGGTTGTGGATGAGTAACCTTCTTAGGTGTAGAATCATGTCTCTTTGTTTGATGCTGAGACATTGGTTGAGACATCTTTTTCTTGGTTCCTGAAGTGCTTGCTTCAGCAGATACTTTTTCTCAACCACAAATCCTAATCCAGTCTTGTCTCCAGCTACCCTTTCTGTCTGAAGGATCTTATCAAGTGTGTCTGTACCACTGTTCAACATCCTAACAGATTTGGTCATATGATCAAGATGAGCTTTGACCAATAAGACTTCATTTTCAAGATCAGTCTTTTCATTCTCTAGCTGAGCAATCTGTTGCTTGTGGCACTTGTTTTCTTGACAAATCTCAGCACTCTTTAAACACAGCTCTTGATATGTGGATGCCAACTCCTCATAAGTTACTTCTCCATCACTAGAATCATCATCAGAAACAACAGCTCATGTTAAAGCTCTCACGTGCTTTGCTGACTCGCCTTCACTTTCACTATCAGAGTCAGACCAGGAAACTGTCATGCCCTTCTTCTGCTTTTTCAAGAAGGTGGGACATTCTTTCTTGACATGTCCATACCCTTCGCACTCAAAGCACTGCACTCCTTTATCTTGGGCAGTTTTCTCTTCATCCTTCTGCTGGTGTCAGAAGTCATGTTCTTGACATTAGGCCTGGAGTTATTATTCATTCTCTTGAATACTTTGGTGAACTGTCTTCCCAACATCACTATGGCCTGAGAAAGATCCTCCTGGGATTCAGAACTCTTTCCTTTATCTTCTTCATTATTTGACACCAGGGCTATACTCTTTGGCTTCTTTTCTGGTTCTTCCTCATTCAACCCAAGCTCAAAGGTTTGAAGAGATCCAATGAGCTCATCTACTCTCATCTTGCTGATGTCTTGTGATTCTTCAATGGCAGTAACCTTCATCTTATATCTCTTAGGAAGGGACCTAAGGATTTTCCTTACAAGCTTTTCTTCTGACATCTTTTCTCCCAGAGCACTGGAGGCATTTGACAGCTCAAGAATACTCATGTAGAAGTCATGGATAGTCTCATCTTCCTTCATCTTCAAGCTTTCAAACTTAGATGTTAGAAGCTGAAGTCTTGACATCTTAACTCTAGATGTACCTTCATGAGTAGCCTTCAAAATATCCCATGCAACCTTAGCAGCTTCACATGAGTTGATCAACCTGAATATGTTCTTGTCAACTCCATTGAAGATAGCATTTAGGGCTTTTGAATTTCCAAGGGCAAGCTCATCTTCTTCCTTAGTCCATTCTTCTTCAGGTTTCAGCCTTGAGGTGCCTTCTTTATCTTTGCCAGCATCATCTTTTTCAAACACAACAGGTGCTTTCCACTCTTTAACAATGGCCTTTCATGCCCTGCTGTCCAAGGATTTCAAAAACGTGATCATCCTTGGCTTCCAATAATCATAATTCGAGCCATCCAAAATAGGGGGTCTGTTGACAAATCCTCCAACTTCTTTGTCCATCTTTACACCAGAAAGTACCTTCCCTAGATCTCACCCAGAGACAGACAGGATGCCTGCTCTGATACCAATTGAAATTCTGGTATCAGACGTGTGATGTTAAGGTGCGATGTCACAACAACACACTCTGCACAATGGACAGCAATAACAGTAACAAATTAACACAAGGAATTATTCACCCAGTTCGGTCTAACTACCTACGTCTGGGGGCTACCAAGCCAGGGATGAATTTCACTACTTGTAGAATTAAATTACAGACTCAACAACCCAGTTGACAATCTCCTAATCTTAATTCCTACTAGTGACTTTCTACCTAAGAAACCACTTAGATATGAGAACACTACTCAATCCCTAAAACCACTCAAAGAACAACATCTTTGAGAAACCTTGATCTTGCTTCCTAGCTTCGATCAAGTCACACAACTCTCTTTGCTTCACAGCTTTAGAGAGGACAGATCACCAATTCACACTTGAATGGTTTACTCACAATTCGTACAAATATCTAAGACACTCAGCCTCTGCTCTTGATCTTCAATCTATGCCTTTTCCTTTGGTCTTGTGCGCTTTATATAGCATCCTGAATTGGGCTTGGACTTGTCACAATATTTGATCAGATTTGTTAATTAAAACTGAATCTTCAAAACAGATTTTATCCCCAAAATCTTTTTAAATCTTCAACCTTTTAATTCTCCAACAGACCTGCAATCAAATCTCCCATGTAACAGAAAATATCTATCCCAAGATATTCTCATCCTATGAGTCAACCACTCTCCACAATTCCAGCTAACACGTGTGCCCTAATAACAACAAGCCCATGCTGTTATCAGTTCTGCATATCTAATGTCACAACATCGCCATGTGACATCAGACATCCACTTAAACAACTTAACACAGCCCAGTGTTAAGCACAATGTTGTAACATCAAGCCCATGACATCAAACATTGTTAACCTTCACAACACCATGACATCAACATTGAACACCTTGTTGTTTTACCAAAATTCCAGCCAATCTAGGAACTTACAAGGAATATTTGGAACCAAAATGCCAGCCTTGTTCAAAATGTTCTGAATGCACGAAGCATAACCGAGAGCCAGAAGTTTGTGCGAGCTGCGGGTAACGAACATCCGATATCCAAAATAGTATGGTTAGTTGATCTTGATGTGATTCTTCAGAATATACATGAGGTGAACCTCTGCCTGCTCAACTCTTGAGTAACTGCCTTTCTTAGGCCTCAAAATACTAGCAACAATCCATTGGAGAATACGGTCTTCAAATTTCAAATGACCGGTAGTAACATTTTTCGGAAAAAATCCACTTGCCACAATATCGTCCGGATATGGTTCCCGTAACATAGAGTTCAGAGCGGTCTTAAACTCATAGTTCTGAACAAATGTTTTATCAGTCACTTTGGGAAGATTTTCATTTGTGTCCAAACTGAACAAAGTCGACCACAAATCATTGTTCACATCATAAAGTGCATTATTCATAGAAAACTTAAACTCAGCCCCCTTGAATTTACCCAAAATTCCACATTAAAACAATTTGACCAAATCACTATTATACTTATCATCACATTCCAGGAACTCACCAAGATTCTGAGCATTTAGCATTTCAGTTATCTCAGGAATGTGATAATCTTCACCCATCAACACATAGAAACCATGTTGTGGTATAACAGCACGACAACTAAACAATGTCTCATAAGGCTTAGACAATTCATTAGAGATTAAAGAGTTAATTATTACCGGTTGTGAAGAAGTTCCGGCAGATGAAGCTCTGGTTGTTCTTTTACCGGTTGTTCGTCTGGAAGCCATTTTTTATGAAGGTTTGAAGAAGATGAACAGTGCACAGTGGTAGAGGAGATGATGAACAGTGCGGGAAAGTAGAGAGGATGATGAACAGCCGTCAGAAACCCTTGTTGTTGAAACCTTGAGGATTCACTCTTTGTGGGTTTTTGATTTTTAGGGATTTAAGTGAGGTTTTGATGGAGATTAATGGGTATTGATGAAGTTTAATGGAAGAAATAGAGAGAGGGAGACCATAAAATCTGATATGAGTACATGCAATGAACAATATTGTAAGAGTTATGCAGATATGTAGTGGGAATAGGTAACACTAGGTCGGTGCACGCATCCCAATTAAAGCAGGAAGTCTGAACGTAACAGTCATGCGTCGACCTATGTACAGGGTGCATCGACGCACAAGTACTCGAACTGAAGAAATTAAAAACAATTAAGGATGCGCCGACGGCAGGTTATCTTGCGCTAATCCGCTTGTTTCCTTTAGTCAATGCATCAGTTTATGAGTCGACCCATGATAGGGTCCGGTCGATGCATGCAAGGAAAACAAGAAGAAAAAATTGAAATTTTGCAAATATAAGTTCCAAAGGGATAAATAAACAGGCACACACATAGAACAAACATCCACATGAACAATATGTGCTCAAAATTGCAATAACCATCAAGTTTAAGGTACTTAACATGGCACAAAAAAAATGTTAAACATCTATAAATCGGAACGATATTACCTTGATCATCATGACGATAAGAGCCCTCACATATAGCTAAACATCTCTTTGCATTGTTAGTTAAGCAAATAAACAAGCATGTATATATGTGAAGATCACTATTTTAAAGGATTTACTAAACACGATCCGAGATATCGAGAATGCCAAGTTCCCTACGGATGTGAAAGAAAGGCTCTGTAGCTAATGGTTTTGTAAAAATATCAGCAAGTTGATTTTTAGTGTCAACGTGCTCAAAAATCACATCACCTTTCTCCACACGATCCCTAAGAAAATGATGGCGTATTTCAATATGCTTGGTGCGTGAATGCAGTACGGGGTTCTTAGTTAGATTAATCAAACTAGTGTTATCGCACAAAATTAGAATACGCTCAAGTTTTAAATTGAAATCAAGCAATTGTTGTTTAAGCCATAAGACTTGAGCACAACAACTACCGGCGGCAACGTATTCCGCCTCAGCTGTTGACAAAGCAGCGGAAACTTGTTTCTTGCTATGCCAACTCACCAAAGAATTTGCGAAAAAGTGACAAGTGCCACTAGTACTTTCCTATCCAATTTGCACCCAGCAAAGTCGGAATCGGAATAACCAACTAAGGAACAAACACTACCCTTGGAATACCAAAGTCCATACTTCGGAGTACCGGAGAGGTACTGAAGAATGCGCTTAACAACTTTCAAATGGGATTCCTTATGACATGCTTGATACCTCGCACACATGCAAACACTAAACATAATGTCGGGTCGTGATGCGGTAAGATAAAGAAGGGATCCTATCATACCTCGATACCTTTTTACCTCAACGTCTTTACCTTTTTCGTCACGATCAAGATTGACACTTATAGGTATAGGAGTGTCTATTGCTTTGCAGTTCAACATATCAAAACGTTTAAGTAACTCAAGACAATATTTCGTTTGACTCACGAATGTGCCCTCTTCGAGTTATTTGATTTGCAATCCGAGAAAATAGTTGAGCTCCCCCATCATGCTCATTTCAAACTCCCCCTGCATCAAACTAAAAAACTCCTTGACCAAGGTCATGTTAGTAGACCCAAAAATAATATCGTCAACATAAATTTGTACCAAAATTAAGTGTTTTCCTTGACGTTTAATAAAGAGGGTTGTGTCAACCTTGCCTTTTGAATACCCTTGATCAAGTAAAAATTTTCTTAGACATTCATACCAAGCCCTAGGGGCTTGTTTAAGTCCGTACAAAGCACGTTTAAGTTTATAGACATGATCAGGATGTTCATGAGACTCAAAACCCGGAGGTTGGGCAACATAAACCTCTTCATTTATATATCCGTTAAAGAAAGCACTCTTAACATCCATTTGGAATAATTTAAAGTTCTTGGTGCACGCATAAGCAAGTAAAAGGCGTATAGCCTCGAGTCGGGCAACCGGAGCATAAGTTTCCTCATAGTCGATTCCTTCCTCTTGGTTATAGCCTTGTGCTACAAGCCGCGCTTTGTTACGTGTTATTACTCCATTTTCATCAAGCTTATTCCTAAACACCCATCGGGTGCCAATTACTCGATGACCTCGCGGAGGGGGGACAAGGTCCCAAACCTCATTTCTCCTGAATTTATTTAGTTTATCTTGCATTGATAAAAACCAATGCTCATCGAGTAACGCCTCCTTTGCGTTTTTAGGTTCTACTTGTGACACAAAAGCGGAGTAATAGCAAAAATTACTAAGTTTAGAGCGAGTAGTTACTCCCTTAGAAATATCACCAAGTATGTTGTCAATTGGATGGTCTTTAGAAGACTTCCAAGCTGGAGGAAGTTCATCTTCATTTGAGTGATGATCATCCTCACTTTTCAATGGTTGGTGATCCTTTTCCTCCTCAATACGCACTGCTTCAGGCTGATCAGTTCCCTTATCAGTGTCCTTGAGTATGTCTTTAGTAGGTACACTTGCACCATGAAAAGAACTACCTTCTCCGACATTTCTCGGATAAGATTCATCAAAAGTAACATGAACTGACTCTTCAACTATACGTAACCTTTTATTATATACTCTATAAGCTTTACTTGATTGAGAGTATCCAAGAAAAATACCCTCGTCAGCTTTGGAATCGAACTTGCCAAGATTCTCTTTTCCATTGCTTAACACGAAGCATTTGCAACCAAATACATGAAGGTAAGAGATATTTGGCCTACACCCTTTTAAAAGCTCATACGGTGTCTTGTTTAGAATAGGACGGATGAGCACCCTATTTAAAACGTAACAAGCTGTACTTATGGCGTCGACCCAAAAGTATTTTGGTATTCCACTTTCATTGATCATAGTCCTTCCGAGTTCTTCCAACACTCTATTTTTACGTTCCACCACCCCATTTTGTTGCGGGGTACGTGGTGCGGAAAAATTATGATTAATTCCGTTGGATTCACAAAATGCCTCAAACAAATGATTTTCGAACTCACCCCCATGGTCACTTCTAATTGACACAATGTTCGTGTTTAACTTGTTTTGAGATAACTTAGCAAATTTTTCAAAAGATGAAAAAGTATCACTCTTGTTTGCTAAGAAAATAGTCCAGCAAAACCTAGAGAAGTCATGACTATTACAAAACCATAGTAGTTACCACCTAGGCTTTTAACCCTAGATGGTCCAAATAGGTCCATATGGAGAAGCTCAAGCGGTCTCATAGTTGAAACTACGTTTTTGGATTTAAAAAAGATCCTTGTTTGCTTCCCCATTTGACAAGCATCACAAAGATGATCCTTTGTGAATTTGATTTTAGGAAAACCGATGACTAGGTCTTTAGAAACTATTTTATTAAGCAAATCAAAGTTGATATGCGCCAACCGTCTATGCCACAACCATGAGTCTTCACTCATAGTGACTAGACACTTGTCGCCATTCAACGATACCTCGTTCAAGTCTAGCATATAGACGTTGTTCACTCTCACACCCTTAAACACATCATTTTTGTCACTGTCTTCAATTATGCAACAATCTTTTGAAAATGATACTTTATAATTTTTGTCGCATAGTTGATTAATGCTTAAAAGGTTGTGTCTAAGGCCCTCCACAAGAAGCACATCAGAGATAGTAGTAGATGAGGGGTTACCTACACTACCTTTGCCAAGAATCTGTCCCTTGTTGTTGTCTCCGTAGGTGACAAACCCCTTTTTCTTCGCCACAAAGTCGATGAAAAGAGATATGTCTCCGGTCATATGTCTTGAGCAACCACTATCTAGAACCCATCTTCCTTCGGTGGTCTCAAGACTTTGTACCTACAAAACAATCAAGGGAGAGTAGGTACCCAATTCTTATTGGGTCCTTTGTGGTAAGTGAAACCAAGATTGCCTTTGGGCAACCATTGATAAATGTCGTTTGGAACAAGAAATCTTCTAAAACGACACTTAGCAATAGTATGACCCGGCTTGCAACAATATAAGCAATCACGATTCATTTGGAGATTACTTTTACTATCACTTTCTCGAATCACAAACGTGTATTTTTGATATGGGTTATTCATTGTTTCACGAAAATGTGATCGATCAATAACAAACGTAATTTTAGGCTTAAGAGCCTTGTCTAACTTGGCTTTGAGGGTTCTCACCTCTCTTTGCCAAATATGACAAGTATCACAACCCCAATTGAACCACAGAGACTTATTCTCATCAATCTTAGTTTTTGATACATCCACCATGAAGTCTTTAAGAGCTTCCAATTCCTTCTCGGAATCGAAAACCTTTTTCTCCAAATAGGAAAAAATCTTTTTATTCGAAGCTAAGCGTTGAAATGCTTCCTTAGCTTCGTGGTGCAATGTATCAAAAGCTCTTTTCAATTCAGCATGAGACATATTATGAGAATTTTCATATTTAGAGTGCTTTACCTCCTTTTTCTTGCTTCGTTGGGCCATAAGGCATAGATTTACGGACTCGCTTTCGTCACTTGAGCTACTCCCTTTTTCGGACTCACTATCGCTTTCCCGAGCGATGTAAGCTCGTCTTGACTTATTTGACTTCTTATTGTGACGACCTTTGTCCTTGTCTTTGTCCTTCTTAAGCAATGGACAATCCGGCTTGTAGTGCCCGGATTTCCCACAATTGAAACAAGATCCTTTGGTTTTGCTACTCTTGTTACTTTCGTTTCTAGATTTCTTTCTAAACTTGACAAGATTTTTATCCGAGTGTTGGACCTCATTTTTCCGAATATACCTATTGTATCTCTTCACAAATAGGCCCATGTCTTCACCGGATTCACCATCTTCGTCGTTGTCAGTTTCACTATCACTATGCTCTTGGTGTGTGGACTTAGAACAAGAAGCCTTAAGAGCGATCGACTTCTTTTCCATATCTTTGGTGTTCTTCTTCTTTATGCTTTTTTCATGCTTTTCCAAGCCAATGAGCACTTGCTCATGCTCATCGAGTTTACCAAAAAGTGTTGTGAGGTCTAATTTGGCTAGATTGTTGGCCTCCTTAATTGCGGTGACCTTCGGTTGCCATTCCCTATTAAGACATCTCGGAATTTTGTTAGTAGCAACCTCATTTGGAATTGGCTTACTAAGCACATGCAGTTTGTATGCAACACTTCTTATTTTCTGTATATGTTTCCTGAGTGTGAGCGTTGATCAATGAGTTACAATGATGTTTTTCATAAATCAATAAATAATATATTCATATCATAGTATAAAATAAATGATATGCTTAGTTGACAAATGTGTAATTTGTAAAGGCTTCAGACAATTTTTCGTTTCTAGTACAAAGGTATAATATATGATTTTGATCACTTTGTTCATTCTTGAGAAGAAATTTGCATTTCTTATATTGCAGATCTGATTTATCTCATTCACGATAATCTTGCAAGTACAGAAAACTAGATCTCCCTAGCGATCCATATATATATATATATATATATATATATATATATATATATATATATTAGCACTTCAATTTCTTTTTGATAGAAAATCGAAAGTTGAAATTTGCATTTCTTATATTGCAGATCTGATTTATCTCATTCACGATAATCTTGCAAGTACAGAAAACTAGATCTCCCTAGCGATCCATATATATATATATATATACATATATTAGCACTTCAATTTCTTTTTGATAGAAAATCGAAAGTTGAAATTGAAATAGCTGTATAATACCAAGATGAGAAAGATTTCATTATGCCATAATAAAGATTTCATTATGCCATAATTAAGTATCATGCTTAGTGGGAGATTGTTGAAGTAAGCCTTAATATCTAATAATATTGGTTGTGTTTTTGCTTTTGTATCATTACCTTTATATATATATATATATATATATATATATATATATATATATATATATATATATATATATATATATATATATATATATATATATATATATATATATATATATATATATATATATATATATAATATTTATGTTGTTATTTGTATATGACATAATAAAGTCCTTAAAAAATGAAAGTTGTTAACATGATAAAAGACACCAATAATAACTGGATTGAAGACGAAGTCATCATCAGGGCCTTATTTCATGATCACTTCAAAAAGCTCTTCACTACTGATATTAAGATCACTCCCTAGTTTCAAACTACTCAAAAGTTTTCTACTCTTAGTAATGATGTTATCAACTCGGAATGCGACGAGGGCTGGCAACAACAAACAGAATATTCTGCATATTGATACTGATGTCAGGAGAATTGAAGGAGTTATAGAGGTTAAGGAATGCATAAAAAACTTTTTCGAAAAAAGTTATAAAGAGGATTTTGTGAACATGCCCCTGCTCCCTGGTATTGAATTCAAAAAATTGAGTGTCGAAGACAATCGTATATTGGAGGATCCTTTTTCTCTTGATGAATTGAATAAATCTATATGGGATTGCGATGGAGATAAAACTCCAGGACCTGAAGGCTTCGCTTTAGAGTTTTTCAAACAAAATTGGGAGATTGTGAAGTCAGATCTTATGCTTTTTCTTAATGATTTTTATTTTTTAGGTACCCTTCCTAAGGCGTTCTCAGCTTCGTTTATTATCTCTTTCCTAAGGTGGAGATACCTCAAACCTTGGGTGAATATCATCCGATTTTTCTTATCTCAAGCTCTTAAAAAATTCTGTCCAAGATTCTGGCGAGTAGATTAAAGAAGGTGATTGGCAAAGTTATCTTTCACACTCAAACAAGTTTCATTCCTGGCCGTCAAATCTTTGATGGGATAGTCGTGGTTAATTAACTCATTGATTACGCAAGCAGATTCAAGAAGGAGGATCTGATATTGAAAGTGGATTTTGAAAAAGCTTTCGACTGTGTTTCTTGGAATTTCCTTCGTTATATTCTCAGAAGACTTGGGTTCGGATCTAGATGGAGGACTGCATCTTCAACACTTATTTCTCTGTTCTCGTTAAAGGTAGCCCAACCGCGGATTTTGTTGGATCAAAGGGTCTTAGACAAGGCAACCCTTTATCTCTGTTTCTCTTTGTTATTGTGGGTGTGGGTTTGGCCGACTTAGTTTCTAAGGCTTCAGAGAAGGGCTTGTTTAAGGGATTGAAGTGTGGTAATGTTTGTGAATATAACATTCTTCAATTCACGGACAATACGATTTTAACAGGAGAGCGCAATTGGCAGAATCTCTAGACCTTAAAGGCTATCTTTTGGGGATTTGAATTGGTTTTCGGATTGAAGGTGAATTTCTTTAAAAACAAGATTTATGGCATTAATATATCTTACTCTTTTCTTGAAGCAAGTGTTGATTTTCTTAGTCGTGTGCTGCCAAAATCCCTTTCAAGTTCCTCGGTATAACGGTTGGCTCGAATCCTATAAGGGTCTCTTTGTGGCCTGGAGTTATTGATTTTTTGAAGTCCAAGCTCTCTTCATGGAAAGGCAAACTTCTCTCCATCGACAGTTGGATCACGCTTCTTAATTCTATTCTTAATAGTATACCCATCTATATGCTATCTTTTTACAAAGCACCTAAAGGGGTGTTGAAATCTATCATCTCCATTCAATCGAGATTCTTTTAGCAAGGTGAGACTGATAAGAAGGGGATTGTCTGGGTTAGTTTGAAAACTGTTTGCAAATCGAAAGAAGGAGGTGGTTTGGGTGTAAAAGACATTTCAATAGTCAATGAGGCTCTTTTATCTAAATGGAAATGGAGGTTCATTCATGAGCGGGAGGCGATTTAGAAGGGTATTTTAGAGTTTAGATACAAAATTATTTTGGAGAATATCTTTTGTCCCTCTTCATCCAAATCTTTGAAGTCTTCTTCCATTTTGTGGAGGGAATTGTTCTTGGTGGGTTCGAAAGTGTTCAACAATCATAACTGGTATGGAGATTCTATTCTTTGTAAACTGGGCCGTGGTGACAGATTGTCCTTCTGGTGGAACAATTGGTGCAGTGCGTAGTCTTTGGGATCAATATATATATTCAAAGCTAACAGTTGGAACTTCCCTTTCAGCCTCTCCGTGATTATGGTCGCTGGGAAAATAATTCCTGGCATTGGAATTGGTCTACTTTCAATATGGCAGGTCATACCAACTTGTCTCAATTTTTGAAGTTCAAGGAAGAGCTTTCTTCCTTCTCCCCTGCCAAGGAGTCAGCGGACTGCTTCCTTTGGTCGGTCGATTCCTCGGGTCAGTTTTCTATCAAGTCTTGCTACTCTTTTCTTTTTAATGCTTAGACTGTTAGAGGGGGAGTTATTGAAAACCTTCTGCAATTGAAGACTCTTTGGAAGACTAAAGTTCCATCCAAAATTCAAATCTTTGGTTGACGCGTCTTTATTGATAGACTTCCATTGAAATCAAAGTTAGACAAGAGAAGATTATTTCACTCTTCCATTGATCTCATGTGTGTTTCTTGTTTTGCTTTAAAGGAAGATCTTTATCATCTTTTAATCTCTTGTCCTTTTGCCTCAAGAGTGTGGGAATCCATAAAAGAGTGGCTAGAGATGCATCATATTGTTGAATCCTTTATCCTTAATCATGCTGAAAGATTTCATGTTAACATGAGAGGTAAAGCTTACAAGAACAAGAAGATGTTAATCTGGTAAGCAACATGTTGGTGCTTGTGGCTTCAGAGAAACAACGTCATTTTCAACAATAATTCGGAGGATAAGGGATTAGAAGAAACAACTTATTTCATTAAACTTTTTTCGTGAAATTGGATTGTAATAGGTCTGAAGAGTATATCAGTTTTGTTTTTTCTGTAATTGGTGGAGAAATCCCGTAGATTATCTCGAATTACGTTAATCTTGTAATTTGTTTGAGCACGTTTTGTGCTCCTTTTCAATCAATTTACTTATTAAATAAAAATAGATATAACCGTAAAAGCACAATTGTACACATAATCATAGATCACATGATATTTTCATCACTTAAGTATATCATTCATTATTCATTATATATAAACTTTTTCTAGGAAGCTGTATAAAATGTTTATGCATCCCTAAGAATGTCGTTTTAATTTTCTTTATGTTTTTTTTATAACAAAATTATTTATTTTAAGAATAAATCAACAATAAACACATTTTCAAGTAAAAAAAACACCAACCTTAAATTCATTCATATGAACAACTAGAAAGACAAATTTGGTTTGTATAACAGGACAGATTTGGAAACAAATCACGTCGACACGAAACAATTGGCCCATGCACATCATCGTCTTAAAAATTTCATCATTTCATTTATTTCCCAATTATCTTCCAAATACGAATAATTTTCCCTTCTACTAATAATCACACCATTTTCTGCAATTTCGTCTCCTTTCTACCAACATAAACATTATGGTAACAAATGTTGCAATGTCGCATTCAACATCATCAACGACGTTTTAACGTTTTCAAGGTTTCACATTTGTGAAGATTTTATACGCTTCATATTCTTCTGGTGATTCAAAGCTTCCATTTTTGTTTTTTTGTTCTTTTTTCACGTGATTGGTGACACTGTTTCGTAAGAATAGAAGGAAAAGTTTTGTTTTTTGTGCTGAATTCTACTGATTTGAGGTGATGGGTCGTTGCCCATGTTTTGGGTCTAGAAAGAAGGAAAAAAGTAAAAACTTTAATGGTCATGAAGATGAAGAGGATGATGGCAACAACCTTAAATCTGTTGGGACTGCATCTGTTTCTGGAAGATCTTTAGGTGCATTTTTATCATATGTTTGATTATGTTTATTGTGATTGTTTTTCAATGATTAACATTTGTTTCAATATGTAGGGTTTATTTTTCTATATTTTAATAAAAAAAAAACATTTTTATGGGTTTGGGTTTAAGCCATTCATTGTGTAAGATTATCCTTCATTGATTCAAGTTTATATGTGTTTCTTCATCATATACTTCTCTCTTAAGGTTTTAGACAAATTGGGTTTTGAGTTTGAGTTATTGAAAATGACATGATTTTTTGCTAATTCTTGGGTTTATAGTTCTTAAATGGTGGTTAGATAAAGGGAAAAAGGTCTTGTTGTTATCTTAGGGTAATTTTTAATTTGGATTAACAAATTAAGGAGAATCTCAAATTTCATACCATCATCTCATATCATCCTCTGTGGTACCAGAGTCTGGTTCGGAGAGACAGGGTTGGATCCTGTGTTGAATTCTACCGGAGGATACGGGAACTCGCACTTGTGAGAGTGTTGAAATTCAAGTATGAGTGGTTAAGTCTCACATCGACTATAAATATTGAATATATAACAGAAATGACCCATATACCCACTGCCTTAAGGTTTTAGGTTAAAATGTAGTGTCAAGGTCTTATGATCCCGGTCCTATTGTAGCTCTCACAAATCTCTGGTCTCCCAACAAAATGGCTTCCATTTGGGTAACCATGCTCTTTTTTGACTCTGAATTCAAAGAAGCATTGGGTTATATATTAAGTTTATTATCCCTGTACATTCATTCTTTGACATGATAATTTTCTAAGATCATAGATAGTGCTTGTTTTGAGCTCAAACATAGCTCATTAAATATTCTGCATATTTTCTAACCCCTGCAGCTATATCTAGATGTTATAACTTAATAAGTATTTCATATGTATCTACTTAGTACAAATTGATTAGAGAGTACCATTCTTAGATGATCAAAGCTTGATTAAATTTGAAAAGTTACATACCTATGTACCGAAATTGACATAATATGGTTTGATACAGAACGGAGATCAGATGCTACTCCGGAAGAGAATATCGACAGTTCTAATAAGGCGCGGATATTTACCTTCAGAGAGCTTGCGACGGCAACAAAAAATTTTAGGGATGAAACCTTTATTGGACAAGGTGGATTTGGAACTGTTTACAAAGGAAAACTACATAAAACTAACCAGGTATAGTTCAAAGAATGAACGATTTGGAACTGTTTCTTATTTATAAATACTCATAAATCCACTATGCGTTGTAAACTATTTTACTGAAATAAGAGGCTTGAAACATTTGATCAGATAGTAGCTGTTAAAAGACTTGATACAACTGGTGTCCAAGGGGAGAAAGAATTTTTAGTAGAGGTTCTCATGCTCTCTCTTCTACACCATCCCAACCTCGTTAGCATGATCGGTTATTGCGCTGAAGGCGACCAACGGCTTCTTGTGTATGAGTACATGCCTTTGGGATCCTTAGAATCTCATCTCCATGGTAATGTAATGCAACATTTAGCTTTTTCTACAACGAAGTTACTAATTCGTAATTTCGACCACATACATGTTTTTTTTTGTTTGTTTACATTTAAGTTCGGAGTTGTAGTCGTTACTATTTTGTTATGGTCGCACGCAGATCTTTGCCCTGATAAAGAACCGCTCGATTGGAATACCAGAATGATGATAGCTGCTGGTGCTGCAAGAGGACTAAATTATCTCCACCACGAAGCAAAGCCTTCTGTTATATACAGAGATTTGAAATCATCCAACATACTTTTGGATGAAAGATTCAATCCAAAGCTTTCTGATTTCGGGCTTGCGAAATTCGGTCCGACAGGAGACCAATCGTATGTTGCCACTAGAGTCATGGGAACACATGGTTATTGTGCACCTGAGTATGCAACTACTGGAAAATTAACAATGAGATCTGACATCTATAGTTTCGGAGTCGTGTTATTGGAGCTAATAACAGGACGTAGAGCATATGATGATAATCGCAGCCACGACAAGCATCTTGTCGATTGGGTAATGACATATATCACATTATCTTTCTACTTAATCTATGATTATGCATATCATTCATGAGTTATTGCATCTTACAAATATGTTATAGTTAACAAAACTTGATTTCTTACCCTGCCTACACAGGCGCGCCCGTTGTTCAGAGAGAGAAGTAATTATCCAAAACTAGCCGATCCACATTTGCAAGGTCGCTTTCCTACATCGGGTCTAAGGATGGCCATTGAAATGGCGTGCATGTGTCTTCGAGAAGAGCCGCGTCACCGGCCTGGTGCAGGCGATATAGTATTAGCCCTAGATTACTTGTCAGCCAAGCAATATGTTCCAAAAGTATCTGGAACAATTAGCACGGGAAGCATGGAGATCGAAGACTCTCCGAAAGAATCATCGATGATTTTGCCAATTTTGCCTAAAGACTCGCTAAGAGAGCAAGCTGTTGCAGAGGCGAAACAGTGGGGGGAGACATGGAGAGAAAAAAGAAAACAAAGTTGTGAAAATAGTCCTGAGGAAATAAGAAGGTAACAAAAACTTTTTATTCTCTTGTAGATTTAACATAAAAAATGCAGGGAAGATAATGAGAAATTTCTTTGTTGCAGATTAGATGGCAGCTAGTGTCAACAAAGGTATGAGAAAATGCGAAGAAACTTCAAGATTTAACTGTAGCTAAATAAAATAGGTTGGCTAGCTATTTTTTTAGAAGTGTTGTTTAGGAACTTGTGAACATGAGGTTCAACTTTACATGTTTTAACAAGAGGTTTTCTAGCATTTATGGTTGGTTAGTTAAATTTTGATTTTATTAATATTTCTACGTCAAATTAAGTGTTGGGCACGCATGAGTGGTAAATTCTCTTGAGAGAAAACTTTATTGTTTATTGTAGTCCTCATTAACTCGAGAGATTAGTCTCTATAGTTATGCGCAGAACAAATTCGATTTCTAAAAAAAGTACTTGATACACTACTTTTTTTTCATTTTAAACATAAAATAGATAGCAAATTCATGACATTACATTGTCATTACTGAATTTTGCTCTTAATTTAATGAGACATTTAAGCTCAATTGAAGTCCAGCTGATGTTTTGTTCAATCATAGAGAGGGCCATTGAACTTTAAAATGATGAGTTTTTTTTTCTTTATTGGAATTTGTTTTCTCCTATTCATTGTTATGTAGCAGAAAGGTGTATTTTATTCGAACAAATTTGGACTGTGACAGGTGTATTTTAGCTTAACCACATGTTTATGGTATGGGTTCAAAAAAAGTAATAAAGTGATGTCAATGATTTGTTCCTCACCCTAATAACAATGCAAACAATAATAATATTTGACGGTTTTAAAAAATAAAAAAGCAAATTAGTCTTTAACAATGCTCTGGTTATCAAGACAACTTATATTTGTTAAGGGTGAAAATCAAATTATTGACAATTTAATAAGAGCAATTTTGGCTCGCATAATCTAGAAGAGTAATTTTTTTTATAGTTCACTATATTTTTAGTTTACCAGCATTGTTCAAAAGTTACGACAGTACCAATAGCTAATTGAGCATTTCATAACCAACGTGATAAGCATAAGCCACCCATCACTAGGGTTTACATCAGAAGCAGTCTTGGACCATAGGGCACACAACATCTAGGAGGTGCAAACCACCCAACAACAGTCCGTTAATTTTCGACTGGGAAAAAATCTCAAAAAAAAAGGCGAAGGCAAAGGTGTACGGATGATGTATACAAAAGAGTCCTGATTCGATCAGAATGTGGACTTGGTGGTTTTTTGGATGTTGCAAGAAACATTTCGACCGCGTGATAATATCGACCGCATGGTACTTACGACAATGTCAAATAGGTCAAAAAGATGGTTATTTGAGCGCGCAATGTTACGTTCGAATACTAATAACTGCCAGTGAGCTTCTTTTTGAAAGGACACATGGAGAAAGCACAAAGACGTACCGCATGCAGAGCTTCACGTGGCGAACTTTGATGAGAGAAATATTAGAAGTAGTTATTTTCATACTTGTATATATAGGAGTTCATTAATTATGTTGAATTAGTGGTGTTCATTTGGTTACAAAAATCTCACATAAAACTCAAAGTACTTGCGTTCAGAAAAATGAGTTATGACTGAGAAAATGTATGAACAAGAATCACCATCCTTTACTTTCAATGCAAAGTTTCTAATTTTACATTTTCACTTTGCCTTATTTCATTTACTTTCAATATTGTCCATGTTATTGCATTCAGCATTTTCAGTCTTTGTCATTTCTTTTGTACATTTCTAAAATAGTCGAAGTAGATGATGTACACGTTATTTTGGTCACTTAAGATCCTAATTCGACCAAGTCGAAAACAGTCTTTTCAACACACAAAACAATAAAAACAAGGCGTAATTTGACAATATGTCCTAGGATTCACTGGTTGATCCTGCAATTGACCTTTAGTGTGGAAACCAGCGGTTGTTTACCATTTTTCAGCGTAAACAAGTTGGCACACCCAGTGGAACATGTGCTAAGTTTCCTATCTTTTAAACAAATTTTCTTGTTCTCTCTCTCTTTTTAAATTGTATCATATGTTTATGAGTCTTTCTGGGTAGTTTGTATGCAATTAAGGAGTGGTAAGTGAAGGTGTGAGAACGACACAAGAAATGGGGGGTTTGAATTGGGTTTTAACTCTTAAAAACTTTTCGCCTGTTATCGTTAATGCGCTAAGAGAATATCAGAGTTGCGTTGAGAAACTCTGACTTGCGATGCGTTATTTAGACGGTGCGAAGCATGAAGCAAAAGCAACAAGGAGAATCTGAATTAGCGATGCATGATTCAGACTTGCAATGCGGAAGCTTATCAGAGTTGAGTTGCAAGGTTCTGACTTGCTATGCAAGGTTTTGATAACAAATACAAAAACATAAACAATAAATCAAAGCATAAGCAAAACTAAAGAACACACGATATATCCTGGTTCACTTGAGCAACTCTCAAGCTAGTCCAGTCCACCATTCCAAGGTGATTTCTTCTTGAGCACAAGGAATTAATCTACTATAATCAAAACCGATTACAGATGCACGGGCTAACGCCGGTGACTAACAACCTGCACAACCACAGCTGTGACTAACCTACAATGAACCGTTCAGTGATCCAAGTTAATGGATATAACGAACATTGACTTAATAGAATCCAATCTCGCAAGATCTCCTATCAGGATTTTCACAGCTAAACGTTCAGTGATCCGAGTTAACGAATATAACGTTTACTGACCATTCTTCCAGGATTTTCAATGAGTTCCATCAGTGATCTCACAAGAGTCTGACTCACAATTGGTCCTCTTTGAGATATGACTATCATTGACCATATTTCAGGATTTTCACAATGACACCCAACCATTGTCCTCTCAAGTCTCCGACCACACTGATCACTTGAGGAATCCTAATTCACATAGAATTAGTTGTTCTGGAGATTACATTAATTGCTTCTTAAATAAGCTGATAAACTCCTAAGTTTAAGTACAAATGAACACATGAGTGTTCTAGCAAGATATGAGCAACAACTCCTTGCTATCTTCAGATTCCACAAAGATGTATATTGATTTGACAGTTAGTGACATCTTGTAGATCTTCTTCATCCTCTTCGTTGAGCAAGCTTCGAGCAACAACTCCTTGCTTCAGATCTTCAATATAGCTCAGATGATGAAGTGGTTGATGACTTGATTGTTTTCCAACAATGTCTTGGTTCATCAACTTCTGTACTTTCTTATTATTTTTGTGTTGATAGATGATTCTTTATGTTTCAACAACAATGGTCGTGTTTTCAATTTAACAGCAACAACTGTGTTTGACGATGGTGATCTTGATCGTGAAAACCAACACGATACACGACTTTACGACACTCAGAAGCACTTC
Source organism: Lathyrus tuberosus (assembly GCA_022829125.1). Taxonomy (NCBI): domain Eukaryota; kingdom Viridiplantae; phylum Streptophyta; class Magnoliopsida; order Fabales; family Fabaceae; genus Lathyrus; species Lathyrus tuberosus. The sequence goes on along the minus strand of JALAZF010000125.1, from coordinate 12,406,750 downwards.
CTTCTTTCCTTTATATAGCCACGTGAAAAATAGAGTCGTTAAAGAGTCGTTGGCTATTTGAAAAGATTCGTTATGCAATGATGAAAGTTGTATTGCCATATCTTCTTTTTACTGTTTAAGAAGTGATGGGATAGATCTTTTTAGTACGGTGTACAGTCATTGCTAAAGACAACATTTGTATCCATATCTTCAGAGGCTTCTGATGGTATTTAGTTGAAGCATGAGTAGAGACTTTAGTTGGGTCTTCAAAATCTGAAGTCTCCAGGCTTCAATACTTGCTCATTCAAAGTCTTGTCTTCAGAACTTCAGCACTTGTCTTAAAACCTTTTGTTTTTATAGCTTCAAATCTTCAGAGTCTTCAGAACCATGTTCACTCAGAGCGTTGTCTTCAGAGTCTTCAGCACTTGATCATTTGAATCTTAATCTTCAGAACACTTCAGTCTTCAGAGTCTTTTTGCACTTGGTTTTCAGAGCCTTCAGCCTTCAGAACTTCAAATCATTAGAATCTTTAGCACTTCGTTCTTCAGAAGATTATTTCTTCAGGAGCTTTGCTTATCTTCAGAATCTGAAACACCTTCAAAACAGAATCCACAAGAGCATTGCAACAGGAATATCAGCATCCTTGGATCTTTCTGCTTGTTACCAGATACAGAAGCAAACTTGCTTCTTGCGACTTGTGTTACACATAGTAACTCACATGTAATCTTTTAAGCACATCTTTGCACATGTTTGTTTGATCTAATATCTTTAATAATTATGATCTGCACTGAAACAAACATTAAAACATAAAATAGTTCGTTCACAAATACTCATTATTACCATCAAAACATAGAGACGACTTGCAGAGACAACTCTTGTTCTTACAATCTCCCCATTTTTGATGATGACAAAACCATGTATTTTGATTGAACATTTCATACAAGGTAATCACCAAACTAAACATATTCAGAGTCTGGAACAAAAGCTCCCCCTGAATGTGTTAACTCCAAAATTTTATTTGTGATCGTCTAGAATCTTATCTGATCCAAAGACTCACAGAATAATAATTTTGAGTTGTCAGAACATAGAATAGAGAAGGAATATTTCCCTATCGTCTAGAAGGACATACGTCTTCAGCATTTGGACTTGTTCATCAGAACTTCTTATCTTCGGATCTTTAGAACTTGTTTCCTTTAGACATCGTATCAGAACCTCATAACTTCAGAGTCTTCTGAAGCAATTTCTACTTTTCAGTAGAATCAATGTAGCACAGAGATATAACAATTCTCTTCTAATAACTTAGCCACACTAATTATCAGCAACATAAACTGTCTTATAAGAAACTCCCCTCGAGTTTCAGACTTGGTGAAGATTATAGATTTTACCATGTGAATCTTCTAGGTAGTCTCCCATTGATTGTTATAAGTCAGATATTGGGATCTTCAGAATCATGATTCAGATATATTAATTTTGATCACCAATTTAAGATCATGGCTTTTCAGAGTTTGAATAGACAACAGGCCTTTATCTCAGAACCATGTTTCTTTCAGAACTCGATGGAGGATCACAACTTGATTCTTGATCTGATTGAAGGATACTTTTGTGATCAATTGAAGCTTGATTCTGAATTTGATACCATCATAATCTTGATTCTTAGTCTGATATCATAGTATGCTGAGTTTGATACCAATGAAGGTATTTGAGAACAGTTCTCAACTTGATTCTGATTGATATCATTGTAGACTGAGTCTGGTACCAATTATTGGTTCATCAAGACTTCTTCTTCTGGGATCTTCTATCCAGTTCTTCAGACATTCTTCAACTTCTAATTTGCTCAGTTCTTCTGAAAAGCATCTCTAAATGTAGGCCTTGTCTTTACTGCTTTCAGTAAGACTTCTGGTTCATATTCTTATGTTCTGAATATCACATTTTCAGACAGCTTACAACTTCTGAACAATATGAAACACGAATCACGATAACTTTGACTTTCAGAAAGTTCTCAACTTCTGAGCAGTACTGGGTCAATCTGATTCTGAACATATGTTCACGAAGTGTACAACTTCGATTGTATGAACAAACAGTTCATAAAAACTTTAACAGAGTTCTTTCAATTTAACATGTCTTAAGAATGCCTAGTGAACTTGTTTAGAGTTCCTCGATTAAACATCAAACAAATGTTAGTGGTAAACGCATTTTATATCAGAGTTGATGTTTAGCATATATCAAAATCATATTCTATTTCTCCCCCTTTTTGACATCATCAAAAAGTTAGATCATTTTAGCATTTTAAAAGCATGACAAATATGATAATGAAACTCTAATTGTATATATAAAGCATTCAATGCATATTTCATTCATTAGATTGGAAAAGTACATTAGGCACAGAACAAAATAAAACTACTAATACAAGAGCTTAGACCTAACTATAAAACAAGAACTCGTTAGACACTCGTAATTGAGACTTTAATCATCAAAATCTTCAACATTGTCTACTCTAGCACATCTTGTTTCAGTTATTGCATGCTCTGGTCCAATCCTGCTTAACAATCCCCAGAAAACTTCTTTAAGCAATATTTCAGATATAATCCTTCCGTATGGAATGTAGGATTGGATCTGTTTTTTTTGAAACCTCAATAGAGTGCTTCAAGTGATTGAAGATGGTTTTTGGAAGATTAATTTTAAAGTGATGCATCAAAAGAAAAACAAAGATTTTGTCATCATGAGACAGAGTGCTCCTTGCTGTCGCTCGAGGGCGAAGATTAGTTAGAGAGAATCTAAACCAAGTTTTGGCAGAAGGAATAAGGTATTCAGGATTGTTTGATTCAAAAGGAGCTGAGTCATAAAAAAGGATCCTGCATTTCTCTACCATACCCAGATCATATTGAAAGTCGTCAATAGTGACTCCAGATGAGACACAGTTTGTGACTTTCGCGATTGAGGACAGTGATAGAAATTGGAAGTCGATAAACTTTCGACCAGACTGTGTTGCCATCATCGCTGATTCTGGCATATTTCCAAAATTCCTTCACAAGGACAGGATAGATATGACCAAGATTGGATTTGCATGCTCCTGACTATGTCTATGCCGTTGTACTTGAGCCGAGCAAGGTTTGGTCGTTTTTCTGAGATAACTTCTAGGGTTTCTATGTTTCCAATAAAGGTTGGAGCAGACATTGTTATAGTTCAAATAAGGTCTTAGGAAGATGACAGTTTTAGGTTGAGGATGAAATGAGATGAAAGGGGAATTCCTACTATTTATAAGGGGATGAGAGTGGAAGAAGTTAAATGAAAGTAACGACTAAATCAATACAAAAGATTTGCATTTACTATTTCCTAGGTAGGTTATGATTGCTTAGGGTATGCTACGAGACATAGATACAGGGAAAATGAAAAAGAACAATGAATTACTTAATGAATGAATATCAACCTAAGAGTTTGATCCCAAAATCCCAATCACATGGCCTATATTTATACTCTTGGAACCTAAGAGTTTTATCCCATTTCCTATGCATTACCCCTAAAATATTTCATCTAATTATCCCTTAATTATCCCTTTATAGCCCATGAACTATCCCTTGATATCCTATATATCCCCTTTTAATTTATTTAACAAAAATAATTATATAATATAAAATTATTAAAAAAAAAACAAATTTAATATCCCTTATCCCTCATTTTATTTTCCCATTTTATATCCCTTATAGTAACCTTATTATCTTTTATTCCAAATTAAAAAAAATTCCTAAAAAGATTTGATTTCAATTATCCTTTTAAAGTAAATTATAATAACAAATTCCAAATAAACAAACCAATTTTTAAAATCCAAATTTATTAAAAATAAAATCATAACAAATATAAATAATGCCGCATTTATAAAAAAGAGATTACGATAAATCCTAAAACTATAAATAAACCCAAATAAGATTAAACCAATGAAAACCCCAAATTTATTAATTATAAAAATTAGTTAAACAAACTAAGTAAATCCAAATTTATAAGTTAAATAAACCCAACTTCATATTATTAGTTCTAATTAATTAGTTCCTAATTATCCAAATTAAATAAGTACTCCCTAAGTCTACTAATAATCCTTGAATCATAAAATTTAAATGAAATCCCGTTTTTACTAATCATGGAAAGTACCTAAATTAAACCCTTTTTAAAAATATTCCTAATATTTATCCCATAAAACTTAATCTCCATTGTTCCAAAAAAAAAAAGAAGCAATTATCCCAATTATTTAAAATATGAGTTTTATATTAAAAATTAAAAAATTTCGTTAATAAAATATTTTGATTAAAAATTAGTTTAGAATAAATTTTAATCATATTTTAAGTCTCAGATTTTTCTATTTATAAATGGCAATGGGTATGTATATAAATTTTCCTAACAAAATTTGTATATTATTTCTTGATAATTAGTTAAAATTTTGATAAGATGATCCTAAATGCATAGATAAGAATACGAATTAAGTGACACCACAAATAAACTGAATATTCAGACAACAAACACAGAGATTGCATTAACAAGACATCCAACAATTTTTATGAAGGAAACCAACCTACGGGAGCGAGATTTCTCCCGGTGAGCAAAATATTACACTTTTGAGCTTTCTCCCTTTTTTATGCGATCGATTCCTTCCACTCCTATCTTTTCGTCTTGCTCCCTTTTTATGCGATCGATTCCTTCCACTCTTGTCTTTTTGTTTTGCCTTCGATCTGATCTTCTCCTTTTCTTGAAGGAATGATGGTGGTTTAGGGTTTGGTTGTTGTTGTTCCTCAGTGTGAAGAACAACAACTTTTAGGGAGTGATTTGTAGATTGTGGGTGACAAAGAATGTGGAAAATCAGCTCTATTTATAGATAAAAAAATTAGGTCAAACATTGAATGGAATTTGTCAGTTTTGGAAGGTTTTAATCTAATATGATTTTCTCTATTTCTTGGAGCCCAAGCCAATGAATCTGGATGGATTCATGGCTTGATGAATTTAGATAAAAAATATATTTTAAAATAAAGAAAATAGTCTAATAATGATAATGAGAAAAAAATATTTGATTGATTTTTATTTTTATTTTTATGATTTTTGAGATTTTTTCCATAAAATATTGATTTTAATGAAAAAATCATATTTTTAAAATTGCATTAAATACAAATACGAAAATTAAAAATTAAATATTAAAAAATGATATTTTTGTGTTTTTTTATTAAAAAAATGAAATAGAAAAAAGTTAGTAATAAAGAAAAAACAAATAAAACATTAAAAGTGAGGAAGGTGGGATTCGAACTCACAACCTCTCACACTTATAGCCCTTATACCCCTCTTTCTACCAATTGTACCATTTTATTTATTCGAAATAAAGTGGCACTAGAAAGCATATGAAGCGGGTCAAAATTTGGGGTACGACAGTCTTGGTTCATCAACTTCTGTACTTTCTGATTGTTGTTGTGTTGATAGATGATTCTTTATGTTTCAACAACAATGGTCCTGTTTTCAATTTAACAGCAATAGCTGTGTTTGACGATGGTAATCTTGATCGTGAAAACCAACACGATACACGACTTCACGACACTCAGGAGCACTTCCTTCTTTCCTTTATATAGCCACGTGAAAAATAGAGTCGTTAAAGAGTCGTTGGCTATTTGAAAAGATTCGTTATGCAATGATGAAAGTTGTATTGCCATATCTTCTTTTTACTGTTTAAGAAGTGATGGGATAGATCTTTTTAGTATGGTGTACAGTCATTGCTAACGGCAACATTTGTCTTCATATCTTCAGAGGCTTCTGATGGTATTTAGTTGAAGCATGAGTAGAGACTTTAGTTGGGTCTTCAAAATCTGAAGTCTCCAATCTTCAGTACTTGCTCATTCAAAGTCTTGTCTTCAGAACTTCACCACTTGTCTTGAAACCTTTTGTTTTTATAGCTTCAAATCTTCAGAGTCTTCAGAACCATGTTCACTCAGAACGTTGTCTTCAGAGTCTTTAGCACTTGATCATTTGAATCTTAATCTTCAGAACACTTCAGTCTTCAGAGTCTTTCTACACTTGGTTTTCAGAGCCTTCAGCCTTCAGAACTTCAAGTCATTAGAATCTTCAGCACTTCGTTCTTCAGAAGATTATTTCTTCAGGAGCTTTGCTTATCTTCAGAATCTGAAACACCTTCAAAACAGAATCCACAAGAGCATTGCAACAGGAATATCAGCATCCTTGGATCTTTCTGCTTGTTACCAGATACAGAAGCAAACTTGCTTCTTGCGACTTGTGTTACACATAGTAACTCGCATGTAATCTTTTACGCGCATCTTTGCACATGTTTATTTGATCTAATATCTTTAATAATTATGATCTGCACTGAAACAAACATTAGAACATAAAATAGTTCGTTCACAAATACTCATTGTTACCATCAAAACATAAAGACGACTTGCAGATACAACTCTTGTTCTTACAGTAAGGCTTTGTCTAGAATGTCGCGTCCTCCCATAGATAATGTCAATCCCCAGAACAATCCTCAAAATGTAGTTCAACAACCAGTCATGTCAGCGATTGAGGAGACAGTTCTCTCAACTCCAGTTAGGACAATTTCTCCGGCGGTATCAATGACAGCAGTCGCAACGATGCCATCATGTGGGGCTACACAGGGGGTTGATAAGCCTCTTCTTTTAGGCCTCTTCCCCTTTGAAGCGTTTCAGCAGGGGGTTGATAAGCCTCTTCTTTATAAGACTTCTCCTAACACAGAGTATAAACTTTCTCTTCTCTTCACAAGACTAGCTTTGGTCAGATTTTTCTAGCAATACCCCATTTTTAATATACACTGTAATGGGTGATATACAAAAGAATTGGGCGGAACCTTCTATAATTGTCATTTCCACCTTGAGAGCTTCGATGCTTGGACTCCATAGATTTTGTTGTATAAAGGTGTAGTTTATATGCGAGGTTCTAATGCTCGCAAGCTTAAATAGGACACCGCCCTGGTGGACGTGGAGGATTTCATTTGATTTGAACTTTGCTAATTTTCCATTGTCAGGTTGCATACCATTGCAACATTGTATCTTTGGTATGCACTTCAGTTTTGACCTAGGATACCACTAGCTGTGAGTTTGTTCGCAACTTAACATTCTATATCCCTGTCTCTATTGCTAGTGTGAGACTGACAATGAATGATTCATACTCAACTTGGTTATTGGTAGCGGGGAGCTCAAAGCGTAAGGATACCCAAATTACCAAACAAATTTCGTTTTCCAATATGAGGTCTAAGTCACTTCCTTTAATATTGGACAATCATTCTGTGAACACAACCAAGGTACAACGCCATTGCTCTGTACATGAATAAAAAATGATGGGCAGGAAGGCGTGAAGTTGACTGGAGCGTGTTGGTGTAAGCCCTAGAGGCCAATACTTTTGGTACTTGTATCAAATTATTTATTAATAATAAAAGGCATTTCTTTATTATGTTTGTTTTTCCAAAATGATAAAGTCCTTAGAATAGCTAGTTCGTTTAATGAAACGTTAAGTATGACTTAATCATGAGATTCCATTAAACATAAGGACACTATTCTTAAAGAATCCATAGTCGAGCTTTAATGTGAAATGGGATAGCCTTAAAGCATTAAGACTATTATGTAGATAGACTGATGATCACATCTCATGGATCATGGATAAGGAGTTATCAAGTCTTGACATAGGTATGAATATTAGGAGTAATATTTATACTGGATTGACCCACTATGAGAGTACTACATAGAATGTTATGCAAAGTGTCATAAGTTACTCTCATGGTGATAGTGGTGTATACCACCCTTCGACCTGAAACTACTATGTACCCTAGATGTAGAGTCAAGTACTTTACTGCTGATCAAACATTTTCCGTAACTGGATGATCATAAAGACAGTTGATGGGTACTTCATAAAGCATGCTGAGGGACATGAGTAGCCTAGATGGAATTTGCCCATCCTGCATAACAGGATAAATGTCTAAGGGCCCAATATTGAACTGGACAAGGATGACACGGTATATGCCTTGTGTTCAATATAGACATAAGGGCAAAAGGGTAATTGTACACACAAGTACTATCACAAAAGGTTTTGTCAGATCACATGACAATTTTGTGACTTGGGTAGCAGTGATGTGTTGCTAGATACCGCTTACTGTTTAGTATGTTAAATACATGATTTAATATAATTGCCAACGTCGTGAAATCCTACAGGGTCACACACATAAGGACAGTTGGAGAAGAGATAGAGTAAATAAGGAACACCGTAAGGTACGGTGCACTTGAATGGAATACAGAATATGGTAAGGTACCATGTAATATAATAATAGTTATTATTAATTTTATAATAGTTATAAAATATAATAATAATAAAATTATATTTATTATAATGATAGTTATTATAATAATATAATAATAATAAAATTATATTTATTATAATAATAGTTATTATAATAATATAATAATAATACAATTATATTTATTATAATAATAGTTATTATAATAATATAATAATATTGAGTTGGGCTTTTTAGCTTGTAGCCCACACAAGTAGTTCTATAAATAGAACCCTTGTGCAGAAGCTCAGTTGTTGTTGTTGTTGAAACCCTGGCCGTATTCTATTTTTCCTCTCCCTCACTCAAAACCTTCAATCGTAATCAGCTAGCACTGTGACTGAAGGAAGCTGTTCGTGTGGACTGAGTAGAGGCGTTGTTCATCGTACAACGCTCGTGATCATCCATAGATTTGGAATCAAAGGTTTCATCGCCACAAGAGGTAACCTTTCTATCACAGATCATGATCTTTCGTAAGGATCTCTAAAGGGAAATTTTTGTTTTCCGCTGCGTTTAGATCGCAAATTTCCCTTCAGTGGTATCAGAGCCACTTACGAAACCATGAGTCTAGTAATTGTTTATTTTCTGTCATTTTTTGTTTTAATTGGATTAAAACACGTAAAGATTAAATCAAATCCAGATATTGAATTTTTTGGCATCAAATTATGTACGGTTTGGATGATTGATATTGACTATGCTTCGGAATCCGACAATAGTATGGTGAAGCAGCGATATGTCAATCGTCCATAAGTTATACATATATGATCGATCTAATTCATATGTGATATGATTAACTTTGATGCAAATATGGTATATTGGATATACCATTTTATTTCGTCAGTTCAAATCACGTAATGATTATCATTCGGTTGAGCGATCTGTGGTTATCTGCTTCGAAATCCGACTTTAGTATGGTGAAGCGATAACATACAGATCAATCATATTGAATTATTGATCATGGTTTGTTGACGGTATGAAATTATGGCATTGGAGCGTGACGGCACAAGGGTTGCATCGTCTGCGATTAAGATTATCATTTTGAGAATGTGACGGTCACTATAGAGTTTGTGACGGTCAGCACAGGGTTTGAAACTGTGACGGTCACTATAGAGTTTGTGACGGTCGGCACAGGGTTTGATACTGTGACGGTCTCCATAGTTTCAGGTGTGACGGTCGCCATAGCCTTGTGACGGTCGTCATGGGCTGATGTGTGACGGTCGCCATGGAAACTGTGACGGTCGTCACAGGCAGTATGACGGCGCAAATGTTGCGTCAATGCAGTCTGCGTTGTAGGTCATGCATTCGCCAAAAATTTAATTTGATTTATTTAATAAACAGGATTTAAATTAATAATAATAATTATTATTTATTATTTTTCTTGTGGTGATCAGTTATGGCCTTAGTTTATTTTTCTTTGTTTTGGATTTTATAAATACGACTTGCATGTCGTGCCTCTCTCTTATTCTCATCATGTAACTTCTTTTCTCATCTCACTCCCTCGTATGTAAAACGAGTTTCCTTTATGTAATGTATTATTATGAAGAAAGAGAAGACTACAAAACAAAGAAGGACAGCCTTGGAGATCTTGCTTGGAGAAGTGAAGATCGTTATTAGGTTTAGCTTAAGTTCTCTCATTGGCTTGGGAGAACAATTGCGCTAGGGGCCATAACTGTTTCATTTGTATGCATGTAGTTCATTTGTATGTATGTATGTTGATATATATATTGTATGCATGTGTGAGGAATGATTTATATGATAAATAAGCCGGTGAGATCAAACTAATTAAAAATCCCTCAAAACAAAATATTAAGTTTCTGCTTTCCAAGTTTTAGAACTCATCAAGACTAGTATCGAATATTGTAGGTTTCGCCTAACGCGAGGTACATGTTCTATATTAGTAAGGTGCGATGGGATAATTGTAATATTCAATTTCTAAAATAATGGGTCAAACTTAACTAAACAAAATATAATAAGATTATATGCGTTTAGAAGCAAGAGTTGGGAATAATCCATATGATGGATTGGAATAAGGAGTTATTCACCCAACTGAAATATTCGAGAATTGTATTGGATACAATTGGAAGGAGTTCCTACCTAAATAGCTAAGTTTTGTGTAATCAGCCTAACGTTGACTTAAAACAAAGTGAAATATGGATCTCGATCCACTAGAAAATCTTCCAACGGGATTTTCCGAATCAAATAATGAGGGTCATTTGGTTTGAGTAAAATAGTGGGAGCATATTTAATTAAAGGCCTAATTGAATATGTTACGATACTTATATTTTTCCATTCCATTTTGTAGATTACCATAACAACAAACACATCTAATAACATTTTGCGAACAATCCTGGATAAGGAAAAATTGTCTGGGACAAATTTTCTGGATTGGCACCGAAATCTGAGGATTGTCCTCAAACATGACAGAAAGTTGTATGTCTTAGAGACACCTGTTCCTGATGAGGAACCTCCTAGTTCTGCTCCTAAGGCTGAAAGAGATGCTTATAAGAAGCATGTCGATGATGCCAATGAAACTGCTTGCCTCATGCTGGCTACCATGAATTCTGAATTGCAAAAGCAACATGAAAACATGGCAGCATTCGATATGATCGAACATCTGAAAATGCTCTATCAAGAGCAGGCAAGGCATGAAAGGTTTGAAGTTTCAAAAGCCCTTTTTCAAGCCAAGCTTTCTGAGGGAACCCCAGTAGGTCCCCATGTACTCAAGATGATTGGGTATGTGGAGAATCTTGAAAGATTGGGATTTGCCCTCAAAAGGGAGCTTGCGACTGATTTGATCTTGCAATCGTTGTCGAAAAGCTTCGGTCAATTTGTCCTTAATTTCAACATAAATGACATGGACAAAACTCTTCCTGAATTGCTAAGCATGTTAAGAACTGCTGAGCAAAACCTGAAGACAAAAGGGAAATCCATTCTGATGGTCAGTAATGGAAAGAAACAGAACAAAAGGCCCACCAAGCAGGTTGGTAAATGGAAAGGCAAGGAAGTTGCCAAACCCAAACATACTACCCTTGCTTTGAAGCCTAGTGGAGGTATAGCAAAGGAGGGCACTTGCTTCTATTGCGGTAAGACCGGACATTGGAAGAAAAACTGGCCAAAGTACCTGGAAGATAAGAATAATGGAGTGGTGACTTCGACTTCAGGTATTTTTGTTATAGAAATAAATTTATCTACTTCTGCATCATGGGTATTAGATACTGGATGTGGTTCTCACATTTGTACCAATGTACGGGGACTAAAAAGGAGTAGAGATTTGGCAAAAGGTGAAGTTGACCTACGAGTTGGAAATGGAGCAAAGGTTGCTGCTTTAGCCGTAGGAACTTATGTTTTGACTTTACCTAGTGGTTTAATAATTCAGTTAGAGAACTGTTATTATGTACCTGCAATTAGCAGGAATATTATTTATGTTTCTTGTTTGTACAAGTTTAGTTTTTCATTTATAATAAAGAACAATTGTTGCTCTATTTATTTGAATGATATATTCTATGCTACTGCACAAATAAACAATGGATTATAATTCCTTGATCTTGAAATGCCAATTTATAACATTAATACTAAAAGGATGAAACCTAACGAGTTAAATCCAAGTTACCTTTGGCGTTGTCGCTTAGGCCATATAAATGAGAAACGCATCTCCAAACTCCATAAAGATGGACTATTGGACTCTTTTGATTACGAATCATATGATACATGCAGATCTTGTTTAATTGGAAAGATGACAAAGTCCCCATTCACAGGAAAAGATGAAAGGGATAATGATCTTTTGGCCCTCATACACACTGACGTATGTGGACCACTGAACATACCAGCCAGAGGAGGTTTTCAATACTTCATCACATTTACCGATGATTTCAGTAGATATGGTTATGTCTATTTAATGAAACACAAATCTGAATCCTTTGAAAAGTTCAAGGAATTTAATAATGAAGCACAAAACCAACTAGGTAAGAATATTAAAACTCTTCGATCAGATCGAGGCGGTGAATATTTAAGCCTAGAGTTTGATGACCATCTAAAAGAGTGTGGGATTCTATCCCAACTCACTCCTCCTGGAACACCACAATGGAATGGTGTATCTGAGATAAGAAATCGAACCTTGTTAGACATGGTCCTGTCATACCCCAAATTTGTCCTACCTGTGTATACATGACCCCTGTACATTTTTTTTTAAAAACCATTTTCAATCCAAACTTTTAATCCATGTCCAATTCAAAATTATTTTCCATAAAAATCCACTTCATTTTTAATATCCATTTTTTAAACCATAAATCCATTATCTATCCATTATCCATAATTCTCCATTTTTCTAACCCAAATCATATTAACCATTTTTTCCATATCCAATTCTTTTCAATTCCCATTTTTATTATCCATTCCAAACCAATTATCCAATTTTATTCCATTATCCATTTTAATTTCATTTTCACAAGCCCATTTTTAATCATTTGTCCATTTGATTTTACATCATCATTATTCTACAAATTCAACAAAGCCCATAAATGTTTATCAAAGCCCATTATCTTTTCTAGTACAACCACAACTCAAGATTACAAAAATGATTTAATTGCTGCAAAAACAAAAATAAGAAATAAGCCTTGCTACTACCACATCCAAAACCGTATAATAAAATTCAAAACATTCTCTTGTTTCCAAAATTCAATGTTCCAAAAAGGGGCCACGTAGGGTACTTCATATAAGACAACACTCCAAAAAAAATTGAAAGCAACATCACAATTTGCTGCTACCTCAACATCCTGCTATGCTATCCTGACCTCCAGAAACCTACCACATTACTTTGTACAAAAAAAGGAAAACAAACAACTCCTGCACAAAGCCAATGTCCAGCTACTTGCTGCCAACATACCAAAGCCTTTGAATTTTGACCAACACCATACTAACATACCACTCCAAAACAAAACAAAACTTGTGAACCACTTGATACACCAAGTAACAGACCCTGTGTACCATTTTGCACCTGAAAGCTACTACACAATAACCAACAACAACAAAACCTGTCCACCAAGCACACCAGACCATAAGGCTGCAGCTCGTACAATCTTGCCAAACGGTTACCACAACAAGACATGCACAACTTGTACGAAAAAACTTCATCAACAAGTTTATCTTGTTTTAAAAAGAGAAAGAAGGGAAAACATTGTGGGGGGGGGGGGGGGGGGGGGGGAATAAGTAGAGAACAAGAGACTCACCTGAAAGAGGGGACTACTACTCTTTCATCATCAATAAACATTATCTCCATTGACTTCATCTCAGAACACATAAACTCACACTATAACCTTCCTTCCTCATACACACACATAAGACGATATTTCTTTAACCATGAAATAACCTCAATTTTCTTCTCAAACAACTCCATTCACCATCAACGATTCAACAACAACTCAAACTCACGCCACCCTCACCTTCAAACCTCGTCCTCTTCAACCTATTTCAACCTAAAATTTCTTCAACGCACTCATCACATAAACCTTCTTCACCAAGACAGTACCATCACCGATCGAGCAACAACCCCTAACTCCCAAAATCCACCGTGAATCCACCATAACGCCCACTTAATCTCACTGAAAAGCCAACTCAAACAGCAAACAACAACAACAACCAAAAAACTCTTCCTCTCAACAGCCCTCTTCGAACCTCCTTCATCCCTTTCAATACCCTTCGACCAAACCCGTAATCTTCCTCAAACCGTCAATAATATTCCACCCGCAAACTCATTTTTTTCAAACCCAGATTCAACACAGCCTTGTTTCTTCACCCATCACTCCTCCTTCATTAACAACAACAACCCAAAATTGGTTCCGAATCGACTCAGAGTGAGAAGAGGAAGAAGATTTTGAGTCATTCAAACAAGCATATCCAGAACCGCATCAGAGTAGAAATTAAGATGAAGAATTGAAATAAGGTGAAATGGAACGACATCGAAACATTACACAAACCAGATTCGAGCGATTGGAGGCGAGACCGCGCGACGTGAGGAAGGTTGGAGTGCGTTATTTCCATTTGAGGTCAATGCTTCTCTTTATTTTTCCATTTTCTAATGGTGGATTTTGAAGCTGATAATGGTTTATTTTGCTTTTATTAACCGTAACATTTTGTTTACTCATGATTCCATTTTTGGTCATACGGGTTGCGAGGCCCATGTTTACTTTTATGCATACCAGTATCTTTACTCATTCACCCCCTTTGATTCATGATCATAAGGCCAATAGGCCTAAGGCCTTATGCCCACATGCTTGGAGGCTGCTCACACTTCCTGTTTTTGAATGCACCCCCCTCTGTTGGTTTTATGTGAATGTTTGTTTCTTAGTTTAGTTTTCATTAATTAAGTATTAGATTAGTTTTTAGAGTAAGATTTCTATTTTATTTCTGTTAAAATTAGATTTTAATTGGTTTCTCTTAGGATATCTTTCAATTAGAAATTATTTTGAATTAATCTAAAGTTTATATACTATTTTTTTATTAATCTTCAATTTTTCTAGTTTAGAATTTAACCTTGTTTTAATTGGTGATTAAATACTAATTTTGACTAAACCTAGATTTAATTTCTATTTTTAATTTGCACTCTTTTAATTTGAATATTTTTGACTAATTGTTAATTTTGATTTTGACGCCTATTCTAATTAATTTCTGATTAAATACTTAATTGATGCTTACTAATTCCTGATCTCTCCTAATTTGTTCTCTCAATCTAAGCATGATAATATTGGTTCCTTCTTCTCTTGTAAGTCGAGCGCTTTTGCCTCGCAATCGACCTTACCTTAAACCATAGGACCTCCTTTCCATTAGTCCTCAACCATTTCTTAACCTCCTCATACGTAAATTAAAACCTCGATCCAACGTCGAGTGCTTTTCTCAAATCAAACCAACATACGTAATAATACTTAAACATTTTTATAAAGAGGGGGACTAATTCTTTGGTCTTTCTCTTCAATTGCTTGGGTGCGAGTTTCCTTACTTGTGTGTGGGCAATTGACGCCTTTAAAATACATATAATCCGATAACACTCAAACTCCTTTTCTTAATCAACCATCAATACATTTAATCATACTTAAAGATCATTTATTAAAAGGTGAAAAGGAGGGGGATCAAGTCTTTGGTCTTTCTTTTCAAATTGCTTGGGTGCGAGTTTTCTTACTCGTGTGTAGACAATTGACGCCTCTAAAAACTTAAATCTTAACTTCTCAATTGTTTGGGTGCGAGTTCTCTTACTCGTGTGTGGACAATTGACGCCTTTAAGACATGCGAACTCGACAATAATCAAAATTCTTTTCTTAATCAAATGCTTCAAAACACTTAATCATATATTCAAACACAATTTCCTAAAAAGTGATGCGAGGGGGATCAAGTCTTTGGTCTTTCTCCTCGATTGTTTGGGTGCGAGTTTTCTTACTCGTGTGTAAACAATTGACACTTCTAAAAGATATAAACCACAATTCGTCGATTGCTTGTGTGCGAGTTCTCTTACTCGTGTATGAACAATCGTCAGCTATTGCTTGGGTGCGAGTTCTCTTACTCGTGTGTGAGCAATTGTTGCCTCTAAAATATCCAACACGATCAAAATTATCCTTTCCTCGCCCACGTGCGACCGAAACCCTAAAACACGTCCAAATCCAAACCTTTTTCTCAATCAAATCTTAACATACTTAATTCTTACTAAAAAAACTTTCACAAAAAGAACATTGTTTTATCCATTCTTCCGCGCATATGAACTAGTGCTTCAGCCTCCCATGACGAGCCGACAAGCCAACGTTTAGCAGTTAGAATGTGAATTAAACACTCGTTCGTTTAAAAAAAACACCAACCAACCGTAGTCCCACGAACTACGAATGCTCTGACTTTCCCATTGCACGAGGGAATACGTAGGCACAAGGGTTCTAATCCTTGCCGAGCACCCTAAAAAAAAACCACCCATTTTCCCCTTAAAATTAATTACCTTAGAAGATAAACAAACAAACCTAACTAACTTTCTCACGAATCGAATCAAGAGGTTCCCGTTGAGTACAACGGACGTAGAGGGTGCTAATACCTTCCCTCTTGCGTAACCGACTCCCGAACCCGAATTTGGTTGCGATGACCAAGTTCTTATCTCCCTTTAAAGGTTTTCTCAATATTTTCCTTTCCCTCATTTGGGATAAATAAAGTTCGGTGGCGACTCTGTTTTAAACAGTTTTTTCCGCGTCCATCGCGAGGATCGTATTTTTCGAGGTACGACAGATGGCGACTCTGCTGGGGATATGCATTGCCCTATGCTAGAGAGAGTCAAGCCTAACTTGACTCGACCCGTGAGTGTTAGATCCGCTTGTTTGTTTATCGTCTCTTGCTTGTTTGCTTCATTGTCTGATTATTTGTTATTTATTTGCTTGCTTATTTTTATATCATATTTTTATCTTGTATGACATTGTTGGGGTTCTCTGATCATTGGTACTTTGTGAGATGGCTCTACACCTGAGTCCGAGTATAACCCTAGATGTGACATTGGTGGTTGTGTAGCGTAGGCTTGCGTGGTTTCTTCCACGTGAGTTGAACCGAAGACCCTGCTTGGAGTAGACTCCCTAGGAGATATTATTGCTGTGGTAAAACTTTGCCATGGTGGTAATACTTTTGCGGTGGGTTGTTGATACCAAGGATCAAAACCTAATTTACCCATGGTGGTTAGTAGTGTTAATTCTATGTGAGTTAACGCGAACGCCCCAATCAGATGAGATCCCTCGAACGTATTACTTCTTGACAGTATTATTTTTGACCTCGATCTAGGATTCTGAGAACCCTAAACCCGTGTGTCGATGGTTGTGTAGTGGGCGCCTCCGAGGAATCTTTCTCGTGGGGAAGAAACGAATACCTCACCTAGACGAGATACTTTCAAAAATATTATCGTCTGATGTCCCTTCGTCATGGCTATAATGTCTTTGAAATCTATCTGTAACTCTAGGCACCTACCCATTTAGAGCCTACCAATGGGGGGTTTTGTGATCAGAGATATCCCGTGTCTGGCTCCTTCCTCAGAATCATATGTTGTTTTGATCCTGGAACCTTGCATAAGCATTGCATACTCATGACATTAGCATATCATTTTCCAACCAACTCATCCGATTCTCTGTCCATTTCCTGCCAGCTGATTTCCCGACGCTCATATTGAACCTGTGGTAGCCGCAAAGCATTTGAAGCAAGTTCAAGCAGAGATAAAAGTAGACAATTTGAAAGTTGTGATAGCAATGTCAAAGGATAGCTTTAAACATGTTGGGATGGAGGATTTTACCCCCTCATCAGGTTTTGCTGTGACGACTAACCCATTGTATGGTCGTCTACCTGGTGATCATCCTCCACAAGTGAACATCCCTGCTCAGTCTCAGATGATATCTGATTCCATGGAGAAAAGGTTTTGTGCCCTTGAAGAGAAAGTTCAAGCTATGAAAGCGCGCGATACTTCTGGGCTCGATGCTGTTGATATGTGCCTAGTGCCAGACTTGGTAATTCCTCCAAAATTTGAAGTACCCAACTTCGAGAAGTACACTGGTATCAGTTGTCCAAAGCGTCATTTGGTAATGTTCTGCCGAAAGATGACTTCTCATGTCCGCGACGACAAGTTGATGATTTATTGTTTTCAAGACAGTTTAAGTGGTGCATCTTTGAATTGGTACATGGATTTAGAAAGAAGCTGTATCCAATCATGGAAAGACTTATCCAATGCTTTCCTAAAGCAATATGAGTATAATTTGGACATGACCCCCAGTCGTACGCAGCTGCAAAGCCTATCTCAGAAGAGCGGTGAATCCATTAGGGGTTATGCACAACGATGGAGAGAGTTGGCAGCTAAGGTACAACCACCACTCTTGGACAAAGAATTGATTGATATGTTCTTGGAGAGTCTGCATGCCACCTATCTTAAAAGAATGATTGGCGGTTCATTCTCAAGCTTCTCTGACCTCATAATAGTAGGAGAACGCATCGAGAGTTACCTCAAAGCTAAACAAGTCCAAAACGTCTCGAGTAATCAAGCTGGTGAAACTGAATCCTTCAGCAATCCCAAGAGGAAGAGGATAATGAAATTGATGCAGTTATAGCAAATGTTGAGTATTCTCAAGGTGCACCGACAAGACTTTACGGCCCTTCAACTTCTAGGCAGTTATCATTGTCAGCGCCATATCATCCTTATGGGCAACCTGTCAATCCTAGGGCGTCATACCAGAAACCCATGATTTCTCCTCGTGCAAATCAGCGAGCCCATGGTCGAGGATATCAGAATCAGCATAGGCCTCGAAACAACTTGGAAAGAAGGACTGCTCCTCTTCACCCAGTTCCTATGTCGTACAGTCAACTCTTGCCGCATCTGGTCCGAAATCACTGGTAGAACCTAAAGCTATCAAGCCATTGCCAAAACCATACCCGCCTGGGTATGACCCCAATGCGCATTGTGGATATCATGCCGGATCAATGGGACATTCGACTGAAGATTGCAAAGATTTTCAAGCCAAGGTGCAACAGTTGATTGAGAAAAAGTACATATCCTTCCAAGAAGGAGACTTGATTGTGCACGTCAGCTTCTCGCCCAAATGAGTTCCAAGACTTCAAGAGACATCCCCTAAATCCAGTGGTTCAGACAGGAAGACTTCCTCAGATACTGGCAACCATTATTTTTTATCATTCGCATTTGTAATTTCTTTATGATTAAATGCTACTTGTTTTAAACATTGTTTATTCTGAATGGTAATATTAATGATGTGATCGTGCAGTTTCTGAATTAGTCATGTCGCATTCGCTCATTTTTCTTCACTTATATCAAAAAGCAAAAAAATATATTCATCTATATACTTCTTTTCCTTTCTTTCTTCACCAAATTGTCGTTTAGCAAAGATTGGAGGGAGGATGATGAAAACAAGATACCCATAATTGCTTATAGTATGCTTTCGGATGGAATCCTGCCAAGGATGTACATGCATTGTTTCAAATCCCCAAACACTGGAGAGACAATGAGTTAATCCCTAGTAAACCACTTCGAGCCTAGAAGTAGCAGTTTCCTTCGGATATTCAAACCCTTACACTCAACCTGGGGCAGGGTGGTGTTCAGTTAACCTGATTACGCACTCAGTTCACAAAAGCAAAATCCAAAAACATGATGGTTGTTCATCAATTACCCATGACTTGGCAGTCACAATCCTCTGACAAAAATAAAAAAAATATAAAAAAAAAACGAAAGCCTACTAAGTCGAGCACCTCAAAGGGGACTTAGGAAAAAATCAAGACAACCCTGATGGACTCGAAAAGCAAAGTCAGTCCATGCAAAAGATAGGGATAAAAAAACAAAAGAGTTCCTCGAATCCTCAACAAAAACAAAATAAGATCCAGTGGCCACCATGCCAAACCAAAGGGTCGCTGACATTCATCAAAAACAAAATAAGGTGACTGCCATTTCGAGCAAAAATCATCACTCTTACACCGTCAACCCTTTTGGAAGACAAACATGTGCAGAATCAACTGAACGTAGGACTGAAGATCATCACAAAGAAAGGGTGGGTACAAAACAGATCTTGGGCCTTGTATCCTTTGTTTCTATAACCATGAACCAGACCACGTCACAACCCTCAAAAGACCTAATTGAGGCGGGGTTTATTCTGAAAGCATACTACAGCAAAGTTGCGTAAATTGACTCCTACCAAATTTGCTAATCTTCTGAATTGGTGTCATATTCTTGCTATATCTTTCACACCAGCTAAATCAGCACCACGTTTGGACAAATGGTCCATCCGTCACACACTATCGCATCATTCTAATAATGACTGGTTTTCAAAACTTGCATGAGCATCGCATTAAAATTACCATTTGTGAACGAACAATTTCGAGCAAGTCAATGTTTGACATCAACGAAATTCCAACAAGAAGTAATCAAAGGGGGCTGGGTCATTCAACAAAGTTGATTTGAACTAACAACACCTCATAACCCTATGGACCAGGGGCATTGACATCCAATGATTATGGAATCAGTCAGTTTAAAGCAAGTCCTCGAAGCATTAGTTGATTATGGGGCAAATCATTCAAGAACAGGTTGTTCATGGTGAATCATCCCAAGACTCTACCAACCAGGGGCAGGCCATCCAGAGGTTCTTTTTATTAAAGGAAAACCCCTCCAATGTTCAATCAACACAAGTTAAGTCGCTCCAACGCTCATTCTGGGACAAGTTACCTCAAGGGTACTTTGAAGCCAAATATTTCAAGAGTCATTCAATGAAGGAAGAATCCTTTCATGACTTGGAATTCTGGGGCAAGCCATCTCGAGTTCATCTCATGGTACATCTGCTCCTGATTTTCCTTTCAAGGACAAATCCTTTCACGACTTGGAATTCTGGGGCAAGCCATCTCGAGATCATCTCATGGTACAACTGCTTCCAACTTCCTTTCAAAGACGAAGCCTTTCACGATTTGGAATTCTGGGGCAAGCCATCTCGAGATCATCTCATGGTACAGTTGTTTCCAATTTCCTGTCAAGGAGAAATTCTTTATAGACCCAGACTGGGGCAAGATGAGCTACACAGGGGTAAATTTCTCCGTTGCTTTCAATCTGCTCGAGCGAACACCGCCAAGTGACCTTTGAGTTCAAGACGAGTGTCGGGGAATCATGCTATCACCCTACAGATAACCTTTTGCCTTCCTTCTGACAAGAAACCTTGCTGCAAAGGAACCTACCCATACCTTATCCTCTCCTGGGGCATCCTTGGAAACCTTCATATCATTGCATAAATCACTCATATGCATTAGTCATGTCGCTTCGCTCATTGAATAGTCATGCGCATCATACCTCAAGCCTAACCTTCCAATAAGGTTTGACATCTCAAAGCCTGGTATCGCAAGATTTGACACAAAAGTCCAATTTCATTTGGCAAATCAACCCAAAAGTCCAACTTGGCTTGGCAACCCAAAGTCCAATTTCATTTAGCAAATCACCCAAAAGTCCAACTTAGCTTGGCAATCCAAAAGTCCAGTTCTCGTCTGGCAAAGCTTTGCAAGGTCCAGTTCTCGTCTGGCAAATCATTTTCAAGGCCCAGTTCTCGTCTGACAAATTATTTTAAGGTCTAGTTCTCGTCTGGCAATCCATTATAAAGCCCAGTTCCCGCCTGGCAAATCATTTTAAAGGCCCAGTTCTCATTTGGCAAACCAATTCAAGGTCCAGTTCTCGTCTGGCAAATCATTTCAAGGCCCAGTTCCCGTCTGGCAAATCATTTTAAAGGCCCAGTTCTCGTCTGGCAAACCAATTCAAGGTCCAGTTCTCGTCTGGCAAATCATTTAAAGGTCCAGTTCTCGTCTGGCAAATTATTTTAAGGCCCAGTTCTCATCTGGAAAGTTATTTTAAAGTCCAGTTCTCGTCTGGCAAATCACTTTAAAGTCCAGTTTTCGCCTGGCAATCCATTTCAAAGTCCAGTTCTCGTCTGGCAATCCATTTTAAAGCCCAGTTCTCGTTTGGTGAATACCCTTTTCTCACCAGTTCTCGTCTGGTAATTTATCCTCCAATCCAGTTTTAGTCTGGAAGTTAAACCCAAAGTTCAATCCTTTATTGGCAACTACTCAAAAGTCCACACTCGTTGGCACCTTCAAATCTACCCTTTAAAGTCCAGTCTTCATTAGCAACCACTAAAAGTCCACCCTTGTCGGCATCCTCTTAACACTTAAAAGTCCAATTTGTCCTCATGACTCCAAAATAACCAAAGTCCAATTTCACTTGGCAATTCCCAAATTCAATCCCTGTTGATACACTCGACAAGGAAACCTATCCCCGGCGCGCCCGATCATTTGCATCGTCATGTGCATGGCATGCTAGCATAACATTACATAATCATATCAAGCATTTTAGTCTTTTGCATTCATAGGTACATTAGATTCCCCAGCAGTTGCATCTTAGCATATGTTTCGGTGCATCATGCAATGCATGGCATTTCCATCCCCAGCAACATAGCATAGCAGAATCCAGGATCAATTCGCAAGCATCTTGGTCAGTCCTCCCTTAAAGTCAGCAATATTCTTCTAAAAAAGAGTTGTTACCCCGCACGTGCTCAGGGAATTCTATTCCTCAGCAAGTCATTCTTCAACCATGCAGTTGACGATGACAATCCCCAGCAGCTGTTGTCAGTGCTCCCCAAGCAGAGGCTACCCTAGAAAGTTTCTTGTGAGCCTTCCCCTGCAAAGCCAGCATATTTCCTCCGACAGGAATCTTGCTCAGCTATTATTCAGCAAATTTACCACAGAGATACTATTTTGGTATCGTTGAGGAACCTTAACGGATAAGGTACTGCTTCGACATTCCGGAGAATCTTCTACTTCCAGAGATACTGCTTTGGTATCGTTTAGGAACCTTAACGGATAAGGTACTGCTTCGACATTCCATAGAATCTTCTGCTTCAAGACACTGCTTTGGTATCGTTGAAGAACCTTAATGTATAAGGGACTGCTTCGACGACCCCGAGAATCTCACACCTTTTCAAACATGCAACTTTGGTATCATCGAGGAACCTTAATGGATAAGGGACTGCTTCGACCACCCAAAGGACCTCAAGTTATTTTGTTCAATTTGGAACCTCGCTACCTCATTCTGTTAGCTCTTACACTTTACCTTTTGACAGACAAATTTTGGGGTCTTCTTATATCTAATTGACTTCCACCCTAAAAATGAACGTCATACAGCAGTTCATTTTCTCGGGATCAAGACAATTAGATAGGGGGATCTGTCATACCCCAAATTTGTCCTACCTGTGTATACATGACCCCTGTACATTCTTTTTTTTTTTTAAAAACCATTTTCAATCCAAACTTTTAATCCATGTCCACTTCAAAATTATTTTCCATAAAAATCCACTTCATTTTTAATATCCATTTTTTAAACCATAAATCCAGTATCTATCCATTATCCATAATTCTCCATTTTTCTAACCCAAATCCTATTAACCATTTTTTCCATATCCAATTCTTTTCAATTCTCATTTTTATTATCCATTCCAAACCAATTATCCAATTTTATTCCATTATCCATTTTAATTTCATTTTCACAAGCCCATTTTTAATCATTTGTCCATTTGATTTTACATCATCATTATTCTACAAATTCAACAAAGCCCGTAAATGTTCATCAAAGCCCGTTATCTTTTCTAGTACAACCACAACTCAAGATTACAAAAATGATTTAATTGCTACAAAAACAAAAATAAGAAATAAGCCTTGCTACTACCACATCCAAAACCGTATAATAAAATTCAAAACATTCTCTTGTTTCCAAAATTCACTGTTCCAAAAAGGGGCCACGTAGGGTACTTCATATAAGACAACACTCCAAATAAATTGAAAGCAACATCACAATTTGCTGCTACCTCAACATCCTGCTATGATATCCTAACCTCCAGAAACCTACCACATTACTTTGTACAAAAAAAGGAAAACAAACAACTCCTGCACAAAGCCAATGTCCAGCTACTTGCTGCCAATATACCAAAGCCTTTGAATTTTGACCAACACCATACTAACATACCACTCCAAAACAAAATAAAACTTGTGAACCACTTGATACACCAAGCAACAGACCCTGTGTACCATTCTGCACCTGAAAGCTACTACACAATAACCAACAGCAACAAAACCTATCCACCAAGCACACCAGACCATAAGGCTGCAGCTCGTACAATCTTGCCAAACGGTTACCACAACAAGACCTGCACAATTTGTACGAAAAAACTTCACCAACAAGTTTATCATGTTTTAAAAAGAGAAAGAAGGGAAAACATTGTGGGGGGGGGGGGTGGAAATAAGTAGAGAACAAGAGACTCACCTGAAAGAGGGGACTACTGCTCTTTCATCATCAATAAACATTATCTCCATTGACTTCATCTCAGAACACATAAACTCACACTATAACCTTCATTCCTCATACACACACATAAGACGATATTTCTTTAACCGTTAAATAACCTCAATTTTCTTCTCAAACAACTCCATTCACCATCAACGATTCAACAACAACTCAAACTCACGCCACCCTCACCTTCAAACCTCGTCCTCTTCGACCTATTTCAACCTAAAATTTCTTCAACGCACTCATCACATAAACCTTCTTCACCAAGACAGTACCATCACTGATCGAGCAACAACCCCTAACTCCCAAAATCCACCGTGAATCCACCATAACGGCCACTTAATCTCACCGAAAAGCCAACTCAAACAGCAAACAACAACAACAACCAAAAAACTCTTCCTCTCAACAGCCCTCTTCGAACCTCCTTCATCCCTTTCAATACCCTTCGACCAAACCCGTAATCTTCCTCAAACCGTCAATAATATTCCACCCGCAAACTCATTTTTTTCAAACCTAGATTCAACACAGCCTTGTTTATTCACCCATCACTCTTCCTTCATTAACAACAACAACCCAAAATTGGTTCCGAATCGACTCAGAGTGAGAAGAGGAAGAAGATTTTGAGTCATTCAAATAAGCATATCCAGAACCGCATCAGAGTAGAAATTGAGATGAAGAATTGAAATAAGGTGAAATGGAACGACATCGAAACATCACACAAACCAGATTCGAGCGATTGGAGGCGAGACCGCGCGACGTGAGGAAGGTTGGAGTGCGTTATTTCCATTTGAGGTCAATGCTTCTCTTTTGTTTTTCCATTTTTTAATGGTGGATTTTGAAGCTGATAATGGTTTATTTTGCTTTTATTAACTGTAACATTTTTTTTACTCATGATTCCATTTTTGGTCATACGGGCTGCGAGGCCCATGTTTACTTTTATGCATACCAGTATCTTTACTCATTCACCCCCTTTGATTCATGATCATAAGGCCAATAGGCCTAAGGCCTAAAGCCCACACGCTTGGAGGCTGCTCACACTTCCTGTTTTTGAATGCACCCCCCTCTGTTGGTTTTATGTGAATGTTTGTTTCTTAGTTTAGTTTTCATTAATTAAGTATTAGATTAGTTTTTAGAGTAAGATTTCTTTTTTATTTCTGTTAAAATTAGATTTTAATTGGTTTCTCTTAGGATAACTTTCAATTAGAAATTATTTTGAATTAATCTAAAGTTTATATACTATTTTTTTATTAATCTTCAATTTTTCTAGTTTAGAATTTAACCTTGTTTTAATTGGTGATTAAATACTAATTTTGACTAAACCTAGATTTAATTTCTATTTTTAATTTGCACTCTTTTAATTTGAATATTTTTGACTAATTGTTAATTTTGATTTTGACGCCTATTCTGATTAATTTCTGATTAAATACTTAATTGATGCTTACTAATTCCTGATCTCTCCTAATTTGTTCTCTCAATCTAAGCATGATAATATTGGTTCCTTCTTCTCTTGTAAGTCGAGCGCTTTTGCCTCGCAATCGACCTTACCTTAAACCATAGGACCTCCTTTCCATTAGTCCTCAACCATTTCTTAACCTCCTCATACGTAAATTAAAACCTCGATCCAACGTCGAGTGCTTTTCTCAAATCAAACCAACATACGTAATAATACTTAAACATTTTTATAAAGAGGGGGACTAAGTCTTTGGTCTTTCTCTTCAATTGCTTGGGTTCGAGTTTCCTTACTCGTGTGTGGGCAATTGATGCCTTTAAAATACATATAATCTGATAACACTCAAACTCCTTTTCTTAATCAACCATCAATACATTTAATCATACTTAAAGATCATTTATTAAAAGGTGAAAAGGAGGGGGATCAAGTCTTTGGTCTTTCTTTTCAAATTGCTTGGGTGCGAGTTTTCTTACTCGTGTGTAGACAATTGACGCCTCTAAAAACTTAAATCTTAACTTCTCAATTGTTTGGGTGCGAGTTCTCTTACTCGTGTGTGGACAATTGACGCCTTTAAGACATGCGAACTCGACAATAATCAAAATTCTTTTCTTAATCAAACGCTTCAAAACACTTAATCATGTATTCAAACACAATTTCCTAAAAAGTGATGCGAGGGGGATCAAGTCTTTGGTCTTTCTCCTCGATTGTTTGGGTGCGAGTTTTCTTACTCGTGTGTGAACAATTGACACTTCTAAATGACATAAACCACAATTCGTCGATTGGTTGTGTGCAAGTTCTCTTACTCGTGTATGAACAATCGTCAGCTATTGCTTGGGTGCGAGTTCTCTTACTCGTGTGTGAGCAATTGTTGCCTCTAAAATATCCAACACGATCAAAATTATCCTTTCCTCGCCCACGTGCGACCGAAACCCTAAAACACGTCCAAATCCAAACCTTTTTCTCAATCAAATCTTAACATACTTAATTCATACTCAAACAACTTTCACAAAAAGAACATTGTTTAATCCATTCTTCCGCGCATATGAACTAGTGCTTCAGCCTCCCATGACGAGCCGACAAGCCAACGTTTAGCAGTTAGAATGCGAATTAAACACTCGTTCGTTTAAAAAACACCAACCAACCGTAGTCCCACGAACTACGAATGCTCTGACTTTCCCATTGCACGAGGGAATATGTAGGCACAAGGGTTCTAATCCTTGCCGAGCACCCTAAAAAAAAACCACCCATTTTCCCCTTAAAATTAATTACCTTAGAAGATAAACAAACAAACCTAACTAACTTTCTCACGAATCGAATCAAGAGGTTCCCGTTGAGTACAACAGACGTAGAGGGTGTTAATACCTTCCCTCTTGCGTAACTGACTCCCGAACCCGAATTTGGTTGCGATGACCAAGTTCTTATCTCCCTTTAAAGGTTTTCTCAATATTTTCCTTTCCCTCATTTAGGATAAATAAAGTTTGGTGGCGACTCTGTTTCGAACAGTTTTTTCTGCGTCCATCGTGAGGATCGTATTTTTCGAGGTACGACTGGTCCGATCCATGATGAGTCATGCCGATCTTCCAAACTCCTTTTGGGGACATGCACTACTGACAGCAGGTTACACACTTAACCGTGTTCCATACAAAAAGGTTGAAAAGACACCATATGAAATATGGAGTGGTAAGAAACCACATATGTCTTACATGAAGATTTGGGGTTGTTAAGTTTATGTAAAACGACAAATTTCAACTAAGCTTGAGCCCAAATCTGACAAATGCTTATTTGTGGGGTATCCTAAAGAAACAAGAGGGTATTACTTCTACAATCCTTCTGAGGGCAAAGTGTTTGTCGCTCAAACTGGAGTTTTCTTGGAAAGGGACTTTATTTCTAAAGGAATCAGTGGGAGGGAAGTAGAGCTTGAAGAAATTCAAGAATCACAAAGCATTGATACACCTATGGAGGAATTAGAGCATGAACCACAAGTAGTTGTGGAAGAGCAACCTGCTCAAGTAGAACAAGACCAGCGTAGGTCGAGCAAGATACGTCACCAACCAGAGAGATATGGATATCTCATAAATGATCAAGGTGAAGTATTACTCATGGATCAAGATGAACCTGTAACCTATCAAGAGGCCATAACGGGTCCTGAGTCTGAGAAGTGGCTAGAAGCCATGAAATCTGAAATGGATTCCATGTGCACAAACCAGGTTTGGACCTTGGTAGAGCCTCCTGTAGGAATTAATCCTATAGGATGCAAGTGGGTCTTCAAAAAGAAGACTGACATGGATCGTAAGGTACATACCTATAAGGCAAGACTGGTTGCTAAAGGTTATAAACAAATTCATGGTGTAGACTATGATGAAACCTTTTCACCAATTGCAATGCTTAAATTTGTTCGGGTTTTACTTGCTATCGCTGCATATCATGATTATGAAATATGGCAGATGGATGTCAAGACTGCTTTCCTTAATGGGAATCTTCTTGAGGATGTGTAAATGACACAACCTGAAGGATTTGACATACCCGAAGAAGCCCAAAAGATATGCAAGTTACAGCGATCAATCTACGGATTAAAGCAAGCTTCCAGAAGCTGGAATCTTCGTTTTGATGAAACTGTAAAACAATATGGATTCATAAAGAATGAAGATGAGCCTTGTGTCTACAAGAAGGTTAGTGGGAGCATAATCGTTTTCCTGGTATTATATGTAGATGACATATTACTCATTGGAAACGATATCCCTACCTTGCAACAAGTAAAAGCTTGGTTAGGGAAATGCTTTTCTATGAAGGACCTTGGTGAAGCAGCCTATATATTAGGAATCAGGATCTATAGAGATAGATCACAAAAACTGCTTAGTCTAAGTCAGAGTACATACATAGACAAAGTGTTGAGACGCTTTAATATGCATGATTCCAAGAAAGGATCCATACCTATGCAACATGGGCTATGTCTATCAAAAACACAATCGCTTTCAACAAAGGAAGAAAGGGATCGCATGAATAAGATTCCATATGCATCTGCAATATAATCTATCATGTATGCCATGTTATGTACTCGACCAGATGTCTCGTATGCTTTAAGTGCAACGAGTAGGTACCAATCTGATCTTGGTGATGCTCACTGGGTAGCTGTCAAGAATATCCCTAAGTACTTGAGAAGGACTAAGGACTCATTCTTGATATATGGAGGTCAGGAAGAGCTCGCGGTAATTGGTTACACCGATGCTAGCTTCCAGACAGATAAGGATGACTTTAGATCGCAATCTGGTTATGTGTTCTACCTAAATAGTGGCGCTGTGAGCTGGAAAAGTTCAAAGCAAGAAAGAGTTGCTGATTCTACAACCGAGGCCGAGTATATTGCTGCCTCAAATGCAGTGAAGGAAGTTGTTTGGATCAAGAAGTTCATTAGTGAACTTGGCATAATCCCTAGCATTGTGGACCCCATTGATCTCTATTGTGATAACAATGGTGCTATCGCACAAGCTAAGGAGCCTAGATCTCACCAACGATCCAAACACATACTTAGGCGTTATCATCTCATTCGAGAGATAATAGATCGTGGAGATGTGAAGATATGCAGAGTACCTACACTTGACAATATTGTTGACCCACTAACAAAACCTCTTGCGCAGCTGAAGCATGATGGTCATACTAGATCTAAGGGTATTAGGGGTATGCCTGATTGGCTCTAGTGCTAGTGGGAGATTGTTGGTGTAAGCCCTAGAGGCCAATACTTTTGGTACTTGTATCAAATTATTTATTAATAATAAAAGGCATTTTTTTATTATGTTTGTTTTTCCAAAATGATAAAGTCCCTAGAATAACTAGTTCGTTTAATGAAACATTAAGTATGACTTAATCATGAGATTCCATTAAACATAAGGACACTATTCTTAAAGCACCCATAGTCGAGCTTTAATGTGAAATGGGATAGCCTTAAAGCATTAATACTATTATGTAGATAGACTGATGATCACATCTCATGGATCATGGATAAAGAGTTATCAAGTCTTGACACAGGTATGAATATTAGGAGTAATATTTATACTGGATTGACCCACTATGAGAGTACTACATAGAATGTTATGCAAAGTGTCATAAGTTATTCTCATGGTGATAGTGGTGTATACCACCCTTCGACCTGAAACTACTATGTACCCTAGATGTAGAGTCAAGTACTTTACTACTGATCAAACATTGTCCGTAACTGGATGATCATAAAGACAGTTGATGGGTACTTCACAAAGCATGCTGAGGGACATGAGTAGCCTAGATGGAATTTTCCCATCCTGCATAACAGGATAAATGTCTAAGGGCCCAATATTGAACTGGACAAGGATGACACGGTATATGCCTTGTTGTAGCACCCCAAAATTTTCCCTTCTTACCTTAGTATTAACTGGCTTATGTTTCATTTCATTTTTGCATTATCATGTGTGCATATCATTGGTTCTTGGCATGGGGTTAAGGTGCCTGAGGCAGTTCAAGAGGAGAAGATGCTCTTCAAGCAAGAGTCCTTATATGTCCAAGAGAGCTCAAGTGGATCACTCTCTCCTAACCAGTGCAGAGATTAGGGTTTTGTGATTCTTGGGTTTATTGCTCCAATGGGCAAGCTTCTTGGGTTTTTATCATCACCAAATGGCATATCTTATCTTTGTTGGAGAGGATACACATCATATTCAGAGGAATTGGGATTAGGAGACTGTGTTATTTCCTCCTAGACTAAGGGTACCAAAATTAGGGTTTGCTATAAAGTCAGTTTATTTCTGATTTTTGGGCAAGACTTGATTCCATGGTATTCCTTGGGTCCCTAAGTACCTAGGGATGGAAGATTGTTCATCAGTTTAGTTCATGAGAAGTTCAATTGGCCAATGGATTGGGAATCAGGAGAATTGGGAAAAAGCCAACAGTGAGAGGGGAAGTCAACTGTGAAATCTTGA
Organism: Lathyrus tuberosus; assembly: GCA_022829125.1. Classification (NCBI taxonomy): domain Eukaryota; kingdom Viridiplantae; phylum Streptophyta; class Magnoliopsida; order Fabales; family Fabaceae; genus Lathyrus; species Lathyrus tuberosus. The sequence goes on along the minus strand of JALAZF010000125.1, from coordinate 12,376,196 downwards.
GGTTATCTTCAAGGTTTTCAAGGTCTCACATCCTCATATGGCCTTCAAGGGTCAAGTTTCATACCATTTATCAAGGATCAAGGGTTGGTACAAAAGTTACTAAATATGGAAATGACCTATAATTTGAAAGTTTCCTTTTTGGGCAAGTTCTTACACTACATTCAACTTGACTTTTCATCATCAAGGAAGCTTCAAATGAATTTTTCTCAAACATTAAAGTTGAAGATCTTTTTCTCCCCTTTCCAACAAGTACTAGATGGTCTCCATATCATTTGTGAAACTCAAGTTATGACCAAAAGAAGGCAAGGTGGTTTTTAGGGTTCCATTTTCACAACTTTTGCATTTTGGGACATAGTGACCTATAATTGATGCCTTTGTTTTAAGCCACATTTTAACATCAAAGAACAATCCATAAGGGTCATTTTTGGCCTTTGAGTCAAGTGAATCCATGGCTTATTCATCACTTATTTTCCATTATACAAAATTGCAAGATCATTCAAAACTCATGAACCAAAACATCTCAAGGCCCAAATTCCATACAGGTGTGATTAACAATTGAAACTTAAGTGATCCATCATGAAATATTTGGGTGTACATGCATGGAAGAGGGTGTATTTCACATAATGCAATTTTCCAAAATCATCCAAAACTCATTAAGTGTGGAATTAACAAGGCCCAAGTGATGATCAGTGGATTAACCCTAAGTATTTAAAGTTACTCATGCACTGGTTGGAAAAAACACACGTGATTTTGAGGAGAAAAAAGTTTGCAACCCTAAAACTTGAATCATTCGAATCTCACAATCCAGAAGAGCTTTTCCAAAACTTCTTTCACCATCTGAGTCCTGAGGATCCATAGAGCATAAAGCAATCATCACTTGAAGCTAATAGCAAGGGAATAGGTGGCGTGATCTCAGGTTGGTGGTATTTTTCATGATCTTAAAACTCAGATTTTTGACATGCATAATGTTGTGTGACATTCATTGATCATTCTGGTATATTTTGTTTTGAATTTGGACGTGTAATTTGGTTGCTGCGTGAGTTTTAAAATTTTGAACCCTAACTTGTTTCGTGCGAATCTCTTTGTGTGCTGATTGTTTGCAAATTTTAATGTGATATTTGAGATCCTGGTGAAATTCTGGTCAGGAAGGTATGTTATTTTGCACGTTCTGGGTTTCTTTTGGTTGCAGGTGACCGGAAGTGGTGGCCGGAGCCCTAGCTCCGGCGACTGGTAAGGGTTCCAAGGTAAGGGACACAATCTCCACCGTCCATTGCCTTAATCGTGTGGCCCTCATGCTGCCATGTGTTTTAATTTTTTGTTTTATTTAATTGGTTTGCGTGTGCGTCCGTCCATGATAACTATCATGTTCCATAAATCTGAGCCTTTCATTTTCCTTTGACTTTTGACTTGATGATGTGATCTGGAGCGTTGACATGATCTGATGGCCATTACGAGGCCAGCGCATTAATGAGGGAGTATGTTATGCACGTGTTCTTTTTTTTATTTCTGACCAATTACGTGTGTGAATGTGCATCATTATTAATATGGACGTTCCAATCAATACCATTCATCATGATTACTTGGACTTTTGTTGACTAAAGATGGTGCGTTAGATGGATCAAAGGGCTCTTGTGAGTCAACTAGGTTGACTGAGTCCATGTGTTCTCTTTTTTGTTTTATTTTATTTTTTCTGATGGATTTAAATGTTTGGGCTTGCTATTTACGCACCCACCTTCCAGCCCATTTCAATTTCCAACGTGGTTGGACTGCAGAACACACCCCCCACGCTCATTCCCATTCATTTTATTTTATTTAATTTGCAATAATTCATTTTTAATTTTTAAAAATAGATAATTGCATTAAAAAAATCCCCAAAAAAATTCAGGAAGCATTTTTATAATTTTATAAAATTTTCCAAATTTTATTTTTTATTTTTATTTTATTTTTAGAATCTGAAATAATTATTTGTTTATTTTCTTTTTGAATTTATTTCATACATGCATACCATGACTTGTTTATTTTATTTCTCATCATCCATAAAGCATTTTGAACTCACTCTTTTTGCATTGTTTCACCAACACATTGAATTGCATTAAAATATTTTTCTCTCATTTTTAAAATCATCTCATATTGCATTTTAGTCCTTTCCTTTTGCATATTGAACCATGTTTCTTGTCTGAACTTTGCATAATTGTTTGAGTGACCTATCTGGGGAATTTTGGCATGAGTTTTTGATATGTTGTTTGTTTCTGGTTGAGCTATGTTGATAATTAATTTGGTGATTTTAGAAGATGTCTTGCTAATTATGTGATTGCTCTTTGTTTGAGGCCTACTTGTATGCATATCCTTGATCATGTCTGATTACTTATTTGAGAAGGCACTTGTGCCATTGTTTGGGATTGCTTCCTTGAATTCATGAATCATGCTTGGATTGTTGTAGGTCATTTGATTGCCATTATATGTCATTGGTGTGAGGTTATTGCATACTTTGTGCCTATGTTCAATGTTTGATTTACATCCCTCTTTGTGTTTCATATGCTCACTTCTTCTCATCTGTGCCTCTTCATGATTTGTGTTTGGTTTATGTATGCCATGCCATATCATTCATTTGCACTTCATTGGATGTATGTTTCTGATCTTGGAGCTTTGCATTCATTCACATCCTATGTCATTCATGTTTCATCTTGCATGCTTGAACATGTTTCCCTTATATGCTTTCTTCTCTTGCTTCTGATAATTCTTGATGCTTGGATACCTGTTTGCGTGTCTCATGTGACATTTGCATAGCATGTTTAGGCACATGTTTAGGTCATCCACCTTCTGACTTGGATGAGTTCTCTTTGGTTGGTAATCATTTCTCTTTGGTTTGTGACTTGCTTGGGTTTCATTTATCTTATTGTTACGTATGTATATTTTGTACTAACTTTTTATGCAGAGGCTGAGGTAAGTTATTTGAGGGTGTGGATAATTATCCATGCTCACTCTCTTTCCTTCTTTCTCTCATCTTTTACTTTTCTTTAGGCTTAGGTTGTTATCAAACCTCCCCTTAGGGCCATCTTTGCATGATAACATTAGGATAGATTTTCCCCGTAGTCTTTTTCTTTTCTTTTGAGTCCCTCTTCTCATCTCAAAACATTTCTAAGATACTTAATAAGGTCAACTTGCCTTGCACACAAGCCTTAAACATAGGAAATGAAGATTGAGGGGTCCCCCTTCTCTCTTCTAGAGTGTTGAGCATACGTCCCATTGGGGACGACCATGCGACGCATTCGTTCCCGTGTCATAGACTTTGGTTCAAGTTGAGTTATGAACTAACTCAAGTCACTTATGTCCTAAAAAACACAAACAAACTTCAAACCTTTTTATCCCGAGGGATTGTCAAACTAAAGGCTATTTTCAAAAAGGGCACGTTACTTTCCATCTGAGTCGCAAACAGGCATCGACCCTAACTGCCGGACGCGAACTTAACGTCACTCATAAAAAACACAAAAAGAACTTAGTCTGAACTACGTTGACTCTGAATTCCCCATTGCACAAAGGGGGTACGTAGGCCTAGGACGTCGACATCCTACCGAGTCTGTCTTAGTTTTTCACTTCCCCCGTTTAGTGCAACCATAGATGTTAGGATAACTCACCCTTAGATTAGACAACAAGCGTGGATCCCATCAAGTACGATGGACGCGTGGGGTACTTATACCTTCCCCTCGCGTAACCGACTCCCGAACCCAGGCTATGGTTGCGATGACCATTCCTTTCCCTCTTCCTCAGGTTTATGCGGTGTTCCCTTTCCCTCTCTTGGGATAAATTTACACGGCTGGCGACTCTGTTTTCCGCGCCACTCTCGCGTTTGTACCTGGATGAAAATCCTGGGAGCGACAGCTGGCGACTCTGCTGGGGAATCTGGTTGACCTATGCTGGTCAATCCCCTTTAGCGAGTCTATCCTAGTGCTTGCTTGTCTTTGTTCTCTTTGGGTGTTTTTGTTTTTGTTTTGCTTTATTTGTCGTATTTTATTTCTACCGCATTTACTGCATTGCATATTATTATCAGCTGTTGCACTATTTTTTTTGTTTGGCGGGTTGGGAGTTCTGAGAGGTAAGCCCAATACCCAGGCTTGAGTATACACGTAGGATTAGCGTGGCAAGTAGTGTGACTCGTGTGGCATTTGGCCAGACGTAGTATACATGAAAACTCCACATCCAGACGAGGTTTTCTTCGGTAATGTTCTATCCTGCGCATTGGTGCAGATGATTGAATGTAACCTGGAAAGCTGTCGACTCTGGCGACCATTCCCAAGAACTCAGTAACGACACTCCTCCCGAGACGTGATAATGGCAGACCAGAAATGGCAAACCCATTACACATGTCGATCCGAGGACCCAATACTGGGAACTTGCTATAGGGTTTCCTTTTGGAAAAGAATAAGTGGAAGCACTCCTCAATTGGCGATAGTACTGTACCCCGAGGGATGAATGTACTATTGCTTCTCGACCTCAGTGCCGAAACTGAGGACTTGCCATATGATGTTTTCTTTTGAGGGGAATCAGTTGAGGCCTCCTCGATTGGTGATGATGCCAAACCAGAAATGGTGAACGTATCATCATTTCTCGACCTGAGAGCCCGTGATATTGAGGATCCTCGGCTTTCTAGTACCCACATGTGAGAGGGCAGGGTGTTTATAGGTTTGCAGGTAACCTTGACCTTCAACATGCCCGGTTTTCTAATCAACAGATTTATCAGTGTGGTACTATGGTTATTCTGGTATTCTGGTTATTTGGGCCAGACCTTTGAGATTATACAGTGGTTCAGTGCAGCAGTTATCCAGTCTGTGTGGCATCCTTGATCCCATGTGTGCATTTGCATCATCATTTCGCATCCTAACATGTTTGTTCATTTGCAGGGTTGCATCCTAACTTTGATTTCGGTTTTTGAAGACTATTAAGGATGAGTACTGGGAAGAGAAAGAGCATCATAGTGTACAAGTTCCCGTCACTTTTTCTGGATACTGTTCACAAGATTGTGTCTATGGCAGAACCTGGGGTATTGGCAAACTTTAGAGAAGAGTATGGAAGAATTCTGAATTTTGCTCGCAACATCACTGAATACGAGTATAGGGCTTTGCACACTCTGGTGCAATTCTATGACCCTCACCTGCGTTGCTTTCTATTCACTGATTATCTTTTGGCTCCGACATTGGAGGAATTTTCTCTCATTCTGGATGTTGCCATAAAAGAAGAAGCTCATTTCTATCCTTCTGAAGAACTTCCTGATTTAGAAAAGGTTTCCGAGGCTTTGCATTTGGATCCATCTTTGTTGAAAAATAATATTGCCAGTAAGGGAGGGTGTAAAGGTTTTCATGCAAAAAAATTTATAGAACAGGCTGCTATGTATGCTAAGGCTAAATGTTGGTCAGTTTTCAACGCCATCTTGGCTATGTGTGTTTATGGAACAATGTTGTTTCCGAATATGAAGGATTTTGTGGACATGCACGCGGTCCGGATATTTACCATGAAGAATCCGGTACCTACTTTGCTTGGAGATGTGTATTATTCAGTGCATTATAAGAACGAGAAGAGGAGGGGATGACCCCTTTATTTTTGTGCGCCAATCTTCTACAAATGGTTTGCTGATCGTCTTCCCGAATCTGGGGCATTTGTAGATACTCAAGGAACTTTGGAGTGGTCCAAAAGATTGATGGGCTTGAGAACAAATAATCTAATTTGGGTTAACCGTGACTTGTTGGGCCAAGATATCATGATTAGTTGTGGAGGTCTCCCAAATGTGCCTCTAATAGGAAGGAAAAGGGGAATTAACTACAACCATATTCTTGCTATTAGACAATTCGGGTATGGCTTGAAAGAGCCACCAAAAGACGAGGAGGTCCGATAAATCTTTATATCTGAGTGGGGAAATCAATCCAGAACTGTTAAAAGAAGCTGCAAATACTTGGGAAGATCGTCATAAGAAGGGGAAGATTTCTTTTGGGAAGAGCAACAACCGAACTTTTCCTGCGTACGAAGATTGGATTCAGAAAAGGGTAGAGATGGAGCTTTTGCCATTCTCCAAAGAACCACCATCTTACCCCTTGCTGATTGAGCCTCCTACAACAGTTGAAATAGAAAAGTTTAACAAGTTGTGGGCTGAAAAGGAAAAGCTGTGAGAAGAAAACAGTGAGCTACTAAGAGAGATTTATCAGTTGAAACATGAGCGGGGTGAAGCTGTTCATATCGCCAAGTTGAAGACAGAGCTTCTCGCTAAGGTAGAACAGGAGCTAGCTGACAAGGTCGCAGCCAGACAAAGGATGAAGTAAACTCTAGACGGTATCAGTAAGGTTCTCGAGTCTAAGAAGGAGGAATTGGACAAGGCTTTATTGAAAATCCACAGGTTCAATGCTCACCGAGACACTGCAATGGCTGAGAATAAGCGAAAAGAAGACGATTATCTAGCTCAGATTGATCAATTGAAGTCGAAGCTCAAGAAGAAAGACGCTGAGATCCTATCAGGGGTATTCCAGAGGCAAGCAGTCGAGGGTCGACTCAATGAAGCCATAGCCTCCATAGAGGAACTGAAGATCCAAGCTGAAGTCAAGAGACCTAGAAATGAGGGTCCTAGCATGGGTGGTGTTTCTGGAGAAGACGCTTGGGAGTTGCATTGCCGATACTTGGAAGGGATCATGCATAGGAGAGACGTTCTCATTTAAGAGCTAATTCAGAGACCGAAGCATCCCGACACCAAAAAGCTGTTCAAGGAAATTCAAGACTGGAGCAAAAAGCATAATGGATGGGGAGGATTGACACTTGTGGACTTTGATGACATGCCGTAGTTTTCTATTTTCTTTCATTATTTGGACCACCGCCAGGCTTGTTGGTTGGGATCTATAATCATTGTGTTCAGACTTGTTATCTTGGATTTGTGATTGTTGACATTTGGTTTTCCTCTAGTTTTCTTAATATATGAGCAGAAGTTCTGTTCTATATTGTTGTTAAACTGGAATCAAGGGGTGGATCGCCCTGCGAATATTCAAACATGTTCATTTGCATTTGCATATTCATAATCATTTTGCATAATAGGTGTTTATCTTCGGTGTTCTTACTTTGTTCTCCTCCTCAGTACAGGATTGATCAGCCAGTTCATCATTATTCTACTCAGTCTGTGATAACCAGAGGATAGCCATGGAACAACTCCGTGCAGAGATGCTTGAAATGAAGGTTCAGATGAGGCAATTTGGGGAAGACATGCTGGTCATGTCCCAGGAGCAGAAGATGATGAAGGAGGAGGTCAATCAGATGAAGACTCAGATGGGTTTGGTCACGGAAATTTTGAATATAGTGTTAAAGAAGGAAAACAGTCCTGTGCTCGCTTCCGTAACAGAAGTCCTTAATCCTCCCGTTTCTGTGGGATTTGCTCTAGATCATGGATTTCCTCGTGAATCCCCTCCATAACCTTTTGCTGCAGAAGCTCCACGCAGTAACCTTTGTTTGTGCCTCAGCCAAATGTGGAAAAGAAAGTGCAAGCGCAGGTGAGGCGCCCAAATTAGCATCGACAGCAGAATTATCAGCAGCAGGGGCAACCGAGACCAAGAAGGCCCAAGAGGATATTTGATCCACTCCCTGTTCCTCACAGACATATTCTCGCCTGTCTACTTGAAAGTTCTCTGGTTCAACTAAGGGATGCCAAGCCTGTTCCCGACCCTATTCCTCCTGATTATGATCTGGATGGCAGATGTGAATATCACTCAGACACACTGGGTCATTCAATTGAAAATTGCAACGTGTTCAAGCACAAGGTGCAAGACCTGGTAGACTCAGAGATCATTGCGTTCACCGAAGATGATATGTACATCAATTGAAGCCTCCTTTCTCAAGTGAGCACTCAGTCTGCAAGTACGTCCAGACAGAATCAAGCTTCCTCAGCAATGGCAATCTTCAGCTTCTTTACTGCATTTTCATTTGTAGTTTTTTTTTCATTTCTTGTTAAAGCATTATATGCATGTAACACTTGTTTGTTTTTTGAATGACAATCATAATACAATAAGCATGTTTTTCTTGAAGTAATCCATTTGTGTTCACTCTTAAATGTTTATATGCACTGCAATACCAATTTTCTTGTCTAGAACTCTTGAGGGAGGATGATGAGATGAAAACGCAAAATCTCTGGTTGTATGTTCAAGGATAGGACCCTGTTGAGGATGTACAGGCATTGTTTCAAATCCCTAAACATTGGAGATATAAGGGAGATAGACCCTCGTTAACCCTTTTGAGCCTTGAAGTAGGAGTTTCTTTCGTACGAAAAAACCCTCATACTTAACCCAGGGGCAGGGTAGGCGTCAGTTAGTTTGACCGAGCGTTCAAATTTCAAGGAGAGTGTGCATCTGAGGATCCATTACCTTCTATCCCACCATCAAGAGGTCAAGAGATGTGAAACCACAATGGTTATCCATCAACAATCAAGGAGTGAGGCAGTCACAACCCTTTCAAGCAAGTAAGACAACCAATGTCACACGCTTTGTTCAAAAAGGGGAATAAAAAAAAGAAGAAAGCCCGCTAAGTCGAAACTTGAAAACAAGCGACTTAGGCAAAAGTTAGGGCATCCCGCTGGACTTCAAAATCGAAAAACTCAAAAGAGTCAGTCCAGGCAAAAATTAGGGATCAAAAAAGGCAAAAGAAAGAAAAAGCGAAAAACGAAAAGGATTGCAAAAGAAAATCCTCGATAAGAACAAATTCGTGTGATTACAGGCACAAAAGATAAAAAGGGGTGACTGTCACTCCAAAACTTCCTTAGGTGTCAAACCATTAGTGGCATGGGTTCCTTAAAGATCATAAACCTTTTGAGAGATAAGCGTTTGGGTCAGATTAACTGAACATAGGACTGGAGAACATCACGGAGAGTGGGTGGGCACCGATAAATTTTGAGCCATAAATCCTTTTTCTGAAACCGTGAACCAGACCACGTTACAACCTTTAAAAGACCTAATTGAAATAGGGTTTATTCTGAAAGCGTACTTCAACAGGATAACGTTCCTGACTCCTATGAGTTGTGCTAATAAGATTTGTTGGTATTGCATGTGCGCATTGTTTTGCCATTCAAAAATCAAGGTCGCATCCTAGCTAGTGATTCATTCACAAGGCTTGGCGACACATTTTCAATAAAACTTCAAGGTTAACATGAGTGTTGCATTAGAATTGTCATTCTCATAATAAACGTTTTCTGCTTGCATGTGTTTGATGTCAAAGAACCTTACACGATGAACGACAGTCGAGAAGCTCGATCACGCCAAGTTGAGATAGTGAAAACTCCGAAGGACAATCATGTCAAGGGGTATGTGGCCAAGAGACTGTGCGCGGCCTGGGGGTTCCCGATAAATGGTGATAAGATGCAGCTAATCTGGAGCAGTCACGCTGAAAACTCTCCCTAAAGCGGCCAGACAGGGGCAATCAGGTCGATTTGACAAATCTCTGTAAGATCAGTCAGGGGAAAAGTTCCTTCAAGACTTGGGGCAGGCCTCCTCTAGAGCATGAGAAATTGTCTACTCTTGAAAATGGTTAATTGAAGACACCTCTTCAAAGTTCAGAATACTGGGACAGAGTATTTTTGAGTCATTACAATTCCTTTTGAGGTAATGTACTTCATGGATTATGAAGCCTGGGGCAGTTATATCAAGATCTGATAAACCTCTCCAAGAGTTTGGATACCCTGGGGTAGTGCGAACGCCCGATCTTCTGTAAAATCCTCTTGAGATGATTTCTTCCATTAGACCTGGTGGTCTGGGGAAAGTGGAGAGTTCAAAGGGTCGTTTATGAACATAGAGACAGGTCAGGTTGAGTGGCAACAGGATCGTACTTCCCTAGTAGGGTTGCTCTCCCCAGCATTGAGATTGCACCTTTCCTCAGCAGAGCAGACCTTCCCCAGCAGGAGATTTGGGAAGTATTTTCTCCGGATCAAGACGTTATTTCCCCACAGAATCAGGGTGTTCACTTTCCCCATCCAGTCAGGAAGCGCGCTCTCACCAAAAATGTCATATTCTAACCCCTAGCAAGGTAAGAGTAAAGTCATTCTCCCCACCAGCAGGCTAAGTTCAACAGTATCCCCAAGCGGGATGGTATTATGGACTGTTTTCCCCAAGCAGGATGATTATGGGCTGGCATCCCCCAACAGGTCCTAAGCCCATCTGTTGTTGGCAATCCTCAGTAACAGACTTCCGGTTCCGTTATTGGCATTCATTCTCAACTCCCCCGACAGAGGAGAAATCTCAGGTTCGATGTCACCTTCAGTAAAGGACATGTGTAATCCCCGGTAGAGTGTATATGCTTTGGGATTTCATCCCCTGGCAGAAGTTGTGGATCCAAAGAGTCGGTCAGTGTGATCCTTCTCAGCAGAGTTCCTGGATTCAGAGGATAATTTATTTTTGTCATCCCCAGCTGAATTGGTCTTTTCTATCCAGCATTTATTTTGCTGGGGGGAACCCTTTTTGCATATCATAAGCATTTGCATTGCATCCTCAAATGCGTAGCATTTCCACTTCGTGTGGAGCATTACGGCAAAATTCAAACATAGGCATCCGAAGCATAAACCAGGTTTGAGCTTTCCTTCGTCGAGAAAGAAGCGGATTTCGGAGAATATCATTCGACTTTACTCCACAAGTGTTGGGTTTAGTCATTCAAAGCAATATTTGACATTCCCTTGCAGAGTTGTTTGCCAGGAGCATTAATCCATGATTTCCTTTTTACCCCTTCGTCCAGGTGGTCCTTTAGTTTATTCCCTCAAGGGTTCTTTCCGTCAGACACCCGTCCGTGTTTCTTTCAGCACTCGTCTGTGTTTGAACCTGTCATTTCAATGCCCGTCCGTATTGACATTTGGCACCCGTCCGTGTCCTTTCAGCACCCGTCCGTGTTTGAACCTTTTAAGCCAGTGCCCATCCGTATTGACTTTTGACGCCCGTCCGTGTCCTTTCAGCACCCGTCTGTGTTTGAACCTTTGATTTCAATGCCCATCCGTATTGACTTTTGACGCCCGTCCGTGTCCTTTCAGCACCCGTCCGTGTTTGAACCTTTGATTTCAATGCCCGTCCGTATTGACTTTTGACGCTCATCCGTGTCCTTTCAGCACCCGTCCGTGTTTAAACCTTTGATTTCAATGCCCGTCCGTATTGACTTTTGACGTCCGTCCATGTCCTTTCAGCACCCGTCCGTGTTTGAACCTTTGATTTCAATGCCCGTCCGTATTGACATTTGGCACCCGTCCGTGTTCCTTTCAGCACCCGTCCGTGTTTGAACCTTTGATTTCAATGCTCGTCCGTATTGACATTTGGCACCCGTCCGTGTTCCTTTCAGCACCCGTCCGTGTTTGAACCTTTGTTTCGATGCCCGTCCGTATTGACATTTGGCACCCGTCCGTGTTCCTTTCAGCACCCGTCCGTGTTTGAACCTTTGATTTCAATGCCCGTCCGTATTAACTTTTGACGCCCGTCCATGTCCTTTCAGCACCCGTCCGTGTTTGAACCTTTGATTTCAATGCCCGTCCGTATTGACTTTTGACGCCCGTCCGTGTCCTTTCAGCACCCGTCCGTGTTTGAACCTTTGATTTCAATGCCCGTCCGTATTGACTTTTGACGCCCGTCTGTGTCCTTTCAGCACCCGTCCGTGTTTGAACCTTTGATTTCAATGCCCGTCCGTATTGACATTTGGCACCCGTCCGTGTTCCTTTCAGCATCCGTCCGTGTTTGAACCTTTGTTTCGATGCCCGTCCGTATTGACATTTGACGCCCGTCTGTGTCCTTTCAGCACCCGTCCGTGTTTGAACCTTTGATTTCAATGCCCGTCCGTATTGACATTTGGCACCCGTCCGTGTTCCTTTTAGCACCCGTCCGTGTTTGAACCTTTGTTTCAATGCCCGTCCGTATTGACTTTTGACGCCCGTCCGTGTCCTTATAGCACCCGTCCTTTGTTTCGATACCCGTCCGTATCGACCTTTGGATGACACCCGCCTGTGTTGCCCTCCATTCCCAAGCGAGATCAATCCCCAATAAATTTACCTTTTTACACCCGTCCGTGTACCTTTTTGATACCCGTCCGTATTAAACCTTTTTACACCCGTCCGTGCATATTTTCGGTACCTGGTTCGTATTTGATATCTTCGACTCCTTGACACCCGTCCGTGTTTACCCCCAATAGTTAACACTCGTTTGTGTTTATTTCGTGACATTCCCATACATTGTTCGTGTTGTTTTCCAACACTCGTACGCGTTGTGACAAGTGCAGCATTTATTGCTTGTTCCCCAGGGGAGTCGTCCCTCCTTTGAGGATTGCAAATTTCAGGTTTCTTTGGTATTCAATCTCCGTGTATCCCGATTGTCTGAAAGCCGTCGCTATCATACCCTCAGGACCAAGTTGATTGAATAGGGGCAGCTGTAGCACCCCAAAATTTGCCCTCCTTACCTTAGTATTAACTGGCTTATGTTTCATTTCATTTTTGCATTATCATGTGTGCATATCATTGGTTCTTGGCATGGGGTCAAGGTGCCTGAGGCAATTCAAGAGGAGAAGATGCTCTTCAAGCAAGAGTCCTTATATTGTCCAAGAGAGCTCAAGTGGACCACTCTCTCCTAACCAGTGCAGAGATTAGGGTTTTGAGATTCTTGGGTTTATTGCTACAATGGGCAAGCTTCTTGGGTTTTTATCATCGCCAAATGGCATATCTTATCTTTTTTGGAGAGGATACACATCATATTCAGAGGAATTGGGATTTGGAGACTGTGTTATTTTCTCTTAGACTGAGGGTACCAAAATTAGGGTTTGCTATAAAGTCAGTTTATTTCTGATTTTTGGGCAAGAATTGATTCCATGGTATTCCTTGGGTCCCTAAGTACCTAGGGATGGAAGATTGTTCATCAGTTTGGTTCATGAGAAGTTCAATTGGCCAATGGATTGGGAATCAGGAGAATTGGGAAAAAGCCAACAATGAGAGGGGAAGTCAACTGTGAAATCTTGAGGTTCTCTTCAAGGTTTTCAAGGTCTCACATCCTCATATGGCCTTCAAGGGTCAAGTTTCATACCATTTATCAAGGATCAAGGGTTGGTATAAAAGTTACTAAATATGGAAATGACCTATAATTTGAAAGTTTCCTTTTTGGGCAAGTTCTTACACTACATTCAACTTGACTTTTCACCATCAAGAAAGCTTCAAATGAATTTTTCTCAAACATGAAAGTTGAAGATATTTTTCTCCCCTTTCCAACAAGTACTAGATGGTCTCAATATCATTTGTGAAACTCAAGTTATGACCAAAAGAAGGCAAGGTGGTTTTTAGGGTTCCATTTTCACAACTTTTGCATTTTGGGACATAGTGACCTATAATTGATACCTTTATTTCAAGCCACATTTTAACATCAAAGAACAATCCATAAGGGTCATTTTTGGCCTTTGAATCAAGTGAATCCATGGCTTATTCATCACTTATTTTCCATTATGCAAAATTGCAAGATCATTCAAAACTCATGAACCAAAACATCTCAAGGCCCAAATTCCATACAGGTGTGATTAGCAATTGAAACTTAAGTGATCCATCATGAAATATTTGGTTGTACATGCATGGAAGAGGGTGTATTTCACATAATGCAATTTTCCAAAATCATCCAAAACTCATTAAGTGTGGAATTAACAAGGCCCAAGTGATGATCAGTGGATTAACCCTAAGTATTTAAAGTTACTTATGCACTGGTTGGAAAAAACACACGTGATTTTGAGGAGAAAAAAGTTTGCAACCCTAAAACTTGAATCATTCGAATCTCACAATCCAGAAGAGCTTTTCCAAAACTTCTTCCACCATCTGAGTCCTGAGGATCCATAGAGCACAAAGCAATCATCACTTGAAGCTAATAGCAAGGGAATAGGTGGCGTGATCTCAGGTTGGTGGTATTTTTCATGATCTTAAAACTCAAATTTTTGACATGCATAATGTTGTGTGACATTCATTGATCATTCTGGTATATTTTGTTTTGAATTTGGACGTGTAATTTGGTTGCTGCGTGAGTTTTAAAATTTTGAACCCTAACTTGTTTCGTACGAATCTCTCTGTGTGTTGATTGTTTGCAAATTTTAATGTGATATTTGAGATCCTGGTGAAATTCTGGTCAGGAAGGTATGTTCTTTTGCACGTTCTGGGTTTCTTTTGGTTGCAGGTGTCCGGAAGTGGTGGCCGGAGCCCTAGCTCCGGCGACTGGTAAGGGTTCCGGCGGAATTAGGGTTCCAAGGTAAGGGACACAATCTCCACCGTCCATTGCCTTAATCGTGTGGCCCTCATGCTGCCATGTGTTTTAATTTTTTGTTTTATTTAATTGGTTTGCGTGTGCGTCCGTCCATGATAACTATCATGTTCCATAAATCTGAGCCTTTCATTTTCCTTTGACTTTTGACTTGATGATGTGATCTGGAGCGTTGACATGATCTGATGGCCATTACGAGGCCAGCGCATTAATGAGGGAGTATGCTATGCACGTGTTCTTTTTTTTTTTATTTCTGACCAATTACGTGTGTGAATGTGCATCATTATTAATATGGACGTGCCAATCAATACCATTCATCATGATTACTTGGACTTTTGTTGACTAAAGATGGTGCGTTAGATGGATCAAAGGGCTCTTGTGAGTCAACTAGGTTGACTGAGTCCATGTGTTCTCTTTTTTTGTTTTATTTTATTTTTTTCTGATGGATTTAAATGTTTGGGCTTGCTATTTACGCACCCACCTTCCAGCCCATTTCAATTTCCAACGTGGTTGGACTGCTGAACACACCCCCACGCTCATTCCCATTCATTTTATTTTATTTAATTTGCAATAATTCATTTTTAATTTTTAAAAATAGATAATTGCATTAAAAAAATCCCCAAAAAAATTCAGAAAGCATTTTTATAATTTTATAAAATTTTCCAAATTTTATTTTTTATTTTTATTTTATTTTTAGCATCTGAAATAATTATTTGTTTATTTTCTTTTTGAATTTATTTCATACATGCATACCATGACTTGTTTATTTTATTTCTCATCATCCATAAAGCATTTTGAACTCACTCTTTTTGCATTGTTTCACCAACACATTGAATTGCATTAAAATATTTTTTTCTCATTTTTAAAATTATCTCATATTGCATTTTAGTCCTTTCCTTTTGCATATTGAACCATGTTTCTTGTCTGAACTTTGCATAATTGTTTGAGTGACCTATCTGGGGAATTTTGGCATGAGGTTTTGATATGTTGTTTGTTTCTAGTTGAGATATGTTGATAATTAATTTGGTGATTTTAGAAGATGTCTTGCTAATTATGTGATTGCTCTTTGTTTGAGGCCTACTTGTATGCATATCCTTGATCATGTCTGATTACTTGTTTGAGAAGGCACTTGTGCCATTGTTTGGGATTGCTTCCTTGAATTCATGAATCATGCTTGGATTGTTGTAGGTCATTTGATTGCCATTATATGTCATTGGTGTGAGGTTATTGCATACTTTGTGCCTATGTTCAATGTTTGATTTACATGCCTCTTTGTGTTTCATATGCTCACTTCTTCTCATCTGTGCCTCTTCATGATTTATGTTTGGTTTATGTATGCCATGCCATATCATTCATTTGCACTTCATTGGATGTATGTTTCTGATCTTGGAGCTTTGCATTCATTCACATCCTATGTCATTCATGTTTCATCTTGCATGCTTGAACATGTTTCCCTTATATGCTTTCTTCTCTTGCTTCTGATAATTCTTGATGCTTGGATACCTGTTTGCGTGTCTCATGTGACATTTGCATAGCATGTTTAGGCACATGTTTAGGTCATCCACCTTCTGACTTGGATGAGTTCTCTTTGGTTGGTAATCATTTCTCTTTGGTTTGTGACTTGCTTGGGTTTCATTTATCTTATTGTTACGTATGTATATTTTGTACTAACTTTTATGCAGAGGCTGAGGTAAGTTATTTGAGGGTGTGGATAATTATCCATGCTCACTCTCTTTCCTTCTTTCTCTCATCTTTTACTTTTCTTTAGGCTTAGGTTGTTGTCAAACCTCCCCTTAGGGCCATCTTTGCATGATAACATTAGGATAGATTTTCCCCGTAGTCTTTTTCTTTTCTTTTGAGTCCCTCTTCTCATCTCAAAACATTTCTAAGATACTTAATAAGGTCAACTTGCCTTGCACACAAGCCTTAAACATAGGAAATGAAGATTGAGGGGTCCCCCTTCTCTCTTCTAGAGTGTTGAGCATACGTCCCATTGGGGACGACCATGCGACACATTCGTTCCCGTGTCATAGACTTTGGTTCAAGTTGAGTTATGAACTAACTCAAGTCACTTCTGTCTTAAAAAACACAAACAAACTTCAAACCTTTTTATCCTGCGGGATTGTCAAACTAAAGGCTATTTTCAAAAAGGGCACGTTACTTTCCGTCTGAGTGGCAAACAGGCATCGACCCTAACTGCCGGACGCGAACTTAACGTCACTCATAAAAAACACAAAAAGAACTTAGTCCGAACTACGTTGACTCTGAATTCCCCATTGCACAAAGGGAGTACGTAGGCCTAGGACGTCGACGTCCTACCGAGTCTGTCTTAGTTTTTCCCTTCCCCCGTTTAGTGCAGCCATAGATGTTAGGACAACTCACCCTTAGATTAGACAACAAGCGTGGATCCCATCGAGTACGATGGACGTGTGGGGTGCTAATACCTTCCCCTCGCGTAACCGACTCCCGAACCCAGGCTATGGTTGCGATGACCATTCATTTCCCTCTTCCCCAGGTTTATGTGGTGTTCCCTTTCCCTCTCTTAGGATAAATTTACACGGCTGACGACTCTGTTTTCCGCGCCACTCTCGCGTTTGTACCTGGATGAAAATCCTGGGAGCGACACTTGTGTTCAATATAGACATAGGGGCAAAAGGGTAATTGTACACACAAGTACTATCACAAAAGGTTTTGTCAGATCACATGACAATTTTGTGACTTGGGTAGCAGTGATGTGTTGCTAGATATCACTTACTGTTTAGTATGTTAAATACATGATTTAATATAATTGCCAACGTCGCGAAATCCTACAAGGTCACACACATAAGGACAGTTGGAGAAGAGATAGAGTAAATAAGGAACACCGTAAGGTACGGTGCACTTGAATGGAATACGGAATATGGTAAGGTACCATGTAATATAATAATAGTTATTATTAATTTTATAATAGTTATAAAATATAATAATAATAAAATTATATTTATTATAATGATAGTTATTATAATAATATAATAATAATAAAATTATATTTATTATAATAATAGTTATTATAATAATATAATAATAATACAATTATATTTATTATAATAATAGTTATTATAATAATATAATAATATTGAGTTGGGCTTTTTAGCTTGTAGCCCACACAAGTAGTTCTATAAATAAAACCCTTGTGCAGAAGCTCTGTTGTTGTTGAAACCCTGGCCGTATTCTATTTTTCCTCTCCCTCACTCAAAACCTTCAATCGTAATCAGCTAGCACTGTGACTGAAGGAAGCTGTTCGTGTGGACTGAGTAGAGGCGATGCGATGTTCATCGTACAACGCTCGTGATCATCCATAGATTTGGAATCAAAGGTTTCATCGCCACAAGAGGTAACCTTTCTATCACATATCATGATCTTTCGTAAGGATCTCTAAAGGGAAATTTTTATTTTCCGCTGCGTTTAGATCACAAATTTCCCTTCAGAGCGATGCCGCCTGCTCTCCCGTAAGGCAGAGAGAGAAAAACCTATAAGGTTAGAACTCCAATGTCCAAGTCAGTGAAATGTTAGAAAAGTGGTTATGTGAGTTATGGCGAAAAGATACTTGTGATTAACGCGTGATAATCTTTATATATGGGGACAATTAGAATTGCCTCATATCCCCTGACATGAGACGTGATGGACCATTTGATTAAATCTAACGGTAGACGATCATCGTAAGGTAAATATTGAGTGTTTGCTTCTTAGTCAATGACACACTTTATCTTTAGAAATCTAATGAATGCGCCTTGATTTTGGCTATCTGACTTTCAAGCCTATGAGTGGTTCGAAATATGACTAAGTTTGACACTTTTAATTTCCAAAATATCACTATTTAAAGGTGAATAAATGGAGTATCGTAGAATAGAACTCATATCTCTACAATTAGTTGTCTCTACAACTATCAACTAAGTTGAATTAACGAAACTTGTATTTACATAAATGCTGAAATAAAATGATGTGATAAAATATCAAATAATTTTTAAATTATATAAAATTTTATTGATTTGATCAACTTAAATATATCTTAAATGTATCTCAATGCAAGATTGAATTGATTTAATTCTTCTTATATAACTTAAGAGTTATTGAAATGTATAAGTTTGTTAAGTTTGACCTCGTGTCAAGAATTTTTTTTCTTTCTCTCTATTTTTAAAATTAAAAATTATTATTAATAATGTATTATTAAATTTTATTTTTAATGTTAGGTGAAAACTTAAAGGGAACAAATAAGAGTTGTTCCATTATAAACCTTTAAAGAAAACTTAGTTGGATAAAACTTGATGAAAATAAAAGTGTATTTTTAAAAAGAAAACTAAAATGAAACATGAAGTTTAAACGACCATATGTTTTTAATAATATAATGCTTGATACAATTAGGGAAGAACTCTACCAAACAAAACCATTACTAGTACAAATTATATTATCAAGACTATCAACATAAACGGCGCCATCTCTAAAAACAAGAGATACTTTAAAACAAGACATTTTAATTAAATTAAGAGAGTTGATCAATAGTTTTGAAGCATCAAAGACACAATATTTAAGAGTATAAAAAGATGGTTTAATTACACTTTTGGTCCTTATGTTTTTGCCAACTCACGAAATTGGTCCCTATGTTTTAAAATTGAACGAATTAGTCCCTATGGTTTAATGTTTTGTGCAGTTTTAATTCCCATCTCAATTTTGATCCAACTGTTCGTGCACTGTTCATGTACGGACATGCACTGTTCATATACGGACATGCACTGTTCATGTACGGACATGCACTGTTCATGTACGTTTTTTGATCAAAATTGGAATAGAGGATCAAAACTGCACAAAACATTAAACCATAGAGACTAATTCATTCAATTTTAAAACATAGGGATCAATTTCATGAGTTGGCCAAAACATAGAGACCAAAAGTGTAATTAAACCTAAAAAGATTGAAACACCAATGTAAAACCACACTCAAGATTTAGTTTTTTTTTTTCCTTTCTATTTGTTTAGCATTGTAAACAAATGAGACATATCTCTTACTTGCTAACTTACCATTTTCTTTCACACGAAATAATTTGGGCATGCAACAACCATTTGAACTAACACATATTTAAGAATACTGGTGAGGCACGACACCTTCATTTGTTGAAATCTACTAATATAGTCTTCAAAAAATTTACTAGTTTTTTTTCTTCCGAATATTCGTTAGGTCTATAATTTTTATTTTAATATCACCCATAAAATTTTTTTCATAGAAAATTATTTTCAAGTGACCCTCAAATTAGGAGACAATATCGGAAATCAAGCGTACATATATTTGAACTTGAGAAATAGTTATTTTTCAAATATTCGTCATTGACTAAGTCGATGCATTTGATTTGGTATCTTGCCACATGTTCTATTCTGGATTTCCCATTTCATCAAAAATCTTAATAAAATTAGGGATTTTAATCCCTTGGGAAATCTTGGTTTGCAAAACTACATCGAAAAATTGTTGTATGACATCATCGACATCATCGAAAAATGTTCAACACTAGTTCAATCACATTTTTTATGTGTTGTCTCCCTACATTTTGCCTTAATTGTTGTATGACATCATCGACATTTTGGTTTCTATTAACCAAAGCCACATTTCGAAGATTTATGTGGTTCACTCGAGCATATGGTGTACCAGAATATTCTTGATGAATCCTATTGTCATTATCATCGTTAAGGGTGCCTATGACAATTGTAATTCGTCCACTTTGTCTTGTTAGGGCTTCATATGTGTCCGTTGTTTTAAATTACTAGATGGAACACGATGACAATTTAATGCGTTATTATGTTCATCATTTCATAACTACCATCGTTCATTTATTATTTGAGCGATTGTAATGTGGTATTAGTTATAGGAGAACGCATTTAGCTATCCATATATCTGCTGAAGAAGCCAACCCTTTTGGTTCCCCTTGGTCGATTTGAATATCTAACTTTTTAGTCTAATATTGGCCAGAGAAACTATTAGCCATGCAAGACATTGATTAAATGTCTTGTACGCGTGACACAAACCTTAAGGGGAGACCATAAGGAGACAATCGATTGTGTTTATTCTTCGCATTGCTAAACTATTTATTTGGTTAATGTCAATGTTAATATGACTGATTGTTAGGTTAAAAATAAACCTACACAGAATACAACTTTTCATATTTTAGCGTATCTTATTTTAAGTCCATTTTCTCTCTCACTTCAAAGTTATCCTTTCATGTTTTTCTCAACATATCTTTTATTCTCGCTCAAGAATACCATTCAAATCTTTAAATTTTAAATATAAAAAACACATGAATAATAATATTAGAGATAACAACCCTTAAAATAAATCTCAAAACCTCAAATATTTCTCTAACTTTTCAAAATAAACTTTTGAGTTATACCTTATAATGAAATAGATGCTATACACCTATATACCTATATACTATAACATGCTATAATATGACAATTAAAATGAGAAAATACAAAAGAAAAAAAAAAAGCAACTTGTTGAAACAAATCCCTTGCAATTTGCCTTTTCCACACAAACAAAACCAGCTCTCACGCCACTCACCACAGAAAGAGAAAAAGAAAAAGAAAACTCTTCATAGCCACATTACTACATTATTACTACTGCACCTCCCCCTTCTGTTCTGTCCCGACCAACCCCTCATGTGTTGTCGCCCTACCGGCGCGACCCATCAACTTCGCCGGATACTTTCCTCAAAAGGGTCCTCCAATTCACCCATGGTTCTCAATTCTCAGCCTTAGAGACCCTTCAAGCTTTCGCCTTGTTTTTCTTACTTTTTCGGTGCTGAATCTCTGAAATCATCGAGGGGTTTTGAACTCTGAGCGGTATGTACGTGGTGCCTCCGCCTCAACGCTCCGATCCGGGTTCAGGATCCGATGGTTTGAGGGTTTTCCAAGCCTGGAAAGGAAGCAATGTTAGTTCTCATTCTGGATTCCGTTTTTTTTGTTTCACCCTTTTACTTTTTTTAAGTGCTTATAAATTTTGTTATTGGTTTATCTCAATTCTGCTCTCAGAAAATTCCCCTTTTTTTTGCAACTGTTTGTTTTGCTTCTGGATTTTAAGTAGCTTTTCTTTTATTTAGTTTAAATGTGTGTATGTGTGTGAGAGAGATAGAGTATTCTTAATTTATACTGGTTTTGTGTTCATATGTTAGGGGTGTTACCGTTTTGGAATGAACTGAGTAAGAGAAATATTATTTCCAAAGAAAATGGATGGACTTTCTTAGCCAAGATTTTGATTTAGTGTATCTTTGGTTTAGCTTTTGGAAGAGCTAAAAGTAATTCTAGAGGCGTAGAATTGATTTTGGAATGATTTTGAGGTGTTTAGTTCTTCTAAAGTAGAATTGATTGGGTCTCAACAATTGATTCTACTTAAGTTAGAATCTGTAGCTTTTGAGTTTAAACGTGATTTTTACTTTGAAATTGACTGTTCAACTCAATTTTGCATAAAATTATCCAAACATAAATCACTTTACATTCAACTCACTTTTAATCACAATCAATTCACTAAAAATCAATTCTTTTCACCACAGAACCTGACATACGTTTATTATGATACATACATTTGAAGGTGCTTTTTCTGTTATGTTGTGTCGCTTTTAACTGTTACTGAAACAGTTTGAAAGCTGTACTTGCTTTGGAGTTTGGAAATGATAGGAAAGGGTCAAAGTTTTCTACAGTTACACTTGTTTACCGCTGTTATACTTATATCTTCATCTGCCATCTCAGATATGTTTTGATCCATCATAAATATGGAGATTCTTATTTGTTGCTTCCATCCTTTTCTTGCAGAAATTCTTTCTTCAGGGAAGGTTTATATTTGGACCAGATGTGAGATCGTTGGCGCTGACGATTTTCCTTATTGTTGCTCCTGTCGCTGTTTTCTGTGTCTTTGTTGCCAGAAAACTATTGAATGATTTTTCTGATCACTGGGGGATTTCCATAATGGCTGTTGCCATTGCTTTCACAATTTATGTGAGTCTCTTATTACTTTCATATACTACAAGATTTTTTTTCTTGTGGGTTGTTTAACTGCATTGTAATCCAATATGATTAGAATAACAAGAAGCATTGTGTTACATTATTAAATCTCACATAACAGATGATAGATCAGTAGTGAGCTATTGCTAATATGTTAACTTCTCAGTGAAATAGAACATTGAGTACTGCAATCTATATGAAGGATCTTAATTTAAAAACTGTTTTGAATTTTCAATGTTTCTTTTCTACTTCTAAAGGCAGAGTATATTTCTATTTAGAGAAGGGAAAGCAGGTTGTATCAAATGAATTGATGGTTGAAATCCGCTTGTTGAAGTTAGAGGATAAATGGATAGAATCAACGAAAACCTAGAGGGGTTTTAGCTTAAGACTCCCTTTTGAAATAAAGTACTTGAAAATATGGAGAATTGAAGAAACTTTGGAGTTGTTTTTGCATAAAATTTTGAATGGGAGATTGATGCAAACCGTAGAAAACTATGGAGTTTTCCACCGCATTCATACGAGTTTTCTTTGTGCTTACCATGGTTGTTAGAGTTCTAAGAGTAAGAACAATAGAGAAAGAAAGATGATTTCGCCCTATATTTTTATTGATAGAAGACTACCAACTAATAATCAAACAGAAAATTTACTAACCAAGACTACTAGATAAAGCTAAGCTTTATTCCTATGCTTCCTGCAGTGATACGCCAACTCCCTATTCACTAAGGCGACAAGTTGCCCCCATGCCTTAAACCCTGTTCCGAACTTAGCACTTTGCTCTTTCCCATGTTTCATGGGGGTGGCACCGCAAGCCACTGTTCGTGCATCTTAGTCACGAGACCTTCCATGTTCATTGAACCATGTGCAGGGTTTGAAGGTTTTGGTCGTGTAAGCTTGCCTACCATAGTGTTGTTGCTTGAAGATATGCAATGTAAAACTTTAAACCTCCTTGATTCTCACACCCACAAAACCACGTCTAACATTTGAGTGCCGTGCCACTGTCTGGTGGCTCCTGCGGGGAACACTCTGATGCTACGTTCAAGATCCATAGCTCCATTTTTGGTAAAGGCCACTCTGTTACCAAGAACAACCTTGCGTTTGGCTGCTCTGGTGGCAATAACAAGTAATTAGGATTCCGCAAAACTCAACCTGCCAAAACTGTTGTGGGTTTTTCCACTTTTTGATCCTCCTTCACTCCTCCCTTGAGATCCACACTTCCTGTGGCGTTCTTGTGGTTCTCTCTGGATAATCTGTCCGTCTCTACTGATCCTTTGTAATCTTGAAAAATTCCCTTGCAAACTCCTTTGAAAGGTCTATTTGTCTTATCATTCCTTTCCATCAGCTGACAGGATTCTATTTTCTTTACCTCATCTTTGGTTGTTTTGTTCTTGTTTACTTTCTTGGCTCATCCAGTCTTGATTCTTCCACGTCTCTGTTGTGATCAGCATATGTGGTTTTGCTCCTCCTCAAGTTTCTGCTGCCAGCACCACCAGTGCTAGGAATGTGGTAACCGTGGTAATTCGGAGTTCGGTTGCCCGAGAGGTAAGTAAAGTCCGGTCAAGGATTTTTCAACTGGATTGTTATTAGTAACAGCATAATCCTTCTTTCTGCAACTCTACATGGTTATATTATACTTAAACTCAATTTTGGCAAATTATAGCTACAGGTTTTAGAGGGTCAAATTGGATTAATAATGACACTGGCTTGGATGATTTTTACTTTATAATGCAATGTAGCATGTATTGCTACAACTGAGTTATGTTATTTACATGTTCGGAGTTTATTTTGAAAGGTTAGTTTTGGTGTTTCATGTTATTTCTTTATTTTGGTGTTAGGCTTACTAGTTGCCAAAATGGATAATATGATGAAGTTCTGCCGCGTGACCTGTGTTTAGGATGTCGTAGGTCCAAGTTTTGGAATCGGCCTCTTGCAAATGCAAGGTAAGGCTGCTTACAACAGATCTGCAATGGATTTGACCCTTCCCTAGACTCTGTCTATGCTAGTGCTTTATAGCACCAGTTTGCCCATTTTAATTGTCTAATCGTAGGTGATGATTTTGTCGCCAAAAAGGCGGGGGCATTAATTAACCATTTTTCATTGCTATGCACACTAGAAGATATTCCTTCCAAACGAATGCTGATGCTACCATATTTTCAGGACTTGGTTCTTCTTTTATTAACATCTGGTCGAGATCCTGGCATAATACCACGCAATTTACATCCTCCAGAACCAGAAGGTTTCGATAGTAATGCAGATCTTGGTGCTGGTCAGACTCCTCAATTGAGGTTGCCACGGATTAAGGAGGTTGAGGTCAATGGCGTTGTTGTTAAGGTCAAGTATTGTGATACTTGCATGCTTTATAGACCTCCTCGATGCTCGCACTGCTCAATCTGTAATAACTGTGTAGAACGGTTTGATCATCACTGTCCCTGGGTCGGTCAGTGTATTGGGCTGGTAAGTTGGGTCTTTTATATGTTTATTCTGATTACTTTTCAGTTTAAGTCATTCTTGAATATTTGATATGTATGTTAATGCTTGAACAATTGTTATGCAGCGTAATTATCGCTTCTTCTTCATGTTTGTCTTCTCAACTACGCTACTTTGTGTGTACGTTTTTGCATTTAGCTGGATCTATATTAGAAGAATTATGGCGTCCGAGGAAACAACAATTTGGAAGGCAATGATCAAAACTCCAGCCTCCATAGTTTTAATAATTTACACCTTCATATCAATGTGGTTTGTCGGTGGCCTTACCGCATTCCATTTATATCTCATAAGTACAAACCAGGTAAGTTTTTATTCTTTTTAATCCACAAGCTTTAAATATAACGAGAGATATATTCGGCTCGCTAATTTTGACAAAAATTAAATGATTCATTTATGTTCTATCGATCTGGCAGACTACTTATGAGAACTTCAGATACCGATACGATCGCCGTGCAAACCCGTATAACAAAGGAGTGTTGAATAATTTCAAAGAGATATTCTGCATCAGCATAACCCCCTCAAAGAACAATTTCAGGGCAACGGTGCCAAATGAACCAGCATTACCTGCTCGATCAGTGGGTGGAGGATATATGAACCAAAGTTTGGGAAAATCCGGGGACGATATAGAGATGGGAAGGAAAGCTGTATGGGAGATGGACGATTCAGACGCTCAATTAAGCAATGATCGTGTGAATGTAAAAGACGGTGAGTTGTCTTCTGAAATTAGGACGACGGTAGACGAAACAGTCGATCGTGTTGGAGTTCATCCTCGGCGATCTAGCTGGGGAAGAAAAAGCGGAAGCTGGGAAATGTCGCCAGAAGTGTTGGCCTTGGCAGCCAGGGTTGGTGAGCAAAATCGTGCCGGTGAAGGTAACAGTGGTAGCACTAGAGAATCGTAAGCGACACGAATATTCGATTTTATGGTCTTCAAAAATGCCTTTTCTCAAGTGGAAACTATAGGGAAAATTTATTGTAAGTGCAAAATGGAGAAAGGGGTGTGTAGGTATTTGCAGTGTGTTTGTATTGTAAGTGTTGGAGTGTTGTGAGTGTGAGCTTTGTTCTGCTTTGGTTGATGTTGTATTTATTTATGCTTACCAGTTAATTGGTGTGTAGGATGAAAAACTTTTCAAGGGTTTCCAAATCTCACTATCCTTTGTTTTTGTGTGAATTTGCTTATTTCATAAGCAATTTTCTACAATGACCATGATAATGACTAAAGAGAGAAAGATGATAAAATCAGTATCAAACTACTAATACACTAGTTCAGAAAATTTTGATGCTCAATTCACATTCACACTGGTTAAAATAAAGTTTTGGTAATGATACATATCGGTTTAGAAGTTTATTTACTAAGCAATAATATTTAGGAGTTTGATGTTTAACTAAAGTGTGTTTGTAAGAGTTCATTTGGTTTTTAAATTATGTCATAACTAAATAATGTGTTTGAAAATCCTAAAACGATGTGTATAAAATGTGTTTGAAAATCCTAAATGATGCGTATAAAATTTGCTCAATACATTCTATATAAAATGTGTTTGAAAATCTTAAAATGATGTGTATAAAATTTGCTCAATACATTCTATATGTTTCTCCTAAATTTTATGAAAATTCAAAAATGCTCCTTCATCATATTCGGAAGTTATCTCCCAGATGTGTCTTAATAAAAATTCTTTTTTTATTTAATTAGTGTGTGTGGTAACACAATCATATAATACTTTTATATCATAAACTTCATAATCGCTTGAAATTATAGGTAATGATTATATGTATCTCTTTCCATTGATTCAATATATATATATATATATATATATATATATATATATATTTGTCTTGAAAGAAGTGAAAGAAGTGATTAGTATAAAGAACCTATTTAAAAGTCGAAACGTGATGATATCAAAACAAGGAAATGTAGATGTCCTTTTAAGTTACATGGGTACCATACAATGAAAAATGTTTGGAAATTTAATATGTTGTGCGGTGTACATAACCATGGATTTGATCACAAATTAGTTGGTCATCGTATTATCAATCATTTAGATTTCAATGAGATGAAAATTGTTGATATGAAAATGAACATGGTTTAGCTGAAAAACATACAACTTTGAAACGAAAAAGATCAGATAATGTCTTAAATATTAAGCATGTTTATAATCTTCGATATTGAAACAACAAGGTGATAAGGGGTCCAAGATTTGAAATGCAAACGTTGTTGAAACCATTGGATAAAAATCATTATGTTTCTAGGTATAAAGTGTGTAAGAATGACAAATTTATTAAAGATATTTTTTAGACACATCCTAAATCTATCCAGTTATTTAACACATTTTTCACTCTATTAATAATTGACTCAATGCATAAGACCAACTGGATTCAGGATCACATTCGTGAAGTAAACATGGCCTATCAACATCCAAAACATTGTTCAAAACCATGACATTCGCCCAATGAACGTCAATCTGGTGGCGATGCATTCAAGACAAAGTCAGTATTACAATTTTCCACAACACAATTACATCGCTTGCCCAATCTGTTCAAAAGACAATCAGGGATGCTCTTTTGTACAAGAGGCCCTCCAACGTCAAATGGATCTCGGATGGATCTAAGATATACCATGACAGGATTGATCATCAGGTCAACATGGTTCAGATCTTCGACATCCGCTTAATGAATACCAGCCTAGTGGAATTGCATGCTAAGCAGGTCAGACTTGGTTTCTTGGCCTCGCACGATTATCAAGACTGCAAAGAATGTTACGAAAACGACCAAGGGTGTGCACTTGTACAAAGGACCCTTCAACATCTGTTGGACCACTGGTGGCTTCCGATTTACCTCGTTGAAGACACGCAACACGTTAGCATGACATATGGGAATCCTGGTAGCACCAAAGCTGTGATATCCTCTTATTAGAAACGAATCTAGTAAGGATTCACTGCATACAAAGCGGATATGGTCGGGTACCACCTCACAATTATAAATGCTATGGAATATGCTCGGAAAATAGTCAGGGATGCTATCTCGTGCGAGCAGCCCTCCAGCATCAGTTGGACCAAAAGGAGATTCAACCACGCTTGAATTCTGAATCAATCAACATGATACAAGATTACCTCCCTGTTCAAAACAAGGACCAAGGACTACTAGACAAAAGCATTGTCTTAGTCTCCAATCATGGAAGAGCCAAGGATGTTTGCGCCATAATTCCTCTACTCAATGAGTCAAAGATCCCTCTTAAAAGTAGAAAAGCTCTCAACCTGGAGCCAATCGAGGTTTCCTATGACACTCAAAAGACCCGAAAAGCCTATATGGTTGTCTACTTTCCAGGTCCAATACCGTACAAGTCAGAAAAGGTTATCCCGTACAAGTACGGTGCAACAACCATAGAAAATGGAAAAGAAACTCCATTACCCTCCGTTGTGAACATCGCCGACATCAGTCGAATTACCCAAAACGGTCG
This sequence comes from Lathyrus tuberosus, assembly GCA_022829125.1. Classification (NCBI taxonomy): domain Eukaryota; kingdom Viridiplantae; phylum Streptophyta; class Magnoliopsida; order Fabales; family Fabaceae; genus Lathyrus; species Lathyrus tuberosus. The sequence continues at coordinate 12,347,984 of JALAZF010000125.1, read as the reverse complement.
AATCTTCAACAGAGGAGTTGGAGAACCCGCCAAAGAAAAGGAACCTCAAGTCGAAGTTCCTAATCAACAAGTTGGTCAATCCAGCAACGCGGAACCTGTAAAGAACAACGATGAAATGCTAAAGCTCGTCCAGAAAAGCAGTACAACATTGTGGATCAATTGTTGCAAACTCCGTCTCGGATCTCTGTGTTATCTCTCCTGCTTAGTTCAGAAGCTCACAGGGAAACTCTACAGAAGGTTTTAGAACAGGCCTTTGTAGAACAAGATGTGACAGTGGGTCAATTTGACAGCATTATCTCCAACATCACTTCCTGCAACAATTTGGGATTCAGTGATGAAGAATTGTCGGAGGAAGGCGAGAACCATAACATGGCACTTAATATCACAGTCAATTTCCAGGACGACGCTTTAGCTAGCGTACTGGTAGACACAGGTTCCTCCTTGAATGTCATGCCAAGGTCAACTTTTGTTCGACTATCTTTTCAAGGTATTCCGATGAGAGGCAATGAGATCATCGTCAAAGCCTTTGACGGATCCAGAAAAATAGTTATTGGCGAAGTTGACCTTCCCATAACCATTGGCCCTCACACTTTCCAACATCACCTTTCCATAACCACGCTTGCTGTTTCGATCAAAGGGTGTAGGAAACTGGATATCAACTGCTAATTGGAGAATTGGAAATGAAAGGTAGAAAGGAGAAGGGAGAGGAGAAAGAAGTGACTCGATAAGACATTGTCGTTGTCCTAGGCCTACGTATTCCCTCAGTGCAATGGGAAAGTCAGAGTCAACGTAGTTCGACGGACTACGGGGAAAGTTGCTCGTCGAGATATCGCATCTCGTGCCTACGTATCCTCAATCAGACGAGAAAGAAGAATCAGAGAAAACGTAGTTCGGCTCAACAAAGGATGCTTTGTTTGTGTTTTTTAATGGAAAAGTCAGAGTGCGCATTTCAGCAGTTAGGTGTTGCAGCTCGCTGTAGAGAGACTTATGCGTTACCTGTTTGCAGAAGAACGAACATGACGAGTCCTTAAGAAAGGAGTGGAGGAGATGAGAAGAGAATTGTTTGTTTGTTTTTGTATTTTGAAAAGAAGTGTTTTGATTATTTTATGTTTACAACGCATATTGTATTTAAGTCTTTCACGTAGGATCGAATGTCTCGCATATCGACCCAAGACGGGACGTATACTAAACATTTTAAGAAAGTGAGAGAAGACCCCTCACTATCTTATTCTCACATGAAAGGCTCAAATGCAATATATGTTATGCCTTTATTAAGTGTTTTTGCTTTTGTTTTGAGATGAGGAGAAGAGAGACTCAAAGGTTAAGAAAGGTAAAAGTCTAAAGGGAGGCTAATAATCCTAAGAGTTATCATGCTTGGATGTTCCTAATGGTTTAATGTGGTTTAGAAACCTAAGTCTAAAAGGAAAGAGAAGAAGGGTGGGTTCTAACTTACTTCAAAGATTGAAGTTAAGTTAAGAACTCAAAGGGATGAAAGAAGTCGTACAAAGAAAGCATTGAAATGCTTTGCACAAACACAAAAGAGAAAGCATTAAAAAGATGAGGGGAGAAAGTATGTGTGGAAGCATATCCACACACTCAACTTACCATTAGCCCCTACAAGCAAAGGTTAGTTAAACAATTGAATAAGAAAGCATAAGTAAAAGAAGGAGGACAATTAAGCATCAAACTACTTATGAAATGAACTTATGAATCAAACAAAGCCTAAACCTAAAAGGAAAGGACTCTAAGTGTTCAAGGACTTCTAAAGCCAGTAGCTATGTGTCGCACCTAGAAAAAATCGCTTGATCGAAGACACGACCCTCGCGCGAAAGGCGCGGAAAACGGTTCGACAGAGTCGCCACCGAACTTTATTCATCCCAAAAGAGGGAAAGGAAAATATCAAGAAAACCTTTAAGGAAGGATAAGAACATGGTCGTCGCAACCACATTCCGGGTTCGGGAGTCGGTTACGTGAGAGGAAGGTAGGCGCACCCCCTCACGTCCGTTGTACTCAACGGGAACCTCTTAGTTCGAATTGTGATGGGCGTTATCTAAGCTTGTTTGTTTTCTTCTCAATGGTAAACGCGAAACGATAAGATAAAGGGAAAAGATACTAAGGGGAAATAGGGGTCGTTTTAGGATAGGGTGCTCGGCAAGATCATCGCGGCCTCGGTCCTACGTATGCTCATTCGGACGAGAATGAGGAATCAGAGCAATCGTAGTTCGACTACGGGAAGGGATAGAGGGAAGACGGAAGATGGAGGGAAGGTAGGTAAATGGTGGAAAAAGAAAAAGGTAGCTCGCCAAGATCATCGTAATCTTGTGCCTACGTATCTTTACTCGGACGAGAATAAAGAATCAGAGCGGTCGTAGTTCGTGGTACGCCCACGAAAAAGAATGGGGTTAGTGTTTGAATTTTAGGAGATGAAAGATTGAATGACATACAACCCAAAGGGCGTGCCTCGAGAGCATTCACTCAAGAATCCAAGGAATGCTAGACTCCAAGAACTCAGTTCTTTCGTGAGTTGATTACGAAAATGTTTGATAGGGATTAAGTGTTTTAAGACGAAAGGGTGAATGAACAACAACCCAAGGGCGTGCCTTAAGAGCCATTCATTCGAAGACCCAAGGAATGCTAGATTCCAAGAATCTCCTCCTTTCGTAAGTTGATTAAGAAAGCGTTTGGAAAAAAAAGATTGGGTCGAATTGGTTGAGAAAAGAGGTAAGGATCGATACTAGTCCCTAGGGGTGCTCCTAGTAACGAAACCTACGAAGTGTGCGAGTGTGCGTTTGACGTCGAGGCAAAAGGCGCTCGACGACGAATCGAGGATTGGTTTGAAAATGACTTGGTTTGTTAAGTGTTTAGGGAGAATGACGATTACTCGATAAACGAGACGTCGGCCTCGCAACCAATTAATCGGGGCATTATTGGGATGCTAGATCCCAACGACACCTTTTTCATTTGATTGATTTACGAAATGTCGTTTGATGAACAACGAAAGTACCACATGGAATGCTAGACTCCAATGGCATTCCTTTGTCCAAATAGTTAAGACGAGTGTTTTAGGAGCGAAAGATCGAATGATCACCACCTAAGGCATGCGCCTCAATAGCGGTCACTCAAGAACCCAAGAAGTGCTAGACCTCAAGAGCTCAATTCTTTCGCGATTTAATTAAAAAATGATTTGAATATGTGTTGAGTATCTTAATCGGGAAGTAAGCGTTTGAACAAATAAAAATGATTAGATAAACATGAATGTGAATAAGATATGGATATGAATAAGAATGAACGATAATATAATCGAGATAATATTCGACAGAAAATAAACAAGATAATGGTTAATCGGGTGAATCGGAAAATAGAATGTGACGACCTCGTCTTAATCATGAACTCTAAAAAAATGGTTCCATGACGTTTAAGACCTTCATTGATCGGAAATGAAAGGAATAAAATAAAAGAGTAAAGTGACATAAAAAATGTAAAATAAAATCGAAATCGAAGAAAGATCTCATCTTTAACCGATAAAATTTGGTTTTAAGATGTTCATCGACCGATAAAAATGAAAAGTAAATAAAATGATAAAATCGGTCTAGTCTTAATCAAAATTTAATCGAGAAATCGATAAATCGTTGACTTTTGACTTTCATTGACCAAAATGAAAATAAAAGAAATATAAAGTGACAATTAAGAAATTAAATCGAAAATATGAATACAAAGAATAAAGGTCTCACCTTTATCGAGATTTAATCGAGAAATCGATAAATCAATCGATATTTAGTTTTCATGAACCCAAAATGAATAAAAATAATAAAAATGAAATAAAATCGAAATAAATAGGAAAAAGAATAAAGGTCTCACCTTTATCGAGATTTAGTCGAGAAATCAACAAATCATCGATGTTTGGTTTTCATAGACCCAAAAAGATAAATAAAATAAAAATGAAATAAAATCGAAATAAATAGGAAAAAGAATAAAGGTCTCACCTTTATCAAGATTCAATCGAGAAATTGATAAATCGTTGATGTATGGTTTTCATTGACCCACAAAATGAATAAATGATAGTGAATAAATCAAATAAATAAATGATAGGCCTCAAATAAATTAAGATTGTAGATCTAAAATCAAACAATCAAGAATTGTACGATATCATTGGCCCAAAAATGATAGAGAAATGAAAAGAAAATGAAATTAATATATATAGTTGAGACAAACCTAAAAAGTTAGGCAAAAACAAATTGAAACTATCAACTAAAAAATTTTAAGAAATAAAAAATTTAAAACAAAAATAATAATAAAATAAAGAACAAAGAATATCAACAGAGGAGGAGATGCGTAGAAACAAAGGGTGTGCTTAGATCTAGAGTCATATGGGCTTGGAACAAGATCCCATCGTCCAACCTCACCACAGCAACAAACAGTCGGATTTCAAGAGAAGAAAACACGGGTGGTGCAGTGGCATAGTGTGTGATGTGTGTTCAACATGGGCTCAAAGCCCCCTGACCAAATAAATAAATAAATGGATCCAACATAGGATCAAGGTCAACGAAAATGATATGGCTACAAACATTTCCCTTAAGACACAAATGAAGCCATGGACACGATAAAAAAAACAAACACGGTTCAAGAAAAATTGCTCAGAAGCCAAGTGCTTCATCATCGCGTAAAAGAGAAAACGACACGAAGAAGAAAAAAAAGAGAAAGCCAGCGAACATCGTATCCAACCTTTTTACGGTTTCGGTCCTCTATTTCTCGCACGATGCGTTTTTGCTCTCACTCAACTCGGTCTGATTCAGGTTTGATTTTGGATTTATGTTCAATTGTTTCAATTCCTTCTCCTTCCTCTCAAACTTCTCTGAGATTCGGCATGTTTTGGTTTTGTGTGTGGTTGTATGGGTTTGATTTATTTCGCCTTCTACTTCATCTCCTCTCTCTGTTTCGATTTGAAAAGGGTTTTGAGATTTGATTTGGGGGTTAGGGATGGTTTAGGGATGATTCGAAAGATGAAGGTTTGGTTACGGAAGAATGGAGGTTGAATTAGGGGTCGGTTGGAGAAGATTTAAGGTATATGATGAAGAAATGGTTTGGGTTACGGTTGAAGAACATGAGAAAGAATTGAAGGTGTGAGATTGTTCTGATGATTTTTTTTGCAGAGTAACAGTGCTCTCCTTCTTTCCAGGTTCTTGAAGGGTGTATATATAGGGAGGATTGAGGAATGAGGATCTGGTGAAATCAAGGAACGAATATCCGTTAGAGAGTCCTTCCCCAAATCCCTGATCTCATGGGGTGAGTGGGATTGAGCATCAGGTGGTGGAGAAAAACCGTCTCAGCAAATGAACATATATTTTCCTTTGCCGTACTCGAATCGTATGAATTTTATCATTTTGGTACTTGTGTGTGCTTTTCATTTCCTGCACTTTGTGATCTCAACCCTTGAATTTCTTAGTGATGATCAGTGGCTATGATTGCCTCATGAATTGTATGGATCATGCGTAACACTTTTCTGCAGTTTTTTTTCCTGTTATTGCTGATGAATGGTCACGATTCTTCTTGTAAGCCGTTGTAACATGCTGTCTCTTGAATGTTAGAAGAGGTGGGACCAAGTACTCATGAGGCGTACTGATTATTCCGAAATTTTTGTTGTATTTTTTACCATGTTGTAAAATGGTTCAATAAACACATGATATTTTAATAGTAATAATGGCTCAAATACTGAGGGAGACTTTTTTTATCGCTTGGCTTGGGCACACTTTCAAGTCATACAATGTACTCCTATTAATGCTCATAATTTTCCAATTAATGTGAGACCTTTAAATGCTAAAATTGATGCCTCTTAAAACCTTTATATGATGTCTTTTAGGCTCCAAGAAATTCTCCATTACTTGAAAAATCGAAAATACTAACCCAAACAATTTTTGAAAAACAACCATGACTTGTTAATAATGATTTCTTCAAGGTAATGCTAGTCTCATTGTTTATGATGCCATTTTGCTTTAGCTTTTGAATTCCAACCAAGGACAATTATTCTTGACGGTATTTGACATAGCTTTGAGGAAGCTTGAACTCACACCACTTGACATAATATCGAGAATTTGATTCTATTGCATATAACCTGAATTCACATGGAAACCTTAACTGAGAAATGAGGTGGATCCTGATAATCATTAACTCTAAAGCCACTGATAACTTGATGCAGGCTAGTAACTTGGTCCATATATGAATGACTTGTATTGGCGCAAACCTTAACTGAAAGCCTCACACACCATATAAATCATGTACCCTGGCTTCAATCTTGAAACCAAACTTGTCTGACCAAACTTAAGTCAAACCAGATGAACTGTACATACATCACTGACCTGACATCACTGCCTGAAACCCAACTCCTCCTTGTAACAACTTGAATAAGAAACAACACCATATTTTTTCGATTTTTACATAATGATTAGTGGATGGATGTACAGGTGAACAATATATACCGGTAGGACAAATTTGGGGTATGACACAATGTCTAAAGGTATTCACCTAAGGCTAAGGTACCTAATGAGATCAAACTATGTCAAGAAAGGTGTCAAAGATTCACACAAGTTCAAGTTGTGAATTAAAGATGAAGTATGAATGTGTATGGCATACAAACATGAATGAATGCATGAAGAAATGTCAAAGTCAGGAGTGAATGGCATATTATAATGCATATGGAAGTCAATGAATGAACATACAAGGCATGAATGAAAGGAATCAAGAATAAAAGACAAGATGAAAGATGTTCCAACGATGTTCAAGTTCACGTAAAATGGCATACTTGTAATGCAAGTTATGAATGAAGGATGAAACATGAACATGAATAAGAATAGATGCAAGTCAGTACTGTATGATATGCTTGATCATATAAGAATGCATGAATGATGTCGCAAAGATGCACACAAAACAAGTTAAGACACATAAAAGAAGATGCACACAATTAGGTCAAATTTAGTTCACATAAGCAACAAACATTTATGAACCAAAATAAAATGACAAATGACCTATAATCTAACATGGATGACCTATAATATCTAAGAAATGACCTATAAAATGATCACACAAGTCCTAATGCAATGGCACAAGTGCCTCCTAATCAAACAAGATTGAAAAGTTAAGAGAACATTCACAAATGTGACCTATAATAATCAAGCAATGCACAAATAGAAGAAGGTTTGAAAAAAAACATGAAATTGAATCAAAAAGTACCTATGTCAGAACCTAATCATGTATCAAAAGCTCACACTAAGATTCACAAAGAAAATGGTTCAAATGAGGGTTCAAAGTCACATTGAAACAAGTCAAAAGAATGCACAAAGATGAGTATCAAAAGGCATGATAAAATGACTTTAAAAATATGAGAAAAATGTTTTTAGATGCTTCAGGATATTGTTCAAGTATGGAAAAAAGATTGGATGCAAAAATGCTTTGGAGCTATGCAAAACAATTGGATAAAGATCAAGTATCAAGAAGGAATCAAATTGAAAAAGAAATAAAAGGAAATTCACAAAATATGATCAAATGTTCATAAAATCAAAAATAAAAATAATAAAAAATTATTTTAATGTCTAAACAGGGTTCCTGAATTTTTATGGAATTTTTAAATGCATCTAGGTATTTTTAAAAGAATAAAATGAAACAAGTATAAAAAGAAAATAAAATGTAAAGAAAATAGTCAGGGGGTGTGGCGAAAGTAACATGATAGTTTAAAAATGATTGGGCTCAAAATATGGGTGTGCAGATAGCAATTAGAGTCCAGATCCAAAGGCGCGTGTGTGCATGAAATTATGGTGGAGTTCAGTCAAAAGTTTGACTCAATCTGAGCCTTAGGATCCAGTCAAGGTGAGATAATCATGAAAGTAAGCAAAATGAACGCATCACAAAGCAAGCATATGATAACAACCATGCACGCACCCACATGCAAGCAGTCAGAGAGAAAAGTAAGGCACGCGTGAGGCACATGTCTCATTTATGTGTTGGAAGCATACTAACCGTTCATGCACAAAGATCCAATGGCCACATTTTAAAGTTCCTCAACCCTAACCTGAAAATCTCACCGGGCGGAGAATGACCTCCGGTCATCTTCTCCGGCCATCTCCGGCGACCTGCAACACTCACATGTTTCCAGAAACTTACAAAATGCACATCAAAATGAAGCTGAGCTCACGTAGAACACAAATCCACAATTGGTTTTCACAAATCAAAAATGTACAGAGAGAAACGAGCACCAACAGTTTGCCCTAGAATTTGAATCTAAGCTTCTAACAAGCTCTATCAACTAGCCAGATCAATCATAGCTTCTAGTAAGCTCTATAAACAACAATAACAAGCTAAAACACAAGAAAACGAAGCAAAATCAGTTGAGGAATTTCAAACCTGGAACTGCGAAAAACTTGGATCAACAAGAAAACCAGAGGTGTAGGCTTGTTCTTGAGCTTCCAAGGAGCAAAATATATGCTCTAATGCTTGAGATCTTGAAGAAAACAGATGGAAATTCGAATTGGAAAAGTTGCTACACTTGAGGAATTGATCTTGTTCTTGCTTGTCCTTGAGCAATGAGGAACAATTGATGATGATGATGAAATATGGATGAACTCGTGCAAAGAGAGAGAGAATTCAGAGAGAAGTTTCAGAGAGTGATTTGTGAAATGTGAGAAAATGATGAAGCTTCTTTCAATTCTGTTAGAGTGAAGCTTATATATGTGTGGTTAGCTTCTAACTAGTGTGGTTGATGGTTAGAACCCAAGTTAGAGTGAGTTAGTTAACTGAGTTGTGAGTTAACTAACTGAGTTAGGTTGTTATGCCACGAGTTGGGAGGTTTGGCTAGAGTGTGGAGGAGCTCATGAGATGGTATGATGAGGATGATGAAGGATGGTGATAATGATATCAGTGCAGCAGCAAGACTTATTGGACAAGCTTCTTATTTTCCTCTTTGGTGTATGGAGCAACATATATGGCATAATGTGTAAGATGATGTGTGTTCAAATGAGGAAAAGAGTGAATGGTGTGAAGATACATGCGTGCAAACAAGCTGCAACATCAACAACAATGCCCTAACATCTTATTTTGGCAGCATGACATCAATGAAAATGTGAAAGTTTTTAGATGAAATTCTCTCAATGTAGTGCATGAAAATGAATGTTTTTGGTGGCTATGGAAATAGGATACAAGATAGAACATGTTTGGTGTTGAAATCAAAATGAGTGGAAGCTTGGAAGATGATCAAAGATGACTTAGAAATCAAGTGGACAAAACTGCATCATGGGCGAGGCAAGTTGGGACATGCATGGCAACATGGCCTATGGAAATTTCAGAGTGAGACCACCATGTTTGAGCTCTCATATGGCCTCCATAACTTGTTCAAATGAGAAAATACCCAACATCAAAGTTAAAGACGACATGGAGGTGAACAACTTTGATGTTCAACTATTTTTCATTTGAAGCCTTCTTGATGGATAAAACTAGCTTGTCATTTGGCACACCAAGTGTTTGATGAAATTATGGCCTGGAGGCCCGAATCTGCCTTGCCATGACTTGAGATTTGCCTTGATTTTGTCAAAATTTGATTGATCATAAATCCCTCAATTTTGATCCAATGGAAGAGTTCTTTTGTAATACCCCGTAAACTCTGTTACTCTGGATAATATTAGTTGTGATCAACTGAGTCCCAGTGTGCTATGAGAAATTATCTGCAGAGATAATTAGGGTAACTGTTGAACTTAGAGTAAATCCAATTAATATTATCTGACTCTGGGATATTTAAATATTTGGACTTTAGAGACTTTTTGGACAATTAGTAGTGTTGATATTTGATGATGTTTTACTATATCATTTCCTTTTCCTCTCATTTTCCTCTTTAGAAGCAAAGGGAGAAAAAGATAGAAAGAAGTGGAGAGAAAGAAAAGAGAAGGAAAGGAAGAGAAAAAGAGGAAAGCTCAAGATCAAGAACATCATCAAATCTTCATCCAATCATCTTCAAATCTTCACCATCTTCATCTATTCAAGGTGGGTTCTAGATAGATGCTTTTGTTTTAGATTATCTTGGATTCTAAGACTTAGGTTAGAGTTGTAAGAGAATTGGTTAAATTGGAAAATCTTGAAAATTAACGGTTGAAATGTGTTATAAACTGAGTAGTATGAGTTATATGAGTGTAGAATCGTTTATGTTTTGATTGTGGGATGTTTGGATATGTTTTGGTGGGGTTTTGGAACCATGGGGGATCAGCTGTTACGCTGATGAACTTTTTCATTTCTCAGATTCGCAATGTGAATCCCCCAGCAAAGGGGAAATCATGGACTCGCTGGCAGCTTCGCACTGCGAATGAGGTAGCAAACGTTCGCCAGTGGTTCGCACTGCGAACCTTACGTTATTTTTGCTACTGCCTTGGTTCGCCAGCGTTCGCACTGCGAATGGTGCAGCGAGCAAGTGTTGGCTAGGCGTTCGCTGGACGCTTCGCACTGCGAATGAAGTAGCGAGCATTCGCTGGCTTATTCGCAATGCGAACATAGCAGAACATCCATTTTATTGTTTCTTGCATAACTTTTGACTTGTTTATCCGTTTTGCGTATTCTTGGTATCGTTGTGAAGCTAGGAACGTATTCTAGCTAATGGCAGTGAGAAATACCTGTTTATTGCCCGATTAAATGAATCGGAGGGAACCGTAAATTGGTATAAATTATGGTATGTTGAATTTTGGTGTTCCATTATGTGATTGATGATTACATGCCTATGTTATTATTGTTAAACATGTTGGAATATGTATGCATGTTAAAATATGAATAGGTAGAGTGAGGAATATTACCGTAAATGATGTCGAAAGTGTGTAATGACATGGTGACAACGCTCGTGCAAAAGAGGCTGAGGCGTGTGTTTAGTAATTATAACCGATTGATCTTGCGGTGTAGTTTCATGAGACTCGAGCACCTCCCCTGAAATGTATGCACAATTACTTGGCAGGTTTGATTCTCGCGTATAGTACGATTGGAGCCTATGGGTAAAGAGACTTGTGATGGTTAACAGGACATGAGAAGTGACGGTTCACGGTTAACAGGCTGATGATCCCGAATCCAATTCATATGCCAAGTAAATACGAGGATCCATGACTCGGGTCGTCTTCTAGACGTAGAAGCGGACGGGGACAGGGGATGCCTTGGTACGGTTATTGATTAGCGAGATTCTTGAGTTAACAGGCTCAGGATTTACTTTGGTACTATTGTGAGTTAACAGGCTCACAAGTGTGAATGCTTATATTGCGTGTGCGTACTCAAAGTCTTTTCCCTTCCCTTTTGACTTGAGTTAGGATGTTAGAACCTTGTAAAGCCGAGAGGACTATAAGATAGCGAACTCACTAAGATTTGATGTATCTCACCCCACTGTTGTTGTTTACATCACAGGTTCTACAAGTTCGGCGAAGGGTAAGGACAAGGTTATTTGACTTTCCTTACGGATTGTAGCTTTTGGTTGGCAGGCTTCCGTTGTGAAGATTTTTGAGATCATTATTTGATCTAGTTCTTAGTATTTGTCTTTGGAACATCTTGTAGATATACTATGCCGTAGTTATTTGTATTTAGTCTCTTTTGGGCATGTATACCTATAATGTGTTTACTAGGAACTTATTGTATATTTCAGTACCAAACGTATTATTCATGTATAATATATGCTTTGATGTATGTATGTATATGTGGGCGTTACAGTTGGTATCAGAGCAGGTCGTATCCTCGACCTAGCCATGAAATAGTATAAGTGTTTCTTTCCGTTTCATATGTGTTGTGTCGCCATTGGTCTTACGTGTTATATTTATGGTATTGAGCCTGATCAACTTAATCATATCTGTATGACATTTAGGAACATGGACGACCGGCGCAGAAACAACCGTTGTAGACCGAGAACTACTCCAGCAGGGACAAATCCGCCAGGGGACGAAGGGAATGCCCCTCTGTATCAATTCATGCAGCAGATGCAGCAACAACATAATCAGTTTGTGCAACAAATGGTACAGCAAATGGCGGGTGGTGTGCATCCTCCAGTGGTTGTTCCGGAAGCTGCAGGGGGAACCTTTAGGGATTTCATTCGTATGAATCCTCCGGAGTTTCTGGGAGGGTTAGATCCAGTAAAGGCTCATGAATGGATATCCGGTATGGAGCGGATTTTCTTGATTGTCCAGTGTAGTGAAGAAAATAAGGTTGTCTTCGCTTCTCACTTGTTAAAGGGTCCTGCTATGAGATGGTGGGAAAGCGCTTCAGCCTTGATGACAATTTAAGAGGTACCGAAAGTGTGGGAGCAGTTTATGATAACTTTTATGGAGAAGTATTTTCCAAGTTCCTTAAGGTCTCAAAAAGAATTCGAATTTCAGCAGCTGAGACAAGGTAACTTGACGGTGGCTTCTTATGCGGAAAGGTTTGAGGTTATGGCTGCTTATTCTAGACAAGCCATGTATGCTCCTGATGAGCGGTGGAAGATTGATCAGTTTTTGTTTGGTTTAAGGGCTGAAATTTCACATAGTGTGTCTCAGAGAGAATTTACTAGCTATGCGGAATTGTTACGACAGTGTTATGTGGAGGAGCATAGCTTAAAGAAGGTGCAAGCAGAAGGAGAGTTAAGTAGGGGGAATCAAAGTGATCGTGGACGATCGAATCAACAATTTAGACCGAGACAACAATCTTTCAAAGGGAAACAAGTTCAGAGTTCCAGGACTAGTGTGCCTCTGGTATGCCGTACTTGTGGTAAGAATCATTTTGGTAGGTGCGGTCTGGAAGGGATAAGGTGTTATCAGTGTAACAAGGTGGGCCATTTATCGAGGGATTGTCCTCAGAGGAAGAATCAGATGCAAGAAAAGAATATTGGGCGAGTGTATACCTTGGATGCAAGGAAAACAAAGGGTGACAACTCTTTGATTGCTGGTACGTGTTTTGTGAATGGAAATCCTTGCTTTGTTTTATTTGATTGTGGAGCTACACACTATTTTGTATCGATGCAATGTGTAAAGCAGCTTGGGTTACAAGTGGTTCCGTTGTCTCCACCCATGGTGGTTACTACTGCCATGGATGAGATGGTTGAAACACCTTTAATGTGTGAAAATTTCATTTTATCTGTGGATGGAAGAGTTTTCCAGATTGATTTGATTTGCTTACCGCTTAAGAAAGTGGATGTTGTTCTGGGAATGGATTGGCTTTCAGCTAATTCGGTATTTATCGGGTGTGAAGAAAAACTAATCATTATTCCATCTACTGAAGCTACTCCGAAGGATGTGTTAACTACTAATTTAGAAGGTACAGTTGGAATGATTAATTTCTTGTTTGAGGAGGAAAAATCTCTTCTTTTGATTCTTACTAAGGAGGAGGGTAGTAACCATCAAGTTGTGAGTAATCCGGTAGTTAGTGACTTTCCTGAAGGCTTCCCCGAGGATATCACTTCTCTTCCCCCCAGAACGGGAAGTGGAATTCTCTATTGACCTGATACCGGGAACGGCTCCAATATCTGTTTCTCCGTATCGGATGGCACCACTTGAATTAAGAGAATTAAAGGATCAATTGGAAGAGTTGTTGGCTAAGCATTTTGTTCGACCAAGTGTTTCGCCCTGGGGAGCTCTAGTGTTGTTGGTAAAGAAGAAGGATGATGGAATGCGGTTGTGTATTGATTACCGTCAATTGAATAAGGTCACCATCAAGAACAAATACTCATTGCCAAGGATAGACGATCTGTTAGATCAATTGAAAGGAGTCTGTGTGTTCTCGAAGATTGATTTACGGCCGGGTTATCATCAGATTCGGGTGAAGAGTTCAGATGTACCAAAGACCGCGTTTAGAACCCGTTACGGTCATTATGAATTTTTGGTGATGCCTTTCGGTGTGACGAATGCTCCGGCAGTTTTCATGGATTATATGAATCGGATATTTCAACCTTACTTGGACCAATTTGTGGTGATTTTCATTGATGACATTCTTATCTATTCTCGTGACCCTCAAGAGCACGGTGAACACCTAAGAATTGTTTTATCCATTTTGCAAGAGAGACAACTTTTTGCTAAGTTAAGTAAGTGTGAGTTTTGGATGTCGGAGGTTAATTTTCTTGGACATGTCATATCTCAGGGAGGTGTAGCGGTTGACCCATCAAAAGTGGAAGCAGTGATAAATTGGGAGAGACCGAAGAATGTGTCTGAAGTTAGAAGCTTTTTGGGACTAGCAGGTTATTATAGAAGATTTATTAAAGGCTTTTCCCAACTGGCTTTACCGATGACGAGACTTACTCAGAAGGATTATTCGTATGAATGGGATTCGGCCTGTGAGCAAAGTTTTATGAGCTTTAAAGAGAGATTGACGACCGCTCCTATTTTGGTTATTCCTGATCCTAGCAAGTCGTATAAGGTATATTGTGATGCCTCGAAGATGGGATTAGGGGGTGTGTTAATGCAAGATGGACATGTAGTGGCTTATGCTTCTAGACAGCTGAAAGTCCATGAAGAGAATTATCCAACGCATGACTTAGAATTGGCGGCGGTTGTATTTACCTTGAAGGTGTGGCGTCACTACTTGTATGGTGTGCATTTTGAGATGTTTAATGACCACAAGAGCTTACAGTACCTCTTTAATCAGAAGGAGTTGAACATGCGTCAACGGAGGTGGATGGAATATTTGAAAGATTATGACTTGGAACTAAGATACCATCCGGGTAAAGCGAATAAGGTGGCAGATGCTTTAAGTAGGAAAGTGTTGCACAGTTCCGACTTGATCCTGTTAGAGTATGACTTAATGGAAAAGTTTAGAGATCTAAATCTTCAATTCAATTGGACTCCTAATTGTGTGATTATGGGAAATTTGAATATCACTTCTACTTTTCGGGAAGAAATTCAACAAGAGCAAGGGTTAGATGAGAAGTTACAAGAAGTGTTATTGCAACCGGGTTTTGTGCGAGCTACCGACGGAGTTATTGTATTTAACCAAAGGATTTGTATTCCAGACAACACGGAGTTAAAAAGGAGGATTTTGGATAAAGCGCATAAGGGTGCTTTTACTATACATCCGGGATCTTCAAAGATGTATCAAGATCTAAGGAGGGACTATTGGTGGTCCGGGATGAAAAGAGATATTGCAGTGTATGTGTCGGAATGTGCGGTGTGTCAACAAGTGAAGATCGAGCACCAAAGACCGGGTGGCTTGTTGCAACCTTTAGAAATTCCGGTGTGGAAATGGGATAGTATTTCGATGGACTTCGCGGTGGGTTTACCCCGTGCGCTAGGCGGTTATGATTCGATTTGGGTAATAGTAGATGTAATGTCCTGTATAATATATATCTAGAATAATACAATACAAGCATTTTATTTGGTACTGACACATGAAAAGCGCCTAATAGCATAGTTCACATACTTGTCCATTTCTAAAACATAAATACACTACATGGCACAAGTCATGGAAACTAGCCAAAAATAATTAAAACTAAGAATGATATACAAAATCCTCAATTGTATACAACAAAAGAATACACAGCGGAATAAGCTTAACTAAGCTTCTCTTGAAACATCCGAGCATCGCTCCACTTGTAACCAAACCTGCACCTGAAATAAAGCAACTATAGTGGGGTGAGATACATCAAATCTCAGTGAGTTCCCTATCTTATAGATTCTCTCGGCTTTACAGGGTTCTATCAATCCTAACTCAAGTCAAGGGGAAGGGAAAATGACCTTGAGTGCACAACCTCACAAACTCACACTATATGGAAACATGTTGTGAGTTCAACAACTCACAATAATCACACGGAAGGAAGAACTTCCTGAGCCTGTTAACTCAAGATTCCTTATGAATCGATAACCGTACCAAGGCATCCCCTTTTCCCCTCCGCTTCTACGTCTAGAAGTCGACCCGAGTCATGGATCCTTGTAGTTACTTGACATACGAAATGGATTCGGGATCATCGGCCCGTACACCGTGATCCGTCACTTCACACGGCCCGTACACCGTCACAAGTCTCTTTACCCGTAGGCTCTATTCGTACTACACGCGGGAATCAAACCTGCCAAGTAATTGTGCA
The DNA here is from genome assembly GCA_022829125.1 of Lathyrus tuberosus. Lineage (NCBI taxonomy): Eukaryota > Viridiplantae > Streptophyta > Magnoliopsida > Fabales > Fabaceae > Lathyrus > Lathyrus tuberosus. Next base: position 12,331,945 of record JALAZF010000125.1, on the reverse strand, counting down.
TACGTTTCAGAGGAGGTGCTCGAGTCTCATGAAACTACACCGCAAGATAAATGGTTACGATTACGTGATCATTCACACAACATGATTGTATTCGACAATCACAAGGCCACATTCTCCTTAAGGCCTCTTATGCCTTTTCTCAAAATAAAACATAACAATTCCACATGTTCCATACTAGTGTTTCACTCAATTCTATACCATCGGTATTAGACATACGTCTCGGCCTCTTCTGCATGACCATTGTCATACAGAGGTTCTATCACAATTCTAATTACAACCTAGAATCATATCATTTTGTTTTGGGGTAAAGGTTCCTCACTCTACCTAATTCATATTTTAAACATGCATATTCTTTCATTCCCAATACACAATTTGATAGACATGGAAAAATCACAATTATTACAAGTAACGCATATAATAACATAACACATAAAACACCCCTTTCGGGTTCCCTCCGATTCTTTTAATCGGGTACCAAAAACAATACATTCCACTTTTATCCCGTAGGATATTTCCACCGCTTTACATCGGCTATAAATATGCCTCGATCGGATTACGATCCAAAAGATATGGATTCACACATATCACATAACATTGTTTCCATCATTTTCCACTTAAATATATAATCCCACATCATACCCAATATTTTTATCGGATAGAGGGTCGTCATAGCTTTCTAATGACGCCAAGAACGTCCCGATCCGAGTTACGGATCAAAAGTTATGAAGGAAACAAAACTGCACCAACTATCATGTTCGCTAGGCGAATCCCCAGCGAGCATTCGCTCCAGCCTTCGCCAGGCGAAGCTCCTGGCGAATGAACAAACAGAACAAAACAGACATAAAGTTCGCTTCGCTAACTCCCTAGCGAACATTCGCCTCGCCCTTCGCTTCGCGAACAACTCAGCGAAGCAAGGCAGAACCAACCAGCACTGAAAAGTCATAAAGTTCGCTAGGCGAACGCAGTTGGCGAACCTTCGCTAACCTTCGCTGCCGGGTTCGCTAGGCGAACCCTCGAATGTTTGTTCGCTGGGACTCACCCCAGGTTCGCTAGGCGAACCGCGCGAAACCCAGAAAACTCAGAAACGTATCAGCAGGTCCTTAGTCCCCAAAAACTCATCCCCAACACTTCCAATTCATACCAAAACATAATAACAAGTAAACCCGATCATTTAACTCGATTTATTTCACGTTTTATCCGTTAGATTTCATTTTATCTCAAATCTAACCTAAGTCCAAAACTTATATTTCTAGACTTAGAGTGTCTAACTAGAACCCACCTGATAATCGAAAAGGAGTTTGAAGAAGATGATGATGATCCATGAGCTTCTCCTTAAGCTTTTCTCTCTTTCTCTTCTTCTTTCTCTCTTCCTTCTCTTCATTCTCTTTTCTTCTTCTTTTCTATCTTTTTCTTTTCTTTCCAAATATATATATAAACTAATATTATATAATATAATCCAATAGAGCAAAATATCTCCAATTGCTATTTTGTCGTTTCAACCAAGTGATCAATTATTAGAGTTACCATAAAATACTTTCTTGAACTAATAAATAATTGATCTCTTCAGAGTTCATTAGTTGCTCTATTGGTCCCAATTGACAATACTTAGAGCACTTAGAGGATTCCAATAATCCAAGGATAGAGTACATAGATGCTCATCTGATCTCATCTGGTATCCAATCGAGCATTTAGATAATACGGGGTATTACAGTAGATCGGTTAACGAAGTCTGCTCATTTCTTGGCCATAAAGACTACTTATAAGGCGAGTCATCTTGCAAGGTTGTTCATTTCGGAGATAGTGAGGTTGCATGGTATTCCTACTACTATCGTTTCGGATAGAGATCCAAAGTTCACTTCGAGATTTTGGATTGCTTTTCAACAAGCGATGGGGACGAAGTTGTGTTTGAGTACTTCGAATCACCCACAAACGGATGGTCAGACGGAACGGACAATACAAACCATGGAAGACATGTTGAGAGCTTGTGTCCTTGGAAGTGGAGGAAATTGGATAGAACATTTGCCATTGATTGAGTTCTCTTATAATAACAGTTATCATGCAAGTATTGGTATGGCACCTTATGAGGCGTTGTATGGAAGGAAGTTATAATAACAGTTATAATACAATACACACATTTTATTTGGTACTGACACATCAAAAGTGCCTAATGACATAATTTACATACTTGTCCATTCACTAAGACATAAATACAACAAATGGCGCAAGTCATGGAAACTAGCCAGAAATGAAAATCTAAGAACATTATACAATATTCCTCATTGTATAAGAACAATAAAATACACAGCAGAATAAGCTTAACTAAGCTCCTCTTGAAACATCTCTGCATCGCTCCACTTGTAAATCAAACCTGCAAGGTGTACCTGAAATATAGCAACTATAGTGGGGTGAGATACATCAAATCTCAGTGAGTTCCCTATCCTATAGATTCTCTCGGCTTTACAGGGTTCTATCCATCCTAACTCAAGTCAAGGGGAAGGGAAAGACTTTGAGTACACAATTCACAATCTCACACTATATGGAAACATGCCTTGAGTTCATCAACTCAAAAGATCACTAATCGATAACCGTACCAAGGCGTCCCCTTTTTCCCGTCCTCTTCTACGTCTAGAAGTCGGCCCGAGTCATGGATCCTTGTAATTACTAGACATACGAATTGGATTCGGGATCATCGGCCCGTACACCGTGATCCGTCACTTCACACGGCCCGTACACCGTCACAAGTCTCTTTACCCGTAGGCTCCAATCGTACTATACGCGGGAATCAAACCTGCCAAGTAATTGTGCATACGTTTCAGTGGAGGTGCTCGAGTCTCATGAAACTACACCGCAAGATAAATGGTTACGATTACGTGATCATATACACAACGTGATTGTATTCGACAATCACAAGGCCACATTCGCCTTAAGGCATCTTTTGCCTTTTCTCAAAATAAACCATAACAATTACACATGTTCCATATTAGTGTTTCACTCATTCGATACCATTCGGTAATGGACACACGCCTCGGCCTCTTCTGCACGAGCGTTGTCATTACTCTATCTACTCTAGGCCAGAACTCGTCAATGAATGCACGAGCGTCGCCATCCAGAGTTTCTATCACAATTCTAATCGCAACCTAGAATTATAACAATCTTAACTATGCCATTTGTTTTGGGGTAAAGTTTCCTCACTCTTCCTCATTCATATTTTAAACATGCATATTTCTTTCATTCACAATTTACAATTAGATAGACATGGTATAATCACAAATATTACAAGTAACACATATAATAACATAACACATAAAACACCCCTTTCGGGTTCCCTCCAATTCATTTAACCGGTATCTAAAAATCAATATTCTCACTCTTATCCCGTAGGATATTTCCACAGCTTTACATCGGCTATTTCTATGTCGAAATTGGACTTATGATCCAAAAGATATCAATTCCAACATTTCACAAAACATTACTTTCCTTCATTTCCCACATCATACCCAAGATTTCCGCTTTTTATCAGATAGAGGGTCGTTATATCTTTCTAATGACACCAAGTACGTCCCGATCCGAGTTACGGATCAAAAGTTATGAAGGGAACAAGTTGGGTGATCTGTCATGTTCGCAATGCGAAGAAGTCAGCGAGTGCTTGCTACTCATTCGCAGTGCGAAGCTGCCAGCGAATGCCTAGCCAACACTTGTTCGCTGCACCATTCGCAGTGCGAATGTCTGGCGACAGAGGCAGAACCAAAACAAGCTAATGTTCGCAGTGGGAACCACTGGCGAACGTCTGGCAAACATTCGCCTCCTCATTCGCCGTGCGAACGTCCAGCGAGTGCACGATTTCCCCTTCGCTGGGGGATTCGCAGTGCGAATCTGGGAAAACTGGGTTTTCCAGCAGCGTGGAAACAGAGCTAGGTTACCAACTCCTCATCCCAAAACTTCACCAACATGCAAAACATACATTAACAGATGATCATACATGGCTAATGATTATACTACACAGTTTATAACTCATTTTATCCGTTAACTTTCATCGATTACCAATTTAAGCAATTTCTCACAAAACCTAACTTAAGTTAAAATCATCTCTAATTCTAGAACTTAAGTTTCTATCTAGAACCCACCTGATAATCGAAGAGGAGTTTGAAGAAGATGCTGATGATCCATGGGTCTCTCTTCTTCATCTTCTCCATTTTCACTCTTTCTCTTCTTTCCTTTTTCTTTTTCTTTCTCTTTCCAAATATATATAAACCAATATTATATAATATAATCCAATAGAGTAAAATATCTCCAATTGATATTTTGTCATCTAGACCAATTGATCAATTATTAGAGTTATCATAAAAGTCTCTCTTGAACTAATAATAAATTAATCTCTTCAGAGTTCATTAGTGGCTCTATTGATCCCAATTGATAATACTTAAAGTACTTAGAGGATTCCATTAATCCAATTTACCAAGGATATAGCACATAGATGCTCATCTGATCTTATCTGATAACCAATTGAGCATTTAGATAATACGGGGTATTACACTCTCCCCCCCTTAAATTGAAATTCGCCCCCGAATTTCCTCTACTCGACAACAACTGCAACTTGTATCACTGCCTTAGATCCATATTTAATCTTTTCTTCGTTAAAATTCCCGACAAAATCCGATTCCAACTTGGCTTTAAAATTCCAAAATCCTTGTCTTCCCCAAATTATCAAAACTTCACGTCCTTAGTCATACCCTTACTCCAATATCGGGTTAACTTCTAACTTGCTTTTCCGTAATTCAACTGTTGTTTCAAAATAAAACACTTGGTCGCATTCTACCTTCGGAAAGAATGTACCATTCCATAATCTTCTTCTGAGTCACAAACCACACCATAATATCTTATTTTAAATTAGGACAACAACACTCCACCCACTTCGCGATGTAATTCAGTGATTTCTTAACTTCCTTATTACTCTGACTTAACTCTTTCGTCTGTCAACTTCCACTGCGTAACTCAAATTCTAACAGTGGAACACCACAGATTCTCAAATACGACTAGGTAGCTAACAGTCTGCTGCAGAATACGCTTATTCATTAGGGTCCTTACTAACCAATGGCACAAGAAACTTACTGACGTCCTATGGTATAACAATTTGGTTGCCAACACACAATCTATAAACATCGATCAAACATTCTTCAGACAAAAAAGGTACATGAGTTATACTGTTACAACCATAAGATATACAACTCCAATTCCATTCTAAATTCGAAATCCATATACCCAAAATAGTTTAACAACTTCCGGTTCTGGTTACCATATTCCAAAATGATTCTTCTTACAGTTTCCAACTTACTCAAGGCTTTTGTCTTCACCAAATCTCCACTACTGACAATGTAACACCATCACGGAACTTCAACCATATACGAATCACCACTCATCAAAACCTTAACCATCCCAAGCACGATTGGGAGTTTCCATATTACTCACCAATTCACGTACAACACTCCACATACACACACACACCTTCGAAGTCCATACCACACCTCTTAGTTGAATCAACTCTTCTCATTCGTTCTGTTTCATAAACTATTCTCAGTTACATACTTAACTTCGGAACGTCCAATTCTTACTAGTACTTGGAAAGATAACCTACAAATTCCTTCTCTGGTTAGAACACAACTGCACACAACTGGTACCACTTTCACGGAGTCTAAATCCAATACCATGAGTACTCACCGAAATATTCCTTGCAAGATCAATACTTCGTGGGTATTCTTTAACTTCGTCCTTAAGACTCACAACAGCAAAACACCTAAGACCCTCTCATACTCAACATAGTTTACAAGGTTATTTCCTCGAAGACAATTCCCTTGTCATCCCAACAGATGGTCAACTAGGCAACACCTTTCCAAAAGTTACGATTCCAAAACGCAATCCATCTTTCATTTACTTACCATCCCATTTCCATTCACATAGTACTCTCCCCTCTGAGCAATATAAGGTAACAAAACACAGATGATGGTTCTCAAAAGATCTCCTAGCTTACCCATACGTTCGTCGATTAACCATCTGAGCTAATCGGTTAACTTCTCCAAATCCCACGTAACACCTTCAATGCAGATGTTAATCGGTTAACCACCTTGGTTAATCAGTTAATACTGCTGCAGAATCTACAAATCAGTTTTCCTCTTAAATCACGCCATCCATACTCAACCATCAATCAGATTTGTTCTAACTCGAATATCATTTTCCAACTCGCGGTTCCTTAACTGGCATAACATTCACCAACCATGATTCACTCAGGTAAAACCGACAAAGTCAACACATGTAGATGACACACTCCAACCAAGTGACAAGGTAGAAATTCCAAATTCTGACGCGGTCACGCGACAACTCTTTGGCGGGATAGTTCACTTTCCTACTCAAACTATTTCACTTGCGGGGAACCAATAATGACGACATTCTGGGGTTTTTAATCACAATTCCTACCTGATTCTTCCACAACCAAAACCCCACATACAACCTTGTTCTCTCACTTGAACTTCTTGGTGGGACATAAAACAACAACAACATTCTTAGTCCAACAAAAGGTAGATCCCGAATATTCCGATTATTCACAAATACAGAAGTTTCTCTATACTTGAAAATAAATCGGGCAATGCATCCTCTCCATCGCTTCGCACACCTTAACCAGGATTCCTTACCCTTTACTATCCATTAAACATCCCACGTAAACCAAATTACGTAATGGAGAATCCGCAACTTACAATTCTCCTCAACTACTAACAAAACCTTTCCGGTATAAATCGTTCCATGATTTACACTTAGTCCGTAATAAGTCCTGAGTTGCTTTTCGTTGATTTACCACAATCTTGCTTCTGAAAATACAGTACTCACTGCTCCACAAAGTGCGCCCCTTCACACTTGTCTCAAGAATAATAATCCATCACGTACACTTGTGACCACGATGCTACTACTAGCTTGTTCTTAATACCAAAGTGTAACTTTTCTCATTCCGTGTCATAATATTAGAGTTCCTCTTAGGTGAACCACCCGTAATTACACTTCCTTATAACATACCGTTAATACCGTTTTCCTTAAATTCCAAAATACTTACTCTACTCCTTAACCCACGCTTCTTCCGTTACTGATGAAATTCAGTCTTTCTCCAACATAATACCTTATACTGTTCCTGGGGTAATTTAACAATTCCAAGTTGGTCTCTTATTGGAAACAGAAATCCTGATGTATCATCTCGAACTTAATCTCTCTTCCTAACTGAAGATACACAATTCATCTCCTACTCCTCGTTCGGCGCACCCTTGGTTCACTTGAAGCATGTAACACATCCTTGTGTTGCTTCTCACGCTTCTCTACTACTTTAGGTTCCCATAAAAGCCGAACGCCCTTAACTCTCAACTTTAACCAGTCGGAGGATATTTTTCCGAACACATTCCTTAAGGTACTCTCGTCCATTCAAGATACTACCACGACCTTAGAAACTGAAGCACCAATACATATCTCACTTCCGAACCTTACGCCACGCGTTCCATAAAACAACCTTTCTTTTTCACGGAATGAGATTACCTGAAATCCTTATCCATACTAGTGGTCCATCCAATTCCACTAGCGACGTTACATATTCCTGAATACCTTGACCAATCGTCCGATAGAGATCCTTAACCTTAAGACTCCATAAATTCCAAAGGATTGATTGAGCAACACACCACTCTTTAATTCCATGCTACTCAAGCACAACATCTACCAAGATCTCAACTGAGCTGACCAAAACTCCTCACTACTGACTCTTGGCTTGAGCCTTCCCTCACCGCACCAGTTTCGACAACACTACGGAGTCCTCGTGGTCGCTCAACCATGATTCTACCTATCACATACATAGTAATAGGTTGATCAGGCCCAACACTACATAGTATGATATTAAGTTTCATGTATGATATTAAGTTTCATGATGGCAAGACACACTTAAGAGGAAGGAATAGATTTACTTATGATGTTTCAAGGCTAGGTCGAGGACACGACCTGCTCTGATACCAACTGTAATGCCCTGTATAATATACATCTAGAATAATACAATACACACATTTTATTTGGTACTGACACATCAAAAGTGCCTAATGACATAATTTACATACTTGTCCATTCACTAAGACATAAATACAACAAATGGCGCAAGTCATGGAAACTAGCCAGAAATGAAAATCTAAGAACATTATACAATATTCCTCATTGTATAAGAACAATAAAATACACAGCGGAATAAGCTTAACTAAGCTCCTCTTGAAACATCTCTGCATCGCTCCACTTGTAAATCAAACCTGCAAGGTGTACCTGAAATATAGCAACTATAGTGGGGTGAGATACATCAAATCTCAGTGAGTTCCCGATCCTATAGATTATCTCGGCTTTACAGGGTTCTATCCATCCTAACTCAAGTTAAGGGGAAGGGAAAGACTTTGAGTACACAATTCACAATCTCACACTATATGGAAACATGCCATGAGTTCATCAACTCAAAAGATCACTAATCGATAACCGTACCAAGGCATCCCCTTTTTCCCGTCCTCTTCTACGTCTAGAAGTCGGCCCGAGTCATGGATCCTTGTAATTACTTGACATACGAATTAGATTCGGGATCATCGGCCCGTACACCGTGATCCGTCACTTCACATGGCCCGTACACCGTTACAAGTCTCTTTACTCGTAGGCTCTAATCGTACTATACGCGGGAATCAAACCTGCCAAGTAATTGTGCATACGTTTCAGTGGAGGTGCTCGAGTCTCATGAAACTACACCGCAAGATAAATGGTTACGATTACGTGATCATATACACAACGTGATTGTATTCGACAATCACAAGGCCACATTTGCCTTTTCTCAAAATAAACCATAACAATTACACATGTTCCATATTAGTGTTTCACTCATTCGATACCATTCGGTAATGGATACACGCCTCGGCCTCTTCTGCACGAGCGTTGTCATTACTCTATCTACTCTAGGCCAGAACTCGTCAATGAATGCACGAGCGTCGCCATCCAGAGTCTCTATCACAATTCTAATCGCAACCTAGAATTATAACAATCTTAACTATGCCATTTGTTTTGGGGTAAAGTTTCCTCACTCTTCCTCATTCATATTTTAAACAAGCATATTTCTTTCATTCACAATTTACAATTAGATAGACATAGTATAATCACAAATATTACAAGTAACACATATAATAACATAACACATAAAACACCCCTTTCGGGTTCCCTCCGATTCATTTAACCGGTATCTAAAAATCAATATTCTCACTCTTATCCCGTAGGATATTTCCACAACTTTACATCGGCTATTTCTATGTCGAAATTGGACTTATGATCCAAAAGATATCAATTCCAACATTTCACAAAACATTACTTTCCTTCATTTCCCACATCATACCCAAGATTTCCGCTTTTTATCAGATAAAGGGTCGTCATAGCTTTCTAATGACACCAAGTACGTCCCGATCCGAGTTACGGATCAAAAGTTATGAAGGAAACAAGTTGGGTGATCTGTCATGTTCGCAATGCGAAGAAGTCAGCGAGTGCTTGCTACTCATTCGCAGTGCGAAGCTGCCAGCGAATGCCTAGCCAACACTTGTTCGCTGCACCATTCGCAGTGCAAATGTCTGGCGACAGAGGCAGAACCAAAACAAGCTAAGGTTCGCAGTGCGAACCACTGGCGAACGTTTGGCGAACATTCGCCGTGCGAATGTCCAGCGAGTGCACGATTTCCCCTTCACTGGGGGATTCGCAATGCGAATCTGGGAAAACTGGGTTTTCCAGCAGCGTGGAAACAGAGCTAGGTTACCAACTCCTCATCCCAAAACTTCACCAACATGCAAAACATACATTAACAGATGATCATACATGGCTAATGATTATACTACACAGTTTATAACTCATTTTATCCGTTAACTTTCATCGATTACCAATTTAAGCAATTTCTCACAAAACCTAACTTAAGCTAAAATCATCTCTAATTCTAGAACTTAAGTTTCTATCTAGAACCCACCTGATAATCGAAGAGGAGTTTGAAGAAGATGCTGATGATCCATGGGTCTCTCTTCTTCATCTTCTCCATTTTCTCTCTTTCTCTTCTTTCCTTTTTCTTTTTCTTTCTCTTTCCAAATATATATAAACCAATATTATATAATATAATCCAATAGAGTAAAATATCTCCAATTGATATTTTGTCATCTCGACCAATTGATCAATTATTAGAGTTATCATAAAAGTGTCTCTTGAACTAATAATAAATTGATCTCTTCAGAGTTCATTAGTTGCTCTATTGATCCCAATTGATAATACTTAAAGTACTTAGAGGATTCCATTAATCCAATTTACCAAGGATAGAGCACATAGATGCTCATCTGATCTCATCTGATAACAAATTGTGTAATGCCCACATATATATACATGCATCAAATCATATATTATACATGAATAACACGTTTGGTACTGAAATATACAATAAGTTCCTAGTAAACACATTATACATATACATGCCCAAAAACCCTAATACAAAAAAACTACGGCATAGTATATTTACAAGATGTTCCAAAGACAAATACTAAGGACTAGATCACTAAGGATCTCAAAACTCCACAACGGAAGCAAAGCCATCAGATAAGTAAGGATAATTACACGACCTTATCCTTACCCTTCGCGGAACCTGCAGTACCTGTGATGTAAACAACAACAGTGGGGTGAGATACATCAAATCTCAGTGAGTTTCCTATCTTAAAGTCCTCTCGGCTCTACAAGGTTCTAATAAACCTAACTCAAGTCAAAAGGGAAGGGAAGTGACTTTGAGTACACACACTATACAAGTATCCATACTGGTGAGCCTGTTAACTCACACTAGTACCAAAGTACGTCCTGAGCCTGTTAGCTCAAGAATCTCACTAATCAATAACCGTACCAAGGCATCCCCTTTTCTCGTCCGCTTCTACGTCTAGAAGACGACCCGAGTCATGGATCCTTGTAGTTACTTGGCATACGAAATGGATTCGGGATCATCGGCCTGTTAGTCGTGAACCGTCACTTCCCATGGCCTGTTAACCATCACAAGACTCTGTACCCGTAGGCTCCATTCGTACTATACGCGGGAATCAAACCTGCCAAGTAATTGTGTATACGTTTCAGAGGAGGTGCTCGAGTCTCATGAAACTACACCGCAAAAATAACTGGTTATGATTATCACACACACGCCTCGGCCATTCATGCGCGAGCGTTGTCACTATGTCACTTCACACTTTTCGACATTGTATACGGTAAGTCCTCACTCTACTTATTTCATATTTTAGCATGCATACATAATCAAACATGTTTAGCAATCAGAGTATAGGCAATTAGGCATCGATCACACAATAGAAAACACATAATTCCACATATTACACGTTACACCCATTCACGGTTCCCTCCGATTTATTTAATCGGGAAAATAAACAGATATTTCTCACCACCATTAGCTAGAGGATACTCATAGCTTTATAACGATACCAAGAATACTCACATAGGATAAACGAGTCAAAAGTTATGGAATTTACAAGAAATGGTATCGCGAAAAAACACAGTTCAGCACACGTCCGGCCGTACGCGTATTGCCTTGCTCCGTACGCGTACTGCCCAAAGTGATACGCGTACGGGCAGAGGCTGTTTTCCCTTTAAAATTCCATTTTTTTCCTCAAATACGCGTATTGCCCAAACCATACGCGTATTGCCTCCTCCATACGTGTAACGTCCAAAATCCTTCACTTCCATACGCGTATCCCCAACTCAATACGCGTATGGCCCTGTGTGATACGCGTACGGATAGGTGAAACCCATAAATTTTTCTGCAGACAAGTTCTGCTACGGTTTGATCCAATTCAACCCCAAAATCCCATTTTTCCCCAATCAAAATACACAAAACATGCTATAATCATAACAACCAGTATAACGTATAATCAATGATCGAATTTCAGCAGTTAGATTATGATTCTATTGTAAAATTCCACATTTTCTAACAATATCAAACTAACTCTAAAACTCAATAAAACCTTAATCTAAAGAGTCTAACTAGAACCCACCTGGATTACAAGATGAGGAGGTTGAAGCTGAGATGAAAAGATGAAGATTGGTTGATGTTTCTTGCTCTTGAGCTCTTGGAGAATTTCTCTTCTTTTCTCTTCCCTTTCCTTCCTTTTCTTTTCTTCTTCAAGTTTCTATCTTCTTTGCCAAATAAGGAAAAGAAAAGAAAATATACAAGGAAATATTAATTGGTAATACTACTAATTATCCAAATTACCTCAAATTCACCAATTAATAAAACTCCAAGTTAAATAATATTAATTTAATCAAATTCCGAGTTCGTCGGTTTACTCTAATTACTTTATCCAATAATTGCTCAGAGTACCCCGGAACCCAGTTGATCATAATAATATTATCCAAAATGTTCACAAAATTATGGGGTATTACATCCTCCCCCCTTAAATAGAAATTCGCCCACGAATTTAAAACAAATACCCGAAAAGATGAAGATAGACCTCCCGCATCTCCGATTCCAATTCCCAAGTTGCATTGCCCGGATGCGTTTCGTCTGACTGGACCTTAACAAGAGGAATCTCTTTATTCCTTAACACTTTAGTTTCTCTTCCAGTGATAGGACTCGGATGAGGCTCAAACGTCAAATCAACTTCTATTTCAACTGTATCTGGTAAAACTGGTTGAAGAGGATCTGGAACAAATTTCTGAAGCTGAGACACATGAAAAACGTCGTGCATTTCTGACAGAGAAGGCGGTAAGGCTAATCTGTAGGCTACTTCACCAACTCTTTCTAAGATTTGATACGGTCCCACGTATCTTGGACTTAACTTCCGCGATTTAAATGGTCCTTTCAATCTCAATCTCGGAGTAACCTTCAAAAATACATTATCACCCTCATCAAACTCCAACGGTCTCCTATAGTTGTTTGCATAACTTTTCTGACGATCTTGAGCTTGTTTAATTTTTTCCACGAATCATTCTAATCTTTTCCGTGGTCTCGTGGATAATCTCGGGTCCCAAAATTCTGTCGTCGCCAACTTCCGCCCAACACAATGGCGTTCTACACTTCCTACCATATAATGCCTCGTAAGGTGCCATACCAATACTTGCATGATAACTGTTATTATAAGAGAACTCGATCAACGACAAGAGTTCTATCCAATTTCCTCCGCTTTTAAGTACACAAGCTCTTAACATATCCTCCATAGTTTGTATCGTCCATTCCGTCTGACCGTCCGTTTGCGGATGATTTGACGTACTCAAACATAACCTCGTTCCCATGGCTTGTTGAAAAGCTCTCCAAAATTCAGAAGTAAACTTTGGATCTCTATCTGAAACGATACTAGTAGGAATACCATGCAATCTCACTACTTCTGAGATGAACAACCGTGCGAGATGACTCGCCTTGTAGGTAGTCTTCACAGCTAAGAAATGAGCTGATTTCGTTAACCAATCTATAATTACCCAAATCGAATCATAACCACCTTGCGCACGGGGCAATCCCACTGCAAAGTCCATTGAGATACTCTCCCATTTCCACGTCAGAATTTCTAAAGGTTGCAACAAGCCACCCGGCCGTTGGTGTTCAATTTTCACTTGTTGGCACACCGCACATTCCGACACATACACCGCAATATCTCTTTTCATCCCGGACCACCAATAGTCCCTCTCTAAATCTTGATACATCTTTGAAGCACCAGGATGTATAGCAAAAGTACCCTTATGTGCTTCCTCCAAGATCCTTCGTTTTAACTCTATGTTGTCCGGAACACAAATCCTTTGGTTAAACGAAATGACTCCGTCGGTAGTTCGCACAAAACCCGGTTGAGTCAACCATTCTTGTAACTTCTCATCTAACCTCTGCTCTTGTTGGATTTCTTCTCTAAGAGTAGAGGTGATATTTAAATTTCCCATAACCACAAAATCAGGAGTCCAATTAAATTGAAGATTTAGATCTCTAAACTTTTCCATTAAGGTATACTCTAACATCATCAACTCGACACTATGCAACACCTTTCTACTCAATGCATCCGCCACCTTATTTGCTTTACCCGGATGGTATTTTAACTCCAAGTCATAATCCTTCAAATATTCCATCCATCTCCTCTGACGCATATTCAATTCCTTCTGATCAAACAAGTACTTTAAGCTCTTGTGGTCACTAAACATCTCAAAACGTACACCATACAAATAGTGACGCCACACTTTCAAGGTAAATACAACTGCCGCCAATTCTAAATCATGCGTTGGGTAATTCTCTTCATGGACGTTCAACTGTCTTGAAGTGTAAGCCACTACATGTCCATTCTGCATTAACACTCCGCCTAAACCCTTCTTCGATGCATCACAATATACCTCATATGACTTGCTAGGATCAGGGATAACCAAAACAGGAGCGGTAGTCAATCTCTCCTTCAAACTCCTAAAACTTCTTTCACAAGACGAATCCCACTCATACGAATAATCCTTCCGAGTAAGTCTCGTCAAAAGTAAAGCCAACTACGAAAACCCCTTGATAAACCTTCTGTAGTACCCTGCCAATCCCAAGAAACTTCTAACTTTAGAAGCATTCTTCGGTCTCTCCCAATTAATCACTGCTTCAACTTTTGACGGATCGACCGCTACACCTCCCTGGGATATGACATGACCAAGAAAATTAACCTCAGACATCCAAAACTCACACTTGCTTAACTTTGCAAAAAGTTTCTTCTCTTGTAAGATGGATAAAACAATTCTTAGGTGTTCACCGTGCTCTTGAGGATCACGAGAATAAATAAGAATGTCATCAATGAAAATTAGCACGAATTGGTCCAAATAAGGTTGAAATATCCGATTCATATAATCCATGAAAACTGCCAGAGCATTCGTCACACCGAAGGGCATCACCAAAAATTCATAATGACCGTAACGGGTTCTAAACACAGTTTTTGGTACATCTGAACTCTTCACACGAATCTGATGATAACCCGACCGTAAATCAATCTTCGAGAACACACAGGCTCCTTTCAATTGATCTAACAGGTCGTCTATCCTTGGTAATGGGTATTTATTCTTGATGGTGACCTTATTCAATTGACGGTAGTCAATACACAACCGCATTCCACCATCCTTCTTCCTTACCAATAACACTGGAGCTCCCCAGGGTGAAACACTGGGTCGAACGAAATGCTTAGCCAACAATTCTTCCAATTGGTCCTTTAATTCTCTTAATTCAAGTAGTGCCATCCGATATGGAGAAATGGATATTGGAGCCGTTCCCGGTATCAGGTCAATAGAGAATTCCACTTCCCGCTCTAGAGAAAGAGAAGTGATATCCTCGGGGAAAACTTCAGGAAAGTCACAAACTACCGGAATATTCAAAACTTGGATGTTACTACTCTCCTCCTTAGTAAGAATCAAAAGAACAGACTTTTCTTCCTCAAACAAGAAATTAATCATTCCAACCGTACCTTCTAAAATGGTTGTTAACACATCCTTCGAAGTGGCCTCGGCAGATGGGATAATGATCAGTTTTTCCTCACACCCAATAAACACCGAATTATCAGAAAGCCAATCCATTCCCAGAACAACATCCACTTTCTTAAGCGGCAAACAAATAAGATCGATCTGGAAAACTCTTTCATTCACCGATACTACATAATTTCACACATTGCATAGACACAAAGGAGTGGGTTGTCCCAAAATCAAATAAAACAAAACAAGAATGTCCGTTTACGAACCACATACCTGCAATCAAGGAGTTATCGCCCTTTGCATTCTTTGCGTCCAGAGTATACACTCGACCGGTACTCTTTCCTTGTGCTTGATTCTTATTGTGAGAACAATCTCTCGCCATATGGCCCACCTTCTGACATTGATAACACTCCACTCCTTCATAGCGACATCTACCAGAATGCACCTTACCACAAGTACGACACACAGGAGGCGCCTTAGTCCTAGAATTCTGGACTTGCTTCCCTTTGAAAGCTCGTTGCCTAGGCCTAAACTGTTGGCTTGACCTCCCACAATCATTCTGGTTTTACCTACGCAAATCCCCTTCTGTCTGAACACTCCTCAAATCGTTCTCAACCACATAACCTTGCCTTAGCGACCCAACATAAGCATTTACTGCCACACTACCTTGCCTCAACTGTTGGAATTCAAACTCTCTTCGGATCCTCAAAGAATCAGGAAGGTACTTTTCCATAAAAGTAGCCTTGAATTGCTCCCACACTTTAGGCACACCCTGAATAGTCATAAAAGCTGAACCAATATCCCACCACCTCTTAGCAGGACCCCTCGGTGAGTGAGAAGCAAACACTACTTTGTCCTCCTCACTACAGTAAATTATCAGAAAGATTCTTTCCATACCAGCAATCCATTCGTGAGCTTTCACAGGATCCAATCCGCCATGAAATTCTGGAGGATCCAATCCATTGGTTGATGTTTCTTGCTCTTGAGCTCTTGGAAAATTTCTCTTCTTTTCTCTTCCCTTTCCTTCCTTTTCTTTTCTTCTTCAAGTTTCTATCTTCTTTGCCAAATAAGGAAAAGAAAAGAAAATATACAAGGAAATATTAATTGGTAATACCACTAATTATCCAAATTACCTCAAATTCACCAATTAATAAAACTCCAAGTTAAATAATATTAATTTAATCAAATTCCGAGTTCGTCGGTTTACTCTAATTACTTTATCCAATAATTGCTCAGAGTACCCCGGAACCCAGTTGATCATAATAATATTATCTAAAATGTTCACAAAATTATGGGGTATTACAAATTGAGCATTTAGATAATACGGGGTATTACAATAACACATAGTATAATAAAAAATATGTGATTATTGATAAGTGTATATTTAATTTATATTTTAAGAAAATCAAAATAATTTTAAAGTCGTATATTTGATTTTTTATGTGTTTCATTATTTTTTAAAATAGATTAATCTAAATCCAAAATATGTATTTAATATTGATTCAAATATTTGTATAACTAACTTCAAATCAAAAATAATATTAATATACGGGAAAAAAATATATGGTTGATTAAAATATTTTATATACGGGCGCACGAAAAATTCTAATTATAAAATAAAATATCAATATTAAATACATATTTTAATAATATACTAAAACGAAAAATATCAATATTACCATTATTAATATTAGCTTTTAATTATTATTATTATTATTTTTACCATTATCATCGTGTTCCTTTTTATTATTATTACCATTATAATGAATAAATTATGATTTTAAAATAATCACAAAATATATAGAATATTGCAATTAATGATATATTTTTGCAATTATTGTCTTATTGATTTGTACCACTAATATATAGTAGTATTTTGGAAAGACATTGATATAAGAAAAATCTATTCAAGAAAATTTCTTTCCATTTTTTTTTACAAATAAATTTAATCTTTAATTTAAATATGATAATGGTTTATGTCAGTCATATTGAAATACATTAAATAGTAAAAACATCATTAGACAGGATATTGAATTGTCAGACATTGAAAATAATAATAATAATAATAATAATAAGAAATAAATGCTCTATAATTTTGATTGCAAGATAAATATTTATATTAATTAGTAAAAGATTAAGGTTTTAAAATTTTTAATATGTACTGTTTACAGAGTTAGAAATTTAATGGATGGATAGTCATTTATAATTAATAGAAGATATTCAGTTTTAATTGTTTTTAATATGACACTAATTATAGAGTTTTAAAAGTTTATAACAAAAGAGTTATAAATAATTTTTATTTTTATTAAGTAATAAATAACTAAAATTAAATTTATTATTTTGCCTTAAACTTTGAGAGAAAAAAAAGTTTTTTTTTATAAATTAGGACGATAGTTATTTAGGTTAATCAGTACCAGGGCAAACACACAAAATACATATTTGTAATAATATTTATATAAAATGTATTTATTTATGTTGATGATATTTATTTATTAAATTAAAAAAATATTTACAAATACTATGATATTATTTGATATTTATAAAACTAAATCATTGCATAAATATTTTTATAAAAAATATCAAACGATGCCTGCGGGTATTGATTTTTTTTAAATATAAATTATATTTTTTGTATTTATTAATTTTTATTAATTCTAATTAAAAATAAATAAAAACTAATCTGCATAACACACCAGTACTCGGACGATCACATGGGTGTTGATATGAGTATCTCACGAAATAAATATTCGTAATAATACTTACATAAAATATATTTATTTATATTAATAATATTTATTTATAAAATTAAAATAATATTTACAAATACTATGTTATTATTTGATATTTATAAAACTAAATCATTGCGTAAATATTTTTATAAAATATACCAACCGATGTCTGTGGGTATTGATTCTATATTTTTTAAAATATAAATTATATATTTTTTATATTTACTGATATTTATTAATTGTATTTTTTTCCAAAATTTTAAATGAAAACAAATGCGCGTCACCGACGGGTACCGTGTGAACGCACGCACGAGTATCATATTAATTTTTAGTACATAAGAAATTTACTAATTTTTATTATATATATTTTTTCAAATTTAAAATATAAATAAATACATTCTAAGAACAAATACATTCTGAAAAAAAATACATTATGAAAACAAATATATTCTGAGAACAAATGCGCACACCGACGTGCACCCGTGCGAACGCACGGGTATCATACTAGTATATATATATATATATATATATATATATATATATATATATATATTAAAAAAACACGGTGCGTATCAATTTGGTACTGTTCATCGCATTATGATATATTAAAGTAAGATGTTACTAAAACATGAATTACATTATGTATAGTGATGATTCAATTTTTCTTTATTTTCGAAAAAGTCGACTTTTTTTATTTTCGAAAAAATCAATTTTTTTTTATTTTTGAAAAAAACGACTTTTTTTTTTTTTGAAAAAATTGACTTTTTTATTTTCGAAAAAATCAATTTTTTTATTTTCGAAAAAATCGACTTTTTTTTTTATTTTCGAAAAAATCAACTTTTTTTTTTTATTTTCGGAAAAATCATTTTTTTTTTATTTTCGAAAAAGTCGATTTTTTTTTTCAAAAAAATTGTCTTTTTTTTTCGGAAAAATCGACCTTTTTTTTGTATTTTTGAAAAAATCGATTTTTTTTATTTTCGAAAAAATTGATTTTTTGGTCGAAAAAATTGACATTTTTTTTTATTTTCGAAAAAATCGACTTTTTTTACTTTCAAAAAAATCAACTTTTTTTTTTCGAAAAAATAGATTTTTTTTTTCGAAATTATTTTTAAAATAAATTTTCAAAAATATATATATTTTAAAAAGAATAATTAAAAAATTAAAAAATATTTTGTTTCAAACTAAGTAGATTTTAAGCCCCTTACTTTGGCCCCCTAAAGAGTAAAAATATGAGAGGGCTTAAAAATCAGGGGCTAAAAATATATTTATGTAATAGGAAACCTAAAAAAAGGGGACCAAATAGGGGCCTAAACATTAGGGCTTTGTTATATAGGGCCTTTTTGACCCCTATAATGATGATGTGCGTCTCGTTCATGGCGAAGGGCGAAGAGAACCACGAGGGGGTGGGCACGGAGGCGGAGGCGGAGAGGGGTGAATCGGTGGACGGGGGTGAAATGGTGGAGAGGGTGAACTGGTGGACGGGGTTGAAATGGTGGCGAGAGGTAGCAGGTATGAAGCAAAGGGCAAAGATAAAAAACATTGCAAAGACTCCCATCATTAGAGGATTGGTTGGATTTGTTGAATAAACTACTGTTGCATGAACCTATTTATATGACACATAAATTATACTACACTTACACCGTAAGCTGACATTTACACCGTACTTTCATACGGTTTGGTGTTTTAAAATGTTTCATAATATTTTTTTAGGTATGCTATCTTGACACTATTTCTTACACTACATCGTATGCACTGTTCACAAATATTGTGAACAGTGCCGTGAACAGTAAAATCGTACATGAATAGTGACCGTGAATAGTAAAACCGTACATAAATAGTGACGTGAACAGTGACTTTTAATAGTAAATCAAACTTGGTTAATGAAATGTAAAAATTTGGTTAATATAATAATGAAGTTGGTTAATAAAGGTCCAGATATTAAAAATAAGTTTTACTAGTAAAATAAAGTTGGTTAATACAATGTAAAAAGTTGGTTAATGAAGTTATGAACTTGGTTAATAAACGTCTAGATGTAAAAATAATTTTTAGTAGTAAAACAAAGTTGGTTAATGCAATGTAAAAAGTTGGTTAATGAACTTATGAAGTTGGTTAATAACACAATTTCATATAAGTATTATTTAATTCAAAACTAAAAAATAATATTTTTTTATATTTTTTTTAAATATATTTAATATTATAATATTTCATTGTTCACCGTATTGGTGAACAGTGAAATACGATGTAGGTGTAGGAAATGGTGTAAGAATAACATTTCTCTATTTTTTTCTGACACACACCAACCATGCACATGCTGTATTTATAAGGTGTAAGGGTAAGATATTTAATTTTTAGTGTATGAATAGCAAACCTTTAATATATACAAACTTTAATTTTTAGTGTATGAATAGCAAACCTCTTAATATATACAAACTTTACCTCTTAATATATACAAACTTTAATTTTTAGTGTATGAATAGCAAACCTCTTAATATATACAAACTTTCCGTAATAAAATGTTTCATAATTAATATTTTTATATAGTATGTTTAAATAAAGTTTAACATAAATAAATGGACGAGAAAGAATCTATATTTCTTTTTCTTAATTAGCAAGATATATTTTTCTAAGGGTACCCTACCAACTAATTATAGATCATCAAAGCTACTCTAAGAGAATATTTAATTACAAATTCATAAATGGCAAGGTTAGTGAGATAAAACAAAAAGTGGAAAGGGAGAAACATGTGACATTTTTTTTGGTTCTAATTAGGATTTAATGTCAAATTAATATTTTGATATAATTTGTTATTTGTAATTTTGATCTTAATTTTTATTTGACTAATTTTGGTTCTTAACCTTGTATTAATATTACTTGAATATTGTTCTCTATTTAAATTTTGATTATGTGACAACTTTGTTCTTTAACTTGATATTTATTTTGGTCAATTTGAGTTGGATAATCTGGTTTTAGACAAGTAGATTTTGGACTTTTTTTGATTTTGTGTTTGATTAAGATTTTATCTTGAATTGAATTGTGATTAAAACTTTGATTAAGACTTTTGTTAGTTGATAATTAGAGTTTGTTGTTACTTTTGGTTAAATTTTGTTGTTAAGATTTAATGGTTAGAACTTTGCCACTGGTGGATTATTTTTTTTAGTTAATTGATTAAAATAGTAATGGATATTTTCTTAGTTGATTGTGATTAGAAGTTTAATTGACTTTCTTTTATTAAGTTCATACTAACTTTTTGATTCTCTTGTTAGCACTTGTGATTTCGGCTCGGATGATCCTGGATGTTGATTTGTGACGTTGGACACTTGAGTTTATTGGATTGGTCGTGCGAAGCTTCTACAAGTCTCCTTGAGCTTTTTGCGTGCATTGAAGAGGCAACAGACCTTCTCCGTTAGGTACCACTTGCGCACTTGTAGCATTTTTCCTTACAACTTTTGTTAATCAGAAGTTAAACTCAATTTTCTTTTTAAATTAATTAATTATTTTTAATGTATAATATTCAAATATAAAATGAAGGGAGTAGTTATTTTGTATAACTTCTATATAGTAGTTTTAAAGGGAAAAAGAGAAAAGTAAATAGGCTACACCAAAAAGATGTTTTGCCTTTATATATAGTATAGATATATATTGTTATAGATTGTTCAAAACCATAAGAAGATTTAGATAGAATAAAAACAAAAATCTATCTTACATATTTTTAAGCAAATAAACATAAACATTAACAGAGATATTAAGTCTCATTTTTTGCTTAATAGGAAGGTCAACCATGGAATCAATATCAGAAATGTCTCACGTTTCACTGCAAAACAAATGAAGTAAATTTTAGTAGTCTACGATATAGTGTGATCTAGTAAGTACACGCCTAGTGTGACATTGCAAAAGTAATGTTGAATGATTTAACATAATAGATGTAATGCCCTGTATAATATATATCTAGAATAATACAATACAAACATTTTATTTGGTACTGACACCATCATAAGTGCCTAATGGCGTAATTCACATACTTGACCATTCCAAACATAATACCACTATGGTACAAGCTATGGAAATTAGCCAAAAAAATAAAATAAAACTAAGATCAATATACAATATTCCTCATTGTACAAGAACAATAGAATACACAGCGGAATGAGCTTAACTAAGCTTCTCTTGAAACATCCCAGCATCGCTCCACTTGTAAATCAAACCTGCAAACCGTACCTGAAATATAGCAACTATAGTGGGGTGAGATACATCAAATCTCAGTGAGTTCCCTATCCTATAGATCCTCTCGGCTGTACAAGGTTCTATCAATCCTAACTCAAGTCAAGGGAAGGGAAAATGACCTTGAGTTCACAATCTCACACTATATGGAAACATGTCATGAGTTCATCAACTCAAAATATCATTAATCGATAACCATACCAAGGTACCTCCTGTTCCCGTCCGCTTCTACGTCTAGAAGGCGATCCGAGTCATAGGTCCTTGTAATCTACTTGACATACGAATGGATTCGGGTTCTACGGGCCTTTTACCGTTATGAACCGTCACTTCACACGGGCCTTTTACCGTCACAAGCATACGCTCCATGGGCGCCATTCGTACAGCACGGGGAATCAAACCTGCCAAGTAGTTGTGCATCCATTTCAGAGGAGTCCGAGACTCATGAAACTACACTCAAGATAAACCGGTTACGATTACATGATCACATACGACAAAATGATTGTATTCGACAATCTCAAGGCTAATAATGCCTTAAGGCCTCTCATGCCTTTCTAAACCCACAAAGCTAACCACATGTTCCATACTAGTGTTTCACTCCCAACTAGGCCAATACTCGACAAGGATGTATCTTCCAACAACACGTACCCAAGTATTACCATCTAGGGTTGTCTATCATTCCTAGTTCTTCCTAGGTTTTCTTATTGTCAAGGTTGATGTTTTCCTCACTCTTCCTATTTCATTTTACATTAACATGCATATGCACTCACAACATGACAAACAATAAGCAAAACACATCACAATATCATAATAGAATAATATACCACAATTTAAAACATAATTATAACACTTTCGAGCTTTCTCAATTATTTAATCGGTCGGTAAATTCGACATATATCAGCTCCATTGCATAGAATATTTCCTTAGCTTCACATCGATATAAAGAACGCTTAAATCGGACACCCGAGTAAAAAGTTATGAATTTTAGAAGAAATATTTTCCAAAAGTTGCAGCGTTAACGGGTTAACGCATATGGTTAACCGGTTAACCAGATCAATTTTCACGTAAAACCCCATTTTTCCATACCGTTAACGGGTTAACCCATACCGTTAACCGGTTAACCCTGTTGCAGAAGCCAAAAACTCTGTTTTTATGGATACAAAACCCAACCAATCTTAACCAAAACATATTGGAACACAACAACAAGTATCCTCGATTAAATTCACGCATAACCCGATTATATTACGCAACTTATTTCACGTTTTATCCATTAGAAACATTGATTTAACAAATTTGTCAATTTTATCAATTCCTCTCAAACTCTAACCTAAGTTAAAAATCATGAATTTCTAGAACTTAGAGTGTCTAACTAGAACCCACCTGATAATCGAAGAGGAGTTTGAAGAAGATGATCCGTGAGCTTTCTTCTCCCTCTTTCTCTTTTTCTCTCCCACGTTTCCTCTTCTCTGCTTTTCTTCTTCTTTTCTAACTTCTTCTTCTTCTTTTCTTATATATATATATATATATATATATAATCCTTATTATATAATATAAATCCAACCGGGCAAAATATCTCCAATTGATATTTTGTCGTCTCAACCCAATTAATCAATTATCAAAGTTACCCAAAAATTACTTTCTTGAATTAGTAAATATTAATCTGCCTCCTTAATAAAATAATTGATCTCTTTAGTGTTCACTATTTGCTCTATTGATCCCAATTGATAATACTTAAAGTACTTAGAGGATTCCATTAATCCAATTTACCAAAGATATAGCATATAGATACTCATCTGATCTCATCTGATATCCAATTGAGCATTTAAATAATATGGGGTATTACACTAGATAAATACTTGAGTTTGTGACAACAAAATTTCTTTAAAAACTATATTTTTGGTAAACTCCTCTTCTTCCCCCTCTACTCTTCCGTCTTTAATTAGCACTTCGAAGAGCCATCAACACTTTAAATCAATGAATGACATTGATGCCTATTAACATGAAATAAAAGATATGAATTTCACGTTAATCTTCATTGCAAGAGATTGAGATAAAAATATACCGATTAGAAGAGAAGTAGAAATCATAAACATGATATAGAAAATCACTTAATTTGTAGAGAACTTAAATAAAAGAAAACTTATAGTGAAGTTTCTTTGTTTTTGTCAATTTCAATTTTCAGTTGAGAAACCGTGCATCCAAATATTATTATTTTTAATGTATAATATTCAAATATAAAATGGAGGGAGTAGTTAATCAGAAGTTAAACTCAATTTTCTTTTTAAATTAATTAATTATTTTTAATGTATAATATTCAAATATAAAATGAAGGGAGTAGTTATTTTGTATAACTTTTATACAGTAGTTTTAAAGGGCAAAAGAGAAAAGTAAATAGGCTACACCAAAAAGATGTTTTGCCTTTATATATAGTATAGATAATAGTAATTTACTATATCCTTATCATTAATTGAGTAATTTATTGGGTAAATAATGATAATTTTTTTTAAGGAATTCTATTTTTTATATATATATAATATAATTTTTATTTTTTATTAAATGTTATTATGACTAATATATATATTCTCTTACAACACTATCTTATTAACCCAGAAAAATTTTATTAGTTTATCGTGGAAGATGAGAATTTAATATTATACCAACTATTTTTGGAGGTTAAAAGTGTTATATCACTATATATTAAAATGGTAGTATAAAAATATTTTTGAAAAATATTTATTATGCTATTAATACTAATTAATTCTACACTAATATTCAAATAATTATTAATGATAAATGTTTATTGTGCTATTAACACTAATAAATTTGAAATAATTTGATAAATATTTATATGTTTTCAAACATATTAATTAATCCATAATCATTATAAAACTTTGTTTTCAATTAAATACACAATTTTATTATATTACAATAAATAATTTTTAATATGATTGTAATCCAATTTTTTTTATATACGAAAAATATTATAAATTCTACATTTATATATATTTTTTAAATAATATTTATACACGGGGAAAAATTGTTGTTAGCCTATTATTCCATGTATAATTTTTAAAAATAATAAAATTTTTGTATTAAATAATTTTGTCGTTTTCATTTTATTTTTATTACATTTTAAACACAAATATGTGTACTCCACCTATACCCGGGCGAACGAACGCGTATCCCACTAGATTATCAAATTCAAATTTAGTATATAATTGTAATGCCCTGTATAATATACATCTAGAATAATACAATACACGCATTTTATTTGGTACTGACACATCAAAAGTGCCTAATGACATAATTTACATACTTGTCCATTCACTAAGACATAAATACAACAAATGGCGCAAGTCATGGAAACTAGCCAGAAATGAAAATCTAAGAACGTTATACAATATTCCTCATTGTATAAGAACAATAAAATACACAGCGGAATAAGCTTAACTAAGCTCCTCTTGAAACATCTCTGCATCGCTCCACTTGTAAATCAAACCTGCAAGGTGTACCTGAAATATAGCAACTATAGTGGGGTGAGATACATCAAATCTCAGTGAGTTCCCTATCCTATAGATTCTCTCGGCTTTACAGGGTTCTATCCATCCTAACTCAAGTCAAGGGGAAGGGAAAGACTTTGAGTACACAATTCACAATCTCACACTATATGGAAACATGCCACGAGTTCATCAACTCAAAAGATCACTAATTGATAACCGTACCAAGGCGTCCCCTTTTTCCCGTCCTCTTCTACGTCTAGAAGTCGGCCTGAGTCATGGATCCTTGTAATTACTTGACATACGAATTGGATTCGGGATCATCGGCCCGTACACCATCACAAGTCTCTTTACCCGTAGGCTCCAATCGTACTATACGCGGGAATCAAACCTGCCAAGTAATTGTGCATACGTTTCAGTGGAGGTACTCGAGTCTCATGAAACTACACCGCAAGATAAATGGTTACGATTACATGATCATATACACAACGTGATTGTATTCGACAATCACAAGGCCACAATTGCCTTAAGGCCTCTTTTGCCTTTTCTCAAAATAAACTATAACAATTACACATGTTCCATATTAGTGTTTCACTCATTCGATACCATTCGGTAATGGACACACGCCTCGGCCTCTTCTGCACGAGCGTTGTCATTACTCTATCTAGTCTAGGCCAGAACTCATCAATGAATGCACGAGCATCGCCATCCAGAGTTTCTATCACAATTCTAATCGCAACCTAGAATTATAACAATCTTAACTATGCCATTTGTTTCGGGGTAAAGTTTCCTCACTCTTCCTCATTCATATTTTAAACATGCATATTTCTTTCATTCACAATTTACAATTAGATAGACATGGTATAATCACAAATATTACAAGTAACAGATATAATAACATAACACATAAAACACCCCTTTCGGGTTCCCTCCGATTCATTTAACCGGTATCTAAAAATCAATATTCTCACTCTTATCCCGTAGGATATTTCCACAGCTTTACATCGGCTATTTCTATGCCGAAATTGGACTTATGATCCAAAAGATATCAATTCCAACATTTCACAAAACATTACTTTCCTTCATTTCCCACATCATACCAAGATTTCCACTTTTTATCAGATAGAGGGTCGTTATAGCTTTCTAATGACACCAAGAATGTCCCGATCCGAGTTACAGATCAAAAGTTATGAAGGAAACAAGTTGGGTGATCTGTCATGTTCGCAATGCGAAGAAGTCAGTGAGTGCTCGCTACTCATTCGCAGTGCGAAGCTGCCAGCGAATGCCTAGCCAACACTTGTTCGCTGCACCATTCTATAGCGAGCGATTTTGGACGCGGTTCTTAAGCGTTGGTCGCTCTCTGCGGTTTGAGCTTTGACTACAGGTCGATTCATTTTTTATCCTATTGTGAGCTGAATAAGGAAGGGAAATAGAGGTCTCCAATTAACCCTGCTTTGCATACTGAGTTTAAACAGCGGTCTGTTAGGTTACAGATGCTATCAATGTGGGGGGCCTTTGTACTGGTTATTTGTATTTTCGCCAATACTGTTTTCTTTCTTTTTTACCTGGGCAGAAGGTTTCTGGCGGGGAACAAGGATTAGGATGTTAGGACTGATGCTTTTGAAATACTGCTTTTGATTGATGGAGATATGGGATTTGGGTTTTTTGTTGATTGCGCTCGCTAAGATCTTTTCTTTCGATCTTATGCCTACGTATTCCCGTTTACCGAAACAGGGAAATCAGAGCGTTCGTAGTTCCTCCTATTCTATGGGAGGAAATTGGTGTTTTGGTGTCTTCTTCAAAGCCCAAGACGTGAAGCGAAAGGTGGTTTGTATCTTGTTCAAAGCCCAAGATGTGAAGCTGAAAGGTCTATTTGTGTCTTGTTCAAAGCCCAAGACGTGAAGCTGAAAGACCTCGACTTTAGAGATAATTTGTCATCTCTAAAGAGGGGAGAAGGAGGATTACTTTAACTGGGATACGTGGATCCGAGCAATGCCATAATTTCCGAAGAAAGGGTTTTAACCTGAAGGAGAAGACTTTAACTCAGTGTAGAGCAATGCCATCTTTCCTTAGGAATTTCTCATGCTAAAAGAGGGACAGTGGCATGGATATAGATGATCCAGAGGCTTGCTGCTTACAGCGATTAGATGAAGGGAAAGGAGTTGTTGATGTTTGTGTACTGTGAACGAGGCACAGCTTCGATGCTAAAAGGTTAATTGGATCAACCAGTGGTTTTCTTATACAAAGCCTAAGAGGAGGCTAATTTCCGCTAGGAAAATCATTATACAAAGCCTAAGAGGAGGCTAATTTCCGCTAGGAAAATCATTATACAAAGCCTAAGAAGAGTCTAATTTCCGCTAGGAAAATCATTATACAAAGCCTAAGAGGAGGCTATTTTGTGTCTCGTACAAAGCCCGAGAGAGAGGCTAAAAGTTTTTGACCCGACGATAGAGTCTTTGTGTCTCGTACGAAGCCCGAGATGGAGGCTATTATTTGTTTGACTCAACAGGAGAATCTTTTATACTCAACAAGAGAGTGTTTTTGTATCTCGTACGAAGCCCGAGATGGAGGCTAAAGTGTTGTTTGACTCCGCTAGGGAGAGTCATTGTACAAAGCCCAAGAGGAGGCTATGTCAGTTAAGTGACAGGTCCAGTATACTGATTTTGAAAGAGAAAATCAGTTATTATATGAGCATCATTGTACTCATGGGTTAGATCTGAGGATCGGGGTGGTCTCCTTTTCTTTGAGGAAACTGGAAATCCAAAGGGTGTTGAGACTGTCCGAGTCTGCGGGTTTCCTTCCTATTTAACGAAGGGGTCACTTGAGAATGTCTTTTGAGACACAAGGAAGTTAGACTGTCCGTGTCTAGAGTTTTATCTTTTGTACTATGCTTTGAGAAACAGTAGTAGACTCTATGAAAGGACTGTTCTATGGAGATGACTAAGTTCTGTTCCTATACCTCTAGGAGGTCGTTGGGACAATTTGTACGAAGCCCAAGAGGAGGCTGGAAACTTTTAAGAAGCCGACGGGTCCTTGTACGAAGCCCAAGAGAAGGCTATCATTCCCGGAGGAAGAGATCATTATACGAAGCCTAAGAGGAGGCTGTGAATACTTCTAAGAAGCCGTAGGGTCCTTAAATAATGCCCAAGAGGAGGCCGATGCTTTTAAGAAGCCCGTGGGTCTATCATCTCCTTTCCATTAGGAGAGATAACTCTTTTAAAGATAAAAACCACTGGTAAACGTGCGAGGTTTACTATCCAGCGACTTTTAGCTTTTGAAGAGGGTTCCTTAGTTAAGGTCCAAGATTATGACCGTAGTGGGTACCCAAACCCCGAGACATTCAAGGCAAGCTATCCACAAGGAATAGATCAAGTCAGGAAAGTTCGAGAATTTGGAAGAAACTCAAAGATGCCATTCACGGAGAATACATTCATCTTGGGGAGTAGAGCTTCTTGACGATGCCTAAGGAGGACAGCCGAAGAGAAGACTGTATCTGGTGCTCCTATTGGGGATCTAGGCGTCTATTTCTACGAATAAATGAAACGGCATCACCTAGTTCTAGACGTAGTAGCCGGGGAAACTCGAAATATCTATACTATTATTACACAGTAGACATGAGTTTATGAAAGAAGACTTACAGCGAGCAGCCCCACAATACAGTTTATAATATGAAAGCAGTAAATGAAAGCGATAACCACTTACTCGGTTGGAGTGCTTCCATGCTGTTTGGTTAGTTGTTCAACAAAGAAAGATTGAAAACAACAGTATATTCAAAATCAAAGGAGAAAGTGCTTTGAAAAAGAAAGATTTGGGGCTTACAGCTCAAGGAGAGGCCCAGGGTTTTATCAGTGAGCGCACTGTTTGGCTTTGTACAGCGGGACTTATACAAGTGACTGGGGCCCAAAAAGGTTTTCTGTACAAAGGGATGGGTCTTACACTCTCTCAAGAGGCCCAAAAAGGTTTAAATAAAAAAGAGTGGGGCTTATAACACGAGGGTAGGCCCAAATGATTTTTCGTTTAAAAATGGCGATCGCGCCGAGGTTTTCTTTTAACGCAGAGGGACTTATACAATAAGTGAGACCCAAAATGTTTTGGTTAAAAGGGGGATTGGGTCTTACACTCTAATAGAGGCCCAAAGTGTTTTGAATGGGTCTTATAGCTCAAGGAGAGGCCCAGATGATTTTTATTTTTAAACGGGCGACGATCGCGCCGTTTACTTGTACAGAGGGACTTATACAATGAGTGAGGCCCAAAAAGTTTTTGTACAAGGGGGGATGGGTCTTACACTCTCTCAAGAGGCCCAAAAAGTTTTGAAAATGATTTATGAGGGTTGAATTAATCCAAAACCCTAATTTGTTTTCAAAATGTATTTAACTGAATAAAAATTCAATTAAAATGATCAAAAATTGTTTAACACATGGAAAACAAATTGTGATCTTGGATTAATGCTTCAAAAATTAAGTATTGACCTACAAAATAATTAGAAAGCATTAAAAGTTGCAAAATCAATGTAGAAAAAATATTTAAAATGCCAAAAACAATCAAAATATTAATTCTTTACAAAAATATCAATTATATGAAATAAATAATATTTTTGGGATTTTTTGTGAAAATAAAATATTTTAACATTTTTGTGAATTATTAAAAAAAGAATCAACTCAAAATCATTAAAACTCAGAGAGAAATTAATTTTTGAATCAATTAAACAAAATCAGAAAATTCAAATATTTGAATTTATGAAAAATGGCGCCAAGAACAGCTGAAGAACACGCGCGTGTTCTTGGTTTCTCAGATTTGAATTTTCTATCCAATCTCCATGAATACGTAATCATATCATGCAATCCACATATCATTATGCTCGTCTCAACCTCACGATCATGTCTATGTACTTTAATTTCATTTAAATTAAACATACAACAAGAAATCACGAAGAGACCTCAAGAACCCTAATTTCTGCATGAAGGCTAGGATTTTTGATACACGATTCAAACAATGCAATTAATTGAGGGAAAACATTCCATGCATGATTATGAACATATGGCCAAATTATTGTGTGAGGAAATATGCATAGATTGAGAGATGACCAAGTATGTGCTTACCTCTAGGCCGTGACAGCAAGTTCAAAGTGATTTTTGATTTGGAGGTGTTACAGATGAGTGGTGATGATCTGAACAGCTTCCCTACACCCTATGGATTGTGTTTGGATGGTTGGACTTGATTGAAATTGGCTGGATCATTTTGTGGTACCTCAGCTGCACTTTGGTTAAAACCTTGAGCAACCAGCTGGTGATTTTGTGAAATTGATGTTTCAGAAGTAATCTAAGTGTTTGATCAGCTCATATGTGATGTATGTGAGGTGTGTGAGTGATTGGTTTGATTGGAATTGCTCTCAAACTCAAAACCCGATAGTGACTTGCCTTAGAAGGCAAAATTGGAGTGAAAGAAGAGATTTTGAGGAAAGCATTTGTTAGATGGCTTTGGTGTACTCAAACTGATCAGAATTGAGCTCTATTTATAGTAGAGCAAGTTTGTTTTGCAAGGAATAGTGCATGGCAGCTGGTAAGTAGGTTTGGCCAATGCTGGCAAATGAAAATCCAAGTCTCCTCTAGCCATTGACTAGAGGTTAGGGCACAGAGCTTTGGTCCCCTTGGTCTTGGATAAGTCTTGACTGATTTCAGATGAGAATGGCTCAGTCCATGCCACCTTGATGGTTCCATTGAATGCCTCATTCCAAATTTGAAGTATTGTCCCTATTTTGGCCATTCTAGGTTCAACATGCTATTTCTTGTTCCATGGACTTTGGAGGCTTGGCTCAGTGATTGTCCCCTTTAGATTCAACCCTCTGAGGTGTCCAAGTGGATAGGAGCAATTGAATTTGGCTGATTTTGGAAAATCGACCAAAGTTGCAAATTCTACCTTGCCTTGACAGATTTCAGCAAGGCAACTTGGCAATGTTGTATCTCATGGTGTAGGTTGAATTTGGCAATGTTCTTGGCCATTTTGGAAAGCTCTTACATGATACAACAACTGTTTGAACAAGTTTGGTTTTGATCACTTTTGATTCCAAGTGAAAAATCCCCCTACATTTGGCAAAAAGTGAGGCAGAATCTGACTTAGTGAAAATTTCACTAAGTGTTGGAAAAAGTGACATTTTCACTTTTCAGCCACTTTGATCACTCCATAACTCAAAATCCTTAATGAATTGGAATGACTTGTAGTTGAAGTTTTTGTAGGTGATAATGAGGGCTACAAATCCATCTTTGGATGAGAAAAAATGGCCTTGTGGTTTAGGAGTTATGGTCCTTCAAAGTTGGTACCTTTGCCACTTTATTTTTAACTTAGAAAAATTTCTAAGTTTTATGGTTACCCCTTTTACAAGTTATCTCACTTTTCTTGATTTTTCTTGATGAATGATGATTCAAATCATACATTAACATCATTTTAGGGTTAAAAATCCATTTTGGTGAAAAATCTCAAAAAGTCAAAGTTGACTTTTGTGCACAGTTGACTTTTTATCAGATGAATTCCAAACTGTGCAATTCTTCAGGAAATCATGTCCTTGACCTAAATCAAACTTGATGGACATGTTCCATGGGTGTCATAGGGTATATTCAATCATGTATTAGGGTTTGGGAGCATGTCCTGGTCAAAAGTCAAAGTTACAGTTGACTTTTCCCTTAAAACCCTAATTGTGGTGCAGATGAAATTGAGACTTGTTGCTCAAACTTCTTGGATCAATCCATTGTTCCAAATGGATCAATATGGTATATTAGAGACCCTCAAATCATCTCTTGAGGTCTTGGCTCATGGTTTGTCCCAAAAGTCGACTTAGGGGTAAATTAGGTCAAGAAACCCTAATTCCTGATTTTTGATGAATGCATCCCCTGAGGCAAAATTGACTTGATGCATGGGTTCATGAGGTTCCATGAAGTATATTAGGTTATGTTTTGGATCATTGCCTTGTGCCCAGATGAAAATTTCCATCTGGAGGCCCTGGTCGACCAAAACCCTAATTTGGTGACACTGTCGATCTTGAGACTTGATCCACCTAGAAGGGAGCAGCCTTGTGCTTAATCCTTGAAGTGGGAGTCCTTTTTGATCCATTGTGGATGTTTAAGAGATTAGACAAGTTGAAGATCATGTCATTTCTTGATTGATCCTTTGTCTAAGCACTCAGAGAGGGCTTGAAACCCTAATTTTGATTGTAGTGGATGCTCACCCATCTTTGGGGAGACTAATGAAGCATAAAGGTACATCCATATTGTGATGATGATTTTCACAATGATGGGAAATCTAAGTGGTCAAAATTTGGGGTATTACAGATGCCCCTATTTAATCTTCTTGGACCCGAAGGTGTGAATGACGAAGGGATTCGGGCATTCGGGGTGCAAGAGGATTAAATATCGGAATACCCGAAATTTTGATGGTGGTTATGAATGGTAGCTTACGCATTCATATTCTTTAGCTAAGCAATGATGCTTAGAAAAGGTAAACTTCCCCTCGATCCTGGTTTCCTACCAAGAACTGGTCTCAGTCTCTTTTGAAATAAACTTCCCCTCGATCCTGGTTTCCTACCAAGGAACTGGTCTTGGTTTCTTTTGAACTTCCCCTCGTTCTTGGTTTCCTACCAAGAACTGGTCTTAGTCTCTGAAATGAACTTCCC
This sequence comes from Lathyrus tuberosus, assembly GCA_022829125.1. NCBI lineage: Eukaryota > Viridiplantae > Streptophyta > Magnoliopsida > Fabales > Fabaceae > Lathyrus > Lathyrus tuberosus. Next base: position 12,298,331 of record JALAZF010000125.1, on the reverse strand, counting down.
CTCGTTCCTGGTTTCCTACCAAGGAACTGGTCTTAGTTTCTTTTGTCAATAAACTTTATTGACAAGGGACGTTATGTGTAGCGGTTTTCCTTCAAACTTCTCGCCGAATTTTCCTGGGGAGATACCATTTGAGTAGAAAATGTTTTGTTGTCAGACTTGCTGGGAACCCCAGTCTTCTGAGTTGTAGAGTTGTACAAACTTCTCCGTTGGAGACGCCATTTGTTTCTACTGGGGAAAGCGAGTCTCTTGAGAGACTGTTTTCATTTGGGACCTTTCATCATACTTTTCTCGGGATCTTCCCGGAGAAATGCCATATGACGGGGTCCAATTTTGAGGTGCCAATGACCTTCTCATCAGTGGTTTTTCGGAGCAAAACTGGCGTGCTGCCGAATCTCTAATCACGAGGCTTTCTCTATGGATTTTCCTTAATCCGGGAAAGCAAGGATATCATCTTTAATGGCGAAGAGTGACATCTGTTGAAGGTTCTCTGATCTTTTAGAGGTTCAAATTATCAAAGTGGCCACGTGCCGACTCTGATCTAAAGATACACTGGTGGCGAGATTGTGCAGACGCAACACTTCCTGACGAGGAAAGAACTGACAAACTCGATTGAGAAAACTGTTTATCACTAGGGGACAAGACCGGCTAGAGTGATAACAATGCAATATGAAATGTAAATGCAAATCAAAAATGCATGAAGTACGTATGTATATGCTGACAAAACAGACGCGGCATACAGACTAATGGATGAACACAATTGGATACTCGGCCATCGCGGGGCGAAGAAGTACCGTTGGTTCAAAATAGCAATTCCACCTTGCTTAGGAGAGATAGTCCCGTTGGGAGCTATGTTGATTGGGCTTAGGAGATGAGAACTCGGCCGAGGCGTGTCAGACGAAACAAGGTCTCTGACACAGTTGATCCCTTCATTCAGGTATACTGGCTTAGAAGGAGTACTTTGATTCTGCACTTTGAAGTCCGCTTACTTCGGGAGAAGCGATCGATGTTCTTCTGATGTTCAACAGTCAAAAGAAATGCCATCTTTAATTTAAAAGCAGAAAAAGTTTAACAAGTAAATTTATTTTTGTTTTATTTCAAGAATCGCTGATTAAGTTTAACAACGTCGTTATGTAATGCTAAAACAAGTAAAGAATTACAAACAAAAGCACAAGGGCTCAGATTTTATTGATAAGATGGAGATCAGCCAAACGCGTGATTCCAAAGAGTATATACAAAGTTAGAAAATGGTAATTTACAGGGAAAAGGGCTACGTTGAAACATAACGACCACTATTCTTCTACCAACTTTGAATTCGGGGCATCCTGAGCTTCTGTCGAAGATGACCTTTGACTGGAGATTTCCTGACAGATGATGCAACTGTTGCTGAGGGACTTGTCTCTGTTGAACATAGTTACTTGCCATTATCCCTAACTTTTGCCTGGATTGTACTATGAGATTTCCATTCCATCGGGATGATTTTTTTCCATGTCTCTAACTTTTGCCTGGACCACCCTTTCGGGTTTTCAATCCACCGAGACGTTTTTTTTTAGTTTTAGGCGAAGTATTTCTTGACTACATCAACATTCGTGGGGTAGGCAAATTCCTCTCCGTCCATGGTTGCAAGTCTCAAGGTACCACCTGAGAAAGCTTTCGTGACCACATAGGGGCCATCATAATTTGGGGTCCATTTGCCCCGAGAATCCATCCATGAAGGAGAATACTTTGAACTTTGCTGTGCTGTCAACTAGCATGTCAATGTGTGGTAAAGGAAAGTCGTCCTTTGGACTTGCCTTGTTCAAATCTCTGTAATCAACACACATTCTGACCCTTCCGTCCTTTTTGGGAACGGGTACGATGTTGGCTAACCATTGAGGATATTCAGATGTAGCGAGGAAACCCGCGTCGATCTGTTTCTGTACCTCCTCCTTGATTTTGATGACCATGTCCGGGTGAGTGTGTCTCAACCTTTGCTTTACTGGCGGACATTATGATCTCAACGGGAAGTGATGTTCCACGATGCTGGTATCCAACCCTGGCATATCCTGATAGGACCAAGCGAATACATCGGGAAATTCTTTGAGAAGCTTTATCAAACCCTCTCTGGAAGTTGGACTGAGCAGTGCTCCGATCCTGATTTCTTTTCTCTCTTTTTCTGAACCCAAGTTTACCGTTTCCAACGGCTCTTTGTGAGGTTCGACGGACCTTTCCTCTTGTCTGAGTAGTCGGGAGATCTCTTCTGGAACTTGGTCGTCATTTTCTTCTTCAGCCTCGAATAACGGGAACTCAAAGTTGGAAGAAGGCATCGGATCGTATGTTTCAACGGGGTATAAAACAAGCAATCTCCATGACGTGATGATTCATGTTTAGAAGAGATAGAGAAAATGTAAGTGTGTGCAGTGTTTTGATTTTACTGCTTGTTTTTATTTTTGAATTGTTTTTTAGGATTACCATTTTCTGAAAAAGCAAAAAGAGAAAACAACAATTAATGCGGAAATTACAGAACGACGTTATTTTATTAATGAACAAGTCGAATCTTGAAACTACAGCCCTATAAAACAAAACTCTGTCGCTTTGGGCAAAGCGAAGAGGGAAATTTACAGAAAACGAGCCCTATCAAAATATCCGTTTCACCTTGGCAGGGTGAAAGGTTAAAGATGGCAATTACTTTGACTGACGAACGACCTTCGGAACCTCGACGGTAACCCATTGGCGGCGAACTCCTCGGTGAATCACAAAGTCTGGCACCTTCCTTGATTTGTCTTCAGAAATGACGCTGATTTCTGGTGGAGCAGGATCATTGGAATCTGTCTCCCAAGCAGAATTGTTGTAGGAGGATTCCTCTGTTGTATTTTGCATAGCATTTGTGCTCTCAGCTGAATCTCCCCATCCAGTTGGCTGGATATCTTCGAGCCTGATACGAGAGCTTTCGGGAGCGGTGTACTTGACCATAAAGTCGAATTTTCCACTCGGTTGTCCCAAGGTGTCCCACACTTCTGTGGAACTGGAGGAGTCATCCCTCTCGATGACGTTGACCTCGGGAAAAGCATAGTTGATGAATTCTAGTCCTGCAAATGTTGCGAATTCATCTTCATGTTGAGTAGTTTCTGAATGACCTGAGTGTTGATCCCATGACATGGTGGGGACACAGGTATTCTGTTCAATGATGCTCAGCTGAGTTTCATTACTCGGCTGACTTTCTTGCCCCAAGTTTCCTGGGTAAGGCTGCCACATTGGCAGGCCATCCATCGGGCCATAGTAATTGTGGTCAAAATTGTCTTTCATCAGAGTGTCCTCCTCTAATGAATTTGGCGGAGCACGGCATCCTTCCGGATCACAATCTCCGTAGATCATTTCGACATCTGATCTTGGTATAAATCTTGGACTTTCTGTAGGAAAGCAAAAAGGCATAGGCACCCCTTCCTGAGACATATAACCGTCCTCATTAAGATAGGACTTCCACTCTTCATCTGCGTCAGATGGATCTTCCTCATTGATAGCATGAACTGTCTGAGACACTGGGTGAAGAAAACCTCCACTGTGGAAGAAGTTTTGAAGGGGATGAAGACTTTCATCGTTGGCGGCTGTCTGGGTACAGGTCGCAGAAAAACCAAGACCCTTCTTTGTTTTATTGTCAATAGGAATGACAAGCCGTCCCCATCCTGTCGTATCGGTACTCTCGACCGCTTTGATAGCATCTCTGTACGAAGAAATTGAAGTTCCTTCTTTGAACTGATTGTCCTTGCTCACCGATAGTGCTTGGAACTGAGTTCCAATAACCTCCTCGGGTTCCACACAAGTAGATGATGATAAGTTGCTCACAAGCAAGGCTTGTTCCCCACAAACCGTGACAAGTTGATCGTTCTTGACGAACTTTAGCTTTTGGTGGAGGGTTGAAGTAACCGCTCCAGCCTGATGTATCCAAGGTCTTCCTAATAAACAACTGTACGTTGCCCGGATGTCCATGACCTGGAAAGTGATTTGGAAAGTGTGAGGACCAATAGTTATGGGAAGATCAACTTCGCCGATAACTGTTTTTCTGGATCCGTCGAATGCTTTGACGACGACCTCGCTGACTCTCATCGGAGGGCCCTTGAATGATAATTACATCAAGGTGTACTTCGGCATAACATTAAGGGCTGACCCTGTGTCTACCAGTACGTTGGCTAAAGCATCGCCCTGGCAGTTAACTGTGATATTGAGTGCCATGTTATGACGGCGACCCTCTTCAGGTAATTCCTCATCACTAAATCCCAAATTATTGCAGGAAGTGATGTTAGAGACAATGCTATCGAACTGTCTGATTGTTACATCCTGTTCCACAAAGGCTTGCTCCAAGACTTTCTGTAGAGCCTCCCTGTGCGCTTCTGAACTGAGTAACAGTGATAATACCGAGATCTTTGAAGGAGTCTGTAACAGTTGATCAACAATGTTGTATTCACTCCTTTGGATGAGCTTTAGCATCTCATCTTTGTCTTTTGAAAAGTCGGGATTACTAGATTGACCGACTGGTGGATCAGGAATTTCTGCCTGAAGTTCCTTTTCTTTGTCGGATTCTCCAACCCCTCGGTTGAAGATTCGACCGCTCCTGTTACACGACTGATGTCTGCAATATTCACGACGGAGGGTAATGGAATTTCCTTTCCATTCTCGATTATTGTTGCACCGTATTTGTAAGGGATAGCCTTAGTTGATTCATACGGTAGTGGCCCCGGCAGATAGATGACTATGGGAACCTTCTAATTTTCCTGACCATCATAAGTAATCTCGATCCGTTCCTGGTTGGGAACTCTAGATTCGTCAAGTAGAGGGATGATGGCAAAAACATCCCTGGTCCTGTGATGACCAGAGATCGTGACAACATCCTCAACTTGCTCGGCAAGGTAGTTCGGCGACCAAATGATGGGTCCTGAACCTGGATATGGATGAATTTCTCCATGATCGATCTGACCCTGAAGAGCTGCTCTCACAAGGTAACACCCTTGGTTACTTTCCGAACAGACGCTACAACTGTCATAGTTGTGTGGTGGCACCTGGCCACGCCCACTTTGAATGCAATGTAACCTCACTAGGTTATCTTCCATTGATCGGACATCCTGACTTTGACGACGAGTAGGATTCCTGTGATTGATACTAATCTGCTGAGTATCTTCGTCCATATAGATTGGCATCCACCAGTGATTTAACAAGTACTGAAGTGCCTCCTGAACAAGGGTACAACCTCGATCGTTTTCGCAACCTGCTTTACAGTTTTGATAATCATGTGATATTAAGAATTCGAGTCGGACCTGCTCAGCATGTAACTCTACCAGGTTGGTATTCATCACGCGAATGTCAAAGATCTGAACCATGTTGATTTGATAAGAGTTCCTATCATGGTAGTCTTGGATCCATCCAAGATCCATCTGACGCTGGAGGGCCTCTTGTATGAAAGAGCATCCCTGTTTGTTTACCGAGCAAATCAGACAGGAACTATAATCGTGTCGTGGCAGATTATGATACTGGCTTTGCCTTGAGTGCATCGCCACCAAGTTGACATTCATTGCACGGATGTCGTGGTTCTGAATGACGTTAGAATTCGTGTAGACCATGTTAACTCCACGAACTCGGTGCTCTTGGATCCATCCGAGATCCATCTGTTCCTGTAGAGCTGCTTGCACTACAGAACATCCCTGGTTGTCTTTAGAGCAGATATCACACTGGTGATAATTATGAGGTGGCACATGGCCATATCCACTCTGTCTACAATGCATCTTGACCAGATTGGTTTTCAACAAGAGTACATCATGAATTTGATAGACATTGTTAGTCTCTTTCTCAATCAGATTGACTGCAGCTTTCTCATGTTGAGGCAGCGGGTTCGTGAGAACATTGGGATTCGTATCTTTGAAAGATAAGAGCCCGCTCCTAACAAGCTTTTGCACGTCGGATTTGAAATTGAGACAAGTCTCAATGTTATGCCCTGAACCTCCTTGATGATAAGGGCAAGTTTGATCCACCTTAAACCAAAAAGGCGGATTTTCCGGTACTGTAAGAGGAGACTTAGTCTGAATGTGCCCCTTAGCCAGTAGTAATGGAAACAGTTCTGCGTACGTTACGGGTATAGGATCAAATCCTGGTGGCCGTGTTGTACGGTTGTTGTTATATGGAGGACGAGCCTGTTGAAGAGGTTGTTGTGTCCTTTGTTGGTCAGGTTGGCTCTGCGCAACCTGAGGTTGATACATAGGAACAGGCGCGGGGCCGATAGCAGGAGTAACAGCTGCTACTGGCTGATAACGTCGCCTTTGCTTTCCGAGAGAGATATTCCCAATATCTTGCTCTTTTTTCTTAGGGAGAGCACTACCGTATTTTTTAGTACCGCTCGTTGATCCAGTGTCTTTTACCAAACGTCCTTCTCGGACGGCTTCCTCAAGACGTACACCCATGCCGACCATTTCGGTGAAATCACTGGGTGCACTGGCAATCATTCGGTCATAGTAAAATGCGCTTAAGGTCTTTAAGAAGATTTTTGTCATCTCTTTTTCCTCAAGAGGTGGACAAATTTGAGCAGAAATTTCACGCCACCTTTGAGCATACTCCTTAAAGGTTTCTTTGCCCTTTTGTGACATTGATCTGAGTTGATCTCTGTCGGGTGCCATGTCCAAATTGTACTTGTATTGTTGGACGAAGGCAGTACCAAGATCTCTGAATGTACTGATCGTAGTACGGTTTAAACCCATGTACCATTTGAGTACGACACCGGTTAAACTATCCTGGAAGTAGTGAATCAGCAGGTCCTGATTCTCCGTTTGAGCTGACATCCGCCGAGCGTACATCACCAGATGGCTCTGAGGGCAAGAGTTACCCTTGTATTTTTCAAAGTCGGGCACTTGGAACTTGTGCGGGACTTTCACATTTGGGACCAAGCAGAGGTCTGCGGCGTCCTTTCCAAATAGATCCTGACCGCGAATGGCTTGCAGCTCTTTCTGCATTTCCAAAAACTGCTCCTGGAATTCATCCATTCTGTCAAACATAGTTTTCTTCTTACCAGAAGGTGTCTGTGGAATCTGTCCTTCCGGGACAGCGTGCACCACAGGGGGTGGTACCGTGACTACGGCAGTAAGTCTTGGCGCCTCCCGAAGTTTGTAACCTTCAGGAGTCTTGAGTATGCCCCTGGCATCTTCGCTTTCCCGAAGTTTGTAACCTTCAGGCCCAGCGGCTTCTGTTGCGATTCCCTGATCTTCAGTGATCGGCGGAACATATCCTTTCGGGATATAGTTAACAGGCATGCCCCAAGGACGATCTTTCGGCATCTGATACCTAGGATCATACTTTTCTATGATGGGCGTTGAGGTGATCTCTGAGATCACAGTTCTTTGTAGCTGAGCTTCTGCCATGGCTTGCATGTCGTTACGAAGCTTTCTCATATCCTCTCTCAGAGCGTCGATCTCTTCTTTCAACTCTCTGTTTTCTTCCTCAAGATCATCCATCTTTTTCTGACGATTGGCCCGAGTATTGTACGAATGAGACAGTTTGACTCTAGAATCGAGACACAAACGTGAGATTCGTAGGTAAGGAGAATACGCGATGTGAGAATGATGAATGCAATGATTATATTAATTGATGTTTTTTTGTTTAATCAAAATAAACTTCGACAATTAGATTGCAAATATCAAACAGTGGGGAAACCCCTTTTTATTGAATTCCAAAGGATTACAGAAATGGAAATACAGTAGATTACAAAGTGCAGAAACAGAAACCTAAACTAATGGGTCCCGAGTCCTCCCTGAGGAGAAACCGGGTGTTGATTCTGATATCTTCCTTTTCTTTGCCCGGGGCTCTGGGGCCGTTGTCGGGTTGTCATTCCTTTGCCAAGTGAAAGGAGTGAGCAAATTCCTTTGGTCATCTTGATTCTCTACAGCATGCTGCTCCAAAATTTTAATCAGAGCATCTTTCTCTTTCAGTAATTGCTGTATTTTGATGCACTCTACGTCGAGGGTGCGGTACTTGTTCTTCCAAGATATTCTTTCCTTTTGAACTTTGTTGAGAGTAACCTGAAGCTTTTCAGTTTCCGTCATGAAGTACAGGACAGATTCCCTCGGCGGAAAAATTCCGTAACGAGGATAAGGCATCTTTAGCTTGAGAGCTCTGGTTTGTACCCAGTGGAGATAAGGCTCCACCGAGACACAATCCAGTTTTCCCAGAGACTCTCGTCCTTTCTTATGAACATGTTTCCAAGCTTGCACTATTTCCATCTTTAGTGCTCTGTCACTTTCTCCTTCTTTGAAGAAAAGACCTTCCAGATGAACACCCAGTGGGATGTGTCTCATCGGGTATCCAAATTGACGAAGAACCAATATCGGATGATAGTTGATTCCTCCTTTAGTTCCTATGAGGGGTACGCTGGGGAAGTTTCCACAACGGTCAATGATTCTAATTCCCTCATAAATCCTATTACACCAATCTATATCAGAGTTGGTAAGAGACATGATCTTCTGCGACCAACGTAAGACACTCTTGCAATCCCAAAAAGCAGCAGACTTGGGCAAGTGAGAGATAAACCATTTGTAAAGCAAAGGTACACAGCATGTGATCTCTCCTCCGCTGTACAAATTTCCCAAGTGTACAGAATGATACGCATCTACAAGCAAAGTCGACACAGGGTTTCCAATGAGAAAAACCTTAATAGCATTGATATCGACGAATTTATTGATGTTGGGAAACAAAAATAACCCGTAGGTGAGCAAGACAAAGATGCTTTCAAAAGCAGTCCCGTTCCCTATACTAGCGAAGTATAGAGCCTTTTTTGTCAAGAACTGGGCTGGCAAACCTTGGATGCCACCCTTAATGGTCATGTGAGTCCTGACCTCAGACTCGTCCAAATGAATTGCTATTGCAATAGTCTGATTCTTTGGAATTTCTTCCAGTCCAGAAAATGGAGCTCGATCAGTGATATGTAAATCAGTCAGATGAGAATACTCCTCCAGCGTTGGTGATAGCTGGTAATCCGGGAATGTAAAACAGTGATAAACCGGATCGTAGAATTGAATGAGCGCGTCCATGATCCCCTTAATCACATGGACTCTTAACAGTGGTAGCAAACCACCGTGCTTGGCTCTGAAAGCCTCTGGGTTAACGATCATCCTTTCTAACCTTTTCAAATCCCCTAGTTTTGGAACTTTGAAGGTATACGGGTGAGTTCTCCTTCTACCGAAATCCATTAGCGTAATCCTCTTCTCTGATATTTACAATCACAATCTTAGTTTAATTTAAAAAACAGAGAGACTAGAAGAGAAAGTTTTTTGAATGTTTTAATGTTTTATTAAACGAATGCATGAATGCAGCACACAAAAACATAGAAAAAACATGGGGTCAGAGGGTCGTTGTCATGAAGTCAAGGCTCTATCCATCCCCAAAGGTTTATACTAGGGTGATTTTTGTATCTGTACTCATTATCATCAGCTCCTCCCAGGAAAGCAAAACAATAAGCGGATCGCCAGCGAGTTGTAGAGCAATCTTAGAGTAAGTGCCATCCACCGAGAATAGATCACCAGCCTCAAATGAGGGTAGTATCGCGTAACAACTATTTCCGATAGTTTCCGCACTACGAAAGGGTTTGGCTCCTCAGCTTCTCAGACTTAACAACTGGCCCATTGGCTAGAAGAGTGAATGGGTTGCGTTGGTCAGCCTCCACTGAGGTTGATGGTCGACCCCGTCGCCATCACTTATCTTAAGTGTATACTCATTCTCACCACACGCGGCATCACACACATTCCCAGTAGCAGAAAAATAAACACGTATAGAAATTAGGAAAAGTAGTATATATATTTGTCCTAATCATCCTAGACTTATAAAACTATGATTCCTAAGTTCCTGACAGAAATGGGTTCCCCGGCGGAAGCCCCAATCTGTGGTATTCACACAAGTGAAGAGAAAAAAGGTTTGTCCAAGGTTTCCACCTTAAACGTTTAAGAAAGAAGATTTGGCCCCACGGTGGGCGCCACTTTTCTGTAGCGAGCAATTTTGGACGCGGTTCTTAAGCGCTGGTCGCTCTCTGCGGTTTGAGCTTTGACTACAGGTCGATTCATTTTTTATCCTATTGTGAGCTGAATAAGGAAGGGAAATAGAGGTCTCCAATTAACCCTGCTTTGCATACTGAGTTTAAACAGCGGTCTGTTAGGTTACGGATGCTATCAATGTGGGGGGCCTTTGTACTGGTTATTTGTATTTTCGCCAATACTGTTTTCTTTCTTTTTTATCTGGACAGAAGGTTTCTGGCGGGGAACAAGGATTAGGATGTTAGGACTGATGCTTTTGAAATACTGCTTTTGATTGATGGAGATATGAGATTTGGGTTTTTTGTTGATTGCGCTCGCTAAGATCTTTTCTTTCGATCTTATGCCTACGTATTCCCGTTTACCGAAACAAGGAAATCAGAGCGTTTGTAGTTCCTCCTATTCTATGGGAGGAAATTGGTGTTTTGGTGTCTTGTTCAAAGCCCAAGACGTGAAGCGAAAGGTGGTTTGTATCTTGTTCAAAGCCCAAGATGTGAAGCTGAAAGGTCTATTTGTGTCTTGTTCAAAGCCCAAGACGTGAAGCTAAAAGACCTCGACTTTAGAGAGAATTTGTCATCTCTAAAGAGGGGAGAAGGAGAATTACTTTAACTGGGATACGCGGATCCGAGCAATGCCATAATTTCTGAAGAAAGGGTTTTAACCTGAAGGAGAAGACTTTAACTCAGTGTAGAGCAATGCCATCTTTCCTTAGGAATTTCTCATGCTAAAAGAGGGACAGTGGCATGGATATAGATGATCCAGAGGCTTGCCGCTTACAGCGATTAGATGAAGGGAAAGGAGTTATTGATGTTTGTGTACTGTGAACGAGGCACAACTTCGATGCTAAAAGGTTAATTGGATCAACCAGTGGTTTTCTTATACAAAGCCTAAGAGGAGGCTAATTTCCGCTAGGAAAATCATTATACAAAGCCTAAGAGGAGGCTAATTTCCGCTAGGAAAATCATTATACAAAGCCTAAGAGGAGGCTAATTTCCGCTAGGAAAATCATTATACAAAGCCTAAGAGGAGGCTAATTTCCGCTAGGAAAATCATTATACAAAGCCTAAGAGGAGGCTATTTTGTGTCTCGTACAAAGCCCGAGAGAGAGGCTAAAAGTTTTTGACCTGACGATAGAGTCTTTGTGTCTCGTACGAAGCCCGAGATGGAGGCTATTGTTTGTTTGACTCAACAGGAGAATCTTTTATACTCAACAAGAGAGTGTTTTTGTATCTCGTACGAAGCCCGAGATGGAGGCTAAAGCGTTGTTTGACTCCGCTAGGGAGAGTCATTGTACAAAGCCCAAGAGGAGGCTATGTCAGTTAAGTGACAGGTCCAGTATACTGATTTTGAAAGAGAAAATCAGTTCTTATATGAGCATCACTGTACTCATGGGTTAGATCTGAGGATCGGGGTGGTCTCCTTTTCTTTGAGGAAACTGGAAATCCAAAGGGTGTTGAGACTGTCCGAGTCTGCGGGTTTCCTTCCTATTTAACGAAGGGGTCACTTGAGAATGTCTTTTGAGACACAAGGAAGTTAGACTGTCCGTGTCTAGAGTTTTATCTTTTGTACTATGCTTTGAGAAACAGTAGTAGACTCTATGAAAGGACTGTTCTATGGAGATGACTAAGTTCTGTTCCTATACCTCTAGGAGGTCATCGGGACAATTTGTACGAAGCCCAAGAGGAGGCTGGAAACTTTTAAGAAGCCGACGGGTCCTTGTACGAAGCCCAAGAGAAGGCTATCATTCCCGGAGGAAGAGATCATTATACGAATCCTAAGAGGAGGCTGTGAATACTTCTAAGAAGCCGTAGGGCCTTGAATATTGCCCAAGAGGAGGCCGATGCTTTTAAGAAGCCCGTGGGTCTATCATCTCCTTTCCATTAGGAGAGATAACTCTTTTAAAGATAAAAACCACTGGTAAACGTGCGAGGTTTACTATCCAGCGACTTTTAGCTTTTGAAGAGGGTTCCTTAGTTAAGGTCTAAGATTATGACCGTAGTGGGTACCCAAACCCCGAGACATTCAAGGCAAGCTATCCACAAGGAATAGATCAAGTCAGGAAAGTTCGAGAATTTGGAAGAAACTCAAAGATGCCATTCACGGAGAATACATTCATCTTGGGGAGTAGAGCTTCTTGACGATTCCTAAGGAGGACAGCCGAAGAGAAGACTGTATCTGGTGCTCCTATTGGGGATCTAGGCGTCTATTTCTACGAATAAATGAAACGGCGTCACCTAGTTCTAGACGTAGTAGCCGCGGAAACTCGAAATATCTATACTATTATTACACAGTAGATATGAGTTTATGAAAGAAGACTTACAGCGAGCAGCCCCACAATACAGTTTATAATATGAAAGCAGTAAATGAAAGCGATAACCACTTACTCGGTTGGAGTGCTTCCATGCTGTTTGGTTAGTTGTTCAACAAAGAAAGATTGAAAACAACAGTATATTCAAAATCAAAGGAGAAAGTGCTTTGAAAAAGAAAGATTTGGGGCTTACAGCTCAAGGAGAGGCCCAGAGTTTTATCAGTGAGCGCACTGTTTGACTTTTACAGCGGGACTTATACAAGTGACTGGGGCCCAAAAAGGTTTTCTGTACAAAGGGATGGGTCTTACACTCTCTCAAGAGGCCCAAAAAGGTTTAAAGAAAAAAGAGTGGGGCTTATAACACGAGGGTAGGCCCAAATGATTTTTCGTTTAAAAATGGCGATCGCGCCGAGGTTTTCTTTTAACGCTGAGGGACTTATACAATAAGTGAGGCCCAAAATGTTTTGGTTAAAAGGGGGATTGGGTCTTACACTCTAATAGAGGCCCAAAGTGTTTTGAATGGGTCTTATAGCTCAAGGAGAGACCCAGATGATTTTTATTTTTAAACGGGCGACGATCGCGCCGTTTACTTGTACAGAGGGACTTATACAATGAGTGAGGCCCAAAAAGTTTTTGTACAAGGGGGGATGGGTCTTACACTCTCTCAAGAGGCCCAAAAAGTTTTGAAAATGATTTATGAGGGTTGAATTAATCCAAAACCCTAATTTGTTTTCAAAATGTATTTAATTGAATAAAAATTCAATTAAAATGATCAAAAATTGTTTAACACATGGAAAACAAATTGTGATCTTGGATTAATGCTTCAAAAATTAAGTATTGACCTACAAAATAATTAGAAAGCATTAAAAGTTGCAAAATCAATGTAGAAAAAATATTTAAAATGCCAAAAACAATCAAAATATTAATTCTTTACAAAAATATCAATTATATGAAATAAATAATATTTTTGGGATTTTTTGTGAAAATAAAATATTTTAACATTTTTGTGAATTATTAAAAAAAGAATCAACTCAAAATCATTAAAACTCAGAGAGAAATTAATTTTTGAATCAATTAAACAAAATCACAAAATTCAAATATTTGAATTTATGAAAAATGGCGCCAAGAACAGCTGAAGAACACGCGCGTGTTCTTGGTTTCTCAGATTTGCATTTTCTATCCAATCTCCATGAATACGTAATCATATCATGCAATCCACATATCATTATGCTCGTCTCAACCTCACGATCATGTCTATGTACTTTAATTTCATTTAAATTACACATACAACAAGAAATCACGAAGAGACCTCAATAACCCTAATTTCTGCATGAAGGCTAGGATTTTTGATACACGATTCAAACAATGCAATTAATTGAGGGAAAACATTCCATGCATGATTATGAACATATGGCCAAATTATTGTGCGAGGAAATATGCATAGATTGAGAGATGAGCAAGTATGTGCTTACCACTAGGCCGTGACAGCAAGTTCAAAGTGATTTTTGATTTGGAGGTGTTACAGATGAGTGGTGATGATCTGAACAGCTTCCTTACACCCTATGGATTGTGTTTGGATGGTTGGACTTGATTGAAATTGGCTGGATCATTTTGTGGTACCTCAGCTGCACTTTGGTTAAAACCTTGAGCAACCAGCTGGTGATTTTGTGAAATTGATGTTTCAGAAGTAATCTAAGTGTTTGATCAGCTCATATGTGATGTATGTGAGGTGTGTGAGTGATTGGTTTGATTGGAATTGCTCTCAAACTCAAAACCCGATAGTGACTTGCCTTAGAAGGCAAAATTGGAGTGAAATAAGAGATTTTGAGGAAAGCATCTGTTAGATGGCTTTGGTGTACTCAAACTGATCAGAATTGAGCTCTATTTATAGTAGAGCAAGTTTGTTTTGCAAGGAATAGTGCATGGCAGTTGGTAAGTAGGTTTGGCCAATGTTGGCAAATGAAAATCCAAGTCTCCTCTAGCCATTGACTAGAGGTTAGGGCACAGAGCTTTGGTCCCCTTGGTCTTGGATAAGTCTTTACTGATTTCAGATGAGAATGGCTCAGTCCATGCCACCTTGATGGTTCCATTGAATGCCTCATTCCAAATTTGAAGTCTTGTCCCTATTTTGGCCATTCTAGGTTCAACATGCTATTTCTTGTTCCATGGACTTTGGAGGCTTGGCTCAGTGATTGTCCCCTTTAGATTCAATCATCTGAGGTGTCCAAGTGGATAGGAGCAATTGAATTTGGCTGATTTTGACAAATCAACCAAAGTTGCAAATTCTACCTTGCCTTGACAGATTTCAGCAAGGCAACTTGGCAATGTTGTATCTCATGGTGTAGGTTGAATTTGGCAATGTTCTTGGCCATTTTGGAAAGCTCTTACATGATACAACAACTGTTTGAACAAGTTTGGTTTTGATCTCTTTTGATTCCAAGTGAAAAATCCCCCTACATTTGGCAAAAAGTGAGGCAGAATCTGACTTAGTGAAAATTTCACTAAGTGTTGGAAAAAGTGACATTTTCACTTTTCAGCCACTTTGATCACTCCATAACTCAAAATCCTTAATGAATTGGAATGACTTGTAGTTGAAGTTTTTGTAGGTGATAATGAGGGCTACAAATCCATCTTTGGATGAGAAAAAATGGCCTTGTGGTTTAGGAGTTATGGTCCTTCAAAGTTGGTACCTTTGCCACTTTATTTTTAACTTAGAAAAATTTCTAAGTTTTATGGTTACCCCTTTTACAAGTTATCTCACTTTTCTTGATTTTTCTTGATGAATGATGATTTAAATCATACATTAACATCATTTTAGGGTTAAAAATCCATTTTGGTGAAAAATCTCAAAAAGTCAAAGTTGACTTTTGTGCACAGTTGACTTTTTATCAGATGAATTCCAAACTGTGCAATTCTTCAGGAAATCATGTCCTTGACCTAAATCAAACTTGATGGACATGTTCCATGGGTGTCATAGGGTATATTCAATCATGTATTAGGGTTTGGGAGCATGTCCTGGTCAAAAGTCAAAGTTACAGTTGACTTTTCCCTTAAAACCCTAATTGTGGTGCAGATGAAATTGAGACTTGTTGCTCAAACTTCTTGGATAAATCCATTGTTCCAAATGGATCAATATGGTATATTAGAGACCCTCAAATCATCTCTTGAGGTCTTGGCTCATGGTTTGTCCCAAAAGTCAACTTAGGGGTAAATTAGGTCAAGAAACCCTAATTCCTGATTTTTGATGAATGCATCCCCTGAGGCAAAATTGACTTGATGCATGGGTTCATGAGGTTCCATGAAGTATATTAGGTTATGTTTTGGATCATTGCCTTGTGCCCAGATGAAAATTTCCATCTGGAGGCCCTGGTCGACCAAAACCCTAATTTGGTGACACTGTCGATCTTGAGACTTGATCCACCTAGAAGGGAGCAGCCTTGTGCTTAATCCTTGAAGTGGGAGTCCTTTTTGATCCATTGTGGATGTTTAAGAGATTAGACAAGTTGAAGATCATGTCATTTCTTGATTGATCCTTTGTCTAAGCACTCAGAGAGGGCTTGAAACCCTAATTTTGATTGTAGTGGATGCTCACCCATCTTTGGGGAGACTAATGAAGCATAAAGGTACATCCATATTGTGATGATGATTTTCACAATGATGGGAAATCTAAGTGGTCAAAATTTGGGGTATTACACATTCGCAGTGTGAATGTCTGGCGAACAGAGGCAGAACCAAAACAAGCTAAGGTTCGCAGTGCGAACCACTGGCGAACGTCTGGCGAACATTCGCCTCCTCATTCGCCGTGCGAACGTCCAGCGAGTGCACGATTTCCCCTTCGCTGGGGGATTCGCAGTGCGAATCTGGGAAAACTGGGTTTTCCAGCGGCGTGGAAACAGAGCTAGGTTACCAACTCCTCATCCCAAAACTTCACCAACATGCAAAACATACATTAAAAGATGATCATACATGGCTAATGATTATACTACACAATTTATAACTCATTTTATCCGTTAACTTTCATCGATTACCAATTTAAGCAATTTCTCACAAAACCTAACTTAAGCTAAAATCATCTCTAATTCTAGAACTTAAGTTTCTATCTAGAACCCACCTGATAATCGAAGAGGAGTTTGAAGAAGATGCTGATGATCCATGGGTCTCTCTTCTTCATTTTCTCCATTTTCTCTCTTTCTCTTCTTTCCTTTTTCTTCTTCTTCTTCTTTACTACTTCTTCTTTTCTCTTTTTCTTTCTCTTTCCAAATATATATAAACCAATATTATATAATATAATCCAATAGAGTAAAATATCTCCAATTGATATTTTGTCATCTCGACCAATTGATCAATTATTAGAGTTATGATAAAAGTCTCTCTTGAACTAATAATAAATTGATCTCTTCAGAGTTCATTAGTTGCTCTATTGATCCCAATTGATAATACTTAAAGTACTTAGAGGGTTCCATTAATCCAATTTACCAAGGATATAGCACATAGATGCTCATCTGATCTCATCTGATAACCAATTGAGCATTTAGATAATACAGGGTATTACACTCTCCCCCTCCCCCCTTAAATTGAAATTCGCCCCCGAATTTCCTCTACTCGACAACAACTGCAACTTGTATCACTGCGTTAGATCCACATTTAATCTTTTCTTCGTTAAAATTCCCGACAAAATCCGATTCCAACTTGGCTTTAAAATTCCAAAATCCTTGTCTTCCCCAAATTATCAAAACTTCACGTCCTTAGTCATACCCTTACTCCAATATCGGGTTAACTTCTAACTTGCTTTTCCGTAATTCAACTGTTGTTTCAAAATAAAACACTTGGTCGCATTCTACCTTCGGAAAGAATGTACCATTCCATAATCTTCTTCTGAGTCACAAACCACACCATAACATCTTATTTTAAATTAGGGCAACAACACTTCACCCACTTCGCGATGTAATTCAGTGATTTCTTAACTTCCTTATTACTCTGACTTAACTCTTTCGTCTGTCACCTTCCACTGCGTAACTCAAATTCTAACCGTGGAACACCACAGATTCTCAAATACTACTAGGTAGCTAACAGTCTGCTGTGGAATACGCTTATTCATTAGGGTCCTTACTAACCAGGGCACAAGAAACTTACTGACGTCCTATGGTATAACAATTTGGTTGCCAACACACAATCTATAAACATCGATCAAACATTCTTCAGACGAAAAAGGTACATGAGTTATACTGTTACAACCATAAGATATACAACTCCAATTCCATTCTAAATTCGAAATCCATATACCCAAAATAGTTTAATAACTTCCGGTTCTGGTTACCATATTCCAAAACGATTCTTCTTACGGTTTTCGACTTACTCAAGGCTTTTATCGTCACCAAATCTCCACTACTGACAATGTAACACCATCACGGAACTTCAACCATATACGAATCACCACTCATCAAAACCTTAACCATCCCAAGCACGATTGGGAGTTTCCATATTACTCACCAATTCATGTACAACACTCCACATACACACACACCTTCGAAGTCCATACCACACCTCTCAGTTGAATCAACTCTTCTCATTCGTTCCGTTTCATAAACTATTCTCAGTTACATACATAACTTCGGAACGTCCAATTCTTACTAGTACTTGGAAAGATAACCTATAAATTCCTTCTCTGGTTAGAACACAACTGCACACAACTGGTACCACTTTCACGGAGTCTAAATCCAATACCATGAGTACTCACCGAAATATTCCTTGCAAGATCAATACTTCGTGGGTATTCTTTAACTTCATCCTTAAGACTCACAACAGCAAAACACCTAAGACCCTCTCATACTCAACATAGTTTACAAGGTTATTTCCTCAAAGACAATTCCCTTGTCATCCCAACAGATGGTCAACTAGGCAACACCTTTCCAAAAGTTACGATTCCAAAACGCAATCCATCTTTCATTTACTTACCATCCCGTTTCCATTCACACAGTACTCTCCCCTCTGAGCAATATAAGGTAACAAAACACAGATGATGGTTCTCAAAAGATCTCCTAGCTTACCCATACGTTCGTCGATTAACCATCTGAGCTAATCGGTTAACTTCTCCATATCCCACGTAACACCTTCAATGCACATGTTAATCGGTTAACCACCTTGGTTAATCAGTTAATACTACTGCAGAATCTACACATCAGTTTTCCTCTTAAATCACGCCATCCATACTCAACCATCAATCCGATTTGTTCTAACTCGAATATCATTTTCCAACTCGCGGTTCCTTAACTGGCATAACATTCACCAACCATGATTCACTCAGGTAAAACCGACAAAGTCAACACATGTAGATGACACACTCCAACCAAGTGACAAGGTATAAATTCCAAATTCTGACGCGGTCACGCGATAACTCTTTGGCGGGATAGTTCACTTTCCTACTCAAACTATTTCACTTGCGGGGAACCAATAATGACGACATTCTGGGGTTTTTAATCACAATTCCTACCTGATTCGTCCACAACCAAAACCCCACATACAACCTTGTTCTCTCACTTGAACTTCTTTGTGGGACATAAAACAACAACAACATTCTTAGTCCAACAAAAGGTAGATCCCGAATATTCCGATTATTCACAAATACAGAAGTTTCTCTATACTTGAAAATAAATCGGGCAATGCATCCTCTCCATCGCTTCGCACACCTTAACCGGGATTCCTTACCCTTTATTATCCATTAAACATCCCACGTAAACCAAATTACGTAATGGAGAATCCGCAACTTACAATTCTCCTCAACTACTAACAAAACCTTTCCGGTATAAATTGTTCCATGATTTACACTTAGTCCGTAATAAGTCTTGAGTTGCTTTTCGTTGATTTACCACAATCTTGCTTCTGAAAATACAGTACTCACTGCTCCACAAAGTGCGTCCCTTCACACTTGTCTCAAGAATAATAATCCATCACGTACACTTGTGACCACGATGCTACTACTAGCTTGTTCTTAATACCAAAGTGTAACTTTTCTCATTCCGCGTCATAATATTAGAGTTCCTCTTAGGTGAACCACCCGTAATTACACTTCCTTATAACATACCATTAATACCGTTTTCCTTAAATTCCAAAATACTTACTCTACTCCTTAACCCACGCTTCTTCCGTTACTGATGAAATTCAGTCTTTCTCCAACATAATACCTTATATTGTTCCTGGGGTAATTTAACAATTCCAAGTTGGTCTCTTATTGGAAACAGAAATCCTGATGTATCATCTCAAACTTAATCTCTCTTCCTAACTGAAGATACACAATTCATCTCCTACTCCTCATTCGGCGCACCCTTGGTTCACTTGAAGCATGTAACACATCTTTGTGTTGCTTCTCACGCTTCTCTGCTACTTTAGGTTCCCATAAAGCCGAACGCCCTTAACTCTCAACTTTAACCAGTCGGAGGGTATTTTTCCGAACACATTCCTTAAGGTACTCTCGTCCATTCAAGATACTACCACGACCTTAAAAACTGAAGCACCAATACATATCTCACTCCCGAACCTTACGCCACGCGTTCCATAAAACAACCTTTCTTTTTCACAGAATGAGATTACCTGAAATCCTTATCCATACTAGTGGTCCATCCAATTCCACTAGCAACGTTACATATTCCTGAATACCTTGACCAATCGTCCGATAGAGATCCTTAACCTTAAGACTCCATAAATTCCAAAGGATTTCTTGAGCAACACACCACTCTTTAATTCCATGCTACTCAAGCACAACATCTACCAAGATCTCAACTGAGCTGACCAAAACTCCTCACTACTGAGTCTTGGCTTGAGCCTTTCCTCACCGCACCAGTTTCGACAACACTACGGAGTCCTCGTGGTCGCTCAACCATGATTCTACCTATGACATACATAGTATTAGGTTGATCAGGCCCAACACTACATAGTATGATATTAAGTTTCATGATGGCAACACACACTTAAGAGGCAGGAATAGATTTACTTATGATGTTTCAAGGCTAGGTCGAGGACACGACCTGCTCTGATACCAACTGTAATGCCCTGTATAATATACATCTAGAATAATACAATACACGCATTTTATTTGGTACTGACACATCAAAAGTGCCTAATGACATAATTTACATACTTGTCCATTCACTAAGACATAAATACAACAAATGGCGCAAGTCATGGAAACTAGCCAGAAATGAAAATCTAAGAACATTATACAATATTCCTCATTGTATAAGAACAATAAAATACACAGCGGAATAAGCTTAACTAAGCTCCTCTTGAAACATCTCTGCATCGCTCCACTTGTAAATCAAACCTGCAAGGTGTACCTGAAATATAGCAACTATAGTGGGGTGAGATACATCAAATCTCAGTGAGTTCCTTATCGTATAGATTCTCTCGGCTTTACAGGGTTCTATCCATCCTAACTCAAGTCAAGGGGAAGGGAAAGACTTTGAGTACACAATTCAAAATCTCACACTATATGGAAACATGCCATGCGTTCATCAACTCAAAAGATCACTAATCGATAACCGTACCAAGGCGTCCCCTTTTTCTCGTCCTCTTCTACGTCTAGAAGTCGGCCCGAGTCATGGATCCTTGTAATTACTTAACATACGAATTGGATTCGGGATCATCGGCCCGTACACCGTGATCCGTCACTTCACACGGCCCGTACACCGTCACAAGTCTCTTTACCCGTAGGCTCCAATCGTACTATACGCGGGAATCAAACCTGCCATGTAATTGTGCATACGTTTCAGTGGAGGTGCTCGAGTCTCATGAAACTACACCGCAAGATAAATGGTTACGATTACATGATCATATACACAACGTGATTGTATTCGACAATCACAAGGCCACATTCGCCTTAAGGCATCTTTTGCCTTTTCTCAAAATAAACCATAACAATTACACATGTTCCATATTAGTGTTTCACTCATTCGATACCATTCGGTAATGGACACACGCCTCGGTCTCTTCTGCACGAGCGTTGTCATTACTCTATCTACTCTAGGCCAGAACTCGTCAATGAATGCACGAGCGTCACCATCCAGAGTTTCTATCACAATTCTAATCGCAACCTAGAATTATAACAATCTTAACTATGCCATTTGTTTTGGGGTAAAGTTTCCTCACTCTTCCTCATTCATATTTTAAACATGCATATTTCTTTCATTCACAATTTACAATTAGATAGACATGGTATAATCACAAATATTACAAGTAACACATATAATAACATAACACATAAAACACCCCTTTCGGGTTCCCTTCGATTCATTTAACCGATATCTAAAAATCAATATTCTCACTCTTATCCTGTAGGATATTTCCACAGCTTTACATCGGCTATTTCTATGCCGAAATTGGACTTATGATCCAAAAGATATCAATTCCAACATTTCACAAAACATTACTTTCCTTCATTTCCCACATCATACCAAGATTTCCACTTTTTATCAGATAGAGGGTCGTCATAGCTTTCTAATGACACCAAGTACGTCCCGATCCGAGTTACGGATCAAAAGTTATGAAGGAAACAAGTTGGGTGATCTGTCATGCGAACGTCCAGCGAGTGCACGATTTCCCGTTCGTTGGGGGATTCGCAGTGCGAATCTAGGAAACTGGGTTTTCCAGCAGCGTGGAAACAGAGCTAGGTTACCAACTCCTCATCCCAAAACTTCACCAACATGCAAAACATACATTAACAGATGATCATACATGGCTAATGATTATACTACACAGTTTATAACTCATTTTATCCGTTAACTTTCATCGATTACCAATTTAAGCAATTTCTCACAAAACCTAACTTAAGCTAAAATCGTCTCTAATTCTAGAACTTAAGTTTCTATCTAGAACCCACCTGATAATCGAAGAGGAGTTTGAAGAAGATGCTGATGATCCATGGGTCTCTCTTCTTCATCTTCTCCATTTTCTCTCTTTCTCTTCTTTCCTTTTTCTTCTTCTTCTTCTTCTTTACTACTTCTTCTTTTCTCTTTTTCTTTCTCTTTCCAAATATATATAAACCAATATTATATAATATAATCCAATAGAGTAAAATATCTCCAATTGATATTTTGTCATCTCGACCAATTGATCAATTATTAGAGTTATCATAATAGTCTCTCTTGAACTAATAATAAATTGATCTCTTCAGAGTTCATTAGTTGCTCTATTGATCCCAATTTGTAACGCCCACATATATATACATACATCAAAGCATATATCATACATGAATAATACGTATGGTACTGAAATACATAAGTTCCTAGTAACACTGTATACATAAAAATGCCCCAAAGCAACCTAAAACAATACACTGACATGTTATATGTACAAAGTGTTCAAAAGATAAAACTAAGAACTAGATCCCTAAGGATCTCAAAAGACTCCACAACGGAAGCAAAACCAACATCTAAGCAAGGATAGTCACACAGCCTTATCCTTACCCTTCGCGGAACCTGCAGAACCTGTGATGTAAACAACAACAGTGGGGTGAGATACATCAAATCTCAGTGAATTCGCTATCCTATAGTCCTCTCGGCTCTACAAGGTTCTAATAAACCTAACTCAAGTCAAAAAGGGAAGGGAATGACTTTGAGTACACACACTATAAAGTATCCACATCGGTGAGCCTGTTAACTCACACTAGTACCAAAGTACGTCCTGAGCCTGTTAGCTCAAGAATCTCACAATCAATAACCATACCAAGGCATCCCCTTTTCCCGTCCGCTTCTACGTCTAGAAGACGACCTGAGTCATGGATCCTCGAAGTTACTTGGCATACGAAATGGATTCGGGAACAACGACCTGTTAGCCGTGAACCGTCACTTCTCGTGGCCTGTTAACCATCACAAGTCTCTACCCTTAGGTTCCATTCGTACTATACGCGGGAATCAAACCTGCCAAGTAATTGTGCATACGTTTCAGAGGAGGTGTTCGAGTCTCATGAAACTACACCGCAAGATAAACTGGTTATGATTACTAGACACACACCTCGGCCTCACTTGCACGAGCATTGTCACTATTCCATTACACACTATACATTGTTTATGGTAAGTCCTCACTCTACCTAATTCATATTTTAACGTGCATACATTTTCAACAACAATTGCACATCATTAAACGATAAAAATCGACAAAACCACACTATCCCAAAATCCCGACATAATTAAATCGGCCAACAACCTTAAAACCATTTTCATAAGAAAGTACCTTCTGTTAGCTTTCCAATGGTATCAAGAATATTAAAAACGGATAACCAAGTCAAAAGTTATGGACATAGCGAGAAATAGTATCGCGAGAAAACACCATTTTTCACCCTCCTGGCCGTACGCGTACTGCCCTAAGCCATACGCGTATCGCCAAGCTGGCTCGCCCAACCATACGCGTATTGCCCAAAGTGATACGCGTATGGGCAGAGGCTGATTTCCCTTAAAATTTTCATTTAAGCTTCCAATACGCGTATTGCCTCTTCCCATACGCGTAAGGCCCAAAATCCTTCATTGCCATACGCGTATTGACCAACCCAATACGCGTATTGCCTTGTGTGATACGCGTATGGGCAAAGGAAACCCAGAAAAATTCTGCAGACAAGCTCTGCTACGGGTTGATCAACAACAACCCCAAAATCCCATTTTTTTCACAGTCAAAATACACCAAAACATGCTATAATCATAACAACCAGTACAATATATAATCAATGATCGAATTTCAGTAATTAGACAATGATTCTATTGTAAAATTTCACATTTCCTACCAATATCACACTACTCTAAAACTCAATAAACCTTAATCTAAAGAGTCTAACTAGAACCCACCTGGATTACAAGATGAGGAGGTTGAAGCTGAGATGAAAAGATGAAGATTGGTTGATGATCCAAGTTCTAGAGCTCTTGTGAAAATTTTCCTCTTCTTTTCCCTTCCTTTTCCTTCTCTTCCTTTTCTTTCTCTATGTTTCTATCTTTTTCCAAATAAGGCAAGGAAAAGAAAATATACATAGAAAATATTAATTGGCAACACTACTAATTATCCAAATTATCTCAAATGCACCAATTAATAAAATTCCAAGTTAACTAATATTAATCTAATCAATTTCCGAGTTCGTCGATTTACTCTAATTACTTTATCCAATAATTGCTCAGAGTACCCCGGAACCCAGTTGATCATAATAATATTATTCAAAATGGTTTCCAGAAATTATGGGGTATTACATCCTCCCCCCTTAAATAGAAATTCGCCCACGAATTTAAAACAATTACCTGAAAAGATGAGGATAGACCTCCCACATTTCCGATTCCAATTCCCAGGTTGCATTGCCCGGATGCGTCTCGTCCCACTGGACCTTAACAAGAGGAATCTCCTTATTCCTTAACACTTTAGTTTCTCTTCCTGTGATACGACTCGGCTGAGGCTCAAATGTCAAATAAGCTTCTATCTCAATTGTATCCGGTAAAACTGGCTGAAGAGGATCTGGAACAAATTTCCGAAGCTGAGACACATGAAAAACGTCGTGCATTTCTGATAGAGAAGGCGGTAAGGCTAATCTGTAAGCTACTTCTCCAACTTTTTCTAAGATTTGATACGGTCCCACGTATCTTGGACTTAACTTCCGCGATTTAAATGGTCCTTTTAATCTCAATCTCGAAGTAACCTTCAAAAATACATGATCACCCACATCAAACTCCAACGGTCTCCTACGGTTGTCCGCATAGCTTTTCTGACGATCTTGGGCTTGTTTAATCTTCTCCCGAATCATTCTAATCTTTTCCGTAGTCTCGTGAATAATCTCGGGTCCCAAAATTCTATCATCGCCAACCTCCGTCCAACACAATGGCGTTCTACACTTCCTACCATACAACGCCTCATAAGGTGCCATACCTATACTTGCATGATAACTGTTATTATAAGAGAATTCGATCAACGACAAAAGTTCTCTCCAATTTCCCCCACTTTCGAGCACACAAGCTCTTAACATATCCTCCATGGTTTGTATTGTCCGTTCCGTCTGACCGTCTGTTTGCGGATGGTTCGACGTACTCAAACACAATCTCGTTCCCATGGCTTGTTGAAAAGCTCTCCAAAATCTGGAAGTAAATTTTTGGATCTCTATCTGAAACAATACTAGTAGGAATACCATGCAATCTTACTATCTCTGAAATAAACAACCTTGCGAGATGACTCGCCTTGTAGGTAGTCTTCACAGCTAAGAAATGCGCGGATTTCGTTAACCGGTCCACAATCACCCAAATTGAATCGTAGCCACCCTGCGTACGGGGTAATCCCACTGCAAAGTCCATTGAAATACTATCCCATTTCCACATCGGAATTTCTAAAGGTTGCAACAAGCCACCCGACCTTTGGTGCTCAATCTTCACTTGTTGACACACCGCACATTCCGATACATACACCGCAATATCTCTTTTCATCCCGGACCACCAATAGTCCCTCTTTAAATCTTGATACATCTTCGAAGCACCAGGATGTATAGTAAAAGTACCCTTATGCGCTTCCTCCAAAATCCTTCATTTTAACTCCGTGTTATCCGGAACACAAATCCTTTGGTTAAACGAAATGACTCCGTCGGTAGTTCGCACAAAACCCGGTTGAGTCAGCAACTCTTGTAACTTCTCATCTAACCCTTGCTCTTGTTGGATTTCTTCCCTAAGAGTAGAGATAATATTCAGATTTCCCATAACCACACAATCAGGAGTCCAATTAAATTGAAGATTTAGATCTCTAAACTTTTCCATTAATGCATACTCTAACATCATCAACTCGACACTATGCAACTCTTTCCTGCTTAAAGCATCCGCCACCTTATTCGCTTTACCCGGATGGTACTTCAGTTCCAAATCATAATCCTTCAAATATTCCATCCACCTCCTTTGACGCATATTTAATTCTTTCTGATCAAACAAGTACTTTAAGCTCTTATGGTCACTAAACATCTCAAAACGTACACCATACAAATAGTGACGCCACACTTTCAAGGTAAAAGCAACTGCCGCCAATTCTAAATCATGCGTCGGGTAATTCTCTTCATGGACTTTCAACTGTCGTGAAGCGTAAGCCACTACATGTCCATCTTGCATTAACACTCCGCCTAAACCCTTCTTCGATGCATCACAATATACCTCATATGACTTGCTAGGATCAGGAATAACCAAAACAGGAGCGGTAGTCAATCTCTCCTTCAAACTCCTAAAACTTCTTTCACAAGTCGAATCCCACTCATACAAATAATCCTTCCTAGTAAGTCTTGTCAATGATAAAGCCAACTGCAAAAACCCCTTGATAAACCTTCTGTAATAACCTGCTAATCCCAAGAAACTCCTAACTTCAGAAACATTCTTCGGTCTCTCCCAATTAATTACTGCTTCAACTTTTGATGGATCGACCGCCACACCTCCTTGAGATATGACATGACCAAGGAAATTAACCTCAGACATCCAAAACTCACACTTACTTAACGTAGCAAAAAGTTGCTTCTCTTGCAAGATGGATAAAATGATTCTTAGGTGTTCGCCTTGCTCTTGAGGATCCCGAGAATAAATAAGGATGTCATAAATGAAGATCACAACAAATTGGTCCAAGTAAGGTTGAAATATCCGATTCATATAATCCATGAAAACTGTCGGAGCATTTGTCACACCGAAAGTCATCACCAAGAATTCATAATGACCATAACGGGTCCTAAACGCGGTCTTTGGTACATCTGAACTCTTCACACGAATCTGATGATAACCCGACCATAAATCAATCTTCGAGAACACACAGGCTCCTTTCAATTGATCTAACAGGTCGTCTATCCTTGGTAATGGGTATTTGTTCTTGATGGTGACCTGATTTAGTTGACGGTAATCGATACACAATCGCATTCCACCATCCTTTTTCTTTACCAATAACACAGGTGCTCCCCAGGGCGAAACACTGGGTCGAACAAAATGTTTAGCTAACAAATCTTCCAATTGATCCTTTAGTTCCCTTAATTCAAGTGGTGCCATCCAATACGGAGAAACGGATATTGGAGCCGTTCCCGGTATCAGGTCAATAGA
Source organism: Lathyrus tuberosus (assembly GCA_022829125.1). NCBI lineage: Eukaryota > Viridiplantae > Streptophyta > Magnoliopsida > Fabales > Fabaceae > Lathyrus > Lathyrus tuberosus. Next base: position 12,270,927 of record JALAZF010000125.1, on the reverse strand, counting down.
GAATTCTACTTCCCGCTCCGGAGGAAGAGAAGTGATATCCTCGGGGAAAATTTCAGGAAAGTCGCAAACTACCGGAATACTCAGAATTGGAATGCTACTACTCTCCTCCTTAGTAAGAATCAAAAGAACAGACTTTTCTTCCTCAAACAAGAAATTAATCATTCCAACCGTACCTTCTAAAATAGTAGTTAACACATCCTTCGAAGTAGCCTCGGTAGATGGGATAATAATCAACTTTTCCTCACACCCAATAAACACCGAATTAGCAGAAAGCCAATCCATTCCCAGAACAACATCCACTTTCTTAAGCGGTAAACAGATAAGATCAATATGGAAAACTCTTTCATTCACCGATAATACACAATTTTCACACATCAACGGTGTCTCTACAATCTCATCCATGGCAGTAGTAACCACCATAGGAGGAAATAAAGGAACAGCTTGCAACCCAAGTCGCTTCACACAACGCGTGGACACAAAAGAATGAGTTGCCCCACAATCAAATAAAACAAAACAAGGATGTCCATTTACGAAACAGGTACCCGCAATCAAGGAGTTATCATTCTTTTCTTTTTTCGCATCCAAGGTATACACTCGGACGGTGTTCCTTCCTTGTGCCTGATTCCTACCCTGAGGACAATCCTTCGCCATGTTGCCCACCTTATTACACTGATAACACCTCATCCCCTCCAGACTGCACCTACCATAATGATTCCGTCCACAATTACGACATACCAGAGGTACACTAGCTCTAGACTTGTTAACCTAACCTTTTCTCTCGCCCCAGTGTGATTGAGACTTTTTCACCGACCTATAGGTCGAACTACGACTGCTCTGACTTCCTCTCTCTGGTTAGATTGAGGATACGTAGGCATAAGACGGCGATATCTTGGCGAGCAACCTCCCCCCTCTAGTGCGTAGTCCTTCGAACTACGTTGACTCTGATTCTTCGTTCATCCACGAAGATACGTAGGCATTGGATTGCGATAATCCTTGCGAGTCCGTTTTTGTTTTTCCCCTTTCTTTAACTGTAGACTTTAGGATAACTCACCCTTTGATTAGACAACAAGCGTGGATCCCATCGAGTATGATGGATGCGTGGGGGTGCTAATACCTTCCCCTCGCGTTACCGAATCTCGAACCCGGACTATGGTTGTGATGACCTAGTCTTTCCTTCCTTAAGGTTTTCTTCTGTAATGCCCTGTATAATATATATCTAGAATAATACAATACAAGCAGTTTATTTGGTACTGACACATCAAAAGCGCCTAATGGCATAGTTCACCTACTTGACCATTTCTAAAACATAAATACACTACATGGCACAAGTCATGGAACTAGCCAAAATAATAAAAACTAAGAATAATATACAATATCCTCAATTGTATACAATAAAAGAATACACAGCGGAATAAGCTTAACTAAGCTTCTCTTGAAACATCCGAGCATCACCCCACTTGTAACAAAACCTGCACCTGAAATAAAGCAACTATAGTGGGGTGAGATACATCAAATCTCAGTGAGTTCCCTATCCTATAGATTCTCTCGGCTGTACAAGGTTCTATCAATCCTAACTCAAGTCAAGGGGGAGGGAAAAAGACCTTGAGTACACAATCTCACAATCTCATACTATATGGAAACATGTCATGAGTCTGTTAACTCACAATATCACTAATCGGTAACCATGCCAAGGCATCCCTTATTCCCGTCCTCTTCTACGACTAGAAGTCGACCCGGGTCATGGATCCTTGCAAACTACTTGGCATACGAATTGGATTCGGGATCATCGGCCTGTTAATCGTGAACCGTCACTTCTCATGGCCTGTTAACCATCACAAGTCTCTACCCAACGCATAGGCTCCAATCGTACTACACGTAGGGAATCAAACCTACCAAGTAGTGGTGCACATGTTTCAGAGGAGCTCGAGACCCATGAAACGCACTAGCAAAAATAACCGGTTACGATTACGTGATCACACACAAACGTGATTGTATTCGACAATCACAAGGCCATAATGCCTTAAGGCCACAAACGCCTTTTCTCAAAGAACATAAAGGTTCACACACATGTTACATACTAGTGTTTCACAATTCTATTCACAACCTAGAATTATAACAATCTTACTCTACCATTTGTTTTGGGGTAAAGTTTCCTCACTCTTCCTAATTCATATTTTAACATGCATATATATACAAACATGTGGACAATAAGAGCATAGGCAAAATAATCGTCAATCGCATAATTGAAACACATAATTCAACAACAATTACCCACCATTAAACGATAAAAGTCGACAAAACGACACTATTCCAAAATCCCGACATAATTAAATCGGCCAACGATCTTAAAACCATTTTAATAAGAAAATACATTTCATTAGCTTTCCAAAGATATCAAGAATGTTAAAAATGGATAACCGAGTCAAAAGTTATGGACATAACGAGAATTGGTATCGCGAAAAAAACATAATTCTGCACCCTCCTGGCCGTACGCGTATTTCCCTAAGCCATACGCGTATTGTCCAAAGTGATACGCATATGGGCAGAGACTGATTTTCCTTCAAAATTCCATTTAAAACTCCAATACGCGTATTACCTCAAACCATACGCGTAACGCCTAAAATGCTTCATTGCCATACGCGTATTGCCTCCTCCCATACGTGTAACGCCTAAAATGCTTCATTGCCATACGCGTATTGCCCAACTCAATACGCGTATTACCTTGCATGATACGCGTATGGGCAGCGAAACCCAAAATTTTTCCAGCATTGTTCCTGTTACGAATTTCACCCCAAAACCTCTCCAATTCTCAATATATCAATCCAAACATGTTTCAACATAATCAACAAATATGCTACACAGTTTATATCGAATTTCATCAGTTAGATTCATGATTTTAGCAAGATTAAATCGTTTTCTCACAATATCCACCTAACTCTAAAACTCATGGAACTCTACAACTAAAGTCTCTATCTAGAACCCACCTGATGATCGAAGAGGAGTTTGAAGAAGATGATGAATTGATGGCCCATGAACTTCTCCTTCCCAAGTTCTTCTTCTTTCTCTTTTTCCTTCATCATTTCTATTTTTCTTTCTTTTCTTATATATATACATAATCATTAATATATAATATAAATCCAACAGGGTAAAATACCTCCAATTGATATTTTGTCGTCTCAACCCAATTGATCAATTATTAGAATTTCCATAAAATTACTCTCTCGGGTTAATAAATTTTAATCCGTCTCTTTAATAAAATAATTGATCTCTTCGGAGTTCACAAGTTGCTCTATTGATCCCAATTGATAATACTTAAAATGCTTAGAATATTCCGTTAATCCAATTTACCAAAGATAGAGCGCATAGGTACCCATCTGATCTCATCTGATGTCCAATTGAGCATTTAGATAATGCGGGGTATTACACTCTCCCCCCCTTAAATTGAAATTCGCCCCCGAATTTCCTCTACTCGGCAATAACCCCAACTTGTATTCGGGTCTTAGATTCACACTTAACGTTACTTCCGTTCAACTTTCTGACGTATTCCAATTCCAACTTAACTTCACGGACCAAAATCCTTATTTTCACGAATTACCAAACTTCGGTTCCCTAGTCATACTCTTATTCCAACATTGGGTTAACTTCGAACTTAGCTCTTTCCCATAGTTCATCTATTGTTCCTTACAAAACATTTAGTCGCATCTTTCTTCAGAAAGAATGTACCCTTCTACATCCCTCTACCGAGTCACAAAACAAAACGGTAACACCTTATATTGGTTTAGGATAACAAACACTCATCCCATCCTCATGAGGTAATTAAGTGATTCCTTATTCCCATGCAATTTCTGACGACTTATCCTTTCATAAATCTTTCAACATCCAAAACCACTTCATAATTAGTCAACAACTTCTTTACCAGTTCCATCTGGCCTAATGTTGTACGTTGTACTCACTAAATCCAATATTTCCTTCCTTTCGTATCACACCAAAAAGGTAACCCACTTAGAACAAAATCTTCTTATTTCCAATCTTACAATCAATTTCTCCTCTGATTCTTATAAATCCGACTGAGCCCCTTTCATTTATCACCTTCCACTGTACAACTCCAATTCTAGCAGTGGAACACCACGAATTCTTAAGCACTACCAAGTAGCTAACGGTCCATGGAGAACACACTTATCCAATGGGGTCTTTACTAACCAATGGTACAAGAAGCTTACTGGCATCCTACGGTAGAATAATTCCTTTGCCAACGCACAACATTATAACATCTGTCCAACACTCTCCAGACGATAAAGACACAGGAGTTACACTGCTACAACCATAACGTACACAACTCCTAATCCATTCCAAACTTGGAATAATTCATCCAAAGTAGATTGACAAATTTCGTTACTAGTTACCACATTCCCCATTAATTCTTCTTACAGGTCTCCGACTTGCTCAAGGTTTGTTGTTGGTACGAGTTCTCGACTAATATTACATAGCACCATCACGAAGCTTCAAACATATGCAAGTCACCACTTATCAAAACTTAACTCATCTAAAGCACGATTGTGAGTTTCCATATTACTCACCCACTCACATACCACAATCCACATACATACCCACTTTCGAAGTCCATACCACACCTCTCAGTTGAATCCGCTTTTCTCAATTGTTATACTCCCTAAACGATTCCAAGTTACATGCTTAACTTCGGAACATCAAATTCTCACTCGTACTTGGAAAGATAACTTCCAAATTTCACTCTCTTGGTAAAATACAACTGCACACAACTAGTACCACTCTCACGGAGTCTAAATCCAATACCGTGAACCCACGGCTGATAGCACTTACTAATTCTGACGAACCGTTCATACCTTACTAATACCATGATTACACACCGAAATATTCCTTACAAGATCAATACTTCGTGGGTATTCTTTAACTTCGTCCCAAAGGCTCACAACGGCAAAACACCCAAGACCTTCTCATACTCAACATTGTTTACAAGATTACTTCCTCGAAGACAATTCCCTTGTCATCTAAACAGACAGCCAACTAGGCACACCTTTCCAAAAGTTATGATTCCAAAACGCAATCCATCTTTCATTTACTCACCATCCCATTTTCCATTCACGCAATACTCTCCCCTCGGAGCCACATAAGGTAACTAAACACAGATGATGGTTTTCAAGAGATTCCATAGCTTACCCATGCGTTCATCAATTGACCATCTGGGCTAATCGGTATACTTCTCCCAATTCCACGTAACACCTTCCTCGCATGTGTTAATTGCTTAACCCCCTTGCATTAGTCGGGTAACCCTGCTGCAGAAACAAAACCAGTTTCTTCTTAATTCAAAGCCATTCTTACTCAAACCATTAATCCGATTCGTCCTATTGAAATATTGTTCACCACTCGCGGTTCCTTAACTGGTATGACATTCACCAACCATGATCCACTCAGGTAAAACCGACAAAGTCAACACATTCTGAAGGCACACTTCAACCAAGTGGCAGGCAAAACTCCAAATCCTGAAACATTCACACCACAAGACTTCAGCGGGATAGTTCATTATTTCTGCTCAAACAACTACACTATCGGAAAGCCAATAATGACGACACCTTAGGGTTTTATCCACACTCATACTTGAGTTGCCCATAAGCAGAACCAAACATGCAACTATTACACGGTACCATGCAACGATGGGCATCCCATACCAATCATATAACCTTATTCTCTCACTTGAACTTGTTGGTGAGAATTAAAACAACAACGTCCTTAGTCCAACAAAAGGGTAGATTCCTAATAATCCGATTATTCACAATTACAGAAGTTCTCTATACTTGAAAATAGATCAGAGTAATGCATCCTCTTGAAGAACCTTTTCATCACTTTGCACGCATAACCGAGATTACTTACCCTTCACTACCATTCATTGTACACCAAATTACTTAATAAAGCCTCGCAACCCACAATTCTCATCAACGATTTACAAAACTCTTCGGGTATAAACCGTTCCATGATTTACACTAATTCTGTACTAAGTCCTTGTTTGTTGTTCGTTGATTTACCACAATCTTGCCTCTGCAAATACAGTACTCACTGTTCCACAAAGTACGTCCCTTCACACTTGTCTCGAGAATAAGAATCCTTCACGTACATTTGTGACTACGGTGCTACAACTACGCTTGTTCTTAATACCAAGGTGTAGCTCTTCTTATTCTACGTCATACTGTTTGAGTTCCTCCCCGGTGAACCACCCGTAAATACACTTCCTTTTAACTATAGGTTCATCAACACCTTAAGATTCCATCGCACACTCATCCAAAAATACATTCCGTTGTTGCTTCCTTTTAACATACTGTCGATACCGCTCTCCACACCGCGTTTACTTTGCTTTCCTTTGCAATCCTCATAGGTCCAACTATGAACCCATCTTACTACGATTCCCTTAACACACACTTCTTCTGTTACTAAATGGAGTTCGTTCCTTCTCCAACATAATACCTTATACGGTTCCTTGGGTAGCTTAACAAATTCCAAACTGGTCCCTTACTGAAAACAAAAATCCCGAGGTATTATCCCGAACTTAATCTCTCTTCATAACTGAAGATACACAATTTATCTCATACCCTACTCCCGGCGCATACTTGGTTCACTGGACGCATGTAAACACATCCTTATGTTCATTCTCACACTTCTTTGCTACTTTAGGTTCCTATAAAGCCGAACTCCTTTAACTCTCAACTTTTTAACCAGTCGGAAGGTATTACTCCGAACACACTCTTCGAGGTACTCCCATCCACCCAAGATGCCATAACGACCTTAGAAACTGAAGCACCAACACTTATCTCACTCCCGGACCGTACGTCAAACATTCCACAACACAACTCTCTTTTTCCACGGAATGAGATTACTTGAAATCCTTATCCAATTGTCCAATAGAGATCCTTAACTTTCGGACTTCATCAATTCCAAAGGATTGCTTAACAACTCACCGCTCTTTCATTTCCACGCTTCACAAGCACAGCGTCTCTTAAGACTCACTGAGCTGACCAAAACTCTTCACTACTAATTCCTGGCTTGAGCCTTCCCTCACAACACAAGTTCCGACAACACTTCGGAGTCCTCGTGGTCGCTCAACCATGATTCTACCTATCACATACATAGCATTAGGTTGATCAAGCCCAACACTACATAGTATGATATTAAGTTTCATGATGGTAAGACACACTTAAGAGGCAGGAATAGATTTACTTATGATGTTTCAAGGCTAGGTTGAGGATACGACCTGCTCTGATACCAACTGTAATGCCCTGTATAATATATATCTAGAATAATACAATACAAGCACTTTATTTAGTACTGACACATCAAAAGCGCCTAATGGCATAGTTCACATACTTGTCCATTTCTAAAACATAAATACACTACATGGCACAAGTCATGGAACTAGCCAAAATAATAAAAACTAAGAATAATATACAATATCCTCAATTGTATACAATAAAAGAATACACAACGGAATAAGCTTAACTAAGCTTCTCTTGAAACATCCGAGCATCGCCCCACTTGTAACCAAAACTGCACCTGAAATAAAGCAACTATAGTGGGGTGAGATACATCAAATCTCAGTGAGTTCCCTATCCTATAGATTCTCTCGGCTGTACAAGGTTCTATCAATCCTAACTTAAGTCAAGGGGGAGGGAAAAAGACCTTGAGTACACAATCTCACAATCTCACACTATATGGAAACATGTCATGAGTCTGTTAACTCACAATATCACTAATCGGTAACCATGCCAAGGCATCCCCTATTCCCGTCCTCTTCTACGTCTAGAAGTCGACTCGGGTCATGGATCCTTGCAAACTACTTGGCATACGAATTGGATTCGGGATCATAAGCCTGTTAACTGTGAACCGTCACTTCTCATGGCCTATTAACCATCACAAGTCTCTACCCAACGCATAGGCTCTAATCGTACTACACGTGGGGAATCAAACCTACCAAGTAGTGGTGCACATGTTTCAGAGGAGCTCGAGACCCATGAAACACACTAGCAAAAATAACCGGTTACGATTACGTGATCATACACAAACGTGATTGTATTCGACAATCACAAGGCCATAATGCCTTAAGGCCACAAGCGCCTTTTCTCAAAGAACACAAAGGTTCACACACATGTTTCGTACTAGTGTTTCACAATTCTATTCACAACCTAGAATTATAACAATCTTACTCTACCATTTGTTTTGGGGTAAAGTTTCCTCACTCTTCCTAATTCATATTTTAACATGCATATATATACAAACATATGGACAATAAGAGCATAGGCAAAATAATCGTCAATCGCATAATTGAAACACATAATTCAACAACAATTACCCACCATTAAACGATAAAAGTCGACAAAATGACACTATTCCAAAATCCCGACATAATTAAATTGGCCAACAATCTTAAAACCATTTTAATAAGAAAATACATTTCATTAGCTTTCCAAAGATATCAAGAATGTTAAAAACGGATAACCGAGTCAAAAGTTATGTACATAACGAGAATTGGTATCGCGAAAAAAACATAATTCTGCACCCTCCTGGTCGTACACGTATTGCCCTAAGCCATACGCGTATTGCCCAAAGTGATACGCGTACGGGCAGAGACTGATTTTCCTCCAAAATTCCATTTAAAACTCCAATACGCGTATTACCTCAAACCATACGCGTAACGCCTAAAATCCTTCATTGCCATACACGTATTGCCTCCTCCCATACGCGTAACGCCTAAAATGCTTCATTGCCATACGCGTATTGCCTCCTCCCATACGCGTAATGCCTAAAATGCTTCATTGCCATACGCGTATTGCCCAACTCAATACGCGTATTGCCTTGCGTGATACGCGTATGGGCAGCGAAACCCAAAATTTTTCCTGCATTGTTCCTGTTACGAATTTCACCCCAAAACCTCTCCAATTCTCAATATATCAATCCAAACATGTTTCAACATAATCAACAAATATGCTACACAGTTTATATCGAATTTCATCAGTTAGATTCATGATTTTAGCAAGATTAAATCGTTTTCTCACAATATCCACCTAACTCTAAAACTCATGGAACTCTACAACTAAAGTCTCTATCTAGAACCCACTTGATGATCGAAGAGGAGTTTGAAGAAGATGATGAATTGATGGCCCATGAACTTCTCCTTCCCAAGTTCTTCTTCTTTCCCTTTTTCCTTCTTCCTTTCTATTTTTCTTTCTTTTCTTATATATATACATAATCATTAATATATAATATAAATCCAACAGGGTAAAATACCTCCAATTGATATTTTGTCGTCTCAACCCAATTGATCAATTATTAGAATTTCCATAAAATTACTCTCTCGGGTTAATAAATTTTAATCCGTCTCTTTAATAAAATAATTGATCTCTTCGGAGTTCACAAGTTGCTCTATTGATCCCAATTGATAATACTTAAAATGCTTAGAATATTCCGTTAATCCAATTTACCAAAGATAGAGCGCATAGGTACCCATCTGATCTCATCTGATGTCCAATTGAGCATTTAGATAATGCGGGGTATTACATCTTCGATTGTTTCCTTTCCCTGCGTCGGGATAAATAACGTTCGGTGGTGATTCTTTTGTTCTTGTTTCTCGCCGGTTGTATTTTTGCAGTTGCGACAGTTCTGAGTCTGCCTCTGCCTCTGAAGCTTATCCTTTGATATTGCACTTGAATAATGTCGGAATTAAGATGTGAATTCCCTCTTGCACTTAAGATACCCTGTTGGAAAAAATATGGTCTGGTACCAAATCACCGAGCAAAATAAATGTTGGAGCCTCTGATGCTTGTTGCTTAAAAACTTGAAATAAAAAGAAGTCCCGAGCCATAAAACAATGTGAACCCATGTCCCAAGCACTCAATGCAATGCATGATTGATTGTTATGACTTAATGAAAATGCAAACGAATACAAAGCGAAAGCTAGTTAGGGTTAGAGAAACAATAGGGAAAATTTTGGGGTGCAACACTAGGTACCTAATCTTCATCGGGTCCTTGAGGGTGAGGTAACAGAACAAAGCCTTCCAAATTTAAATTCAAGTTCAAGGTACCAGATTAATTTCAAGGTCTCAAGCCACAACACCAAAGCATATGATCAAGAACCTAATTCTAAGTCCATAAGTCCATCATCCAAGCAAGGGATAGTAACCAATAGTTCAATGGAAACATTAAGTCTTTTAGTGGTTTAGCATTTATTAATGTCTTAAGAGAAAGAGAAAGAAACGTCTAAGTGGACAAAGAAAAAAGGTATCTCATCAAGTCAAGATAATCCCTCTGCATATAGTGGAAACGAAGTTAACAATTTGATTTTTCCTGTGATCATCATACATTCAATATTCATTCATGCTTAACTTTATTCAAGCATTCATATATCCCAACTTTGTTTTTAATATATGTCTTAGGTCATATGCTAGGTCGTTTATTTGTTTCTTTAAGGCAAACATTTTGATTATTAAGGACTGTTTTTCTAAATGGTTCTCCATAAGAGACTACAATTTTAATTGTCACATTACATTATTACATCTTGCATATGGAGGTTTTAAACTTCATCAAAAGAAAACTCAAATGTATTTTTAAATCCTTACATTGCATCTTTTTTATTTTTTATTTTGCATCCACACTTTGCATGTACATTTTAAAATTAATTAAGGTACAATGTGAATAAAATGGAATTTTGATTTGAATCGTATTTTTTGATTAAAAAAAGACTTTTGTTTGGCATTAAATGAAATAAGTTTGAATAAAACAAAAAAAAAGAGTGAGACTTGAGTGTGATATAAAGATTCCATTCTAAATAAGTTACATGGCATCAAGCACAAACTTCATCACTTTGCATCATGAATAAAACTGTTACGGTGAGAATCGGATATCAAGCTATTAATTAACTTGAATCACACATATTTGAAATTCACCACCGAGCTTTGACTTATCCAAAGGAAAGGGTAAAGTTCGAAAAAACCCTAATTGCTCTATGTAAAGACACAGCTAAGAGATCTAAGGTTCGGGGGTTGGTTATACAAAGGGAAGGTATTAGCATCCTAAGTATCTGTAGTACTCTACAGGAACATCTTGTTTATGTTTGTGTTATTTGTTAATGTTTGCTTGCTAAGGGAAATGTGTTAAGGCAAAGACCTAGGGGTATATACACTAAGTATGCTCACCAAGACATCGCATCTCGTGCCTACGTATCCTGAAGGGAATGGAATCAGAGCATTCGTAGTTCCCCTCACTACGGGGTAAAAGGGATAGAAGAAACAGTGAAAAGATTGAAAGCAAAGATTGGGAGGATTGATTGTTTAGGAGAAGAGATTAATGGCTATCTCTTGTGAAGGAAAGGGTTAAGAGTTATAAGAGATTAATGGCTATCTCTTGGGAAGGCTAGGTAAAAAGGGAATGAATTGTACACAGGAAAGTAGGGTCTGACATCAAGACACCTACGTGGAGTGCGACGAATCCAAACTTAAGGGTGGGTAAAACAAGTGGATCCTAATGAGGCCAAAGGTTTAAAGGCTACCTATGACTATTTGGTCAACGGTTGAAGATGGCTCTGAGGCCAAGATAGGGTAATGAGCTATCTATGACTTTGAGGTCAATAGAGAGACTTTCCTTTGGAAGGAGGGGGAAGGACAACTTCATGTAAACAAGAGTTAAAGGGGATTAAATTGAGTAAACAATGTGAGTTCAAGGACTCAAGGGGATAACATTAATCAAGTGAGAAAAACATCAAATCATGATATATACATCCATGTATGAGCATGGAAAAGATAGTTAACAACAAGCATGAATAAATGAACACAAGCATAGCAAAGTATTCAAGAACTATGGAGTGAGACAAATATATCCACACAAAGTCATCTCTACAAGACAAACTCCAAGAAGTGCCACAAGTTATGGACAAGGGTGATGAGGCAATTCACAACAAATATGAATAGATGAGCACACATACATATCATTTTCAAGTTTGAAATCAAAGGCAAAGTATCCAAGTTAAGAGACTTGGCGACAAAGTGCAAACAAAACCCTAATGGAATGATCTTATCCAAGGTCAAGGAACCTTCTAAAACAACCCTCTCAAACCAAAGAAAAATCTCACAAAGATCTCAAGAAACAAGGTTGATTTTCAAAAGAAATACAAAACTAAATATAAGGTTATGCACATTTTTTGGAATTTTAGAAATAAACATGAGAATAAAATAAAAATGAAAAATAAATTTAGAGAAAATTAAATTAAGCATAAAAATGTATTTGTGAATTTTTTGGGAATTTTTATGGATAAGAAACTATTCTTAGTATGATAAAATTGAAATGGAAAACAAAATAAAAATATTTGAAAAAAGGATAAAACAGGGGATGTGTTAGTAAACTGAAAAAGGGATTGAGTTGTGTGTTGAGCGCATGGGCTCCTGGCCAGGGGGTGTTAGTAGCGAAATACACAGGCCTAGTCCAAAGGTTATGAGAATAGCATAAAATAAAATAAAAAGACAAAAGGGAGTCTGGGGCGAGGGGGATTCGAACCCCATACCCCTTGGTTACAAAGACGCATAACTTACCACTGGGGTGGCTATACATCCAGTGTATATACCAACCCCAGAAATATTTAAACCAACAAGGGAGGATTAAAATGCCAGGTTAAATAAAACAAATAAAAATGGACGTGCGACGTGAACAACATGTGGAACATAAATATCAATCGGTCACTTGCTCTTAAGTGACTAAGATACAAAACAAAAAACATTCAACCACAATCTGCCACGCTTGCTTCTTCTTCATGTATCATGCAAGAAATCTAAAAACTATTGCGAACCAGAAGGAAATGACATGGTTCCACTTCAACTTGCTCTCTCATTTTCACCAACAAATCTCAACCATTTTTAACAAAATAAAACACCCTAATGGAGTACTCGGAGAGTAGAGTAACTCTATGCTTCACATGATTCAAAATGATAGTGTGAACGTAGAGCAAAGAGCCATGAAAATGCAATGTTTCAAGGTCTCAAGCCACAACTCCAAAGCATAGGATCAAGAACCTAATTCTAAGTCCATAAGTCCATCATCCAAGCAAGGGATAGTAACCAATAGTCCAATGGAAACATTAAGTCTTTTAGTGGTTTAGCATTTATTAATGTATTAAGAGAAAGAGAAAGAAACGTTCAAGTGGACAAAGAAAAAAGGCATAAACATAAACAATAGCAACATGATATGTAATGATAATAAGAGTAAAGCAATATAAAGAGCAAGAAATATAAATGACATAAAAATAAAGGTGCATAAAAGTAGATGGCATAAAATAGAAGTTAGCACAATTATATGGTTAGTATAAGTGTCAGAATTAATTATCCGATTCAGGACAAATTTAGGGCTATGTTAAGCAATCGTAGCACAATCTATAAGGAAGATCATACTATGGGAGGCCAATCAATAACAATTGAAGCTATGATAATTTATTTTTATATACAAATTATTTAAAATGAACTAGTAAAGTAGCACAAAGTAAACCACGTACTAATCCTTTTTCAATCAATAAAATTGAATTGATGATTCAACTTCAATCAATTTTAATGACACCTTGTTCTCTAATCGGTTGAACTTGTTTAGCAGTTTAGATCAATGTCTCTTGCTATGTGCTTGAGCAAAAGTCTTAAATCATTGGGACTTAAGCAAGGAAGTCTCGAGCCAAGATGCTTGAGCCATGTAAGTATCTTGCTATGTGCTTGAGCAATACAAGTCTTAATCAACTAGGTTGATTGAGCAGAAGTCTTAAGTCATTAGGACTTAAGTAAGGAAGTCTCGAACCAAGATGCTTAAGCCACGTAAGTCTCTTGCTATGTGCTTAAATTGTGAAAGTCTTAATCAAGTGGATTGATTGAGCATGAAACTTTAGGGTTGTGGTTCAAGCAGGGAAGTCTCAGCCACTGTAGCTTGAGTAGGTTGGCTAGGTACATGAAATTAGGAGCAATAAGTATCGAATATGAGGGACTTAAGCAAGGAGGCTCGTTTCATAGGACTTGGAGAAAAAGTCTTGGGTCTGAGGGACTTGAGCAGAAGTCTTGGGCTGATGGCCTAAGCAAGGAAGTCTCGGGTTCGTGGAACCTAAGCAAGAAGACTCGAGTGAGGAGCTTGAGCAAGAAGTCTTGGACCTTGGGTCTGAGCAAATGTAAAAGTCTTATGCAGAATGCATAAGCGATTGTAATCATGATTTGATTATAGTGAAAATCTCTTGTGAAGTAAGAGGAATTGACTGCTCCCAGTTTAGGAGGTACCAGTATAAATCTTTGCGTCTTATGCTATTATTTATTTGCTTCTGTTAATATTCCGCTTCTAAGAATTAACCATATTCTGAACTTTGATCAGATGCAAACTACGCAAACAGAAAATACAATTCAACCCCTCATTCTTGTGTACTTTTCTCACCTTCAGAGTGCTATCAACATCTCTAAAAATCATGTTCAACATAGTAGGACAAAACATATTGACATTTGTCATCATTTTATCAGGGATCTTGTTGAAGACAAAGTTGTTATTCTTAAACATGTAGCCACAGAAAAGCAACTAAATGATATCTTTACTAAAGCTTTAGATGCAAATCAGTTTGAGAAGTTAAGGAGTGAACTGAGAATTTGCATGTTTGAGGAGTTATAGCAATTAGTCATGTTTATGCAGGAGACAAGGAAGAGGAAGGTGTTGGTGCTGATACTGTTGAGGCATTTGCTATTGTCTAATTTATGGCTAAAATGGGGGAGTAGTGGTGATGGTGGTGTTGGTAATGTAGTAGTTGTGAAAGGGAGAATGTCTCATGGTGTGAAGCATGAGACTGATTTATGTTTCTTTGTGCTTTTTTTTGTGTTGCTAGGAGCTTTATGTTGGTGGTTCTGGGATGTCATATTATATGTCCTGGCATCATTTCATTTCTTGTCTGGGAGAATTTATTTTTCTCTACAGAATTTTTAGCCACTTATGTGCGTGCTCCTCTATGAGTGAGAGTTGTGTGGTTGTGTACTTAAGGGGGAGCTACGTGGCAGAGGGGTTACTTCTGTCTGAATTGTTGTCTTGCAATTCAGGGGGATTTTAGTAGTTTGGCATTTGGTTAGCATAGGTTAACTGTTGCTGCTGTGATGTCAGACAGGATGTCTTGACATTGTGTTTTTAGAGGTTTTTTTGGTTCTTGCTCTGTGAGAGTTTATTTATCTCTGTGAGGTTCCTTTTATTTCTGTTGTGTGTGCCTTTAATTTGTTTTAATGTGTAACACCCCCAATCTATACCCCCCAAGTTATTAAAGCGGTAAAAGAAAATTTAAAATTTCATCAGAGTATAATTAAAACATGCACGTCATAGACCGGAGATGCCACATCAATTTGAAACAAACATACAACACCTGCTCATACAGATATGCAACAATTCAGGTAGTAATACACCCACGAATCAGAAACAGAATAATAGCGAAAAATCTGCAACTGAATCTCATATACAACCATACATGTACAATTCAACAGATACATATACATAATATAAACTAATCACAAACGGCCACCCTAACTACCCGGCGTCACATATCAGAGCCGACCGACAAAAGAATGAAGACGCAAAGCTTCACAAAAAGACCTCCAGCAACTCTAATCTGCAATGCCTCATAAAGCATTATAAAACAGCAGAAGGGTGAGAAACACAATCATAACACAGTTGCATATAATCATATATTAACACAAAATGCACATATAAAATATTTTCACCACAATTGCACCACAATTAAATACAACACATATTCTATATATACGTCGCCGATGCATATCAATCATATACAATACTCTCATCAACCACATAAATATACATATTTCATCTCATCATTCACATTCACAATTCCATACACAATTAATCCATGATTTATGCAAATGCTCAGAGACCGACACAACGACTCCATGCAATGCACATGCGGGTACCGACTCATCACATCTCAGAACCAGATCACTCAGGAACTATTGGAACCATCGCTCGTTACTTAGTGTAACTCCCCGTCGGGCATACGATTTTCCCCGTCACTTTCAGTCCTCTTTGTATAAGGCTCATGACGTTTATGGATTGCTTTCGGTCCTCTTTGTATAAGACTCACAATCCGATCGCTCACACCCCACAAGGGCACACGATCGTCTATAACCATCGCTTTCGGTCCTCTTATTTTTAAGGCTCACGATATATCAAATCGCTTTAGGTCCTCTTATTTTTAAGGCTCGCGATGTTATAGCGGATTCCCATTGGAATCTATCCGTCGCTCGTACCCTCATGGCACTCGACTTCACAATATGCATATTATGATGCTTGGCATACAATGACTCATAACATTCATATGCACACATTTACTCATTCATAATCATTCATAACTCAACACATTTCAATTTCTTGCCGTAAGGCCACCAATCATCATTACGATATGTATTTCATGCAATTTCATCACTCAACAGTACACAAGTCATAAAATATCCACACCAACAACATATTGCACATACACATCAAGTTCACACAATTAAACGGCAAAAGTCGACAACAAAACAACACATTTTCTAATTTCTGACATAATATAATCAGCCAACAATTCTCAAAACCATCATCAATATAAAGTACATTTTATGAGCTTTCTAACGCATCAAACCACGCCTCAAACCGAACCACAGATCAAAAGTTATGAATTTTCAAAGAAAAGAATTTATTGAGATACAGCCAAATTCGCCAGGCGACTTGAGAATTTGCCTGGCGAATTCCCATTCGCCATGGATTTCGCCTAGCGAATCCCATTCGCCAGCAGTTCGCCTGGCGAGCCAGTGGCGAATCACCAATTAAAAAAAAACCAAGATTTACAGAAGCTACCCCCTTTCTGTAATTCCTATTTCGCCTGGTGACTTACGAATTTGCCTGGCGAATATCCCTTCGCCTGCACTCTGCCTGGCGAGCTAGTGGCGATACCCAATTCGCCTAGAGAATCCCAAATTCGCCTGGCGAATCACACCAGAACCAGAAAAATGCTGTTATGGGTTACACTATCCAAAAACCTCCAAAAACTTCATTTTTCATTCCAAATCAATTCCAACACCAAAACAATTATCAGCAATGACTCATAAACACATGGTGATCATACAACGCAAATTATATCGATTTCCGACCTCGCAAACATCGATTCCTAATCATTTCATCATTTTCGACCTAGAACTCAAAAGCCATGGAAAGACAAGAAACATCCAAGAAAACACATACATAATCATACACAAACATAGCATAATCGAGTTTCGCACCCTTACCCGATAAATAGCGCATAGAAAAATCGGTTGATTGATTTCTTCTTTCTCAAGTTTTTCTCTCTTTTCTTCTTTTCTCTTCTCTTCTCTTCTTTTCTCTTCATACTATTTTTCTCTCTTTTTCTTTCTATTCTTAACTTAACCAAATAAATCAAAATGCCCAAAACACCCCTACACCCAAATATCTCGCAAACGCTCCCAAAACCCGATAAAATATAATCTCGACTAAAAATAACATATTTTCAGATAAAAGTCAGAAATAAAATAAAATAATAATAGAATAATAAAAAACGACTCAAATAAATAAAACGGACTAAAACTGACAAAAACTGGGGCGTTACAACTCTCCCCCACTTAGAAATTTTCGTCCTCGAAAATATACCTGAGACGAACAACTCTGGATACGACTCCCGCATCTGACTCTCCAACTCCCAAGTCAAATTGCCCTCAGCAGCGCCTCCCCACGCTACCTTCACCAGTGCAATATCCTTGCCCCTCAACCGCTTCACTTCGCGATCCAAAATCCTAACTGGTAAAGCCTCAACCGTAAGGTTCTCCCTTACCTCAACCTCATCCATAGGAATCACATGTGACGGATCTGGAACATACTTCCGTAACTGTGAAACATGAAACACATCGTGCAAATTCGACAGATTCGGCGGCAACGCCACCCGATACGCCACAGTACCAACTCTCGCGGATATCTGGTAAGGACCAATAAACCGAGAAGTAAGTTTCTTCGATTTCAATGCACGACCAACACCCGTTACCGGCGTAACCCTAAAAAATACATGATCGCCCTCTTGAAACTCAAGATCTTTCCGTCTCCGATCATGATAACTCTTTTGTCTACTCTGAGAAGCTTTCATCTTCTCACGAATAAACTTCACCTTATCTGTAGTCTGTTGCACCAACTCCGGTCCTACCACCGTTCTCTCACCAGATTTGTGCCAACACAACGGTGTTCGACACCTTCGTCCATATAATGCTTCAAACGGTGCCATTCCAATACTAGAATGAAAACTGTTGTTATACGTGAATTCGATCAATGCAAGATAACTATCCCACATACCACCTTGTTCAAGAACACACGCTCGCAACAAATCTTCCAACGACTGAATCGTCTTCTCCGTCTGACAATCCGTCTGCGGATGATAAGCCAAACTCAATCTCAATTTAGAACCCAAAGCCTTATGTAAAATTTCCCAAAATATCGAGGTAAACCTTGGATCTCGATCAGAAACAATACTTAACGGAACCCCATGCAACTTCATAATCACACTGATGTAAATCTCAGCTAACTGCTCCAAAGAAAAACTGATATCAATCGGAATGAAATGAACCGATTTAGTCAGTCTATCTACAACCACCCAAATAGCATTATGCCCTCTCTGAGTGTTTGGCAATCCCGTTACAAAATCTATCAAAATGCTATCCCATTTCCACTCCGGAATATCCAACGGTTGCAACAAACCACTAGGCCTCAAATGTTCAACTTTCGACTTCTGACAAGTCAAACACGCATACACAAACTGAGCCATATCTCTTTTCAATCCAGACCACCAGAAAATCTTCTTCAAATCTTGGTACATCTTATTCGCTCCCGGATGTATACTCAAATTACTCCGGTGTCCTTCCTCCAAAATCATCCTTTTCAACTCCGAATCATCAGGAATACAAATTCGGCCACAGAACCTCAAAACACCATTAACATCCACTTCAAAATCACTACTCGCATCTTTTCCGCCAACCAACATCAAATCCACGAATTTCACATCCAACTTCTGTTTCTCACTTACCGTCATCAGAAAATCATTAGTAACCTTCAGCATACCCAGCCTCACACTATCCGAAGTCACTTCACATACCAAACTCAAGTCTCTAAATGATTCAAAAAGTTCCCACTCCTTAACCATTAAAGCCGACATATGCAATGATTTCCGACTCAACGCATCAGCTACCACATTAGCTTTACCAGGATGGTAATTCAAGCCAAAGTCGTAGTCCTTCAAGAATTCCAACCATCTACGCTGCCTCATATTTAACTCCTTCTGATCAAACAAATATTTCAAGCTTTTATGATCACTAAAGACTTCGAACCTTGCACCGTAGAGATAATGCCTCCAAATCTTTAACACAAAAACCACAGCCGCTAACTCAAGATCATGAGTAGGATAATTTTTCTCATGCACTCTCAATTGCCTTGAAGCGTAAGCCACAACCTTACCTTCCTGCATCAGCACACCACCTAGGCCAATCAAAGACGCATCACAATAAACCACGAACGGTTCATTAGAATCCGGTAAAATCAAAATCGGAGATGTCTTCAATCTTCTTTTCAGCTCATTAAAACTCTCCTCACACCGAATATCCCAAATGAACGCTTGCCCTTTACAAGTCAACTGGGTCAATGGAAGTGCCACCTTAGAAAAACCTTCAATAAACCTCCGATAATAACCAGCCAAACCCAAAAATCTTCGAATTTCAGTAACAGATCTCGGAGCCTCCCATTGTAGAACTGCTTCTACTTTAGATGGATCCACAGAAATACCATTACCTGAAATTACGTGTCCAAGAAAACTCACTTCCGACAACCAGAACTCACACTTGGACAATTTTGCAAAAAGTTTCCTTTCCTTCAAAACCTGCAAAACAATACGCAAATGCTCCACGTGCTCCTCCCGAGACTTGGAATAGATTAAAATATCATCAATAAACACAACGAAAAAACGATCCAAATGCTCGTGAAAAATACGATTCATGTATTCCATAAACACACCTGGCGCATTAGAAACCTCGAACGGCATCACCGAATATTCATAATGACCGTATCGTGTCCTAAAAGCCGTCTTCTGAATATCTTCCTCTTTCACCCTTATCTGATGATACCCCGATCTCAAATCAATCTTACTAAACACACAAGCACCAACCAACTAATCCATCAGATCATCAATCCTTGGAAGAGGATACTTATTCTTAATCGTCACCTTATTCAACTAACGATAATCAATACACAATCGCATACTTCCATCTTTCTTTTTCACCAACAAAACTGGAGCACCCCAAGGAGAAACACTTGGCCTCACAAACCTCTTCTCCACAACTCATTCAATTGCTTTTTCAACTCAACCAACTCAGATGTCGGCATTCTATAAGGTGCCATAGACACAGGTCTAGTACCAGGAACTAGATCTATAGAAAACTCCACCTCTCTCTCTGGCGGCACATCTGAAATATCCTTAGGAAACACTTCAGGAAATTCACACACAACAGGAAACACATCCAGCGACACTTGACTAGCCACGGTCAAAGATGCAAACAACCTGAACAACTGAGCTTCCTCCGGCAAAAGTTTCTTCAACTCTTTGGTAGATAAGAAACTCGAGTCTTCGTCTTCCTCAAGAGAAGGAAACCTTACTAGCTTATGATAACAATCAATATGAACCCGATTGAATTGCAACTAATTCATTCCCAAATCCACATCTAAACCCTCCAACCCGATTGAATTGCAACCAATTCATTCCCAAATCCACATCTAAACCCTCCAACGGCAAACACACTAAATCCATCTCAAAATCTTTACCATAAATGGTCAAAGGACAACTCAAACAAACCAACGAAGTAGTTACTGAACCCATTGCTGGCGTATCAATAACCATCTCACCATCCATTAAAGACAACACAAGATTCAAACGCTTCGCGCACTCAGACGAAATAAACGAATGAGTCGCTCCAGTATCAATAATAGCAATTAAGGGCATACTATTAATAAAAGAAGTACCTCGAATCAGACGATCTGCACTTGAAGTCTGAGTCCCTGACAACGCAAAGACTTTCCCACTAACTGGAGCCTTCTTCGGTTTCGGACACTTGGTACTAATGTGACCAGGTTCACCACAGTTGAAACATACCAACACATTCTTCCTTGCACAATCAGCAACCACATGTCCTACACCGCCGCAATTAGAACACTTCCTCAAATCCTTCCTACACTCAGACTGACGATGTCCCACATCACCACATCTAAAACACCTCAGAAGACTAAACATTCCTCCCCCACTTGAACTTCGATCAAAAGCACCCCTTTGCCTACCTTTATCAGCTGGTGTCACATAAGGACCACCACGAACCTGTTGCTTCCCCTTCCGGTCGATCATACTCTTATAGTGAGTAGAACGAGCCTTACTATCCTCCTCATAAATCCTGCAACAATCCACCAAGTCTACAAACCTTCAAATCCTCTGATAACCAATAGCCTGTTTAATCTCAGGACGCAACCCACTTTTAAACTTAACACACTTAGAGAATTCCGCAGTCGCCTTCGCATAATGTGGATAAAACCGCACCAGCTCAACAAACTTAGCAGTATAGTCTACAACAGACATACTACCTTGTTTCAATTCCAAGAATTCTATCTCTTTCTTCCCTCTGACATCTTCGGGAAAATACTTCCTCAAGAACTCCCGGCTAAACAACTCCCACGTGATCTCTTCCTCCTCCTCCGCTGCAGCTTCCAACACATGACGAGTACCAACCCACCAATCATCAGCTTCTTCCAGCAACATGTGAGTACCTAGTCTCACCTTCTGATCCTCGTCACAATCCATCACTCGGAAAATCCTTTCAATCTCTTTCAACCAAATCTGTACACCATCAGGATCATATCTTCCTTTGACGACAGGTGGTTTATTCTTCCGAGCAGCATTCGGTGCACCCTGCACAGCCCGAGCCATAGCCTGCATCGCAGCAGCTAAAGCAGCGTCGTTCCTTCCAGCCATATTCTGTTCATTTCCAATAACAGCAACTATGGTTAAACAAATAGCTCCCCTAACCACAAAGACCAGCAAGGACTGACACAAACTGACACGGACTGGCTCTGTACCACTTAATGTAACACCCCCAATCTATACCCCCAAGCTATTAAAGCGGTAAAAGAAAATTCAAAATTTCATCAGAGTATAATTAAAACATGCACGGCATAGACCGGAGATGCCACATCAATTTGAAACAAACATACAACACCTGCTCATACAGATATGCAACAATTCAGGTAGTAATACACCCACGAATCAGAAACAGTATAATAGCGGAAAATCTGCAACTGAATCTCATATATATATATATCATGAAAGTTTGTCTGTCATATACAACCATACATGTACAATTCAACAGATACATATACATAATATAAACTAATCACAAACGGCCACCCTAACTACCCGACGTCACATATCAGAGCCGACCGACAAAAGAATGAAGACGCAAAGCTTCACAAAAAGACCTCCAGCAACTCTAATCTGCAATGCCTCATAGAGCATTATAAAACAGCAGAAGGGTGAGAAACACAATCATAACACAATTGCATATAATCATATATTAACACAAAATGCACATATAAAATATTTTCACCACAATTACACCATAATCAAATACAACACATATTCTATATATACGTCGCCGATGCATATTAATCATATACAATACTCTCATCAACCACATAAATATACATATTTCATCTCATCATTCACATTCATAATTCCATACACAATTAATCCATGATTTATGCAAATGCTCAGAGACCGACACAACGACTCCATGCAATGCACATGCGGTACCAACTCATCACATCTCAGAACCAGTTCACTCAGGAACTATTGGAACCATCGCTCGTTACTTAGTGTAACTCCCCGTCGAGCATACGATGTTCCCCGTCGCTTTCGGTCCTCTTTGTATAAGGCTCACGACGTTTATGGATTGCTTTCGGTCCTCTTTGTATAAAGCTCACAATCCGATCGCTCACACCCCACAAGGGCACACAATCGTCTATAACCATCGCTTTCGGTCCTCTTATTTTTAAGGCTCACGATATATCAAATCGCTTTAGGTCCTCTTATTTTTAAGGCTCACGATGTTATAGCGAATTCCCGTTGGAATCTATCCGTTGCTCGTACCCTCATGGCACTCGACTTCACAATATACATATTATGATGCTTGGCATACAATGACTCATAACATTCATATGCACACATTTACTCATCCATAATCATGCATAACTCAACAATTACACACATTGCAATTTCTTTCTGTAAGGCCACCAATCATCATTACGATATGTATTTCATGCAATTTCATCACTCAACAGTACACAAGTCATAAAATATCCACACCAACAACATATTGCACATACACATCAAGTTCACACAATTAAACGGCAAAAGTCGACAACAAAACAACATATTTTCTAATTTCAGACATAATATAATCGGCCAACAATTCTAAAAACCATCATCAATATAAAGTACATTTTATGAGCTTTCTAACGCATCAAACCACACCTCAAACCGAACCACAGATTAAAAGTTATGAATTTTCAAAGAAAAGAATTTATTGAGATACAGCCAAATTCGCCTGGCGAATTCCCATTCGCCATGGATTTCGCCAGCAGTTCGCCTGGCGAGCCAGTGGCGAATCACCAATTAGAAAAAAAAACCAAGAGTTACAGAAGCTACCCCCTTTCTGTAATTCCTATTTCGCCTGGCGACTTACGAGTTCGCCTGGCGAATATCCCTTCGCCTGCACTCCGCCTGGCGAGCTAGTGGCGATACCCAATTCGCCTGGCGAATCCCAAATTCGCCTGGCGAATCACACCAGAACCAGAAAAATGCTGTTACGGGTTACACTATCCAAAAACCTCCAAAAACTTCATTTTTCATTCCAAATCAATTCCAACACCAAAACAATTATCAGTAATGACTCATAAACACATGGTGATCATACAACGCAAATTATATCGATTTCCGACCGCGCAAACATCGATTCCTAATCATTTCATCATTTTCGACCTAGAACTCAAAAGCCATGGAAAGACAAGAAACATCCAAGCAAACACATACATAATCATACACAAACATAGCATAATCGAGTTTCGCACCCTTACCCGATTAAATAGCGCGTAGAAAAATCGGTTGATTGATTTCTTCTTTCTCAAGTTTTTCTCTCTTTTCTTCTTTTCTCTTCTCTTCTCTTCTTTTCTCTTCTTACTATTTTTCTCTCTTTTTCTTTCTATTCTTAACTTAACCAAATAAATCAAAATGCCCAAAATACCCCTACACCCAAATATCTCGCAAACGCTCCCAAAACCCGATAAAATATAATCTCGACTAAAAATAACATATTTTCAGATAAAATTCATAAATAAAATAAAATAATAATAGAATAATAAAAAACGACTCAAATAAATAAAACGGACTAAAACTGACAAAAACTGGGGCGTTACATAATGCGTACTTGTGTTTGTTCCTTTTGGTTGTTGTTGTTGTATTTGGTTTTGTTTCTCTAGTATTTCATGCAAGGGTTGTCTTAGCCAAAATTTTCCAAAGGGGGAGATTGTAAGTTCTGTGGTTTTTGGATTGGCAGCAATTTTTTTAAAACAAGTATCACAGCAAGATGTCTTGACATGTTGGTCAAACGTCATTGATGATCAACACGATGTCGTGACATGATGTCATGACATGTTATACCAGAACTTTAGGGTTTTATATTTTTGGAAGATTTGTTATTTAAAGTGTGAGATTCTCTATGGTTTTAGTTCACACACCGTCGCAATCCAAAGAGGGGTATTTTAGGAACATCTGTCTGTGCCAGAAGTGCATGTGTTTCATAAAAAGGATATTGGAGACTTTTTAGGAAATTTTCTATTTAGTTCCTATTTCTATGCAGAAGATCTTGCAAAAGATTTGAAGTCGTTGTTTTGTGATTTGCGTTTTATTTAGTAGAAGAGCCCAAGCCCGTGCTGATCTGAAGACTATATAAAGAGCAGCTCTAAACCTAATTTATTAGAGAAGTTGTGTATTGAAAGAAAGAGTATTAGGTTTTAGTGTGTCTTTGTTATTTGTGATCCACTCTTATGTCTCATTAATATATGAGTTTAAATGTGTTATTTGTGCATTTTTTAGCCATTCATGTACCTCATAGGTGCTTGAATTGGACTGAGTTTTGAGCTATAATCACTCTTAAGCTTTTAAGCAAAGAGTGGATTTTGGGTCATTGGAAGTGTGACTTCTATTTTTCATTGCTGTTGAGTTTGTCACTGTTGTGTGATTGGTGGGAAGTGATAGGGGTCTCATATCTAGGAGTTCCTAGGTAGAAATAACACGAGTAGTGATTAGGTGAGAAGCTTGTAAACCTGAGGTTTTTTTTCCGTGACTTCAAACTGATACTATTATAGTGGATTTCCTTCCTGGCTTGGATGTCCCCAGATGTAGGTGATGTTGCACCAACCTGGGTTAATAATTGATTGTGTTATTTACATCCAAGCATTTATTTTAACTGCAAACTGTGTGAGTTATCTATTGTTTTGATCCTAGTGTCATGACATCTTACTTGGCATCTGGTGTCTGTGTGCCAGAATTTCATTAAGCTCGATATGTTTGGCGCGAGCATGAAGTATTAGATTATGTGAAAGAAGAATAATGCTGAGATTATCACATAGTAATGTGGGAGGAAACAACGGAAACCAAGTTCTCTGAGCAATGATTCAAGCCACAAAAGTTTGGATGTTGTATGTGCTAGACCTCGATACTCTGCCTCAGTACTTGATCATGACACTAATTATTATTTCTTAGAGCTCCATGTGATGAGATTTGGACTACTTAATATGCACGAGCCTGGCATTGAATGTCTGTCATCAGGATCATAGCCCAGCCGAAGTCACTGTAAGCACGAAGATATAGTTTTTAGCCATGGGGCAAAAGATAATATGAATCCATGATGAATAATGCCACTGAGGTAACAGAGTATGTGTTTCACAACAGACCATTGAGTTTGCATAGGTGTAGCAATAAATTGACATGCTTTGTTGACACTGAACGCTATATCGGGTCGTGCAAAGGTGACATGTAAAACAACACCAACTATTAACCGATATTGATGAGGATCTGAAAGAGGATTGGCACCATGTCTTCTAAGCTTGCATCCTGTTAACATAGGTGTGGAAATTTCATTGGAATGATTCATGGTGGCACGATTTAGAAGATCGCGTATGTATTTGATTTATGAAAAAACAAGACAACCACTAGATAAGTGTTTGATCTCAATGCCCAAAAAATATTTAGGACATCTGAGCTTTTTTCAGAGAAAATTTTTCATATAGTGAGTCAATCAGGACTGATGATGAGCCAATGATTAGGATATCATCCACATAGACTAAGGAAAATATAGTGATACCTTGATGATTGTAGATGAACAATGAGTGATCACATATACTATGTGTGAAGCCAAAATGAACAAGTGCCTAAGTAAGGTACTCTTACCATGCACGATGGCCTCGTTTAAGTCCATACAATGACTTATGGAGTTTGAAAACAAGTGAGGAGTCTGAAGGTGAGAAAAAGACAAGAAAAAGGGGGGAGGGGTTGAACTGTGTTGACTTTTTCCTCTTTAAGATTTTTCAAAGCCTTTTTAGCTTTTGCTTATGAGAGTTCTTAATCAGATTCTAAACATTGAATTCAAAGTCTGACTTCAGAAACCTTGGTTTACTTCTGAAGGTCCTTATCAAATTTTGAATCAGAATCTGACTTAGAGTATTAGAGTTAACAGCAGCGGAATATTAAGTGCAGAAGCAAGGAAAGTAAAAGCAAAGTGAAATTATGGCATAGCAGATCGCAAATATCCTAACACATGTCACGACATTGTTCTCTGCATAACTTTAAAAACAAGGGCAGAATAAACAAGTTGATACTCTGAATATCAGCAACAGATTCACAACAGATGTTTCAACATCTGTTACGACATGTTAATCAAAATTGAACTATAAATTGCAGAATGATAAAAACACAGAATATGATGACCCAGTTCAGTGCAAATCACCTACATCTGGGGGCTACCAAGCCAGGAAGAAGAATCCACTATCAGTAGTATAGTTTTATGTAAACAACCTCTGGTTTACCTATCACTACCCAGTGAAAACTTTATCATTAGAAGTCACATCTAATTGATAAGAGAAATCCATCTCACTCCCTAAATCACAACCTGTGATATCTAACAGTTATAGTCACAATAATTGTAGCATACTACTTGAAAGACTCCTCTTTCAATGCAAAGTTCAGCCAAACAACCCTGACTAACAATCCTACTCGAATTCTATTGGATTTGCTTCAAAGCTTTATCCAAGAACAATATACAATTCATTACCTACAGGTTTCTAAATCTGTATAAACATCTATGTCTACCACAATGTATCAAACTGATACAAATGGAGACTTACAACACTAGAAAGCCATACGACTCTCAAAACCCTAAACCCTTATTTTCTTTTACAAAAGTGTTACAAGAGATTCCTAAAGTCTGTTCTCTATCCTAGGTCTTGGTCTTCCTTATATAGTCTTCTGTCTTGGGCTTCAGATCTTCTGTCCTTGATTCACTGCAAACCGAGCCTTGAATCTTGGAACATAATTGAAACAACCTGTTGTATTTGTCCAGATGTCTAGTCTTCATGCCAGGACATTTCATTCGACATCTTTTTATTGGCAGAACTCTTCATGTTAGATCATCTTGTTCTTCATCAAGTTTTAACCAAAATTTAGTTAAACCACATGAGCTTTCAATCTCCCCTTTTGACAAATTTTGGCTAAAACTTCTTTTGCACAATAAACCCAAGGTGAGTGAAGTTGAAAAAGGGTCAAGAAAGGAAGTTGAGACTCCTAAAGAAGCTATAAGGAAGTCTAAAAGGGTTGATAAAAGAACACTCCCTTCAAACACACTCCCCCTCTAGAAGACTCCCCCTTACCCAAGAATCTATACTTCCTCACCTGGGTAACTCAAAACACAGGGTACGACTCTGTTCATAAATCAGATCATAGGACACAAAGGAAGGACTTATAACAGAAGGGAAACCTGAGACTCAGACAGAATTTCAGAACATTCTATCCAACAAGAAACACCCACAATCACCACATGATATCACATGACCAACTTCACGTTCATATAGTGGAAGAGTACCAGGATCACATCATGAAACGGCTACTTGAAACTGAGCTATGGTTCATGACCAGATTTTCAAAATTTTCCAATTCTCATTTTTAAGTCAATGTGTGCACGTGATTAAGACCTGGTGATGTTAAGTGATGTGCAAGGATAAAAAACGACTTGAAATTGAATAGAATAGCATGCTTTTTGAGTGACTTCATGATCAAGGTGTCATACCCTAAATTTTACCCTTAGATTCTTTGATCTTTTACATATCATTCTAGGTCAATCATTCATTCATAGCTAACCAAATTATCAGACTTTGTTTGTTTTGTTTCACTTGTGAATTAGGGTTTGCTGCAAAAGGTTCAATAGATGGATCAATAAAGGTTTTGGATAGATCCTCAACCAAGTAAGTTTCATACTCTTAAAAGACCTCTCTTCTTCAATAATCCAGTGCAATATGGCTTCACCACAAGTTCTTTGAGGCTCAGGTCTTGCAAGACCGAATCAAGGATCAGGTAGTTTGTTTCAGTATCAGGTTATCAGGCTGTGACAAAGTTTCTGAATTAGAGTTTCTCACCTTTTATGTTCAAGATGAGCATCATTCAGTTGAGTTTCACCTGAGGCTAGCAGGTTAAGTATGTGTGTGAAGTATTGTTTCAGTTGGATGTGATATGGTTTTGGTCAGGAAAGTGGAGATTGTTCATTATTTATATTTGAAGATCATCAAACCGGAGTTTCGTGTCAAGTCAGGTTATGATGTTGTTCAAGGTCTGCTGTCAAAGCTTTAAGCGTTGTGGAGGCGCGTTACAAAACTCATACCACTTCCCATAACCATTTTGTATCCACTTTTAATTCAGAATCTACATTTTTTTATCTATGCTTTTCTCCAAATCTATTTATCTAATTTTTAACTATTTTTAAGTTCTAATTCTAAATAACCATTTCAATCCATTTTTTAGACCAATTGTCCAAAGCATACCCGTTTACAACCCATTGCCATATCGAATCCAAGTTCAATTCATAAATTCATTTTCAAAACCACATTTCAAATCCATTTTTATCCATATTTTCAAATCCATACCAAAATTCAAATCACATATCCATAATATTCCTTATTTGTTTAATCCATTATTCAAATGTAAATCCAAAGTCATAAAACTAAACTAGTCCATATTCAAGACCATAGTACAAAAAAATTGCCAAAAAAAGGAACAAAACACATGTACAAATTTGTCAAATTTACAAAAAAAGCACATAAAGTCTTCATCATTGCCAAACACGGCCCATCCAACCAATTCTACACAACCACAAGCCAACAAATCTCCTTCAAACCTAAAGGGCCATGCGCACAATGTTTGCTCCCCACACAAACCCACCTTGTTACACCAACTCACCAAGACAAACCTGTTGTTAAAAACTAAAAGCATTAAAAAGAAATCTGCTGAAAAAAGGACATACCTACAATATGCTAAACCATTTCACCAAAACATGAAAACCTGCACCTATTGCCAATACAAAACATGCTACCTCTTGCAACTTTGACCAAACATAAAACTTGACCTGCGACCAAGCATCCATCAACCTGCTGATATGCCCTGAACACAAGGTACATCCTACAACTGCTCTACAAAACGCCAAACCCTGCTACCACACGACAACAACAATGCTCCAAAACAAACCCACTGCTCCAAATTCTGCACAACACCTGCATCAATTGAAAGTAACAGGTCTGAACCAACAAGTTTTTTTGAATTTTAAAAGAGAGAGGAAGATAGAAAAAAGGAACAATTTCTCCAAGAGCAGGATATACATGAAAACACTCTCTGCAGAAAAAGGAAAAAGGGCATAATACTCACCTTCTTTATTGATTTGTTTTGCTCCTTCCAATAAAAAAATACATCCAGAACATCCTTTCACAACCTCTTCAAATCTTCATTAATCCATTAATACAAGCTTCAACCTACCTTATTCTACCACAAACATGACACAACAATCCAACCTCTCAATAACAACACAACGCCATCACCCGCCATAAAACCTCTTCATCATAAAAAAAACAATTTCTTAACCCTCCACCAAGAACTCACTCGCCATAACTCCATCCTCCCTCCATCAATCTTTTTTTCTTGCAATCTTCACCAACTCAACGAGCACGCGACATCAGTTTTGTTGACGGAAAACCACCATTACCACCCTACATCAACAACAAACCATCGGCGAACCGAATCAGAAGAGACGAAGAACGAAACAAGCCGAGCGAAATCTCAAAATTCTACAAACCTGAATCAGAGAGAAACAGCGAGATGGAAGGAGTAGACGCGATTTGAGAGGACGATGATGATTCAATTTCGTATCAAAGAAAGTGAAGAAGAACCGTGAGAGGGAGCAACAGTCAAATCTTGAATCGGATTGAGAATGGTTACGTTTTGGCATTTTCTTCTGCGTTTAATCGTGTTGCAGCCATTTGGAATAAGTTTCCTAAGTTTCACTTGAATAAGCTTTCCAAACGGGTTTGGACCAAAGAGATCCGACCCAGTTGTGTTATTCACTGATTTTTGGGCTTTCCATGTTTCCAGCTTTAGGCCCATATGATATTCAAGTAACACCTCCCCGTTTGCTTTTATCTTGAATTTGTTTATTTTTTATTATTGTTTGGTTTTAATTTTGATTTTGTTAATATTCTTGTTAATTAATTTATTAGTAATTTTTTTTAATTGTTTTTTAAGTGGGTTTTTATCTATCTTATTAAGTTTAGAGTTTTTAATAATAAACTTATATTCATTTTCGTAATTAGTTGATTTGAGTATTTTAATTAGGTTTTATCTAAATATTTTAATTAGAGTTAATATTTTTTGTTTAGATTAATTAACTTATTTGTTTTCAATTAAACTCAAAAACTCAAAAACATTTTCCTAATTATTTTCATGAATTTATTTAATTTATTTAATTTATTAGGATTACTCGAATTTTGTTAATTAATTTTTATAAACTTCTTTGACTTTTAACTTTGTGAACTAGAGACTTGATTATTTCTGTTTGATCTTGGTTTCAATTTGGTTTTGACTATTTCTTCCTCGTTATTTTGTGATTATCCATCTAACTCATGTATTTTGTCATAATATTTTTCTTTACTTGATTCTATTCTATGCTTGATGTATTTTCTTGTTGACCTTGACGTGTCTGTGTGTTCATGTACTTGCTTGAGTACTGATGTTGTTCTCTTGGTGAATCTTTTTGGTGATATGTCTTCTTGAGGATTACTTGACCATTGGCATGTTATGTACCTCATGTATATTTTGGTTTACTGAAATTAATGACTTGTTGCTTGGTATTTTAAGTTGATTTGGTTGCTTTAGCATCGACTTTGCATATGATACCATTCACTCATGCCTTTTAGCTTTGGCACTTGAAATCTTTCTTGATACTCCTTTGTTGTTGCTTATTCCTTAAATCCAAAGTAAAAGTTTTCCCTATTGACTGCCATGTCATGTTTAGGATAGCTTAGCCTAGCTTACTTCTTCCTTCCCTTTTATCCTAGCCTTAGGATTAGAGTTGCCTAACTCTTTGTAGGTGTCTTGCCATGGACACTTACTTTCCCCTTTTATCCTAGCCTTAGGATTAGAGTTGCCTAAATCTTTGTAGGTGTCTTTCCATGGACACTTACCTCCCTTTTAACCTAGCCTTAGGTTTAGAGTTGCCTAACTTTATGTAGGTGTCTTGCCATGGATACTTACCCCCCCCCCCCTTGGAACCTTGATCACTATCAAGTGTTCCTCACCTGTAGTTAGGTGAACTACGAATGCTCTGATTCCATCCTAGTTAGGATACGTAGGCACGAGATGCGATGTCTTGGCGAGCATACTTAGAAATAAACCCCTAGGTCTTTACCTTAGCACCTTTTCCTTAGGAAGCAAGCAATAACATAACACAAATACTAACAAGAGATTCTTGTAGAGTACTACAGATACTTAAGATGCTAACACCTTCCCTAGGTATAACCAACCTCCGAACCTTAGATTCTCTTAGCTTTGTTGTTACATAGCGCACTTAGGGTTTTCTTCGATCTTTACCTTTTCCTTTGGATAAATCAAAGCTTGGTGGTGAATATTTAAAGATTTGTGATTCAAGTTAACTTAATAGCTTGATATCCGATTCTCACTACAACACAAGGATTGTCACATTTTGCTTGCTCATGATTTCACACGAATTCAATCCAATTCTTACACGTATGATTTCTATTCTCTTTAGCTATAAATAGAAGGCTCATTTGAACTGAAAACCAAGCTTAGAAAGCCCTCAGGACTGCTGCTAGAGCTCACACTTCCCTCTAAAATTTTGTGATTTCATTCTCAATTTCTGAGCTATTTCAACCATATTTCTTGATTCCATTAGCTACATCGCACTTCTCTGAAGCTTCTACAACAAGAATCAAGCTCTAAGACTCCTTGAATCGTGCTGACCAGATCAACCTTGCAAGCTCTTCCGATCACATTTGGACAAAGTAGTTTGAGGCTCCATTTTCACTTAAACAAGTTACCACGATGTAGCATTTTGCCTCCATATTATTTCCCCTCACTTACCTTTTTTTGATAGTTCATATTGATTATTTAATTTTTTTTTCGTGTTTCTTCATTTCATTACATTTCTCTAAAAGTCTCCTTGGTCACTTTCAATCAATGAAAATGATGCACATAGTCGAGTCTGCTTCAATGAGACGGTCGCAATGGCACTGATGTCATGATCTAGTTTTGATATTTGCAAAAATCCGGTGAGCAACTCACTTGAGAAGATGACCGGAGAAGCTCCACGGTGGTCTGAGTTTGTTTTATTTTAAATTGAATCATGTGCGTTGTTTTACTTAAGTTCCACCGTGTCCATCATGATCTAGGCCTTTGGATTGATTTTAAGTGAGATCCAATGGCCACGCGCGTTTCTGTTCTCATCCTTTGATCAGGTCTAAGGTTGTGGTATTTTCCTCCTTTTTATTTTATTTTCTTTTTCTCATTTAATTTCAAAAATTCATTAAAAATACATCCATTAACATTTTTCACTCCATTTTTTTCATAGTTTCATAAAATTAATTTCTATTTTCTTAGCTATTTTCTATATTTTTATTTCATCATTTGCTATTTTTCATTATTTTCTTCATTTTCCATGCATTTTAAATAGTTTAAAGTTCCTTTTATGCATTTTAAAATTCTCAAAAATTTTATATATGATTCTTGAGTTGTTTCTGACTTGTAGTAATTTTCTTGAACTTTGATTTTTAGTTTAGATACCTCTTTCTCATTTTCTCTTTTATTTTGATTTTAAAATTCATTTTTTGCATTTTATTTTGCATTTTATTGTATTGTGATTGGTTTGCTGGTTGTAGCCTTGGATCATAACTTGTTGGTCAAGTTTCTCCTCAATTTCAATGGACCTCAGGTGTTGATGAGGTTGAATGAACCTTCATCCATACAAATCTATCATTAAATGAACCATTTGATTCATTTTTGGTGTTTTGTGTTGATGATAGGTTTAGTGCCTTAATCCACTAAGAAAGGTGATTGAAATTGATGATGAAGTGATCTTGAGTATTGATTCAATTTGATCCCCTCTTCATCTTTCCTTCTCTTTCTTTTTCCTTTTGTTTTTCTCTTGATCAATTGGATGATGTGTTGCCCATCTTGTTCATGAGATTTAGATTGGTGCTTGATGAACTTTCATCATTTCAAATCTACCATTTGATTGATCATTGATCATTGGAGGTGGTTTTGATTGATGCATAAGTTTGTCCTAAGTGTCATGAATGATTGATTGATGTAATGGATCAATGTCCTTGCCTTAGTGCTTGATTCCTCCTTGGTTTTTACTTGTGCTACATGTTTTAGGAGTATGATCTCTATCATATCTCTAACATATGGTACATTAATTGTTATTGATTGGCCTCCCATAGTATGATCTTCCTTATAGATTATGCTACGATTGCTTAACATAGCACTAAATTTGTCCAGAATCGGATAATTAATTCTAACACTTATACTAACCATATAATTGTGCTAACTTCTATTTTTATGCCATTTACTTTTATGCACCTTTATTTTTATGTCATTTATATTTCTTACTCTTTATATTGCTTTACTCTTATTATCATTACATATCATATTGCTATTGTTTATGTGTATGCCTTTTTTCTTTGTCCACTTGGACATTTCTTTCTCTTTCTCTTAAGACATTAATAAAGGCTAAACCACTAAAAGACTTAATGTTTCCATTAGACTATTGGTTACTGTCTCTTGCTTGGATGATGGACTTATGAACTTAGAATTAGGTTCTTGATCCTACTATGCTTTGGAGTTGTGGCTTGAGACCTTGGAATTAATTTGGTACCTTGACCTTGGGTTGAATTTTGGAAGGCTTTGTTATGTTACCTCATCTTTGGCCTTGGCTTAAGTTCTTTTTTATCTGATGCTTGGTTATTTCTCTGCTTATTTGGTTGTTTGTTGCCTAATCCAAAGGATGAGAGTTTTGGCTTGAATTGTGTCAGAAGCTTGCTCTTGGTTAGATCTTTCCTTCCTTAGCTTTTACTTTGCGCATTAGGGTAGCCTCTTCATCTCCTCCTCTTCTTAAATTTTCAAAATCTTCTCCGTTTTTTCAAAACCTTCTTATTTTCAAACTTGAACCACTTTCTTAATAAACCTTGACTTTGTCAAGTGATTTTCAGACTATTTTTATTGAATAAAGTGCTAATTCATTTTAAGCATATCAAGACCATTTTCATAAGACTAAAAAATACATAACTCATTCAAATCATTTTGTTCCCTTTGTGCACTTTTTCTTTTAAACTTTATCTTAAGGTTTAGACATGAACCATTTTCATAGTTGAGATGTAATTCTTCTATCCCCATGGTGATGCTTGGTGTTGATTCTTTTCCACTTGAGAGAGTTAATGACATACTTGTTGATCTCTATCCAAGTTGGAGCCCTTCTCAATAGTGATGCAAAGGTCCATTTTCATACACTTGTGGGTGACTAGTTGAGTTTTCTCCTTAAAATGACAACTTGTCTTTCCATTTAAAATCCATTACAACAAATCTCTTTTGTTATTTTTACCACGAACTACGAGGTTTTGATCCTCCATTGCACTTTGTGGGTACGTACGCACGAGGCTCAGGAATTCTTTTCAAACACCAAAAACCCTAAAAAATATTTCTCTACTCATCTCCACCATCTTTTTCAAACAACCCTTTTAAAGCAAACATAGATTTTCAAGAGGTTCCTATAGAGTACTATATATTTTTTGGGTGCTAACCCTTCGCATTGCATAACCCACCCCTTACCCTTGTCTCTATTTTTATTAGTTTTTTTTTTAAACTTATGTGGGTTTTGTTCGTTCTTTTTCCCATTCCTTTGGAAAAATAAAAGTGTGGTGACGACTCTTGCTTTATGGGTTAAGTTAATTAATAGCTTAATCTCAAATTTTTCCGTTACACTTCTCCCCGCATAACTGAATCTCGAACCCATATTTGGTTTTGATAACCATATTATCCTTTTCCTTTAGGGTTTTATCATTATTTTCCTTTTACTTAGGAATAAATAAAATTTGAAGCGCTCGCAAGGTTGTATTTTTTGAGATGCGACAGCGGTGACTGTAAGAAAGCTTAGGCCTTATTTTCGAGGTTACTAGATATCACTAAAGATATACTATCCCATACGCCAGGTCCTTAAGAAGCCAGACCTAGCCAGAAGAATGGTATATTAGGTAGTCAAACCATTTAAATACAACATTCAACATATTCATAGAGGCAAAATCAAATCACAAGTTTTGGCAGACTTTCTGGCTGAGTTCAGCATGCGCGTCGGCAAAGAGGTCTCTCTCACCTAGATCCTCTCATTGGATTGAACTTATAACAACAAAGGAAACGACATCTAGATTGTGCTAGAAGGACTAGAGGACTTACTAATTGAATAGTCTTTGAAGTTTGAATTTAAAACTAGTAACAATCAAGCCGAATATGAAGCCCTCATTCTCACAATGACACTCGCCTTAGAAGTAGTCACGTAAACCCTACAAGTCAAAAGTGACTCTTAACTGGTGGTGGTACATGTTTTAGGCGATTATAAGGCAAATGTGGCTATACTTATTGTATACTTAAAGAAGGTACATGACTTGTCTGAATGCTTTAAAAACTTTGAAATAAAGCATGTGACCAGTGAACATAACTTCAAAGCATGCCTATTGTCCATTTTGGCTAGCTCAAAGAAAGTAGAATTCAATTGCACTGTAATATAGGAAACACTCAACATCCCTATAATAGAGTAAGAAGAGGTGTATTATATCGGCGTCGCCCTAAGTAGCGGCTGAATGGTATCCATAATCCATTCTCTGCAATCAGACGAGTTACCATAAGATGATTTGGAATCAAAGAAAATCCACAAGCGAACGACAAAGCACATCCTTATGATTGGAAAATTCTACAAAATTGGAAGGGCTACTTCCATGCTAAGATGTTTGGTAGAACAAGAGATCGACCTGGTCTTGGCCAAAGTTCATCAAGCGGTTTATGGAAGCCATATTTGTGGGAGAACCTTGACCCATAAGCTATTAAGAACATATTATTATTGGTCTTCTTTAATGAAGGACATCATAACTTTCATCAAGAGGTATGCCAAATACCAGAGGCATCCTAATTTACACCATGCGCCAACCGAGCTTCTCCATTTTGTTTCAACGCCCTGGCCTTTTTACCAGTGGGGCATGTATATTCTGGGGCTACTTCCCCTTACTCCCCTCTGACTACAATTCTTGATTGTCGGAGTTGACTAGTTCACATAATGGATAGAAGCGGAGGTTGTTTCCAAGATAACGACAACAAGAGTTCGTCGTTTTTATTAGCAAAAGATCATGTGCAAGTTTGGTTTACCAGAAGTCGTTGTCTCAGACAACGAAACATAATTTTCTTATGCCTCCGTAATTGATTTTTGCAAAGAGATGAGAGTTCACACAAAATTTGTATACGTCAATCACCTACAGGAGAAAAGAGAATCAGATTCAGCCAACAAGGTTATATTGAAAGGGATAAAAAATAACTAGATGAGGCCAAAGGTTTGTGAGATGAACAATTTCAAAAAGTACTGTGATCATACCATAAAACCCTTCATTTCACCAGCGGAGAAAATCATTTTACATTAGCATACTGCGCGAACGCAATGTTACCATTCGAAATCAACACGCCAACACGGAGACACTCTCATTTCAACGAGGAGGAAAACAAAGAAGGGCTAAGATGTAACGTTGACCTAGTAAAAAAAGGTTGTCACCTACATCTAGGAATTCTATGCTAAATAGATAGCAGCAATGAGATACAAATCCAAGGTAATTCAACGAGAGATGCAGAAAGGCAATCTGGTACTACGACAATACAATTCCAATGACTCCATTTGCAACAACAATTGATTGATAAAGACAATTGACTGTAGATTCAAAATTTCCAAATCCTATATAAATGACAACTTCAAATGTTGAAGGTTGCACACTCTAACACGATTGATACTGTAATATTTCTATGTCACTGAAATATTTTGAATACTTATGAGCTTTCCAAAACATTGTAATACTTGAAAAGGATAAAAACATAAACACAAATGCTCTCGTATTATTTCTTAAAAAAGTTAATCACTTGTAAGTTTACCATCTGTGTGAGTTGTTGAAAACAAACACCTTTGTAATTTTCTAATTGCTTAGAGTTTCAAGGTAAGAAAGTTGCTACCAATTGTAAAATAAAGAAGTCCTCTTATGTGAGGCAAAGAAAACTAAGACTACATTGCCTTAGTGATTGTCTGGAATTTATTGTTATTATCGCGGAAATCTCTCAAGTATGAAAAAACATGATTATCCTCTAGTTAACAAGTTAAACAAATATAAATTTTATGAGATTGTCGAGAAAAAAAAATAAAAAGAACTTTAACCCTATCCAATTCTTGTGTTTTCTCATCTTCATTATCATTAACTCTCCTCGTTTTCGAAAACTCTTAATTCACTAGTTTTTTTCTCTTTCGATTTTGGCCGACACTCTCTGATTTCCACCTATTTAATAACATGTATGTGTCGTAACCCAAAATTTGACCTCCCTCTCTTGCCTTTTGCATAAGCATGTGCATTCGCATCGCTAACATATGCATTCGCACTTTTCTCTTTGTGTTTCTTGTTGTAGGATCTTCAGGTTTTTTTAAGCCCGATTAATTGCATCCTCTCAAGATCATCTCATTATCAAAACAAGGGTTTCTATGCCTATTTATCAAAGCAAGAGGTCAGAAATCAGAACCATGGTCATAACACCCTTTTCAAGCAAAATTGGGCAAGTTTTTGACTGGTTAACCGGTTAACACCCTTTTACAACACCAAATTCATCTTTTTAACAGTTGTTAATCGGTTAACCTGTTGGTTAATCGATTAACACCTGCTATTTCAGCAAAAATTCAGCATTTTCATCATCTTTCAGCAACTCTCTCCACTCTCTTTTGGTATATTATATTATAGCATTGTGTGGAATATTCTAGACATCTCTAGACATTTCAAGACTATTCAATTCACTCCAAGTGTATTTATTCCAATGCTTCACTTCAAATCAAGTGTACCATGTTCCTTGTTTTACAAGCATGTCAACCTTTGGATTTTGAAGCTCACATTGGGATTGTTACCGAGTTGATCCTAACTAACCGAGTTAACCGCCTTGACTCAGTGAGTCAAGTGTAACTAACTCCAAGCCTCCCAAAGCTAAGTCCAAACCAAAGTCCAAAGCTCTCACACTCCATACCTAAATTCTATTTAAGCCAAGCTTCACCATTTCACAACTCCTCCACAATCATTCACACAATTTCACACTTTCTTCACTCTCAATTTTCTCATTCTCTCTACTTCATCTTCTTCACCAAACCACACAAAAGCTCTTAATTCTTGAAGAATAATCACTTTTCACATTGAAAGTGATTATTTCTTGAGCTTAACCTTCATCATTATTCCATGCTACTGGATTTTGTGGAGCTTCAGTAGCTTTGGGATTCAATTCAAGTTATCACATCAAGATTCTTCGGTGATAATTATCATTTCGGAGTTTTCGTCGAATTTTACTTGGTTTCGTTACGGTTCGGAGTGCAATTGAGAAATCTCTGGTCTTCTTGGATTATCTTCATCATTTTACAATTATACTTGAGTTTCTGAAGTTCTATAAGCTTTTGAATTCATCTCAAGTGTTTGCTTCAAGCTTCTTCGGTGATAATTCACATTTTGGAGTTTTCGTCGAAGTTTGCTCGGTTTCGCTACGGATTGAAGTGTAAGAGCAGAATTCTCTGGTTTTCTTGGCTTTTTCTCTCTACATTTCAATCACAACAATTACCAAGCCAAACCTCCGGCTTGTAGGTTGGTGGATCTTACTTTATTCACTGTTTCGATCGTTTCCGCGTGTTTACGTTGTAATTTCGATCGTTTTCGGTTTAATTTATCATGCAATTGCTTGATCTTTAGTCTCCATGATTAACGCTTGTAATTTGTGTTTAATTGCCCTTACATGATGTAATTTTCGTGCACAAATTCATGTCCTAGCATGTAGAAGTTTGGATAAGTGATTATATGTTGAAAACTACTTTTGAAAAGTTGTTTTTACTGTTATTTTTGCCACTGTCACAGTGTTAATCGGTTAACCATTTGGTTAATCGGTTAACCAGTTCATTTTTCATCAAGAATGTTGATTTTTAAGCGGTTAACCGGTTAATGCTTTTGGTTAACCGATTAACACTGAACCAGTAGGCCATTTTCTTGCATTTTCAAGTGTGTTTGCCATGCTTTCTTCTTTTAACTTCCATGGATTGATATGCTTGATATTTATGAATGTTTTTAATGCTTTTAACCTCTGTTTGAAGCATATTTACATTAATTCAATGTTTGATTTATCAATTCTTGCAATTATGTGTGTTCTTGATATTTGTTTGAACATGCTTATTCTTGCACCATTCTTGATCACTTGATACATGATTTGTGATACTTGCTAATATTTGTTTGGCACTGTTTCGCACTTTCATTTCTTGATCACATTAAGTTTGTTCTTTATTGAGCAAATTTAATCATGTATAATCAATAATTCACACCTCTTGCTTTAATGATTTTCCATTCTCTTTGGAAAGTAGTTAGCATAACATTTCCTTTTGATTTGTTAATCGAAACCATGTTTCGATTAGTTGATCTTCCCTTTCCCTCTCTCTAGGATCTCTTTAGAGCTTTTCTTTCTTTATTCCCCGTGGAGTTGGAGTTATCACGACGCACGACGCACGACATTGGAGCGATGTACAAACTGAAGCTGTTATGCTGTTCATTTCACATCACACTGTACAAATTGGAGCGGTTTTGCTGTCTGTCTATCTCTCTGCACTATACTTTGATTGCTAGAGAAGGGATGAAGGTGGGGTTTTCCTACCCTCATTCTGACTAGTCTTGGTAAGGGCTTCTTGTCCTCCAACCGAGAATAGTCACCTCTACCCTCAGGCTATAGTGTTCCTCTATCCTCAGTCGGGTCGATCCTTGATCACTCTTGCACTTTACAATCTCTCTTTTGATAAATCACCTTTTCCTTGGTTAAAGATCATTGTCTTGGGTTAAATTCCCTCTCTCTTTTGCATTATTATGTTCTTGTGGTCAATCATCGTCTTTTGGTTTCCCTGCAGAGTTTCTATTCCTTTCTTCGGTTAAACACAGTCTTTCTGCTAAATACCGAAAACCTGGCGGAGTTCGCAACCTTCTCTTGGTTCTTCTCCCTTTGATTGATTAATCAATGTCTGTCAGTTAAAACATCAATTAGCACGTCTTTTCAGTTAATCACGGTCTATCTGTTAATATACTGAGTTTCTTTTGGGTTAATCATCTTCTCTTG
Organism: Lathyrus tuberosus; assembly: GCA_022829125.1. Classification (NCBI taxonomy): domain Eukaryota; kingdom Viridiplantae; phylum Streptophyta; class Magnoliopsida; order Fabales; family Fabaceae; genus Lathyrus; species Lathyrus tuberosus. Next base: position 12,229,718 of record JALAZF010000125.1, on the reverse strand, counting down.
GTTAATCACCCTTTTTTTAGTTAACCACAGTCTATCTGTTAATATACTGAGTTTCTTTTGGGTTAATCACCTTCTCTTAGTTAATCACCCTTTTCTTCAATTAACCACAGTCTATCTGTTAATATACTGAGTTTCCCTTTGGGTTAATCGCCTTCTCTTAGTTAATCACCCTTGCTTTCAATTAACTACAACTAGTCTGTTAAGATACTGAAACCCTTCGAGTTAATCACCTTCTCTTGGTTAATCACTCGTTTCTTTCGGTCAATCACAGTCTTTCTGTTAACACTGAATCCTCAGCAGTTAGCAACCTTCTCTTGGTTCAAACACTTACACCTTTGGGTTAGTAACCTTCTTTCGGTTCAAATACCCTTTCTTCGGTCAGGTACTGTTTATTCAGTCAGGGTACCGAACGTCCTTTAGGTCACGACCTTTGCTCGGTCCTACACCCGTTCTTTGGGTCACGATCTTTGCTTGATCCCACACCCGTTCTTTGGGTCACGATCTTTGCTTGATCCCACACCCGTTCTTTGGGTCACGATCTTTGCTTGATCCCACACCCGTTCTTTGGGTCACGATCTTTGCTTGATCCTACACCCGTCCTTTGGGTCACGACCTTCGCTCGGTCCCACACCCGTCCTTTGGGTCACGACCTTCGCTCGGTCCCACACCCGTCATTTGGGTCACGACTTTTGCTCGGTCCTACACCCGTCCTTTTGGGTCACGACCTTCGCTCGGCTCTACACCCATTCTTTGATTGATCATAATTCTTATCTGTTAAAACTTCTTTTCCCCACAGAGTATTAATCCTCCTTCCTCTTGGTTTCGACACCACTCTTTCACTTTACTCTCAGCATAATTACTATCTGTTCCTTTGCACTCCCTTCTTGGTTATGACACTATCTCTTTTGCATCCTCAGCGGATCTCTCTTACTCCTTTATTCTCTTGGTTTGGACACCATTTTTGTCTTATCTCTTATTCTCTTGGTTTGGACACCATTTCTCTTTTATCTCTTATTCTCTTGGTTTGGACACCATTTCTCTCTTATCTCTTATTCTCTTGGTTTGGACACCATTTCTCTCTTATCTCTTATTCTCTTGGTTTAGACACCATTTCTCTCCTACTCCTTTATTCTCTAGGTTTGTACACCATTTCCCTTTTATTCCTTTATTCTCTTGGTTTCGACACCATTCTCGCACTTTATTCTCAATATAGTTACTATTTCTTTCCTTTACACTCTTTTCTTGGTTTTGACACCATTTCTTTGGAATCCTCGGTGGAATTTCCTTCTTTCTTTTGCTCTTGGTTTTGACACCGCTTTCATTTCCTTTTCCGTCTTAGTTCCACGAACTACGGAAGCTCTGATTCTGCATTCTTTCGAATGTATGATACGTAGGCACGAGATCGCAATGATCTTGGCGAGTACACTTCCATCCTTCCATCCCTTTCTCCTTTCCTCCTTCTGTCCCCTGGTTCCCTGAACTACGACACTCTGATTTCCTCATTGCACTATGAGGGTACGTAGGCACGAGGACCTTGTTCCTCCGCGAGCACTTTCTTTCTTTCTTTTCTTTTTCCCATTTCTCCTCCCTCTCCCTTTATTTTAGCTAGAAGCCTTTAGATAGATAACCCATCCAAGCCTAGAAGCAAGCGAAATGGTTCCCGTCGAGTATGACAGATGCGTTAGGGGCTAGTACCTTCCTTTCGCATAACTGACCCCCGTTCCCGTTTCTCTTCCCCTTGGGTTTTATCGATATGTTCCCTGTCCTTTGGGACTAAATAAAGTTCGGTGGCGACTCTGTTGTTATCTTTGAGTGTGTGATTCACTCGGGAGTAAACCAGCCATCTTCAGTATGATCCAATAGGTCAAACATACTATTCCTCCCATTTTTGATTTGTCAGTTGTTAACCCAGGTTGGTGCAACATCACCTACATCTAGGGGCATCTAAGCCAGGAAGGAAATCCACTATCATAGTATTAGCTTGAAGCCACGAAAAAAAAACCTCAGGTTTACAAGCTTCTCACCTAATCACTACTCGTGTTATTTCTACCTAGGAACTCCTAGATATGAGACCCCTCTCACTTCCCACCAATCACACAACAGTGACAAACTCAACAACAATGAAAAATAGAAGTCACACTTCCAATGACCCAAAATCCACTCTTTGCTTAAAAGCTTAGGAGTGATTATAACTCAAAACTCAGTCCAATTCAAGCACCTGTGAGGTACATGAATGGCTCACAAATGCACAAATAACACATTCAAACTCAGATATTAATGAGACATAAGAGTGGATCACAAATAACAAAGACACGCTAAAACCTAATACTCTTTCTTTCAATACACAACTTCTCTAATAAATTAGGTTTAGAGCTGCTCTTTATATAGTCTTCAGATCAGCACGGACTTGGGCTCTTCTACTAAATAAAACGCAAATCACAAAACAACGACTTCAAATCTTTTGCAAGATCTTCTGTACAGAAATAGGAACTAAATAAAAAGTTTCCTAAAAAGTCTCCAAGATCCTTTTTATGAAACACATGCACTTCTGGGACAGACAGATGTTCCTAAAATACCCCTCCTTAGATTGCGACGATGTGTGAACTAAAACCATAGAGAATCTCACACTTTAAATAACAAATCTTCCAAAAATATAAAACCCTAAAGTTCTGGTATAACATGTCATGACATCATGTCACGACATCGTGTTGATCATCAATGAGGTTTGACCAACATGTCAAGACATCTCGCTACGATACTTGTTTTAACAAAATTGCTACCAATCCAAAAACCACAGAACTTACAATCTCCCCCTTTGGCGAATTTTGACTAAGACAACCCTTGCATGAAATACTAGAGAAACAAAACCAAACACAACAACAACAACCAAAAGGAACAAACACAAGTACGCATTAGAACAAATTAAAGGCACACACAACATAAATAAAAGGAACCTCACAGAGATAAATAAACTCTCACGGAGCAAGAACCAAAAGAACCTCCAAAAACACAATGTCAAGACATCCTGTCTGATATCACATCAGTAACAGTCAACCTATGCCAACCAAATGCCAAACTACTAAAATCCCCCTGAATTGCAAGACAACAATTCAGAAAGAAGTAACCCCCCTGTCACGTAGCTCCCCCTTAAGAACACAACCACATAACTCTCACTCATAGAAGAGCAAGCACACAAGTGGCTAAAAATTCTGTAGAGAAAAATAAATTCTCCCAGACAAGAAATGAAATGATGCCAGGACATATAATATGACATCCCAGAAGCACCAACATAAAGCTCCTAGCAACACAAAATAAAGCACGAAGAAACATAAATCAGTCTCATGCTTCACACCATGAGCCATTCTCCCTTTCACAACTACTACATTACCAACACCACCATCACCACTACTCCCCCATTTTAGCCATAAATTAGACAATAGCAAATGCCTCAGCAGTATCAGCACCAACACCTTCCTCTTCCCTGTCTCCTGCATAAACAGGACTAATTGCTATAACTCCTCAAACATTCAAATTCTCAGTTCACTCCTTAACTTTTCAAACTGATTTGCATCCAAAGCTTTAGTAAAGATATCATTTAGTTGCTTTTCTGTGGCTACATGTTTAAGAATATCAACTTTGTCTTCAACAAGATCCCTGATAAAATGATTACGAATGTGAATATGTTTTGTCCTACTATGTTGAACAGGATTTTTGGAGATGTTGATAGCACTATGAAGGTGAGAAAAGTACACAAGAATGAGGGGTTGAATTGTGTTTTCTGTTTTCTTAGTTTGCATCTGATCAAAGTTCAGAATCTGGTTAATTCTTAGAAGCGGAATATTAACAGAAGCAAATAAATAATAGCATAAGATGCAAAGATTTATACTGGTTCCTCCTAAACTAAGAGTAATCCATTCCTCTTGCTTCACATGAGATTTTCACTATAATCAAATCATGATTACAATCGCTTATGCATTATGCATAAGACTTTTACATTTGCTCAGACCCAAGGTCCAAGACTTCTTGCTCAAGCTCCTCACTCGAGACTTCTTGCTTAGGTTCCACGAACCCGAGACTTCCTTGCTTAGGCCATCAGCCCAAGACTTCTGCTCAAGTCCCTCAGACCCAAGACTTTTTCTCCAAGTCCTATGAAACGAATCTCCTTGCTTAAATCCCTCAGATTTGATACTTATTGCTCCCAATTTCATGTACCGAGCCAACCTACAGTGGCTGAGACTTCCATGCTTGAACCACAACCCTAAAATTTCATGCTCAATCAATCAACTTGATTAAGACTTTCACAATTTAAGCATATAGCAAGAGACTTACGTGGCTTAAGCATATTGGTTCGAGACTTCCTTACTTAAAGTCTTAATGACGTAAGACTTCTGCTCAATCAACCTAGTTGATTAAGACTTGTATTGCTCAAGCACATAGCAAGAGACTTACATGGCTCAAGCATCTTGGCTCGAGACTTCCTTGCTTAAGTCCCAATGATTTACGACTTTTGCTCAATCACATAGCAAGAGACATTGATCTAAACTGCTAAACAAGTTCAACCGATTAGAGAACAAAGTGTCATTAAAATTGATTGAAGTTCAATCATCAATCTCAATATTATTGCTTGAAAAAGGATTAGTACGTGGTTTACTTTGTGCTACTTTACTAGTTCATTTTAAATAATATTTATATAAAAATAAATTATCACAGCTTCAAATGTTTAATCAATATAAGTTGTAAACCTTGATTGATTTCTCGTACATTTATTTATGTTAAACTTTATTTAAACATACTATATAAAAACCATTTTCAACTAATAATTGAGTATTCAACTAATGAGAAATGGTAGGAACATTTTATTTAGTTAAGATGTTTATAATAAATACACCAATTTCACCCATGTGCACTTTTCTATTTAATATATTCTTTTAGTTTCTTATTATTTGGAACAATTATCAAAAGTGCAAGTAAAAAATTCCCTTCATTAAATTTTGTAAAGTCAATTTGATAAGGAAAAAAAAAAAGAAAAAAAGAATTCAACTTGAAATTAACTACATGACACGGAAAGTTTGTATATATTAATGGTATGAATTACGGTGTAAGTGTATAATTTATGTGTCATAGAAGCATTTCTCTAGATATTATTGGGCTTGTGATTTGGACAGTTAAATACAATATGGGCCATGAGTTATTAATGTAGCATTATGGGTTTAAATATCTAAGGATAAAAAACATGGGGATCAATTCAAAAATAAAATGAAAAGAAATTAAACCAAGTTTAGTCTTCGTTTTATTCATGATGCAAAGTGATGAAGTTTGTGCTTGATGCCATGTAACTTATTTAGAATGGAATCTTTATATCACACTCAAGTCTCACTCTTTTTTTTTGTTTTATTCAAACTTATTTCATTTAATGCCAAACAAAAGTCTTTTTTTAATCAAAAAATACGATTCAAATCAAAATTCCATTTTATTCACATTGTACCTTAATTAATTTTAAAATGTACATGCAAAGTGTGGATGCAAAATAAAAAATAAAAAAGATGCAATGTAAGGATTTAAAAATACATTTGAGTTTTCTTTTGATGAAGTTTAAAACCTCCATATGCAAGATGTAATAATGTAATGTGACAATTAAAATTGTAGTCTCTTATGGAGAACAATTTAGAAAAACAGTCCTTAATAATCAAAATGTTTGCCTTAAAGAAACAAATAAACGACCTAGCATATGACCTAAGACATATATTAAAAACAAAGTTGGGATATATGAATGCTTGAATAAAGTTAAGCATGAATGAATATTGAATGTATGATGATCACAGGAAAAATCAAATTGTTAACTTCGTTTCCACTATATGCAGAGGGATTATCTTGACTTGATGAGATACCTTTTTTCTTTGTCCACTTAGACGTTTCTTTCTCTTTCTCTTAAGACATTAATAAATGGACTTAGAATTAGGTTCTTGATCCTATGCTTTGGAGTTGTGGCTTGAGACCTTAAAATTAATCTGGTACCTTGAACTTGAATTTAATTTTGGTAGGTTTTGCTCTGTTACCTCACCCTCAAGGACCCGATGAAGATTAGGTACCTAGTGTTGCACCCCAAAATTTTCCCTATTATTTCTCTAACCCTAACTGGCTTTCGCTTTGTATTCGTCTGCATTTTCATTAGGTCATAACAATCAATCATGCATTGCATTGAGTGTTTGGGACATGGGTTCACATTGTTTTATGGCTTTGGACTTCTTTTTATTTCAAGTTTTTAAGCAGCAAGCATCAGAGGCTCCAACATTTATTTTGCTCGTTGATTTGGTACCAGACCATATTTTTTCCAACAGGGTATCTTGAGTGCAAGAGGGAATTCACAGCTTAATCCGACACTATTCAAGTGCAATATCAAAGGATAAGCTTCAGAGGAAGAGCCAGACTCAGAATTGTCGCAACTGCGAAAAAACAACCGGCGAGAAATAAGAATAGAAGAGTCACCACCGAACGTTATTTATCCCGACGCAGGGAAAGTAAACGATCAAAGAAAACCTGAAGGAAGGAAAGACTGGGTCATTGCAACCATAGTCCGGGTTTGGGAGTCGGTTACGCGAGGGGAAGGTATTAGCACCCCCACGCTTCCATCGTACTCGATGGGATCCACGCTTGTTGTTTGATCAAATGGTGAGTTATCCTAAAGTCTACGACTAAACAGGAACGGAAAGGGGAAAAACAAAAATTGACTCGCAAGGATTATCATAATCCAATGCCTACGTATCTTCGTGGACGAATAAAGAATCTGAGTCAATGTAGTTCGACGAACTACACACTAGATGGGGGAGGTTACTCGCCAAGACATCGTCGTCTTGTGTCTACATATCCTCAATCTAACCAGAGAGAGGAAGTCAGAGAAGTCGTAGTTCGACCTACAGGTCGGTGAAAAAGTTTCAATCGCACTGGGGCGAGAGAAAAGGTTAGGTTAACAAGTCTCGATCACACTGAGGCGAGAGAAACAAAGGGAATTAGTTGTTAGTGTGCTCGCCGAAATATCGCATCTCGTGCCTACGTATCTCATCTGGAATGAGAATCAGAGCATCTGTAGTTCACACTACTATGGGAAAATAGGATCTCGATCGCACGGGTACGAGAGAAAAGAGAAGAAGGACACACAGAAGGTCCAAGGGAAACTTGGTCCCATAAGCACGGACAATGTCGTGATCTCAACTACGAGGAAGTTGAGTGACTCTTCGTCAACCAAGAAAGAACAGTGTCGTGATCTCAACTACAAGGAAGTTGAGTGACTCTCCATTCTTCAAAAGGAAAGGCAACAGAAACGAATGATGTCGTGATCTCAACTATGAGGAAGTTGAGTGACTCTTCGTCAACCACAAGATGAAAACGATGTCGTGATCTCAACTATAAGGAAGTTGAGTGACTCTTCGTTCATCACAAAGTAAATACAAATAGAGGAGCAAACAAGCTCACATCATCAAATGAATTGGCACACAAGCCAAATATACAACATAGGAGTGAAGGCTCCTCAATCAACAACAAGTTGTAAGGAAAAATGCTACAAGTGCGCAAGTGGTACCTAACGGAGAAGGTCTGTTGCCTCTTCTATGCACACTAAAAGCTCAAGGAGACTTGTAGAAGCTTCGCACGACCAATCCAATAAACTCAAGTGTCCAACATCACAAATCAACATCCAGGATCATATGAGCCGAAATCACAAGTGCTAACAAGAGAATCAAAAAGTTAGTATGAACTTAAAAAAAAGAAATTCAATTAAACTTCTAATCACAATCAACTAAGAAAAGATCCATTACTATTTTAATCAATTAGCTAAAAAAATAATCCACCAGTGGCAAAGTTCTAACCATTAAATCTTAACAACAAAATTTAACCAAAAGTAACGACAAACTCTAATTATCAATTAACAAAAGTCTTAATCAAAGTTTTAATCACAATTCAATTCAAGATCAAATCTTAATCAAACACAAAATAAAATAAAAAATCCAAAATCTACTTGTCTAAAATCAGATTATCCAACTCAAATCGACCAAAATAAACATCAAGTTAAAGAATAAAGTTGTCACATATTCAAAATTTAAATAGAGAACAACATTCAATTAATATTAATACAAGGTTAAGAATCAAAATTAGCCAAATAAAAATTAAGATCAAAATTACAAATAACAAATTATCAAAATATTAATTTAACATTAAATCCTAATTAGAACCAAAAAATAAAAAGACAATCTAAAAGCAAGGATACTATATAAGTTTTAATTTACATTATATCCATGACAATTCTTGTTCTTATATACTTTTTTTATCATGTCACATGTTTCTCCCTTTTCACTTCTTGTTTTATCTCACTAACCACATGGTGTAATTAAATATTCTCTTAGAGTAGCTTTGATGATCTATTATAATTAGTTGGTAGGATACCCTTAAAAGAATATATCTTGCTAATTAAGAAAAAGAAATATAGATATAATATTTTTCTGTGAAGAATTTTTTAATTAATATAAAAATTTATAATTTTTTTACCAGTAAGTTTTATCTCAATCAATAAATATTTGTATTGTTCTGTCAAATTAATACTACGTTTTTAATGTAGTTTTTGATAATTATTATCAATATATTTAAATATTAATAAATAAAAAATTTGAGTGTATTTTGGTTACTTAGAGTTTAGTTTGTACATGGGTTTATTTGAGTGTATTTTGGTTACTTGATTAGTAAAGTGAACCAAAGTATGCCCTAATTCCAATTGACTATTGTAATGGTTATTTATACGAAAATGAAAATGTAATGATTTTTGAATGAAAATGTAAATGGTTTTTTAAATGAAAATGTAAATGTTATTTACATAAAAACGTAATGGTGCAGTGCAATAGATATTATTGGGCTTGTGATTTGGACAGTTAAATACAATCTGGGCCATGAGTTATTAGTGTAGCATTATGGGTTTAAATCTCTAAGGATAAAAGATATGGGGACCAATTCAAAAATAAAATGAAAAGAAATTAAACCAAGTTTGGTCTTCGTTTTATTCATGATGCAAAGTGATAAAGTTTGTGCTTGATGCCATGTAACTTATTTAGAATGGAATCTCTGTATCACACTCAAGTCTCACTCTCTTTTTTTTTTTTTATTTAAACTTATTTCATTTAATGCCAAACAAAAGTTTTATTTTAATCAAAATACGATTCAAATCAAAATCCCATTTTATTCACATTGTACCTTAATTAATTTTGAAATGTACATGCAAAGTGTGGATGCAAAATAAAAAATAATTACATTTCCATAATTATATTTATTGCAATGGTTGGATAATATGGTTCTCTTTTATTTTGGTAATTACATTTTTAATTATAATTATTATTTTTGTTTCATATAGTCTAATCTCATACACAAAGTATTGAAGATAGAAGTATAAGTATTGGATTGGAGATTCAAATTTGCATCCTCAAATTAAATTAAGTTAAATTTTGGTTATATCTAAATTATGGATTTATTTGTGAAAACTCGATATTCAGTCCTATGATATGATCAATTAATTTGGAGATATGATCAATTAATTTTGGTTGTGATTTATTTTAAATTTTCTAATATTAGTACTTACTTTTTATTCATTTTGAACTCTTTCATAGAATGTTTTATAAAAGCTTAGCGTGTGGTGGACTAAAGTGTGATTGGTAATTGTTTCATACAGTTAGAAGTATGGATGACAATTTGACCCATTTCCAGTGGATACTCAGAAAATTATCTACAACGGATAGGATAAAAACTCGCAAAAATGAGTACGGATACGGGCTCGGGTAATTACCCACTTAAATAAGCGAGGATGGATGCGGGGATGGGCACCTTAGTACCCAACCCGCCCCATACCCACACAATATATATTTATATATTTTAATTTATATTATTATATAAAAATAAATATTTATAAAATTAAAAAAAAAACATTAATTTTAAATTACTACATATTTAATATACGTGATCATTTATTTCATAATTCAACAATAAAATTTTTTAAAAACTTTTTAATTTATTTAAGAACTTAAAATATTATGATATTTTATACTTGACATATTTATTTTTATTAGAAATGCGGGTAACGGATACTTATATACCCTTAGGGTACGGGGACGGGTGCCAACTTTGATACCCAAGCGGATATGGACTCGGGTACGGAGATTTTTTTCAACTGCAGATATGAGAAACGGATACTATAATACCCTACCCATACCCTGTCCATTGACATCCCTAGTTAGAAGCTTGGAAATTTTAAATAAATAGGAAAATGCCAACTTTCAAGGTACATAGATATAGCTTGAAAAATTGATGTATACGTGTACAGAAAAATATTGGATTTATTATAAATTTGTACATAAATATAATGTGTTTAAAAATTGCAAGGTACATAGATATAGCTTGGAAATTTTAAATAAATAGGAAAATGCCAACTTGCAAGGTACATAGATATAGCTTGAAAAATTGATGTATACGTGTACAGAAAAATATTGGATTTATTATAAATTTGTACATAAATATAATGTGTTTAAAAATTGCAAGGTACATAGATATAGCTTGGAAATTTTAAATAAATAGGAAAATGCCAGCAAAAAGCTCAATTATTAGGTTTCACATGTCTCGTTTACAAAAGTTATAATTGAAAAAGGTAAAGAAAATGAACTACTATGTAATTTTTAAATTTCCATTGAATTCAATCCTTAATAAAAGTATTAAAAAGATATAATATTTTTCTGTAAAGAATTTTTTAATTAATATATAAATTTATATAAAAATTTATGATTTTTTTACCGGTAAGTTTTATCTCAATCAATAAATATTGATATTGTTCTGTCAAATTAATACTACGTTTTAATATAGTTTTTGATAATTATTATCAATATATTTAAATATTAATAAATAAAAAAATTTGAGTGCATTTTGGTTACTTATAGTTTGACTGGTGTTGATACAATTTGATTAGTAAAGTGAACCAAAGTATGCCCTGATTCCAATTGGCTATTGTAATGGTTATTTATATGAAAATGTAAATGGTTTTCTAAATGAAAATGTAAATGTTATTTACATAAAAACGTAATGGTGCAGTGCAATAGATATTAGAGCTCTAGAAGCATTTCTCCCCTATATAAATAGGGGTTCATGCAACAGTAATTTACTCAACAAATCCTCTAATGATGCGAATCTTTGCAATGTTTTTTCTCTTTGCCCTTTGCTTCATACCTGCTACCTCTCGCCATCCACCGGTTCACCCCTCTCCGCCTCCGTGCCCACCCCCTCGTGGTTCTCTTCGCCCTTTGCCATGAACGAGACGCACATCATATGATTATCTACTATAGGTTTAATGATATATATTTAGCGTTTTGCTTTAACTATGCTCTTAGTTGCTTAAGCATTATAAAATTGTATTTTAAATACAATGACAAATTTAATAAAATATATATTGTGTCAATTTATGAAACTATTTATTTGCTTTATGTTCTTCTTCTAACCACAAGAAGAACCAATAAACAACATAAAGCAAATAAATAATTTCATAAATTGACACAATATATATTTTATTAAATTTGTTATTGTATTTAAAATACAATTTTATAATGCTTAAGCAACTAAGAGAAAAGCTAAATATATATCATTAAACCTATAGTATATAATCATCATACATCATTAAACCTATTTATTTATTATAGAGTAGATAATAGATGATGATGATATGCGTCTCGTTCATGGCGAAGGGCGAAGAGAATCACGAGGGGTGGGCACGGAGGCGGAGGCGGAGATGGGTGAAATGGTGGAGAGGGGTGAAATGGTGGAGGGCGTGGCTGGCGAGAGGTAGCAGGTATGAAGCAAGGGGCAAAGATAAAAAACATTGCTCCCATCATTAGATGATATGCGTCTCCCTGACTTAACTGCAAAAAAACAGAAAACTACAAAATTCCCATAACAGAAAATTCACAATCACTTCCAACTGACTTAACAGAATCCAACAGAAACTACTAACTAACTCTAACAGAAAAATTTCGAATCAAGAACCGCAGAGAAAGAGAAGAGCTCGCAGCAATCACCATCACTCCAACCTTCAGCCTATTCAATTCTAAACCTGCAACAACTTCACAAACACCATAAAGATTTTGCGTCAATTCTCCAACTCGGCATAAACGGTTATCATCCAAAACCAGCAATTCAAATTAACAACATCGCATTATCATCGTCATCATCAAGTCGTCAGTCAAAGAACTCATACACGCAAAGCAACAACAATGTCGCAGAAGCATCAAAAGCAACAACAGAGAAAGAAGAAGTAGAGATAGAAGATCATCAAGTCAATAAAGCTTGAGCATTTACCTGAACATCCGGTGATTATCCTCAACGCTTTCATCACCTTCAAGATTCAACAGTTACGAGAGCCGGTAAGGTCTATTCTTCTTCGTTCGCTCCGTTTCATTTACAACAATGTAGAAATTAGTGTAAGGAATCAAAACCCTAATATTAGGAGTCTGATTCCTCTTTGACACCGTGTGATTTAAGATTGAGGCACCTAGGGTTCCATTTTGTTTCGACTATCTGAGTTGTGTTATGAAGGTGAGACGCGACATTGAGTTGTGTTATGAAGGTGAGACGCGACGTTGAGTTGTTGTGAGGGAGATGACGAAGAGTGGTGGTTCATTTTTGTTTATGTGTTGAATGAGGAGAACGATGGAGATGAAGGTGAGAAGGAACACGAAGCAGAAGGAAGCGGCGAGTGTGATGGCTGAGTTTTAGGGTTTTGCTCTGAGGTTAATTTCCCTTTGTAATACCGTGTGGACAGGGCTCATGAGCCCGTTGGTTTTTTTCAGTTTCACACTTCCCAAATTAATCATACACCCCCATGGCTGGAAGAAAATCCTTGGGCCTAAAAGGACCCCACTCGCTTGAAACCTTATCCGCACCCCCCTTATTTCGATCTGATTGAATTCTCAGGCCTGTATTTAGGCCCAGATTCCTAATCAACCCCCCTTTTTTGCTATCCCAACAGGTTTTAGTTGTTTTTTAAACCTTGATTAACATGTGATTTTGGTTAATTTTGAGTAAGTAGTTACTTAGTCTTAGATAATTAGATATGATTTTTAGATTAAGCCTTAATTTTAGGTTAGGTTTTTAGTTGAGTTTAAACTCAATTTTAATTGATAATCAACCTTTTATATTAGTTTTAGGTAATTAGATTTTAATTGAATTTAAATAAGCTTGGGTTAGAACTAGGTTTTCATTAGATATTATGCCTTTGGTTTAATTAGATTGTAATATTGACTTTAGACCTTAATCTTGATAATTAGGTTTAAATTTTTTATAATGGTCTTTCATTAATTGATTTTTGGTTTAATCATTCCTTAATTGATTCTTTGCTTAATGACACTAATTGTTTTTAGCTTAATTGCTCAATTGTTTTTTGGTTTAATTGTCCACTAATTTTTAGACATTAGAATTAATTTTGAACTAATTGACATTTACTTAGTTCTAACATTGACTAAACATAGTTTTAGTGTTAATATCTTCTTAGTAGTTTCAATTTGATAACTTTGTTAATAGTCCTTAATACTTGATTACATGTTAGTTTTGACTAATTGGTGTTTACATTTTAGTATTAATCTCACTTACTTCTTATTGACAATTTCCATTTGATTATTTTGACTAATTGTTTAGTTGTTTTATAGTGATGTTCACATGTGATTTGATAAGTTGCTTGAATTTTGAAATTGCTGGAGCATACACTGCTGTAATGGACAAAATGTGCTGTTAAATATTGATATTCTGTCTGGTTGCATACACACCTGTCCCGTTCTGGAAATAGTAGTTGTTATAGGCTGTTTTTACTTGTTGCTGGTTTTTATAGCTATGCAGGTGCTGGAGCGCTGTTGTTGCTGCTGTTTATGGCTTATTGCCTTGTTTCATTGTTTTTATTCGTGAAGGGTGAAAAGCATTTGGTTCCATGTCTTTCACGGATCCGTTTTGCTTTCTAACACTTTTGCTCATTTATGCAAGGTTACTATAAGTTCTCTAGTCTGCTTATACTTTGCTTACGTTGCTACGGATTGATATCCGTTCAGTATTACTTCTCTTCTCTTTTACTAATTCCGCATTTTTCCATTCGATGTCATGAGAAGTAGGATTGGGAGTCCGCGCCACTTGGCCGACAATTCTGGAAGACCTCAAAGGAGGCTCTGTTTGTGATAGTTTAATATTGTGCCTAAGACCTCCAAAGAGGCATCCCATTCCCATTTCCCCTTGTAAGACCTTCAAGAAGGCAATTGACGGAATATAGGGTTCGCAACCGACCCCCGTTATTCTAGTTGAGTCGTTGTTAGCTCTCATTACATGATTGAAGCTTTGAACATCACCTACTCCTGTTATCGAGTCCGTCAAGTGGAAGAAAGGGTTTCGCAATCAAACCCCCACACCTTGTCTATAGCTCGCATTGACCGATGTTGGTGCTTATGTGATCTGATTCATATCTTCCCCTTTCTTACTCTGCTCTCCATGGTTCTCGATACCATTGGATGAGTACCCTTGAGTCTTCCCCCAGTTAGCTTGTTTGCCTCGATTGATATGACCCCTTGGCTAAAGCTCCCTTTTTTTTTTTATTTTGATTGTGTGACATTATTGTTGACTGGCACTGTTTACTCTTTCGTTGCTTTTAGTTCATTTTGTGATTGATTTATGATGTGTTTACTTGTCTGATGGCATGATCCCGTAGGATTCCTTGCTCCGCTTAATTTTTGATTAAGTCGGAGGTAGGAGAGACATTAGGATAACAATCCATGCATGACAACATTAGGTAGACTGCCCTCTTGATCCTGACCTTAGGACCATTTATGCATGCTGACTTATAGGACCTAGTTTCCCTTAGACCTGTTGTGAGTCTCATCTTTTCTCTCGCACACATGCGATTGAGACCGTTTTCTGTGTTCCATAGTAGAGTGAACTACGGATGCTCTGATTTCTCCTTCTTTTTAGATCGATGATACGTAGGCACGAGATGCTATATCTCGGCGAGCACACTAATAACTGACATCCCTTTTCCCTCGCACCCGTGCGATCGAAACGAATCACCTAGCACACTAACAACTAACTCCCTTTTTCTTTTACACCTTCGAGTCATCTCTTCTCATCTCCCTTAATCCACTCATAAAGGATGCGTCATTTCCGTTCTACCGTAAACAGGTAAACGCGTAAGACTCCCACGACGAGCGACAACACCTAAACTGCTAGAACATAAACGTTGACGTATTCCACCTAAAAGACTATAACTCCCTGTATAATATATATCTAGAATAATACAATATAAGCATTTTATTTGGTACTGATACCATCATAAGTGTCTAATGGCGTAATTCACATACTTGCCCATTTCTAAAACATAAACACAATCTATGGCACAAGACATGGAAACTAGCCAAAACAGTACAATCTAAGATCAATATACAATATCCTCAATTGTATACGACAAAATAATACACAGCGGAATAAGCTTAACTAAACTTCTCTTGAAACATCCAAGCATCGCTCCACTTGTAAATCAACCTGCAACCCGAACCTGAAATATAGCAACTGTAGTGGGGTGAGATACATCAAATCTCAGTGAGTTCTCTATCTTATAGATCCTCTTGGCTTTACAGGGTTCTAACCAATCTTAACTCAAGCTAAAGGGAAGGGAAATGACCTTGAGTACACAATCTCACAATCTCACACTATATGGAAACATGTCATGAGTTCATCAACTCACAATATATCACTAATCGATAACCACACCAAGGCATCCCTTTTTCCTGTCCGCTTCTACGTCTAGAAGTCGACCCGAGTCATGGATCCTGGTAACCTACTTAACATACGAATGGATTCGGGTTCTACGGACCATTAACCGTTATGAACCATCACTTCACACGGGCCATTAGAGCGTCATTCGTACTGCACGCGGGAATCAAACCTGCCAAGTAGTTGTGCACATGTTTCAGAGGAGCTCGAGACCCATGAAACGCACTCGCAAGATAATCGGTTACGATTACGTGATCTCACACACAACGTGATTGTATTCGACAATCACAAGGCCACAATGCCTTAAGGCCACATTCGCCTTTTCTTATAAACACAAATGTTCAACATGTTCCATACTAGTGTTTCACACTCTCCTAGGCCAATCTCGTCACGGATGTACCTTCCTACATCAGGTGCCCGAGCCTTGCCATCTAGGTTATCTACTCCAGGCCAGAACTCGCCAATGAATGCACGAGCGTCGCCATCCAGAGTTTCTATCACAATTCTATTCACAACCTAGAATTATACCATTTGTTTTGGGGTAAAGTTTCCTCACTCTTCCTAACTCATTTTAACATGCATATTCTCTTATTCATTTTAACAACAATATTAGATAGATATGGCATAACACAAATATTACAAGTAAATACATATAATCACACATCACATAAAACATCACTTTTGGGTTCCCTCTGATTCCTTTAATCGGGTATCGAAATCAATACTTTTCACTTTTATCCCGTAGGATATTTCCACAGCTTCACATCAGCTATAACTATGCCTCGATCGGATTTACGATCCAAAAGATACGGATTTCAACATAACACATAACATTGTTATCATTCAAATGCCACTACTTAATTAATTCCACCTCATACTCAATATTTTCACTTTTTATTGGGTAGAGGGTCGTCGTGGCTTTCTAACGGTACCAAGAACGTCTCGATCCGAGTTACGGATCAAAAGATATGGATTTTAGAAAAATAGTTTTATTTTTGTTCCAGGTCGTGCTAAGCGGGCCCCACCTCTCGCTAAGCGCGCTCCTCGCTGCCTGGAAGGGTTGCAAATCCTCCAGACCGCGCTAAGCGCACACTGCGATTTTTAGAAAAAAATAAATCTTTTGACAGCATAATTTCCAACCCCCAATTCACCCTCAATCCATACCCAAACAACCAATAGAGGTATATTTTCATATTTCTATCATGGTTTATCCCACAAACCTCACAAACATAAATTCCAACATCAAAACCCAGTTTTCACACAAAACCCCAACATTTCCAAACTCACTCCAAATCAATATCAAACATCATAATCATTATCAATAGATGTTTCTACATGTATAATGATCATGCTACACGATTTATATCACATTTCAACCGTTAGATTCTATTGATTAGCAATTTAAGCATTTTCTCTCAATTTAACCTAAGTTCCAAAACAACTTATTTTTAGAACTTAAAGTGTCTAACTAGAATCCACATGATAATCGAAGAGGAGTTTGAAGAAGATGGTGATGATGATGATCCATGGGTTTCTCTCTTCTTCCTCTTTTCTCCATTTTCCTCTTCTCCTCTTCTTCTTCTCTTCCTTTCTCCTTTTCTTTCTTTCTAGTACACCAAACACTGATTCTGTTACTCAACCAACTAGTGGTGTTAGTACACCACACACTGATGCAGTAACTCCAGCAAAACATGCAGTAAGGACTTTCTTTGGTCCAAGACCAAAGGTACCAAAACCAAGTGCACCATCTTCAAGTGCTCCAAAACCTTTTGTCTAAGACCCTGTAAGTTTATTACATGTAAAACATTAGTTGATTTGTTTTGGTGGCCCAAAACCATGCATCTTGCTATACTAATGATATACTAATGTTGTCCAGGTGAAAGCTATGTTAAGTCCAAAAAAGAAGTCCAAGAAAGCTATTGCAACAGAAAAAAGACAAAGTGACCGGCTAAGGACTCTTAAAACTCGTAACATTATGGGTCCAAGAAGAGATCCAAAAGATCCAGTACTTATTGTTGGAGATGACACAAGTGATGTCAGTCTGCCTGGGAAGAAGAGCTAGGAAGACATAGAAAGGAGCTTGACTCAGTGAAAACTTGTGTGCTGTGAAACTTTTGGTGTTTTATTTGGAGATTATGTTGTGTGAAACTGGTCTGTTGTGAAACTTTTTTTGTGATGCACTAATGTAGTAAGAATGGTTGTAAACTGTTGTCTTTTGTCATATGGCTTGCATATGACCTTTTTGTGTCATCCCTTTTGTTGTATTAAGTATGACATGTTCAAATACACTATGTTTGTATTAAGTGTGAAACTTGGAATGAAGTTTGTATTCTACTGCAACTTAATGGCTACATAAGTTTGTATTCTACTGCATATGACCATTTTATGCAGTTTGTATTCTGGCCATCCATTTTGTGTCATTCAAATTACACTAAACAATGTACAAAAACAATAATTTGTTACATTAACTTGAACACAGTAAATTTTGATCACATTACATCAACTCATGTTCATAATGATCACAGTACATCAACAACGACAAAATTACACTAAAAATGGTTAAACAACAACAACAACATTGGATCAAAGTAGATTACATCAATAACATTTCATTAAACCAAACGGATTACATCAACAATATCAAAATTACCATTTTCATTTCTGAACACAGACTAGATTACATCACTAATTTCTTACATTCCATTAACCAAAGAACATAAACAACAACAAAGGATATCAACATCTACATTTCATGAGAAAATAAACATTGCACACAAAGGAAACAACAAGACACCACATCTTCAATCTTCCATAAAATGTCTCTGTTTTCAACTTACTCTTCAAGATCTTGTTCTTCTTCTTAATTTCTTCATGAAGTGACTTCATATAGCTAACAATTTCCAAATCCGAGTTCGTTCCAACTTCATCAACATATCCAGATTTTTCAGCAACATCATCATCCCAAATAAAAAGATTACAAGTATCAGCATTCCTCCAATAAGGACATCTCTAGAATAACCTTCTCTTATTTGGTCCACTTTTGCAATGATAGGAGACCATACGAACCTTACACCCACAATATTTCCCAATTTGTGATTTCACAGATGCACACGACATTGGGCTCAAGGAAGACGACATTTTATAACAAAGTGAAGGACCAAGACGAACAAGCAAGAAAGATGATTTTTTTTACCAAGGCGATGAAAGAGGGATGACACTTGAAGATAACAAGCAACAAGAAGAAGAAGGGTGAAGTTAAATGCAATTAGGTCAAAACCATTCTGAAGCTATTTATGGAAGCACATGGAATCAGAATAAATTAATTTTTAAATCCACCATGGCAGCCACGTGTGCCTCCGTTACCCCAAATTAACGTCAGGGACTCTTAATTGAGACAGAAAATTTTATGGGGACTAATTATTAATGAAAAATTTTATAGGGACCAAACTTGAAAATCGCGTTATTTATAGGGACTTAAAACTTATTTAACCTATATATATATATATATATATATATATATATATATATATATATATATATATATATAGAAACCAATATTATATAATATAATCCAACAGGGTAAAATATCTCCAATTGATATTTTGTCACCTCGACCCAATTGATCTATTATTAGAGTTACCTTAAAATACTCCCTTAAACTAATAAATATCACTCTGTCTTTTTAATAAAATAATTGATCTCTTCCGATATCCAATTGAGCACTTAATTAATACGGGGTATTACACACACACAAAATCGACCTTGTTAGGTTGAACTACGACTGCTCTGACTTCCTCTCTCCGGTAAGATTGAGGATACGTAGACACGAGACGCGATTTCTTGGCGAGTAAACTTCCCCCACAATCCCGTAGTCCGCCAAACTACGTTGACTATGATTTTTCCGCTTCCGAGGGAATACGTAGGCCTAGGACGGCGATGTCCTATCGAGTCACTTCTTTTCTTTTCCCCCCTTTTTTCCATTTCGCCTTTTGTTTCCAATTTCCAGTTAGCAGTTGAGCATTCAGATACTCTACACCCTTTGATTGATAACAACAAGCGTGGATCCCATCAAGTACGATGGACGCGAGGGGGTGCTAATACCTTCCTCTCGCGTAACCGACTCCCGAACCCAGGCTATGGTTGCGATGACCATTCCTTTTCCTTTGTTGAGGTTTTCTTCGATCGTTTTCTTTCCCTGCATCGGGATAAATAATGTTCGGTGGCGACTCTTCTGTTCTTTTTCGCCGGTTGATTTTCGCAGATGCGACAGCAAGGAAAGGAAATGATTGAAGAAACCTAAAAAGGGAGAAGACATGGTCATCGTAACCATAGTCCGGGTTCGGGAGTTGGTTACGTGAGGGGAAGGTATTAACACCCCTACGCGTCCATCGTACTCGATGGGATCCACGCTTGTTGTCTAATCAAAGGGTGAGTTATCTAAAGCCTGCTGTTAAACGGAAACGGGAAGGGAAAAAACAAAAGCGGACTCGCAAGGATCGTCGCAATCCTATGCCTACGTATCTTCGTGGATGAACGAAGAATCAGAGTCGACGTAGTTTGACGGACTATGCACTAATGAGGGAGGTTGCTCGCCAAGACATCGTCATCTTGTGCCTACGTATCCTTAATCACACGAGAAAGAGGGAATCAGAGCAGTCGTAGTTCATCCTACAACTAAAAAAAAGGGGAAGAGTGCTCGCCAAGACATCGCCGTCTTGTGCCTACGTATCCTCAATCAGACGAGAGAGAGGAAGTCAGAGCAGTCGTAGTTCGACCTACGAGTCGATGAGTGTTTTTTTATGAGCGAGGAGCTCTTTTTTGAAAATGATTTGAAACCCAATAATCCCGAAGGATAAAAAAGATTTGAACTTGGTTTGTGTTTTTTAAGACAGAAGTGAATTGGAGTTAGTTTGTCATTCACATTGCACTAAAGTCTATGACATAGGAGCAAATGCGTCGCATGGTCGCCCCCAATGGGACGTATGCTAAACATTCTAGAAAAGTGAAGAGAGACCCCTCATTCTTCATTTCCCATATACTTAAGGCTCTTGGCGTACAATGCTCGTTGCATTTATTAAGTGTTTTAGACTTGTTTTGAGATGAGAAGAGAAGACTCAAAGTTGAAAAGAAAAACACTAAGGGAAATGTATCCTAATGTTATCATACAAAGTGTCCCTAAGGTTGAGGTAAGAAGGGGAAATTCTACCTAATGTTATCATACAAAGGATTGAACTAAAGTTAGGCTAAAGGGGGTAAGATCCATATACAATATTAATATCACACAACAAATGAATCAAAACATAAATGAAAAGAAAAGTGCACATATTAAAATCATGACGCAAATACGCGAATCAAGGTCGCGTACGCGAAAACGTGCAAAGGCTACCACAAAAAAATAGATTCGATATAATAATACAAATTGAAATAGCAAATTTCTATCACGTAAGTGGTCATCGCAAATCGAATCAGGAAACAACAAGGTAATAAACAATCATAAATTGCAAATCAAGACGCGAATCGGTAAGCGCAAAGAATGGATTGTCATTATGCTAAACCGTCAGACGCGTGTAAAATTGAAATACAAGGATAAATAAATATAACACATCGCACGTAAATCAATAAAAACCACCACTAGCTTGCTACACTTAACGTGATCATCGCAAGAGGGACCAAAAATAGTACGGAAAAAGTAAAACAAAAGGAATTTTAAAAAGTGCTAATAAAATAAAAAATCAACGATATTGCTAACGCGAAAATGCGATCATTGCAACCGGATCTAAATCGTACAGATATGAATTTATCAAAAAGAAACGCAAAGAAAAAGGAATTTTAAACGTGATAAAAACTCAACAATGTTGCTAATGCGAAAATGCGATCATCGCAACAGGATCCAAGTCATGCAAATCTAAATTTATAAAATAGAAAATGAATAGAAAAAGTAAATTTAATGTGCTAAAAAATTTAACAATGTTTCTGATCGTACTTGGATCAGACAGTTGATAGTGGCCAACGGCGTCTGGAACGGCAGCTCCGGTGATGGTGAGAGACGGCGGGGGGGGGGGGGGGGGGGGGGTGGTGTACCTGCAAGGTACTCTGACGCTCAAGTGAGAGAGTGTACAGAGTAACAGCAAATATAGAAAGTGTAGAGTGGCAAGAAGAATGTGTCTAACCTGACCCTCTCAAATGAGAGGGTATTTATAGAGAGCCCCCAGCGCGGGGCCAACGGTTACCTGCAGTGGACTGGATCAACTAGGCCCACTCCAAGCAACTACTAGGGCTTACGTGTAGTAGTGAAGACCAGCACGTGGTCTTCGCCCTAGAGTAACTGCTCATAGATTTCTAGAAGTAGGGCAGACCGAATCCTTCGGACGTGGGAGGTTACTTGGAACGTGTCCACGTGGTATGGACCGTTGGGTACTCCTCGCGGGGAGGAGCCTTCTGTGTCGAGGAGATATGAATCCTGTAGAATGGACATGGCCTCGCGGGGAAGAGCCTTCTGTGTCGAGGATATATCAAGCCAGTAGAATGAACATGGCCTCGCGGGGAGGAATCATGTCCGTCAAGGAGTGATGTGTAGCATTCTCGCAGGGAGAAGCTGATCTGTCGAGGAGGTACATCTCAGCAGGGTGTGATGTCCTCCTTTCCTATTGTCTCAAGTGCCCGACACTGCCAAAGTGCCCGGCGAAACTGTGGCTTGCACGTGGCAGTCACGTGTCCTGCAGAAGGGCCTTATCGGGCCTCCCCAGGCTGTATGGGTTGGGCCTGCTCGCCTGTTGGACAACCTTGGCCCAGTCCAGAACAGGAGCCCCCCAAGTCGTTGCTCTGAGATGTCAGAGTAATGACTTAAGGGTTATTGGCATGTCAGGGATACGCCAAGAGAGGAACCGAGGAGGCCATTCTCGTGCTCGAAGTTCCTACGGTCGCACACAAGTCGGGCATCGGACAGTTGTGTCTGGTCGTAACGCCGGGGAGATGAGGGGTTTCAGATTCGAAACTTTGGGGAAAATTGAAAGGACACGCGTGGGAGGATGAACGGCTGCATGTGTGCCACTTGTCGTCTTTCATCATTACCTAGGGCGGCTAGCTAGGGTAGCGCACTCAAGTGCCCTATGTCCCTCGAGTTCCGTGAAAACCACTATAAAAACTCCTCCCCTCGTTCATTTTCCCACTTTTTTCGTTTCTCTCTCAATAATCTCTCTCCTTCTCTCTCTATCTTCTACAGCAGCCGTTCGCCGCCGTCAACTGCCAGAACTCCGCACCGAAAACCTAAATCGTCGTCTATAAGGTATTTGTTCAAAAACTGACCTTTTTCTTGTGTTCCCTCTTGATTTTAACTAGCGTATAGCACTTCCTTGGTG
Organism: Lathyrus tuberosus; assembly: GCA_022829125.1. Classification (NCBI taxonomy): domain Eukaryota; kingdom Viridiplantae; phylum Streptophyta; class Magnoliopsida; order Fabales; family Fabaceae; genus Lathyrus; species Lathyrus tuberosus. The sequence continues at coordinate 12,206,547 of JALAZF010000125.1, read as the reverse complement.
AACTGATGAAGTTCCCATGAGAAATGAAAGGGTTCCTGGCGAATACGGCGGGAATCTTTTGTTGTTGAGAGAGGAAATGTTAAGAACTTCTCTCGCTTTTGTTGAATGTCTCAGGGACAAGGGATGAATGTCTCAGGGACGCGATGAATGTCCCAGGGTCCCTAATGGTTACTCTTTTCGTTAGTGTTATGGGAAAAAGGGGCAGAATTTTCCGGGGAGGCGATGAGTTCCCCGGTGACCATGTTGTTCCTCGGCCGGCTATGTCGGGGAAACGAGAAAGCCTTGCCCCTTCCTCGCCCATTCGCTTGAACAGCGGTGGAGGGGTGAATTTGATATGACCCATCGAATTCACCGTTTCCTTCTGCTTTTCAGGTAAATGGACGGTTTGGCTGCGAAGGTGGCCGTAGGATCCTTTGAAGAAGACGACCACCCAGAATCTCCTATGGCTCATATGGCTTTTGCCCAAGAGCGCCCGCTCGAGGAGTGGGTCTGCGACGAAGCCCTAGAGATGTTATCCATCTTTGTCTACAGAGACATGGAAGATGCGTTCTGTACCGTCGAGCATCGGCTAATTGGGTCTGATAAATCATGGAAGGTTCTCCGCCCTGAAGAGCATCACCGAATATGCCCGCCTTACCGAGGAATGTGTATCCTGTTATACGAGTTCATGTTCTACGAAGCGGGGTGGAGGCTACCCTTCACGGATTTCCAAGAGGGGGTCTTCGCCTGGTTGAGGCTGGCACCCTCGCAAATTCACCCGAACTCGCTGGCCTTTATCCGGGCTTTTGAGCTTGTTTGTAAACACCTGAAAATTGGGGCGACAGTGTCCCTCTTCTTTAGAATATTCCATCTTCAAAGGTCGACGGTCGGTGGACGACACGGCTGGGTGTCCTTTAAGCAAAGCAAAGCTCTATTCCACACGTATTTGGATTCCATCCGAGATTTTAAGTACCGTTACTATTTTGTGAAGCCGGTCACCCTTGGGGCTGTCAACTCGCTATACCGGAGAGTTACCCATGAAGTAGACGGTAGCTCCGAGGAGGTTCTAGAGCCGAAGTTCCCCCTGTACTGGACGGAGGAACACTTCAAAAAAGGGGTGGATAAATACAAGGTGAAACACAATAAGTTGGACGTCGACGACCGGGCAGCTTATGATAAGATCGTCGCGTTCGTGGAAAGTTTCAATGAAGCTCAGTACGAAACACCGGATGGCGAGCCTATAACGGGAACAGACGGGTAGGTGATGAAGCAACGTCGCTTGATCAATACCTGTGTTCTGCTCGAGACCTTCTTCGATGAAGAAGCAGATGAGCTATTAGGTGGTGAAAACATCCTCGACCTAAGCCTTCCCTGCGTCTGTATACCTTGCGTTACTAATGTTTTATTTCTTTTTGCAGGGAAAATGGCCGGAGCTGAGGAGAGGCTCAAGAGGTTGAAGGCGAAGAGGGCTCGGGAAGAACAAGCTCGGGGAGAATAGGCTCGGGGATAGCCGTCTCATTCAAAGGGTCAAGGTGTTGCTCCTTCTGGGGCCATGCCCGAAGGTATTTCCTCTGCTGCGATGCCCGAAGGTTCCAGCCAATCCCAGCTTCCTTTGACTACGTCGGGGACTTCAGGCTGGCGCACACCTCCTGCTGGGAGCCAGTCCCCGGGTAATCAAGGGACGCCGAACCGGCTACAGGTTTCGAGTGCGGAGTTTGTCGACCTGGCCCACGAAGAAAGTCCCCCACCTCCTCCAAGCTTCGAACTCCCACCATGCCATCTCAAACCCCGCTTCTTCTCTGAAGTCATCTATCCTCGCGTCCCTCCCTCTGAAATCCAAGCTGTGCTGGGGACCGCTGCAGAAGCGAGGAGGAGAACAATCTTCGAGACCTTGGAGGCTGAACTGCTAGACCTGTGCAAAGAGTTGAAGGAATGCAGGGACCTGAATAAAGAACAGAGCGAGCAGCAGCAGCGGGCGGAAACAAAGCTAAAGGAAGCTGAGGAAGCGGAGAAAGGTCATCTTGCCCGGATCACCAAGCTGGAGGCAGAGGAGAAACGGCTCAAGGAGAGGGTCGCAGAGCTGGAGGATGCTGTTCGGCCAGCTGAAGGTGAAACAGAAGAGGATAAGCTGCTAACCTCTCGAGCAGCTCTGGTGGCCAAACTCAGGAGAGTCGAGCAGGATCTCCGGCTAGCCGAGGATGATACTCTTGAGGCCGCAGACATAGGGTTTCGAAATGCAGTGGCCCAGCTTCAGATCCTAAATCCCGGCCTTGTGACCGACGGGGCTGATGCTAACTGCGAGATGGTCGATGGCCGGATAGTGCTGCCCGGGCAAAAAGGAAATGCCAACGAAGGAGGTGGGCCAGACGCTGCTGAGACTGCTGCTGCGTAGGAGTATAGTTTACTTGTCTTGCGTGCCCTTTTGTTGTTTTTGCCCGGCTTGTGGGCCAGGGGCTTATTGATGTAATATTCGTACAATGGGTTTTGCCCGATTCTAATACTTCGCTTTGCCTCTTTATTTATTTTGCTTATGTGTGATACTTTATACATTACTTATTTTTGCCTAAGTAGTTGAGATCGCTGGCACCTTGGGAGTTTGCTCAACTCTGATGATCCTCGACTGTGAAGAGAGCTAGTCGAGTGGTCGGGGGTTGTACTCCGATCTTCAACGAGGCTAAGAAGTCGGTCGAGGTCTTAGCTTCATGGCGTGAACTTCCCATCGTGAGCTGGGTGTTCTGCCTATTTGGTACGTCAACGACGGAGCTCGGTTGAGGTCTCCTCGTCGGGCCAAAAAGTATCACGCACACACTTCGTGGTTTTTTGCCGTCGTGTGTTATATAGAGGTGTCGCACATGTACCGTTGCACGCCCCCGTGGTCGCGACGTCGTACTGTCCCGGGCAGTGTCTAACTGTAATATTGTTTGAGCTTTTCAGCATTCCATGGTCGAGCAAGTTGTTCACCGTGGAGGTTTTTGAGGTAATAGGCACCCGTCCTCGTCTTTGCAATGACGTGGTATAGGCCCTCCCAGTTTGCGACCAGCTTTCCTTCGCGTGAATCTTTCTGATTTCTCCGTAGGACAAGACTGCCTACTTGGAAGCCTCGTTTGATAACTTTGTCATTATAACGCAAAGTTATTTTTTGTTTTAAAGAGGCTTCTTGGAGGGAAGTGCCGGTCCTTATCTCTTCGGCGAGGTCGAGCTCCTCTCGCAGGGCTTCGTTGTTTGTTTCTTCGTCGAGGGGAGCTTCTGTCCTCCTCGAGGGTTCCCTGATCTCCACGGGGATAACTGCCTCGGTTCCGTACGTTAGGCGAAACGGGGTCTCCCCGGTCGTGGAGTGTGGGGTTGTTCGATACGCCTAGGGGTGGCAAAACGGGCCCGGCCCGCGGGAAAAGCCCGTTTTACCCGTCATTTTTTGCGGGGCGGGCCTGAATTTTGAACCCGCATATTTAATAATGCCCGCCCCGTAAAAAAGAAGGGCGGGCATGGGGCGGTCACGGGTATGCCCGCGGGTAAAAATTTAGGAACAAATTAAATTTATTTTATTTTATGATATCTTATGGCCCAATAGGCCCATACCAAAACAACCCATTATCAAATTATATCATGAGTTTTTTATTTTAATTTTATTTTATGATACTTTATTTGTTGAATTTAATTATTCAATGTAAGATAATGATAGTGTTTTTTTATTGGTAGTATTATGATTTATGAGTTTTTTTTAAAGAGAATGGCGGGCTTGCCCGTATGCCCGCGGGCCCGTCATTAAATGGGGCGGGCCTAGAAAATGAGCCCGCATCTCTACCTTTGACCGCCCCGCCCCGCCCCATTTTTTTGCGGGCTTTTGCGGGGCGGGCCTAAACGGGGCGGGCATGCCCGTTTGCCACCCCTAGATATGCCCAGAGGACGCTGTACAACTCCTCGACCCACCGTTGTTTGGCCTCGCCGAGTCGTCGCTTCAGTCCCCGGAGTATCACTCTGTTCACTGCTTCGGCCTGCCCGTTGGTTTGAGGGTGTTCGACCGACGTGAAGTGCTATTTTGTGCCCAGTTTGGCGATGAAGTCTTGGAAGTTCCTGTCGGTGAACTGTGTCCCGTTGTTGGTGACAATGGCTTGGGGTACACCGAATCGGGCGAGGATGTTTCTCTTGTAGAAACGGAGTATGTTGAAGGCAGTTTTTTTGGCCAGCGCATCTGCCTCAATCCACTTCGTGAAGTAATCTACCCCGACGATGAGGTACTTGTTTTGGTACGACCCTATGACGAAAGGTCCGAGGATATCCATTCCCCACCACGCAAACGGCCATGGGGATGACAATGACTTAAGCTCGTTTGGAGGAGCGAGGTGCATGTCCCCGTGTCTTTGACAGCGGTCACATTTCTTGACGTGTTCCTTTGCATCATGTTGCATAGTGGGCTAATAATACCCCGCTCGGAGTGCTTTTCGGGCTAGGGACCTTCCGCTGAGGTGCTGGGCGTTGATCCCTTCGTGGATTTCTTGGAGGATCCCCGAAACTTTGCTTTCTTCGACACACCAGAGTAAGGGAATGGAGAATCCTCGACGGTATAGCTTACCTTCGACGATGGTGTACGCACATGCCCGCCTCTTGACTATCCCCGCTTCTTTAGGATCGTCGGGTAGTTTGCCCGTCATCAAGTATTCGTAAACTGGGGTCATCCAACAGTTTGCGTCCCCGATGGCGTTGACCTCTGTGGTTGGTGTGGGTTTGTTTGTGATCGGATGGGAGAGTATCTCCTGGATAACTGATTTGTTCCCTCCTTTCTTCTTAGTGCTCGCAAGCTTGGAGAGCACGTCTGCTCGAGTGTTGTGCTCGCGCGGGATGTGAGCCACCTCCGCGGAGACAAATTTCTTCAACTTTTCTTGCACCAAGGTTAGGTACTCGACGAGACTATCGTTTTTGGCCTGAAATTCTCCCCGAACTTGTGATGCCACGAGCTAGGAGTCTGTAAAGATTTTGACTTCTTTTGCGCCAAGGTCTTCCGCAAGTCGAAGTCCTGCGAGGAAGGCCTCGTATTCGGCTTGGTTATTCGATGTCTTGAAGGACAGTTCGAGGGAGACCTCTATCAGGATGCCCTGCTCGTTTTCGAGGATAATGCCCGCTTCGCTACCTTTTGCACTGGAGGCTCCGTCGACGTAAATCGTGCATTTCTGGGAGCCATTGGTCGAGGATTCAGGGACGGTCATTTCCGCTACGAAGTCGGCCTGTACCTGAGCTTTCAAGGCTTTTCTTCCTTCGTATCGAAGGTCGAACTCGGATAGCTCGAGAGACCACCGGAGCATTCTCCCCGCCATATCTGGCCGACTGAGGAGCTGTCTGATAGGCTGCTCCGTCCTTACCACGATTGTGTGGGCCAGGAAGTAATGACGTAATCTTCTGGCTGCAGATACGAGGGCCAAGGTGACCTTTTCAATCTGTTGGTATCTAAGCTCGGGACCCTGAAGAGCTCTGCTCGTGAAATAAATCGGTTTCTGTCCGTCGGGGGTCTCCCGTATGAGGACAGCACTCACCGCTTCGCCGGTGACGGCCAGGTACAAGAAAAGTGTTTCCCCGTTATCTGGTCGGGACAAGACCGGGGGTTGTGACAAGACTTGTTTTAGATGGAGGAGGGCTTGTTCGCATTCTTCACTCCATTCAAAAGTCGCCTTCTGTCGGAGAAGCTTGAAAAAAGGGAGTGCGTACTGAGCAGATTTGGCGACAAAATGAGAGAGAGCAGTCAGCATTCCGTTAAGTGACTGGATCGACTTCTTCGAGTTCGGGGTAGGGATTTCGGAGAATGGCCTACATTTGTCAGGGTTCGCCTCGATTCCCCTCTCCGTGAGGTAGAAGTCGAGGAACTTCCCTGCGCGAACACCGAAGGTGCATTTGTCGGGGTTGAACCTCATGCGACATTTCCTCGCCGTGTCGAACACTTTCTTGAGATGAGCAGCATGGTCGACGTCTTCTGCAGATTTGACGATCGTGTCGTCCATATAGACCTCGAGCACGTCGTCGATATCTGCCCAGAAGACCTTGTTCATCATCCGTTGGTAGGTGGCGCCAGCATTTTTCAAGCCGAAAGGCATTACGTTATAGTAGTAATTGCCTGACTCGGTCATGAAAGCGGTATGCTGCTTGTCGGCCTCGTCCATGGGGATTTGGTTGTACCCCGAGTAGGCATCCATGAAGGATAGTAATTTGAATCCTGCAGAGTTATCGACCAGTTGGTCGATGTTAGGTAAGGGATAAGAGTCTTTCGGGAATGCCCGGTTAAGATCCGTGTAGTCAACGCACATCCTCCATTTTCCATTATTTTTCTTAACGAGTACAACATTTAAGAGCCAAGTCGTGTACTTGGCCTCAGAAATAAAGGTTGCCTCTAGGAGGTCTTTTACAGCTTTTTCAGCAGCCTCCATTTTTTTCAGAGACTGGCTACGCCTATGTTGAGCTACAACCCTAGCGGCCGGATCTATAGTCAGCTGATGACAAGCTACTTCAGGGTCCAGTCCGGGTATCTCTGCAACACTCCAGGCGAACAAATCTGCATTTTCTCGGAGGCATGCCTTCAGATGCCTCTTCGCCAGGTCGGGGAGTCCATAGCCAATCTTCACGCTTCGATCTGGGTTGTCGCCGAGAGGAACCAACTCGAAATCTCCGTCTGGGACGGGGCGCGTTGGGTGGAGAGGCTGCCCATTGATTTCAACTGGGAGGTCCTCGCCTGCAGCTTCTTCCTGCTCCCTAGGAAACCTGTTGTCAAGGTCGACCGCGCTGACCGGCGGGAGTGGAACCTGCACGACGTCTGGAGATGCCCCAACCCGAGTCTTGGGTTTGACGCCGCCGACGACACTCAGACCCTTGATTGCTGCATTGAAACATCTTCTAGCCGCCTTGATGTCCCCATGGAGAGTGACCACACGTCCACGCTTCGTGTAGTACTTCATCTTTAGGTGGACCGTTGATGGTACGGCCATCAGTTCCGCCAACGTGGTCCTCCCCATGATGCAGTTGTAGAGGGACGGGCAGTCCACCACCAAGAAACGCGTCTTCACCTGTCGGGCAGTTTCCTCAAACCCGAAGATGACCATCAACTCCATGAAGCCCCATGGTCTGGTGGTCGCGCCATTGAAGCCTTGTAGGTCTGACCCTACGTACGGGGATAAGTGTCTCTTGGTCAGCTGGAGGCTCTCGAAGAGGTGGACGTACATGATATCCACCAAGCTCCCCTGGTCAACCAAAATTCTGTGGACATCAAAATTGGCCATCTGTGCCCGGATCAGGAGGGGGATGTTGGCGTTAGGTGCCCCACCGGGAAGTTCCTCGAGGTAGAAGGTAATCGGAGTTGATCTTCCATTAACCCTCTCGAGGGTAGGGGCTCGAGGAGTTGTCGCTTTCAGTTCGTCGAATTTCCTCTTTATTGACCCTATGGTCAAACGGTCAGGGGCTCTGCCAGATATGACCAGGGCTTGGGGGAAAGACTCCCAGGTACTGCGGGCACTTATTGGCTCTTCTGCTGGGAATCTCTTCCACATGTTTCAGACAGCTTCAGGGTTGTCGAGTTCTCCCAAAAAGCCAAAGTCTTCAGGTTGCGTGATGCTCAACGCGACTTGCAGTGATCCGTTGTTGGGAGAAGGAGTTGACTCCTTGACATTCTGGGCCTCCTGGCTGCTGGGGCGGGGGGCCTCTTGCTGCTTGGCGTACTTCTTCAGGTACCCCTCTTTAATCATCGTTTCGGTTGCGTCCTTAAGGTGGACGCAATCTTCAGTAACGTGTCCGTGACTGCGATGGAACTGGCAGTACTTGGACTTGTCAGCATTTGGTTTGGGAGCCGTCGGTTTCAGGAAGCGGATTCCCCCTTTGACGAACTCCGAATTGGCACAGTCGCTAAAAATGCGCGCGCGGGACGTGTTTAGCAGTGTGTAGTCTTTGAAAAGGCCAGACGGTCCCCGTGATTCGCGGGGCTCTTTGGTCCGAGCTTCTTTTTTTCTTTCCCCACCTCGCCTAGGTGGAGGGGAGTCTTCTCTTCTCCTGTCTCCACCTCGCCTGGGTGGAGGGGAGTCTTCTTCCTTGTTGTCGCGGGGGCCTTCTCTGCACCTCGAATCGAGGGCAATTTGGGCGGCTTCGGCTTCCTCGAACTCAATATGCGACTGAGCCCTCTCGAGGAGGCCTTCAAAGCTGCGGGGACGGTGTAGTCCGACGGATTCTGCGAACTTGGATCCTAGTCGCAAACCCTTGATGATGAGATACATTTTGATGTGATCGGTCACGTGGATTTCGACTGCTTCTTTGTTGAACCTCTCGATGTAGCTCCGGAGAGGTTCATCCTTCCCCTGAAAGATGTCTTCCAGGGAGGCTATCGTCTTCGGATGTCGACGAGAAGCCGTAAAATGTTTTCTGAAGCGCTCCCTCAGGACCTTCCACGACGTGATTGATTTAGATGCTAGGTTTTTGTACCAAGCCATGACCCCTTTCCAAAGAGTCGTAGGGAATAATCGACATTTGATAGAGTTGGAGACATTCCTGAAATCGAGCAGAGCTTTAAAACTCTCGACATGGTCATCAGGATCAGATGTCCCGTCATATGTCCCCAAGGATGAGGGCCTCTCCAGGCCCTTAGGAATAGGGGCGTCCATGATGTGCCTGGCCAGAGGGGTCCGGTAATCGTCATCCTCGCTGGCTCCCGGAGACACAGAGGGGGAGTGTTGTCCATGAACATAGTGACGCCTCGGAGAGTGGTCCTTTGGGCGGCCTCTGGGCTCCTCGGCGTCCGGCCTGCTCCTTTTATTTTTCGAGGAGCGAACTAGCCCCTTTGAAGGCGGGGAGCGGTGGCGTTTCTGAGGATGTTCCGGTTGAGTACGCTCTAAGCGTGGCCTACGACCCCTGTGAACTGGGGAGGGGCTGCGAGATGCCTTTGGGGACTGCGAATGTCTTGGAAATGGTGGTGGTCGGTGCCTTCGCGGGGAAGTCCGACCACGACCTTTCTCCAGTGCCTCGATCCGGATGTTCTGGTTGAAGATCATCTGGTTGGTCTGATTGACCAAAGCAAACAGGGCAGCAGTGCCCGGGTCCGTATTTGGTGGCGGGTCCACGGGCTGGAAAATGGGCTGGAGGACTGTTTCATGTCCGTCTTGGCGAGCTGTCTCGTACTCCACTTCCTCGGAAAATGGTGAGGCGGTGAGTCCGTCTCTGATGTCGTTCTCCACGACAGGTTGGGCAGCGTTATTGTCGACGCGGTTGCCAGTATTGAGCTGCGCGATAACGTTGTCTAGAGCTTGATTCGCCGACGGGTAGGCCATGATGGTTGTTGAATGGAGAAAGCTTTGGTTTATCGAGCAGAAAAACGGGGAAGCTTACAAGTCCCCACAGTCGGCGTCACTGATCGTACCTGGATCAGACAGTTGATAGTGGCCAACGGCGTCTGGAATGGCAGCTCCGGTGATGGTGAGAGACGGCCGGGGGGGGGGGGTGTACCTGCAAGGTACTCCGACGCTCAAGTGAGAGAGTGTATAGAGTAACAGCAAATACAGAAAGTGTAGAGTGGCAAGAAGAATGTGTCTAACCTGACCCTCTCAAATGAGAGGGTATTTATAGAGAGCCCCCAGCGTGGGGCCAACGGTTACCTGCAGTGGGCTGGATCAACTAGGCCCACTCCAAGCAACTGCTAGGGCCTACGTGTAGTAGTGAAGACCAGCACGTGGTCTTCGCCCTAAAGTAATTGCTCCTAGATTTCTGGAAGTAGGGCAGACCGAATCCTTCGGACGTGGGAGGTTACTTGGAACATGTCCACGTGGTATGGACCGTTGGGTACTCCTCGCGGGGAGGAGCCTTTTGTGTCGAGGAGATATGAATCCCGTAGAATGGACATGGCCTCGCGGGGAAGAGCCTTCTGTGTCGAGGATATATCAAGCCCGTAGAATGGACATGGCCTCGCGGGAAAGAATCATGTCTGTCGAGGAGTGATGTGTAGCATTCTCGCGGGGAGAAGCTGATCTGTCGGGGAGGTACATCTCAGCAGGGTGTGATGTCCTCCTTTCCTATTTTCCCAAGTGCCTGACACTGCCAAAGTGCCCGGCGAAACTGTGGCTTGCACTTGGCAGTCACGTGTCCTGCAGAAGGGCCTTATCGGGCCTCCCTAGGCTGTATGGGTTGGGCCTGCTTGCCTGTTGGACAGCCTCGGCCCAGTCCAGAACAGTTTCTAACGCAAAAATGCGATCATCGCAACCGGATCAAACTAACACAAGCGTCATGTATCGTGCACACAAATATTCGACCAACGTATCGACGTGATTCAATCCGAATAATCTAATAAAAAATAAGAAAGAAAAAAAAATAGCTAACCATATATATATATTAAGACAAAACACTGCTTGAATTTTCATCCTGAACAAAAGCATCGTATATATATATATATATATATATATATATATATATATATATATATATATATATATATTAAGACAAACATTGTGCGTATAACATAACAAAAGCACTGTACATACATACACACACACACACACATATATATATATATATATATATATATATATATATATATGGGTTAAATATGTTTTTAGTCCTTATAAAGTTTGAAATTTCATTTTTAGTCCCTCCTGGGTTTTGGCAACGGTTTTAGCTGGTTTTGGCAACGGTTTTTTCGTAAAAACCGTTGCCAAAAGGTAGGGAAGGCCACACGTCCTAAACCATGTTCTAACATCTTGTCAGAATTTGTTCAGTCCATTTAGTAAACTCTGAAGCATAGTTGCACTTCCTCTTAATGAGCCCCAAGAATAATCCTTTCAACCAGAAGTAAAAATAAAACTAACCAAGATGTTAAGACATTTCTTTAAACATCTCCCTGTTGATAACCAAGTCTCCCAATATCCTTATCTAATTCTGCTGAGAAAAATAAATTCCCCCAGACACAAGCAATGACTCTCAGAACACTCCCAAGAAGCTTGTGCAACTCTGATTCAATCCATTGATATCCCAATGACAAAACCAAAACCAACTAGTCAAGTCCTCTCATAACTATATCAGTAACACAATGTCACAACATCTTGTCTGACATTACGCCCTCACCAGAGGTATTCTATCACAGACTGCTTGAACCCACAAACACTCTTGATAAACAATGCACTACTGCAGCAACAAATCCAAGACAGAAGTCCAACTCCCCCTGTCGTAGATAACTAGTGCTTCTTTGTAAGAAAAACACCTTAAAGTGAATGGAAAACATAAGACTCATCTTCATGTCTTCAAGAGCGCATTCCTTGTTCAACACACCTGCTGAACGCATTCACTTACTGCTTGATCCACAAGCAATCCATGTACCACACTAGTACATTCAACATAAGTTCTCCCCATATCTTTCATAAATGATGCTCCTTCCAGCAAAAAACACCCACAATCACCACATGATATCACATGACCAACTTCACATTCATTAAGTGGAAGAGTACCAGGATCACATCATGAAACGACTACTTGAAACTGAGCTATGGTTCATGACCAAATTTGCAAAAATTTCCAATTCTCATTTTTAAGTCAATGTGTGCACGTGATTAAGACCTGGTGATGTTAAGTGATGTACAAAGATAAAAAACGACTTGAAATTGTATAGAATAGTCTGCGTTTTGAGTGACTTCATGATCAAGGTGTCATACCCCAAATTTTACCCTTAGATTCTTTGATCTTTTACATATCATTCTAGGTCAATCATTTATGTATAACTAACCAAATTACCAGACTTTGTTTGTTTTGTTTCACTTGTGAGTTAGGGTTTGCTGCAAAAGGTTCAATAGATGGATCAATAAAGGTTTTGGATAGATCCTCAACCAAGCAAGTTCTCATACTCTTAAGAGACCTCTCTTCTTCAATAATCCAGTGCAATATGGCTTCATCACATGTTCTTTGAGGCTCAGGCCTTGCAAGACCGAATCAAGGATCAGGTAGTTTGTTTCAGTATCAGGTTATCAGGTTGTGACAAAGATTCTGAATTAGAGTTTATCACCTTTTGTGTTCAAGATGAGCAAGTGTCGTTCAGTTGAGTTTCACCTGAGGCTAGCAGGTTAAGTATGTGTGTGCAGTATTGTTTCAGTTGGATGTGATATCATTTTGGTCAGGAAAGTGGAGATTGTTTCATTATTTATATTTGAAGATCATCAAACCGGAGTTTCGTGTTAAGTCAGGTTGTGATGTTGTTCAAGTTCTGCTGTCAAGGCTTTAAGCATTGTGGAGGCGCGTTACAAAACTCATACCCCTTCCCATAACCATTTTGTATCCACTTTTAATTCAGAATCTACATTTTTTGATCTATGCTTTTCTCCAAATCTATTTATCTAATTTTTAACTATTTTTAAGTTCTAATTCTAAATAACCATTTCAATCCATTTTTTAGACCAATTTTCCAAAGCATATCCGTTTACAACCCATTGCCATATCGAATCCAAGTTCAATTCATAAATTCATTTTCAAAACCACATTTCAAATCCATTTTTATCCATATTTTCAAATCCATACCAAAATTCAAATCACATATCCACAATTTTCCTTATTTGTTTTATCCATTATCCAAATGTAAATCCAAAGTCATAAAACTAAACTAGTCCATATTCAAGACCATAGTACAAAAAAATTGCCAAAAAAAAGGAACAAAACACATGTACAAATTTTTCAAAGTTACAAAAAAGGCACATAAAGTCTTCATCATTGCCAAACAGGGCCCATCCAACCAATTCTACACAACCACAAGCCAACAAATCTCCTTCAAACCTAAAGGGCCATGCGCACAATGTTTGCTCCCCACACAAACCCAACTTGTTACACCAACTCACCAAGACAAACCTGTTGTTAAAAACTAAAAGCATTAAAAAGAAATCTGCTGAAAAAAGGACATACCTACAATATGCTAAACCATTTCACCAAAACATGAAAACCTGCACCTATTACCAATACAAAACATGCTACCTCTTGCAACTTTGACCAAACATAAAACTTGACCTGCGACCAAGCATCCATCAACCTCCTGATATGCCCTGAACACAAGGTACATCCTACTACTGCTCTACAAAATGCCAAACCATACTACCACACGACAACAACAATGCTCCAAAACAAACCACTGCTCAAAATTCTACACAACACCTGCATCAATTGAAAGTAACATGTCTGAACCAACAAGATTTTTTGAATTTTAAAAGAGAGAGGAAGATAGAAAAAAGGAACAATTTCTCCAAGAGCAGGATATACATGAAAACACTCTCTGCAGAAAAAGGAAAAAGGGCATAATACTCACCTTCTTTATTGATTTGTTTTGCCCCTTCCAATAAAAAAATACATCCAGAACATCCTTTCACAACCTCTTCAAATCTTCATTAATCCATTAATACAAGCTTCAACCTACCTTATTCTACCACAAACATGACACAACAATCCAACCTCTCAATAACAACACAACGCCATCACCCGCCATAAAACCTCTTCATCATAAAAAAAACAATTTCTTAACCCTCCTCCAAGAACTCACTCGCCATAACTCCATCCTCCCTCCATCAATCTTTTTTTTCTTGCAATCTTCACCAACTCAACGAGCACGCGACACCAGTTTTGTTGACGGAAAACCACCATTACCACCATACATCAACAACAAACCATCGGCGAACAGAATCAGAAGAGACGAAGAACGAAACAAGCCGAGCAAAATCTCAAAATTCTACAAACCTGAATCAAAGAGAAACAGCGAGACTGAAGGAGTAGACGCGATTTGAGTGGACGATGATGATTCAATTTCGTATCAAAGAAAGTGAAGAAGAACCGCGAGAGGGAGCAACAGTCAAATCTTGAATCAGATTGAGAATGGTTACGTTTTGGCATTTTCTTCTGCGTTCAATCGTGTTGCAGCCATTTGGAATAAGTTTCCTAAGTTTCACTTGAATAAGCTTTCCAAACGGGTTTGGACCAAAGAGATCCGACCCAGTTATGTTATTCACTGATTTTTGGGCTTTCCATGTTTCCAGCTTTAGGCCCATCTGATATTCAAGTAACACCTCCCTGTTTGCTTTTATCTTGAATTTGTGTATTTTTTATTATTGTTTGGTTTTAATTTTGATTTTGTTAAATACTTTGTTAATATTCTTGTTAATTAATTTATTAGTAATTTTTTTAATTGTTTTTTAAGTGGGTTTTTATCTATCTTATTAAGTTTAGAGTTTTTAATAATAAACTTATATTCATTTTAGTAATTAGTTGATTTGAGTATTTTAATTAGGTTTTATCTAAATATTTTAATTAGAGTTAATATTTTTTTGTTTAGTTTAATTAACTTATTTGTTTTCAATTAAACTCAAAAACTCAAAAACATTTTCCTAATTATTTTCATGAATTTATTTAATTTATTAGGATTACTCGAATTTTGTTAATTAATTTTTATAAACTTTTTTGACTTTTAACTTTATGAACTAGAGACTTGATTATTTCTATTTGATCTTGGTTTCAATTCGGTTTTGACTATTTCTTCCTCGTTATTTTGTGATTATCATTATCCATCTAACTCATGCATTTTGTCATAATATTTTTCTTTACTTGATTCTATTCTATGCTTGATGTATTTTCTTGTTGAACTTGACGTGTCTGTGTGTTCATGTACTTGCTTGAGTACTGATGTTGTTCTCTTGGTGAATCTTTTTGGTGATATGTCTTCTTGAGGATTACTTGACCCTTGGCATGTTATGTACCTCATGTATATTTTGGTTTACTGAAATTAATGACTTGTTTCTTGGTATTTTAAGTTGATTTGGTTGCTTTAGCATCGACTTTGCATATGATACCATTCATTCATATCTTTTAGCTTTGGTACTTGAAATCTTTCTTGATACTCCTTTGTTGTTGCTTACTCCTTTAATCCAAAGGAAAAGTTTTCCCTGTTGACTGCCATGTCATGTTTAGGATAGCTTAGCCTAGCTTACTCCTTCCTTCCCTTTTATCCTAACCTTAGGATTAGAGTTGCCTAACTCTTTGTAGGTGTCTTGCCATGGACACTTACTTTCCCCTTTTATCCTAGCCTTAGGATTAGAGTTGCCTAAATCTTTGTAGGTGTCTTGCCATGGACACTTACCTCCCTTTTAACCTAGCCTTAGGTTTAGAGTTGCCTAACTCTATGTAGGTGTCTTGCCATGGATACTTACCTCCCCCTTGGAACCTTGATCACTATCAAGTGTTCCTCACCTGTAGTTAGGTGAACTATGAATGCTCTGATTCCATCCTAGTTAGGATACGTAGGCACGAGATGCGATTTCTTGGCGAGCATACTTAGAAATAAACCCCTAGGTCTTTACCTTAGCACCTTTTCCTTAGGAAGCAAGCAATAACATAACACAAATACTAACAAGAGGTTCTTGTAAAGTACTACAGATACTTAAGATGCTAACACCTTCCTTAGGTATAACCAACCTCCGAACCTTAGATTCTCTTAGCTTTGTTGTTACATAGCGCACTTAGGGTTTTCTTCGATCTTTACCCTTTCCTTTGGATAAATCAAAGCTTGGTGGTGAATATTTAAAGATTTGTGATTCAAGTTAACTTAATAGCTTGATATCAGATTCTCACTGCAACACAAGGATTGTCACATTTTGCTTGCTCATGATTTCACACGAATTCAATCCAATTCTCACACGTATGAGTTCTATTCTCTTTAGCTATAGATAGAAGGCTCATTTGAACTGAAAACCAAGCTTAGAAAGCCCTCAGGACCGCTGCTCGGGCTCACACTTCCCTATAAAATTTTGTGATTTCATTCTCAATTTTTGAGCTATTTCAACCATATTTCTTGATTCCATTAGCTACATCGCACTTCTCTGAAGCTTCTACAACAAGAATCAAGCTCTAAGACTCCTGGAATCGTGCTGACCAGATCAACCTTGCAAGCTCTTCCGATCACATTTGGACAAAGTAGTTTGAGGCTCCATTTTCACTCAAACAAGTTACCACGATGTAGCATTTTGCCTCCTGATTGTTTCCCCTCACTTACCTTTTTTTGATAGTTCATATTGATTATTTGATTTTTGCTTTCTTGTTTCTTCATTTCATTACATTTCTCTAAAAGTCTCCTTGATCACTTTCAATCAATGAAAATGATGCACATAGTCGAGTCTGCTTCAATGAGACAGTCGCAATGGCACTGGTGTCATGATCTAGTTTTGATATTTGCAAAAGTCCGGTGAGCAACTCACCGGAGAAGCTCCACGGTGGTCTGAGTTTGTTTTATTTTAAATTGAATTATGTGCGTTGTTTTACTTAAGTTCCACCGTGTCCATCATGATCTATGCCTTTGGATTAATTTTAAGTGAGATCCAATGGCCACGCGCGTTTCTGTTCTCATCCTTTGATTAGATCTAAGGTTGTGGTATTTTCCTCCTTTTTATTTTATTTTATTTATTTTCTTTTTCTCATTTAATTTCAAAAATTCATTAAAAATACATCCATTAACATTTTTCACTCCATTTTTTTCATAGTTTCATAAAATTAATTTCTATTTTCTTAGCTATTTTCTATATTTTTATTACATCATTTACTATTTTTCATTATTTTCTTCATTTTCCATACATTTTAAATAGTTTAAAGTTCCTTTTATGCATTTTAAAATTCTCAAAAATTTTATATATGATTCTTGAGTTGTTTCTGACTTGTAGTAATTTTCTTGAAGTTTGATTTTTAGTTTAGATACCTCTTTCTCATTTTCTCTTTTATTTTGATTTTAAAATTCATTTTTTGCATTTTATTTTGCATTTTATTGTATTGTGATTGGTTTGCTGGTTGTAGCCTTGGATCATAACTTGTTGGTCAAGTTTCTCCTCAATTTCAATGGACGTTAGGTGTTGATGAGGTTGAATGAACCTTCATCAATACAAATCTATCATTAAATGAACCATTTGATTCATTTTTGGTGTTTTGTGTTGATGATAGGTTTAGTGCCTTAATCCACTAAGAAAGGTGATTGAAATTGATGATGAAGTGATATTGAGTATTGATTCAATTTGATCATCTCTTCATATTTCCTTCTCTTTCTTTTTCCTTTTCTTTTTCTCTTGGTCAATTGGATGATGTGTTGCCCATCTTGTTCATGAGATTTGGATTGGTGCTTGATGAACTTTCATCATTTCAAATCTACCATTTGATTGATCATTGATCATTGGAGGCGGTTTTGATTGATGCATAAGTTTGTCCTAAGTGTCATGAATGATTGATTGATGTAATGGACCAATGTCCTTGCCTTAGTGCTTGATTCCTCCTTGGTTTTTACTTGTGCTACATGTTTTAGGAGTATGATCTCTATCATATCTCTAACATGTATGGTACATAAATTGTTATTGATTGGCCTCCCATAGTATGATCTTCCTTATAGATTGTGCTACGATTGCTTAACATAGCACTAAATTTGTCCCGAATTGGATAATTAATTCTAACACTTATACTAACCATATAATTGTGCTAACTTCTATTTTTATGCCATTTACTTTTATGCACCTTTATTTTTATGTCATTTATATTTCTTACTTTTTATATTGCTTTACTCTTATTATCATTACATATCATATTGCTATTGTTTATATTTATGCCTTTTTCTTTGTCCACTTGGACGTTTCTTTCTCTTTCTCTTAAGACATTAATAAAGGCTAAACCACTAAAAGACTTAATGTTTCCATTGGACTATTGGTTACTATCTCTTGCTTGGATGATGGACTTATGGACTTAGAATTAGGTTCTTGATCCTATGCTTTGGAGTTGTGGCTTGAGACCTTGGAATTAATTTGGTACCTTGACCTTGGGTTGAATTTTGGAAGGCTTTGTTATGTTACCTCATCTTTGGGCTTGGCTTAAGTTCTTTTTTATCTGATGCTTGGTTATTTCTCTGCTTATTTGGTTGCTTGTTGCCTAATCCAAAGGATGGGAGTTTTGGCTTGAATTGTGTCAGAAGCTTGCTCTTGGTTAGATCTTTCCTTCCTTAGCTTTTACTTTGCGCATTAGGGTAGCCTCTTCTTCTCCTCCTCTTCTTAAATTTTCAAAATCTTCTCCCTTTTTTCAAAACCTTCTTGTTTTCAAACTTGAACCACTTTCTTAATAAACCTTGACTTTGTCAAGTAATTTTCAGACTGTTTTTCTTGAATAAAGTGCTAATTCATTTTAAGCATATCAAGACCATTTTCATAAGACTAAAAAATACATAACTCATTCAAATCATTTTGTTCCCTTTGTGCACTTTTCCTTTTAAACTTTTTCTTAAGGTTTAGACATGAGCCATTTTCATAGTTGAGATGTAATTCTTCTATCCCCATAGTGATGCTTGGTGTTGATTCTTTTCCACTTGAGAGAGTTAATGGCATACTTGTTGATCTCTATCCAAGTTAGAGCCCTTCTCAATAGTGATGCAAAGGTCCATTTTCATACACTTGTGGGTGACTAGTTGAGTTTTCTCCTTAAAATGACAACTTGTCTTTCCATTTAAAATCAATTACAACAAATCTCTTTTGTTATTTTTACCACGAACTACGAGGTTTTGATCCTCCATTGCACTTTGTGGGTACGTACGCACGAGGCTCAGGAATTCTTTTCAAACACCAAATGTGACGCCCCCAATCTATACCCCCAATTAAACGCGCAATTAAAGCGGTAAAAAGAAAATTCGAAAATTGATCAGAGTATATTTGAAACATCATGGCATAGAAAGGGATAATCACATCAAAGTAACCAAACATACACATAACATGCAACACCTGCCCATAATGATATGCAACTGTGGGGTAGCAATCATACAGAAGAAACTTCGTTCCTTACACCCACTTTTCAGAAATTAGAATTAAAGCGGAAAATCTAAAGTCTGAATAACATATATATACATATACACATATAATCAGTTTGTCATACATCAGGTAGCATATGTACAACCAAAATATAACATCAGATATACAAAATAATAGCCCGCGGCCACCCTAACTACCCGGAGTCACATATCAGAGCCGACCGACCAAAATAATGAAGACGCAACGCCTCACAAAAAGGAATACCTCCAGCAGCTCTAATCTGCAACGCCTCATAGAGCGTTATAAAACAGCAGAAGGGTGAGAAAAACAACCATAATATAATTGAATAAAATTATATATAAACACAAAAGTGTACAAGTAACACATTCTCACCGCAACCACATATAACATAATACCGCACAATTCTCAAGCATCAAATACCATTACACACCACACATATACCATACAATCATCAATCACATTCGCAATTAATTCATGCTTTATGCAATGCACATAGACCGACACCACGACTCTATGCACATGCCATGCGGTACCAACTTCCAATGTCTCATGTCTCATCATCAGTTCACTCAGGAACTATTGGACCCATCGCTCGTTACTGAGAATCTCAAGTAACTCCCCGTCGGGCCTACGATGTTCACCCGTCGCTTTAAGTCCTCAGGCAACGCCTCATATTTTCGAGGCACACGACGTTAAGGATTGCTTTAAGTCTCCAAAGGAGCCCACAATCGTCTATACTTATCGCTTTAAGTCCTCAGGCAACGCCTCGTATTTTTGAGGCACACGATGGTATAGTGGATTCCCTCAAGAATCAAATCGTCACTCAGGATGTTTCAACAATGCACAATATGATGTTTGGCATACAACGACTCATGACTTTCACATTGCATGCTCACACACATCAACAATCATGCATATATCATCAAATATCACACTTAGCATTTTCTTGCCTTTCGGCCACAAATC
Organism: Lathyrus tuberosus; assembly: GCA_022829125.1. NCBI lineage: Eukaryota > Viridiplantae > Streptophyta > Magnoliopsida > Fabales > Fabaceae > Lathyrus > Lathyrus tuberosus. The sequence goes on along the minus strand of JALAZF010000125.1, from coordinate 12,186,796 downwards.
ATCATCACAACATTTCATCAAAAACAACTATTCACGATTAATCGGTAAAGTCGGCCAAAAGTCGGCTAAAAATAATATTTTTCTTCACCAAATCATAGAACATATTTTTAGCTTCACATCCATATAAAGAACACTTAAATCGGATAAACAACGAAGAAGATACGAATATTTCAAAATAACGTAAAAACATAAACCGTACGCCCGACACTACGATACGATTCGAAAATACTGTACCAATTGGACTAGATTCAGACCTCAAAACTATTTTTCCTAGAAAGAACATCTCGTTAGCTTCCCAACGCTTCGAACGGGGACCAAAACCGACTTACGGTTCAAGAGATATGAATTTCCGAAGTTTCCCGACAAACCAGAATTTAATGGTTCAGCACAGTATGTATCGATACATAGGCTTTATGTATCGATACAAAAAGACCTCATGTATCGATACATAGCACGCATGTGTCGACACATGCTGTAGTGAAAATGCTGTTTTTCCCAATTTTCACAGTATGTATCGATGCATAGGGGTTATGTATCGATACATAAACCATTTCGTATCGATACATAGCTGTTATGTATCGATTCATAGCTCTGTTTTTCCTCAAAAACCAGATTTTCTCCAAATACACCTTTGCTGTCCCTTCTCCAAAATGCCCGGAAACTCGACTAAATCGATCATTTTCACCGAAACAAACATATACGCTCAACCACCAAATACATAAGAACAATTTAGAACACATAAACGAAATTTCTACGACGTTCGATTTTTCGATTAAATTCCAACCTTTCAAAAACCAGATTTTTCAAACATCACCAAATCGAATAAAAAGCACGACATACGACGACCTAACCTTACTCGATACAACTACGTAATTTATTTCGAATTCTAACCGTGAAAACATCGGTTTCTATCGATTTCCTACAATTCGACCTAAACGGACAAAACAACGGAAACATAACGAAACTAACCAAAACATAACCGAACTTCATGAAACTTTAAACAGCAGCTCACATACATATAACCAACCAACACATGTATTTATACGACTTTTCGACCGTAAAAACATTGGTTTCTATCGATTTCGTCAAATACGGCATAAACGGAAACATATGGAAAAACCAACCAAAACATCCACACAAAACATACATAATCATACACAATCATAGTATAATCGAGTTTCGCACCCTTACCCGATAAATTCGCGTTCTAGAAAGTCGGGGGATTGATTTCTTCCTTCACAAGTTTTTTCTCTCTTTTCTTCTTTCTCTTCTCTTTTTTTCTTCTTCTCTACTTTTCTTTTCTCTCTTTTTCTTTCTATTTATTCTAACTTAATCAAAATACACCCAAATGCCCAAAATACCCCTACACTCAAATTTCTCGCAAACGATCCCAAAACGCGATAAAATATATTCCCGCCGAAAAATAACATATTTTCACATAAAAGTCGAAAATACAATAAAATAATAATAAAATAACCAAAACGACTCAATAAACAAAATTGGCAAAACGGGGCGTTACAATTCTCTCCCACTTAGAAATTTTCGTCCTCGAAAATCTTACCTGATACAAACAACTCCGGATACGACTCCCGCATCCTACTTTCCAACTCCCACGTCAGATTACCATCAGCAGCGCCTCCCCACGCCACTTTCACAAGTGCAATCTCTTTACCCCTCAACCGCTTCACCTCGCGATCCAAAATACTAACTGGTAATGCCTCGATCGTAAGGTTATCCCTTACTTCCACCTCGTCCATCGGAATCACATGTGAAGGGTCCGGAACATACTTCCGAAGCTGTGAAACATGAAAAACGTCATGCAAGTTTGACAGATTCGGCGGTAACGCCACACGATACGCTACAACACTAACTCTCGCAGATATCTGGTAAGGACCAATAAATCGAGAAGTAAGCTTCTTAGATTTCAAAGCACGACCAACACCCGTTACCAGCGTAACCCTCAGAAATACGTGATCACCCTCTTGAAACTCAAGATCCTTTCGTCTCCGATCATGATAACTCTTTTGTCTACTCTGAGAAGCCTTCATTTTCTCACGAATAAACTTTACCTTTTCCGTCGTCTGTTGCACCAATTCCGGTCCAACCACAGAACTCTCACCAGTTTCGTGCCAACACAACGGCGTTCTACATCTTCGTCCATATAAAGCCTCAAAAGGTGCCATTCCGATACTAGAATGGAAACTGTTATTATACGTGAACTCAATCAATACCAGATAACTGTCCCACGTACCACCTTGTTCCAAAACACACGCTCTCAACAAATCCTCCAAAGACTGAATCGTTCTTTCGGTCTGACCATCTGCCTGCGGATGATAAGCCGAACTCAACCTCAATCTAGAACCCAAAGCCTTCTGTAAACTTTCCCAAAATCTCGATGTAAACCTAGGATCTCGATCAGAAACAATACTCAAAGGAACCCCATGCAATTTCACCACCACACAGATATAGATCTCAGCTAACCGTTCCAAAGAAAAACTGATGTCAATCGGAATAAAATGCGCCGATTTAGTCAGCCTGTCCACAATCACCCAAATAGCATTATGCCCTCGCTGAGTATTCGGTAACCCCGTTACAAAATCCATCGAAATGCTATCCCATTTCCACTCAGGAATATCCAACGGTTGCAACAAACCACTAGGTCTCAAATGTTCCACTTTCGATTTCTGACAAGTCAAACATGCATTCACAAACTGAGCCACATCTCTTTTCAAACCAGACCACCAGAAAATCTTCTTCAAATCTTGGTACATCTTATTCGCTCCCGGATGAATACTTAAGTTACTCCGGTGTCCTTCCTCCAAAATCATTATTTTCAACTCCGCATCATCAGGAATACAAATCCGACCACGAAATCTCAAAACACCAAAATTATCAACCTTGAAATCCACATTCTCATTCATCATCAAATCAACAAATTTCAAATCCAACTTTTGTTTCTCACTAACCGACATCAAAAATTCATTAGTAACTTTCAACATTCCAAGCCTCACACTAACCGATGTCACTTCACAAACCAAACTCAAATCTCTAAACGATTCCAAAAGTTCCAACTCTTTCACCATCAATGCGGACATATGCAATGATTTCCGGCTCAATGCATCGGCTACCACATTAGCTTTACCAGGATGGTAATTCAAGCCAAAGTCGTAATCTTTCAAGAATTCCAACCATCTCCGCTGCCTCATGTTCAACTCTTTCTGATCAAATAAATATTTCAAGCTTTTATGATCACTGAATACTTCGAACCTCGCACCATAGAGATAGTGCCTCCAAATCTTCAACACAAAAACTACAGCCGCTAATTCAAGATCATGAGTAGGATAGTTTTTCTCATGAACTCTTAATTGCCTTGAAGCATAAGCTACAACTTTACCTTCCTGCATCAGCACACCACCCAAACCAATTAAAGAAGCATCACAATACACAATAAATGGTTCATTAGGATTAGGTAAAATAAGGATCGGAGCTGTCGTCAATCTTCTCTTCAGCTCACAAAAACTCTCTTCACATTGAATATCCCAAATGAATGCTTTGCCCTTACAAGTCAACTGCGTCAAAGGAAGAGCTAGCTTAGAAAAACCTTCAATGAACCTCCGGTAATAACCAGCCAAACCTAGAAAACTTCGAATTTCAGTAACGGATCTAGGAGCCTCCCATTGTAGAACTGCTTCTACTTTAGATGGATCCACAGCAATACCATTACCAGAAATTACGTGCCCAAGAAAACTCACCTCAGACAACCAGAATTCACACTTGGACAATTTGGCAAAAAGCTTCCTTTCCTTCAAAACCTGCAAAATAATACGCAAATGCTCTGCATGTTCTTCCCGAGACTTAGAATAGATTAAAATATCATCAATAAACACCACCACAAAATGATCCAAATGCTCGTGGAAAATCCGATTCATGTATTCCATAAACACACCAGGCGCATTAGAAACCCCGAACGGCATCACCGAATATTCATAATGACCGTACCGTGTTCTAAAGGCCGTCTTCTGAATATCCTCTTCTTTCACTCTTATCTGATGGTACCCCGATCTCAAATCAATCTTACTAAATACACAAGCACCAACCAACTGATCCATCAGATCATCAATCCTTGGAAGCGGATACTTATTCTTAATCGTCACTTTGTTCAACTGGCGATAATCAATACATAACCTCATACTCCCATCTTTCTTTTTCACTAACAAAACTGGAGCACCCCAAGGAGAAACACTTGGTCTCACGAACCTCTTTTCTAACAACTCATTCAACTGCTTTTTCAACTCCACCAATTCAGATGCCGACATTCTATAAGGTGCCATAGAAACAGGTCTAGTACCAGGAACTAGATCTATCGAAAATTCCACCTCTCTCTCTGGCGGTACATCTGAAATATCCTCAGGAAACACCTCAGGAAATTCGCACACAACAGGAAACACTTCAAGAGAAACTTGACTATCCACCGATAAAGATGCAAACAAACCAAACAACTGAGCTTCGTCTGCTAAAAGTTTATTCAACTCTTTAGTAGACAAGAAACTCGAGTCTTCATCTTCCTCAAGAGAAGGGAACCTTACAAGCTTATGATAACAATCAATGTGCACCCGATTAAATTGCAACCAGTTCATTCCCAACACCACATCTAATCCTTCCAATGGTAAACACACTAAATCCAACACAAAGTCTTTGCCATAAATGGCCAAAGGACAACTTAGACACACCAAAGAAGTAGTTACTGACCCCATCGCTGGAGTATCAATAACCATCTCAAAATCCATTACGGACAACACAAGATTCAAACTCTTCGCGCACTCAGACGAAACAAACGAATGAGTCGCTCCAGTATCAATAATAGCAATTAAAGGCATATTATTAATAAAGCAAGTACCTCTTATCAGACGATCTGCCTTTGAAGTCTGAGTCCCTGCCAACGAAAACACTTTCCCACTAGTCTGAGCCTTCTTCGGATTAGGACACTTCGAACTAATGTGGCCAGGTTCTCCACAATTGTAACACTTCACGACATTCTTCCTTTTACAATCCGCTACAACATGCCCGATACCACCACAATTAGAACACTTAATCACATTCCTCCTACACTCATGCTGGCGATGACCCAATTCACCACATTTAAAACACCTAGGAGAATTAGACATACCACCTCCACCTGACCTACGATCAAAAGTACTCCTTTGTTTACCTTTATCAGCCGGTGACACATACGGTCCACCACGGAACTGTTGCTTCCCTTTCCTGTCACTTACACTTTTATAGTGAGCAGAACGAGCCTTACTGTCTTCATCATAGATCCTACAGCATTCCACCAAATCAGCAAACCTGCGAATCCTCTGATAACCAATCGCCTGCTTTATCTCAGGACGCAACCCACTTTCATACTTTACACACTTAGAAAATTCAGCAGTCGCTTCCACATAGTGAGGATAAAACTGCACAAGTTCCACAAACTTAGCAGTATACTCAACAACAGATAAATTACCTTGTTTTAGTTCCAAAAACTCAATCTCCTTCTTTCCTCGGACATCTTCCGGAAAATACTTCCTTAGGAACTCTCGACTAAACACCTCCCAAGTAATCTCTTCTTCCTCCTCCTCAGCTTCCAACACTTGACGAGTACTGATCCACCAGTCGTCAGCCTCTTCATGTAACATGTGAGTGCCCAGCCTCACCTTATCCTCCTCGTCACAATCCATTACCCTGAAAATCCTCTCAATCTCTTTCAACCACAACTGTGCACCATCCGGATCATGTTTCCCTTTAAAGACCGGCGACTTATTCTTTCTAAACTCATCATTTCCTGCCGCATTCGGTGCACCCTGCACAGCTCGTGCCATTGCCTCCATCGCAGCAGCCAAAGCAGCATCATTACGACCAGCCATATTCTGTTCGTCCAAATACAGAAACTATGGTTAAATAACCACTTGCTCAACACAACTCGCCCAATATGCCAGACACAACAGACCCAACTGACACAACAAACACAACTGACACGAACTGGCTCTGATACCACTAAATGTGACGCCCCCAATCTATACCCCCAATTAAACGCGCAATTAAAGCGGTAAAAAGAAAATTCGAAAATTGATCAGAGTATATTTGAAACATCATGGCATAGAAAGGGATAATCACATCAAAGTAACCAAACATACACATAACATGCAACACCTGCCCATAATGATATGCAACTGTGGGGTAGCAATCATACAGAAGAAACTTCGTTCCTTACACCCACTTTTCAGAAATTAGAATTAAAGCGGAAAATCTAAAGTCTGAATAACATATATATACATATACACATATAATCAGTTTGTCATACATCAGGTAGCATATGTACAACCAAAATATAACATCAGATATACAAAATAATAGCCCGCGGCCACCCTAACTACCCGGAGTCACATATCAGAGCCGACCGACCAAAATAATGAAGACGCAACGCCTCACAAAAAGGAATACCTCCAGCAGCTCTAATCTGCAACGCCTCATAGAGCGTTATAAAACAGCAGAAGGGTGAGAAAAACAACCATAATATAATTGAATAAAATTATATATAAACACAAAAGTGTACAAGTAACACATTCTCACCGCAACCACATATAACATAATACCGCACAATTCTCAAGCATCAAATACCATTACACACCACACATATACCATACAATCATCAATCACATTCGCAATTAATTCATGCTTTATGCAATGCACATAGACCGACACCACGACTCTATGCACATGCCATGCGGTACCAACTTCCAATGTCTCATGTCTCATCATCAGTTCACTCAGGAACTATTGGACCCATCGCTCGTTACTGAGAATCTCAAGTAACTCCCCGTCGGGCCTACGATGTTCACCCGTCGCTTTAAGTCCTCAGGCAACGCCTCATATTTTCGAGGCACACGACGTTAAGGATTGCTTTAAGTCTCCAAAGGAGCCCACAATCGTCTATACTTATCGCTTTAAGTCCTCAGGCAACGCCTCGTATTTTTGAGGCACACGATGGTATAGTGGATTCCCTCAAGAATCAAATCGTCACTCAGGATGTTTCAACAATGCACAATATGATGTTTGGCATACAACGACTCATGACTTTCACATTGCATGCTCACACACATCAACAATCATGCATATATCATCAAATATCACACTTAGCATTTTCTTGCCTTTCGGCCACAAATCATCATCACAACATTTCATCAAAAACAACTATTCACGATTAATCGGTAAAGTCGGCCAAAAGTCGGCTAAAAATAATATTTTTCTTCACCAAATCATAGAACATATTTTTAGCTTCACATCCATATAAAGAACACTTAAATCGGATAAACAACGAAGAAGATACGAATATTTCAAAATAACGTAAAAACATAAACCGTACGCCCGACACTACGATACGATTCGAAAATACTGTACCAATTGGACTAGATTCAGACCTCAAAACTATTTTTCCTAGAAAGAACATCTCGTTAGCTTCCCAACGCTTCGAACGGGGACCAAAACCGACTTACGGTTCAAGAGATATGAATTTCCGAAGTTTCCCGACAAACCAGAATTTAATGGTTCAGCACAGTATGTATCGATACATAGGCTTTATGTATCGATACAAAAAGACCTCATGTATCGATACATAGCACGCATGTGTCGACACATGCTGTAGTGAAAATGCTGTTTTTCCCAATTTTCACAGTATGTATCGATGCATAGGGGTTATGTATCGATACATAAACCATTTCGTATCGATACATAGCTGTTATGTATCGATTCATAGCTCTGTTTTTCCTCAAAAACCAGATTTTCTCCAAATACACCTTTGCTGTCCCTTCTCCAAAATGCCCGGAAACTCGACTAAATCGATCATTTTCACCGAAACAAACATATACGCTCAACCACCAAATACATAAGAACAATTTAGAACACATAAACGAAATTTCTACGACGTTCGATTTTTCGATTAAATTCCAACCTTTCAAAAACCAGATTTTTCAAACATCACCAAATCGAATAAAAAGCACGACATACGACGACCTAACCTTACTCGATACAACTACGTAATTTATTTCGAATTCTAACCGTGAAAACATCGGTTTCTATCGATTTCCTACAATTCGACCTAAACGGACAAAACAACGGAAACATAACGAAACTAACCAAAACATAACCGAACTTCATGAAACTTTAAACAGCAGCTCACATACATATAACCAACCAACACATGTATTTATACGACTTTTCGACCGTAAAAACATTGGTTTCTATCGATTTCGTCAAATACGGCATAAACGGAAACATATGGAAAAACCAACCAAAACATCCACACAAAACATACATAATCATACACAATCATAGTATAATCGAGTTTCGCACCCTTACCCGATAAATTCGCGTTCTAGAAAGTCGGGGGATTGATTTCTTCCTTCACAAGTTTTTTCTCTCTTTTCTTCTTTCTCTTCTCTTTTTTTCTTCTTCTCTACTTTTCTTTTCTCTCTTTTTCTTTCTATTTATTCTAACTTAATCAAAATACACCCAAATGCCCAAAATACCCCTACACTCAAATTTCTCGCAAACGATCCCAAAACGCAATAAAATATATTCCGGCCGAAAAATAACATATTTTCACATAAAAGTCGAAAATACAATAAAATAATAATAAAATAATCAAAACGACTCAATAAACAAAATTGGCAACACGGGGCGTTACACCAAAAACCCTAAAAAAGTATTTCTCTACTCATCTCCACCATCTTTTTCAAACAACCCTTTTAAGGCAAACATAGATTTTCAAGAGGTTCCTATAGAGTACTATATATTTTTTGGGTGCTAACACCTTCGCATTGCATAACCCACCCCTTACCCTTGTCTCTGTTATTATTATTTTTTTTTAAAACTTATGTGGGTTTTGTTCGTTCTTTTCCCCATTCCTTTGGAAAAATAAAAGTGTGATGACGACTCTTGCTTTATGGGTTAAGTTAATTAATAGCTTAATCTCAAATTTTCCCGTTACACTTCTCCCCGCATAACTGAATCTTGAACCCATATTTGGTTTTGATAACCATATTATCCTTTTCCTTTAGGGTTTTATCATTATTTTCCCTTTACTTAGGAATAAATAAAATTTGAAGCACTCGCGAGGTTGTATTTTTTGAGATGCGACAGCGGTGACTGTAAGAAAGCTTAGGCCTTATTTTAGAGGATACTAGATATCATTAAAGATATACTATCCCATACGCCAGGTCCTTAAGAAGCCAGACCTAGCCAGAAGAATGGTATATTAGGCAGTCAAACCATTTGAATACAACATTCAATATATTCATAGAGGCAACATCAAATCACAAGTTTTGGCAGACTTTCTGGCTGAGTTTAGCATGCGCATCGGCAAGGAGGTCTCTCTCACCTAGATCCTCTCATTGGATTGAACCTATAACAACAAAGGAAGCGACATCTGGATTGTGCTAGAAGGACTAGAGGACTTACTAATTGAATAGTCTTTGAAGTTTGAATTTAAAACTAGTAACAATCAAGCCGAATATGAAGCCCTCATTCTCACAATGACACTCGCCTTAGAAGTAGTCACGTAAACCCTACAAGTCAAAAGCGAATCTTAACTGGTGGCGGTACATGTTTTAGGCGATTATAAGGCAAATGTGGCTATACTTATTGTATACTTAAAGAAGGTACATGACTTGTCTGAACGCTTTAAAAACTTTGAAATAAAGCATGTGACCAGTGAACATAACTTCAAAGCATGCCTATTGTCCATTTTGGCTAGCTCAAAGAAAGTAGGATTCGATTGCACTGTAATATAGGAAACACTCGACATCCCTATAATAGAGTAAGAAGAGGTGTATTATATCGGCGTCACCCTAAGTAGCGGCTGAATGGTATCCGTAATCCATTCTCTGCAATCAGACGAGTTACCATAAGATGATTTGGAATCAAAGAAAATCCACAAGCGTGCGACAAAGCACATCCTTATGATTGGAAAATTCTACAAAATTGGAAGGGCTACATCCATGCTAAGATGTTTGGTAGAAAAAGAGATCGACCTGGTCTTAGCCAAAGTTCATCAAGCAGTTTATGGAAGCCATATTTGTGGGAGAGCCTTGATCCATAAGCTATTAAGAACATATTATTATTGGCCTTCTTTAATGAAGGACATCATAACTTTCATCAAGAGGTATGCCAAATACCAGAGGCATCCTAATTTACACCATGTGCCAACTGAGCTTCTCCATTTTGTATCAACTCCCTGGCCTTTTTACCAGTGGGGCATGTATATTCTGGGGCTACTTCCCCTTACTCCCCTCTAACTACAATTCTTGATTGTCGGAGTTGACTAGTTCACATAATGGATAGAAGCGAAGGTTGTTTCCAAGATAACGACAACAAGAGTTCGTCGTTTTTATTAGCAAAAGATCATGTGCAAGTTTGGTTTACCAGAAGTCGTTGTCTCAGACAACGAAACATAATTTTCTTATGCCTCCGTAATTAATTTTTGCAAAGAGATGGGAGTTCACATAAAATTTGTATACGTCAATCACCTACAGGAGAAAAGAGAATCAGATTCAGCCAACAAGGTTATATTGAAAGGGATAAAAAATAATTAGATGAGGCCAAAGGTTTGTGGGATGAACAATTTCACAAAGTACTGTGATCATACCATAAAACCCTTCATTTCACCAGCGGAGAAAATCATTTTACATTAGCATACTGCGCGAACGCAATGTTACCATTCAAAATCAACACGCCAACATGGAGACACTCCCATTTCAACGAGGAGGAAAACAAAGAAGGGCTAAGATGTAACGTTGACCTAGTAAAAAAAGGTTGTCACCTACATCTAGGAATTCTCTGCTAAATAGATAGCAGCAATGAGATACAAATCCAGGGTAATTCAACGAGAGATGCAGAAAGGCAATCTGGTACTACGACAATACAATTACAATGACTCCATTTGCAACAACAATTGATTGATAAAGACAATTGACTGTAGATTCAAAATTTCCAAGTCCTATATAAATGACAACTTCAAATGTTGAAGGTTGCACACTCTAACACGATTGATACTGTAATATTTCTATGTCACTGAAATATTTTGAATACTTATGAGCTTTGCAAAACATTGTAATACTTGAAAAGGATAAAAACATAAATACAAATGCTCTCGTTTTATTTCTTAAAAAAGTTAATCACTTGTAAGTTTACCATCTGTGTGAGTTGTTGAAAACAAACACCTTTGTAATTTTCTAATTCCTTAGAGGTTCAAGGTAAGAAAGTTTCTACCAATTGTAAAATAAAGAAGTCCTCTTATGTGAGGCAAAGAAAACTAAGACTACATTGCCTTAGTGATTGTCTGGAATTTATTGTTATTATCACAGAAATCTCTCAAGTATGAAAGAACATGATTATCCTCTAGTTAACAAGTTAAACAAATATAAATTTTGTGAGATTGTCGAGAAAAAAAAAAAAGAACTTTAACCCTATCCAATTCTTGTGTTTTCTCATCTTAATTATCTTTAACTCTCCTCGTTTTCGAAAACTTTTAATTCACTAGTTTTTTTCTCTTTCGATTTTGGCCGACACTCTCTGATTTCCACCTATTTAATAACAGGTATGTGTCGTAACCCAAAATTTGACCTCCCTCTCTTGCCTTTTGCATAAGCATGTGCATTCGCATCGCTAATATATGCATTCACACTTTTCTGTTTGTGTTTCTTGTTGCATGATCTTCAGGTTTTTTTAAGCCCGATTAATTATATCCTCTCAAGATCATCTCATCATCAAAACAAGCTCAAAACAAGGGTTTCTATGCCTATTTATCAAAGCAAGAGGTCGGAAATCGGAACCATGGTCATAGCACCCTTTTCAAGCAAAATTAGGCAAGTTTTTTACTGGTTAACCGGTTAACCATTTGGTTAATCGATTAACACCCTTTTACAGCGCCAAATTCATCTTTTTAACAGCTGTTAATCGGTTAACCTGTTGGTTAATCGATTAACACCTGCTATTTCAACAAAAATTCAGCATTTTCATCATCTTTCAGCAACTCTCTCCACACTCTTTTGGTCTATTATATTATAGCATTGTGTGGAATATTCTAGGCATCTCTAGACATTTCAAGACTATTAAATTCACTCCAAGTGTATTTATTCCAATGCTTCACTTCAAATCAAGTGTACCATGTTCCTTGTTTTACAAGCATGTCAACCTTTGGATTTTGAAGCTCACATTAGGATTGTTACCGAGTTGATCCTAACTAACCGAGTTAACCGCCTTGACTCAGTGAGTCAAGTGTAACTAACTCCAACCCTAACTCCAAGCCTCCCAAAGCTAAGTCCAAACCAAAGTCCAAAGCTCTCACACTCCATACCTAAATTCTATTTAAGCCAAGCTTCACCATTTCACAACTCCTCCACAATCATTCACACAATTTCACACTTTCTTCACTTTCAATTCTCTCATTCTCTCTACTTCATCTTCTTCACCAAACCACACAAAAGCTCTTAATTCTTGAAGAATAATCACTTTTCACATTGAAAGTGATTATTTCTTGAGCTTAACCTTCATCATTATTCCATGCTACTGGATTTTGTGGAGCTTCAGTAGCTTTGGGATTCAATTCAAGTGATCACATCAAGATTCTTCAGTGATAATTATCATTTCGGAGTTTTCGTCGAATTTTACTCGGTTTCGTTACGGTTCGGAGTGCAATTGAGAAATCTCTGGTCTTCTTGGATTATCTTCATCATTTTACAATTATACTTGAGTTTCTAAAGTTCTATAAGCTTTTGAATTCATCTCAAGTGTTTGCTTCAAGCTTCTTCGGTGATAATTCACATTTTGGAGTTTTCGTCGAAGTTTACTCGGTTTCGCTACGGATCGAAGTGTAAGAGCAGAATTCTCTGGTTTTCTTGGCTTTTTCTCTCTACATTTCAATCACAACAATTACCAAGCCAAACCTCCGGCTTGTAGGTTGGTGGATCTTACTTTATTCACTGTTTCGATCATTTCCGCGTGTTTACATTGTAATTTCGACCGTTTTCGGTTTAATTTATCATGCAATTGCTTGATATTTAATCTCCATGATTAACGCTTGTAATTTGTGTTTAATTTCCCTAACATGATGTAATTTTCCTGCACAAATTCATGTCCTAGCATGTGGAAGTTTGGATAAGTGATTATGTGTTGAAAACTACTTTTGAAAAGCTGTTTTTACTGTTATTTTTGCCACTGTCACAGTGTTAATCGGTTAACCATTTGGTTAATCGGTTAACCAGTTCATTTTTCACCAAGAATGTTGATTTTTAAGCGGTTAACCGGTTAACGCTTTTGGTTAACCGATTAACACTGAACCAGTAGGCCATTTTCTTGCATTTTCAAGTGGGTTTGCCATGCTTTCTTCTTTTAACTTCCATGGATTGATATGCTTGATATTATGGATGTTTTTAATGCTTTTAACCTCTGTTTGAAGCATATTTACATTAATTCAATGTTTGATTTATCAATTCTTGCAATTATGTGTGTTATTGATATTTGTTTGAACATGCTTATTCTTGCACCATTCTTGATCACTTGATACATGATTTGTGACACTTGCTAATATTTGTTTGGAACTGTTTCGCACTTTCATTTCTTGATCAAATTAAGTTTTTTCTTTATTGAGCAAATTTAATCATGTATAATCAATAATTCACACCTCTTGCGTTAATGATTTTCCATTCTCTTTGGAAAGTTGTTAGCATAACATTTCCTTTTGATTAGTTAATCGAAACCATGTTTCGATTATTTGATCCTCCCTTTCCCTCTCTCTAGGATCTCTTTAGAGCTTCTCTTTCTTGATTCCCCGTGGAGTTGGAGTTAACACGACGCACGACGCACGACATTGGAGCGCTGTACAAACTGAAGCTGTTACGCTGTTCATTTCACATCGCACTGTACAAATTACAGCAGTTTTGCTGTCCGTCTCTCTCTCTGCACTATACTTTGATTGCTAGAGAAGGGATGAAGGTGGGGTTTTCCTACCCTCATTCTGACTAGTCTTGGTAAGGGCGTCTTGTCCTCCAACCGAGAATAGTCACCTCTACTCTCAGGCTATAGTGTTCCTCTATCCTCAGTCGGGTCGATCCTTGATCACTCTTGCACTTTTCAATCTCTCTTTTGATCAATCACCTTTTCCTTGGTTATATATCATTGTCTTGGGTTAAATTCCCTCTCTCTTTTGCATTATTATGTTCTTGTGGTCAATCATCGTCTTTTGGTTTCCCTGCAGAGTTTCTATTATTTTCTTCGGTTAAACACAGTCTTTATGCTAAATACCAAAAACCTGGTGGAGTTCGCAACCTTCTCTTGGTTCTTCTCCCTTTGATTGATTAATCACTGCATGTCGGTTAAAACATCAATTAGCACGTATTTTCAGTTAATCACAGTCTATCTGTTAATATACTGAGTTTCTTTTGGGTTATTCACCTTCTCTTGGTTAATCACCCTTTTCTTCAGTTAACCATATTCTATTTGTTAATATACTGAGTTTCTTTTGGGTTAATCACCTTCTCTTGGTTAATCACCCTTTTCTTCAGTTAACCATAGTCTATCTGTTAATATACTGAGTTTCCCTTTGGGTTAATCACCTTCTCTTGGTTAATCACCTTTGCTTTCAGTTAACCACAACCAGTCTGTTAAGATACTGAAACCCTTCGAGTTAATCACCTTATCTTGGTTAATCACTCGTTTCTTTCGGTCAATCACAGTCTTTCTGTTAACACTGAATCCTCAGCAGTTAGCAACCTTCTCTTGGTTGAAACACTTGCACCTTTGGGTTAGTAACCTTCTTTCGGTTCAAATACCCTTTCTTCGGTCAGGTACTGTTTATTCAGTCAGGGTACCGAACATCCTTTGGGTCACGACCTTTGCTCGGTCCTACACCCGTTCTTTGAGTCACGATCTTTGCTTGATCTCACACCCGTTCTTTGGGTCACGATCTTTGCTTGATCCCACACCCGTTCTTTGGATCACGATCCTTGCTTGATCCCACACCTATTCTTTGGGTCACGATCTTTGCTTGATCCCAAACCCGTTCTTTGGGTCACGATCTTTGCTTGATCCCACACCCGTTCTTTGGGTCACGATCTTTGCTTGATCCTACACCCGTCCTTTGGGTCACGACCTTCGCTCGGTCCCACACCCATCCTTTGGGTCACGACCTTCGCTCGGTCCCACACCCGTCCTTTGGGTCACGACCTTTGCTCGGTCCTACACCCGTCCTTTTGGGTCACGACCTTTGCTCGGTCCTACACCCGTTCTTTGATTGATCATAATTCTTATCTGTTAAAACTTCTTTTCCCCACAGAGTATTAATCCTCTTTCCTCTTGGTTTCGACACCACTCTTGCACTTTACTCTCAGCACAATTACTATTTGTTCCTTTGCACTCCCTTCTTGGTCATGACACCATCTCTTTTGCATCCTCATCGGATCTCTCTTACTCCTTTATTCTCTTGGTTTGGACACCATTTTTCTCTTATCTCGTATTCTCTTGGTTTGGACACCATTTATCTCTTATCTCTTATTCTCTTGGTTTGGACACCATTTCTCTCTTATCTCTTATTCTCTTGGTTTGGACACCATTTCTCTCTTATCTCTTATTCTCTTGGTTTGGACACCATTTCTCTCTTACTCCTTTATTCTCTTGGTTTGGACACCATTTCCCTTTTATTCCTTTATTCTCTTGGTTTCGACACCATTCTCGCACTTTATTCTCAATACAGTTACTATTTCTTTCCTTTACACTCTTTTCTTGGTTTTGACACCATTTCTTTGGAATCCTCAGTGGAATTTCCTTCTTTCTTTTGCTCTTGGTTTTGACACCGCTTTCCTTTCCTTTTCCGTCTTAGTTCCACGAACTACGGAAGCTCTGATTCTGCATTCTTTCGAATGTATGATACGTAGGCACGAGATCACAATGATCTTGGCGAGCACACTTCCACTGAAATTCTGGTACATGTGCAGAATTCAGATGTCCTAGAACATGCTGTTCGACATCTGGTCTGACATGATCACAAAGGGCAAGGTATATTGCAATAATCATGGTACTGAAAAGAAATAAGAGCAAGACACACAGAATTGTTAACCCAGTTCGGTCTAACACACCTACTTTGGGGGCTACCAAGCCAGGGATGAAGTTCACTATCAGCAGTATCAATTCAAAGCTAAACTACCCGTTTACAGCTTATCACTTAATCACTACCTAATGACCCTTCTACCTAGATCCTCTCTAGATATGAGAAACCCTTATCACTCCCAATCATCGCAATGATGTCTAGCAGTTGACAATCCGCCACTCCATCAACGACTCTTTACCTATACAATAATTCAGCAAGGAACGACACCTTTCCAAGACACAACTTAGAGTTACTTAAAAGTTCCTCCAAGAACAATACTCCTCTTACTTAACAGTTTTGAGGATCACACTAACACACTGTCCAACTCACAGGTTGAGTGGTACAGGAACCAACCCTAATAATAGAACTTTTACATCTTTGGTTGCGTTACTAAACTAGGTTACAAAACATCTATATATAACCTATTCCCAACTGGATTTGGGCCTACAAAAACATAGCAAATGAGCTGCTACAAATTAGCAGAGACTTCTGCTACATAATAGGACTTCAATCTTTAACTTCCTAAAATATCTCCATATTTAGAAAGTGCATATTTTCCCATATTCTTCTCAATTTCAGACTTGAATCTTCAGACCTATAAATCAGCGCCTCATGATTGTATAATATTCCAGAATATTCTGCATCAGTTAAAACCTAACAGAATTAACAAACCACTTCAGTTCTGGCGCGATGTCAAATGGACCTGCATGGGACATCTTGATACGACATGTTATTCCAGATGTTAACACTACTTCAGCTCAACATGTTCTAATGCACACTAGGACTTCTTGCTCAACCTGTTCTTCTTTAGCAAGATAAACAAAACTATCTAACATATTGCTGCTATTATTTGTTTTACAAAATTAATGCCAACCCTTAAAATTAAAGAACTAACATTCTCCCCCTTTTGTAAATTTTGGCTAAAACAAATACATAAACATTACAACACAAATTTCAGCAGCAATCAAAATTCTCTACTACTGTCAGTAGTCATCAGCAACTACTGAACCTACCAGTAACCATCAGTAGCTACTGTGAACAGCAATCCTGGAGAAACATCTTCTAGGGAATATCTGAATGATGTTAGGACATCATGTCTGACAACTCTCTTGGCAGCACATTTTAATGAGCTCCATAACATCACCTTCTAGCATCCCACCACAATCACTTCAGGCAGCACATCAGGAGGTAAGAAGTAGAAAGTCCCAAAGTTATGCACATGAGGAACAAGATATCTAATACTCCCCTTCAAATCAGGAATCTGAGGAACTTTCTTCTACACATTTCTTTTTCCTTCCAAGAAGGATCCAGCTACATAGAAGGACCAATGGTGGCATAAGAGATCTGCCCACCTTGATTGATTAGTCACCCCTAGTCGACAGAAGCGCCAATTTGCCAACCTGGGTAACTCAGAACACAAGTCACAACTGTGTTCATAACTCAAGACACAAGTCACAAAAAACACTCCAACCATCCCGATGGTTATGATTTCCTTCTTATTTTTGATGCACCTGTACTGCAGACCCCATACACCATTTCTCAGCATCTGCGTAAAACTCCCTTTCTCCCCCTTTTTAGCCAAAATTTGGCAAATAATGCCATCACAAAACCAGATCCAGGAAATGCTTACCCAAATACGAACAAACACCATAAGACTAGTGAAACAAAACATTCACTTGACTGGAGGAGAAGAGAACAACCCCTATAAATAGCTTACCAGTAACTTAGGAATTAACGAGCCTTGAATATGTCAAGGTTCTTGGTCAAAGAAACGTTATTTTAGGTATCAAAAACTCCATTCAACATTCAATACCTACCTTCCAAAAACTGCCTTGACTGCCTTAAATGTTTCTCAACTGAATCTTACCATAAATTAGGCCAATAACGCTCCATGCATAGGCAGAGACACGTGTTTCGCCTTATCCTTACACCACCGTCCAGAGTAATTCCTTGTTTGGCTCAAGAAAAACATGTCCTGTACCATGTTCTGACATCTTATCAGACAATGTCTGCTTGCTCACAACATTATTCACCCAAAACTCCACAGAACACAAGCACATTTTCTTTTCTGATGGATACTGAGACGACTTCTCTCAATCCCTTCTAGATTCCTTCAAGGCAGTAGAGCAAAAATAAAGTCACCCAAAACCACCAAATCTGCTTTTTAGACCTCTCATACACAGCTATGATGTATCCCATCATGAAGTTTGACATCACACTGCACAAACTTGACCAGCGCACATGCTACACAGAAATCTACACCGTTGCAGTAATAGACCATAGACAACAGCTTTAACTCCCCTTGACATGAACAACCAATGCTCCTTATGAAGATGAACACATGACACCAGATGATAGCACAATGATATTGCCACATTCTCAACATCAAGAACTGCCACTTCTTGTATTTGTTGAGCATAATCTCACCAGGTATATGCCAAGTCCAATATAACAGCCCACTTGATTTGGAATTTCACACAATTTCATAACAAATGTCTTTAGATTACTTGCAACACAAGATAAGGATTGCCACCACCTTTTACTTGTATTAGAAGAACCTTCAGCCATTCTGATCAGATTACACCACAGACAACACCCTTCTGTCCTTACATTCACAAGCACCTAATGAAGTCTTCATCATGAAAGTAGTCATGCATTGCTAGAACAAACTACTTATCATTAAGATCAGAATCTACCCATTCTAATCCACATTATGTCAGAACTGCCACTTCAGACACTAATGCAACTTCTTTAAACTCCACAAGCACCATCCCAGACCTTCATCCAGGATACACAACCAACAATGACGTTGTAACATTATGTAGGACATCAGCATTAGATAGAAGATCACACCTTCTGCATTTTATTCAGGTAATCACAACCACCTGATCACAACAGAGAGAAATAAACTCTCACATAATTCAGAAATCTGAATTGCATCCACACATCAGATAACTACCAAGCTCCCAACAAGGTATTTGTTATCCAAGAAAGATTCACAAACAAACAGCAGATGATGCTCACTTATTCATTCACACACTTCTGATACAGTCAGTTAATAAGACTACCTCAGGTTGTCATCAACCACAACCACTCAGAAAGAATAAATTCCTGAACCATAATATCCAGACTGCAGACTTACATAATTCTCTAGACAAATACTTAGTCTCCCGTCAAAGTATTTACCCTTATGCATAACATCAATAATAAACAAATACTAAGTCTCCTGTCAAAGTATCTACTATTAGTCAGAATAAGATTACCTTCTCACACAAGGTATGACAATTTGTTTGTAATCTTCTGCATACGTCTGACAACTTCTGATTCATGACATATATTCACAAGTTACTTTAACTTGGATCAGTGGCTTAATCTTGGACTTCTTTCTGTGCAAAACAACCTTGGCTGAACAAGCAACCACCTGAATTGATGTTCCAACATCAATCTCAGTCACACATCTTCACAGAGTTTTTCTGAAGATATCGTCTATAGTAAAGCTCTAGCACATGTGGATCAACCATCAGTAGCTGATCAAGCTTCCAGGTCATATCCCATTCAGCAGCAGGAACAACTCAAGAGTCTTCTCCTTCAGAATCTGCCAAAAGCACTTCAGAGAATTATACATTCTCCCCTTTAATAACAGCACAAACTGTGATTAGATCATATCAATCCTAAGCACACACAGTCAATACTTATCTAGCTTCACAAGATCATTCAGAACATGCTTCCAAATAACAGAGAAAAAACATGACCTTTTGATCTTTGACCTTCATGTCCAAGAAGTCAGCTAGAGATAGTACTTCTTGAATCTCAGGTTCTCCACTCCTGCAGCAAGGACCAGAAATAAACTGACCTCAGGAGTAAATAACACGTTGATCACACCTTGATCAACTCACACATCTAAGATAAGTTCCAGGACCAGAAACTTCTTAGACAAACCACCCAGATGCCTCCTCTTCCAGATCAGGAGTAGGCTCCAAACTCATGTGATCAACCCACATTAGTTTGGCACCCAGAGCATCTGCTATGCCATTCCTTCAGCGAACAGAATTCAGCACAATTCTGACGTGATGTTCTAACACAAGATAGGACATTAATTCAAAGAACACATTAAGAGATCAAATACTGGAGATTAGCCTTTAAGAAAAGAAGCAAAAGTAAATTACTTCTCAGATCTCTTCCTTACAACATGCCTTTATGAGTGGACTTGAACAATAAACTTCAAGTATCGTTGACAGAGTAAGTTGAAGCAGTCTTGCATAAATCCCATCACCATAGGATATACATTCAGAGAAGAACACCCTTCTCAGATACAACCTCAGGAGTTTTCAGATAGATTCGCAGCGGATCAAAATACAAACTCCTCACAGCCTTCAGGTGTCACATATCAGCCCTAGCGTCACAATTCAGGTGACACCACAATACCACAGGTTTGAAAATAAATCAAACCTAACATAACCACAACACAGCAGTTTTTCAACCACTCCCCCAAGCCTTCAGCACACGCCACTTCTTGTCACGAACAGTCCATCCTCCACTTCTAGGGACCATTCTCACACCTATATGAATTACTCCAAGTTCAAACAACTTTTCAGTAGAAAGCTTCTACCTTGACCATGAACCAGAAAGTATCTTCCCTTGGGTCTCATCCAGATACAGAACAGAATGACCTGCTCTGATATCAATTGAAATTTTGGTACATGTGCAGAATTCAGATGTCCTAGAACATGCTGTTCGACATCTGGTCTGACATGATCACAAAGGGCAAGGTATATTGCAATAATCATGGTACTGAAAAGAAATAAGAGCAAGACACACAGAATTGTTAACCCAGTTTGGTCTAACACACCTACTCTGGGAGCTACCAAGCCAGGGATGAAGTTCACTATCAGCAGTATCAATTCAAAGCTAAACTACCCATTTACAGCTTATCACTTAATCACTACCTAATGACCCTTCTACCTAGATCCTCTCTAGATATGAGAAACCCTTCTCACTCCCAATCATCGCAATGATGTCTAGCAGTTGACAATCCGCCACTGCATCAACGACTCTTTACCTATACAATAATTCAGCAAGGAACGACACCTTTCCAAGACACAACTTAGAGTTACTTAAAAGCTTCTTCCAAGAACAATACTCCTCTTACTTAACAGTTTCGAGGATCACACTAACACACTGTCCAACTCACATGTTGAGTGGTATAGGAACCAACCCTAATAATAGAACTTTTACATCTTTGGTTGCGTTACTAAACTAGGTTACAAAACATCTATATATGACCTATTCCCAATTGGATTTGGGCCTACAAAAACATAGCAAATGAGCTGCTACAAATTAGCAGAGACTTCTGCTACATAATAGGACTTCAATCTTTGACTTCCTAAAATATCTCCATATTTAGAAAGTGCATATTTTCCCATATTCTTCTCAATTTCAGACTTGAATCTTCAGACCTATAAATCAGCGCCTAATGATTGCATAATATTCTAGAATATTCTGCATCAGTTAAAACCTAACAGAATTAACTAACCACTTCAGTTCTGGCGCGATGTCGAATGGACCTGCATGGGACATCTTGATACGACATGTTGTTCCAGATGTTAACACTACTTCGGCTCAACATGTTCCAATGCACACTAGGACGTCTTGCTCAACCTGTTCTTCTTTAGCAAGATAAACAAAACTATCTAACATATTGCTGCTATTATTTGTTTTACAAAATTAATGCCAACCCTTAAAATTAAAGAACAAACATCCACCCTTCCATCCCTTTCTCCTTTCCTCCTTCTGTCCCCTGGTTCCCTGAACTACGGTGCTATAATTTCCTCATTGCACTATGAGGGTACGTAGGCACGAGGACCTTGTTCCTCCGCGAGCACTTTCTTTCTTTCTTTTCTTTTTTACCTTTCTCCCCTCTCTCCCTTTCTTTTAGCTAGAAGCCTTTAGATAGATAACCCATCCAAGCCTAGAAGTAAGCGAAATGGTTCCCGTCGAGTACGACAGATGCGTTAGGTGCTAGTACCTTCCTTTCGCATAACTGACCCCCGTTCCCGTTTCTCTTCCCCTTGGGTTTTATCGATATTTTCCCTGTCCTTTGGGACTAAATAAAGTTCGGTGGTGACTCTGTTGTTATCTTTGAGTGTGTGATTCACTCGGGAGTAAACCAGCCATCTTCAGCTGGCGACTCTGCTGGGGAGTCCTTGCAGTTGCGAGTTAGGGTCTCGCCTAGTTTTGTTTGCTTGCTTGAGTGTTTATATTTTGCGCTTTGCTTGCTTTATTTTACGCTTTATCTTGCTTTATGTTTATTTATAGCATTTCTTTACTGCTTTAGACATTCATATGCTGCATATTCTGGATACCTGCTGTATTCTTTATTGTTGGTGGGCAAGATGTTCTGAGAGATAAGCCTAATACATAGGTTTGAGTATATACCTAGGATTAGAGTGGAAAGTAGTGGGACCTATGTGCCATCTTGGTGCGTTTGGTGTTCATGAAATTCACATCCAAACGAGGCTATCTTGGGAGATATTCTGATGTGCGTGTCTTGCGCATTTCAGGGTGTTGATCTAGAGAGCTGTCGACTCTGGCGACCATTCCCGAGTACTCAGTTGAGGAACTCCTCCCAAGGAACGATAATGGCAGACCAGAAATAGTAAACCCATTATGCTTCCTGGATCCGAGGACCTGAAGCTGAGCACTTGCTATATGATGACCGCTCTTGGCTAGATCATACCTGTGGGGGTGGGTTTTTATAGGAAAACAAGCCACTTCATACCTTTGTTCTCTCACGCACGTCAGATCTTCGCACCTACACAGAGTTACATACACAGATTATCCAGAAGATGTTGCATCCCTAACTTACATTATTGCATAATGTTATTGCATAATGTTATTGCATCATCATGCATGCCGAACTTTTGAACCTGAGTTATTACATCATCATATGTATGCTAAACTTTTGCGTCATCTGACCTTTGCATCATTGGCTGTTGCATATCTTATTTGCATTCTGCCTGCATAAATAACATATGCATACATACATTTGCATTTGCATACATCCAAACCAGAAACTAAGCTCACTTTCTTCCCTTCATCAGCCCAAAGACAATGATTCTCCGACGCTGAAAGCTAAAGGATCATGGAACAGATTGGGTATGAGGACACATTGCGCAAGGAAGGCAAGGTTGACATGGTTGTGGAACTATTTCTGGACAATATGACAATGAGCTCCTCGGATCAGGTTGTGAATGATGAGCAAACCCAGGATGGACCCAAGGTGGATAAGACCATGAATAAGGATGTAAGCAACCTGTCGGTTCACCCCTTGTCTAATCATAAAACCACTCAGAAACAGAAGCGTAATCAAATTAGTAAAGGGAACAATAATCAAGGGAGGAGACGTCCTCGTCTTGATCCAAATCCCGTGACTTACACGCATCTACTGCCTCTTCTGATTCGTGCTGGGGCAATTGTTCCTAAAGGGATCGCGCCAGCCAAGTTCCCTTATCACCCCAAGCATGATCCTAATACCATATGTGGATACCATGTTGGATGTGTGGGACATTATACAGAGGCCTGTGTTGTCTTTAAGAAAAAATTCCAAGAGCTCCTCGATCAGAAATTGCTTTGCTTTACAAAGAAGCCTTGCCAGAATTCTACACCTATGATTGAAACATCTATGGAAGCTAAGAATAGAGGTACTCCTACTCAAGTGATGATTCCTCCAGCTGTTAAACCTATTGGCCAATACCCCTACCAAGGGTTTCAGTCTGCTAACTCTGGAATGCCTTTTGCTTATCCTGGGGCACCCTCTGCTGCTGCACCTCCACTTGCTTATCCTGGGGCACCCTATGATCCATATGGGATCCAATTTGGTCAGACGGTTAATCAGACGGTTGATCTTAGATTGATGCACCCTATTCAAGTGTTCCTACAATATGCTGCTCAGCAGATTCATCCTCAAGCACCTCTGGCTCCTACGCCGTACTTTTCGTTCTCGCATGTTGCTGCAACCCAATATCAACAGCCTCCTCAGGCTCATTATCATCAAGCTCAAGGCCAGAAGCTTCAGAACCAACGCAAGCCCCGGAATAATCTAGAACGAAGGAATGCTCCTCTAGATCCGATTCCTGTGACATACAGTCAACTTCTGCCATATCTGGTTCACAACTCGCTCGTGGGTCCCAAAGCTGTGAAGTCACCACCAAAACCATTCCTACCTGGTTATGATCCCAATGTGCAATGCGGATATCATGTTGGGTCAGCTGGACATTCGACTGAGGATTGCAACGCTTTCAAAGCTAAGGTCCAACAGTTGATTGACAAGAAGCTCTTAACTGTTCGAGGTGAGAAATTGTGGGTGAACGTAAGTCCTTTGTCCGTGTAAGGGCCAAGATTGCAAAAGAATCCCTTGAATAAGCCTGAGAGTGCTCCCTCAACATCGGCAATCATCGTGTCATTCCATCTCTTCCATTTTTAATCTCTTTTGTTTGTCAAGCATTGTTCATTTGTAAAACTTGTGTGCTTTCAGATGATAATAATAATGAAATGAATATGCATGTTTTGAATAAATTCATTCGTGTTCACTCATACTTTTTATCAATATCGCACATTTGATCAAGAAAAATCAAAAAGAGAATGATGAAATTGAAAAGACATGAGATCACTGTCTGTATGCTTTTGAATAAAACCCTGCTGAGGATGTAAGGCATTTGTTCAAATCCCCAAACACTGGAGTTATAAGGAAGATAATCCCTAGCCAACCCCTTTGGGCCATGAAGTAGGAGTTTCTTTCTGTATGCATAAACCCTGAATCTTAACCAGGGGCAGGGTAATCTTCAGGTAGTTTGATCATGCGTTCAAATTTCAAAAGAGGATTACCCCATTTGAGGATCAACCACATCCTATCCTTCATACGGGGTGGGAAATCACAAGTCCACAACGGTTATCCCTCACTGACCAAAGGAACGAGGCAGTCACAACACTTTATCAAAAAACAAGTGTCACACAACTTTGTTAAGAAAAAATATATCACAAAAGCAAACGGAAAAAAAACAACAAAAAGCCCACTAAGTCAAAAAACAAACGACTTAGGAAAAAATTAGGGCATCCCGGTAGACTGCAAAATTCAAAATAATCAGTCCACGCAAAAGTTAGGGAAAACAAAAAGAACAAAACGGAGAATCAAAAGAGAAAAATCCGCAACAAGAATAAGTTCGTGTGATCACATGTGACAAAACCAAAAGGTGAGTGACTGCCGCTCCATAAATCTCGTCGGTTCCTTTACCGTCACTTCCATCATTCAAAGCCCTTTTTGAAAGATGAACGCTTGTGTCAAACTAGCTGAACGTAGGACTGGAGGACATCAAGGAGAATGGGCGGGTTAAAATAAATTTTGAGCCTTATATCCTTTCTTTCTTAAACCGTGAACCAGGCCACGTTACAACATGCAAAAGACCTAATTGAAGCATGGTTTATTTCAAAAGCATGCGACAGTAAAATCATGACAAAACTGACTCCTAAAGATTTGCTTATCATTTGTGCCGGTGTTTACATGACTTTCTAAATGGTGATCCATTCACTATATGTCATAATCTTAGTGAACATACTTGGATTTCAAAGCTTACATATGCATGGCATTAACAACATCATTTTCAAAATAAACACTTTTTACTTGCGAACAAGCACTTGACATAAAAAAGGTTTCCACAATGGAAATTTTGGACACATCAAGGGGCCAAACGCCTGGAAAACTCCATTGGACCTAGCCACTTCGAGATTCAGTCAATCCGAGTCAATCACGATGAGATTCGACAAATCTCTCCATGTTCATTTGGTCAAGGGCATTCCTCCAAAGATCGATCATACAGGGGCAAAATCACTTCAAGGCTCATGCTGAGGCAGGCCACTTCAAGAGCACAAAAAGCAAACCTCTCCAAGAGACAATTAATCAGGATTACATTGTTCCAATACATTTGGGCAAGCTGAATCTAGATTATCCTGGGACACAAATTATTTCCTACCTTGTGATTGGGGCAATCCATGCAGATACCCAATAGATTGGGGCAGAGACAGGCTACTAAGGTACAAGTTTTCTCCCTGTTTTAAGGCAAGAGCAATGTTGCATCAACAACTGCTGATCCTGAAGTAGATGTAGGGGAATGATCGTGACTTTACGTGTTTGGTCGGATAGATACTGCAAGCATACAGGGTATCGCACAGTTTTAAAAGATTGTCGAACCCACAGGGATTGATAGTCGAAAGGCAGTGTCCTGAAATTGCAGTGCAAGGCTAAAGCAGGAAGTTGTCACGGATAAAAGTGTTAAATAAAAATAACTAAAATAAAAGGTTTTAGAACAAATAAGGAAACTGAGATCGTAGAATAATTTCCGGGGTTCTTAGGGACTCTATAGGCTCCGGGGCTGAAATGGATGTAGAAGTTGTTCTGAAGGAAATACCGATCTAAAGGCTTAATCTACCACTCTCGCGCTATTGATCGAGCCATGCCTGATAACCCCAAGATTTTGCTCTCGCTCGCTCGGTAATTAAAAGGCGCTTTTTGAAAACGGGCAAGACCGAAAAGAATACCTAAAGCGCTCTCGCTGTGTTTAGGGGCCAGTGTTTTGTGCCTACTATCTGACGTGTACCTCAAACTCTCGCTCTGTTGGACTTGTCTTAGTGCATTTCTCACTCTCGTGACG
Source organism: Lathyrus tuberosus (assembly GCA_022829125.1). Lineage (NCBI taxonomy): Eukaryota > Viridiplantae > Streptophyta > Magnoliopsida > Fabales > Fabaceae > Lathyrus > Lathyrus tuberosus. Next base: position 12,159,913 of record JALAZF010000125.1, on the reverse strand, counting down.
AAATGTCGTCAGGCAGCCTCTCGCCGTCGCGACTAGTCTACTTGAAGTTAACTTAGACAACAAAACCAGAATTTTAAACATGCAAGACAGCGTTGGAAGTCCTACAGAGTCCCGTTGAGACGACGGTCCTCAAACTACGGGCTCATACGAATTTAGTTACACATTATCAAACATAATATTAAAACGTTAATGATGCTGGTTTCTAAATCACACATACTGCTTTGATTCTGTTTTTAGAAAATTATGTTTTTAGGGTTTTTATTGAAGTATTTGGTGTAATACATAAACAATAAGAATCAGTAATGCTGTAAATAAATAATGGAAACAATGAAGTAATAACCTGTAAAAACTGCAATTAAATAAAGGAAATGAACTTATATTGATTATGAAAATGATCCAAGTACAACATAACAATGAAAAGAAACAAAATACAGCAAGCGTGATAATCACTCAGTGTTAGCAATTATCACTTTGGCAAAGTAATTTAACGTGGTTCTGGTTCGATTTCGACAGCGCTTCCGCAGGGTGAAATTGGACAATTAATGAAGGCCTGAGAGGTCTTATATATAGCCAGAGGTTGGCTCCAAAAACGGTTGAAGAAGATTTGAAATTCAAAATGCGTGAAAACTGTTTCTGGAAAAAAACTGCTCCCGCGATACATGGCGAACGCCATATGCCAATGGCGAACGCCATTTGGCTAAAGAAGGAAATCTGGCACTTTTGGGGCAATGGCGAACGCCATTTGGTTCCCCTTAGGGAATGGCGAACGCCATTCTTTTAGAGGAAGGCAGAGAGCTCCAGTTCTTCTCTTTTTCAACTCTTTTGCCAGGGTTCTTGTCCTTTTCTTCAATCAAGCTGATACTGGTCCTGAAATCACAAAGTAAAGGAAAACATAAGTATATGATACAAAATACGATAAAAACTCGATAAAAATACGACTAAACATGCACGAAATGAATCGAAATAACCTATACGAAATCAAGTCATCAAACTCCCCTACACTAAGACTTTTGCTTGTCCTCAAGCAAACTCCTAATGCGAATAAAAACAGGTAAGTACGGTATTTCGACTCGTAGGCACACCGAAAACGATTAAGCACAAGGTTGCTAGGCTAAAGCAGACAGATAGGTACTGAATAGTGCAAACAAGAGTATCGTAACGACACGACTCCACAAAAGCGGACAAAGAATTCCTTCCTATGCAATACCGGTTCAAATCATGATATCATAACTTGACCTAATAACTTCGTTCTTATTCACCTCTCTTTCATTCTCGCGCAATCACATTAAGCCTGTTATCCTTTTGCTTACATGGTAATCGTACCTGTTAGTGTGATCTCCTATTCAACAAAGATATATATATATATATATATATATTTTTTTTTATGCTTATGGATTTCAAGATTCTGATCCTTCGGGTTAAATGATCGGGTGAGGACCACCTAACTTAGTGAGAACAGGTCTTTAATTCACATTTTCTATAAAAACACATAAACACAATTTGAGATCAACACATATTTGCATCGGTACGTCACGTAGTTCGCAAACCAGGATGGTGCTGACTGCTAAGATAAACTAATCAAGAGGCTACTTTTAAAGAAACTAAGAACAAGGTCTCGACATAATATGTATTTAAACTAATATTGCATACTTAGAAACTCCAAGGCGCAAAAACGGTACTGATGTTAACAAAACTTTCCCAAGTCTGCCTACTTAGCCTAAATCGAAATATAACAACCTATACTAAGTGTGTCCTGCCCTTGAGTTGATTTTTTTTTTGTTTTTTTTAGAATCGGGGAAATTACAGACTAAGCGAAAACATAAGGTAAATAACGACTTAAACGTGCATATGACTCAATAACGATACAAAAGAAACAAACTAAACTAGGAAAACGGGAAATAACATAAAGCAATAAATGAAAAGCGAAAAATGACTCCTCCCCCACACTTAAATCGAACATTGTCCTCAATGTTTCAATTTAAGGTGAAAAGAAAGGAGCGATAAAACCTGGAATGAAAATCAGTGGCGGCGGGCACGGCCTCGGCGCTGATGGGAATCATCTTTGACATCTGGGTCCTCGTGTGGATAATGGCCTTGCATGCTACGCACATCTCTGCGCAGACCTAGTACCTCGGAAGTAAGATCTCGAAGGCTAAGCTCGGTCTGGTTCATGAATTCCACTTGCCTATTTTGAAACTCGTAGTACTCCTCTCTACGCTGCTCATCTCGCTCTCTCTGCTGCCGAAGCTCAGACAAAATCTCATCAAGCGATCCTCGCATACGTGCAAAATCATCAGATAAAGGTGCAGTGCGCTATGCAGTACTAGGACCGGGTGTGTCAGAAACACGGTGATAGGGACGAGTTTGAGCAGCAGCCCTATCCTCTTGTTCAGAAACAAGCAACCAATTAGTGCGGACGCGCACATCAATATGATCGGGGGATGGAAGAGAAAAACTACGGTGCTCACGGTCACGGATCAAGACGCGGTACTTGCCATCAGGTAATCCTTTAACAAGACGCGTGCTCTTCCAGAAATCTAGGTCGGCGAAAATACTGCCAAAGCACTCATCTATATCCAAGATAATATCAAGAGTAAGAGCCTCAACAATGGTTGTAATCATGCTGCCGATACAGATGGCTCCTCCGACTCTGTTAGAGACACTCACAAGGTGGGCAAGGAAGAAAGGCACGGGGTCTACAGGGGTTTGGTTTAGAGCACAGTGAAGGAAGTATAGATCTTTTGAGTTCACATTTCCTGTGTTCTTTCGACCAAAGATGGTGGAAGCAAGGATACGGTGAAGAACACGAATGGCGGGGTTTTGAATAGAGGTGGCCTTAAGGCCTTCCCATGTGTCAGTGGTATTACCCGTAATATTTTTCCAAAACTCAAAGGCACTGCCTTGCCACTCACTTTCCAGGGGTGCAATGGTTGCGGCTCCCGCAACGGGAACAGGGAAATCAAAAATCTCTCGAATTCTCTCAAAGGTCAGTGAAAAGTCTCGGTTGAGCAACCTAAAGTGTATGGTTCCGGAGGTGCGAGTGATGTCATGCACATGGCGAAGAGAACTAAGGAACTCATAGGTTGCTCTAACAGAAATTGTTTTACTAAGAGTACAGAAACGAGTCATACCTAAGTTCCTCAGCATCCAAGCGGCGCTGTGCATGAGATCTAAAGTACGAAGAGCTTCCGAGTCTGGATACCTCGTAGCTTCGACTTCTCTCTTAGATATGCAGTGGAAATCCTCACGCATGTTGATTCCGGTTTCTCCCTCCGGGAACACAATACCCATGTAGTTAAACTCTTGGTTTGCTGCCATTTTTGGTTAGAGAGAAAAGAAAGATACTTTGAGAAATGGGTTATGATAGGAAATGGGTTTTTGATGATGAGTGAATGGATGGTGATACGGGGTTTAAGTAGAGAGGGAAATGGAATATGAGTGGCTAAGGAATTAATGAAAATGAGTGGGAAAAGAAAAAATGGTGAAAAAAAATTCAAAGGGCGGTCTATCCAAAAGACGCGCGCCTTTTGCCTTCTGTAGTGAAATGACGAACGCCATTTGCCTTGCCTCTGGAGCGATTATGATTTTTTGTTTTTTTCATCATTTTTTTTCTTTCTCGTTTTTTTTTAAATAACTGAAAAAAAAACATAATGCAATACTAATTGAAAAGGTAAAAATTACAGTACGGGAAAGGGAAAAAACAGTACAAGGAAATGCAAACTATCCTAAGAAAAACAGGGAAAAAGGTTGACAAAACTAGAATCATCCGCGAAGTCGTCCGACTAAAGAGTCGATGACATTGCGGAGTGAGAACACGATCTGGTAAAGGTGATCAAATTGCTCATTCATGACATCCACAAACTGAATGTGATCTACTCGAAGTGATGACAAATCAGTACGGAGATCATCTACTCCAACTTGCAGTGCGTAAATGACATCGGGAATAGCTATTGTGGTATGGTAAGTATCAGGTTCAGCAGTGGTAGAACTATTTGTGGCTTCCTGAGGTACAGTGGTATCCATATGTTTATAAGGCTGAGGTGAATCTGGTGGAGTAAATGTTTTGTTCAACACATCCAAGTCATACAACCAGTTATCCTTGTTGTGCACACTTGTTCTCTCATGATTTGGCAAGGTGAAGGCATGGACAACATCATTATCAATTAGTAACTCAAATTCCACCGGTCCTAAATTGGCTATGATTCCACGGTTAAAACAGAAGTTGATATCCATCGGGCGAATACCACCGAAAATAACAGAACGATTCAGATGGTAGCGCAAGCCAATGGCATCAGCGATCATAGTCACCAACCCTCCAACGATAATGGGGTGAAATGAGTCACGAGCCAACTTTAGAAAAGTAGCTAACATAAACGGGGCATCATTGACCGACCTTCCTTGTGAGGCACAAAGCATGATATAAAGCTCATCTCGGGATACAGCATAAACATTCTCTTCCTTCTCGAAAAGAGTGTGAGCAAGGATCTTATGGAAATACCTAATTCCAGGATTGTGAATACTCTCAGAGGACATGGCATTTAGGTAAGGATGGTAGTTACCTGTGATAGTACCCCAAAATTGTTCAAGGTCATAACCAGTAAAAGAATCTTCAGGGGTTTTAGTGACAACATCAGGATCATTGGGAAAACCCAACAATTCAGCCATCTCATGGTGAGTGAAGCGGTATTTGTTTCCAAACAAACGGAAGGTAGCCAATCCATGGTCAAATCCATACCCTCGAGTTGGTTCATAGTATAGGGAACTTAGGAACTCCAAGGTCAGGTTATGGTAGGTGCTGAAATTTTTTGTTAAAGCAGAATTGGTCCAACCGAGCTGGTTAAAGAAGTAAACAACACTGTCCCTAATGCCAAGGGTAACCATAGCTGAGTCATTAGGATAAATCGACAGAGCAAAGTATCTTTGAGAAAGAGCCTCAAAGCGACTCCTCTGAAGGTCATTTCTGAACACAACGGTGTGGTTTTCAAAAGTTTGCATGATGGATCTATCCTAAGAACTGCGAACCTGAAAAATCAAGAAAGAAAATAATATATCGTTAGGGAAAATACACTACATGCAGGGGTTAGTGTTAATAATAGTCACAGCAAACATAATGCAAATGGTATGGTAATACGGTAACGAAAACACAATTCATGAAGATATTAATTAACAAGCTAATACTAATAATAACAATACTAATAATGAAATGCAATCATGAACTAAAGTAATAACAACTATGCATGAGCAAACAAAAATAAATACTACTACTAAGATTTGTGATTTAAGCTCTCACTGAGCGCTCCGTTTAATGTCGGAAGCTCGACATTAGAAATAGGGAAGAATTTCAGTCGTCTGGAGGAGCGGGAAGCTCTTCCAACTTGCAACTAGAGTAGAATTCTTTGTTTTCCGTCGAATGGTAATGCTTAAGTCTTTGGCCATTTACTATGAATGGTTCACATGAATTTCCTTCGATTTCGACTGCACCGCTGTTTAGAACCCTAGTAACTTTGAATGGTCCAGACCATCTAGAACGTAACTTTCCTGGGAAAAGTTTAAGTCGAGAGTTGAAAAGAAGAACTGTGTCCCCCTCTCTAAACTCTTTTCTTGCTATTCTTTTGTCATGCCACTTTTTGGTTATTTCTTTATAAATGCGGGCATTTTCATAGGCATCAAGTCTCAGTTCTTCAAGTTCATGGATGTCTAGAATCCTTTTCTCGCCAGCTGCCATGTAATTGGTGTTTAGGGTCCTTATGGCCCAATACGCCTTATGGTCAAGTTCTACGGGCAGATGACACGACTTTCCATAAACCAGTTTAAACGGGGTGGTTCCTATAGGAGTTTTGTAAGCAGTTCTATATGCCCAAAGAGCCTCGTGAAGTTTAATCGACCAATCTTTCCTAGATGTTGCAACGGTTTTCTCAAGTATCTGTTTAATTTCTCTATTGGAAACTTCAACTTGTCCGCTGGTTTGAGGATGGTAAGGTGTCGCTATTCGATGTCGGACCCCATATTTGAGCAATAATTTTTCAAATATGTTTGAAATAAAATGAGATCCTCCATCACTTATAACAACTCTCGGCACTCCAAATCTAGGAAAAATAGTATTTTTAAATAACCTAATAACTACTCGTGCGTCATTGGTGGGAGAAGCTATCGCCTCGATCCATTTTGATACATAATCTACTGCGACGAGTATATACTTGTTTCCACAGGATGAGGGAAAAGGGCCCATGAAGTCAATACCCCACACGTCAAAAACTTCCACTTCTAGAATACCTTTTTGCGGTATCTCATCGCATCTAGAAATGTTACCTGTGCATTGGCACCGGTCGCAGTTTAAGACAGCGATATGGATGTCCTTCCAAAGGTTAGGCCAAAATAGCCCTGATTGCAGAATTCTTGCGTAAGTCTTAGAGGTGCTCGCATGCCCTCCATACGGTGCGACATGACAATGAGATATGACATCTTCTATTTCAGATTCAGGGACACATCGACGGAATATTCCATCGGCGCCTCTTCTAAAAAGTAAGGGCTCATCCCAATAGTAATTTTTTAGATCGTGAAAGAATTTCTTCTTTTGCTGGTAGGTTAAATCAGGTGGAAGCGCTCCAGCTGCTAGGTAGTTGACAAGATCAGCGTACCAAGGCAGTGAGGCTTCTACATGACATAAAACTTCGTTGGGTTCTTGAAACTCCAGAGGGTCTTCTTGGTTCTCACTTTCATCTTCCATATGGGCTATAAGTCTATCATACGGAGAATCATCGTTAATGGGAACTGGTTTCGGTTCTTGGTGTTCTATCCTAGAAAGGTGATCCGCTACTACATTTTCGGCTCCTTTTTTATCCTTTATTTCCAAATCGAACTTTTGTAGAAGCATGATCCATCTCAAAAGTCTAGGCTTAGCATCCTTCTTATTCAATAAGTATCTAATTGCAGCGTGATCGGTGTAGACAACTATTTTTGCTCCTACCAAATAGGAATGAAATTATCTAATGCGAAAACAACAGCTAGAAGTTCTTTTTCTGTGGTTGCATAGTTCAGCTGTGCGCTGTCCAAGGTTCTACTCGCATAGTAGATAGCATGAAGCTTTTTGTCCTTTCTTTGACCTAAAACAGCGCCAACGGCAAAATCGCTAGCATCACACATTATTTTGAATGGTTCACTCCAATCTGGTGGCTGCATAATAGGTGCGGTAATTAAAGCATTCTTGAGTAACTCAAAGGCTTTCAAACAATCTTCATCAAATATAAATTCAGCATCTTTCATTAGCAACCCGGTCAGTGGTTTAGTGATCTTAGAGAAGTCTTTAATGAATCGTCGGTAGAAACCGGCATGTCCAAGAAAACTGCGGATTTCTCTAATGGTTTTCGGAGGCTGAAGGTTTTCTATTATTTCTATTTTGGCTTTGTCTACTTCAATCCCTCTTTCGGATACAACATGTCCTAACACAATCCCTTCTCGAACCATGAAATGACATTTTTCCCAATTCAGCACCAGATTGACTCTGACGCATCTCTCGAGAACCAATTCTAAGTTCAATAAACATCCCTCGAAACTTTACCCACAAACAGAGAAATCGTCCATAAATACCTCCATTATATTATCTATAAAGTTGGCAAATACGGCCATCATACATCTTTGAAATGTTGCAGGTGCATTGCATAGTCCAAACGGCATCCGTCTATATGCAAACGTTCCATAAGGACAAGTGAATGTAGTCTTTTCTTGATCGTTGGGATGAATAGGAATTTGAAAGAATCCTGAGTATCCATCTAAATAGCAGAAATATGAATGTTTAGCCAGTCGCTCAAGCATTTGATCTATAAAGGGCAGAGGAAAATGATCTTTTCGAGTGGCTTTATTCAGTTTTCGGTAGTCTATGCACATCCTCCATCCAGTTTGAATACGTTTTGCTACAAATTCTCCTTTTTCATTACTGACAACCGTTACTCCTCCTTTCTTAGGTACATCATGTACTGGACTGACCCAGCTGCTATCTGATATCGGATATATGATACCAGCTTCTAAGAGTTTTTGTACTTCTTTCTTGACTGCATCGCCTATGATAGGGTTTATCCTTCTTTGATGTTCCCTAGAAGTCTTACTATCATCTTCCAGCATAATGCGATGCATACAAATGGATGGGCTTATCCCCTTGAGGTCAGAAATATTATATCCCAGTGCAGTCGGATACTTCCTTAGAACATGGAGTAACTTCTTAGTTTCTATCTGTCCCAAGTCAGCGTTAACTATGACTGGTTTTTCAAGCTTTGTATCTAAGAATTTGTACCTTAGATTTTTGGGTAGCGATTTTAATTCTATAGCAGGTTTTTGTTCATCGGACGATGGTTCGGGTGCTAATGCAAGACATTCTTTTGAATAGTCATCGACGAATGGTTCGTTACAATTATCATTTTCGAATAGAGAAGGTTCGGTGAATTCAGGTGATTTCACTTCCAATTCTTTTACGCATTCGTCAATGATATCTATCAAACAACATGAGTCATTAATAGCTGGGGCTTTCAAGAATTGAGCTAAAATGAATTCGACTTTTTCTTCTCCTACTTCGAAAGTCAGCTTTCCTTTCTTAACATCAATTATAGCTCCGGCTGTTGCTAAAAATGGTCTTCCTAATATAATCGGGACATTGTAGTCCTCCTTTATGTCCATTATCACAAAATCAGTAGGAATGAAGAATTGACCAATTCGAACAGGGATGTTCTCCAGCATACCTACAGGATATTTGACAGAACGGTCCGTAAGTTGCAGAGACATTTTGGTTGGCCTCAATTCTCCTAATTCGAGTCTCTTGCACGTAGATAACGGCATCAAACTAACACTGGCCCCTAAATCGCATAGACCGTTGTCTATAACGTACTTTCCTATTACACAGGGTACTGAGAAACTCCCTGGATCTTTAAGCTTAGGTGGCATGTTATTTTGAAGTATAGCGCTACACTCGGCAGTGAGCATAACCGTTTCGTTATCTTCGAGCTTTTTCTTGTTAGATAGAATTTCCTTGAGGAATTTCATATATGAAGGCATTTGGGTTATGGCTTCCGTGAATGGTATAGTAACATTTAGTTGTTTCAGAAGTTCCACGAATTTCTTAAATTGCCATTCATTCTTGTTTTTGGCTAATCTTTGCGGATAAGGTATAGGTGGTTTATATGGTGGTGGAGGCACATAAGGTGTTTCCTTCTCCATGACTTCGTTACTCTTATCATCCGCATCATTGGTTTTTGGTTCATCTTCCTTCTCAGTTCCTTTCTTTGGACTTTGATACATGGCCGGTTTTGTAAGTCTCGGGTTAACCGGTCCATCATATTCGGTTCCACTTCGCAAAGTTATGGCATTTGCTTGCCCTTTTGGGTTAGGTTGAGGTTGGCCAGGAAAAGTTCCAGACGGGGCTGGTATTGTTGGTTGTTGTTGGGCTACTTGAGTAATCTGGGTTTCTAACATTTTGTTATGCGTAGCCATTGCATCAAGTTTGCTAGTCATTTGCCTCATCAATTCGCTTGCATGAGCGTTTTGGTTCGCAAATTCCTTATTCTGCTGTATCTGGGCGTTCATGAAATTTTCCATCATAATCTCCAGATTTGACTTTCTAGGTGCTTGTGGAGCGGGTGGTCCTACCTTATGAAAACCAGGTGGTACAGCAGGTGTCGAACTTGGTGGTTGCAAAGCATTATTGTTTTTGTAAGAGAAGTTCGGATGATTTCTCCAACCAGGATTAAAAGTATTTGAGTATGGGTTTCCTTGGGTATAATTCACTTGGTCGGTGGAAACACCGGTTAACACCTGACATTCGGCGTTTGTATGTCCAGGGGCACCGCATACTTCACAGTTAGGAGACACAGCAGCCACGGTAGAGGCTGGTTGTGTTACGGCCAAATTTTCGATTTTTTGAGTTAATGCATCCATTTTAGCATGTATGCGGTCTATTGCACTAACTTCGTACATTCCGCCATTCGAAGTTGGTTTCTCTGTAGAAGCACGTTCTCCTCCCCATTGGAAGTGATTTTGAGCCATGTTCTCTATGAGTTCAACGGCTTCCTCGTACGGTTTATCCATTAAAGCGCCACCAGCAGCAGCACTTAGGTTCATTTTCGTGTTGTACAATAGACCATTATAGAAAGTATGGATTATCAGCCATTTTTCGAGTCTGTGATGTGGACAAAGCCTCATCATGTCTTTATATCTTTCCCACGCGTCAAAAAGAGATTCATTGTCTTTTTGTTTGAATCCGTTAATTTCTGCCCTTAGCATAGCTGTCTTACTTGGAGGAAAATATCGGGTCAAAAAGACTCTTTTTAGATCATCCCATGAAGTAACAGAATTCGCAGGCAGAGACTGGAGCCAAGCTCAAGCTCTATCTCTTAAAGAAAATGGGAAAAGACGGAGTCTAATTGCTTCTTGGCTAACACCATTTGCTTTCACAGTGTCAGCATATTGCACAAAAACAGATAAATGTAAGTTAGGATCGTCCGTAGGACTTCCTGAAAATTGGTTCTGCTGAACGGCTTGTAATAGTGAAGGCTTCAACTCGAAATCGCGTCTTTCGATTTCTGGGACAGCAATGCTGCTATGCGGTTCATCTTGCGATGGGACAGCGAAATCCTTGAGAGGACGGTTTTGCGGGTGTTGGGCCATGTTTTGTTCCGATTTGGTTTCGGTTTCGGAATCAGAATAAGAAACGATAGGATCTGGAAGGAGATATCTTAAGCAGTAATCATTGATTCGGCGCCTCAACAAAATAAAGCGCCCGATTTCGTCAATCGGTTCCACTGGCTCTTCGCTTTGTGAGCGAGTGCTGGGCATACGATTGACAAATTAAAAATAAAGAAAAATTGCCTTAGTCGTTACTGTGCAATGAAAGAGACACAACAAGACTAATTCAATCCCTGGAAACGGCGCCAAAAACTTGATCGCGACTTTACGTGTTTGGTCGGATAGATACTGCAAGCATACAGGGTATCGCGTAGTTTTAAAAGATTGTCGAACCCACAGGGATTGATAGTCGAAAGGCAGTGTCCTGAAATTGCGGTGCAAGGCTAAAGCAGGAAGTTGTCACGGATAAAAGTGTTAAAGAAAAATAACTAAAATAAAAGGTTTTAGAACAAATAAGGAAACTGAGACCTTAGAATGATTTCCGGGGTTCTTGTCCTTTTCTTCAATCAAGCTGATACTGGTCCTGAAATCACAAAGTAAAGGAAAACATAAGTACATGATACAAAATACGATAAAAACTCGATAAAAATACGACTAAACATGCACGAAATGAATCAAAATAACCTATACAAAATCGAGTCATCAGGGAATCACGTCTTTATGGCTTACATCCTAACCTCAACTTTTCTGCCTCCCACAACAAAAGCACTTGAACCATCGCATAGACCTTTCTCATGCTTTGATCACGTCGCTTCACTCATGCTTATTTATTCATCTATCATAGCATGAAACCTTGACTTAAGCCCGATCATATTTAACATATCTTCCAAAACCCAATCACTGACATTCTGCATAAAGTAATCATCATCGCATAACATTGTATCCTTCAACACATAGTATAATCATTAAGACAGAGCATTACACCATACAGATTCAAACATGTATCTCAATCAAAACCCAGTCCTCATCTGGCAAACCTTCATATTCCTCTGGTCCATCTAAAGTCTGCCAATTTGCAACATTGTACCATAACCTGCATCGCTGCATGACATAACATCAAACATCATGTAGAACATCACATACATAACATATGCATCAAGCATGCCCTTTTCTCTTTTGGCCTGATTCATCTCCCTAGCAGATATTCAGCCAAACTTCTTTTCAAACTCTCTACACTCGCACTTTTCTTTCTCTTTCGTCGGCCAAATTTTTGAGCTACTCTTTTATTTAATCCCCTTTTACCTCGAATCATCAAAACGCTAGCGCAATTCGTACATTCAGGTCCAAGTGGATTAAATAGGGGCAGCTGTTGTAACCCGAAATTTGACCTCCCTCTCTTGCATTTTGCATAAGCATGTGCATTCGCATCGCTAACATATGCATTCACACTTTTCTCTTTGTGTTTCTTGTTGCAGGATCTTCAGGTTTTTTTAAGCCCGATTAATTGCATCCTCTCAAGATCATCTCATCATCAAAACAAGCTCAAAACAAGGGTTTCTATGCCTATTTATCAAAGCAAGAGGTCGGAAATCGGAACCATGGTCATAGCACCCTTTTCAAGCAAAATTGGGCAATTTTTTGACTGGTTAACTGGTTAACCATTTGGTTAATCGGTTAACACCCTTTTACAGCGCCAAATTCAGCTTTTTAACAACTGTTAATCGGTTAACCTGTTGGTTAATCGATTAACACCTGCTATTTCAGCAAAAATTCAGCATTTTCATCATCTTTCAGCAACTCTCTCCACTCTCTTTTGGTCTATTATATTATAGCATTGTGTGGAATATTCTAGGCATCTCTAGACATTTCAAGACTATTCAATTCACTCTAAGTGTATTTATTCCAATGTTTCACTTCAAATCAAGTGTACCATGTTCCTTGTTTTACAAGAATGTCAACCTTTGGATTTTGAAGCTCACATTGGGATTGTTACCGAGTTGATCCTAACTAACCGAGTTAACCGCCTTGACTCAGTGAGTCAAGTGTAACTAACTCCAAGCCTCCCAAAGCTAAGTCCAAACCAAAGTCCAAAGCTCTCACACACCATACCTAAATTCTATTTAAGCCAAGCTTCACCATTTCACAACTCCTCCACAATCATTCACACAATTTCACACTTTCTTCACTCTCAATTCTCTCATTCTCTCTACTTCATCTTCTTCACCAAACCACACAAAAGCTCTTAATTCTTGAAGAATAATCACTTTTCACATTGAAAGTGATTATTTCATGAGCTTAACCTTCATCATTATTCTATGCTAGTGGATTTTGTGGAGCTTCAGTAGCTTTGGGATTCAATTCAAGTGTCACATCAAGATTCTTCGGTGATAATTATCATTTCGGAGTTTTCGTCGAATTTTACTCGGTTTCGTTACGGTTCGGAGTGCAATTGAGAAATCTCTGGTCTTCTTGGATTATCTTCATCATTTTACAATTATACTTGAGTTTCTGAAGTTCTATAAGCTTTTGAATTCATCTCAAGTGTTTGCTTCAAGCTTCTTCGGTGATAATTCGTATTTTGGAGTTTTCGTCGAAGTTTGCTCGGTTTCGCTATGGATCAAAGTGTAAGAGCAGAATTCTCTGGTTTTCTTGGCTTTTTCTCTCTACATATCAATCACAACAATTAATTACCAAGCCAACCCTCCGGCTTGTAGTTTGGTGGATCTTACTTTATTCACTGTTTCGATCGTTTCCGCGTGTTTACGTTGTAATTTTGATCGTTTTCGGTTTCATTTATCATGCAATTGCTTGATCTTTAATCTCCATGATTAACGCTTGTAATTTTTGTTTAATTGTCTTTACATGATGTAATTTTCGTGCACAAATTCATGTCCTAGCATGTGGAAGTTTGGATAAGTGATTATGTGTTGAAAACTACTTTTGAAAAGTTGTTTTTACTGTTATTTTTGCCACTGTCACAGTGTTAATCGGTTAACCATTTGGTTAATCGGTTAACCAGTTCATTTTTCACCAAGAATGTTGATTTTTAAACGGTTAACCGGTTAACGCTTTTGGTTAACCGATTAACACTGAACCAGTAGGCCATTTTCTTGCATTTTCAAGTGTGTTTGCCATGCTTTCTTCTTTTAACTTCCATGGATTGATATGCTTGATATTTATGGATGTTGTTAATGCTTTTAACCTCTGTTTGAAGCATATTTACATTAATTCAATGTTTGATTTATCAATTCTTGCAATTATGTGTGTTCTTGATATTTGTTTGAATATGCTTATTCTTGCACCATTCTTGATCACTCGATACATGATTTGTGACACTTGATAATATTTGTTTGGCACTGTTTCGCACTTTCATTTCTTGATCACATTAAGTTTGTTCTTTATTGAGCAAATTTAATCATGTATAATCAATAATTCACACCTCTTGCTTTAATGATTTTCCATTCTCTTTGGAAAGTTGTTAGCATAACATTTCCTTTTGATTAGTTAATCGAAACCATGTTTCGATTAGTTGATCCTCCCTTTCCCTCTCTCTAGGATCTCTTTAGAGCTTCTCTTTCTTGATTCTCCGTGGAGTTGGAGTTAGCACGACGCACGGTGCACGACACTGGAGCGCTGTACAAACTGAAGCTGTTACGCTGTTCATTTCACATCGCACTATACAAATTAGAGCGGTTCTGCTGTCCGTCTCTCTCTACACTATACTTTGATTGCTAGAGAAGAAATGAAGGTGGGGTTTTCCTACCCTCATTCTGACTAGTCTTGGTAAGGGTGTCTTGTCCTCCAATCGAGAATAGTCACCTCTACCCTCAGGCTATAGTGTTCCTCTATCCTCAGTCGGGTCGATCCTTGATCACTCTTGCACTTTTCAATCTCTCTTTTGATCAATCACCTTTTCCTTGGTTAAAGATCATTGTCTTGGGTTAAATTCCCTCTCTCTTTTGCATTATTATGTTCTTGTGGTCAATCATCGTCTTTTGGTTTCCCTGCATAGTTTCTATTCTTTTCTTCGGTTAAACACAGTCTTTCTGCTAAATACCGAAAACCTGGCAGAGTTCGCAACCTTCTCTTGGTTCTTCTCCCTTTGATTGATTAATCACTGCCTGTCGTTTAAAACATCAATTAGCACGTCTTTTCAGTTAATCACAGTCTATCTGTTAATATACTGAGTTTCTTTTGGGTTAATCACATGCTCTTGGTTAATCACCCTTTTCTTCAGTTAACCACAGTCTATCTGTTAATATACTGAGTTTCTTTTAGGTTAATCACCTTCTCTTGGTTAATCACCATTTTCTTCAGTTAACCATAGTCTATCTGTTAATATACTGAGTTTCCCTTTGGGTTAATCACCTTCTCTTGGTTAATCACCCTTGCTTTCAGTTAACCACAGCCAGTCTATTAAGATACTGAAACCCTTCGAGTTAATCACCTTCTCTTGGTTAATCACTCGTTTCTTTCGGTCAATCATAGTCTTTCTGTTAACAACGAATCCTCAGTAGTTAGCAACCTTCTCTTGGTTCAAACACTTGCACCTTTGGGTTAGTAACCTTCTTTCGGTTCAAATACCCTTTCTTCGGTCAGGTACTGTTTATTCAGTCAGGGTACCGAACATCCTTTGGGTCACGACCTTTGCTCGGTCCTACACCCGTTCTTTGGGTCACGATCTTTGTTTGATCCTACACCCGTTCTTTGGGTCACGATTTTTGCTTGATCCCACACCCGTTCTTTGGGTCACGATCTTTGCTTAATCCCACACCCGTTCTTTGGGTCACGATCTTTGCTTGATCCCACACCCGTTCTTTGGTTCACGATCTTTGCTTGATCCCACACCCGTTCTTTGGGTCACGATCTTTGCTTGATCCTACACCCGTCCTTTGGATCACGACCTTCGCTCGGTCCCACACCCGTCTTTTGGGTCACGACCTTCGCTCGGTCCCACACCCGTCCTTTGGGTCACGACCTTTGCTCGGTCCTACACCCGTCCTTTTGGGTCATGACCTTCGCTCGGTCCTACACCCGTTCTTTGATTGATCATAATTCTTATATGTTAAAACTTCTTTTCCCCACAGAGTATTAATCCTCTTTCCTCTTGGTTTCGACACCACTCTTGCACTTTACTCTCAGCACAATTCCTATCTGTTCCTTTGCACTCCCTTCTTAGTTATGACACCATCTCTTTTGCATCCTCAGCGGATCTCTCTTACTCCTTTATTCTCTTGGTTTGGACACCATTTCTGTCTTATCTCTTATTCTCTTGGTTTGGACACCATTTCTCTCTTATCTCTTATTCTCTTGGTTTAGACACCATTTCTCTCTTATCTCTTATTCTCTTGGTTTGGACACCATTTCTCTCTTATCTCTTATTCTCTTGGTTTAGACACCATTTCTCTCTTACTCCTTTATTCTCTTGGTTTGGACACCATTTCCCTTTATTCCTTTATTCTCTTGGTTTCGACACCATTCTTGCACTTTATTCTCAATACAGTTACTATTTCTTTCCTTTACACTCTTTTTTGGTTTTGACACCATTTCTTTGGAATCCTCAGTGGAATTTCCTTCTTTCTTTTGCTCTTGTTTTTGACACCGCTCTCCTTTCCTTTTTCGTCTTAGTTCCACGAACTACGGAAGCTCTGATTCTGCATTCTTTCAAATGTATGATACGTAGGCACGAGATCACAATGATCTTGACGAGCACACTTCCACCCTTCCATCCCTTTCTCCTTTCCTCCTTCTGTCCCCTGGTTCCCTGAACTACGACACTCTAATTTCCTCATTGCACTATGAGGGTACGTAGGCACGAGGACCTTGTTCCTCCGCGAGCACTTTCTTTCTTTCTTTTCTTTTTCCCCTTTCTCCTCTCTCTCCCTTTATTTTAGCTAGAAGCCTTTAGATAGATAACCTATCCAAGCCTAGAAGTAAGCAAAATGGTTCCCGTCGAGTACGACAGATGAGTTAGGTGCTAGTACCTTCCTTTCGCATAACTGACCCCCGTTCCCGTTTCTCTTCCCCTTGGGTTTTATCGATATTTTCCCTGTCCTTTGGGACTAAATAAAGTTCGGCGGCGACTATGTTGTTATCTTTGAGTGTGTGATTCACTCAGGAGTAAACCAGCCATCTTCAGTATGATCCAATAGGTCAAACATACTATTCCTCCAATTTTTGATTTGTCGATTGTTAACCCAGGTTGGTGCAACATCACCTACATATAGGAGCATCCAAGCCAGGAAGGAAATCCGCTATCATAGTATTAGTTTGAAGCCACGAAAAAAAAACCTCAGGTTTACAAGCTTCTCACCTAATCACTACTCGTGTTATTTCTACCTAGGAACTCCCAGATATGAGACCCCTCTCACTTCCCACCAATCACACAATAGTGACAAACTCAACAACAATGAAAAATAGAAGTCACACTTCCAATGACCCAAAATCCACTCTTTGTTTAAAAGCTTAGGAGTGATTATAACTCAAAACTCAGTCCAATTCAAGCACCTATGAGGTACATGAATGACTCACAAATGCACAAATAACACATTTAAACTCAGATATTAATGAGACATAAGAGTGGTTCGCAAATAACAAAGACACACTAAAACCTAATACTCTTTATTTCAATACACAACTTCTCTAATAAATTAGGTTTAGAGCTGCTCTTTATATAGTCTTCAGATCAGCACGGGCTTGGGCTCTTCTACTAAATAAAACGCAAATCACAAAACAACGACTTCAAATCTTTTGCAAGATCTTCTGCACAGAAATAGGAACTAAATAAAAAGTTTCCTAAAAAGTCTCCAAGATCCTTTTTATGAAACACATGCACTTCTGGGACAGACAGATGTTCCTAAAATACCCCTCCTTGGATTGCGACGGTGTGTGAACTAAAACCATAGAGAATCTCACACTTTAAATAAAAAATCTTCCAAAAATATAAAACCCTAAAGTTCTGGTATAACATGTCATGACATCATGTCACAACATCGTGTTGATCATCAATGAGGTTTGACCAACATGTCAAGACATCTTGATGCGATACTTGTTTTAACAAAATTGCTGCCAATCCAAAAACCACAGAACTTATAATCTCCCCCTTTGGCTAATTTTGGCTAAGACAACCCTTGCATGAAATACTAGAGAAACAAAACCAAACACAACAATAACAACCAAAATGAACAAACACAAGTATGCATTAGAACAAATTAAAGGCACACACAACATAAATAAAAGGAACCTCACAGAGATAAATAAAATCTCACGGAGCAAGAACCAAAAGAACCTCCAAAAACACAATGTCAAGACATCCTGTCTGACATCACATCAGCAACAGTCAACCTATGCCAACCAAATGGAAAACTACTAAAATCCCCCTAAATTGCAAGACAACAATTCAGAAAGAAGTAACCCCCCTGTCACGTAGCTCCCCATTAAGAACACAGCCACACAACTCTCACTCATAGAAGAGCAAGCACACAAGTGGCTAAAAATTCTGTAGAGAAAAATAAATTCTCCCAGACAAGAAATGAAATGATGCCAGGACATATAATATGACATCCCAAAACCACCAACATAAAGCTCCTGGCAACACAAAAGAAAGCACAAAGAAACATAAATCAGTCTCATGCTTCACACCATGAGCCATTCTCCCTTTCATAACTACTACATTACCAACACCACCATTACCACTACTCCCCCATTTTAGCCATAAATTAGACAATAGCAAATGCCTCAGCAGTATCAGCACCAATACCTTCCTCTTCCCTGTCTCCTGCATAAACAGGACTAATTGCTATAACTCCCCAAACATTCAAATTCTCAGTTCACTCCTTAACTTCTCAAACTGATTTGCATCCAAAGCTTTAGTAAAGATATCATTTAGTTGCTTTTCTGTGGCTACATGTTTAAGAATAACAACTTTGTCTTCAACAAGATCCCTGATAAAATGATGATGAATGTCAATATGTTTTGTCCTACTATGTTGAACAAGATTTTTAGAGATGTTGATAGCACTATGAAGGTGAGAAAAGTACACAAGAATGAGGGGTTGAATTGTGTTTTCTATTTTCTTAGTTTGCATCTGATCAAAGTTCAGAATCTGGTTAATTCTTAGAAGCGGAATATTAACAGAAGCAAATAAATAATAGCATAAGATGCAAAGATTTATACTGGTTCCTCATAAACTGAGAGTAGTCCATTCCTCTTGCTTCACAAGAGATTTTCACTATAATCAAATCGTGATTACAATCGCTTATGCATTCTGAAATTCTGGTATCAGATGTGTGATGTTAAGTGTGATGTCACAACAACACAATCTGCTATATGAACAAGGCAATAACAACAGTAAATCAACACAATGAATTATTCACCCAGTTCGGTCTAACAACCTACGTCTGAGGGCTACCAAGCCAGGGAGGAAATTCACTATTAGTAGTATTAAATTACAGACTCAACAATCCCAATTGACATCTACTAATCTTAATCACTACCCAATGACACTTCTACCTAAGAGACCACTTAGATATGAGAAACCACTCACTCCCTAAATCACCTCAGTGATACAATTCAAAGATTACACTTTAAACCACACCTTGATCTTGCTTAACAACTTTGATCAAGAACAACACACACTTGCTTAAAAGCTCTAGAGTGAATACACTTACAACCCAAAATAGTAACACCTATTCAACCATGAAAGGTTTACAAAACACTCACGAAAACACAATTTGACTCTCAGTCTTTGCTCTCTTGTCTTCGTTACTTTCCAACAAGGGTTGAGGCTGCTTTAAATATAATTCTGACTTGGGCTTGGACCTCTTCCAAAAAATCTGATTTAATTTGTTATTAAACAGAATTTAAAACAGATTTGATCTTCTAATCTTTTTAAATATTTTCAAATTAGCCCTAATGTTAGTTACATGATCTACTCCATATCTGATTGAAAATATCTTCTCCAAGATATTCGCATCCAATCTCTCTAACAGATCTCCTCGAAACAAACTAACACGCGCAACCCTAAAACAACACAACCTGATGTTTTAATGTTCTGATAACTGATGTCAAGACATCAAGTTTAACATCAGCATATAAAACTCCAACCCTGCAACAACTAATGTTAGGAACCAATGTTAAGACATCAGACATATGACATCAACATTGTTCAACTTTGTTTTACCAAAATTCCTGCCAATACAAGAACTAACACATTCTGCATAAGACTTTTACATTTTCTCAGACCCAAGGTCCAAGACTTCTTGCTCAAGCTCCTCACTCGAGACTTCTTGCTTAGGTTCCACGAACCTGATACTTCCTTGCTTAGGCCATCAGCCCAAGACTTCTGCTCAAGTCACTCAGACCCAAGACTTTTTCTCCAAGTCCTATGAAACGAGTCTCCTTGCTTAAATCCCTCAGATTCGATACTTATTGCTCCCAATTTCATGTACCGAGCCAACCTACTCAAGCTACAGTGGCTGAGACTTCCCTGCTTGAACCACAACCCTAAACTTTCATGCTAAATCAATCAACTTGATTAAGACTTTCACAATTTAAGCACATAGCAAGAGACTTACGTGGCTTAAGCATCTTGGTTCGAGACTTCCTTACTTAAGTCCTAATGACTTAAGACTTCTGCTCAATCAACCTAGTTGATTAAGACTTGTATTGCTCAAGCACATAGCAAGAGACTTACATGGCTCAAGCATCTTGGCTCGAAACTTCCCTGCTTAAGTCCCAATGATTTACGACTTTTGCTCAAGCACATAGCAAGAGACATTGATCTAAACTGCTAAACAAGTTCAACCGATTAGAGAACAAAGTGTCATTAAAATTGATTGAAGTTCAATCATCAATCTCAATATTATTGATTGAAAAAGGATTAGTACGTGGTTTACTTTGTGCTACTTTACTAGTTCATTTTAAATAATTTTTATATAAAAATAAATTATCACAGCTTCAAATGTTTAATCAATATAAGTTGTAAACCTTGATTTATTTCTCGTACATTTATTTATGTTAAACTTTATTTAAACATACTATATAAAAACCATTTTCAACTAATAATTGAGTATTCAACTAATGAGAAATGGTAGGAACATTTTATTTAGTTAAGATGTTTATAATAAATACACCAATTTCACCCATGTGCACTTTTCTATTTAATATATTCTTTTAGTTTCTTATTATTTGCAACAATTATCAAAAGTGCAAGTAAAAAATTCCCTTCATTAAATTTTGTAAAGTCAATTTGATAAGGAAAAAAAAAGAAAAAAGGAATTCAACTTGAAATTAACTACATGACACGGAAAGTTTGTATATATTAATGGTATAAATTACAGTGAAGAGTATATATTAATGGTATGAATTACGGTGTAAATGTATAATTTATGTGTCATAGAAGCATTTCTCTAGATATTATTGGGCTTGTGATTTGGACAGTTAAATACAATATGGGCCATGAGTTATTAATGTAGCATTATAGGTTTAAATCTCTAAGGATAAAAAACATGGGGATCAATTCAAAAATAAAATGAAAAGAAATTAAACCAAGTTTGGTCTTCGTTTTATTCATGATGCAAAGTGATGAAGTCTGTGCTTGATGCCATGTAACTTATTTAGAATGGAATCTTTATATCACACTCAAGTCTCACTCTTTTTTTTTTTTTTTATTCAAACTTATTTCATTTAATGCCAAACAAAAGTCTTTTTTTAATCAAAAAAGACGATTCAAATCAAAATTCCATTTTATTCACATTGTACCTTAATTAATTTTAAAATGTACATGCAAAGTGTGGATACAAAATAAAAAATAAAAAAGATGCAATGTAAGGATTTAAAAATACATTTGAGTTTTCTTTTAATGAAGTTTAAAACCTCCATATGCAAGATGTAATAATGTAATGTGACAATTAAAATTGTAGTCTCTTATGGAGAACAATTTAGAAAAACAGTCCTTAATAATCAAAATGTTTGCCTTAAAGAAACAAATAAACGACCTAGCATATGACCTAAGACATATATTAAAAACAAAGTTGGGATATATGAATGCTTGAATAAAGTTAAGCATGAATGAATATTGAATGTATGATGATCACAGGAAAAGTCAAATTGTTAACTTCTTTTCCACTATATGCAGAGGAATTATCTTGACTTGATGAGATACCTTTTTTCTTTGTCCACTTAGACGTTTCTTTCTCTTTCTCTTAAGACATTAATAAATGGACTTAGAATTAGGTTCTTGATCCTATGCTTTGGAGTTGTGGCTTGAGACCTTGAAATTAGTCTGGTACCTTGAACTTGAATTTAATTTTGGAAGGTTTTGCTCTGTTACCTCACCCTCAAGGACCCGATGAAGATTAGGTACCTAGTGTTGCACCCCAAAATTTTCCCTATTGTTTCTCTAACCCTAACTGGCTTTCGCTTTGTATTCGTCTGCATTTTCATTATGTCATAACAATCAATCATGCATTGCATTGAGTGCTTGGGACATGGGTTCACGTTGTTTTATGGCTTTGGACTTCTTTTTATTTCAAGTTTTTAAGCAGCAAGCATCAGAGGCTCCAACATTTATTTTGCTCGTTGATTTGGTACCAGACCATATTTTTTCCAACAGGGTATCTTGAGTGCAAGAGGGAATTCACAGCTTAATTCCGATATTATTCAAGTGCAATATCAAAGGATAAGCTTCAGAGGCAGAGCCAGACTTAGAACTGTCGCAACTGCGAAAAAATAACCGGCGAGAAACAAGAACAGAAGAGTCACCACCGAACGTTATTTATCCCGACGCATGGAAAGTAAACGATCGAAGAAAACCTGAAGGAAGGAAAGACTAGGTCATCGCAACCATAGTCTGGGTTTGGGAGTCGGTTACGCGAGGGGAAGGTATTAGCACCCCCACGCGCCCATCGTACTCGATGGGATCCACGCTTGTTGTTTGATCAAATGGTGAGTTATCCTAAAGTCTACGGCTAAATAGGAACGGAAAGGGGAAAAACAAAAACTGACTCACAAGGATTATCGTAATCCAATGCCTACGTATCTTCGTGGACGAATACAGAATCAGAGTCAACGTAGTTTGACAGACTACGCACTAGAGGGGGGAGGTTGCTCGCCAAGACATCGTCGTCTTGTGCCTACGTATCCTCAATCTAACCAGAGAGAGGAAGTCAGAGCAGTCGTAGTTCGACCTATAGGTCGGTGAAAAAGTCTCAATCGCACTGGGGCGAGAGAAAAGGTTAGGTTAACAAGTCTCGATCACACTGAGGCGAGAGAAACAAAGGGAATTAGTTGTTAGTGTGCTCGCCGAGATATCGCATCTCGTGCCTACGTATCTCATCTGGAATGAGAATCAGAGCATCTGTAGTTCACACTACTACGGGAAAATAGGATCTCGATCGCACGGGTGCGAGAGAAAAGAGAAGAAGGACACACAGAAGGTCCAAGGGAAACTTGGTCCCACAAGCACGGATGATGTCGTGATCTCAACTACGAGGAAGTTGAGCGACTCTTCGTCAACCAGGAAAGAACAGTGTCGTGATTTCAACTACAAGGAAGTTGAGTGACTCTCCATTCTTCAAAAGAAAAGGCAACAGAAACGAATGATGTCGTGATCTCAACTATGAGGAAGTTGAGTGACTCTTCGTCAACCACAAGATGAAAACGATGTCGTGATCTCAACTATAAGGAAGTTGAGTGACTCTTCGTTCATCACAAAGTAAATACAAACAGAGGAGCAAACAAGCTCACATCATCAAATGAATTGGCACACAAGCCAAATATACAACATAGGAGTGAAGGCTCCTCAATCAACAACAAGTTGTAAGGAAAAATGCTACAAGTGCGCAAGTGGTACCTAACGGAGAAGGTCCGTTGCCTCTTCAATGCACACAAAAAGATCAAGGAGACTTGTAGAAGCTTCGCACGACCAATCCAATAAACTCAAGTGTCCAACATCACAAATCAACATCCAGGATCATATGAGCCGAAATCACAAGTGCTAACAAGAGAATCAAAAAGTTAGTATGAACTTAATAAAAGAAAGTCAATTAAACTTCTAATCACAATCAACTAAGAAAAGATCCATTACTATTTTAATCAATTAGCTAAAAAAATAATCCACCAGTGGAAAACTTCTAACCATTAAATCTTAACAACAAAATTTAACCAAAAGTAACGACAAACTCTAATTATCAATTAACAAAAGTCTTAATCAAAGTTTTAATCACAATTCAATTCAAGATTAAATCTTAATCAAACACAAAATAAAATAAAAAAGTCCAAAATCTACTTGTCTAAAATCAGATTATCCAACTCAAATCGACCAAAATAAACATCAAATTAATCTACAAAGTTGTCACATATTCAAAATTTAAATAGAGAACAACATTCAATTAATATTAATACAAGGTTAAGAATCAAAATTAGTCAAATAAAAATTAAGATCAAAATTACAAATAACAAATTATATCAAAATATTAATTTAACATTAAATCCTAATTAGAACCAAAAAATAAAAAGACAATCTAAAAGCAAGGGTACTATATAAGTTTTAATTTACATTATATCCATGGCAATTCTTGTTTTTATATACTTTTTTTTATCATGTCACATGTTTCTCCCTTTTCACTTCTTGTTTTATCTCACTAACCACATGGTGTAATTAAATATTCTCTTAGAGTAGCTTTGATGATCTATTATAGTTAGTTGGTAGGATACCCTTAAAAGAATATATCTTGCTAATTAAGAAAAAGAAATATAGATATAATATTTTTCTGTGAAGAATTTTTTAATTAATATAAAAATTAATAATTTTTTTACCTGTAAGTTTTATCTCAATCAATAAATATTGATATTGTTCTGTCAAATTAATACTACGTTTTGTTTTAATATAGTTTTTGATAATTATTATCAATATATTTAAATATTAATAAATAAAAAATTTGAGTGTATTTTGGTTACTTAGAGTTTAGTTTGTACATGGGTTTATTTGAGTGTATTTTGGTTACTTATAGTTTGACTGGTGTTGATACAATTTGATTAGTAAAGTGAACCAAAGTATGCCCTGATTCCAATTGGCTATTGTAATGGTTATTTATATGAAAATGTAAATGTAATGGTTTTTGAATGAAAATGTAAATGATTTTTTAAATGAAAATGTAAATGTTATTTACATAAAAACGTAATGGGTTTAAATCTCTAAGGATAAAAAACATGGGACCAATTCAAAAATAAAATGAAAAGAAATTAAACCAAGTTTGGTCTTCGTTTTATTCATGATGCAAAGTGATGAAGTTTGTGCTTGATGCCATGTAACTTATTTAGAATGGAATCTTTGTATCACACTCAAGTCTCACTCTTTAATTATTTATTTTTATTTAAACTTATTTCATTTAATGCCAAACAAAAGTTTAATTTTAATCAAAATACGATTCAAATCAAAATCCCATTTTATTCACATTGTACCTTAATTAATTTTGAAATGTACATGCAAAGTGTGGATGCAAAATAAAAAAAATAAAAAATGCAATGTAAGGATTTAAAAATGCATTTGAGTTTTCTTTTAATGAAGTTTAAAACCTCCATATGCAAAATGTAATAATGTAATGTGACAAAATTAGACTTGTAGTCTCTTATGAAGAACCATTTAGAAAAATAGTCCTTAATAATCAAAATGTTTAACTTAAAGAAACAAATAAACGACCTAGCATATGACCTAAGACATGCATTAAAAACAAAGCTCGAATATATGAATGCTTGAAAGAAGTTAGGCATGAATGAATATTGAATGTATGCTGATCACAAGAAAAGTCAAACTGTTGACTTCTTTTCCACTGTATGCAGAGGAATTATCTTGTCTTGATGAGATGCACGACTATGCAATGGTCATGATATGCTGATGCGGATAAAAAATAGAACTATGTTATGTAAATGGTTTGGACAAAATTGGGGTATGACAGCTACCATTATCTAATTGCCTTATATTTAGGAGAATGAATTGCCACATTTCTCATACCTTCATGGTAGAAGTCAATTAGATACTAAAAGACACTAAACTTTAGTCTAAGGAGATGAAAAGTGAGTTTATGAAGGATTAAACTTACTGGAGCATAAAGGGGTTTCCTTCATACTCCGACTAGGGTTTCGACTTCAATGATGAATTTATGAAAAGAAATGACAATTGACTTGTTCCTTGAGACATAACAAAGACTACTTTTTGTCATACCCCAAATTTTGACCACTAAAGTTTCCCATCATTGTGCAAATCATCACCACAATATGGATGTACCTTTATGCTTCATCAGTCTCCCCAAAGATGGGTGAGCATCCACTACAATCAAAATTAGGGTTTCAAGCCCTCTCTGAGCTTTAGACAAAGGCTCAATCAAGAAATGACTTGATTTTCAACTTGTCTAATCTCCCAAACATCCTCAATGGATCAAAATGACTCCTACTTCAAGGATTAAGCACAAAGCTGCTCCCTTCTAGGTGGATCAAGTCTCCAGATCGACAGTGTCACCAAATTAGGGTTTTGATCACCCAGGGCCTCCAGATGAAAAATTTCATCTGGGCACAAGCCATTGATCCAAAACATAACCTAATATACTTCATGAAACCTCATGAACCCATGCATCAAGTCAATTTTGCCTCAAGGGGATGCATACATAAAAAATCAGGAATTAGGGTTTCTTGACCTAATTCACCCCTAAGTTGACTTTTGGGACAAATCATGAACCAAGACCTCAAGACATGATTTGAGGGTCTCTAATATACCATATTGATCCATTTGGAACAATGGATTGATCCAAGAAGCTTGAGCAACAAGTCTCAATTTCATCTGCACCACAATTAGGGTTTCGCGAGAAAAGTCAACTGTAACTTTGACTTTTGACCTGGACATGCTTCCAAACCCTAATACATGATTGAATATACCCTATGACACCCATGGAACATGTCCATCAAGTTTTATTTAGGTCAAGGACATGATTTCCTGAAGAATTGCACAGTTTGGAATTCATCTGATAAAAAGTCAACTGTGCACAAAAGTCAACATTGACTTTTTGAGATTTTTCACCAAAATGGATTTTTAACCGTAAAATGATGTTTATGTATGATTTGAATCATCATTCATCAAGAAAAATCAAGAAAAGTTGGATAACTTGTAAAAGGGGTAACCATAAAAACTTAGAAATTTTTCTAAGTTAAAAATAAAGTGGCAAGGGTACCAACTTTGGAGGACCATAACTCCTAAACCACAAGGCCATTTTTTCTCATCCAAAGATGGATTTGTAGCCCTCATTATCATCTACAAAAACTTCAACTACAAGTCATTCCAATTCATTAAGGATTTTGAGTTATGGAGTGATCAAAGTGGCTGAAAAGTGAAAATGTCACTTTTTCCAACACTTAGTGAAATTTTCACTAAGTCAGATTTTGCCTCACTTTTTGCCAAATGTAGGGGGATTTTTCACTTGGAATCAAAAGAGATCAAAACCAAACTTGTTCAAACAGTTGTTGTATCATGTAAGAGCTTTCCAAAATGGCCAAGAACATTGCCAAATTCAACTTACACCATGAGATATGACATTGGCAAGTTGCCTTGCTGAAATCTGTCAAGGCAAGGCAGAATTTGCAACTTTGGTCGATTTGCCAAAATCAGCCAAATTCAATTGCTCCTATCCACTTGGACACCTCAGAGGATTGAATCTAAAGGGGACAATCACTGAGCCAAGCCTCCAAAGTCCATGGAACAAGAAATAGCATGTTGAACCTAGAATGGCCAAAATAGGGACAAGACTCCAAATTTGGATTGAAGCATTCAATGGAAGCATCAAGGTGGCATAGACTGAGCCATTCTCATCTGAAATCAGTCAAGACTTATCCAAGACCAAGGGGACCATAGCTCTGTGCCCTAACCTCTAGTCAATGGCTAGAGGAGACTTGCATTTCCATTGACCAACATTGAGGAAACACCTGCTGCAGTTGCCATTCACTGTGGATCCCAAAACAAACTTGCTCTACTATAAATAGAGCTCAATTGTGGTCAGTTTGAGTACACCAAAGCCATCTAACAGATGCTTTCCTCAAAATCTCTTCTTTCACTCCAATTTTGCCTTCTAAGGCAAGTCACTATCGGGTTTTGAGTTTGAGAGCAATTCCAATCAAACCAATCACTCACACACCTCACATACATCACATATGAGCTGATCAAACACTTAGATTACTTCTGAAACACCAATTTCACAAAATCACCAGCTGGTTGCTCAAGGTTTTAACCAAAGTGCAGCTGAGGTACCACAAAATGATCCAACCAATTTCAATCAAGTCCAACCATCCAAACACAATCCATAGGGTGTAGGGAAGCTGTTCAGATCATCACAACTCATCTGTAACACCTCCAGATCAAAAATCACTTTGAACTTGCTGTCACGACCTAAAGGTAAGCCTAAACTTGGGCATCTCTCAATCTATGCATATTTCCTCGCACAATAATTTGGCCATATGTTCATAATCATGCATGGAATGTTTTCCCTCAATTAATTGCATTGTTTGAATCGTGTATCAAAAATCCTAGCCTTCATGCAGAAATTAGGGTTCTTGAGGTCTCTTCGTGATTTCTTGTTGTATGTTTAATTTAAATGAAATTAATGGATATAGACATGATCGTGAGGTTGAGACGAGCATAATGATATGTGGATTGCATGATATGATTACGTATTCAGTGAGATTGGATAGAAAATGCAAATCTGAGAAACCAAGAACACGCGCGTGTTCTTCAGCTTGTTCTTGGCGCCATTTTTAGAAATTCAAATATTTGAATTTTGTGACTTTGTTTAATTGATTCAAAAATTAGTTTCTCTCTGAGTTTTAATGATTTTGAGTTGATTCTTTTTTTAATAATTCACAAAAATGTTAAAATATTTTATTTTCCCAAAAAATCCCAAAAATATTATTTATTTCATATAATTGATATTTTTGTAAAGAATTAATATTTTGATTGTTTTTGGCATTTTAAATATTTTTTCTACATTGATTTTGCAACTTTTAATGCTTTCTAATTATTTTGTAGGTCAATACTTAATTTTTGAAGCATTAATCCAAGATCACAATTTGGTTTCCATGTGTTAAACAATTTTTGATCATTTTAATTGAATTTTTATTCAATTAAATACATTTTGAAAACAAATTAGGGTTTTGGATTAATTCAACCCTCATAAATCATTTTCAAAACATTTTTGGGCGTCTTGAGAGAGTGTAAGACCCATCCCCCCTTGTACAAAAAACTTTTTGGGCCTCACTCATTGTATAAGTCCCTCTGTACAAGTAAACGGCGCGATCGTCGCCCGTTTCAAAATAAAATCATTTGGGCCTCTCCTTGAGCTATAAGACCCATTCAAAACACTTTGGGCCTCTATTAGAGTGTAAGACCCAATCCCCCTTTTAACCAAACATCTTGGGCCTCACTTATTGTATAATTCCCTCTGCGTTAAAAGAAAACCTCGGCGCAATCGCCATTTTTAAACAAAAATCATTTGGGCCTACCCCGTGTTATAAGCCCCACTCTTTTTTCTCTGAACATTTTAGGCCTCTTGAGAGAGTGTAAAACCCATCCCTTTGTACAGAAAACCATTTTGGGCCCCAGTCACTTGTATAAGTCCCTCTGTACAAAGTCAAACAGTGCGCTCACTGATAAAACCCTGGGCCTCTCCTTGAGCTGTAAGCCCCAAATCTTTCTTTTTCAAAGCACTTTCTCCTTTGATTTTGAATATACTATTGTTTTCAATCTTTCTTTGTTGAACAACTAACCAAACAGCATGGAAGCACTACAACCGAGTAAGTGGTTATCGCTTTCGTTTACTGCTTTCATATTATAAACTGTATTGTGGGGATGCTCACTGTAAGTCTCATTTCATAGACTCATATCTACTGTGTAATAATAGTATAGATATTTCGAGTTTCCCCGGCAACTACGTCTAGCACTAGGTAAATCCGTTTCGTTTATTCGTAGAAATAGACGCCTAGATCCCCAATAGGAGCACCAGATACAGTCTTCTCTTCGGCTGTCCTCCTTAGGAATCGTCAAGAAGCTCTACTCCCCAAGATGAATGTATTCTCCGTGAATGGCATCTTTGAGTTTCTTCCAAATTCTCGAACTTTCCTGACTTGATCTATTCCTTGTGGATAGCTTGCCTTGAATGTCTCGGGGTTTGGGTACCCACTACGGTCATAATCTTGGACCTTAACTAAGGAACCCTCTTTAAAAGCTAAAAGTCGCTGGATAGTAAACCTCGCACGTTTACCAGTGGTTTTTATCTTTAAAAGAGTTATCTCTCCTAATGGAAAGGAGATGATAGACCCACGGGCTTCTTAAAAGCATCGACCTCCTCTTGGGCATTATTCAAGGACCCACAAGCTTCCTAAAAGCAACCCCGCCTCCTCTTGGGCTTCGTACAAGGACCCTACGGCTTCTTAGAAGTATTCACAGCCTCCTCTTAGGCTTCATATAATGATATCTTCCTCCGGGAATGATAGCCTCCTCTTGGACTTCGTACAAGGACCCGTCGGCTTCTTAAAAGTTTCCAACCTCCTCTTGGGCTTCGTACAAATTGTCCCGACGACCTCCTAGAGGTATAGGAACAGAACCTAGTCATCCTCATAGAACAGTCCTTTCATAGAGTCTACTACTGTTTCTCATAGCATAGTACAAAAGATAAAACTCTAGACACGGACAGTCTAACTTCCTTGAGTCTCAAAGACATTCTCAAGTGACCCATTCGTTAAATAGGAATGAAACCCACAGACTCGAACAGTCTCAATACCCTTTGGATTTCCAGTTTCCCCAAAGAAAAGGAAACAACCCCGATCCTCAGATCTAACCCATGAGTACAGTGATGCTCATATAAGAACTAATTTTCTCTTTCAAAATCAGTATACTGGACCTGTCCCTTAACTGACACAATAACCTTAGCCTCCTCTTAGACTTTGTACAATGATTCTCCCCAGCGGAGTCAAACAACATTCAGCCTCTCTCTCGGGCTTTGTACGAGACACATAAGAGACTCCCTCGCTGAGTCAATTACCCCTTTTGCCTCCATCTCGGGCTTTATACGAGATACAAAAAGGTTCTTATTGAGCCAAACAAACAATAGCCTCCATCTCGGGCTTCGTACGAGATACAAAATCACTCTCTTGTTGAGTATAAAAGACTCTCTTGTTGAGTCAAACCTTGCAGCCTCCATCTCGGGCTTCGTACGAGATACAAAGACTCTCTTGTTGAGTCAAAATACTTTATAGCCTCCATCTCGGGCTTTATACGAGATACCAAAAGATTCCCTTGTTGAGTCAAAACTTTTAGCCTCTCTCTCGGGCTTTGTACGGGACACAAAATAGCCTCCTCTTAGGCTTTGTATAATGATTTTCCTAGCAGAAATTAGCCTTCTCTTAGGCTTTGTATAAGAAAACCACTGGTTGATCCAATTAACCTTTTAGCATCAAAGCTGTGCCTCGTTCACAGTACACAAACATCAACAACTCCTTTCCCTTCATCTAATCGCTGTAAGCGGCAAGCCTCTGGATCATCTACATCCATGCCACTGTCCCTCTTTTAGCATGAGAAATTCCTAAGGAAAGATAGCATTGCTCTACACTGAGTTAAAGTCTTCTCCTTCAGGTTAAAACCCTTTCTTCGGAAATTATGGCATTGCTTGGATCCGCGTATCCCAGTTAAAGTAATTCTCCTTCTCCCCTCTTTAGAGATGACAAATTCTCTCTAAAATCGAGGTTTTTCAGCTTCACATCTTGGGCTTTGAACAAGATACAAACCACCTTTCGCTTCACGTCTTGGGTTTTGAACAAGACACCAAAAACACCCATTTCCTCCCATAGAATAGGAGGAACTACGAACGCTCTGATTTCCCTGTTTCGGTAAACGGGAATACGTAGGCATAAGATCGAAAGAAAAGATCTTAGCGAGCACAATCAACAAAAAACCCAAATCCCGTATCTCCATCAATCAAAAGCAGTAATTCAAAAGCATCAGTCCTAACATCCTAATCCTTGTTCCCCGCTAGAAAGTCCTAGAAAGAAAGAAACTGTATTGGCGAAAATACAAATAACCAGTACAAAGGCCCCCCACATTGATAGCATCCGTAACCTAACAGACCGCTGTTTAAACTCAGTATGCAAGCAGGGTTAATTGGAGACATTTATTTCCCTTCCTTATTCAGCTCACAATAGGATAAAAAATGAATCGACCTGTAGTTAAAGCTCAACCGCAGAGAGCGACCAGCGCTTAAGAACCGCGTCCAAAATCGCTCGCTACAGAAAAATGGCGCCCACCGTGGGGCCGATCAAAGTTAGATCTAGGCACGGTCTTCCTTTTCACCTCTTGTGTGAAAAACCACAGATTGGGGCTTCCGCCGGGGAACCCATTTTCTGTCAGGAACTTAGGAATCATAGCTTTAAAGGTCTAGGATGTTTAGGACAAATATATATACTGCTTTTCCTAATTGCTACACATGTTTATTTTTCTGCTACTGGGAATGCGTGTGATGCCGCATGTGGTGAGAATGAGTATACACTTAAGATAAGTGATGGCGACAGGGTCGACCATCAACCTCAGTGGAGGCTGACCAACGCAACCCATTCACTCTTCTAGCCAATGGGCCGGTTGTTAAGTCTGAGAAGCTGAGGAGCCAAACCCTTTCGTAGTGCGAAAACTATCGAAAATAGTTGTTACGCGATACTACCCTCATTTGAGGCTGGTGATCTATTCTCGGTGAATGGCACTTACTCTAAGATTGCTTTACAACTCGCTGGCGATCCGCTTGTTGTTTTGCTTTCCTGGGAGGAGCTGATGATAATGAGTACAGGTACAAAAAATCACCCTAGTATAAACCTTTGGGGATGGGTAGAGCCTTGACTTCATGACAACGACCCTTTGACCCTATGTTTTTTCTATGTTTTTGTGTGCTGCATTCATGCATTCATTTAATAAAACATTAAAATATTCAAAAGACTTCTCTTCTAGTCTCTCTGTTTTTCAAATTAAACTAAGACTGTGATTGCAAATATCAGAGAAAAAGATTGCATTAATGGATTTCGGTAGAAGGAGAACTCGCCAGTACGCCTTCAAGGTTCCAAAGCTAGAGGATTTGAAAAAGTTAGCAAGGATGATCGTTAACCCAGAGGCTTTCAGAGCCAAACACAGTGGTTTTCTACCACTGTTAAGAGTCCATGTGATTAAGGGGATCATGGACGCGCTCATTCAATTCTACGATCCGGTTTATCATTGTTTCACATTCCCGGATTACCAGCTAACACCAACGCTGGAGGAGTATTCTCATCTGACTGATTTACATATCACAGATCGAGCTCCATTTTCTGGACAGGAAGAAATTCCAAAGAATCAGACTATTGCAATAGCAATTCATTTGGACGAGTCTGAGGTCAGGATTCACATGACCACTAAGGGTGGCATCCAAGGTTTGCCAGCCCAGTTCTTGACAAAAAAGGCTCTATACTTCGCTGGTATAGGGAACGGGACTGCTTTTAAAAGCATCCTTGTCTTGCTCACCTACGGGTTATTTTTGTTTCCCAACATCAATAACTTCGTCGATATCAACGCTATTAAGGTTTTTCTCATTGGAAACTCTGTGCCGACTTTGCTTGCAGATGCGTATCATTATGTACACTTGGGAAATTTGTACAGCAGAGGGGAGATCACATGCTGTGTACCTTTGCTCTACAAATGGTTTATATCCCACTTGCCCAAGTCTGCTGCTTTTTGGGATTGCAAGAGTGTCTTACGTTGGTCGCAGAAGATCATGTCCCTTACCAACTCTGATATAGATTGGTGTAATAGGATTTATGAGGGAATCAGAATCATTGACCGTTGTGGAAAATTCCCCAACGTACCCCTCATAGGAACTAAAGGAGGAATCAACTACCATCCGGTATTGGTTCGCCGTCAATTTGGATACCCGATGAGACACATCCCACTGGGTGTTCATCTGGAAGGTCTTTTCTTCAAAGAAGGAGAAAACGACAGAGCACTAAAGATGGAAATAGTGCAAGCTTGGAAACACGTTCATAAGAAAGGACGAGAGTCTCTGGGAAAACCGGACTGTGTCTCGGTGGAGCCTGCACAAACTAGAGCTCTCAAGCTAAAGATTCCTTATCCTCGTTACGGAATTCTTCCACCGAGGGAATCTGTCATGTACTTCATGACGGAAACTGAAAAGCTTCAGGTTACTCTCAACAAAGTTCAAAAGGAGAGAAGGTCTTGGAAGAACAAGTATCGCACCCTCGATGTAGAGTGCATCAAAATACAGCAATTACTGAAAGAGAAGGATGCTCTGATTGAAATTTTGGAGCAACATGCTGTAGAGAATCAAGATGATCAAAGGAATTTGCTCACTCCTTTCACTTGGCAAAGGAATGACAACCCGACAACGGCCCAGGAGCCCCGGTCAAAGAAAAGGAGGATACCAGAATCAGCACCCGATTTCTCCTCAGAGGGGACTCGGGACCCATTAGTTTAGGTTTCTGTTTCTGCACTTTGTAATCTACTGTATTTCCATTTCTGTAATCCTTTGGAATTCAATAAAAAGGGGTTTCCCCAGTGTTTGATATTTGCAATCTAATTGTCGAAGTTTATTTTGATTAAACCAAAAAAACAATTAATATAATCATTGCATTCATCATTTTCACATCGCGTATTCTTCTTCCCTACGGATCTCACGTTTGTGTCTCGATTCTAGAGTCAAACTGTCTCATTCGTATAATACTCGGGCCAATCGTCAGAAAAAGATGGATGATCTTGAGGAAGAGAACAGAGAGTTGAGAGAAGAGCTCGACGCTCTGAGAGAGGATATGAGAAAGCTTCGTAACGACATGCAAACCATGGCAGAAGCTCAGCTACAAAGAACTGTGATCTCAGAGATCACCTCAACGCCCATCATAGAAAAGTATGATCCTAGGTATCAAATGCCGAAAGATCGTCCTTGGGGCATGCCTGTTAACTATATCCTGGGAGGATATGTTCCGCCGATCACTGAAGATCAGGGAATCACAATAGAAGTCGCTGGGCCTGAAGGTTACAAACTTCGGGAAAGCGAAGATGCCAGGGGCATACTCAAGACTCCCGAAGGTTACAAACTTCGGGAGGCGCCAAGACTTACTGCCGTAGTCACAGTACCACCCCCTGTGGTGCACACTGTCTCGGAAGGACAGATTCCACAGACACCTTCTGGTAAGAAGGAAACTATGTTTGACAGAATGGAGGAATTCCAGGAACAGTTCTTGGAAATGCAGAAGGAACTGCAAGCCATTCGCGGTCAGGATCTATTTGGAAAGGACGCCGCATACCTCTGCTTGGTCCCAAATGTGAAAGTCCCGCACAAGTTCCAAGTGCCCGACTTTGAAAAATACAAGGGTAACTCTTGCCCTCAGAGCCATCTGGTGATGTACGCTTGGCGGATGTCAGCTCAGACGGAGAATCAGGACCTGCTGATTCACTACTTTCAGGATAGTTTAACCGGTGCCGCATTAAAATGGTACATGGGTTTAAACCGTACTACGATCAGTACATTCAGAGATCTTGGTACTGCCTTCGTCCAACAATACAAGTACAATTTGGACATGGCACCCGACAGAGATCAACTCAGATCAATGTCACAAAAGGACAAGGAAACTTTTAAGGAGTATGCTCAAAGGTGGCGTGAAATTGCTGCTCAAATTTGTCCACCTCTTGAGGAAAAAGAGATGACAAATATCTTCTTAAAGAACTTGAGCTCATTTTACTATGGCCGAATGGTCGCCAGTGCGCCCAGTGATTTCACCGAGATGGTCGGCATGGGTGTACGTCTTGAGGAAGCCGTCCGAGAAGGACGTTTGGTAAAAGACACTGGATCGACGAGCGGTACTAAAAAATACGGTAGTGTTCTCCCTAAGAAAAAAGAGCAAGATATTGGAAATATCTCTCTCGGGAAGCAAAGGCGACGTTATCAGCCAGTAGCAGCTGTTACTCCTGCTATCGGCCCCGCGCCTGTTCCTATGTATCAACCTCAGGTTGCGCAGAGCCAACCTGACCAACAAAGGAGACAACAACCTCTTCAGCAGGCTCGTCCTCCTTATAACAACAACCGTACAACACGGCCACCAGGATTTGATCCTATACCCGTATCGTACGCAGATCTGTTTCCGTTACTGCTGGCTAAGGGGCACATTCAGACTAAGTCTCCCCTTTCAGTTCCGGAGAATCCACCTTTTTGGTTTAAAGCGGATCAAACATGCCCTTATCATCAAGGAGGTTCAGGGCATAACATTGAGACTTGTCTCAATTTCAAATTCGACGTGCAAAAGCTTGTTAGGAGCGGGCTCTTATCTTTCAAAGATACGAATCCTAATGTTCTTACGAACCCGCTGCCTCAACATGAGAAAACTGCAGTCAATCTGATTGAGAAAGAGATTAACAATGTCTATCAAATTTACGATGTACTCTTATTGGGGACCAATCTGGTCAAGATGCATTGTAGACAGAGTGGATATGGCCATGTGCCACCTCATAATTATCACCAGTGTGATATCTGCTCTAAAGACAAACAGGGATGCTCTTTCATACAAGAGGCCCTCCAGCGTCAGATGGATCTTGGATGGATCCAAGACTACCATGATAGGAACCCTTATCAGATCAATATGGTTCAGATCTTCAACATTCGCGTGATGAATACCAACCTGGTAGAGTTACATGCTGAGCAGGTCCGACTTGGATTCTTAATATCACATGACTATCAAAGCTGTAAAGCGGGTTGCGAAAACGATCGAGGTTGTACCCTTGTCTAGGAGGCACTTCAGCACTTGTTAAATCACTGGTGGATGCCAATCTATATGGATGAAGATACTCAGCAGATTAGTATCAATAACAGGAATCCTACTTGTCGTCAAAGTCAGGATGTGCGATCAATGGAAGGTAACCTAGTAAGGTTACATTGTATTCAAAGTGGGCGTGGCCAGGTGCCACTACACAAATATGACAGTTGTAGCGTCTGTTCAGAAAGTAACCAAGGGTGTTACCTTGTGAGAGCAGCTCTTCAGGGTCAGGTCGATCATGGAGAAATTCGTCCTTATCCAGGTTCAGGACCCATCATTTGGTCGCCGAACTACCTTGCCGAGCAAGTTGAGGATGTTGTCACGATCTCTGGTCATCACAGGACCAGGGATGTTTTTGCCATCATCCCTCTACTTGACGAATCTAGAGTTCCCAATCGGGAACGGATCAAGGTTACTTATGATGGTCAGAAAAATCAGAAGGTTCCTATAGTCATCTATCTGCTGGGACCACTACCGTATGAATCAGCTAAGGCAATCCCTTACAAATACGATGCAACAATAATTGAGAATGGAAAGGAAATTCCGTTACCCTCCGTCGTGAATATTGCAGACATCAGTCGTGTAACACGGAGCTGTAGAATCTTCAACCGAGGGGTTGGAGAATCCAACAAAGAAGAGGAACTTCAGGCAGAAATTGCTGATCCACCAGTCGGTCAATCTAGTAATCCCGACCTTTCGAAAAATAATGATGAGATGCTGAAGCTCATCCAAAGGAGTGAATACAACATTGTCGATCAACTGTTACAAACTCCTTCAAAGATCTCGGTATTATCACTTTTACTCAGTTCAGAAGCCCACAGGGAGGCTCTACAGAAAGTCTTGGAGCAAGCCTTTATGGAACAAGATGTAACAATCAGACAGTTCGATAGTATTATCTCTAACATCACTTCCTGCAACAATTTGGGATTTAGTGATGAGGAATTACCCGAAGAGGGTCGCCGTCATAACATGGCGCTTAACATTACAGTTAACTGCCAGGGCGATGCTTTATCCAACGTACTGGTAGACACAGGGTGAGCCCTGAATGTTATGCCAAAGTCCACTTTGACGCAATTATCATTCAAGGGCCCTTCGATGAGAGTCAGCGAGGTCGTCGTCAAAGCATTCGACGGATCCAGAAAAATGGTTATCGGCGAAGTTGATCTTCCCATAACTATTGGTCCTCACACTTTCCAAGTCACTTTCCAGGTCATGGACATCCGGGCAACATACAGTTGTTTATTAGGAAGACCTTGGATACATCAGGCTGGAGCGGTTACTTCAACCCTCCACCAAAAGCTAAAGTTCGTCAAGAACGGCCAACTTGTCACGGTTTGTGGGGAACAAGCCTTGCTTGTGAGTAACCTATCATCATCTACTTGTGTGGAACCCGAGGAGGTTATTGGAACTCAGTTCCAAGCACTATCGGTGAGCAAGGACAATCAGTTCAAAGAAGGAACTTCAATTTCTTCATACAAAGATGCTATCAAAGCAGTCGAAAGTACCGATACGACAGGATGAGGACGGCTTGTCATTCCTATTGATAATAAAACAAAGAAGGGTCTTGGTTTTTCTGCGACCTGTACCCAGACAGCTGCCAACGATGAAAGTCTTCATCCCCTTCAAAACTTCTTCCACAGTGGAGGTTTTCTTCACCCAGTGTCTCAGACAGTTCATGCTATCAATGAGGAAGATCCCTCTGACACAGATGAAGAATGGAAGTCCTACCTTAACAAGGACGGTTATATGTCTCAGGAAGAGGTGCCTATGCCTTTTTACTTTCCTACAGAAAGTCTGAGATTTATACCAAGATCAGATGTCGAAATGATCTACGGAGATTGTGATCCGGAAGGATGCCGTGCTCCGCCAAATTCATTAGAGGAAGACACTCCGATGAAAGACAATTTTGACTACAACTACTATGGCCCAATGGATGGCCTGCCAATGTGGCAGCCTTACCTAGGAGACTTGGGGCAAGAAAGTCAGCCGAACAATGAAACTCAGCTGAGCGTCATTGAACAGAATACCTGTATCCCCACTATATCATGGGATCAACATTCAGGTCATTCAGAAACTACTCAACATGAAGATGAATTCGCAACGATTGCAGGACTTGAATTCATCAACTATGCTTTTCCCGAGGTCAACGTCATCGAGAGGGATGATTCCTCCAGTTCCACGGAAGTGTGGGACACCCTGGGACAACCAAGTGGAAAATAAGACTTTGTGGTCAAGTACACTGCGCCCGAAAGCTCTCGTATCAGGTTCGAAGACATCCAGCCAACTGGATGGGGAGATACAGCTGAGAGCACCAATGCTATGCAAAATGCAACTGAGGAATTCTCCTACGACAATTCTTCCTGGGAAACAGATTCCAATGATCCTGCTCCACCAGAAATCAGCGTTATTTCTGAAGACAAATCAAGGAAGGTGCCAGACTTTGTGATTCACCGAGGAGTTCGCCGCCAATGGGTTGCTATCGATGTTCCGAAGGTCGTTCGCCAGTCAAAGTAATTGCCATCTTTAAGCCTTTCACCCTGCCCAGGTGAAACAGATGTTTTGATATGGCTCGCTTTCTGTAAATTTCCCTCTTCGCTTTGCCCGAAGCGAGTGAGTTTATTTTTATAGGGCTGTAGTTTCAAGAATCGACTTGTTCATTAATAAAATAATGTCGTTCTGTAATTTCCGCATTAATTGCTGTTTTCTCTTTTTGCTTTTTCTCAGAAAATGGTAATCCTAAAAAACAATTCAAAAATAAAAACAAGCAGTAAAATAAATACACTGCACACACTTGCATTTTCTCTATCTCTTCTAAACACGAATCATCACGTCATGCAGATTGCTTGTTTTATACCCCGTTGAAACATACGATCCGATGCCTTCTCCCAACTTTGAGTTCCCGTTATTCGGGGTTGAAGAAGAAGTTGACAACGAAATTCCAAAAGAGATCTCCCGATTACTCAGACAAGAGGAAAGGTTCATTGAACCTCACAAAGAGCCGTTGGAAACGGTAAACTTGGGTTCAGAAAAAGAGAGAAAAGAAATCAGGATCGGAGCACTGCTCAGTCCAACTGCCAGAGAAGATCTGATAAAGCTTCTCAAAGAATTCCCTGATGTATTCGCTTGGTCCTATCAGGATATGCCAGGGTTGGATACTAGCATTGTGGAACATCATTTACCGTTAAGATCGGAATGTCTGCCAGTAAAGCAAAGGTTGAGACGCACTCACCCAGACATGGCCATCAAAATCAAAGAGGAGGTACAGAAACAGATCGACGCGGGTTTCCTCGCTACATCTGAATATCCTCAATGGTTAGCCAACATCATACCCGTTCCCAAAAAGGACGGAAAGGTCAGAATGTGTGTTGATTACAGAGATCTGAACAAGGCAAGTCCAAAGGACGACTTTCCTTTACCACACATTGACATGCTGGTTGACAGCACAACAAAGTTCAAAGTTTTCTCCTTCATGAATGGATTCTCGGGCTATAACCAGATCAAAATGGCGCCGAAAGACATGGAGAAAACTTCATTCATTACCCCATGGGGCACCTTTTGTTACAAGGTAATGCCGTTCGGTTTGAAGAATGCCGGGGCAACCTATCAAAGGGCCATGACTACTCTGTTTCATGACATGATACACAAAGAAATCGAGGTATATGTCGATGATTTGATTGCAAAATCAAGAATAGAGGATGAGCACGTTGAACATCTGTCAAAATTGTTCGAACGTCTAAGAAAATTCAAGCTCCGCTTGAATCCCAACAAGTGCACCTTCGGTGTCCGTTCTGGGAAATTACTAGGGTTCATCGTCAGCCATAAAGGAATTGAAGTTAATCCTGACAAGGTCAAGGCCATTCAAGAAATGCCTTCTCCGAAAACAGAAAAACAAGTCAGAGGATTCCTGGGACGTTTAAACTACATCTCCAGATTCATATTCCTCATGACCGCGACATGCACGCCGATCTTCAAGTTACTAAAAAAGAACCAGGATTGCGTTTGGTCAGAAGATTGCCAAACCGCCTTCGATAGTATCAAGGAATATCTGTTGAATCCTCCGATTCTATCACCTCCAGTGGAAGGAAGACCACTGATCATTTACCTCACAGTCCTAGAGGAATCAATGGGATGTGTACTTGGCCAACAAGACGAAACTAAAAGGAAAAAGTCTGCCATCTACTATCTAAGCAAGAAATTCACCGACTGCGAGACTCGGTACACAATGCTTGAGAAAACTTGTTGCGCTTTGGCTTGGGCAGCCAAACGTCTTCGCCAGTACATGATTCGGCATACTACTTGGTTGGTCTCCGAAATGGATCCAATCAAGTACGTTTTCGAAAAACCTGCTCTCACGGGAAGAATTGCCCGTTGGCAAATGCTGTTATCAGAATATGACATAGAGTACCACGCTCAGAAAGCCGTTAAAGGAAGTA
Source organism: Lathyrus tuberosus (assembly GCA_022829125.1). Classification (NCBI taxonomy): domain Eukaryota; kingdom Viridiplantae; phylum Streptophyta; class Magnoliopsida; order Fabales; family Fabaceae; genus Lathyrus; species Lathyrus tuberosus. The sequence goes on along the minus strand of JALAZF010000125.1, from coordinate 12,119,003 downwards.
TTTTAGCCGATCATTTGGCTCATTAACCGATTGACAATCAAGAATCAATCGGGTTTGACTTCCCAGACGAAGATGTCATGTATCTAAAAATGAAAGATTGCGATGAACCGTTACCCAGTGAAGGGCCAGAACCAGGTTCCCAATGGGGACTTATCTTTGACGGAGCAGTTAATCATTATGGAAACGAAATTGAGGCAATCATTGTTACCCCTCAGGGTACCCACATTCCTTTCACTGCTAGACTCACGTTCAAATGTACGAACAACGAGGCCGAATACGAAGCTTGTATCATGGGTCTCGAAGAAGCGATTGATTTAAGGATAAAAAACTTGGACGTATACGGCGACTCAGCCTTGGTTATTAATCAGATAAAAGGAGATTGGAACACATACCAATCAGGATTGATTAATTACGAAGACTATGCAAGAAGGTTGTTACCCTTCTTCAACAGAGTCGACTTTCATCACATCCCTCGTGATGAGAATCACATGGCTGATGCTTTAGCCACTATCTCTTCCATGATTAGTGTAGGTCGATGGAACGACTTACCTAAGATCGACATAATGCGCCTTGAATGGCCCGCTTACATCTTCACGATTGAAGCAGTCATAGACGACAAACCTTGGTATCACGATATCAAGTGCTTCCTTCAGAAACAAGAGTACCAACCTGGGGCACTAAGGAAAGACAGGAACACCCTCAGAAGATTGGCTGGAAACTTCTTACTGAGCGGTGACACTCTCTATAAGAGAAATTTTGACATGGTCTTGCTCCGATGCGTCGACAGACCAGAAGCAGACATGCTTATGAAAGAAATTCATGAAGGATCCTTTGGCACTCATGCCAACGGACACACAATGGCGAGCAAAATTCTCAGAGCAGGGTAATATTGGTTGACAATGGAATCCGACTGCTACAAGTACATGAGGAGGTGTCACAAGTGTCAGATATACTCCGACAAAATTCATGTACCGCCATCACATCTCAAAGTTCTTTCTTCCCCATGGCCTTTTTCCATATGGGGAATCGACATGATTGGTATGATTGAGCCCAAGGCTTCAAACGGACATCGGTTCATCCTGGTAGCCATTGACTATTTCACCAAGTGGGTCGAAGCAGCGTCATTCGCCAATGTAACCCGACAAGTGGTGGTTCGATTTATCAAAAACAATATCATCTGCCGTTATGGTATTCCAAGCGAGATCATTACTGATAATGGATCTAACTTGAACAATAAGATGATGAAAGAGTTGTGTGCAGAATTCAGGATCAAACACCATAACTCATCTCCCTACCGACCTAAGATGAACGGAGCGGTAGAAGCGGCTAACAAGAACATCAAGAAGATCGTTTAAAAGATGGTCGTAACCTACAAAGATTGACACGAAATGCTACCCTTTGCTCTTCACAGTTATCGAACATCTATCCGCACTTCAACAGGGGCAACCCCTTTCTCTCTAGTATATGGCATGGAGGCAGTTCTCCCCATAGAAGTAGAGATCCCATCAATCCGGGTATTGATGGAAGCTAAGCTCACCGAAGCTGAATGGTGTCAAAGTCGACACGACGAACTGAATCTGATCGAGGAAAAACGAATCACGACACTATGCCACGGTCAGTTGTATCAGCAAAGAATGAAGAGGGCGTTTGACAAAAAGGTCCGACCTCGTGTCTTCAGGAAAGGAGACCTTGTGCTCAAGAAGATACAATCATTTCTCACTGATTCTCGGGGCAAATGGACCCCAAATTATGATGGCCCCTATGTGGTCACGAAAGCTTTCTCAGGCGGCGCTTTGAGACTTGCAACCATGGACGGAGAGGAATTTGCCTACCCCACGAATGTTGATGTAGTCAAGAAATACTTCGCCTAAACTAAAAAAAACGTCTCGGTGGATTGAAAACCCGAAAGGGCGGTCCAGGCAAAAGTTAGAGACATGAAAAAAAATCATCCCGATGGATTGGAAATCTCATAGTACAATCCAGGAAAAAGTTAGGGTTAATGGCAAGTAACTATGTTCAACAGAGGCAAGTCCCTCAGCAGCAGTTGCATCATCTATCGGAGGAAATCTCCAGTCAAAGGTCATCTTCGACAGAAGCTCAAGATGTCCCGAACTCAAAGTTGGTAGAAGGATAGTGGTCGTTATGTTTCAACGTAGCCCTTTTCCCTGTAAATTACCATTTTCTAACTTTGTATATACTCTTTGGAATCACGCGTTTGGCTGATCTCCATCTTATCAATAAAATTTGAGCCCTTGTGCTTTTGTTTGTAATTCTTTACTTGTTTTAGCTTTACAGAATGACGTTGTTTAAACTTAATCAGCGATTCTTGAAATAAAACAAAAATAAATTTACTTGTTAAACTTTTTCTGCTTTTAAATTAAAGATGGCATTTCTTTTGACTGTTGAACATCAGAAGAACATCGATCGTTTCTCCCGAAGTAAGCGAACTTCAAAGTGCAGAATCAAAGTACTCCTTCTAGACCAGTACTCCTGAATGAAGGATCAATAATGTCAGAGACCTTGTTTCGTCTTACACACCTCGGCCGAGTTCTCATCTCCTAAGCCCGATCAACATAGCTCCCAACCGGACTATCTCTCCTAAGTAAGGTGGAATTGCTATTTTGAACCAACGGTACTTCTTCGCCCCGCGATGGCCGAGTATCCAATTGTGTTCATCCATTAGTCTGTATGTCGCGTCAGTTTTGTCCGCACAAACATACATACATCATGCATTTTTGATTTGCATTCACATTTCATATTGCATCACTATCACTCTAGTCGGTCTTGTCCCCTAGTGGTAGAAGCCCTCTCAATCGAGTTGTCAGTTCTTGCCTCGTCAGGAAATACTGTGTCTGAACAACCTCGCTTCCAGTTTAATTCTGGAAAGAAGTTGGTCCTTGACCACTTTGATAACTTGAACCTCTGAAAAGCCAGAGAAAACTTTCAATAAACATCACTCTTCGCCATCAAAGATGATATCCTTGCTTTCCCGGATTAAGGAAAATCCACAGAGAAAGCCTCGTGATCAGAGATTCGGCAGCACGCCAGTTTTGCTCCGAAAGGACCGCTGATGAAAAGGTCATCGACACCACCAAATTGGACCCCATCATATGGCGTTTCTCTGGGAAGATCTCGAGAAAAGTATGATGAAAGATCCCAAACGAAAACAGTCTCTCAAGAGACTCGCTTTCCCCAGTAGAAACAAATGGCGCCTCGAACAGAGAAGTTTGTGCAACTCTACAACTCAGACGACTGGGTTCCCCAGCAAGTCTGACATTAAACATTTTCTACTCAAATGGCATCTCCCCAGGAAAATTCGGCGAGAAGTTTAAGGAAATCCGCTACTCATAACGTCCCTTGCCAATAAAGTTTATTGACAAAAGAAACTAAGACCAGTTCCTTGGTAGGAAACTAGGATCGAGGGGAAGTTTACAAAAGAAACTAAGACCAGTTCTTTGGTAGGAAACCAGGATCGAGGGGAAGTTTAAATCAGAAACTAAGACCAGTTCCTTGGTAGGAAACCAAGAACGAGGGGAAGTTTACTTCAGAAAACTGAGACCAGTTCCTTGGCTGAAGACCAGGATCGAGGGGAAGTTTACCTTTTCTAAGCATCATTGCTTAGCTAAAGAAGATGAATGCGTAAGCTACCATTCATAACCACCATCAAAATTTCGGGTATTCCGATATTTAATCCTCTTGCACCCCGAATGCCAGAATCCCTTCGTCATTCACACCTTCGGGTCCAAGAAGATTAAATAGGGGCATCTGTCATACCCCAAATTTTGACCACTAAAGTTTCCCATCATTGTGCAAATCATCACCACAATATGGATGTACCTTTATGCTTCATCAGTCTCCCCAAAGATGGGTGAGCATCCACTACAATCAAAATTAGGGTTTCAAGCCCTCTCTGAGCTTTAGACAAAGGCTCAATCAAGAAATGACTTGATTTTCAACTTGTCTAATCTCCCAAACATCCTCAAAGGATCAAAATGACTCCTACTTCAAGGATTAAGCACAAAGCTACTCCCTTCTAGGTGGATCAAGTCTCCAGATCGACAGTGTCACCAAATTAGGGTTTTGATCACCCAGGGCCTCCAGATGAAAAATTTCATCTGGGCACAAGCCATTGATCCAAAACATAACCTAATATACTTCATGGAACCTCATGAACCCATGCATCAAGTCAATTTTGCCTCAAGGGGATGCATACATCAAAAATCAGGAATTAGGGTTTCTTGACCTAATTCACCCCTAAGTTGACTTTTGGGACAAATCATGAACCAAGACCTCAAGACATGATTTGAGGGTCTCTAATATACCATATTGATCCATTTGGAACAATGGATTGATCCAAGAAGCTTGAGCAACAAGTCTCAATTTCATCTGCACCACAATTAGGGTTTCGCGAGAAAAGTCAACTGTAACTTTGACTTTTGACCTGGACATGCTCCCAAACCCTAATACATGATTGAATATACCCTATGACACCGATGGAACATGTCCATCAAGTTTTATTTAGGTCAAGGACATGATTTCCTGAAGAATTGCACAGTTTGGAATTCATCTGATAAAAAGTCAACTGTGCACAAAAGTCAACATTGACTTTTTGAGATTTTTCACCAAAATGGATTTTTAACCGTAAAATGATGTTTATGTATGATTTGAATCATCATTCATCAAGAAAAATCAAGAAAAGTTGGATAACTTGTAAAAGGGGTAACCATAAAAACTTAGAAATTTTTCTAAGTTAAAAATAAAGTGGCAAGGGTACCAACTTTGGAGGACCATAACTCCTAAACCACAAGGCCATTTTTTCTCATCCAAAGATGGATTTGTAGCCCTCATTATCATCTACAAAAACTTCAACTACAAGTCATTCCAATTCATTAAGGATTTTGAGTTATGGAGTGATCAAAGTGGCTGAAAAGTGAAAATGTCACTTTTTCCAACACTTAGTGAAATTTTCACTAAGTCAGATTTTGCCTCACTTTTTGCCAAATGTAGGGGGATTTTTCACTTGGAATCAAAAGAGATCAAAACCAAACTTGTTCAAACAGTTGTTGTATCATGTAAGAGCTTTCCAAAATGGCCAAGAACATTGCCAAATTCAACTTACACCATGAGATATGACATTGGCAAGTTGCCTTGCTGAAATCTGTCAAGGCAAGGCAGAATTTGTAACTTTGGTCGATTTGCCAAAATCAGCCAAATTCAATTGCTCCTATCCACTTGGACACCTCAGAGGATTGAATCTAAAGGGGACAATCACTGAGCCAAGCCTCCAAAGTCCATGGAACAAGAAATAGCATGTTGAACCTAGAATGGCCAAAATAGGGACAAGACTCCAAATTTGGATTGAAGCATTCAATGGAAGCATCAAGGTGGCATGGACTGAGCCATTCTCATCTGAAATCAGTCAAGACTTATCCAAGACCAAGGGGACCATAGCTCTGTGCCCTAACCTCTAGTCAATGGCTAGAGGAGACTTGCATTTCCATTGGCCAACATTGAGGAAACACCTGCTGCAGTTGCCATTCACTGTGGTCCCAAAACAAACTTGCTCTACTATAAATAGAGCTCAATTGTGGTTAGTTTGAGTACACAAAAGCCATCTAACATATGCTTTCCTCAAAATCTCTTCTTTCACTCCAATTTTGCCTTCTAAGGCAAGTCACTATCGGGTTTTGAGTTTGAGAGCAATTCCAATCAAACCAATCACTCACACACCTCACATACATCACATATGAGTTGATCAAACACTTAGATTACTTCTGAAACACCAATTTCACAAAATCACCAGCTGGTTGCTCAAGGTTTTAACCAAAGTGCAGCTGAGGTACCACAAAATGATCCAACCAATTTCAATCAAGTCCAACCATCCAAACACAATCCATAGGGTGTAGGGAAGCTGTTCAGATCATCACAACTCATCTGTAACACCTCCAGATCAAAAATCACTTTGAACTTGCTGTCACGACCTAAAGGTAAGCCTAAACTTGGGCATCTCTCAATCTATGCATATTTCCTCGCACAATAATTTGGCCATATGTTCATAATCATGCATGGAATGTTTTCCCTCAATTAATTGCATTGTTTGAATCGTGTATCAAAAATCCTAGCCTTCATGCAGAAATTAGGGTTCTTGAGGTCTCTTCGCGATTTCTTGTTGTATGTTTAATTTAAATGAAATTAATGGATATAGACATGATCGTGAGGTTGAGACGAGCATAATGATATGTGGATTGCATGATATGATTACGTATTCAGTGAGATTGGATAGAAAATGCAAATCTGAGAAACCAAGAACACGCGCGTGTTCTTCAGCTTGTTCTTGGCGCCATTTTTAGAAATTCAAATATTTGAATTTTGTGATTTTGTTTAATTGATTCAAAATAATGATTTTGAGTTGATTCTTTTTTTAATAATTCACAAAAATGTTAAAATATTTTATTTTCCCAAAAAATCCCAAAAATATTATTTAATTCATATAATTGATATTTTTGTAAAGAATTAATATTTTGATTATTTTTGGCATTTTAAATATTTTTTCTACATTGATTTTGCAACTTTTAATGCTTTCTAATTATTTTGTAGGTCAATACTTAATTTTTGAAGCATTAATCCAAGATCACAATTTGTTTTCCATGTGTTAAACAATTTTTGATCATTTTAATTGAATTTTTATTCAATTAAATACATTTTGAAAACAAATTAGGGTTTTGGATTAATTCAACCCTCATAAATCATTTTCAAAACATTTTTGGGCCTCTTGAGAGAGTGTAAGACCCATCCCCCCTTGTACAAAAAACTTTTTGGGCCTCACTCATTGTATAAGTCCCTCTGTACAAGTAAACGGCGCGATCGTCGCCCGTTTAAAAATAAAATCATTTGGGCCTCTCCTTGAGCTATAAGACCCATTCAAAACACTTTGGGCCTCTATTAGAGTGTAAGACCCAATCCCCCTTTTAACCAAACATCTTGGGCCTCACTTATTGTATAATTCCCTCTGCGTTAAAAGAAAACCTCGGCGCGATCGCCATTTTTAAACAAAAATCATTTGGGCCTACCCCGTGTTATAAGCCCCACTCTTTTTTCTCTGAACATTTTGGGCCTCTTGAGAGAGTGTAAGACCCATTCCTTTGTACAGAAAACCATTTTGGGCCCCAGTCACTTGTATAAGTCTCTCTGTACAAAGTTAAACAGTGCGCTCACTGATAAAACCCTGGGCCTCTCCTTGAGCTGTAAGCCCCAAATCTTTCTTTTTCAAAGCACTTTCTCCTTTGATTTTGAATATACTGTTGTTTTCAATCTTTCTTTGTTGAACAACTAACCAAACAGCATGGAAGCACTACAACCGAGTAAGTGGTTATCGCTTTCGTTTACTGCTTTCATATTATAAACTGTATTGTGGGGCTGCTCACTGTAAGTCTCCTTTCATAAACTCATATCTACTGTGTAATAATAGTATATATATTTCGAGTTTCCCCGGCAACTACGTCTAGCACTAGGTAAAGCCGTTTCGTTTATTCGTAGAAATAGACGCCTAGATCCCCAATAGGAGCACCAGATACAGTCTTCTCTTCGGCTGTCCTCCTTAGGAATCGTCAAGAAGCTCTACTCCCCAAGATGAATGTATTCTCCGTGAATGGCATCTTTGAGTTTCTTCCAAATTCTCGAACTTTCCTGACTTGATCTATTCCTTGTGGATAGCTTGCCTTGAATGTCTCGGGGTTTGGGTACCCACTACGGTCATAATCTTGGACCTTAACTAAGGAACCCTCTTTAAAATCTAAAAGTCGTTGGATAGTAAACCTCGCACGTTTACCAGTGGTTTTTATCTTTAAAAGAGTTATCTCTCCTAATGGAAAGGAGATGATAGACCCACGGGCTTCTTAAAAGCATCGGCCTCCTCTTGGGCATTATTCAAGGACCCACAGGCTTCCTAAAAGCAACCCCGCCTCCTCTTGGGCTTCGTACAAGGACCCTACGGCTTCTTAGAAGTATTCACAGCCTCCTCTTAGGCTTCATATAATGATATCTTCCTCCGAGAATGATAGCCTCCTCTTGGGCTTCGTACAAATTGTCCCGACGACCTCCTAGAGGTATAGGAACAGAACCTAGTCATCCTCATAGAACAGTCCTTTCATAGAGTCTACTACTGTTTCTCATAGCATAGTACAAAAGATAAAACTCTAGACACGGACAGTCTAACTTCCTTGAGTCTCAAAGACATTCTCAAGTGACCCCTTCGTTAAATAGGAAGGAAACCCGCAGACTCGAACAGTCTCAATACCCTTTGGATTTCCAGTTTCCCCAAAGAAAAGGAAACAACCCCGATCCTCAGATCTAACCCATGAGTACAGTGATGCTCATATAAGAACTGATTTTCTCTTTCAAAATCAGTATACTGGACCTGTCCCTTAACTGACACAATAACCCGAGCCTCCTCTTGGGCTTTGTACAATGATTCTCCCCAGCGGAGTCAAACAACATTCAGCCTCTCTCTCGGGCTTTGTACGAGACACATAAGAGACTCCCTCGCTGAGTCAATTACCCCTTTCGCCTCCATCTCGGGCTTTATACGAGATACAAAAAGGTTCTTATTGAGCCAAACAAACAATAGCCTCCATCTCGGGCTTCGTACGAGATACAAAATCACTCTCTTGTTGAGTATAAAAGACTCTCTTGTTGAGTCAAACCTTGCAGCCTCCATCTCGGGCTTCGTACGAGATACAAAGACTCTCTTGTTGAGTCAAAATACTTTATAGCCTCCATCTCGGGCTTTATACGAGATACCAAAAGATTCCCTTGTTGAGTCAAAACTTTTAGCCTCTCTCTCGGGCTTTGTACGGGACACAAAATAGCCTCCTCTTAGGCTTTGTATAATGATTTTCCTAGCGGAAATTAGCCTCCTCTTAGGCTTTGTATAAGAAAACCACTGGTTGATCCAATTAACCTTTTAGCATCAAAGCTGTGCCTCGTTCACAGTACACAAACATCAACAACTCCTTTCCCTTCATCTAATCGCTGTAAGCGGCAAGCCTCTGGATCATCTACATCCATGCCACTGTCCCTCTTTTAGCATGAGAAATTCCTAAGGAAAGATAGCATTGCTCTACACTGAGTTAAAGTCTTCTCCTTCAGGTTAAAACCCTTTCTTCGGAAATTATGGCATTGCTCAGATCCGCGTATCTCAGTTAAAGTAATTCTCCTTCTCCCCTCTTTAGAGATGACAAATTCTCTCTAAAATCGAGGTTTTTCAGCTTCACATCTTGGGCTTTGAACAAGATACAAACCACCTTTCGCTTCACGTCTTGGGCTTTGAACAAGACACCAAAAACACCCATTTCCTCCCATAGAATAGGAGGAACTACGAACGCTCTGATTTCCCTGTTTCGGTAAACGGGAATACGTAGGCATAAGATCGAAAGAAAAGATCTTAGCGAGCACAATCAACAAAAAACCCAAATCCCGTATCTCCATCAATCAAAAGCAGTAATTCAAAAGCATCAGTCCTAACATCCTAATCCTTGTTCCCCGCTAGAAAGTCCTAGAAAGAAAGAAACTGTATTGGCGAAAATACAAATAACCAGTACAAAGGCCCCCCACATTGATAGCATCCGTAACCTAATAGACCGCTGTTTAAACTCAGTATGCAAGCAGGGTTAATTGGAGACATCTATTTCCCTTCCTTATTCAGCTCACAATAGGATAAAAAATGAATCGACCTGTAGTTAAAGCTCAACCGCAGAGAGCGACCAACGCTTAAGAACTGCGTCCAAAATCGCTCGCTACACTTTTGATTACCATACGTCGAAATTTTCTCCGAGAGTTGACAAAGTAAACTTTCATCCAGCAGTCATCGTAACGATTCCCTAAGACTTAACAACGAACATGTTCAAATGTCAAATACAGAAAGAATTCCTCGAGAATTAACAGAGATAACTTTTAATTAACACCTATTAAAATATCCTCCAAGAGCTAATGAAGTGAGCTTTCAACTAACTTTTTTTCGAAAGGTTCCCTAAGAATTAATGAGGGTTCTTTCATCTTAGCTAGTGAGGATGGAAAGAATTTTTTAGGTTTTTTTTAAAAAGAATATTTCCTAATACCCATATCGAAAGACACTTTTTGTTTTTTAATAGATGGAATGCAGAATGATATCCATCAGAAGATTCCCCGAGAATTATTGCAGAAGACTTTGACTAGATGTCATTGAAATATTTTCCTGTGAATTAGTAGATACAACTTTCATCTAACAACTATCAAAATATCCTCCAAGAGCTAATGAAATGAACTTTCAACTAATTGTCATCTAAAAGCTTTCTCCAAGAATTAACAGAGTGAAGTTTCAACTTTGCTTTGTTGAAATGTCCTTTGATACTTACGCAGAAACTTCTGACCAAGAATAAACATAAATGATAAATAGAAACACTATTGGAAGTAAGAGTTTTGAAATATTTGATGTAGGTAACAAACGGGAGATCCTCTAAGAGTTGATAGAGCAACTACTCCACAAAATAAAACTGAGACTCTTCAAGAATTAACAGATCAGGGCCTAAAACGATTACATACAACTGAGAGTTGACAGAGCACGACACTCCATGGAAGACAGTTGAGACTTTCTAAGAATTAGCAGCTAAGACATTTAACATAATACTTTCAAGATTCTTTTAACATAGCAACATCTCAAATGATAAAACAACTGGAAGATGCATAAAGAGTTGACAGAGATCAAACTTCATAGAAGACAATTAAGACTTTCTGAGAATTGAAAGATAAAACATTCAGCATAATACATTTGAGAGTCTTTGAGAATTGACAGAGCAATATCTCAAACAAAACAACAGAGACTCCCTGAGAATTGACAGACCAACATCTCACGTGGTACAATTAAAACTTTCCAATAATGGAACACCATTTTAATTTATACGACTGAGACTCTCTAAGAATTGATAGAACAAAATCTCACATGTTCATCCATTTGGGAAAATAATCCAGAAAAGACTCCCTTGGGATAAGGTTTATTGGTAAAGATCTATAGGGGAAAAGCTCCTGAGAGACTTTTTAGGGTAACCTCTGCTTGGGGAAAAAATTTGCGAATCCGTTGGGGGTTATTACCATTAACACTAGAGTTAAAGAAAGACTTGTTAGCGGAAAAATCCAACAACACACGTGGGGTAAAAAATATCCCAGAGAAATACCGATGACTTGGCCGAGGATTGTTAGATGTCAATCATGCTTTAAATATCTCATTTATACTTGGCATTTTTCAACTCTTTTATGTTGATTTATTGGAATTTTTACTTGGAAGTTTCCATTTTTCAAATTATGTGAAAATACCTTTGGTAGTTTTAATTTGTGTGTTATTGTGCAGAAAAAGGCATTAAGCCATCAAAGAGTAAGACACAAGGAAAGTGAGCAAAGTTGCCAAAGGAAGGGAAGAAAATCAGTAAGTTCGCTAGGCGAATTTGCTAAAGAATATTCGCTGGGCGAACAACTGGCAAGGTGCCAGCGAAGGATTCCAGATTTGAGGCAGTATCAAAAGGCCCCTAAGTTCGTTGTGCAAACAAGCCAGTGAAGGTTCGCTGTGGCAAAACTCCAGCGAAGACCTGGCGAAGAATCTCAGAAAATAGGCAGTAGCTAAAGGGATCTAAGTTCGCTTTGCGAACTTGATGGTAAATAATTCACTAGGCGAATAATCATTTGCACTGCGAACTTCTGAAATATCTCAGAGGCGGTTTAACTGTGCAGAGGCACATCAGGTGCCTATTTTTATGTTTGCTAGGTGAATAAACTGTTCGTAGTGCGAACATGACAGATTCTAAATGTTGTATTTAAGCACTTTTGGTCATTTTTGGGGATCATAACCCATTTTTACACACCATAACCAAGTTTTTTGAGTTTTCATCATCCAAGAGTGATATTTTACATTGAGAAGCGGGATTCACATCCGAGTTCGATTATTCGACGTGGATGTTTTTTCATCTCCTCCCGATACTTGTGAAGCAAGCTACCATGGTGATGGGTAGCTAAACACCTTTGTGTCTAGATTAGAGGTAGTTTATCTTGCTTATATGTAATTCTTTTGATATTTTGTATATGAACAAGGTGGATGATCAATATATGATGAAGTTGTTTGTTTTTAATGTTGTATTTATGGTATGGATCACTCTAGACATAGATTTTCTAAATCTTGATCTAATGTCTCCATCTATTAACAACCAAACTCAAGACATAAAATTGGGAGTTAATATTTGCTCTGTATTGATCTTAATATTTATTGTTTTGATTGTTGGGTTGAGACATTGTCTAACGATTTAAACGATAATACTCACGAAGTCGCTTTAGACATAACCGGATTCGCGAGGATACGGGATTGTATTGATCGAAAATAAGTTCATATGCTTGATTAATCGAATACGTATAAAAAGGATTAACGAACTCTAATCTTGGAATATTTTTACCAATCGATTAAAATCAAAACTTTTTACCGTTGATTATAATTTATGCGATCATTGCGATACGAATTCAAACCAACCATTTTATATGTTCTATGTTTAAAACTATTCCAATTGTAGAACGACAGTAATATCGCACAACCCCTACGGATATGATAACAAAAATCCACACTGATAACTATTTCTAGCAAATGTTCGCTGGGAGAACAACTGGCAAGGTGCCAACGAAAACTTCCAGATTTGAGGCAGTAGCAAAAGGCCCATAAGTTCGTTGTACGAACAAGCCAGTGAAGGTTCACTATGGCAATGCTCTAACGAAGACCTGACGAAGCATCTCAGAGAAGAGGCAGTAGCTAAAGGGACCTAAGTTCGCTTGGCGAACTTGTAGGCGAATAATCATTCGCACTGCGAACTTATGAAATATCTCAGAGGCGGTTTAACTGTGTAGAGGCACACCAGGTGCCTATTTTTGTATTCTCTAGGCGAATAAACTGTTCGCAGCGCAAACATGACAGATTCTAAATGTTGTATTTAAGCACTTTTGGTCATTTTTGGGGATCATACCCCATTTTTACACACCATAACCTAGTTTTCTGGGTTTTCAACATCCAAGAGTGATATTTTACATTGAGAAGCTGGATTCGCATTCGAGTTCGATTATTCGACGTGGATGCTTTTTCATCTCCTTCCGATACTTGTGAAGCAAGCTACCATGGTGATGGGTAGCGAAACACCTTTGTGTCTAGATTAGAGGTAGTTTATCTTGCTTATATGTATTTCTTTTGATCTTTTGTATATGAACAAGGTTGATGATCAATATATGATGAAGTTGTTTGTTTTTAATGTTGTATTTATGGTTTGGATCACTCTAGACATAGATTTTCCAAATCTTGATCTAGTGTCTTCATCTATTAACAACCAAACTCTAGACATAGAATTGGGAGTTAATATTTGCTTTGTATTGATCTTAATGTTTATTGTTTCGACTGTTGGGTTGAGACATCGTCTAACGATTTAAACGATAATACTCACGAAGTAGCTTTAGACATAAACGGATTCGTGAGGATACGCTATCGTATTGATTGAAACTAAGTTCATATGCTTGATTAATCGGATACGTATAAAAAGGGTTAACGGACTCTAATCTTGACATATTTTTACCAAACGATTAAAACCGAAACTTTTTACCGTTGATTATAATTAATGCGATCATTGCGATACACATTCAAACCAACCATTTTATATGTTCTATGTTTAAAACGATTCCAATTGTAGAACGACAGTAACATCGCACAATCCCTACATATACGATAACAAAAACCCACACTGATAACTATTTCAACAAAATCCTAGATCCGGAACCAAATCCGCTTTCAACTACTGAGCGCATCTCGTCTGCAATGATTCGGGCCACATCAATCTGGACATTTGTTAGAATACTATGGACAAGGTGGGAAATGGGAATAGACACAGTAGAGGAGTGCGAATTTGGCTTAATATTGGTTAAATCCAACAACAGAATAAGTTGGGCCAAAGGACGCATGTCCTCCCTGTGATACCTCTTAGGAACCCCAGATGGGTTCAATTGAATAGTCTTTTCTTCCAACAACAAATCACGAGTCATCGTATTGGTATCTCGATGCAACCTCAAAGTATTGTGATAAGCATCAATTTCATTCTCTCCTAAAGTCAGAGGGTTACCTAGAACTAAACTTTACCTCTCACCCGCACACCAAAGTAGTTCATGTGAAAGCCTCAGCATCATTCGGGATTGTGTTCGCGCAGAACTCACGAACCAGCTCCACATTATAACTATCACCGGGTGTGATTAATTTCCCCCACTTCTTGTTGTCCAGGATTCCCGCTACCGTCCGGTAGGATCCTTTTGGGTTTAGGTTGAAACGTTTTTTAGGCAGGATGCTCCACCTCTCAAGCGTGAGGTATCGAGCAGCTTGCTTTGCTCCTTTAAATCAGTTTGAATCAAACTGTATTGGTGCTGGACGTGATGCACTTCCTACTTTTTGTTTCTTGGAAGGAACAATCTTAGGAGCCATCTGCAAAACCATCAGCAAAAACCAACCAGCCAAAACACAGTTTTTATTAGTAAGGAAACACAACAATTATCATCAGAACCAGACATTAGCATCACAAAAAATTGAAAAATCTTCCTTGTTCGCCTAGAAGTTTGCAGGGCGAAGCCCTGGCGAACACTCTCCCCAGATTTGCTAGGCAAAGTCCTGGCGAAGATTCACCCCAGGTTCGCAAGCCGAACTACTGGCAAACCCTGCGAATTTCTAATTTTGCAGGTTCTTCCTACACTTAAATGAACAACCAATCTTCCAAATGCAACATCTATTCCTACTAATTGATAATACCCACTTGCAAAAAAACTCAGAATCAACAAGAACAGAACATGCATTAGCAACATTTCAACTTCGAATAAAGTTTATATCTATGTTCTACATTAACCCTAACCTCATGTTACTATAAAGAATCAAAAGAGAGAATGAAAGCAAACCTATGATACTTAAAGGATTTGTTTGGAGAATTTTTCAAAAGGTTGCAAAATCTTCAAAGTTCATGAGAGTTGTGAGAGTGAAAGTAACAATTTTGGTGACTTTGTGAAATGAGTGACAAGTGAGGTGGGGTAGGGTTTCATCACTAAGTTTGCAAAATGGGTCTTGGGCCCTAACATTCGGCCCATCCACTTTTTACACATTTTTAAGTGATGTGGCAGCAGACATATTAGGCCTGTCTCGCTACGTTCGTCGTGGGAACTGGCCAGCGAATACTCGCTCCAGGTTCGCAATGCAGACTTCCTAGCGAAGCTGACATAAATTTGAAAAAATTTCTATCTACTAGCAGATCTTTCACACTCCTTCTCAAACACTTATAAACACAAAACAGTAAAAATGCAGGAATACTTACAATGTTGGGGTGCCTTCCAACTAGCGCTTTATTTAACATTTTTTGATTATGTCGATTTGTGTGCATGCGAGGGTGAAAGTACCCTCACGTCGTCAGGTGACGGTTCCGGCTTCTATTGATGACCTTTATGTGGACAAGTTTTATAAGCCAAAAGGATGGAAGGGAGGCCAGACTTCTAGCGCTGGTAATGATGCTAGCGGTGCATCTGGTTCAGGCTTGGCAGGCTCTCATGGTTTTGAACCCTTTCAGAGGGATGTATGCAGTTATAACGGGGATTGGATGGCGGCGACTTAACGCGCCATGATTGACTTACATGACTCTATGCAGATACTTCAACTACAGTATAGGGAACCCACAGTGGAGCACTCGATGATGTCTAGGGAGCATTTCCTAGCACATGTTGCATGCCCTGAGGTCAGGCCAGAGTTTGGCGAGGGGGGAAATGTAGGTCATGACGATGTTACTGAGGATGCCGAAGATGATGATGTTGTTGGTGATGATGGTTCCGAGTCTGGATCTGTTGATGTGTCTGGTTCTAGTGACGAGGTCGAGATGGAGGAGACTGAGTCCGAGGAGGACTAGTTTTTTTTTTTGTGGATGTCATTTTGAGCAGTGATCCTATGCAACTTCCTTTAGTCTTCAAAGTGAAGTTGTTGTTATGCATTTGATCATTGTTGGATATTTATGATTATTGTATTAGTTTTTGTTGTACTTTATCCACTCTGTGGAGCATTTTGGATATTATCGTACTATGTACCATTTTAGGGTACAAATACTTTTGTTGGTGTTTCTATTATTATTGATTATTTAGTTGAATTTTTCAATTGCAAATGTTCAGCTTGCGTTTTTACTTTCGTTTTTTTTTTATGTTGTTAAGAGTTTAATTCTTCGGTTAGGAATGTTCAACTCTTAAAGTGTTATTGTTGGTATGCTTATTATTGTGTATTGTTGGTATGCTTAGTATTGTGTATTGTTGGTATGCTTGTGGAAATTTTAATGTTTCCATTTTTGGTGTTGAAATGTAAGAATTTTTAGGTTAGTGATGATAGTTCATCAAGGAAGATTCTTCCAAGTTTGGATGGCAATGATAGTATTTAAGCATGTAAATGTTGGCAAGGTACATGGTTACCTCTTTCTAGAATGTAGAATGTTTAAGAACTTCTTTTCTTTGTACAAATGTAATTTTGTTTCTTGTTGCAATTTTGTTGATTGGTTATATCACTTAGGTCCAAAAGCCAAAATAGTGAGAAACCTCCATTGTCTACTAAATGCATAGGATTGCTGATGAATTTTGTTTTGTACTTTTGATTCATGCTTTATCTTACGATTTATTTGATTTTGTGGAAGCATTAGAAATGATCAAGGCAATTGTTGATAATGAGCACAACCATTTCTAAACAGTAATTTACCTGTGAGTAGTGAGTATTCGTTAGCCCTTTGAGCCTAAACAGTTTAGATCTTGTGTTAGTGATGAACTTTGTGTATGTACATAATTTAAAATTTTAGTTCATCATTGAATTTTGAGAGATTCTAAAAAAATTTCTTCTTGAACCTTTGAACATTATTTTCATAAGCAAGGAACATTCACTTAAGGTTTGGTTGAAAATAAGTTGGGGAGAATGAAAAATAAGAATGGTAGGTTGCTAAAACTATTTAAAAATTTCAAGCAAGCATGAAAAGAAAAAGAAAAAGTAAATATGAATGTGAAAAACAAAGAAAAAGAATGCTTGCTTGAAAGAGAAAAATAGATACCAAAATAATTGTGCATATGGAAGTTTGAGAAGGTTTGTGATAGAGGAATGAAAGTGGTGAATGAAGTTCAGATGTGTAAATACCTTGTATAGTGAATGTTCTTTTGCATTAGAAATTTCAATTCAATGGCATTTAGAAATGTCCCTTTATTGTAAACGCGACCAAGCTACAACCTTAAAACCCCTTAGTGGTCTTTTTTGAAAGCTCTTGTGGTTTGACTAAATTTTGGTAAAACATGAATATGATAAAGATGAAGAAATCTGCTCAAGATTAAAGATGTCGACAAAGATGTCCTCATATCTTACAAATACAGCAGGTTAATTTCTTAACAATTATGTCAAAAGATTTGGTGCAAATTTGCAGAGTGGATAAAGGAGAAACAATTGAAGGCCCAAGACAACAAAAGACTATATAAGGAGACTTAGACCTAGGGTTTACATAGACTGTACGTTTGTATCACTTGTGACTTTGTAACCTAAAGACTTTGTAAAATAAGGGTTTAGGGTTTGAGAGTCGTTGTCTCTCTTAGAAGTTGTAAGTCTCCACTCTGTATTATGGGATGCAGGGTGGAAGACATAGGTACAGGGACATAACCAGAAAACTATAGGTAATGGTTGTTGTATTGTTCTTGGACGAAGCTTTGAATCAAGTCCAAGATAACTTGGAGGTCAAGAAATCGCGACAGTTCTGTATTGGCAGAAGACAGAGATATCACAGGTTGTTATTAGGATGTGAATGGGGCAACTCATATCAGGGTTGTAAACGTTTGAGTTTAGCCTTGGTAAAGATGTTCATTGGGTAGATGTTAGGGATAAAGTTGTAAACGGGGAAGTTTAGCTTTGAAACAGTTCTACAGATAGTGAAGTCTTCATCCTGGATTGGTATCCCTCAGATGTAGGTGAATTACACCGAACTGGGTTAACGATTACTGTCTTATTTAACATTATGCAATTTACAGTTTTGTTAATGTTCTTGACTGACATGTTGGATCAGATGTCGTGACATCTGTGATTGAGTAGTTCTGATATTCAAGGTACCAGTCTGTTGTTGCTCCTCTGAGTTTAAAAGATTATGTAGCACAATGTCTTGACATGTGTTAGGATATCTGATGTCTGCATAGGCCAGAATTTCAATTGGTATCAGAGCAGACATCCTGTCTGGTTATGGATGAGATCTTTGGGAGATACTTTCTGGCGTTTAAATGAGGAGGAGTTTTGAAGATCCGATCACTTAACTTAGACATACTCAAGACTATTAATGGATGAGATGGATGTTCTGGATCGAAGGGAGCAACCCGGAGGTTGTTCATGTTGCTAATGAGATTCTACAACAACTATAGGAGAAATGGCTAGTTCTCTTGTTGGTGCGTCGTATAAGATATTGTGACATCTTATTAGGGCAAGCAGGATTTGTTCCTTGGTGGTTACGCTGCATGTGTTTCTGATGGAAGAGCTCTAGAATTATGGGATTCTAGAGTTGTTACTGAAGACAGTTGGTGGAAGGTCTCAATCGTCGGCCTCTATATTTGAAGATATCTGCGTTCTTTTATTCCAAAGTCGGGAGCGATGGAGTGAAGAGAGTTGTGGTTAGATATCTGGTATGGTGACTTGGTACTTGGAAACTTGGTTTCCTGGTGCAGTTTGGGGTCAGTTGAAGAGGAGAGGAGTTGAGTTAAGTTTATCAGATTCTTGCTCTAGGAGTTTGATAAATTATTGGTCGGCTAGGTGTCATACCCCAAATTTTGACCACCAAGATTCCCATCATTGTGAAAATCATCATCACAATATGGAGGAACCATCATACCTCACCAGTCTCCCCAAAGATGGGTGAGCATCCACTACAATCAAAATTAGGGTTTCAAGCCCTCTCTGAGTTCTTAGACAAAGGATCAATCAAGGAATGACATGATATTCAACTTGTCTAACCTCTAAAATATCCACAATGGATCAAAGGGACTCCCAATTCAAGGATTAAGCACAAGGCTGCTCCCTTCTGGGTGGATCAAGTCTCAAGATCGACAGTGTCACCAAATTAGGGTTTTGGTCGACCAGGTCCTCCAGATGGAAATTTTTCATTTGGGCACAAGCCAAAGATCCAAAACATGACCTAATATACTCCATGGAACCTCATGGACCCAACCATCAAGTCAATTTTGCCTTAGGGGATGCATACATCAAAAATCAGGAATTAGGGTTTCTTGACCTAATTCACCCCTAAGCTGACTTTTAGGGCAAATCATGAGCCAAGACCTCAAAAAAGGATTTGAGGGTCTCTAATGAACTATATTAATCCATTTGGAACAATGGATTAATCCAAGAAGTTTGAGCAACAAGTCTCAATTTCATCTGCACCACAGTTAGGGTTTTAAGGGAAAAGTCAACTGTAACTTTGACTTTTGACCAGGACATGCTCCCAAGCCCTAGGACATGAATCAATATACCCTATGACACCCATGGAACATGTCCATCAAGTTTGATTTAGGTCAAGGACATGATTTCCTGAAGAATTGCACAGTTTGTAATTCATCTGATAAAAAGTCAACTGTGCACAAAAGTCAACTTTGACTTTTTGAGATTTTTCACAAAAATTGATTTTTAACCCTAAAATGATGTTAATGTATGATTTGAATCATCATTCATCAAGAAAAATCAAGAAAAGTTGGATAACTTGTAAAAGGGGTAACCATAAAAACTTAGAAAATTTTCTAAGTTAAAAAATAAAGTGACTAGGGTACCAACTTTGGAGGGTCATAACTCCTAAACCACAAAGTCATTTTTCCCCATCCTAGGCTTGACTTATAGATCTCATGGCCCTCTACAAAAGTGTCAACTACAAGTCATTCCAATTCATTATGGATTTTGAGTTATGGTTGGAGCAAAATCACTAAAACATGAAAATCCATCATTTTCCAACACTTAGAAAAATTCTGGGCAAGGCAGATTTTGTGTTGAAACACCAAAACTTGTGGGATTTTTCCACATAGATGCAAGCTGAATCAGTTCCAAAGATAAACATCAATGTTGTTGCAAATGTTGCCAAGAATCCAAGCAACTCAATAGCATGAAACCAATCAACTTGTGCCAAGAATTATGGTTGCCACAACATGCCATGTCAAGGCTGCCATGAAAAATCAGTTTGGGAGTTTTTTGCCATCCACGATTTCTGAGTCAAGAGGAGTGATCACTATGCCACATGCCTTCGATCTAACCATGAACCAACTGATCCAACTGATAGGGCTGAGTCAAAAAGCCAAGGAATCTTCCAACTTGAAATTCATCCACTTTGGCACATTTTTGCCTTGAATTCAAAGGGCATTAATGTGGAATAGTGCATTTTCAACAAAGTCACTCTACTCAGTCAAGTTCTCTGATTAAACAACAATAAAACATCTGAAGAATGTGATTTTGGTCAAGGCATAGCCCTGCTCTTGGGAATGGCTAGTTTGCCTTGCTTGAGAAGAAATCCTCCAAGCCAATCCATGCAAATGTGATCTGATCCAGCAGCCATTCACTATTCCTCCAAGACAAAAGTTGACCACCTATAAATAGAGGTTCTAATGGATCATTCAACTCACACCAAAGCCAGTTACATCACTGCTTTCTCTCATTCTTCCTTAAACCTCAAGTTTCTTGGTTTTTGAGTAACCACTATCGGGTTTTGAGTTGCAGCCTCAAGCAATCAATTCCA
The DNA here is from genome assembly GCA_022829125.1 of Lathyrus tuberosus. Lineage (NCBI taxonomy): Eukaryota > Viridiplantae > Streptophyta > Magnoliopsida > Fabales > Fabaceae > Lathyrus > Lathyrus tuberosus. The sequence continues at coordinate 12,098,172 of JALAZF010000125.1, read as the reverse complement.
ATTGCTCAAACACATCACATATGATGTATTTGAGGTGTCCAAACACTTAAACACTGACTGTAACACCTCAGGCTCAAAATCACCCTTCAACCAAGCCATTATGCCTCAATTATGCAGGTGGAGGTCTCCAGCTTGATCCAAAGAGTTTCAAAGTGTTCCAAAGCTTGCAACACACTCCATAACATCCATTGAAGCTGTAGGGATCATTAATTTACAACTGGAATAAAGTTTGTGCAGAGTTCCATTTCAGCTTGCATCAAGGTAAGCCTCAAAACTCAAACTCCATGATCCATGCATATTTCCTCGCATGATATTTTTGCCAATTGCTCGCCATCATATGTTGATTGTTTTCCGTCAGAAAATTTGATTATAGCACTCATAATCATGCCTACTCGATTGCTTTTGCAAAATTAGGGTTCATACGACCACAATGATATAATTTGCTATACACTGAAAATGAATGAAATTGGGTATTGCCATCTTCTTCCTTGTGAAAAATGCATGAGTTTGGTGTTTGAATCATGTCAAATGGTTGAGAGATGAGTGAGATAGAGGGCTTCATGCACGAGCTAGAGGAAGAAGATGCCCATGGCGCCATTCTCAGAAAATTCAACAAGTTCTCTATATATTTTTCCCTTGCCATGTTATATTTGAATTGGCATTGCGCCCCAGCGGTTCATCAGCTGGTTTTGTGTGTATTGGCAAGCGAGAGGTATGGGGTTCGAATCCCCCTCGCCCCAGACTTCTTTTTATCACTTGTTTATTTTGTTATTTTTCATATTATTATTTTTAATGATTTGAGAAATTAATAACTCCTTCAATTTTTATCATTTTTATTGGTTCTTTTTGCAATAATTCACAAAAGTGTTTAAATATTTGATTTTACCAAAAAATCCCAAAAATATTATTTATTTCATATATTTGATATTTTTGCAAAATAATTAATGTTTTATGTGTTTTTAGCATTTAAAATATTTTTTTCTCCCTTTGTTTTCTAACCCTAATTTAATTTCAATCATTTTGTAGGAAGAAACCTGATATTTTGGAACATTGATCCTAGATCATAATTTGTTTTCACATATTTAACAAACATTGATCCTTTTAATTGAATTTTTATTCAATTAAAAATACATTTTGAAAACAAATTAGGGTTTTGAATCAATTCAACCCTCATCAAATTTTTTTTCAAACACTTCTTGGGCCTCTATTAGAGTGTAAGACCCAACCCTTTTTTTAAATACCAAAAATATGGGCCTCACTTATTGTATAAGTCCCACTGTATTTTCAAAAAACCTCGGCGCGTTCGCCAATTCAAAATCAAACAAATCTTGGGCCTCTCCTTGAGCTATAAGACCCATTCAAAAAACTTGGGCCTCTATTAGAGTGTAAGACCCAATCCCCTTTTAACCAAAACAATTTTGGGCCCCACTTATTGTATAAGTCCCTCTGCGTTAAAAGAAAACCTCGGCGCGATCGCCATTTTTAACGAAAAGTCAACTGGGCCTACCCTCGAGTAGTAAGACCCATTTCCTTTCTTAAAACTCTTTGGGTCTCTTGAGAGAGTGTAAGACTCATCCCTTTGTACAGAAAACCATTTTTTGGGCCACAGTCACTTGTGTAAGTCCCTCTGTACAAATTTGACAGTACGATCACTAATAAAACCCTAGGCCTCTCCTTGAGCTGTAAGCCCCAAATCTTTCTTTTTCAAAGCACTTTCTCCTTTGATTTTGAATTATACTGTTGTTTTCAATCTTTCTTTGTTGAACAACTAACCAAACAACATGGAAGCTCTACAACCGAGTAAGTGTTTATACGCTTTCATTTACCGCTTTCATATACATATAACTGTATTGTGGGGCTGTTTCACTGTAAGTCTTCTTTCATAAACTCATATCGACTGTGTAATAATAGTATAGATATTTAGAGTTTCCCCGGCAACTACGTCTAGAACTAGGAAAAGCCTTTCGTTTATTCGTAGAAATAGACAGCTAGATCCCCAATAGGATCACCAGATACAGTCTTCTCTTCGACTGTCCTCACTAGGAATTGTCAAGAAACTCTACTCCCAGAGATGAATGTATTCTCCGTGAATGGAATCTTTGAGTTTCTTCCAAATTCTCGAACTTTCCTGGCTTGATCTATTCCTTGTGAATAGCCTGTCTTGAATTTCTCAGGGTTTGGGGACCCACGGGCTTCTTAAAAGCATCGGCCTCCTCTTGGGCATCGTACAAGGACCCACAGGCTTCCTAAAAGCAAGCCCCGCCTCCTCTTGGCCTTAGTACAAGGACCCTACGGCTTCTTAGAAGTATTCACAGCCTCCTCTTAGGCTTCGTATAATGATCTCTTCCTCCGGGAATGATAGCCTCCTCTTGGGCTTCGTACAAGGACCTCTCGGCTTCTTAAAAGTTTCCAGCCTCCTCTTGGGCTTCGTACAAATTGTCCCGACGACCTCCTAGAGGTATAGGAACAGATATTAGTCATCTTCATAGAACATTCCTTTCAAAGAGTCTACTGCTGTTTCTCAAAGCATAGTACAAAAGATGAAACTCAAGACACGGACAATCTAATATCCTTGAGCCTCTAAGACATTCTCAAGTGACCCCTTTGTTAAAGAGGAAGGAAACCCGTAGACTCGGACAGTCTCAATACCCCTTTTGATTTCCCGCCTCCTCAAAGAACAGGAGATAACCCGGATCCTTGAATCAAATCCTTGAGTACAGTGTTGCTCATATAAGAACTGATTTTCTCTTTCAAAATCAGTATACTGGACCTGTCACTTAACTGAAACAGTAACCACAGCCTCCTCTTAGGCTTTGTATAATGATCCTTCTCCAGTGAAGTTAGCCTCCTCTTGGGCTTTGTACAATGATTCTCCCCGGCGGTGTCAAACAACGTTTAGCCTCTCTCTTGGGCTATGTACGAGACACATAAGAGACTCCCTCATTGAGTCAATCACCCCTTTCGCCTCCATCTCGGGCTTTATACGAGATACAAAAAGGTTCTTATTGAGCCAAACAAACAACAGCCTCCATCTCGGGCTTCGTACGAGTTCAAAAAAAACTCTCTTGTTGAGTCAAATAACCTTTATCTCGGGCTTTATACGAGATACCAAAAGACTCCATCGTCAAGTCAAAACCTTTTAGCCTCCATCTCGGGCTTTGTACGAGATACAAAAACACTCTCTTATTGAGTATAAAAGATCCTCTTGTAGGATCAAAACCTTTTAGCCTCTCTCTCGGGCTTTGTACGAGACACATCATAGCCTCCCCTTAGGCTTTGTATAAGAAAACCACTGGTTGATCCAATCAACCTTTTAGAATCAAAGCTGTGCCTCGTTCACAGTACACAAACATCAACAACTCTTTCCCCTTCATCTAATCGCTGTAAGCGGCAAGCCTCTGGATCATCTACATCCATGCCACTGTCCCTCTTTTAGCATGAGAAATTCCTAAGGAAAGATAGCATTGCTCTACACTGAGTTAAATTCTTCTCCTTCAGGTTAAAAATCCTCTATAAAGGAAATTATGGCATTGCCGGATTCACAAATCCTGGCTAAAGTAATTCTCCTTTATAAACAGTTGTGACATACAACCCCCTCTTTAGAGATGACAAATTCTCTCTAAAGTCAACACCTTTAGCTTCACATCTTGGGCTTTAAACAAGATACAAATAGACCTTTCAGCTTCATATCTTGGGCTTTGAACAAGATACAAACTACCTTTCGCTTCACGTCTTTGGCTTTGAACAAGACACCAAAACAACCATTTCCTCCCATAGAATAGGAGGAACTACGAACGCTCTGATTTCCCTGTTTCGGTAAACGGGAATACGTAGGCATAAGATTGAAAGAAAAAATCTTAGCGAGCACACTAAACAAAAACCCAAAGTCCCATACTCCCATATATCCTAATCTGAAGCAGTATCCTAACAAAAAGAGAGAAACCAGTATTGGCAAAAATACAAATAACCAGTACAAAGGCCCCCCACATTGATAGCATCCGTAACCTAACAGACCGCTGTTTAAACTCAGTATGCAAAGCAGGGTTAATTGGAGACATCTATTTCCCTTCATTCATCAGCTTTAATAGGATAAAAAATGAATCGACCTGTAGCAAACTCAACCGCAGAGAGCGACCACGCTTAAGAACCGCGTCCAAAATCGCTCGCTACAGAAAAATGGCGCCCACCGTGGGACCCGTCTCTGTTTTCCTTCTTCCTTTTCATCTCTTGTGTGAAAACCACAGATTGGGGCTTCCGCCGGGGAACCCATTTCTATCAGGAACTTAGGATTCATAGCTTTAAAGGTCTAGGATGTTTAGGACAAATATATATACTGCTTTACCTAATTGCTATACATGTTTATTTTTCTGCTAATGAGAATGCGTGTGATGCCGCATGTGGAAAGATTGAGTATACACTTAAGATAAGCGATGGCGACGAGGTCGGCCATCAACCTCAGTGGAGGCTGACCAATGCAACCCATTCTCTCACCTAGACAATGGGCTGATTGTGATGTCTGAGAAGCTGAGGAGCCAAACCCTTTTGTAGTGCAGAAACTATCGGAAATAGTTGTTACGCGATACTACCCTCATTTGAGGCTGATGATCTATTCTTGGTGAATGGCACTTACTCTAAGATTTCTCTACAACTCGCTGGCAATCCGCTTGTTGTTTTGCTTTCCTGGGAGGAGCTGATGATAATGAGTACAGGTACAAAAATCACCCTAGATAAACCTTTGGGGATGGGTAGAGCCTGTACTTCATGACAATGACCTTTTGACCCCATGTTTTTTCTATGTTTTTGTGTGCTGCATTCATGCATTCATTTAATAAAACATTAAAACATTCAAAAAAATTTTTTCTCTTCTAGTCTCTCTGTTTTTCAAATTAAACTAAGACTGTGATTGCAAATATCAGAGAAAAGGATTGCGCTAATGGATTTCGGTAGAAGGAGAACCCATAGGTATACCTTCAAGGATTCCAAAACTAGAGGATTTAAGAGGTTTGGCGTGAATGATCACAAACCAAGAGGCTTTTAGAGCCAAACACTGAGGTCTACTACCACTGTTAAGAGTCCATGTGATTGAGGGAATCATGGATGCGCTCATTCAGTTTTATGATCCAGTTTATCACTGTTTCACATTCCCGGATTACCAGCTTGCACCAACGCTGGAGGAGTATTCTCATCTGATTGATCTACACATTACAGATCAAGCTCCATTTTCTGGACTGGAAGAAATTCCAAAGAATCAGACCATTATAAGAGCAATTTATTTGGACGAGTCTGAGGTCAGGACTCACATGACCACTAAGGGTGGCATTCAAGGTTTGCCAGCCCAGTTCTTGACAAAGAAAGCCCTGTATTTTGCCAGTATAGGAAACGTGACTGCTTTTGAAAGCGTCTTTGTCTTGCTCACCTATGGGTTATTTTTGTTTCCCAACATCAATAACTTCGTCGATATTAACTCCATTAAGGTTTTTCTCATTGGAAACCCTGTGCCGACTTTGCTCACAGATGCGTATCATTTTGTACACTTGGGAAATTTGTACAGCGGATGGGAGATCACATGTTGTGTACCTCTGCTTTATAAATGGTTTATCTCCCACTTGCCCAAGTCTGCTTCTTTTTGGGATTGCAAGAGTGTCTTACGTTGGTCGCAGAAGATCATGTCCCTCACCAACTCTGACATAGATTGGTGTAATAGGATCTTTGATGGAATCAGAATCATTGATCGTTGTGGAAACTTCCCCAACGTACCCCTTATAGGAACTAAGGGAGGAATCAACTACCATCCAGTTCTCGTTCATCGTCAATTTGGATACCCGATGAGACACGCCCCACGGGGTGTTCATCTGGAAGGTCGTTTCTTCAAGGAATGAGAAAACGACAGAGCACTAAAGATGGAAATAGTGTAGGCCTGGAAGCACGTTCATAAGAAAGGACGAGAGTCTCTAGGAAAACCGGACTGTCTCGGTGGAGCCTTACCTCCACTGGGTACAAACTAGAGCTCTCAAGCTAAAGATACCTTATCCTCGTTACAGAATTCTTCCGCCAAAGGAATCTGTCATGTACTTCATGACGTAAACTGAAACGCTCCAGGTTACTCTCAACAAAATTCAACGGGAGAGGAAGTCTTGGAAGAACAAGTACCACACCCTCATCGTAGAGTGCATCAAAATACAGCAACTACTGAAAGAGAAAGATGCTCTGATTGAAATTTTGGAGCAACATGCTGTAGAGAATCAAGATGACCAAAGGAATTTGCTCACTCCTTTCACCTGGCAAAGGAATGACAACCCGACAACGGCCCAAAAGCCCCGGTCAAAGAAGAGGAAAATACCAGAATCAGCACCCGATTTCTCTTCAGAGAGGACTCGGGACCCATTAGCTTAGGTTTCTATTTCTGCACCTTGTAGTCTACTGTATTTCCATTTCTGTAATCCTTTGAATTCAATAAAAAGGGGTTTCCCCACCGTTTGATATTTGCAATCTAATTGTCGAAGTTTATTTTGATTAAACTAAAAAATAATTAATATAATCATTGCATTCATCATTCTCACATCGCGTATTCTTCTTACCTACGAATCTCACATTTTTGTCTCGGTTCTAGAGTCAAACTATCTCATTCGTACAATACTCGGGCTAATTGTCAGAAAAATATGGATGATCTTGAGGAAGAAAACAGAGAGTTGAAAGAAGAGATCGACGCTCTGAGAGAGGATGTGAGAAAGCTTCGTAACGACATGCAAGCCATGGCAGAAGCTCAGTTACAAAGGACTGTGATCTCAGAGATCACCTCAACACTCATAGTGGAGAAGTATGATCCTAGGTATCAGATACCGAAAGATCGCCCTTGGGGCATGCCTGTTAACTATATCCAGGAAGGATATGTTCCGCCGATCACTGAAGATCAGGGAATCACAACAGAATCCGCTGGGCCTGAAGGTTACAAACTTCGGGAAAGCGAAGATGCCAGGGGCATACTGAAGACTCCTGAAGGTTACAAACTTCGAGAAATGCCAAAATTCGCTGTCGTAGTCACGGTACCACCCCCTGTTGTGCACACTGTCCCGGAAGGACAGATTCCATAGATACCTTCTGGTAAAAAGGAAACTATGTTTGACCGAATGGATGAGTTCCAGGAACAGTTCTTGGAAATGCAGAAGGAACTGCAAGCCATCCGCGGTCAGGATTTATTTGGAAAGAACGCCGCAGACCTCTGTCTGGTCCCTAATGTGAAAGTTCCGCACAAGTTCCAAGTGCCCGACTTTGAAAAATACAAGGGCAACTCTTGCCCTCAAAGCCATCTGGTGATGTACGCTTGGCGGATGTCAGCTCAGACGGAGAATCAGGACCTACTGATTCACTACTTCCAGGATAGTTTAACCGGTGCCGCATTAAAATGGTACATGGGTTTAAACCGTACTACGATCAGTACATTCAGAGATCTTGGTACTGCCTTCGTCCAACAATACAAATACAATTTGGACATGGCACCCGATAGAGATTAACTTAGATCAATGTTGCAAAAGGACAAGGAAACATTTAAGGAGTATGCTCAAAGGTGGCGTGAAATTGCCGCTCAATTTTGTCCGCCTCTTGAGGAAAAAGAGATGACAAAGATCTTCTTAAAGACCTTAAGCTCATTTTACTATGACCGAATGGTTGCCAGTGCGCCCAGTGACTTCACCGAAATGGTCGGCATGGGCGTACGTCTTGAGGAAGCCGTCCGAGAAGGACGTTTGGTAAAAGACACTGGATCGACGAGCGGTACTAAAAAATACGGTAGTGCTCTCCCTAAGAAAAAAGAGCAAGATATTGGGAATATCTCTCTCGGAAAGCAAAGGCGACGATATCAACCGGTAGCAGCTGTGACTCCTGCTATCAGCCCTGCGCCTATTCCTACGTATCAACCTCAGGTTGCACAAAACTAGCCTGATCAGTAAAGGACACAACAGCCTCTTCAGCAGGCTCGTCCTCCATACAACAACAACCATACAACATGGCCACCAGGATTTGATCCTATACCCGTATCGTACGCAGAGCTGTTTCCATTACTACTAGCCAAGGGGCACATTCAGACTAAGTCCCCTCTTACAGTACCGGAAAATCTGCCTTTTTGGTTTAAGGTGGATCAGACATGCCCTTATCATCAAGGAGGTCCAGGGCATAACATTGAGAATTGTCTCAATTTCAAGTCCGACGTGCAAAAACTTGTTAGGAGCGGGGTCTTATCCTTCAAGGATACAAATCCTAATGTTCTTACGAACCCACTGCCTCAACACGAGAAAGATGCAGTCAACCTGATTGAGAAAGAATCTAACGATGTCTATCAAATTCACGATGTACTCTTATTGAAGACCAATCTGGTCAAGATGCATTGTAGACAGAGTGGATATGGCCATGTGCCACCTCATAACTATCACCAGTGTGATATCTGCTCTAAAGATAACCAAGGATGTTCTATGGTGCAAGCAGCTCTACAGGAACAAATGGATATCGGATGGATCCAAGAGCACCGAGTTCGTGGAGTTAACATGGTTTACACGAATTCTAACATCATTCAGAACCACGATATCTGGGCGATGAATGTCAATTTGGTGGCAATGCACGCAAGGCAAAGCCAAATCATAATCTGCCGCGGCATGATTACAACTCTTGTCTGACTTGCTCGGTAAATAAACATGGATGCTCTTTCATACAGGAGGCCCTCCAGCGTTAGATGGATCTTGGATGGATCCAGGACTACCATGGTAGGAACCATTATCAGATCAACATGGTTCAGATCTTTGATGTTCGCATGATGAATACCAACCTGGTAGAGTTACATGTTGAGCAGGTCCGACTCGGATTCTTAATATCACACGACTATCAAAGATGTAAAGTGGGTTGCAAAAACGATCGAGGTTGTACCCTTGTCCAGGAGGCACTTCAGCACTTGTTAAATCACTGGTGGATGCCAATTTATATGGATGAAGATACTCAGCAAATTAGTATTAGTAACAGGAATCCTACTCGGCGTCAGAGTCAGGATGTCCGATTAGTGGAAGCTAACCTAGTGAGGTTACATTGTATTCAAAGTGGGTGTGGCCAGGTGCCACCACACAATTACGACCGTTGTAGCGTCTGTTCGAAAAGTAACCAAGGGTGTTACCTTGTGAGAGCAGCTCTTCAGGGTCAGGTGGATCGTGGAGAGATTCGCCCATATCCGGGTTTTGAACCCATCAACTGGACGCCGAGCTACCTTGCCGATCAAGTTGAGGATGTTGTCACAATCTCTGGTCATCACAGGACCAGGGATGTTTTTGCCATTATCTCTATACTTGACGAATCTAAAGTTCCCAACCGGGAACAGATCGAGATTACTTACGATGGTCAGAAAAATCAGAAGGCTCCCGTAGTCATCTATCTGCTGGGACCAATACCGTATGAATCAACTAAGGCTATCCCTTTCAAATACGGTGCAACAACAATTGAGAATGGAAAGGAAATTCCATTACCCTCCGTTGTGAACATTGCAGACATCAGTCGTGTAACACGGAGTGGTAGAATCTTCAATCGAGGGGTTGGGGAACTTAACAAAGAAAAGGAACTTCAGACGGAAGCTCCTGATCTACCAGTCGGTCAATCCGGTAATCCCGACCTTTCGAAAAATAATGATGAGATGCTGAAGCTCATTTAAAGGAGTGAATACAACATTGTTGATCAACTGTTACAAACTCCTTCAAAGATCTCTGTGTTATCACTATTACTCAGTTCAGAAGCTCATAGGGAGGCTCTACAGTAAGTCTTGGAGCAAGACTTTATGGAACAGGATGTAACAATCAGACAGTTCGATAGCATTGTCTCTAACATCACTTCCTGCAACAATTTGGGATTTAGTGATGAGGAATTACCCGAAGAGGGTCGCCGTCATAACATGGCACTCAACATTACAGTTAACTACTAGGACGATGCTTTAGCCAGCGTACTGGTAGACACAGGGTCAGCCCTGAATGTTATACCAAAGTCCACTTTGATGCAATTATCATTCAAAGGCCCTCCGATGAGAATCAGCGAGGTTGTCGTCAAAGCATTCGATGGACCCAGAAAAACGGTTATCGGCGAAGTTGATCTTCTCATAACTATTGGTCCTTACACTTTCCAAGTCACTTTCCAGGTCATGGACATCCGGGAAACGTACAGTTGTTTATTAGGAAGACCTTGGATACATCAGGCTGGAGCGGTTACTTCAACCCTCCACCAAAAGCTAAAGTTTGCCAAGAACGATAAACTTGTCACGGTTTGTGGGGAACAAGCCTTGCTTGTAAGCAACTTGTCATCATCTGCTTGTGTAGAGCCTGAGGAGGTTGTGGGAATGCAGTTCCAAGCACTGTTGGTAAGCAAGGACAATCAGTTCAAAGAAGGAACTTCGATTTCTTCATACAAAGATGCTATCAAAGCGGTCGAGAGTACCGATACAAACGGATGAGGACAGCTTGTCATTCCTATTGACAATAAAACAAAGAAGGGTCTTGGTTTTTCTGCAACCTATACCCGGATAGCTGCCAACGATGAAAGTCTTCATCCCCTTCAAAACTTCTTCCACAGTGGAGGTTTCCTTCACCCAGTGTCTCAAGCAGTACATGCTATCAATGAGGAAGATCCCTCTGACACAAATGAAGAATGGAAGTCCTACCTTAACGAGGACGGCTATATGTCTCAGGAAGAGGTGCCTACGCCATTTTGCTATCCCGCACAGAGTCCGAGATTTATACCACGGTCAGATGTCAAAATGATATATGGAGATTGTGATCCAGAAGGATGCCGTGCTCTGCCAAATTCATTAGAGGAGGACACTCTGATGAAAGACAACTTCGACCACAACTACTATGGCCCGATGGACGGTTTGCCAATGTGGCAGCCTTACCCAGGAGACTTGGGGCCAGAAAGTCAGCCGAGTAATGAAACTCAGCTGAGCATCATTGAACAGAATACCTGTGTCCCCAACATGTCATGGGATCAACACTCAGGTCATTCAGAAACTACTCAACATAAAGATGAATTCACAACGTTTACACGACTTGAATTCATCAACTATGCTTTTCCTGAGGTCAACGTCATCGAGAGGGATGACTCCTCCGGTTCCAAAGAAGTTTGGGACACTCTGGGAGAACCAAGTGGAAAATACGACTATATGGTCAAGTACACCGCTCCCGAAAGCTCTCGTATCAGGCTCGAAGAAATCCAGCCTATTGGATGGGGAGATACAGCTGAGAGCCCAAATGCAATGCAAAATGCAACTAAGGAATTCTCCTACGACAACTCTGCCTGGGAGATAGATTCCAATGATCCTACTCCACTAGAAATCAGCGTCATTTCTGAAGATAAATCAAGGAAGGTGCCAGACTTTGTGATTCACCAAGGAGTTCGCCGCCAATGGGTTGCCGTCGAGGTTCCGAAGGTCGTTCATCAGTCAAAGTAATTGCCATCTTTTAACCTTTCACCCTGCCCAGGTGAAACAGATGTTTTTGATAGGGCTTACTTTCTGTAAATTTCCCTCTTCGCTTTGCCCAAAGCGACAGAGTTTTGTTTTATAGGGCTGTAGTTTCAAGATTCGACTTGTTCATTAATAAAATAACGTCGTTCTGTAATTTCCGCATTAATTGCTGTTTTCTCTTTTTGTTTTCCAAGAAAATGGTAATCCTAAAAAACAATTCAATAACAAAAAAAAACAAGCAGTAAAATAAAACACTGCACACACTTTTGCATTTTTCTCCATCTCTTCTAAACACGAATCATACCGTCATGCAGATTGCTTGTTTTAAAGCCCGTTGAAACATACGATCCGATGCCTTCCCCCAACTTTGAGTTCCCGATATTCGAGGCTGAAGAAGAAAATGACGACAAAATTCCAGAAGAGATCTCCCGACTACTCAGACAAGAGGAAAGGTCCATTGAACCTCACAAAGAACCGTTGGAAATGGTAAACTTAGGTTCAAAGCAAGAGAGAAAAGAAGTCAAGATTGGGGCACTGCTCAGTCCAACTGCCAAAGAGAGTTTGATAAAGCTTCTCAAAGAATTCCCCGATGTATTCGCTTGGTCCTATCAGGATATGCCAGGGTTGGATACCAGCATCGTGGAACATCACTTACCGTTGAGATCGGAATGTCCGCCAGTAAAACAGAGGTTGAGACGAACTTATCCGGACATGGCCATCAAAATCAAAGAGGAGGTACAGAAACAGATTGACGCAGGTTTCCTCGCCACATCGGAATATCCTCAATGGTTAGCCAACATTGTACCCGTTCCGAAAAAGGACGGAAAAGTCAGAATGTGTGTCGATTACAGGGATCTAAACAAGGCAAGTCCAAAGGACGACTTTCCTTTACCACACATTGACATGCTGGTAGACAGTACAGTAAAGTTCAAAGTTTTCTCCTTCATGGATGGATTCTCGGGCTATAACCAGATCAAAATGGCGCCGAAAGACATGGAGAAAACTTCGTTCATTACCCCATGGGGCACCTTTTGTTACAAGGTAATGCCGTTCAGTTTGAAAAACACCGGGGCAACCTATCAAAGGGCCATGACTACTCTGTTTCATGACATGATACACAAAGAAATCGAGGTATATGTCGATGATATGATTGCAAAATCAAAAACAGAGAGTGAGCACGTTAAACATCTGTCAAAATTGTTTGAACGTTTAAGAAAATTCAAGCTCCTCTTGAATCCCAACAAGTGCACCTTCGGTGTCCGTTCAGGGAAACTATTAGGGTTCATCGTCAGATAGAAAGGGATTGAGGTTGATCCTGACAAGGTCAAGGCCATTCAAGAAATGCCTTCTCCGAAAACTGAAAAACAAGTCAGAGGATTCCTGGGACGTTTGAACTATATCTCCAGATTCATATTCCTTATGACCGCGACCTGTGCGCCAATTTTCAAGTTACTCAAAAAGAACCAGGATTGCGTTTGGTCAGAAGATTTCCAAACCGCCTTCGACAGTATTAAGGAATACCTGTTGAATCCTCCGATTCTATCACCTCCAGTGGAAGGAAGACCACTGATCATTTACCTCACAGTCCTAGAGGACTCAATGGGATGTGTACTTGGCCAACAAGATGAAACCAAAAGGAAAGAGTCTACCATCTACTATTTAAGCAAGAAATTCACCGACTGTGAAACTCGGTACACGATGCTTGAGAAAACTTGTTACGCTTTGGCTTGGGCAGCCAAACATCTTCGCCAATACATGATTTGTCACACTACTTGGTTAATCTCCGAGATGGATCCAATCAAGTATGTTTTTGGAAAACCTGCTCTTACGGGAAGGATTGCCCATTGGCAGATGTTGTTATCAGAATATGACATAGAGTATCACGCTCATAAAGCCGTTAAGGGAAGTATTTTAGCCGATCATTTGGCTCATCAACCGATTGACGATCAGGAATCAGTCGGGTTTGACTTCCCAGACGAAGATGTCATGTATCTAAAAATGAAAGACTGCGATGAACCGCTACCCAGAGAAGGGCCAGAACCAGGTTCCCAATGGGGACTTATCTTTGACGGAGTAGTTAATCATTATGGAAACGGAATTGGGGCAATCATTGTTACCCCTCAGGGTACCCACATTCCTTTCACTGCTAGACTTACGTTCAAATGTACGAACAACGAGGCCGAATACGAAGCTTTCATTATGGGTCTCGAGGAAGCAATTGATTTAAGGATCAAAAACTTGGACGTATACGGAGACTCATCCTTGGTTATCAATCAGATAAAAGGAGATTGGAACACATACCAATCAGGATTGATTCCTTACAAAGACTATGCGAGGAGGTTGCTACCTTTCTTCAACAGAGTCGAGTTTCATCACATCCCACGTGAGGAGAATCACATGGCTGATGCATTAGCCACTATCTCTTCCATGATTAGTATAGGTCAATGGAACGACCTACCTAAGATTGACATAATGCGCCTTGAACGGCCCGCTTACATCTTCACGATTGAAGCAGTCATAGACGACAAACCTTAGTATCACGATATCAAATGCTTCCTTCAGAAACAAGAGTACCCATCTGGGGCACTCAGGAAAGACAGAAAAACCCTCAGAAGATTGGCTGGAAACTTCTTCCTGAGCGGTGACACTCTCTATAAGAGAAATTTTGACATGGTCTTGCTCCGATACGTAGACAGACCAAAAGCAGACATGCTTATGAAAGAAATTCATGAAGGATCCTTTGGCACTCATGCCAACGGACACACAATGGCGAGAAAAATTCTCAGAGCAGGGTACTACTGGTTGACCATGGAATCCGACTGCTACAAGTACATGAGGAGGTGTCACAAATGTCAGATATACTCCGACAAAATTCATGTACCGCCATCACATCTCAAAGTTCTTTCTTCCCCGTGGCCTTTTTCCATATGGGGAATCGACATGATTGGCTTGATCGAACCTAAGGCTTCAAACGGACATCGGTTCATCCTGGTAGCCATTGACTATTTCACCAAGTGGGTCGAAGCAGCGTCGTACGCCAATGTAACCCGGCAAGTGGTGGTCTGATTTATCAAAAACAATATCATCTGCCGTTATGGTGTTCCGAGCCAGATCATTATGGATAATAGATCTAACTTGAACAATAAGATGATGAAAGAGTTATGCGAAGAGTTCAAGATCGAACACCATAACTCATCTCCCTATCGGCCTAAGATGAACGGAGCGGTAGAAGCGGCCAATAAGAACATCAAGAAGATCGTTCAGAAGATGGTTGTAACCTACAAAGACTGGCACGAGATGCTACCCTTTGCTCTTCATGGTTATCAAACATCTGTCCGCACTTCAACAGGGGCAACCCCTTTCTCTCTAGTATATGGCATGGAGGCAGTTCTCCCCATAGAAGTAGAGATCCCATCAATCCGGGTATTGATGGAAGCTAAGCTTTCAGAAGCTGAATGGTGTCAAAACCGACACGACGAATTGAATCTGATTGAAGAGAAACGAGTCACGACGCTATGCCATGGTCAGCTGTATCAATAGAGAATGAAGAGGGCGTTCGACAAAAAGGTCCGACCTCGTGTCTTCAGAAAAGGAGACCTCGTGCTCAAGAAGATACAATCGTTTCTCACTGACTCTCCGGGTAAATGGACTCCGAATTATGATGGCCCCTATGTGGTCACACAAGCTTTCTCAGGCGGCGCCTTGAGACTTTCAACCATGGACGGAGAGGAATTTGCCTACCCCACGAATGTTGATGTAGTCAAGAAATACTTCGCCTAAACTAAAAAAAAAAAGTCTTGGTGGATTGAAAACCCGAAAGGGCGGTCCAGGAAAAAGTTAGAGACATGAAAAAAATCATCCCGATGGATTGGAAATCTCATAGTACAATCCAGGCAAAAATTAGGGATAATGGCAAGTAACTATGTTTAACAGAGGCAAGTCCCTCAGCAGCAGTTACACCGTCCATCGGAGGAAAACTCCAGTCAAGGTCATCTTCGACAGAAGCTCAGGATGTCCCGAATTCAAAGTTGGTAGAAGGATAGTGGTCGTTATGTTTCAACGTAGCCCTTTTTCCCTGTAAATTACCATTTTCTAACTTTGTAAATACTCTTTGGAATCACGCGTTTGGCTGATCTCTATCTTATCAATAAAATTTGAGCCCTTGCACTTTTGTTTGTAATTCTTATTTGTTTTAACTTTACAGAATGACATTTTAACATGATCAACGATTCTTGAAATAAAACAAAAATGTATTTACTTGTTAAAACTTTTTTCTGCTTAAAATAAAGACGGCAATTTCTTTTGACTGTTGAACATCAGAAGAACATCGGTCGCTTCTCCAGAAGTAATCGAACCTCGAAGTGCAGAATCAAAGTACTCCTTCTAAACCAGTACGACTGAATGAAGGATCAACTGTGTCAGAGACCTTGTTTCATCTGACACACCTCGGCCGAGTTCTTATCTCCTAAGCCCGACCAACATAGCTCCCAACAGGGACTATCTCTCCTAAGCAAGGTGGAATTGATATTCTGAACCAACGGTACTTCTATACGCCCCGCGATGGCTGAGTATTCAGTCGTGTTCACCTGTCAGTTTGTATGTCGCGTCAGTTTTGTCAGCATAAACATACATACATCATACATTTGATTTGCATTCACATTTCATATTGCATCACTATCACTCCAGTCGGTCCTGTCCCCTAGTGATAACAGTTCTCTCGATCGAGTTGTCAGTTCTTTCCTTGTCAGGAAGTGAATCATCTGAATAATCTTACCTCCAGTTCATGTCTGGAATAAAGTTGGTCCTTGACCACTTTGATAACTTGAGCCTCTGAAAAACCAGGGGAACTTTCAGTCAGCATCACTCTTTGCCAATGAGGATGGTATCCTTGCTTTCCCGGATTAAGGAAAATCCACAGAGAAAGCCTCGTAATCAGAGATTCGGCAGCATGCCAGTTTCGCTCCAAAAAGATTGCTGATGAAAAAGTCATCGGCACCTCAAAATTGGACCCCATCATATGGAATTTCTCCGGGAAGATCCCGAGAAAAGTATGATGTAAGATCCCAAGCGACAGCAGTCTCTCAAGAGACCTGCTTTCCCCCAGTAGAAACAAATGGCGTCTCCAAACAGAGAAGTTTGTGCAACTCTACAACTCAGACAAATGGGTTCCCCAGCAAGTCTGACATCAAATTGTTTTCGTCAAATGGCATCTCCTCAGGAAAATTCGGCGAGAAGTTTGAGGAAAACCGCTACGAATAGCGTCCCTTGTCAATAAAGTTTATTGACAAAAGAAACTTAGACCAGTTCATTGGTAAGAAACCAGGATCGAGGGGAAGTTTACTTCAGAAACTGAGACCAGTTCCTTGGTAGGAAACCAGGATCGAGGGGAAGTTTAAAACAGAAACTAAGACCAGTTCCTTGGTAGGAAACCAGGATCGAGGGGAAGTTGACAAAAGAAACTAAGACCAGTTCCTTGGCTGAAGACCAGGATCGAGGGGAAGTTTTCCTTTTCTAAGCATCATTGCTTAGTAAAAGAAGATGAGTGCGTGCGCTACCATTCATAACCACCGTCAAAATTTCAGATATTCCGATATTTAATCCTCTTGCACCCCGAATGCCCGAATACCTTCGTCATTCACACCTTCGTGTCCAAGAAGATTAAATAGGGGCATCTGTCATACCCCAAATTTTGACCACCAAGATTCCCATCATTGTGAAAATCATCATCACAATATGGAGGAACCATCATACCTCATCAGTCTCCCCAAAGATGGGTGAGCATCCACTACAATCAAAATTAGGGTTTCAAGCCCTCTCTGAGTTCTTAGACAAAGGATCAATCAAGGAATGACATGATCTTCAACTTGTCTAACCTCTAAAATATCCACAATGGATCAAAGGGACTCCCACTTCAAGGATTAAGCACAAGGCTGCTCCCTTCTGGGTGGATCAAGTCTCAAGATCGACAGTGTCACCAAATTAGGGTTTTGGTCGACCAGGGCATCCAGATAGAAATTTTTCATCTTGGCACAAGCCAAAGATCCAAAACATGACCTAATATACTCCATGGAACCTCATGGACCCAACCATCAAGTCAATTTTGCCTCAGAGGATGCATACATAAAAAATTAGGAATTAGGGTTTCTTGACCTAATTCACCCCTAAGCTGACTTTTAGGGCAAATCATGAGCCAAGACCTCAAAAGAGGATTTGAGGGTCTCTAATGAACTATATTAATCCATTTGGAACAATGGATTAATCCAAGAAGTTTGAGCAACAAGTCTCAATTTCATCTGCACCACAGTTAGGGTTTTAAGGGAAAAGTCAACTGTAACTTTGACTTTTGACCAGGACATGCTCCCAAGCCCTAGGAAATGAATCAATATACCCTATGACACCCATGGAACATGTCCATCAAGTTTGATTTAGGTCAAGGACATGATTTCCTAAAGAATTGCACAGTTTGGAATTCATCTGATAAAAAGTCAACTGTGCACAAAAGTCAACTTTGACTTTTTGAGATTTTTCACAAAAATGGATTTCTAAGTTAAAAAATAAAGTGACTAGGGTACCAACTTTGGAGGGTCATAACTCCTAAACCACAAAGTCATTTTTCCCCATCCAAGGCTTGACTTGTAGATCTCATGGCCCTCTACAAAAGTGTCAACTACAATTCATTCCAATTCATTATGGATTTTGAGTACGGTTGGAGCAAAATCACTAAAACATGAAAATCCATCATTTTCCAACACTTAGAAAAATTCTGGACAAGGCAGATTTTGTGTTGAAACACTAAAACTTGTGGGATTTTTCCACATAGATGCAAGCTGAATCAGTTCCAAAGATAAACATCAATGTTGTTGCAAATGTTGCCAAGAATCCAAGCAACTCAATAGCATGAAACCAATCCACTTGTGCCAAGAATTATGGCTGCCACAACATGCCATGTCAAGGCTGCCATGAAAAATCAGTTTGGGAGTTTTTTGCCATCCACGATTTCTGAGTCAAGAGGAGTGATCACTATGCCACATGCCTTAAATCTAACCATGAACCAACTGATCCAACTGATAGGGCTGAGTCAAAAAGCCAAGGAATCTTCCAACTTGAAATTCATCCACTTTGGCACATTTTTGCCTTGAATTCAAAGGGCATTAATGTGGAATAGTGCATTTTCAACAATGTCACTCTACTCAGTCAAGTTATCTGATTAAACAACAATAAAAACATCTGAAGAATGTGATTTTGGTCAAGGCATAGCCCTGCTCTTGGGAATGGCTAGTTTGCCTTGCTTGAGAAGAAATCCTCCAAGCCAATCCATGCAAATGTGATCTGATCCAGCAGCCATTCACTATTCCTCCAAGACAAAAGTTGATCACCTATAAATAGAGGTTCCAATGGATCATTCAAGTCACACCAAAGCCAGTTACAACACTACTTTCTCTCATTCTTCCTTAAACCTCAAGTTTCTTGGTTTTTGAGTAACCACTATCAGGTTTTGAGTTGCAGCCTTAAGAAATCAATTCCAATTGCTCAAACACATCACATATGATGTATTTGAGGTGTCCAAACACTTAAACACTGACTGTAACACCTCAGGCTCAAAATCACCCTTCAACCAAGCCATTATACCTCAATTATGAAGGTGGAGGTCTCCAGCTTGATCCAAAGAGTTTCAAAGTGTTCCAAAGCTTGCAACACACTCCATAACATCCATTGAAGCTGTAGGGATCATTAATTCACAACTGGAATAAAGTTTGTGCAGAGTTCCATTTCAGCTTGCATCAAGGTAAGCCTCAAAACTCAAACTCCATGATCCATGCATATTTCCTCGCATGATATTTTTGTCAATTGCTCGCCATCATATGTTGATTGTTTTCCGTCAGAAAATTTGATCATAGCACTCATAATCATGCCTACTCGATTGCTTTTGCAAAATTAGGGTTCATACGACCACAATGATATAATTTGCTATACACTGAAAATGAATGAAATTGGGTATTGCCATCTTCTTCCTTGTGAAAAAACGCATGAGTTTGGTGTTTGAATCATGTCAAATGGTTGAGAGATGAGTGAGATAGAGGGCTTCATGCACGAGCTAGAGGAAGAAGATGGCCATGGCGCCATTCTCAGAAAATCCAACAAGTTCTCTATATATTTTTCCCTTGCCATGTTATATTTGAATTGGCATTGCACCCCAGCGGCTCATCAGCTAGTTTTGTGTGTATTGGAAAGCGAGAGGTCTGGGGTTCGAATCCCCCTCGCCCCAGACTTCTTTTTATCACTTGTTTATTTTGTTATTTTTCATATTATTATTTTTAATGATTTGAGAAATTAATAACTCCTTCAATTTTTATCATTTTTGATTGGTTCTTTTTGCAATAATTCACAAAAATGTTTAAATATTGGATTTTACCAAAAAATCCAAAAAATATTATTTATTTCATATATTTTATATTTTTGCAAAAGAATTAATGTTTTATGTGTTTTTAGCATTTAAAATATTTTTTCTCCCTTTGTTTTCTAACCCTAATTTGATTTCAATCATTTTGTAGGAAGAAACCTGATTTTTTGGAACATTGATCCAAGATCATAATTTATTTTCACATATTTAACAAACATTGATCCTTTTAATTGAATTTTTATTCAATTAAAAATACATTTTGAAAACAAATTAGGGTTTTGAATCAATTCAACCCTCATCAAATTTTTTTCAAACACTTCTTGGGCCTCTATTAGAGTGTAAGACCCAACCCTTTTTTTTAAATACCAAAAATCTGGGCCTCACTTATTGTATAAGTCCCACTGTATTTTCAAAAAACCTCGGCGCGATCGCCAATTCAAAATCAAACAAATCTTGGGCCTCTCCTTGAGCTATAAGACCCATTCAAAACACTTGGGCCTCTATTAGAGTGTAAGACCCAATCCCCTTTTAACCAAAACAATTTTGGGCCTCACTTATTGTATAAGTCCCTCTGCGTTAAAAGAAAACCTTGGCGCGATCGCCATTTTTAACGAAAAGTCAACTGGGCCTACCCTCGAGTAGTAAGACCCATTTCCTTTCTTAAAACTCTTTGGGCCTCTTGAGAGAGTGTAAGACCCATCCCTTTGTACAGAAAACCATTTTTTGGGCCACACTCACTTGTGTAAGTCCCTCTGTACAAATTTGACATCCGTGACGGATTTTATCCACGGATATCCGCGGGTACGGATATTTTTGCCATCCCTAAACAGGAGTTATAACTTAAAGCTGAAAGTGTTTTTTGGTACTGAAGTTGTTGCTCGAGGCGTGTAGATTGAAGAGATTACTCCATTGTACACAAACCTCCATCAACAAGAAAATGATCTACAACCTGCAAAAAACCAGACAACTGACTCATTCCACTAAGTTGTGATAATACCAAATAACTAACATAACTTCACATTGAATTCACTTCAACTTCAAATTCGGTTTCAACTAACCGATCTTTGTTTCTAATTATTTTGCAAATTGCCAAATTCCTTAACAATTAGTCGTAATGCTAACAATCCTAAACATATCCTGCAGTTGAAAGTCAGAACTTCATGCCAGCCATGCTTTTTCCTTTACAAAGAGGAAAACCTTAAAAGTGCTAAGATGGGAGGACCATCAGTTGGGATGTAATGCCTTGGCCAGAAGGCTGCTTTTGAGATTTTGGCCTTGTAATTACTCATATTAGTCCACTTGGAGGTAACTCAACATTTAACATATTCTAACAAGCTTGCATATTAAATGTTAATAGAATTAGCATAACACTTTAATTGATTAATCATGAAACTAACTATTAACACAAAGTAACAGAATCACTAACACTTACTCAACATCTTAATTTAACATAACTAACTTAATCTATCCAACTGTCATGGCAACTACTTTAACTGTCAACTTTTAAAACTCCTCTAACAAGTTAAGTTCATAACTGACTAATTGAAACCAATTTTAAACCATTTCCAACTGTCACAAACCAATCTAACTAAAATCACAGGTCGACATTCATAACTAACTCAACAAACTTCAACCGAATTAACTAACTCACAAGCAATTTCCAATTTTAGACCTAACTAACTAACAGAAAATTCAGTTAACTCTAACACTCAACTAACTTTAACTAACTTCCATGATTAACAGAGTTAAAACTTGTAACCGATTTTCACAGCTAGAATCTAATAGAACCTCACAGTGTTAAACACTCCTCTCTCTATATATTCATCACTCTTTCAGAATTCACAGTTTCTTCAATAACACTTTCTCCAAAATCACATTTCTACTCTTCAATCATTTTTCACTCTGCATAATTTTCCTCTGAATTCACTCTTCATTCCCTCATTCTCCCTCGCCTTCACTAAAGATCTCATATCCTCCATGGTTGAGCAAGCTTCACCTTGAAGCTTGCTACAAACCAGAGCTAAAACTCCAGTAACTTCACTCTCAAACTCTCTGCTATCATCCACATGCACCGCAGAACACAACAACAACAACAACAAGCACAGAGCAATCACAATTCCTACACACTAGCACACAAAGAAGAAGAAAAAGAAGAAGAATTTTTAGCGTATCTTCGCCTTCATCGACTTCTCTTTCGACAGACTCTGGTAAGAATTCCGGCCGCGCAGGTAGGTCTTCAAGTCAACCTCTTTTCGCCCTAGATTTTGTATCACCATGTAGCCCTCCCTGAGGGGAATCAAAGCCCCTAGTAGCTGGCTCGGGTTCCCTTTCTTTGTGGTTTAATTTTGTTTCTTCCGCTTTAGGGTTTATGCGTGTTTTGTCTCGGTTTTGTCATTTAGTGAAGAATTGGGACGAGTGAATATGGGGATGAGACTAAGGAGCTCCATACGGTTAAGATGACGTGTAGTTGATGGTGTTTAAACCTCCGCCTCCGCTGGAGGCGATTCCCGGCGCGGCGGAGTTGATTTTTTCCGATGAGGCATTGTTTTGGAGAGAAAGAGAGCCACGTGAGGCATGAGGCGAACGGAGAGGCTGAGAGTTTACACTCTCACTTGCATCTCGTTTGGGCTCAGAATAATAGGCCTATACCACTATCTGTACCTCCACGCGCCTTACTACCCCACCCTGTGTTCTTTTTCATTCTTCTTTCTTTTGGTTTGATTAGTATATCAATAGTATTTTAGTAAAATTTTAAATATTATTTTGGCTAAGGTTTCAATATTACTTGGTAGAATTCTTGTGATAATATTTTAGAATTTAGTGCTATTATTTTGTGGATTTTTTTGGCCATTACTTTGTTGAATTTCTATGACTATTTTTTGTGATTTTCTAGATATAACTTTGTTGATATTTTACTATTGTATTGTTGAGATTTTGCCATATTATCTTGTTGATTTTTGCAATATTATTTCAATATTATCTTGATTAAAATTTTGTGCTATCCTCTTGATAGAATTTATCCATCCACTTGTAAGATCTTGTTGCATTTCCTTTGAATTTTTGTATTGAAATTTTGCGGCATTTGATTTGATGGAGTTTGGATTTTTTTTATGGATTAAGCCTTGTTGAATATCTTGTACCATAGCATTCGTCGTCATTATGCACATTATTAACCCTTTTACTTTTGATTGTGGGGTATTGATTTGAAGTCCTTGGACCAATTTTTGGACATTAACCAATTTGTAGCAATTTTTGTGCTTTTATCATTTTATTTCTTTAGCTTAAGCATTATCCCCCATTGTGGGAAAAATGTCCCCCTCCCCACTAACAATGTAATAGCGTAGGAACTTTTATCTCTCACTTTATGTTTGTATGGTTGAATGCTTGCATGCTTGTTAAAAAAGATTTAAAAAATGAAAGAGCTTAGAAAACGATCTCAAAAATAAAGGAAAAATAAAGCTCGATCCAACGTCGAGTCATTTTCAAACTTATTAATTGGATTGTTTCTCCCACCTCATCTTAGGGCTTTTCTTCTACCTACCTCTAATACATTCCATCAACCACAAGCAAGCCTTGCATGTACTAACCCTTGTAAGTCGATCGCCTTGCGCATCGCTATCAACCTCCATCAATTCTCATCTTTCACTCATCATCTCTCTTTCTTATCTCACCTCTCATAACTCAAGAGTATCAAACACTTGGTCCAATGCCAAGTCACTTTTTTCAAACCATATTCACAATAACTTGGGAGAAAAGGGAGTGGAGTGTACATACTTGTGCACTCTGTTTCTCAAGTACTTGGGTTGTTGGCCCTGATTGGCTTAGGACCCAACACTTGTCTTCCTTTCAAAACACCTAATAACAAAAAGAGTTTAATCTGGTCTTCTTAGGGAAAAAAGGAATGGTTGGGATATCATTGTCCCCTCAACTCTCGAGTATTTGATTGTGGGCCGTACTTAGCCTATGATTGAATACTTGTCCCCCTCTAAGTACCTACAATTAGACTCGCCTTACAAATTTCAAGAAAAATATTTGCTCTAAAAAACAACTTCACCAATCAAATGTGACATCTTGCCTTGAGGGCATAATTCCAAAACCTTTTCAAAAGGGCATGTTATTTCCATTCTTCCGCAACACATGCTAAAGCATAATTCTCCTTACGTGTGAGTGACAAAACCTAATGCTAGAATGAGAACTTTAACATCGCCCACTAAAATCAACACACACATGCTTAGTTCCACGAACTATGGAGCTCTGACTTCCTCATTGCACGAGAGGATACGTAGGCACGAGATTGCGAGATCTTGGTGAGCTACCTTCTTTCACAACCTTCCTTCATTTTCCCCCTAGTTCCACGAACTATGGAGCTCTGACTTCCTTATTGCACGAGAGGATACGTAGGCACGAGGTTGCGAGATCTTGGCGAGCAAACTTCTTTCACAACCTTTCTTATTTTCACACCCTAGTTCTCCAAACTACGGAAGCTCTAATTCTTCATTTCATAATGGAGATACGTAGACACAAGGGCCCTAATCCTTGGCGAGCACACTAATTTAAAACCCCTCAATTTCTCCTTTAGCAAGTAACCTTTAGATAAACGACACCCATTTGCGCATAGACAAACAAGATGGTTCCCATCGAGTACGATGGATGTGAGGAGTGCTAATACCTTCCCTTTACATAACCGAATTCCGAACCTGAATTTGTTTTCGAGACCATTTTCTTCACCTTTAGAGGATTTTATTGATATTTTTCCTTTCTTCGGAATAAATAAAGTTTGGTGGCGACTTTGTATTTTTTGCGTAGCGACAACTGGGACTCTGCTGGGGAACCTTTTCCCTAAGCAAGTTAAACCTAGTCTTGTTTATCCTCTTGTATGTTTGGGTGTTTATTTCTACCACTTTACTTGCTTCGTCTTATCTACTGCTTTTATGTTTCACTATATATATATATATATATATATATATATATATATATATATATATATATATGGGGAATGGGTTTCATGATGTTGTTGAGTGATAAGCCCAATACCCAGGCTTGGAGAGTATACCTAAGATAGTTTGAGAGCTTTGTACTAACTTGTCGGATGTAGTTATCTTGGTGGGAAGGTACGAAGACCCTACCTAGAGTAGATTCATTTTTGAGTTTTTGCTAGCACTTAAGTCATTTCGTGTTGACAGTCATTCTTTCAAAGGGAAACCATGACTCTAGGAACCTTTAACAACTCGTGACTTTTCGAAGTTAAGGGCAACCTCACTTAGAGGAGATTCCCTTGGGAGTATAATTGGCTTTACGAGTTATTTTTGCACTGATGAGGGTATTCTCAAGACGGGCCCGTGACTCTAAGAACCTTCATGAAAGTCTTAGTACTCACCTGTGAAGGGAAATGGGATTATGTTTTGCAAGAAACCTAAAAAAAAACTCTACAAACCCCAAGAATCACGTGCAAACTATCCAAGGACGCGCCGAACCTCTGATCTGAGAACATGCATAACATGACATTGCACACATCTGTACTCAGACCTTATTTCCAAGCATTCATTCTTTCACTCATAATAATCATTTGCATTCATGCTTTAAAATAGAACTTATTGGGGACCCTATTTGCAAAAGATATTTGGATCATCCAAGCTGCCTTCTACATCCATATCGTACTAGAAACAATCAAAGAAGACTCATGGATCAGCTAGAGCAAAACTAGATTTCCATTCATGCAGATATGGAGAATATGGGGGCCAGAGTTAACCAGCTTCTCGAGACTCTCCACGTTGTCATTCAAGGACACGAAGAGATCTGACTAAGTGTTGCCAAGCTTGTCGAAGCTACTCCTCCTACTTCTGCCAATGGCAACCCTCCGCCAACAAGGAGGTGGACGACCATGAAAATGTCATCGACCTTGATGGACCACAAGGTAATCTCATGGCTGGTGTTGCTGAAACCACGAAAATGTATCATGCTCTAGAAGAACGCCTCAAGGCTGTAGAGGGTTCCAAAACATCCAGATTCATTGCTGCTGCTATATGCCTGGTGCCTGGGATTGTCATCCCCCAAAGTTCAAGCCATCTACGTTCATACTATCGTAAAATGGTTGTGCATGTTAACAACGAGCCTCTACTCATGCATTTCTTTCAGGATAGCCTTACTAGGGCACCGTTGGAGTGGTATATGCAATTAGAAAGAACACACGTGAGTACTTAGGGAGAATTGGCTGATGCTTTTCTAAAGCATTATCATTACAACACTGCAATGGCTCTTAGTTGTGCGCAACTGCAAAGTATGGCTCAGAAATCTAAGGAATCCTTTAAGGAGTACGCCTAGAGGTGGCGCGAACTGGCTGCAAAGGTCCAACCTCCTCTTTTGAATCGTGAATTGGTGGATCTCTTAATGGGACTCTACAAGGCCCATACCTTTGGCATGTGCTTGGCAGCACTTCCACTTCTTTGTCTGACATGGTCATTGTTGGGGAGCGTGTAGAAACATGCATCAAAGCTAGAAAAATCCAAGGTGCCTCTAGCACTACCAACAACACTAGCAACAATTAGAAACCTTACTCCAACTTTGTCAAAAAGAAGGAAGGAGAATCTAGCAATGCTACTGTTGACAAAGAGAAGGCCCCTGCCTATCCTCAAGTTCAGCTTGCGTATTACCTGATGTGTGTTGTTATCTCGAGTCAATATGCTCCTCAGGCATGTGCTGTTGGTGCAACTCCACAGCAATGGGCCACTCGGCAACCATTCGCACATCAACAATAGTATGTTCAGCCACAACAATATATGCCTCCTCCACAGAACAAGCAATGACAGTGACAACAAAGACAGGGGAAACCAGAATGAACAATTGATCCAGTTCATATGCCATATGGTCAATTACTCCCTCAATTGCTCAATCTCTCATTGGTTCAACTAAGGGAGTTGGGACCTCCTCCAAATCCTCTTCCTCTAGGTTACGGCGCAAACTCCAGATTTGAGTTCCATTCAGGGGCACGTGGCCACACAATTGAGAATTGCAGAGCCCTGAAGCACAAGGTTCAAGACTTGATTGAATCCAAAGCCATCAAATTCACGCCAGATGGTCCAAACGTACAGAATAGTCCCATGCCTCCGTACGCAAACACAATTGGAGCTCTATGACCGGTATAACTAAGAGCAAGGGTAGATAGGAAGAGGAACCTCCTTGGATATTATCATACAACAACTTCTTCAAAAGCATAACAACCCCGGTCTGTGGGTGGATAATAAGGTTAATCACTCCATTAATCATTTTGTTATTCGATCATTTTCATGTGTACTCTTCTTTTTGTTAAGTGCAAATTCATTTGTAAAACTTGTCTGTTGTCAGTTGATAACGATAATAAAATAAATATACATGTTTTGAGTAAATCCATTCGTGTTCACTCATATTTTATTCATTGATATCAAACGCTTGTTTAAGCAAAACCCAAAGGAGAATGATGAAATCAAAAGACGCAAAACTACCGGTAGTATGCTTTTGAATAAAGCCCTGCTGATAATGTACAAGCATTGCTTCAAATCCCCAAACACCAGAGATATAAGGAAGATAATCCCTCGTCAACCCTATTGAGCCTAGAAGTAGGAGTTTCTTTCTAAAACGAAAAACCCTCCATCTTAACCTGGGACAGGGTAGCCTTCAGTTAATTTGACTATACGTTCAAAATTCAAAAAGGAAAAAAAGAGGAGCATCCCATTCGAGGATCAGCCACGTTTTATCCCTCACAAGAGGTCGCACCTCACAAGAGGTCCACCTCACAAATCACAATGGTTATCCCTCACCATCAAAAGGAACGAGGCAGACACAACCTCTTCAAAAAGAATTCAAACGAAAAAGTGTCATACGATTTGTTCCAAACAAAAATGAAATGATAAAAAAAATAGAAAAGCCCGCTAAGTCGAAAACTCGAATGACTTAGGCAAAAATTAGGGCATCCCAGTAGATTGCAAACTCAAAAAAATCAGTCTACGTAAAAATTAGGGAAAACAAAAGAAAGGATCAAAAGCAAAAATCCTCAATAAGAACAAATTCGTGTGATACGAACAAAAGGTCAAAAGAGAGTGACTGCCACTCCAAAAACCTCGTGGGTTCCTTAACCATGACTTCCATCATTCAATAACCTTTTAAAAGGTGAGCGCTTGTGTCGAATTAGCTGAAAATATGACTGGAGAATATCAAGGAGAATGGGTAGGTTAAAATATACTTTGAGCCATAAATCCTTTTTCTCAAACCGTGAACTAGGCCACATTACAACCTTCAAAAGACCTGATTGAAGTAGGGTTAAGCATACTCCGGTAAAATCGCGTCAAAACTGGCTCCTAAAAATTATTTGCTTACCATTCGTGTTGGTATCGATGTGACACTCTAACTAGTGACCCATTCACTATATGTCATCATTTCAACGAACATGCTTAGATTTCAAAACTGTTATATGCATTGCATTACAATTATCATCCTGAAAACGAACATTTTACTTGTGAGTAAGCACTTGACATCAAGTGAGTTTCCATATTGAAAGGATTTCAAGATAAGATGCAAAACTCCTGAGGACTCCGTTGAGAAGGGGAAAGTCACCTCAAATGATCACCCCAATGGGAAAAACACATGAAGACTCCGTTGAGCAAAATAGGCAGGCCACTTCAAGATTCAGTCAATCTAGGGCAATCATGTCGAGATTTTACAAATCTCTCCAAGATTCAGTAAATCTGGGGAAATCAGGTCGAGATTCGACAAATCTCTCAAAGATCAACCAGTCAGGGGAAATCACTTCAAGGCTCGTACTGGGGCAGACCACCCCAAGAGCATAATAAGTCACTCCCTTCAAGAGGTGGTTAATCAGAAGCACCTCCATACGATTCAGAGTACCAGGGACAACTTATCTTAAGCCATCATCATATAAGTCACTCAGACTTCCCTCAAGGGAATCTCCTTCAGAGATCCCACAGACTGGGGAAAAAATGTTTGTAGAGGAGTATCTCTTCTCCATAGTCTTCAAGGTTACATCAAGCAGGGTCTGTCATGTATCAGCAACCAAAAAAGTTCAAGATGGATATAGGGAAAGTCACATCAAGTCATTTCTCCCAGAAAAACTATGACTCAATCTTCAGTGGCCCATTTGAAAACCCGCTTCGTCAACAAATTCATAAATCTGATGATCATTGGTACTACAAGATTTCAAACACTAATCCGTATTGGTGTCGCTAGACAACAAGCAAAGGGCTCCCCCAATGAGCCTGGTTCCTCCTTCTGCATATTGTAATCATCATTACATTGCATCCTCAAACGTGTAGCATATCCATCTTGAAAAGGATCATTACGTCGTAAAATTCAAACATGCATACGAAGCATAAGCCAAAATATGTACCTTGTACCAAAGAACCTGTTTTTCTTCCAAACACTAGTTCTCGCTGACATATTTTCCAAACATTCGTCCGTGTTGGTCATATCAGTTTTCGATGCTCGTCCGTATTAATTTTCGACACTCGTTCGTGTTGGACATATCTTGTTTCGATACTCGTCCATATTGATTCCCAACCCTCGTCCGTGTGGACCATATCTTTTTTTCAATACTCATCCGTATTGATTTCCAACACTCGTTTGTGTTGACGATATATTTTTCAATACTCATCTGAATTGATCTCCAACACTCATCCATGTTGAACATACCTTTTATTATACTCGTCTGTGTCGGTACTCCCCTTTCCATAATCGTCCGTATTGATTCCCAACACTCGTCCGTGTTGACCATATCTTTTTTCGATACTCATCCGTATTGGTGTTCAACACTCGTCTGTGTTGACCATATCTTTTTTTCAATACTCGTCTGTATTGATTTCCAACACTCGTCCGTGTTAACTCTACCTTTATTTGATACTCGTCCGTATTGGTTTTAAACACTCGTCTGTGTTAATCTCTTTTTCAATACTCGTCTGTATTGATTTCAGACACTCATCCATGTTGGCCATACCTTTTTTCGATACTCGTCCGTATTGGTTTCAAACACTCGTCTGTGTTAATCTCTTTTTTCAATACTCGTCCGCATTGATTTCTGACACTCGTTCATGTTAATCTCTTTTACAATACTCGTCCTTGTTGATATTCTTTTTTTGATACTCGTCAGTATTTATTTCTGACACTCGTCCGTGTTGACATCTCTTTTTTAATACTCGTCTGTATTGATTTTTGACACTCGTTCATGTTGATATCTCTTTCTCAAACACTCGTCTATGTGAATCTCTTTTTTCAATACTCGTCTATATTGATTTCCGACACTCATCTATGTTAATCTCTTTTTTCAATACTCGTCCTATTGATTTCTGACACTCGTCCATGCTAATCTCTTTTTTCAATACTTGTCCGTATTGATTTCAGACACTCGTCCGTGTTAATATCTTTTTCAATACTCGTTCGTATTGATTTCCGACACTCGTCCGTGTTGATATACCTTTCTCAAACACTCATTCATGTTAATCTCTTTTTTCAATACTCGTCTGTACTGATTTCTGACACTCTTCCGTGTTAATCTCTTTTTTTAATACTCGTTCGTATTAATTTCTGACACTCGTCTGTGTTAATCTCTTTTTTCAAGACTCGTATGTATTGATTTCTGACACTCGTCCGTGTTGATGTCTCTTTTTTCAATTCTCGTCCTTATTGATCTCAAACACTCTCCCGTGTTAATCTCCTTTTTAAACACTTATCTGTATTAATCTCAAACACTCATCCGTGTTAATCTCAACTTTTTTTATACTTGTCCGTAGTGATTCCCAACACTCGTCCGTGTTGACTGTTTTAACACTCATCTATGTTGACCCCTTACTCGTCCATGTTGATCATATATGTTCTAACACTCGTTTGTGTTAATCATTTTTCTACACTCAGCCATGCCGACCCCGCTCCCCAGCAAATATTTCAATCAAACCCCAACAGATGGACCTATAAAAAGGGCTCACCATCTCACACCCCCATAGATCCTGCATGATATGTCATTGCGCTGTCATCGATTTTACCTTTCGTCAATCGTACCTACCCTTCGATCACCATATTATAAACCATATTTCCAATCATTATCTCAATAACTACTATCCACCGAGCCCCTTGTATTGACACTGTTACCCTATTATGAGTTATCATTGTTCGACCACACTTGCCCATCACAAACTTTCACCAGAAAACAGAAATATAACCAGGATATAGTATAGACACTTACACCTTCTCTTCATGACAAATTTTAGGTATTGATATTTAATCTTCTTCTACCTTGAATGTCTGAAAGGCTAGCGCCAATCGCACCTTCAGGTTTAAGACGATTAAATAGGGGCAACTGTCATACCCCAAATTTGTCCTACCTTTTCATTCAAATCTTTTGGCTTATGTATTTCATTTTTCTCATATGCATACCTTCCATTAGGGAATTTAAACACATCATGCATTCATTTGCATAGGCTTATTTCTTGGATCAGAGGTCTTGAAGAATCATGATTTCACATGGAAGTTAGGGTTTCGCTCTTTTGCAGGTTTGTTTCAATAGAAGATGCAAAGATCAAGGATTACGGTTTGTCCCCTGTGCTTGTGGTTTTCAAATGGATCCTCATAGGTGGGCCATGGAATCATCAAAGAGATCTAGTGGCTCTCAGTGGTTACTCGTAGTACAAGGCATCCTGAAGGTTGAAATGGACTAAGGTTTCTTGTTCTGGGCATTTGAAGAGAAAGCTTTTGGATTATTATGTGGAAAAAGCATATGTTATGGCATGGGTGACCTTTGACCTAATTCTTGGAAGTCTCTCCATGTTCATATTCAATATCAATTTAATCCACATTAAAATATTTTCCTAAATTCAAACCATTTTTAAGCCCATATTAAAAAATCCATATCCGTTTTTAAATCCATATTCAATATCAATTAAAATCCATTTATCCATAGCCTAGTATCCATTTTAAAAAAATTCAATTGTCCAATTCATATATCCAAACTTAAACCATTTTTATCCAAATTCCATATACAAAACCATATTCCAAAAACCCATATCCAAAACAATCCAAGTTCAATATTCAAATAAAATCCATTTGTCTATTTTAGCTAAAACCAAAATCCAAAGATCCATAAGTTCTAATATCTATTTCAAATGCACACTTCAAATTCCAAAAGTCAATATCCAAATAAAATTCCAAATCCAAATTTTACACAAAATAAATTCCAATATTATGTTTTATACAAGTCATTACTTAATCCATTGCAATATGAAACCATCCATTACATTACATCACAAAATGTACAACAACAAAAAAATAATTTTGACCTAGGTTGACTTTTGGTCAACTGTTGACTTTTTGGTCAAATAGTTTACAAAATTCAACTGACTCAAACCTAATCCCTTGATTTATTTCCCATTAATCTTCAAGCCTCCTTCATCTCAGGGTTATCTCATCTTTATGACCAATTCACAACCTTGAAACATCATGATAAATCACATATTCATGATACGCCAAGTCCCCATGTGTGTGTGATAATTTCTTGCATTCGAGTAAAGTCAAGTTGCAATCGACACTTATTACACAAGAAATCAAAACTAACATCAAGTTCCTATATAATCCACTAACTTTCAAATCTAACTCCAAGTCAATTTTAGCTAACTTGCACCTGATTGGTTTAACAGCCCATACAACCAAGCACATGAAAGGGGATCTTCCTAGCATCTTGTACATAACATCGCCATGGTAATCTAACTAGCATAAGTGCCCATGTTTCGCAAACCCAAGCATACGTAGCATAACATATCAACGACCAATAACTAAGCAACAATGGACAACTAATGCAACTTTCTTTTTCTGCGTGAAATCAAGATCCAAGAATAACATACCTGGCCTGCAACAAATTGGATCGAGAACCAGCGCTCCTCATAATATATGCAATCGAGTTCACTGATCGGTCACCCTTTTTACTATGTTTCATCACTTGTTAGGCATTAATCCATGTAATCGGTAATACTTTCTTTTGTCTTTTTACTGCTTTTCAAGTTAATTTTACTTTTCGCAAAGTTATTTTTGCATTTCAGTATTTTATGTTTATTTCAATTATTCTGCATTTTACGCTTTGGTTTGTTGGATTTGAGTGTTTACAGGTTCAGGTAATAAGACCCAAAAGACTCGGCGAAAGAAAATGAAAATCCGGGATTCTGAAATTCAAATTTTGGAGTTATAGGAGGCCTGACACGGCCACTCGTGTCACCTGACACGGGCCTTGTGAGGAGGAGGAGGGGCCTTGTCAAGAGAAAGAAGAAGAAAGTATGCATCCAGGGGGATGACACGGCCACCCGTATCAGCATGTCTGGAGCAGGGAAGTTGCTTTTGTGGATCCAGGGGGCCAACACGGCCACCCGTGTTAGCTGACACGGGCCGTGTTGGCCAAGGCGCTGATGTTCCCTGATTTTTTATTTTTCACTGTGAACTTGACATGCGAGGGAATTTTGGACATTTCCAACCAAGGATATTGTGTTTTGACTATTTAGAGGAGTTTTTACGAGAAAGAAAAGGACTTTTTGGCCAGAGGAGAAGGAATTACACGATTGAAGATTAGAGAAGACAAGGTTTTTGGAGGGCGGAAGATCTTCATTAGCGGAAGCAATTGACGATCCAAATTTACCCCAATACTTGTAATGTCTATTTTTTATCTTGTATTTTCTTTGAACAATATGAGTAGCTAACCCCCCCCCCCAATGCTATGGGGGTGTCCCTTATTTGGATCTGTAATGACTCTGATATTAGTATTGTATTAACAATCTCTTTTTTTCATAATTGATTTGACCTCTAGTTATTCTTTATGCTTGCCCCGTCGGACAAACAGGGTTTGATTTTCGATTAACGATTAGGCTGGACCGCCGTTGTTAATGCGTTGCTTTGGATTATTCTATAGTAGATATCACCTAGGATTAGGGATACCCTATAGAAACTGGAATATTCTTGATAATTGATTGCTTAATTTCATCTGTAATTCTCTATGGACATAAGAATTAGGGTGGATGATTAAAGGTTTTCTCACTAAGGACTTAGGAGTAAACATTCTAAAGAACCGATAATTAATTAGTTAAAATACGTTGTTGCAGTGTTAATTCAGAGTTGTTACTGAGTCGGATCACACATCATCCCTAGCATGTTACTCATATTTGTTGAAACCACTTAGTCAATTTCCTTCTGTTATTCACAATTATTTTTAGAAATAAACTAAACAATTTCAAAACCCCAAAGCTTTTGTTTAACTAAAAAAACCAGAACTGTAGATCGTCAAGCAGTCCTTGAGATTGACATTCAGGGAAATTCCCTTTTATTACTACATTGGCAGAATAGTACACTTGCTATTTTTTCGATCAAGTTTTTATGGCGCCGTTGTCGGGGACTGTTAAAGATCATAGATTTTATAGTTTAATTTTTTTAAAATTTTTTTGCTCCGCAATTAAAATTTAGTTTTAATTTTAATTTTATTTTATTATATAAAAAAAGATTATTGTTGCTTCACGAATTCTTCTATACTGTGCGACTATTAAAATGTCTGAGTTGTGTAGTTATGAATATTTTTTATACATTTCTACTTGTATCTCCTGCATGTTGGTCACCTGATTCGGGAATCACTTTGGAAGAGGCGACTAAAATTTTTAAAGCATTAGGAGGGAGATAAGAATCCTTATGATTTAATGTGAGGAAGCTAACTTTTATCCAGATAATTTTATTTGGCGAGAGTTCTGGTTGGAAGAAGAATGTGTGAAAAAAGAAGAACAAGGCATGACGTCAGACGAAGAAGATGCATTAGAAATAGAAGAATTTGAGGTAAACAATAAATACAGGGAAGAAGAAAGAAGGAAACTTGAAGATGATCTAGTGCTGGATGAAAATATAGATGTAACAATTTATGTAGATGTAGACATCCAACAAGAAAATCTTCAAGAAAATAGTATCTCTAAAAACTATTTTAACAAGGCAGATGAAAGACAAGAAATAGACAGAGTATTGGATTTCATTTATGCTTTGTTCACAAAAATCCAACTGAAAATGATTTGGAAGCAACATCATGAATACCTCAAGTTCATGGGATTGCTTCCAAACAAAAGAAAGAAAAAAGATTATACGTTCTTTGTTTCATATATGCCACCTTAACAAAGAATGAGCCGTCAAGCCAAGCCACGATAAACAAAGCGCTACGTGGGAGGCAACCCATGTTTTTGATTACTAAGTCATTTTTATTTTTGTTATGTATTTTTTTTAGTCAGGTTAGACACAGGTTCTTACATGGGGAAGAAAAAGCATGTAAGAAGATGCAGTAGTTGTTGTTGTGTTTGCCCCCTCCTCAGTGAGGTCACCTATTTGTGGTGTTTTTTGTCAGATGAGTGATGAGACTTGTTATCAGTGGATGAAAAGATGCGACCCCTGTGTGCTCTCTAGAAAGCCCCCAAAAGTTAATACTCCTGAAGAAGATGATCGGACGCGACTTTCTGGCACTGAACTGATATTGGAGTAATGTGCACCCGAGACGAATAGGAAGCTGCACCACACTAGAGGTACTTCGATACCTGTTAAACTATACCAAACATGGTGAGACATAAAAATCCAAACACATAGTCATCATGAGAGTTTATTTAGGATGTCTCTATCGCCCCGAGTTTGCGCATTTTCTGTTGGAATTTCACTGCACACTTATATACACTAAGACACTTGTCTTCTTTAAACCTTGAGCCTTTCTAGCCATCCCTTTTATGCTATCCATTGTTAA
This sequence comes from Lathyrus tuberosus, assembly GCA_022829125.1. NCBI lineage: Eukaryota > Viridiplantae > Streptophyta > Magnoliopsida > Fabales > Fabaceae > Lathyrus > Lathyrus tuberosus. The sequence goes on along the minus strand of JALAZF010000125.1, from coordinate 12,062,520 downwards.
CCCCATGTTGAAACAGTATTTTGGGGGGTGTTTTTATCGTATCTGCAGGGATTGTGCAAAATTTTGATGCTTGCCGTTCAATAGTCGAAACGTTTTAAGTTAAGGAGTTTCAAATGATTCTTGGTTTTGTTTAACATAAATTTGTAGCAAAGAGTAAATTTGAGCAAAGATGTTGTAATTTTTAGAAAAGCAGGTCAAGATTAGATTTCGCTAATCCTTTTCATACATATCTGATTAATTAAGCATATGAACTTAGTTTCCGACCAATACAATCGCGTATCCTCTCGAATAAGTTTATGTTTAAAGCAAATTCGTGAGTGTCGTTGTTTACACCGTTAGATGATGTCTCACGCTAACAATCAAAACAACAACCGTTAAGATCAACACAAAGCGAATAACAAACCCCAAATCTATGTCTAGAGTTTGGTTTTCAAGAGATGAAAATATTAGGTCATGATTTGGAAAATCTATGTCTAGAGTGATTCAAACCATAAATACATCATTAAGAACAAATAAATTCATCTATATTGATCATAGACCTTGTTCAGATACAAAAGATCAAAAGAAATACATATGATCAAGATCAACTACATCTAACCTTAACACAAGAAGTGTTTAGCTACTCATTTTCATGGTAGCTTGGATGACAAGTTTCAAGAGGAGATGAAAGAACATCCGAGTCGAATAATCGAGATTGGATGTGACTTCAGCTTCTCTATGTGAAAATTCACTCTTGGATGATCAAAGTTCAGAAAAATATGTTTTTGTGTGAAAAATATCAAGTCCCTCCCCAAGGAAACTAAAAAATCTATTTATAACACATTTGGGTTCTGATGCATTCGCCTAGCGAATGATTCCTTCGCCCAGCGAATGAAGAAAAATGGCACTTTAAGTGCCTCTGAAAGCTTAAACCGCCCTTGGCTGTCATCGCGGGTTTGCTAAGCGAACGTTTCATTCGCAAAGCGAACCATTCGCCAAGCGAAGTTTGGTTCCTTTAGCCACTGCCTCAGCCAAGAGTCCTTCGCCAGGTCCTTCACCCAGCGAGCGAAGCAGCGAACACTCGCTGGCACTTTGCAAAGTGAATTTTACTCCATTTTCCCACTGTCTTAATCTGGAGCTCTTCGCTGGGAGCTTTGCCACCGTTCGCTAGGCGAACATTCACTGGTGAGTTCGCCAGGATTCGCCAAGCGAACCCTGTTATTGTTTTCCTCCTTCTTTGACAGCTTGCATCAACTTCTTGTTTCTTAATTTCTTGATCATTTAGTGCCTTTTTCTGCACAATAGCACACATATTACAAGCACCAAAGGTAGGTTACAATGTGTGACGAACAACAATAATTCACCACAAAAATAACAATTAGTCATAGAAAGTGTTGAAAAATGCCAAGTATTGAATGCAAATATGTAGCATGTTTGACATCTAACAAACACTCCCCAACTAACTCTTTGTTTGTCCTCAAGAAAAGTATGCCTCTCATTGAAAACAAGAGGATTTACTCGAGCATTTAACTCAACCAAGACAAGAGAAACGACTCAAATAAACAAGAATTGCAACAAGGCAACAATTACACAATCCTAGAATAGACAATGTAAAATAACTTGACTCTTAAACAACTTTCAGATGATGTTTCAAGAGACAACTAAATCATCATGCACATGTCATTCCAACACTCCTCTTCAAAAAAGGATTGAAGGAAAACGTGCATGCAAGCACGAGATAAATTCACTCAAATGACAAATCATGTAAATACTAAGCAATTCATACAATATCTAAATGATCACAAAAGAAATCATGGAAGCAAAAGATCACTAAGGGCTTTAAGGTTATCGCTTGGTCGGGTTAACAATAAAGGGACATTTCTAAAGGCCATTGAATCGGAATTGCCAATGCAAAAGAACATTCACTCACAAGGTATTCACAACATCTCAACTTCATTCACCAATTTCTTTCCGTTATCACACCTTCTCAAACTTCCTTAAACAAATATTGAACCTATTTTTCTCATTCAAGCAAGCATTATTTTTCTCTTTTGTATACAAATATTCACATACTCTTTTCTTTCATGCTTGCTTAAATGTTTTCAAAATTTTGAGTAATTCACCAATCTTCTTTTTCATTCTCTCCAACTTATTTTCAACTCAACCTTAAGTGAATGTTCCTTGCTTTTTAAGGCAAGGAAGTCAATTAAAACAAAAGTTCCAAGGTTCAAGAAGAAATTTTTTTAGACACACTCAAAAATTCAATGATGAACTTAATTTTCAGAATATGTACAACACAAAGTTCATCACTAAAAGAGATCTAACCAATTTAGGCGTAAAAGGGTTAACGAATTCTCGCTACTCACGGGTAAATTACTGCTTGGACATGGTTGTGCTTAATATCAATAAGTGCCTTGATCATTTCTAAGACTTCCACAAAATCACATACATCACAAGATAAAGCATGAATTAAAAGTATAAAAAAAAATTATCATCAATACAAAGCATATAGTATAACCTGGAGATTTCTCACTTTTGTGATTTTTGGACCTAAATGACACAAGCACTCAAATAGAGTTGTAACAAGAAACAACATTTTCATTTGTACAAATACAACAAAGTTCTAATACATTCCGAATTCTAGAACTAGGTAACTATGTACCTTGCCACAATATCATGCTTAAAGTACTATTATAGTCATCCAATCTTGGAGGAATCTTCTTTGATGTATAATCAACACCAACCTAAATTTCTTCCACAAAACATCCAAAAGTTGGAAATATTAAATTTCCACAAGCATACCAACATAAAACAAATAAAAAAACATATTAACATTTTAAGAGTTGAACATTCGTAAACTGAAGAATTCAACTCTTAACACATAAGCATACCAACAATTTAAGTGTTGAGCATTCGTAAACTGAAGAACTCAACACTTAATACATAATTAAAACCGAAATATTAGTAAAATTAAAACAAATTTTTTTTTCTTCTGAAAACAACAAATATTACTAATAATACTAATAAAAATGTACTGGTGTGAACACACCTACAAAGTCAAAAGTACCACCAGAGGGTACAAGTACATCCAAATATCCAAAATAATCCACAAAGTGGATACAATACATCAATACAAACTGAAATAAAAACAGAATACAAGAAAAACTTCACTTTGATGCTCAAAGGAAGTACAAAATCATCATCACAACAAAGTTCAGTCCTCATCGGACACCTCGATCTCCTCGCCCTCAAAACCATCGACAGAGCCAGCCACCTCATCATCATCATCAGCCTCAACATCAACACCTTCCTCATCAACATCATCATCAGCTGCATCCTCACCCCCTCCGAGAACTGGCCTGGCCTCAGGCCAACCAGCATGTGTCAGGAACTGCTCCCTAGACATCAAAGAATGCTCACCGGCAGGATCGCAAATCTGCAACTGAAGAACCTGCATGGAATCGTGTAAGTCAGTCATGGCACGCTGAGAAGCCATCATCCTGTCCCAGTTGTACTGGCATATTTCCTGCTGAAAGGGATAAAAAGCATGTGACCCCGAACCAGTAGCTCCACCATCCCCCGTGCTAGCATCAGTACCAGCACCAGATGTCGCCCCCTTGCCCCTCTGGGCTTACAAAACTTGTCCACATAACGATCATCTATAGTAGAAGGAATTGTGACCTATCGGCGTGCGGGTATATCAACCCCAGCATGAGCACACAACGACATAATGAGACAAGGGAAAGCAAGTGGGGCATTCGCCCAAGAAGCAGAACCTCCAAGACCACTCAGAATAATGGCCTTGATCTCATCAACAATGATACGGGCCACGTCGATCTCTACATTCGTAAGAATGGTATGGACAAGATGAGCAAGTGGTATTGGGATGGTGGAAGAATGTGACTTTGGATTGATGTTTGTAATCACAAAGAGTAGAATAAGCTGAACCAACGGTTGCATATCCGTCCGCCGGTATCTAATAGCAACCCCATATGGGTTGCGTTCCACTTCTTTACCCAGAAGGAGCAGATCACTGGTCATTTTCGGGATATCACGATGAAGATGAAGGTCTCTATGATACACATCCAACTGACTTACTACCAATGGCAACGGGTCACCAAGAACAGTGTTTATAGTTCGCCTATCAAACCTCACCATGGTCCCCCTAACTAGAGACATCCAACTGAAAAGTTCACCATCATTGGGGAGCGCATTAGCAAAGAATTCGCGGACAATCTGCACGTTGTAGCCATCGAGGGGAGTCATCAAGTGCCCCCACCCTTTTTCTTCCAAAAGTGAAGCCACCGTCCTATAACTCCCACGGTCGTTCTGATTAAACCTCTTCTTTGCCAATATATTTTTCCGTTCCAAGGTCTCGTATCTTGTCGCCTACTTGGCTCCTTTGAACCTATCGCTATCAAACCGAATTGGTACTTGCCACGAAGTTGTGGCTTTTCTCTTCTTTACAGGGTTGATTTTGGGTGCCATTTGCATACAACAACCAATAAAACACAACAAGCAGCAAACTAACACATTAGTGAAAAGAGCCAACACAACATCAAACTCAAACTTCATAAAAAAAATAATTAAATTCTATTTTGTTCGCTCCAGGGGTCGCTAAGCGAAGGCTGTCAAACATTCGTCCCAGATTCGCTAAGCGAATGCTGGAGAATGCTCGCCCAGGCTCGCAAAGCGAAGACGGCAGCGAACCCACGAAAGTGCATCAAAACAGAATCAAGTAATCAGTCCAACAACAAACATACTTCCAAACAAAATCCTATTCATAATGCTTGATTAATTTAAAACATGCAGAAACATGGAGCATTATGAACAGAGGTACATGAAACTAAGAAACCCTAAGTGATTTATCTCTAAAATTCAATCCATTCCCTAACCTACTATCAAACAGAAATTAAGATGAAAAAGAGGTTCAAACCTGAACTTGCAATTGAAATAGGAAGAACTTGGTGAAATGTGATAGAGCAGAGACAATTTGTGAGCAATGAGTTCTTGAGAAGGAGAGAAAGCTTTGAAAATGTTGGAGAGGCAAAGAGTGAGCGAGGAACTACTCATAATGCTCAGAAACGGGTTGGGTCATGGGCCCAGATGTCTGGCCCACCCAAAAATTACACCCAATTTTTAACTGAGGTGGCAGAAACAACCTCCCCTATCTCGCTGGGTTTGCCAAGCGAAGGAGCCAGCGAATGCTCGCCCCCAGGCTCGCTAGGCGAACGCCAGCGAACATGACATAATTTTTTCAAATTTTTCTGCACTCTGCCACCTTTCTCAACACATCAAAACTTCAACAAATACTTAAAAACAGTAAATAAAGCAATAAATACTTACAATGTTGGGGTGCCTCCCAACAAGCGCTTGTTTAACGCCGGCTAAGCTCGACAGTCCAAAGACTTTACGCCTCGAAACCAAAAGCTAAAGAATTGGCTTCCGAGAAAAAAACACACTTTGCGAACACAAACCCATCCGTTATTGTGCCCAGTTTTTGGTCTCCTTTTCTTTAGAAACGACTAATCCCAACATGACTTCATCAAAGTCACCTTCGCATCTTCATCCTTTTTCTTTTTAAACCCATTTCTTTCCAATTTTTCTTTTTCCAATTCTTTTTCTTTGTGCCCGACTTCATCCATTTGATTCACAAACATCACTCCTTTGGACAATGTAAAACAAGCTTTTTCCTCCTTACCACTATCCTTGATCCGCACCTTCATTAAGCCTTCATCAACATCCACCAACATTTTGGCGGTTTTCATGAATGCTCTGCCCAATATAATCGGCGTATCTTCATCCTCATCCATTTCAACAATCACAAAATCAACAGGAAATAAAAATTTATCCACTTTTACCAGCACATCCTCCACAACGCCATACAGACGAGTTCTAGACTTATCCGCAAGTTGTAATGTCATGGTTATTGATTTCACATTCATATTATCAAGTCTTTTTACCACCGACAAAGGAATTAAACTGATACTAGCAGCCATGTCAACCAAAGCTTTGCATTGAAAATCATTACCTATTGTAATAGGTAAAGCTACTTTTCCCAGATCTTGTTCTTTCCGCGGAAGCACATATTGGATGATGGCACTGCACTCGACATTAAGATCAATGTTGTCTTTGTCAGTGCACCTCTTCTTTTTCATAAGTATGTCTTTCATGAATTTGACATACCTAGGCATTTGTTCAAGAGCTTCATAGAAAGGTACGGTTACTTGTAACCGACTAAATAACTCTAAAAATCTTGCGTAATGCCTATCATTCTCTTTTTTCTTTGGAATAGGGGGATATGATAATCGTCTTTGTAAAACTTCCTTCTCAAACTCCTTTCTTTCCTTTTCTTTTTTCTTCCTCACTTCTTCATCATTCTTTTCAACTACACCATTTTCATCATTTTTTTCGACTTCCTCCAACACAATATCATTTTCCTTTTCAACTACCACCTCATGCTCAACATCTCCTCAAATTGTTCTTCCACTTCTTGTGAAGATGGCTTTACACTCCCCTTTGGGATTTGGTTGCGTGTTTTTCGGCTAATAAGTTGCCCTACTTGCGATTCAAGATTTTTAATTGAAGCTTCCGTACTCTTTTGAGTTGCCATTGATAATTTCATGAATTTGGTGAAAGTCTCTTCCATTCTTGAAATTCCACTTTGATCTTGGGGTGTTTGGTAAGGATTTTGTCTCCATCCCTGTTGATTTTGGTAGTTGCCTCGTAGTTGATAGCCTTGTTGATTTTGGTACAGTTGTTGAACACTTTGGTAAGGAGGTCTTCCTTGATAACCTTGAGTTGGATTTCCAGCATAATTTACCTCCTCCACAACCGGAGGACAATATCTGGTAGGATGATCTCCTCTACACAATTCACAACAAGCTACTTGTACACTCTTGCTCGGAGAGTCATGAATCTCTTTGAGTTATTGAGGAAGTTTGGATATTTGTTTCGTTAGAAACTCAACTTGTTGGGATAATAACTTGTTTTGAGCAAGTATAGCATCATTGGTTCCCAACTCCAAAACTCCCGGAGTCCTTTGAGAAGGGCCACAGTTATGGTTCCCCTAATGGTCATTTAAAGCCATCTTGTCAATTATAGCAATGGCTTCTTCGACACTCTTGCTCATCAAAGATCCACCCGTGGTGGCATCCAATAAGGTTTTATGCACTAATTGAAGACCGTTTCAAAATATATGAATTTGAGAAAGCTCATCGAAACCATGCCCTTTACATTTTCTCAACATAGATTTGAATCTCTCCCACGCTTCGTTGAGAGATTCATTGGCACCCTGCGTGAAAACTGCTATTGCGGTCTTTGCCTCCATGAAACGATTATGTGGAAAAAATCATTCCAAATTTTTTTCCTCAAGTACATTCCAGTCCGTCATGATTGCCGTAGATTGATGAAGATACCATTCCTTGGCCTTCCCAATGAGGGAATGCGGGAATAGTCTCTTAAACAGTGATTCCTCTTCAGCTTCGGGCGCACCAGTTGCTCCCAGAATCTCATAGAACTTTGTCAGATGTGTATAAGGATCCTCATGATCTATACCAGTAAAAAGACTCTGATATAGAAGTGAGAGAATACCAGTCTTCATTTCTGAATGCCGACTGTTTTGAGCATTGCGCGAAAATTGCGCGGTGTGTCTCGGACTGTTAGTACAAGGTCTATAAGCAGGTGGTGGTGGTGGTGGGTCAGTCATGATGGGCGGTAACTGTGGTATTTGCGTTGAAGTTGAACTTCCGTCTTGCTCTCGTCTTTCTTTGGCAAGTTGCCTCCTTCGTCTTGTTCTGATATTGATTTTACGAGCGGTTCTTTCAATCTCGGGATCAAACAGAAGTTGGTCCGCAGGTAACTTCCCTCGCATAAAACGAAGTCTGCACACTAAACCAAACAAATCAACAAGCTCAAGAAACAGTTAACAAGCTTAAAACAAAACAACTATTGCAATGCTTGCAACATCATACAACAATCCCCGACAACAATGCCATTTTGTTGAAACAGTATTTCGGGGGGTGTTTTTATCGTATCCGCAGGGAATGTAGGATATTTTGATGCTTGCCGTTCAATAATTGAAACATTTTAAGTTAAGGAGTTTCAAATGATTCTTGGTTTTGTTTAACATAAATTTGTAGCAAAGAGTAAATTTGAGCAAATATGTTGTAAGTTTTAGAAAAGCAGGTCAAGATTACATTTCGCTAATCCTTTTCATACATATCCGATTAATCAAGCATATGAACTTAGTTTCCGACCAATACAATCGCGTATCCTCTTGAATAAGTTTATGACTAAAGCAAATTCGTGAATGTCGTTGTTTAGACCGTTAGATGATGTCTCACGCTAATAATCGAAACAACAACCGTTAAGATCAACACAAAGCAAATAACAAATCCCAAATCTATGTCTAGAGTTTGGTTTTCAAGAGATGAAAATATTAGTTCACGATTTGGAAAATCTATGTCTAGAGTGATTCAAACCACAAATACATCATTAAGAACAAATAACTTCATCTACATTGATCATAGACCTTATTCATATACAAAAGATCAAAAGAAATACATATGATCAAGATCAACTACATCTAACCTTAACACAAGAAGTGTTTAGCTAGTCATTTTCATGGTAGCTTGGATGACAAGTTTCAAGAGGAGATGAAAGATCATCCAAGTCGAATAATCGAGATTGGATGTGACTTCATCTTATCTATGTGAAAATTCACTCTTGGATGATCAAAGTTCAGAAAAATATGTTTTTGTGTGAAAAATATCAAGTCCCTCCCCAAGGAAACTAAAAAATCTATTTATAACACATTTGGGTTCTGATGCATTCGCCTAGCGAATGATTCCTTCGCCCAGAGAATGAAGAAAAACGGCACTTTAAGTGCCTCTGAAAGCTTAAACCGCCCTTGGCTGTCATCGCGGGTTCGCTAAGCGAACATTTCATTCGCAAAGCGAACCATTCGCCAAGCGAATTTTGGTTCCTTTAGCCACTGCCTCAGCCAAGAGTCCTTCGCCAGGTCCTTTGCCCAACGAGCGAAGCAGCGAACACTCACAGGCACTTCGCAAAGTGAATTTTACTCCCTTTTCCCACTGTCTTAATCTGGAGCTCTTCGCTGGGAGCTTCGCCACCGTTCGCTAGGCAAACGTTCCCTAGTGAGTTTGCCAGGATTCGCCAAGCGAACCCTGCTGTTGTTTTCCTCCTTCTTTGACAGCTTGCATCAACTTCTTGTGTCTTAATTTCTTGATCATTTAGTGCCTTTTTCTGCACAATAACACACATATTACAAGCACCAAAGGTAGGTTACAATGTGTGAAGAACAACAATTACTCATTGAAAGTGTTGAAAAATGTCAAGTATTGAATACAAATATGTAGCATGTTTGACATCTAACACCCCACTCGAGCCATTTACCCTTTGTTTGTTTTATTACCACATCATTAAACCATAAGTCTAAACACTTTCCTACCCTGCTCAGACAGGTGTTGTTAGTATTTGATATGTGAAAAATTCTAAGTTTGGGGTTGGGACACCTATGATAACTAGGTAAGTGCAAATGAAAAAAAAAATGAGAAAAAGAGAAAAAGAAAAAAAATATGAGAAGAAAAATAATGCACTTACCTAGAGGAGAGATTTAGTTTGAAAATGAAAAAGATAAGCTCAAGAGAAATACTTGAGTAGGAACTAAAAATCCATCTGGAAAGGTGTCTGATACCCTTGATTATGAACATTGCAAAATAACACAGTGACAAGAATGACAACACAGATTCTGAACCCAAAACCCCTTGTTTTCTCGTTTTTCTTGTTTATCAAACCATGACCCTAAGCCCCATTACAACCCGGAAAGACCTCAAAAAGTGTGTGTGGTGTGTGTGTGAGATGACAATAGATTGTATTCAAGTTTACGAGTTGATATTGCATGTGTTGACATTTGAGTGCAAACACTTTAACTCGGAGAGGTTTTGGTGAGAGTGTGAGAAAGCTGACAGGTAAAGAGGTGCTTCAAAGTGAAAGTGTAGCGGAATGTTCGAATCGAGGAAGCAGGAAACTTTGATGGAATGTGAAAGTGAGTTGTGAAAGATATCAACGGTATTGTGGTAAGTCATTTGTGAATACTTTGGGGTGACCTATCTGTTGTCTCAAGCATTACTTGAGGACAAGCAATGAGCTAAGTTTGGGGTTGTGATCGATCACCATTTTTACTATGTTTCCATCACTTGTTAGGCATTAATCCATGTAATCGGCAATACTTTCTTTCGCCTTTTTACTGCTTTTCAAGTTAATTTTACTTTTCGCAAAGTTATTTTCGTATTTCAGTATTTTAAGTTTATTTCAATTATTCTGCATTTTACGCTTTGGTTTGTTGGTTTTGAGTGTTTCCAGGTTCAGGAAATAAGACCCAAAAGACTCAGCGAAAGAAAATGAAAATCCGGGATTCTAAAATTCAAATTTTTTAGTTACAGGAGGCCTGACATGGCCACCCGTGTCACCTGACACGGGCCGTGTCAGGAGGAGGAGCCTTGTCAAGAAAAAGAAGAAGAAAGTGCGCATCCAGGGGGCTGACACAGCCGCCCGTGTCAGCATGTCTGAAGCAGGGAAGTTGTTTTTGTGGGTCCAAGGGGCCAACACTGTCACTTGTGTCAGCTGACACGGGTCGTGTTGGCCAAGGCGCTGATGTTCCCTGATTTTTGAGTTTTCACTTTGAACTTGACCTGCGAGGGCATTCTGGACATTTCCAACCAAGGATATTGTGTTTTGACTATTTAAAGGAGTTTTTACGAGAAAGAAAAGGACTTTTTGGCTAGAGGAGAAGGAATTACACGATTGAAGATTAGAGAAGACAAGGTTTTTGGAGGGCGGAAGATCTTCATGAGCGGAAGCAATTGACGATCCAAATTTACCCCAATACTTGTAATGTCTATTTTTTATCTTGTATTTCCTTTGAACAATATGAGTAGCTAAACCCCCCAATGTCAGGGAGTGTCCCTGATTTAGATCTGTAATGACTCTAATATTAGTATTGCAATAACAATCTTTTTTTTATAATTGATTTGATCTCTAACTATTCTTTATGCTTGCCCTGTCGGACAAACAGGGTTTAATTTTCGATTAACGATTAGGCTGGACTGCCGTTGTTAATGCTTTGCTTTGGATTATTCTACAGTAGATATCACCTAGGACTAGGGATACCCTATAGAAACCTGAATATTTTTGATAATTGATTGCTTAATTTCATCTCTAATTCTCTATGGACATAGGAATTAGGGTGGATGATTAAAGGTTTTCTCACTAAGGACTTAGGAGTAAACATTCTAAAGAACCGGTAATTAATTAGTTAAAATACATTGTTACAGTGTTAATTCAGAGTTGTTACTGAGTTAGATCACACACCATCCCTAGTATGTTACTCATATTTGTTGAAACCACTTAGTCAATTTCCTTCTGTTATTCACAATTATTTTTATAATTAAACCAAACAATTTCAAAACCCCAAAGCTTTTGTTTAACTAAAATAAAACCAGAACTCTATATCGTCAAGCAGTCCTTGAAATCGACATTCGGGGAAATTTCCTTTTATTACTACATTGGCAGAATAGTACACTTTCTATTTTTCCGATCATTCACCAACAAGGCAATATAGTACCTAAAAGAGAAACTCGTCGGTCATGGCGCATATGATATCACGTATTGTGCAGCGAACTCGGAAACGACAAATTGCTGCCCCTAACTCATATGTGGCTAGGTTATTTGTACCTAATGAGCGGTTGAAGGAGGCATCCTTCGAATTTCACATGTGTAGCAAGACTTTTGATAAAAAGGATGTGTATTCGTCTATTCAGCAAGGGATGACAATGATATCGAGTTGGCGTACTGGTCTTAAACATGAGTTATAACTTAAAGCTGAAAGTGTTTTTTGGTACTGAACTTGTTGCTCCAGGCGTGTAGATTAAAGACATTACTCCATTGTACACAAACCTCCATCAACAAGAAAATGATCTGCAACCTGCAAAAAACCAGACAACTGACTCATTCCACTAAGTTGTGATAATACCAAATAGCTTACATAACTTCAAATTGAATGCACTTCAACTTCAAATTCGATTTCAACTAACCAATCTTTGTTTCTAATTATTTTACAAATTCCTTAACAATCATTCGTAATTCTAACAATCCAAAACATATCCTGCAATTGAAAGTCACAACTTCATGTCAGCCATGCTTTTTCTTTTACAAAGAGGAAAACCTTAAAAGTTCTAAGATGGGAAGACCATCAGTTGGGACGCAAAGCCTTGGCCAGAAGGCTGCTTTTGAGATTTTGGCCTTGTAATAACTCAGATTAGTCCACTTGGAGGTAACTCAACATTTAACACATTCTAACAAGCTTGCATATTAACTGTTGTAATACCCTAATTTTTACCCCTAAGATCTCACATGTCATTTGCATTTCTTGAATACAAACAAGATCACAAGCATTGTTCCTCCTATCCTTCTCTTTGGGTTTGCTTCTGAGAGAGATCACCAAGCATCTGTGTTATTCTTATTTGCTTTATGTATGTTTATGTTACTATCCTCTAACCAAAATACCAAAAATATTTTGCAATTTGCTTGTTTCTTTTTCTCTGTGTGTTTAAGGATGACAAAGGCATGGCTTGCAGTCAAGTGTGGCTATTCAGTTATGGTCAAAATCATATGGAAGTTTGACCTCATCTTGGTCAAACCATCAAGAATTTACTTCAATTGCAAATTAGCTGTATTAGTGGGCTATTTCTCAGGCAATGTGTATCCAAGGTCAAGTAGTCTTGTATTGGAATTTATCAGGCTTTCAAGCAGATGATTTATGAGAAGTTTGGTCCAAGTTATCTTGATCAAGAGTACATCAGTCCAAATTATGTTCATCTATGGATTTATTTTCCCAGAGATTGATTTAGGACAAATTCAAAGTGATTCAGAACTTTTTGATCAGAGATTCAGAGAATTATGGCAAAGATCAAAGTTGATAGTCGATGTTTCAGTTGCAAGTTATTCAGTGGTTCAAGGAGTGGCTTCATTCATATAATCAGATGCTTTTTGGGAAAAAGTTCAAGATTGACTTTGATTAAAAATCAAGATTTCATATCCATTATCCAATTCCTACAAAAACCATTTTCTTCATATCCATATTTTTCCCATTTTCCAAATTATCCATTAAACCAATCTTATCCTTTTCTTATTTTTCATCCATTCAAATATCCATATCATAAATCAAATTATCCATTTTTAATTATATTTCTTTTTCTATCCAAAATTACAAAGTCCAATATACTTGCCAAAAATAATAACAAAGTCAATTCAATTCAATTCATGACTAACCAAAGCAAACTCCAATATGCCAAGTTCTTGCCATGCTCATCAAACCTTCACTTGCCAAGCATGAAACAACAATACCAAGCCATGACATGAAGCAAAACTATAGCTCCTTAGAAAGAATTCATGCAAGGTGAGTGTGCTCAAGCATTACAAGAGAATGCTATGTGCACTTTAGAAAATATCTATGGTGATTTGTCTTATGTCACATCTAGCCTTGGTCAAAGCTTCAAGTCATGCTCTTCTCCTACACAAATTGCCATCCACCTGCTGATGGTCTATCATATCCTACTAGACTATCCAAGCCTGAAGCTCAAAGCAGTCCACCAATGGGTACCCATGTTTATGATATGCAGTTTGAATTAAATGAAATTGAGGCAAGAAGAGAGCAATATTCTTCAACTATATCTTTCCTTAATTTGATAAATGCTCTTATCAAGATGCATGGTAATCACGGAAAATTTGTGGAAAAGATGAAGGTTTTTGAAGATATCAAGGAGTGTGGGTGTTCTATTGATATTGTTACTTGGAACACACTTTTGGTTGTGTTTGGATATAATCAAATGGACTCTAAGTAGCAGGAGTATTTAAAGAGATGAAGAGGTCAGGGTTTGTGCCTGACAGGGACACTTTCAACACTTTAATTAGTGCTTATAATAGATATGGTTCATTTGATCTAGCAATGACTTTGTAAGTGTAACTGCAGGAAGCGTGTAGAAAAGTTTACCCACTGTAACATCCTTGTTGGAACAGATGGAGCAGGAAGCACTGAGAAATCTTGTAGGAATAGATATGAGAGGTGAGAAAGACTTGCAAAAACTTGTCAGTGTCCATTTTCTGAGTACACGACTTGAATTTTTCTTTGCTTAAGGAGAATCCAGATACTGTTTTATCCACCTCAGCAAACAATTGAAGATTTCAATCCAAAGGCATGTGGGGAGTTAATCAACAAACTTGTTGGTCAAGAGTTTGGAGATGTGGATATAATTGATGTAAAGCCATGAATTATGCATGCTGAAATTGCTGAGAGATTTACATGTTGTGGCAACCGAATATTACTTGTCGGAGATGCTGCTCATCGATTTCCTACTACTGGTGGATTTGGAATAAATATTGGCATTTAGGATGCCCATAATCTTGCATGGAAAATAGCTTATGTGATCAAAGATATTGTGAAATCTCAACATATACACCATTGATGAACAAAAGATAAAGCTAGCATTGCATAGAAAAGGAAGAAGAAGAAGATCAAGTCTTGTATTTCACAACTACTGAACCATTACAATGTACATTGGTATTTATAGAATACTAGAGTTAGTTATTCTCTAACTAATTTTAGTTAACTAATAACAAACTCTCTAACAAACTATGGAACTAGTTTATTACTTGTACATCAAGTAATCCATCTTATATGGACATCTCATCGTGTTTAACATCCCCCCTCAAGCTGAAGTAGATGTCAATCATCCCAAGCTTGTTCTGAAGATTACTAAATGGTCCAACATGGAGAGACTTAGTGAAAATATCTGCTACTTGATCTTTGGATGCAATTGGCAGAAGGTGAACAATCCCTGCTTGCACTTTATCCCTCACAACATGGCAATCGATTTCGATGTGATTTGTCCTCTCATGGAACACATGGTTTGCTGCTATATGAAGGGCTGATTTGTTCTCACATTAGATCACAAAAGGAGTTGTATGTTCAACCTGCAAATCTCTCAACAAATACAAAATCCATTGTCCTTCACATGTTGCTAGTGCTAAAGCACGATACTCATCCTCAGATGAAGACCTTAACACAACTGTTTGCTTCTTACTTTTCCAGCTTATCAAAGAATCACCAAGGAAAAAGCAAAAACCTGTGGTTGATCTCCTAGTGTCAGGACATGCTCCCCAGCCAGAATCTGAAAAAACCTTTGAGAACAAGACCTGATGATGACCTAAAGAACAAACCATTGTCCAGATTTCCTTTGAGGTATTTCAGCACACGAATGCCAGCTATCATGTGTTCATCTATAGGATTGCTTAAGAACTGACTAAGTTTGCTCACTGCATATGAAATTTTAGGTCTGGAGTGTGTGAGATACAACAATCTTCCTATCAATCTCCTTTATTCAGTAGGATCTGAAATTGGCTTGCCAGATTCTGTGTGCAATTAGAGATGAGGCTGCATAGGTGTGTTGTAAGGCTTTGCTCTAGTTAAACCTGCATCTTGCAATAAATCCAATGTGTATTTTCTTTGGCATAGAGTAATACCATCTTTGGATCTGCTTACTTCAAAACCAAGAAAGTATTTAAGATCTCCTAGATCCTTGATGCTGAATTTGTTGTGCAAGAGGGTCTTAACATTGCTTATCTCATCAATGTCAGTCCCCCCTAAGACCAGATCATCCACATAAACAAGGATCACTGTGAAATGCTGACCATTGGATTTGGTATACAAGGAATAATCTGACTTGGACTGAACATAGCCAGACTGAAGAAGTGTTTCAGTGAGTTTAGTGTTCCATTGCCTACTGGCTTGTTTTAAGCCATAGAGGGATTTTTGAAGTTTTCACACCATATTTGATTGAGGTAAATGTAGGCCAGGTGGAGGTTGCATGTACACTTCTTCATTTAGATCACCATGTAAAAAGGTTGTGTTGACATCAAGTTGGAACAAAGGCCAATGATGAGTAGTAGCAATGGTGATGAAGACTCTTATAGTGGTCATCTTTAATACAGGGCTGAAAGTATCCATGTAGTCTAAACCTTCAGTCTGAGTAAAACCCTTGGCCACTAACCGAGCTTTATACCTCTCTACAGAACCATCAGCATGTTGCTTGAGTTTGAAAACCCATCTACATCCAATGGCTCTTTTATGCTGAGGTAAAGGAACTAATGTCCATGTATCTGTCTGTTAAAGAGCTTTCAGTTCAGACTGAATAACATCATGCCAATGTTTATTACCAATAGCTTCTTCATAAGTATGAGGCTCATAAATTGAAGATAAATGAAGAAGATATTGATTGTGTGCAAGAGACAGATTATGATATGATAAAAAATCAGATAATGGATACTTACTGTTAGAAGACAATTGCGTAGCATCTGAATTGGAAAGTGGAACTGTACTCTCAATGAGATTGCAATGGTAATCTTGAAAATAGTTTGGAGGTTTGCTAGTTCTAGTAGATTTTCTTAAAGGAGGATTAGGATTAGACGAAATAGTAGGGATATTATGAGATGGTGAGGAACTGTCAGAAAAATTATGATGAGGTGTATTATCAAAAAGACACATTGGTGTTGGTTCAGGTGAAGAAGAGTGTGGAGGGGTAGTGTTTTGTGTATCAGATTCAACAATGTAGGGGAATTCAAAGAATGTGTTAAGATTTGAAGGATGTGTGTTTGACAGATGAGGACAAAGAATGTGTGTATGGAAAAATAGTTTAAAAAAAAAAGACATCTCTGGATAAAAAGAGTTCCTTGGATTGTAAGTCAAATAAAATGTGACCCTTGACTCCAGTTTTGAAGCCAAGATAAAGACATTTCTTGGATCTGGAATCAAGTTTCTTCCTATGTGTTGGTAATGTAGCAGCAAAACACAAACAACCAAACACTCTAAGAGAGTTAATATTAGGAAGACTATCATGGAGCAATTAGAAAGGTGATTTCTGATTCAAAAATGGTGGAGGGAGTCTATTTATGAGATGAGTAGCATGACTGACAGCATAGGATCATAAAGTTTTGGGGAGTTGGGCTTGAAACAAGAGTGCTCTAGTAATGGCAAGGAGGTGTTGGTGCTTCCTCTCAACTATCATGTGAAATCTCAACATAAACACCATTGATGAACAAAAGATAAAGCTAGCATTGCATAGAAAAGGAAGAAGAAGAAGATCAAGTCTTGTATTTCACAACTGCTGAACCATTATGTAATACCCCAAATTTTGACCACTTAGATTTCCCATCATTGTGAAAATCATCATCACAATATGGATGTACCTTTATGCTTCATTAGTCTCCCCAAAGATGGGTGAGCATCCACTACAATCAAAATTAGGGTTTCAAGCCCTCTCTGAGTGCTTAGACAAAGGATCAATCAAGAAATGACATGATCTTCAACTTGTCTAATCTCTTAAACATCCACAATGGATCAAAAAGGACTCCCACTTCAAGGATTAAGCACAAGGCTGCTCCCTTCTAGGTGGATCAAGTCTCAAGATCGACAGTGTCACCAAATTAGGGTTTTGGTCGACCAGGGCCTCCAGATGGAAATTTTCATCTGGGCACAAGGCAATGATCCAAAACATAACCTAATATACTTCATGGAACCTCATGAACCCATGCATCAAGTCAATTTTGCCTCAGGGGATGCATTCATCAAAAATCAGGAATTAGGGTTTCTTGACCTAATTCACCCCTAAGTTGACTTTTGGGACAAACCATGAGCCAAGACCTCAAGAGATGATTTGAGGGTCTCTAATATACCATATGGATCCATTTGGAACAATGGATTGATCCAAGAAGTTTGAGCAACAAGTCTCAATTTCATCTGCACCACAATTAGGGTTTTAAGGGAAAAGTCAACTGTAACTTTGACTTTTGACCAGGACATGCTCCCAAACCCTAATACATGATTGAATATACCCTATGACACCCATGGAACATGTCCATCAAGTTTGATTTAGGTCAAGGACATGATTTCCTGAAGAATTGCACAGTTTGGAATTCATCTGATAAAAAGTCAACTGTGCACAAAAGTCAACTTTGACTTTTTGAGATTTTTCACCAAAATGGATTTTTAACCCTAAAATGATGTTAATGTATGATTTGAATCATCATTCATCAAGAAAAATCAAGAAAAGTGAGATAACTTGTAAAAGGGGTAACCATAAAACTTAGAAATTTTTCTAAGTTAAAAATAAAGTGGCAAAGGTACCAACTTTGAAAGACCATAACTCCTAAACCACAAGGCCATTTTTTCTCATCCAAAGATGGATTTGTAGCCCTCATTATCACCTACAAAAACTTCAACTACAAGTCATTATGGAGTGATCAAAGTGGCTGAAAAGTGAAAATGTCACTTTTTCCAACACTTAGTGAAATTTTCACTAAGTCAGATTCTGCCTCATTTTTTGCCAAATGTAGGGGGATTTTTCACTTGGAATCAAAAGAGATCAAAACCAAACTTGTTCAAAAAGTTGTTGTATCATGTAAGAGCTTTCCAAAATGGCCAAGAACATTGCCAAATTCAACCTACACCATGAGATACAACATTGCCAAGTTGCCTTGCTGAAATCTGTCAAGGCAAGGCAGAATTTGCAACTTTGGTCGATTTGCCAAAATCAGCCAAATTCAATTGCTCCTATCCACTTGGACACCTCAGAGGATTGAATCTAAAGGGGACAATCACTGAGCCAAGCCTCCAAAGTCCATGGAACAAGAAATAACATGTTGAACCTAGAATGGCCAAAATAGGGACAAGACTTTAAATTTGGAATGAGGCATTCAATGGAACCATCAAGGTGGCATGGACTGAGCCATTCTCATCTGAAATCAGTCAAGACTTATCCAAGACCAAGGGGACCATAGCTCTGTGCCCTAACCTCTAGTCAATGGCTAGAGGAGACTTGCATTTCCATTGGCCAACAATGAGGAAACACCTGCTGCAGTTGCCATTCACTGTGGATCCCAAAACAAACTTGCTCTACTATAAATAGAGCTCAATTGTGGTCAGTTTGAGTACACCAAAGCCATCTAACAGATGCTTTCCTCAAAATCTCTTCTTTCACTCCAATTTTTCCTTCTAAGGCAAGTCACTATCGGGTTTTGAGTTTGAGAGCAATTCCAATCAAACCAATCACTCACACACCTCACATACATCACATATGAGCTGATCAAACACTTAGATTACTTCTGAAACATCAATTTCACAAAATCACCAGCTGGTTGCTCAAGGTTTTAACCAAAGTGCAGCTGAGGTACCACAAAATGATCCAGCCAATTTCAATCAAGTCCAACCATCCAAACACAATCCATAGGGTGTAGGGAAGCTGTTCAGATCATCACCACTCATTTGTAACACCTCCAAATCAAAAATCACTTTGAACTTGCTGTCACGGCCTAGAGGTAAGCACATACTTGGTCATCTCTCAATCTATGCATATTTCCTCGCACAATAATTTGGCCATATGTTCATAATCATGCATGGAATGTTTTCCCTCAATTAATTGCATTGTTTGAATCGTGTATCAAAAATCCTAGCCTTCATGCAGAAATTAGGGTTCTTGAGGTCTCTTCATGATTTCTTGTTGTATGTTTAATTTAAATGAAATTAAAGTACATAGACATGATCGTGAGGTTGAGACGAGCATAATGATATATGGATTGCATGATATGATTACGTATTCATGGATATTGGATAGAAAATGAAACTCTGAGAAACCAAGAACACGCGCGTGTTCTTCAGCTGTTCTTGGCGCCATTTTTCATAAATTCAAATATTTGAATTTTGTGATTTTGTTTAATTAATTCAAAAATTAATTTCTCTCTGAGTTTTAATGATTTTGAGTTGATTCTTTTTTTAATAATTCACAAAAATGTTAAAATATTTTATTTTCATAAAAAATCCCAAAAATATTATTTATTTCATATAATTGATATTTTTGTAAAGAATTAATATTTTGATTGTTTTTGGCATTTTAAATATTTTTTCTACATTGATTTTGCAACTTTTAATGCTTTCTAATTATTTTGTATGTCAATACTTAATTTTTGAAGCATTAATCCAAGATCACAATTTGTTTTCCATGTGTTAAACAATTTTTGATCATTTTAATTGAATTTTTATTCAATTAAATACATTTTGAAAACAAATTAGGGTTTTGGATTAATTCAACCCTCATAAATCATTTTCAAAACTCTTTGGGCCTCTTGAGAGAGTGTAAGACCCATCCCCCCTTGTACAAAAACTTTTTGGGCCTCACTCATTGTATAAGTCCCTCTGTACAAGTAAACGGCGCGATTGTCGCCCGTTTAAAAATAAAAATCATCTGGGCCTCTCCTTGAGCTATAAGACCCATTCAAAACACTTTCGGCCTCTATTAGAGTGTAAGACCCAATCCCCCTTTTAACCAAAACATTTTGGGCCTCACTTATTGTATAAGTCCCTCTGCGTTAAAAGAAAACCTCGACGCGATCGCCATTTTTAAACGAAAAATCATTTGGGCCTACCCTCGTGTTATAAGCCCCACTCTTTTTTCTTTAAACCTTTTTGGGCCTCTTGAGAGAGTGTAAGACCCATCCCTTTGTACAGAAAACCTTTTTGGGCCCCAGTCACTTGTATAAGTCCCGCTGTACAAAGTCAAACAGTGCGCTCACTGATAAAACCCTGGGCCTCTCCTTGAGCTGTAAGCCCCAAATCTTTCTTTTTCAAAGCACTTTCTCCTTTGATTTTGAATATACTGTTGTTTTCAATCTTTCTTTGTTGAACAACTAACCAAACAGCATGGAAGCACTACAACCGAGTAAGTGGTTATCGCTTTCATTTACTGCTTTCATATATATATATATATATAACTGTATTGTGGGGCTGCTCACTGTAAGTCTCCTTTCATAAACTCATATCTACTGTGTAATAATAGTATAGATATTTCGAGTTTCCCCGGCTACTACGTCTAGAACTAGGTGACGCCATTTCGTTTATTCGTAGAAATAGACGCCTAGATCCCCAATAGGAGCACCAGATACAGTCTTCTCTTCGGCTGTCCTCCTTAGGAATCGTCAAGAAGCTCTACTCCCCAAGATGAATGTATTCTCCATGAATGGCATCTTTGAGTTTCTTCCAAATTATCGAACTTTCCTGACTTGATCTATTCCTTGTGGATAGCTTGCCTTGAATGTCTCGGGGTTTGGGTACCCACTACGGTCATAATCTTGGACCTTAACTAAGGAACCCTCTTCAAAAGCTAAAAGTCGCTGGATAGTAAACCTCGCACGTTTACCAGTGGTTTTTATCTTTAAAAGAGTTATCTCTCCTAATGGAAAGGAGATGATAGACCCACGGGCTTCTTAAAAGCATCGACCTCCTCTTGGGCATTATTCAAGGACCCTACGGCTTCTTAGAAGTATTCACAGCCTCCTCTTAGGCTTCGTATAATGATCTCTTCCTCCGGGAATGATAGCCTCCTCTTGGGCTTCGTACAAGGACCCGGCGGCTTCTTAAAAGTTTCCAGCCTCCTCTTGGGCTTCGTACAAATTGTCCCGACGACCTCCTAGAGGTATAGGAACATAACTTAGTCATCTCCATAGAACAGTCCTTTCATAGAGTCTACTACTGTTTCTCAAAGCATAGTATAAAAGATAAAACTCTAGACGCGGACAGTCTAACTTCCTTGAGTCTCAAAAGACATTCTCAAGTGACCCCTTCGTTAAATAGGAAGGAAACCCGCAGACTCGGACAGTCTCAACACCCTTTGGATTTCCAGTTTCCTCAAAGAAAAGGAGACCACCCCGATCCTCATATCTAACCCATGAGTACAGTGATGCTCATATAAGAACTGATTTTCTCTTTCAAAATCAGTATACTGGACCTGTCACTTAACTGACATAGCCTCCTCTTGGGCTTTGTACAATGACTCTCCCTAGCGGAGTCAAACCTTGTAGCCTCCATCTCGGGCTTCGTACGAGATACAGAGACTCTCTTGTTGAGTCAAAACTTTTAGCCTCCATCTCGGGCTTCGTACGAGATACAAAAACACTCTCTTGTTAAGTATAAAAGATTCTCCTGTTGAGTCAAACAAACAATAGCCTCCATCTCGGGCTTCGTACGAGACACAAAGACTCTATCGTCGGGTCAAAAACTTTTAGCCTCTCTCTCGGGCTTTGTACGAGACACAAAATAGCCTCCTCTTAGGCTTTGTATAATGATTTTCCTAGCGGAAATTAGCCTCCTCTTAGGCTTTGTATAATGATTTTCCTAGCGGAAATTAGCCTCCTCTTAGGCTTTGTATAAGAAAACCACTGGTTGATCCAATTAACCTTTTAGCATCAAAGATGTGCCTCGTTCACAGTACACAAACATCAACAACTCCTTTCCCTTCATCTAATCGCTGTAAGCGGCAAGCCTCTGGATCATCTACATCCATGCCACTGTCCCTCTTTTAGCATGAGAAATTCCTAAGGAAAGATAGCATTGCTCTATACTGAGTTAAAGTCTTCTCCTTCAGGTTAAAACCATTTCTTTCGGAAATTATGGCATTGCTCGGATCCGCGTATCCCAGTTAAAGTAATTCTCCTTCTCCCCTCTTTAGAGATGACAAGTTCTCTCTAAAGTTGAGACCTTTTAGCTTCACGTCTTGGGCTTTGAACAAGACACAAATAAACTCTTCAGCTTCACATCTTGGGCTTTGAACAAGATACAAATCACCTTTCGCTTCACGTCTTGGGCTTTGAACAAGACACCAAAAACACCCATTTCCTCCCATAGAATAGGAGGAACTACGAACGTTCTGATTTCCCTGTTTCGGTAAACGGGAATACGTAGGCATAAGATCAAAAGACAAGATCTTAGCGAGCGCAATCAACAAAAAAACCCAAATCCCATATCTCCATCAATCAAAAGCAGTATTTCAAAAGCATCAGTCCTAACATCCTAATCCTTGTTCCCCGCCAGAAACCTTCTGCCCAGGTAAAAAAGAAAGAAAACAGTATTGGCGAAAATACAAATAACCAGTACAAAGGCCCCCCACATTGATAGCATCCGTAACCTAACAGACCGCTGTTTAAACTCAGTATGCAAAGCAAGGTTAATTGGAGACATCTATTTCCCTTCCTTATTCAGCTCACAATAGGATAAAAAATGAATCGACCTGTAGTTCAAGCTCAACCGCAGAGAGCGACCAGCGCTTAAGAACCGCGTCCAAAATCGCTCGCTACACATTACAATGTACATTGGTATTTATAGAATACTAGAGTTAGTTATTCTCTAACTAATTTCAGTTAACTAATAACAAACTCTCTAACAAACTATGGAACTAGTTTATTACTTGTACATCAAGTAATCCATCTTATGTGGACAGCTCATCTTGTTTAATAGATATTGCATGCTTAATACCTACCACATGGAAGAGGCTAGCTTTGGATGGAATTTTTTCTATAGGTCGTGCACAACTAATTATGTTTTGAATAAAAGTAACCCTCTTGGATCCTCAATGTTGGCTAAGCTAAGACATATATTTGAAGAAGGAAAAAGCCTTCAACTTCAATTTCTTGCAAAGGATCTTGGTTTTAGGTACCTACATGGTGAAATTATGCCAGAGAGTAATGATGTTGATAGTCTTCCACAAGTACCCTGATGCCAAAAATATTATCCTCCTGTGGTTTCACATTTCCTATTGCTTTATGACCTTGGCCTTGCTATGTGTTCTAGAATATCTGAAGACATCAACGTCGGACCAAGGAGTTCTCAACTTAAAGACAATTTCTTAATTCTATTTCTGAACTGGTTTTCGATAAGTATGCATTGCTTGATAGGAATACCTGCTTGATGAACATAATTGCTGAATTAACTGGACATCCTATCATTGGCGTTTAGCGTGATTTCGTTGACGTTATGGAGACAATTACTATTTTCAAATTCTTGACAGAGGTGTTTCCATATCCGATTTTGAGACATACTGCAATTACAAAGGTGTCAGGTACATAATTCATGGAGTTGGACTCTACTAAAGATCAGATTGTAGAAGGTATACTATGCTCACTATTTTGTACTGGAAAATCTGAGGCTATTGCAAATGCATACTTCAAAGAAGCTATCGCCATCCGAATGTTGGCTGGACTATGTCAGTATAGTAATTTCCCTCTTCCGGCTCGTGCTGACATTAACGATGTACTAGTTGCTTTTACGCGTGAAGCTGGTTGGATTGTTGACGCTGATGGAACTACCTACCGCTAGTGCTTACCTCCTTCTCATATGGGATCATTTGCGGCAAGGTCGGTTGATAGTCAACTATCTGGTGGTTCCTTGAGAACTTGTTCAGTTAAGGAAACACTAGAGAATCAGCAACCAGTACTTCAAATTGATGAATGCTTGTCTCCTGCACCTATTGATTCTGTTGTAATTGCATAAAGGGACTCAAAGAACGAAAAATATGCAAGTATTCCCTATCACTAGTTATTGAAGCCAGAATAAACGCCCTTATTGGCACCAACATGCTTTCAAGGCTTCTTCATGTGTGTCACCCTATAGCAAAGCAAGCTGTGATCACTGCAATTTATTTATTTGGTAATGCTGTCATTAATGCTTCTGAAAGTGGTGCACCGTTTCCATTGAAAAGAAGGGACCAAATGCTTGATTATATTTAAACCTTAATGGGCCGAGATGATGATGATGGTTTTGCTGATTACAATGAACTCTTGCGTACTCAGGCTCTTGCATTAAGTGCTTGCACTACATTGGTCTCTGTGGAGCCAAAGCTAATGGTTGAAACCAGGAACTATGTAATGAAAGCCACATTGGGATTCTTTGCGATACAAAATGACCCAGTTGAATTTTTTAGCCCCTTATTGACAATCTGATCTCTCTTTTATGTGCAATTCTTCTCACTGGTGGCGAGGATGGATGAAGTCGAGCAGAGCTACTAATGCTTATCGTGAGGCAAATTGATTAATTTGTGTCTTCACTTGTTGAATATCAGAGGAGAAGAGGATGTCTTGTTGATATGAACAAGAACAGAAGCAATTAAATTTAACAGTACAGATAAAAAATTAGGGTAAAGGATGAGCTTTATTATACTGAAAAATAGTGGAATAAGTACAGAAAGGGGAATGCAATCCCTAGATCTGACAAGAGCAGTGCTCCTAATAGGAAGCTAGAGCCTCCTATTCATACTGAGAATACTACTAAGATCTAAGGTACCATCTACTCTCCCTCTCTCATTCCTTATATCAAGGAAACATAATCTTCTAGTGCTCCTCTTTCATGGACACGTCACCCTTTTGTAACTAACTAGCCACTATTTCCCTTATTACCCCTTCTTCTAGAATATACTTTCCAAACCCTGGGTCCACTTGATGCATTGTGGATCAACTGCTCACGTGGCAAGTCATTCTCAACTAGCTGGGTCCTATCAATACCCTCTCCTTCTGTCATGGCCTTGTCCTCAAGGCCAAACTTAGGAAATTAGCTCCTGATTATTATCTCATCCTCCCAAGTTGCCTCTTCTGCTATCTTCCCCTTCCAATGTACTAGGATCTATTTGACTTCATCACCTTGCTGCTTTACCTTCCTAGTAGCTAGTACTGTCTCTGGTTCATACATGTCAGCCTGCTCCTCCAATAACTCTGGCAGCTCTTCCTCTTCATGATAATTTCCCACCGTTTTCTTCAATAAGGATACATGGAAAACATGATGCACTCTGGATCACTCAGGCAACTTTAACCTATAGGCTCCTGTACCTATCTTTTCAACAATGGGATAAAGACCATAATACTTTATTGCTAGTTTAGCATTAATTCTAGTCACTACAGACTGCTGTCTATGAGCTCTCAGCTTGACAAACACCCACTCTACACATACAAAGCTCCCGTCGATACGTCTCTTATCTGCTTGGTTCTTCATTTTTTCTTATGCCTTTAACAATTGGTTCTTCAATTGTCTCAAAGCCTCGTCCTTATCCAACAAATCTCTCTACACAACTTCTACTCTAGTCTCCCCTTGAGTCCATTGAATCAGTTTTGGGGGTAGCCTCCCATAAACTATCTCAAATGGCGTTTTCTCTGTGGCAGCATAGAAGATGGTGTTAAACTAATACTCAACCCAATGTACCCAGGACACCCATGTTCTAAGCTGGTCAGTAATAAAGCACCTTAAATAGGTCTCCAAACACCTATTCACAACTTCTGTTTGACCATCAGACTCTGGATGGTATGTGTAATACCCCAAAATTTGCTCTCCCTCTTTGTCATCATAGCATGGCATTATCATTTATCATATCATATCCACCTCATTAACATTACATTGCATTTAACATAGAAAAATGAAGCATAGCATCCTTCTTACTATCAGGGCATGTGATCAGGTGGAAGATGGACAATCAAGGGATCATTCAAAGCACAAAAAGGTCAATCAAGTTTCCTCAAGGCAAGCCAAGAGGTCTTTCATGTCTCATACCATCTCAATGGATCATCCACAACCTCAAGGATGAGAGATTCAATGGGAGATTGAAGCACTACATCTTTCACTATGCAAGAGGTTCAAAAACTAAAGGAAAAACCTCAAAGGAGATAGCTCATTGATCCAAAATCATCCTCAAATGGTATATCTCATCATCCTTTAAGAGGATACACAACATACTCTGAGGAATTTGAAATTGAAGACTGCACATTTTTCTCCTAGGAGGTGGGTACCAAAACTAGGGTTTCCCATTAAATCAGAGAATCTTTGATTTTTTGGACAAAACTTGATGTCATGGTATTCTACATGTTCTTAAGTGTATGTGTATGGAGAATTGCCCCTCAATTGGTTTTGGAAGTGGTTCAATTGGAAGAAAGATAAAAAATCAGGAAATTTGGGGCAAAGTCAAATAATCAGAGGAAAAAGTCAATCCTTGACTTTTTGAGGACAAATTCATGAAATTCATGTTATATGTGTCCAATGTGCAAAATTTGATCAAGAAACTCCAAAGGAATCATGAAAAAATCAAGATGTGGAAAGTTGCCATTTTTGGGTGAAGTAGGGTTACTAAAAATAGTAAGTTTTGGCCATTTTGCATCAGAGTTGGAACCAAGGCCATTTGAAATTGAAGCATCAAATGAAAATTCCACCAGGCCACAACAAAAGGTCTTGCTTTAAGCTTCAAATCCATGTGTAGAACATCTCAATTGGATAAATATTGAGGGAGATATGATGGATCAAAGTTGGAAGAAAGTAGGCCAAGACTAGGTCATGACCAAGAATTTTCAGGTCACGCGCACATCATTTCCTCAAACAGTTGGTGTGCCAAAAGTCAAGCCTAATTTCTCCAAGAAGAAAGCTCCAAATGAGAAAATTTTCAACATCAAAGTTGTTCTTTGTAGTGTCATCTTCAATATTGATGTTGGGAAAATTTTGAATTGATCAAGCTATGAGTGAGTTATAGTGGTCTCAATTTAGTGTGTTCAGACTGAAATTCCATGCACCAAGCTACCTTGTCAACCGACCAACTGTCTTGCCTACAAACCAGTCCCAAACCTTGATGTTCCAAGTTGCTTTTCACCAATTTCCAAGCCTCAATTCAATTCAATTTTCACCCCAAACTTGTTCCATGATATCTCCTCTTCCATTTGGCATCAATACCTCTTTGTTTCATTCACAAACTAGAGAGAAATTCTTGGTCAAACCATTAAACCTTGGGCTGCTAAAAACCAGAAAAAATGAATGTTGTTGTTGTTGTCTCAGCTTGCTCGTGCATTGCTCACCCTCCAACTCTTTCTTCATTTAACCAAACACTCATCACATGTCCATGCACATGAGCACGTGCCATGCACGAAAATAGAAAAAGCAACTTGCTGAACAAGTTTGGTGAGACAGCCGTGCAATGTCAGTTCATTTTCACTTCCACCATAACACCATGGACCTCCACCACTATAGCACAACCACAGCTGACTCGCCCTAACTAACTTGGCTCAGTTAGTTAGAGGCAGCTCAGTTAACTCAACTTGGACTCAGTTGACTCACTCACTTAACCACCTCTGGTTCATTTCTAACTCACACTATAAAACCAAATTTCACTCACATTTCTCAGACAACACTGATTTCTCACATTCACTTCAGAATTCTCCTCTCACTCTCTCTGATTTTGCTCATCTTCTTCTCCACGATTTCAACTCCATTGTGCTTCCAGTGATCATTGCTTGGTGTGGTTGAATCAAGAGCAACAAGAACAACTCTATTTCTGCAAGTTCAGCATCATTGCAAGCTTCAATATCCTTCATCTATTTACGAATCCATAGCATTTATTTTGCTAAGTTTGAAGATCTAGAAGCTCAGCATATCAAGCTTTTCTCTGGTTTTTCTCAACATCTCCAATTGCTCCACATTTTCAGGTTTCATCATTCAACTTTGCTTCAGTTGATTTTCATTAATTTTAGCTTGTTTTTGTTCATTTAAGCTTGATAGAAGCTCTGCTTACTCCGGCTAGTTGATAGGCCTTGTAGAGGCTTAGATCCAAAAGTTAGGGCTTGGTTTGATCCTCTCTGTTCTTTGTGTACATGCTTGTTGTGTGAAAAATAATTGCGCATCATTGATCTCCATTATCTCAGCTTCATTTTGGTATGCATATTGTGTGTCTTGGTGAACATGTGAGTTTGCAGGTGGTGGTTGTTGGCCGGAGAAGGTGACCGGAGGTCATCTCCGGCCGGTGACATTTATTCTAGGGTTTTGTTTGCAGTTTTAATCGTAGCCGTTGATGTGTTCCCATCGTGTGGTGAAAAACGTGCCAGCGCATTAAAATAGGCGTGCATGTCACGTGTTTTTATTTCTGATTTCATTTAATCATTGTGTGGTGCAGTGCATGGTATGTAGTGTGTGTCTTCACGCGCGTGTGTTGGATTCAATTACTTTGACTTTGGTGTTGACTTGACTTGATCCAAGGGTGATAATTGCTTGACTTTTGTTTGACTGAGTGTGCATGATTGCTAGTGTGGATTGCGCAGATGTGGACTGGGCTAAATTGCTATTTGCACCGTGTGTTTCAAAGCCCAAACCAATTTGAATTGAACAATTGCTATGCTTACACCTCCCTCTCTTATTTCATTTCTTTTTATTTTCTTAATTTTGTGCACGTTTCTTTTTTAATTTTTAAAATTACAAAATTTTATTAGAAAATTCTGGGAAAATTTATGAATGTTATTAAGACATTTAGGAAATTTTTTATATTTTCATTTCATGATTTTATGACACTTTTGCCCCTGTTGTACAATTTTCTTTGAATTTCCATTTAGATGCATTCTAAGCATGATACATGAATTTGTTTAATTTTGTTCTTGCTCATTACAAACTGTTTTGACATGATTCTTTTTGCATTGATTCACTAATACATTGAAGCATGTTAGATGACTTTTGTTTGATTTTTTAGGTCACTTTATGACATGTTTTGATGCCTATATTTGCACCACTTTGTATGATGTTTCAATTTGACCTAATTGCTTTGTTTGAAGTCATTTTGCTTTGAAGTTTTACATGCTATCTTGATGTATGATGCATTTCTGACTTAGACATTCTAATAATATGCTGGCATAATTTTCATGAATCCATTTGGGTTTGTTTGATGCATTACATTTGAAGTATAATACATGTCATGTCATTTTAACTTTAGTGCATGTTTGCATGAATTCTTTTGTGCATATTTGTATGAGCATTTGCATATTTGTATGAGTCATTCAAGTGATATTATAGGTCATTGTTGCACATTATAGGTCATCTTCACATGTTCATTTCAACTTGAACTTTGTGCATCCTAACATGTATTGTTTGCACTTTCTTTTTGAACTTTCATTTCAATTCTTCTTATATTACTTCTTGAATGTCTTGATGTTGATTCATAAATACTTTTGAGATGTTTATAAACCATTTTCCATTTAGTTTCAATTCTGGTTGTTGATTTACATGTTCCATTTATGCATGTCCTTTTCCTTTCTTTTCATCTTTCATCTATCCTTTCTTATGATAACATGTTTGAATGCTATGGATGATGATTGTTGCTTGTTCATTTGAACTTGTATGATGATATTCACTTGTTGTCCATATGATGCACATTCTGGTTGTGATCTTAGGATATGATTCTTCATCTTTTTCTTTGGAATTTTAATGTGTATTAAGTACTTTTTGCTTCTTATACATGTTTCCATGTTTACTAACTATGTAGGAGCTTTGGTAAGTTTCAATTGAGTGTGGATAAGGAATCCACATTCAACTTCTATCCTTTCTCTTTTACAATTCCATTTTATGTTTTGTTAAGCATTTATGTGCTTTCTTTTAATAACTCATTACTTTCCCTTTTTGAATTACAATTCATCTTCTACTTTAGAAGTGAATTGTTTAATTCTTTCTTTCTTTAGACTTTAGGTTGAAACCTCACAAACCATTAGGATCACTCCCTTTAATCTTCAATTAGGATTGAGTCTTAGTCCATATAGGTTTTACCTTTTCTCCTCTCTTGAGTCTCTCTTCTCATCTCTCAAAGAAAATTCAAAACATATAATAAAGGTAGACACTTATTGCATTTAGGCCTTTCATATAAAGAAAAGATTATAAGGGGTCTTCTCTTGTAATCTTAGAATGTGTAGCATATAGCCCATCTTGGGTCAATGTGTTAAACATTTGATCTTGTATGAGGGACTTAAATGCAATACTTGTTGAAAGCATAAATAATAAAACACTTCTTCATTTCTTAATCAACAAAAACACTTAATAAACGCAAGTATGCTAGTGTGTTTGAACCTTGACAATTGAAACTAAGTGTGGGGGTCTTCTTCATATTTAGTGTACTTTCTTACTCATTCCATCTTGGAATGTGAGAAGGTACACATTCCAAGGACTAAGATTTGGATACACTATCATATGCAAACAAATAACAAAACACTTCTTTCTAAAAGACAAAAACAAACAATAACGTCTTTCCTTCGGGAATTCTTTTCTCACCTCATTCACTCTTAGCGTACGAACGCGCTTCTACTCGTTCTCTTGCAAGATGGTAACGCACTCGGACCAGCGAGCCTGCAACACCTGAGCTAGAACGTAAGCCGTTCTCTAAAAAACACAAACAATCCATCCCTAGTGAGGGGAACTACGTCGCTCTGATTCTCATGCTCCCGATGAGATACGTAGGCAGTGGGGTAGGGCCCATGCGAGCACTTCTTTTATTTTCCCTACATTTGTTCCTTTTTCTCTCTCTTTTCCTTTCCTTTTCCAGTTCTTTTTCCAGTATCTTTCCTACACCCTTTGATCGAGACAAGCAAGCGTGGATCCCATCGGGTACGATGGGCGTAAGGGGGTGCTAATACCTTCCTCTCGCGTAACCGACTCCCTTACCCTTTCTCTTGGTCGTAAGACCATGCTTTTCCTTTCTCTTCAGGTTTATGCGGTGTTTCCTTTCCCTCTCTTGGGATAAATACACATTGCTGGCGACTCTGTTTCGGTGCCACTTTCGCGTTTGTACTAGGATGAAAATCCCGGGAGCGGACAGTATGCAATACTCATTTTAAGCTTAATCCCCTGCAGTTTGAACAGCTCTTTCCAAAAACTGCTCATAAAAATGGGGTCCCTGTCACTCACTATGGACAGAGGTATTCCACGGAGCCTGACTATCTCTTTGCCAAACACAGCAACAATACTCCTGGCAGTGTAGAGATGTCTTATAGGAACAAAGTGAGAATATTTAGACAACCTATCTACAACCACTAGAATAGCTTCAAAACCCTTTGATTTTGGCAAACAGTGATGAAATCGATGGATATATCTTCCCAAATATGATGAGGAATTGGTAGAGGTTGTAACAAACCTCATGGGGATGAGGCCACGTACTTTTGTCTTTGGCAAATGTCACACCTCCTCACAAAATCCTGCATTGTTCCTTTCATGCCTATCCAATACACATTGGTAGCTAGTCTCCTGTAAGTCTTATAAAATCTAGAATGTCCACCCTGGGGTGTTGAGTGGAATTCTTCCAGCAGTGTAGGGATTAACATGGACTTATTAGAAAGCACTAACCTGCCTTTATACATCAAAACACCTTGCTTGTACTCATAATCAGACCATGCTTCTACATCCTGTTGAACCTCTGCTATTATCCTCTGCAACTTCTCATCTTGCTGATTTTCTGTTCTGACTTGTTCTTCCTGGATCCATTTCAATTGGTAACTCATGGTGCTTAACTCTCCTCCCTCATGAATTTTTCATAAAGCGTCTACCCCTTTGTTCAATTTGCCTTTCTTGTACACAATCTCAAAGTCATAGCCCAGTAATTTAGCAGTCCAGTTCTGTTGTTCTGCAGTTACTATCCTCTGTTGCAATAGCTATTTGAGGCTTTTCTGATCAGTTGATACCATAAACTTTCTTCCCAGCAGATAGGGTCTCCAATGCTGGATTGACAACACTATTGCCATCAATTCTTTTTCATATGCATACTTAACTAAGTTCTTCACTCCATGGGCTTTACTATAATATGCAATTGGCTTCTTATCTTGCATCAAGATTGCCCCAAGTCCCCCTCCTAAGGCATCACATTCGATCACGAAGCTTTTGGAAAAATCTGGCAATGCTAATACCGGTGCTGTTGTAAGC
Organism: Lathyrus tuberosus; assembly: GCA_022829125.1. Taxonomy (NCBI): domain Eukaryota; kingdom Viridiplantae; phylum Streptophyta; class Magnoliopsida; order Fabales; family Fabaceae; genus Lathyrus; species Lathyrus tuberosus. The sequence continues at coordinate 12,029,897 of JALAZF010000125.1, read as the reverse complement.
CTTTCTTTCAACTCATCGAAGGCCCTTTGAGCTTCCTCTCCCCATTTGAAACCATCTTTCTTGGTAAGCTCTGTTAATGGTCTAGCAATTTTGCCATATTCCCTTATAAATTTCCTATAGTACCCTGTGAGTCCTAGAGACCCTCTCACACCCTTCACATTTCTAGGTTGTGGCCATTGGAGCACACTCGCCACCTTCCCTGAGTCTACAGCCACACCATGCTTTGTGATCATATGCCCCAAATACTCCACACTTAGCTGGGCAAAATAACACTTCTTGCTATTAGTTACTAGGCTGTGACTAGCTAACAGATTCAACACTTCTTCTAAGTGCTTCAAATTAGTCACCCACTCCCTACTATAAATGAGTATGTCATCGAAGAAGACTAGCACATTTTTTCTCAGCAAGGGGAGAAATATGTCACTCATAAAACTTTGGAACATTGAGGGAGCATTCATGAGTCCAAACAGCATCACAAGAAACTCATAATGCCCCTCATGTGTCCTAAAAGTCGTTTTGCACACATCAGACTCCTTCACCCTCACTTGGTGGTATCCTGATTTCAAATCTAATTTCAAAAAGAAATTCGCACCATGTAGCTCATCCGTTAATTCCTCAATCACTGGTATGGGAAATTTGTCAGGTACAATAACCTTGTTTAGGGCACGATAATCAATGAACATCCTCCACGTGCAATCCTTCTTCTTCACTAAAATCACCGGACTTGAGAACGAACTCGTGCTATGCCTAATGACCCCTGCGACCAACATCTCTTTCACCTGCTTCTCTATTTCGTTATAATGATGGTGTGGGTAACGATACGGCCTCACGTTTACCGCTTCTTGTCCTTCTACTAGGGTGATTGTGTGTTCCTTGTTTTACTTGGGTGGTAGACCAGTAGGTGTTTTAAACACTTACTCATATTTGTGTAATATGAAGTCCAACTCTACTTGTTGGTGTGCAGGCAGAGTGTTGTCTCTAATGGTCTTCAGCTTCTCAGGCTCTCAGGTCGAAAAGTAATAATACGTCCACCATTTCTGGTTTGGCATTGTTACCTCTCGAGGAGGCCTCCACCGATTCCTATAAAAAAAAGGCATCCTATAGCAAGTTCTCAGCTTCGAGTCCTCAGATCAAGAAGCGTAATGGGTTTTCCATTTCTAGTCTGCCATTATCGCTCCTTGGGAGGAGTGCCTCGAGCGAGTCCTCGGGAATGGTCACCAGAGTCGACAGCTCTCTAGGTTACGTTCTATCGTCTGCCCCAATGCGCAGGATAAAACATCACCAAAGAAAACCTCGTCTGGATGTGGAATTTTCGTGTATAGTAAGTTTGTCCAAATGCCACACAAGTCACACTACTTTCCACTCTAAACCTAAGTGTATACTCAAGCCTGGGTAGTGGGCTTATCTCTCAAGTAGCAACCCAACCCGCCAATAGCAGAGAATATAGCAGATATCCAGAATATGAATATTCAAAGCAGTAACGAAACACAGTAAATAAACATAAAGCTAGATAAAATAAAGCGAGAAAGTGCAAAGATAAACACCCAAACAAGCAAGAAAACAAACAAAACTAGGCGAGACCCCCAACTTGCAAGAGCGCAAGGACTCCCCAGCAGAGTCGCCAGCTGAAGATGGCTGGTTTATACCTGAGTGAATCACACACTCAATGATACAACAGAGTCGCCACTGAACTTTATTTAGTCCTAAAGGACAGGGAAAATATCGATAAAACCCAAGGGGAAGAGAAACGGGAACGGGGGTCAGTTATGCGAAAGGAAGGCACTAGCACCTTACGCATACGTCGTACTCGACGGGAACCATTTCGCTTTCTTCTAGGATTGGATGGGTTATCTATCTAACGGCTTCTAGCTAAAAGAAGAGAGAGAAAGGAGAAAAAGAAAAGAAAGAAAAGTGCTCGCGGAGGATTAGGGCCCTCGTGCCTACGTACCCTCATAGTGCAATGAGGAAATCAGAGCGTCGTAGTTCAGGGAACCAGGGAAAAAAGAGGAAGGGAAGGAGGTGGAAGGATGGAATTGTGCTCGCCAAGATCATCACGATCTCGTGCCTACGTATCATACATTCGAATAAATGCATAATCAGAGCATCCGTAGTTCGTGGAACTAAGATGGAAAAGGAAAGGAAAGGGAAAGTAATGTCAAAACCAAGAGCAAAAGTAAAGAGAGAAAGATCCACTGGGGATGCAAAATAATTGGTGTCAAAACCAAAAAAAGAGTGCAAAGGAAAAGAATAGAGACTGTCCTGAGGATAAAGTGTAAGAATGGTGTCGAAACCAAGACGATAAAAGACTAAAAGGAATAGAAAGGACTCCATTAGGGAGGAAGAGATCAAAGAAAGTGCTAGGGATCAGATAGTAATCGACCCTACTGGGGAACAAGCAAAGAGATAGCGTCAAAACCAAAAGAGTAAGGAAAATCGATATGTTAACTGACTGGCAGTGGTTAACCGAAGAGAAAGAGAGATTTAAAAACTCTGTGGGGAAAAAGGGTTGGTGTCAACAGACAGGCTGTGATGAACCAAAAGTAAAAAGAGAGTACTGAACCAAGAGAAGGTGTTTGATTCTGAAGGAATTTTGGTATATTAACTGATAAATAGTGGTTAACCGGAAAAACGGGTGTGGGACCAACCAAAAGTTGTGACCCAAAGGTCGGGTGTGAAACCAAGCGAAGGTCGTGACCCAAAGAGGATGTTGATCCTGACTGAACAAATAGTACTTGACCAACAAAAGGGTATTGTGTAACACCCCAATTTAAATTATTTAATCGTCGTGTTTTATTTTCATTTGTTTGTGGGAGAGTTAACGAGGGTTAGTGGGAGAGTTAGCCATAATAAGATTTTGGGAAAAAGAAAGAGTTAGAGGAGGGAGAACAAGGAAGAGCTAGGGCACCCATCTTCATCATTTTTCGGGGGAATTTTCTGAGTAATTTCAAGGTAAGGGGGGAGAATGAGTTTAATATGGGTGATATAATCATGAGAGGGTAGTGGGGATTCCTTAACCCCGTAAGAATTCGTATGTATAATTCTGTTTGAATTTATCTGTGTTTGTGTGTATGATTGCTGTGAAATCCTTGTTGTGATGCCATGTTGGATCTAGAATTCATATAATTCTTGGTGAATAATTCTGTTGTTGCTGTTGTATAAATTGTATGTGTTGTTGGACTGGTTTATGCAGGTGAATATGATAAATAATTAGATCTAAGAACCGTAAAATTGATTAGTAATGATAGGTAAAAGAAGTAAGATGAAGAATAGGACCTAAAACTAGTGTAGAAACAAGTTTAGGACTGTATTGGAGTGGAAAAGTGAGGATCCCGTAGCAGAAACCAGACTGGGTGGGGAAATTGCATTTGCGTAATAGATCTGGCCATACGCGTATCAGGTAGGGCAATACGCATATGGCTATGGTCAATACGCGTATGGGAGGGCCAAAAGGAGGCTTGCATGGCCCTCTGCCCGTACGCGTATGGAAGCTTGGCATTACGCGTAAGAGGGGGCGTTACGCTTAACGAGATCTGAAGTGGAATTTTGATGGAAAAATAGGTCTCTGCCCATACGCGTATCAAGTGGGGCAATACGCGTATGGATGGGCGAGCGAGATGGGCAATACGCGTATGGCCCAAGGCAATACGCGTATGGCCAGTGAGAGTGCATAATTTTGTCGTTTCACGATTTCTTTCCCGTTTTCGCGTCCGAAGTTGTTTCTTTTGGTTTGAGAGGTTGGGGATAGATGTCAGACCTTGAAAAATGTAGGATTGGTGATAAAAATAATTAATTTAATAATTTTGGTGAATTAATTAGTAATCAGCTAATTAGCGTCGTGTGAGGTGTTTTCTGTGGTGTTATGAATTGATTGTGATCAGGAGGATCGTGGAAATGTATGAGTGTGATTATACATGAATTATATGCATATTGATGTCATGCATTCATGGTGTGTCGGTGGTGATAGATCATTGCTCAGGAGGAGTGTATGTGATTCATCCGAACTCCAATGTGGAGAGTGGTGGGATAAATCATTGTCAAGTAGAGGTGTATGTGACTTATCCAAGTTCGATTGAATGAACCATGGTGATTGTTGGTACCACATGCATTGTGTCTATTGTTGAGTCGCATTGCATTATCATTTTATGTTGATTGAAATATGATTGAAAGTGACAAGTAGGTCGTGCTTATGTGATTATATGATTGTGTGTGAGCAACTACTCTTATCATGTGTTATTTGCCGTTTATTATTAAATGTAGTTCTCACCCCTTTGTTGTTGTTATGTCTATGCTTCTTCGAAAGTACAGATAATCCAGGTACTTGAGTTGCTTGGAGTGCGTGTTGCCTGTTCGAGTCATAAGAGTCGCTCTGATACGTAACCCGGGAATTTTGGGGATTTTATTAATTGTTGTTCTTCATTAAATTTTGTTATGTATCTCTTTTGAATTCAATATTTTGAGTACCACGAGTTTATGTGGAGTTTTGGAGTATTTTAGCAAGTGTGCCGTGAACTTATGAACTGATTATTCTGCTGTTTTACTTCATTTAGCACAAAAGGAGTTTTATGGTTGATTTTATTTGGTGTAGCATCCTACTTGTAAAAGTTGAAAACTCTGATTTTATCCATATTACTTTTATTTTTATAAAATGGGAAAGTGGGGTGTTATAATTGGTATCAGAGCAGGTCCGTCCGTCCGGCCAGGTGTAGTAGTTGAGTCTGTCCTTAGTATAGGGGTTGATTGTGTGTTTTGACCGTATGTTGATTGTTGACCAGTATGGCAGGAAGGAATGATGCTGCTCTTGCTGCTGCTATGCAAGCCATGGCACAAGCTGTAGAGAACGCCAATCAGGCTGGAGGTGCTCAGTTTCGTGACTTAGCACAGTTCCAGAGCAATAAGCCGCCTACATATGAGGGAGGTATTTTGGATCCAGAGGCTGCACAGAAATGACTGAAGGCTGTTGAGAAGATCTTCAGGACCATGGAATGCAGTGACGCTCAGAAGGTACGATTTGGAACTCATATGCTGGAAGGGGAGGCTGAAGCCTGGTGGTAGTCGTCAGAGGTTGGAAGTTGCGGGTACTGAGATTACTTGGACAGTGTTTCAAACTGAGTTTCTAGAAAAGTATTTTCCGGAATATATTCGTAGTGCAAAGGAAGGTTAATTTCTGGAGCTGAAACAGGGTGATAAGACAGTTGCTGAATACGCTGCCCGATTTGAGGAATTGGTACAGTATTGTGCTCATTACAATACTGAGGAAGCTGTGACTTTGAAGTGCTTGAATTTTGAGAATGGGCTACATCCCGAGATCAAACTGGGCATTGCTTGTCAGAAGATAAGAAATTATCTAGAACTAGTAAGCAGAAGTAGAATCTATGACAATGATAACGGAGCCAAAATTGCTTATTACAAGGTTGTGAATGAGAAGAAGGGTAAGCAGAGGTTTGGAGGTACTCCTTACAGTGCCCCAACTGATAAAGGGAAATAGAAAACTGACGTAGGAAAGAAACCAAAGGAGAAAGGAGTAGGTGTTGATACTCTCAAGTGCTTCAGATGTGGTAGTGCGGGTCACCGTGCTAATAAATGTCCGAATGAGGTGAAGAAGTGTTTCAAGTGTGGTAAACCAGGTCATGTTATAGCATATTGTAGGGCCACTATGCCTACCTGTTATAACTACGGAGAAAAGGGTCACATCAGCACTCACTGTGAGAAGCCAAAGAAAGCCCAGGCCAGTGGAAAAGTATTTGTCTTGGTGGGAGCCCAATCCATCGATGAGGAGCGTTCCGTCAAAGGTACTTGTTTTATTAATGGTATTCCTTTGATTGCTATCATTGACACGGGTGCAACACACTCGTTTATTTCTGTTGACTGTGTGAAGAGATTATGGATTGTGCCATCTACTCTAGAGCAGAGAGTGATGATTGAAACTCCGTCTATTGGTTCGGTGGTTACTTCTTTGGTGTGTTTGAAGTGTCCACTGACTATGTTCGGTAGAGATTTCAGAGTGGACTTGATCTGTTTGCCACTCGGTAGTCTCGATGTTATTCTGGGGATGAACTGGTTGGAATTCAATCGGGTCTACATTGATTGTTTTAGGAAGACGTTATTGTTTCTTACTCCTGAGGAGGAAGCATTAGCGGATTCGTTGTCTACCAGGGAGTTGAGGACATTGTTGGAGGATGAAGCTAAGATGTTTGCAGTGTTTGCCTCGTTATTTGTCGAAAGTAAGACTTCGGTTAATGAGTTGCCAGTAGTGAACGAATTTCCTGAGCTATTTCCAGATGACATTTCAGAGTTGCCTCCACCGAGAGAAGTTGAATTTACTATTGATCTTGTTCCTGGTACTAGACCCATATCTATGGCGCCGTACATGATGTTTGCATCAGAATTGGCAGAGTTGAAGTCTCAGATTGGAGAATTGCTTGATAAGAAGTTTATTAGACCAAGTGTGTCGCCGTGGGGAGCTCCGGTGTTGTTAGTGAAAAAGAAGGATGGTAGTATGCGTCTGTGCATCGATTACCGTCAGTCGAATAAAGTGACCATTAAGAATAAGTATCCACTTCCGAGGATTGATGACTTAATGGATCAGCTTGTGGGAGCTCGTGTTTTTTAGCAAAATTGATTTGAGGTCGGGTTACCATCAGATTAGAGTGAAGGAAGATGACATTCAGAAAACTGCTTTCAGAACTTGCTACGGACAATACGAATATGCAGTAATGCCTTTCGGAGTGTCTAATGCGCTGGGTGAGTTTATGGAATATATGAATCGTATCTTCCACTCTTATCTGGATCAGTTTATTGTAGTATTCATTGAGGATATACTAATTTATTCTAAGTCTGACGAAGATCATGCATGACACTTGAGAATTGCATTACATGTGTTGAAGGATAATAAATTGTTTGCCAAGTTCTCGAAGTGTGAATTCTGGTTGAATACTGTGAGTTTCTTGGGTTATGTTATTTTTGGTGATGGCATAACGGTGGATCCATCTAAAGTAAGTGCAGTATTTCAGTGGGAACCCCCGAAGACAACAACGGAAATCAGAAGCTTTTTGGGTTTGGCGTGTTATTACCGAAGATTCATCGAGGGATTTTCTAATTTGGCATTGCCATTGACTCAGTTAACTAGAAAGAATTAGGCTTTTGTTTGGGATGCAGCTTGCGAGGAAAGTTTTGAGGAACTGAAGAAGAAATTGACTTCAGTGCCAGTGTTAATTCTACCGAGTCCAAGTGAACCTTTTGTGGTGTATTGTGATGCGTCTAAGATGGGATTGGGTGGTGTGTTGATGCAAGATGGCAAAGTAGTGGCTTATGCTTCGCAGAAATTGAGGGTGCATGAGAGGAACTATCCTACTCATGATCTTGAATTAGCTGCAGTGGTGTTCGTGTTAAAAATCTGGAGGCATTATTTGTATGGATCAAGATTTGAAGTATTCAGTGATCATAAGAGTCTGAAATATTTATTCGACCAAAAGGAATTGAATATGAGGCAGAGAAGGTGGTTAGAGTTCTTAAAGGATTATGATTTCAATTTGAGTTACCATCCGGGAAAAGCTAATGTTGTGGCAGATGCTCTGAGTCGGAAGACAATCCATATGTCAGCCTTGATGGTGAAAGAAATGGAATTGATTGAGCAGTTCATAGACTTGAGTATGGTTTGTGAAACTACGCCAGAAAGTATTAGATTGGGTTTGCTGAAGGTGAATAATGACTTTTTGGAGGTAATTAAAGAAAACCAGAAACTGGATGTGAAGCTAGTGGACTTAATGCCTACAGGAGGGGATGATCCTGATAGTGATTTTAAAGTGGATAATGTTGGGGTGTTGAGGTTCCGGGGCAGAATTTGTGTACCGGATAATGAGGAATTGAAAAAGGAAATCTTAGAGGAAAGTCATCGGAGTAGCTTGAGTATTCATCCGGGAGCTACAAAGATGTATCAAGACTTGAAGAAGTTATTTTGGTGGCCCGGTATGAAGAGGGACATAGCTCAGTTTGTTTATGCTTGTTTGATATGTCAGAAGTCAAAGGTGGAACACCAGAAACCGTCGGGATTAATGCAACCGTTGGAAATTCTGGAATGGAAATGTGATAGTATTACTATGGACTTTGTTACTGGTTTGCCAAATACGGCGAGAGGCTTTGATGCTATTTGGGTAGTGGTGGATCGACTTACGAAATCCGCACATTTTATACCAATTAACATCAGTTTTCCATTGTCAAAGCTGACGGAGATTTATATCAGAACAATTGTGAAATTGCATGGTGTTTCGTCAAGCATAGTGTCGGATAGAGATCCGAGGTTTACTTCAGAATTTTGGAAGAGTCTACAGGAAGCCTTGGGTTCCAAATTGAAGTTGAGCTCGGCTTATCACCCACAGACAGATGGTCAATCAGAGAGGACTATCCAGTCGTTGGAAGATTTGCTGAGGGCCTGTGTGTTGGAGAAAGGGGGTGCGTGGGATACTCATTTGCCATTGATTGAGTTCACGTATAATAACAGTCACCATTCTAGCATTGGAATGGCGCCTTTCAAAGCTTTGTATGGTAGGAGGTGTAGGACACCTCTGTGTTGGTATGAAATAGGTGAGAATGTGGTGCTTGGACCAGAAATTGTGCAACAGACTACTGAGACAATTCAAATGATCCATGAAAAGATGAAGGTGTCTCAGAGTAGGCAGAAAAGTTATCATAATAATCGGAAGAAAAATTTGGAATTCAGTGAAGGGGATCACGTGTTCCTGAGAGTTAACCCAATGACCGGTGTGGGACGTGCATTAAAATCGAAGAAGTTGGATCCTAAGTTTATCGGGCCGTATCAGATCTTGCAGAGAGTTGGTGCAGTTGCTTACAGAGTGGCGTTACCGCCTGAACTTTCAAACTTGCATGATGTGTTTCATGTGTCGCAACTTCGGAAGTATGTATCTGATCCATCTCATGTTATCCAGAGGGATGAGGTGCAGATTAGAGATAATCTTACTGTGGAGGCGATGCCGATAAGGATCGAGGATCGCAAGATAAAGCAACTTAGAGGAAAGGAGATACCTCTGGTGAGGGTAGCTTGGGGAGGAGCTGCTGGGGGAAGTGTGACCTGGGAGCTGGAGAGCTGGATGCGAGAGTCGTATCCGGAGCTATTTCCGTCAGGTACATTTTCGAGGACGAAAATAATTTAAGTGGGGGAGAGTTGTAACACCCCAATTTAAATTATTTAATCGTCGTGTTTTATTTTCATTTGTTTGGCCTTGTTTGGGGGGGTGTCTGAGTACAAGGGGTAATGTTAATAGTGATAAGGTGGGTGGGGTGGGGGGGGGGGGGGAGTTGTCCATTAATAGTAATATGGAACTTATTGTTATTAGCATTCTTAATATTATTATTATTAATAGTATATTTCATATTATTATTATTATTATTATTATTATTATTATTATTATCCTTATTATTATTATTAATACTATTATTATTTTAAATTAAAATCCTATTTAATTAATTTGATAATGGGCTAATGGATGAATGGAGGGGCAGTTTAGTAACTAAGATGAGATTAGCGAGGGTTAGTGGGAGAGTTAGCCATAATCAGATTTTGGGAAAAAGAAAGAGTTAGAGGAGGGAGAACAAGGAAAAGCTAGGGCACCCATCTTCATCAATTTTCGCGGGAATTTTCTGAGTAGTTTCGAGATAAGGGGGGAGAATGAGTTTAATATGGGTGTGTCATACCCCAAATTTGTCCTACCTGTGTATAATTTTCATCTGTACATTCACCCCCTAACAATTATTCAGAAAATCCAAAAAAAAATGTTGTTTCTATCATGAGGTCGAATTAAATCGAATCAGGTTTCATTTGGGGTTCATCTAGTCAGGGGTGTGTGCAATAGGGACTGGAATTCATCTGGGTTGACCTAATTTGTTTGGTTAGACAAAGGTTTGTTGCAAGATCAAGGCCACGATTTGTAATGATTCAAATGGTGTGTGGCTACAGATTCAGTTAGAATTTGTGTCAGTTCAAGATGCATATGTGATCAATTTGTCAAGTTATCAGATCATCAAGGGCAGATCATCCATTTCCATTCTCATTGTATCCAATCCAATTGCCATTATCCATCCAACGTCCATATTTATTTCCACTTCCTATTTCTTACCAATTTCCATTATTTTCTATCAATTAAACCATATCTACTTTTTAATATCCATTTAAAAAAAACCATTTTTTTTAGTTATCCACTTCATTTATCCATTTTAAACCATACCCATTTTCAAATATTCATAAGAATCCACTCTCTTTCAATCCATTTAATGTCCATATTTTTTTTTTTTTTATTTTATTAATGCATTGCAATTGTCCACTTTTCTAATCCCATTTCATTTATCTATAAACCATTTTTCACTATCCACTTTCTAAATTCGTTTTTATCCACATTTCAAAGAAAAATAAAAACATGCCAAAGGCCATTACCAAGATTCCAAACACAATTCTAATACACATAAATTCAGCCATCATACAAGCAAAATAAAGCCAAAGTATTGTTACAAGTTTAAGCCACAAATTGCAAGCCAAGAGAAACTTCATGCGCGTGAAGCCAACAACATGACCAGGCCACGTGATTTACAGCACGGCCCACACCTTCATTGCAGCTTGCCCAAAACCAATTTTCACAACAGACCTGTACAAGTTTTCCAAACAAATAAATCATTAATATGATACTACCAAACCAAGCCACGCATAAATCCAACCTGCAAAACAAATTCCAAAACCACAGTATGCAACCACAATAAACCTTGACGTTTCGCACCTGCCACTCCAACGGTCATGATGCAAAACCTGTAGCACAAATCTGCCAAACAACAATGCCAACCCGACCCCACAAACTCAATTTCAGCATACCCTGCACAAAACATCAATATCATTTCTTCAGAAAAAACAAAATTTGTACGATAAACCATTGTCACAACGCAACGCACCTTCCAACAAACCTGTACCAAAATGCAGAGGAATCGGCGAAACGGCAACACAAATTCATTCACGGTTTTCATCCTATTTCACTCTATAAATACAAGCTCTAATTCATCCATTAAGAAAGCTCTAGAGCCGCCACAAAACCTTCCCCAATACACTTTCTTCCTCCAATCGTCAACCGATCCAAAACAACCATAAAACCTTCAAGCTTCAATAAGCCAAACACACTCTGCTCAAAAATTACCCCAACCTTCATCAACCAAGTCACTCATCCACGAACCAAAAATCATGAACCTTCACAGACCTTTGTTCACTTTTTTCACAAACCATTAAAAACCTCAGATCTTCTCCGGAAACCCTCTTCTTCTTCCTCAACCCAACAAATAAATCATAACCTCAAACCTCCTCTAAACTTTCACTGCAAACGTAACCCAACACCAAAGCCAACAAATCTTCATCGAATACACTTTCCTCACACCAAAATCAATAACTCAACCCAAACAAAAATCACATAATAGAAAGACGGAGATGAAGTAGAGGCGAGATGAAAAAAATAGATACGGACTTGAGCGAAAATTGAAAAAAACAGAAGGTGAACGATATTGAGACGATGCCATTTCCTTTCGATTCGCTCTCATGTGTTGCTGATGTTGTTCTTCATTTCACGCTTTGATGTTGTTGCTTTTTTTTCTGATTTCTACCGGATCCATTATTTTAAGAGAGCTTGCCCTTCTTTTTGCTCTGTTATCGTTGGTTTTGTCGGTGAATGAGTGATAAAGTTAAGTCCTTGTTTTTTTCTTTTATTTACAAAACCAGCTGGCTATGCCCTTGTGTCTTTCGGTGTTGGTAAAGGTGGGCCTGTGAGTCCACGATTCTTTAACTCACCCCCCTTTTCTTTTAGTCCACCCGTGCTGTTTTGGTGGATGATGGGCTTCCCTCAGCCCAAATGATTTCACCATTTTTTTTACACCTTTGTTTATACCCCATTTGTTTGATTTTAAATTAATTAGTTTTTTTACATTTTACTTTCTTTTTTTTTTAAGATTTTAATATTGTTTTGTTTAGTTTTTTTTATTTTCATTTTCGAGACCATTTTATTTTTATTTTTGGGCCAATGATATAAAAATAATCTTGATGATTGGTTGATTTTTTGAAATCGGTTCCAAATCTTGATTTATATGAGGCCTACTATTTATTTATTTTCTTTTTGATTTATTTATTTTTTTACCATTCATTTTTGGGTCAATGAAAACCAAATACAAAAGATTATCGATTTTTTGATTTAAAATCTTAGTAAAGGTGAGACATTTCTTAGTTTTTTTTTTCGATTTAATCTCCATTTAATTTTCGTATATTCTTTTATTTGGTCAATAAAAGTCAAATATTAAAGATTATTGATTTCTCGATTAAATATTGATTAAGACGAGACCGATTTTATTTCTATTTTGATTTTTTTATCTTATGTCTTTTCATTTTTGGTCCATGAAAGTAAAAAATCGTTGATTATCGATTTGTCGATTAAATCGTGATTAAGACGAGACCAACTTTATTTTATGTCAACTTTAATTACTTGTCAATATTATTCCTATTCATATTGTCCATGCCATATTCATATTTATTCATCTAACCATTTCATTTGTTCACCATTAATAAAAAAACATTAAAAATATCGAAACCCTAAAACAATAATTGATGGACTGTTGGTTGCTTGGCGACTTTCGATCAAGGCTTAGTTTAGGACACCTTGCACACACACGGCTTTCTCGTGGGCTACCTTACAATGAGACCCTTTATTTCATGTCATCCCTTGTAATTTACATGTACCCCGCTCCCCATTCCGATGTACGCATTTAGTTTCTTTGATTGTGGTTTGTTTACTAGGAGCACCCCTAGGGACTAGCATAGACAACCCATTTTCAAACTAATTCTCGATTCGTCGTCGAGCCATTTTCAAAACAAACCTCTTTTCAACCAAATCCTCGATTCGTCGTCGAGCCATTTTCAAAACAAACCTCTTTTCAACCAACCTCTCGATTCGTCGTCGAGCCCAGTTTCAAATCAACCTCTAACCAAACTCTTTTCCAAACCAAACTCTTTTCATACAATAAACCCTTGATCCAACGTCAAGCGGATTTTCATAATCAAACTAACAACTATCGCAACTCTTTTAAGGTGAAAAATGGGGGTTCAAGTCTTTGATCTTCCTTCGATTGTTTGGGTGCGAGTTCTCTTACTCGTGTGTGAGCAATTGACGCCTCTTCTTTTAACAAATCAAATCCTTTTCAAAATAACCAAGCGCATACAATAAACCCTTGATCTCACGTCAAGCGGACTTTCATAATCAAACCTCAAAACGACTAACAACTATCGAAACTCTTTCAAGGTGAAAAATGGGGGTTCAAGTCTTTGATCTCTCTTCGATTGTTTGGGTGCGAGTTCTCTTACTCGTGTGTGAGCAATTGGCGCCTCTTTTAAAAATCAACCAACTCCCTTGTTTTGTGGGCGTACCACGAACTACGACTGCTCTGATTCTTTATTCTCGTCCGAGTAAAGATACGTAGGCACAAGATTGCGATGATCTTGGCGAGCACACTTTTTCTTTTCTCCATACTACCATTTTTTTCCGTCAAACCCCGTAGTCGAACTACGATTGCTCTGATTCCTCATTCTCGTCCGAATGAGCATACGTAGGCCCGAGGTCGCGATGATCTTGCAGAGCACCCTATCCTTAAACCACCCATTTCCCCCTAGTATCTTTTCCTTTTATCTTTACCTTTCTGCATTTATTTTAGAGAAGAAAGCAAACAAACTTAGCTAACGAGCATTGCAATTCGAATCAAGAGGTTCCCGTTGAGTACAACGGACGTGAGGGGGTGCGCGTACCTTCCCCTCACGTAACCGACTCCCAAACCCAGAATGTGGTTGCGATGACCATGTTCTTATCCTCTTCCTTTAAAGGTTTTCTCGATATTTTCCTTTCCCTCTTTTTGGGATAAATAAAGTTCGGTGGCGACTCTGTCGAACCGTTTTCCGCGCCTTTCGCGCGAAGGGTCGTGTCTTCGATTAAGCAATTTTTTCGAGGTGCGACAGGGTGATATAATCATGAGAGGGTAGTGGGGATTCCTTAACCCCGTAAGAATTCGTATGTATAATTCTGTTTGAATTTATCTGTGTTTGTGTGTATGATTGCTGTGAAATCCTTATTGTGATGCCATGTTGGATCTGGAATTCGTATAATTCTTGGTGAATAATTCTGTTGTTGCTGCTGTATAAATTGTATGTGTTGTTGGACTGGTTTATACAGGTGAATATGACAAATAATTAGATTTAAGAACCGTATATTGGATTAGTAATGATAGGTAAAAGAAGTAAGATGAAGAATAGGACCTAAAACTAGTGTAGAAACAAGTTTAGGACTGGATTGGAGTGGAAAAGTGAGGATCCTGTAGCAGAAACCAGACTGGGTGGGGAAATTGCATTTGCGTAATAGATCTGGCCATACCCGTATCAGGTAGGGCAATACGCGTATGGCTATGGTCAATACGCGTAGGGAGGGCCAAAAGGAGGTTTGGCACGGCCCTCTGCCCGTACGCGTAACAGTACGCGTTTGGAAGCTTGGCATTATGCGTAAGAGGGGGCGTTATGCGTAACGAGATCTGAAGTGGAATTTTGATGGAAAAATAGGTCTCTGCCCATACGCGTATCAAGTGGGACAATACGCGTATGGATGGGCGAGCGAGATGGGCAATACGCGTATGGCCCAGGGCAATACGCGTATGGCCAGTGAGAGTGCATAATTTTTCCGTTTCGCGATTTCCTTCCCGTTTTTGCGTCCGAAGTTGTTTCTTTTGGTTTGAGAGGTTGGGGATAGATGCCAGACCTTGAAAAATGTAGGATTGGTGATAAAAATAATTAATTTAATAATTTTGGTTAATTAATTAGTAATCAGCTAATTAGCGTCGTGTGAGGTGTTTTATGTGGTGTTATGTATTGTTTGTGATTAGGAGGATCATGGAAATGTATGAGTGTGGTTATACATGAATTATATGCATATTGATGTCATGCATTCATGGTGTGTCGGTGGTGATGGATCATTGCTCAGGAGGAGTGTATGTGATTCATCCGAACTCCAATGTGGAGAGTGGTGGGATAAGTCATTGCCAAGTAGAGGTGTATGTGATTTATCCGGGTTCGATTGAATGAACCATGGTGATTGTTGGTACCACATGCATTGTGTCTATTATTGAGTCGCATTGCATTATCATTTTATGTTGATTGAATTATGATTGAAAGTGACAAGTAGGTCGTGCTTATGTGATTATATGATTGTGTGTGAGTAACTACTCTTATCATGTGTTATTTGCTTATTATTAAATGTAGTTCTCACCCCTTTGTTGTTGTTGTGACTGTGCTTCTTTGGAAGTACAGATAATCCAGGTACTTGAGTTGCTTGGAGTGCGTGTTGCCTGTTCGAATCGTAGGAGTCGCTCTGATACGTAACACGGGAATTTTGGGGATTTTATTAATTGTTGTTCTTCATTAAATTTTGTTACGTATCTCTTTTGAATTCAATATTTTGAGGACCACGGGTTTATGTGGAGTTTTGGAGTATTTTGGCAAGTGTGTCGTGAACTTATGAACTGATTATTCCGCTCTTTTACTTCATTTAGCACAAAAGGAGTTTTATGGTTGATTTTATTTGGTGTAGCATCCTACTTGTAAAAGTTGAAAACTCTGATTCTATCCGTATTACTTTTATTTTTATAAAATGGGAAAGTGGGGTGTTATATATTGAACCAAAAGAGGTTGCTAACCGCCGAGGATTCGGTGTTAACAGAAGAAACTGTGATTAACCGAAAAAAGGAAATGAGTGATTAACTAAGAGAAGGTGATTAACTAGAAAGGGGTTCAGTGTTTTAACAGACTTGTTGTGGTTAACTGAAGAAGATTAGGTGATTGACTAAGAGAAAGGTGATTAACCCAAAAGGAAACTTAGTGTATTAACAGATAGACTGTGGTTAACTGAGAAAAAGCGCAAATTGGTGTTTTAACTGACAGGCAGTGGTTAACCAATCAAAGAGCGAAGAACCCAGAGAAGGTTTCGACCTCCGCAAGGGTTTCGGTGTTTAACAGGAAAACTCTGTTTAACCGAAGAAAAAGGAAAAGAAACTTTCCTGAGGAATCAAAAAGCAATGATTGACCACAAGAAAAATATATTGAGGCAAGAGGCAGGTGTTAAACCAAGAGACAATGATCTTTAACCAAGAGAAATGGTGATTGATCAAAAGAGAGATTGAAAGAGATAAGAGTGATCAGGGATCAACTCAGCTGGGATGGAGAAACACTACAGCTTAAGGATAGAGGTGACTATTCCCAGTGGGAGGACCAAATGCCCTTACCAAAAATAGTCAGAATGAGGGTAGGACAATTCCATCCTCATTCCTTCTCTAGCACCCAAGGTATAGTGCAGAAATTGAAACAGACAGCGCAACAACTCCAATTTGTACAGTGCTCTAGTACATCGTGCGAATCTCTGACTCCGCGGGGGAAGAGAGAAAGAAAGCTCTAAAGGAAGCTTAAAGAGAAGCGCCAAAGGGAGGATCAATAATCGAAACGAAGTTTTGATTAATTAATCAAAAGGGAGGAGTATGCTAATAATTTTCCAAAATGGAATAAAAAATTATTAAAGCAAAAGGGTGCATTATTGATTGTACAAGATTAAGCTTATTCTTGGAGAAAAAACTTAATTAAACATGAATGGAATGTGCAAAACAGTACCAAATGGCATTTAGAATGCCACACAAATCATGCCATTATGTGAATAAAAATGTGCAAGAATGATCATGTTCATGCAATGTCAAGAATGAGCATAATTATGAAATCGAAAGATCTTAAAATTCACAATCATGCTTTAAACTGAAGGGAAACAACACCTAAAACATCCATAAAAATCAATCATATCAATCCATAGAAGTTAGAGGGAGAGAGCATGGCTAACAAGCTTGAAAAACACCAAAAATGGTACTCTGTCACAGTGGTAATCAGTTACTCTAAAGTGAGTAACCGGTTACTTGCTTGAAAACAGCAAATCTGGGGGAAATTGTGCAGAGTAACCGGTTACCCTATATTGAGTAATGGGTTACTCAGTTAAAAAAAAGCAGCGCTGTTGCAAATTTGTGAAGAGTAACCGGTTACCCTATATTGAGTAACCGGTTACCACTGTAACACTGGCAAAAATAGCTTTTGAAAAAGCACTTAAAGCATCCAAATCACTTGTTCAAATTACCACATGTTAGGGTATGAATTTGTACACGAAAATCAAGCTTAATAACAGCAAAAAGCCAGCAATGGACTCAATTATCACATCAAGATCATGGATCATGTAATGGCATAATCAATTCACACACAAAAAAGCATCGAAACTACATCGCGAATGATACGAAAATGTTCGAACAGTAAAATGTGCAAAGAAAGACCAACCTACAAGGCTGAGATGTGCCTTGGATGTTGTTGCAAAGTGATCTTGATGAAAATAATCAAAGAAAACCAGAGGAATCTTCAATTGTAGCCGAATCGTACCGAAACCGAGCAAATTACGACGAAACTCCGAAATACAAATTCGAACCGTAGAATCTTGAAGCAAACACTTGAGATGAATCCAAAAGATGATAAAACTCTAGAAATCCAAGTATAATTGCAAGATGTTGAAGGTTAAGCTCAAGAAATAATCACTTCCAAGGTGGAAAGTGAGTATTCTTCAATGGTGAAGAGCTAAGGTGAGGTTTGAGAAGAAAATTGTGATGAAGATGAAGAAGTTGCAGAAAAATTCAGAGAGAATGTGAGAGAATTGAGTGTGAAATGTGTCAAATGGTTCCTCCCCTTTGGGAAATTGTACAGACTTGTTTATATAGAGTTTTGGTTTAGAGTGTGAGAGGTTTGGAATTTGGTTTGGACTTAGCTTAGGGTGGTTTGGAATTAGGCTAGGAGTTAGTTACACTTGAATCACTGAGTCAAGCGGTTAACTCGATTAGTTAGGAAGTTAACTCAGTAGCAATCCCAATGTAAGCTTAAAATCCAAAGGTTCACATGCTTGGAAATTAAGGAACATGATGCACTTAATTTAAAGTGATGCCTAGGAATAAATGCAAGTGAAGTGTCTTAAATAATCTTGAAATGTCTAGAGATGTCTAGAATGTTCCACACACTGCTAGAATCAAGTAGCATCCCAAAACAAAGAGAGTGCAGAGTTGCTGTCCCAAAAATGCAGCAGAATCTGCAAAACTGTGCAGAATAACCGATTACTCTATATTGAGTAACCAGTTACTCTAGGCAAAAATTGCCCAGATTGCTCAGGAACAAGTGCTGAAGTCCCGGTTTCAATTTTCCATCTCTTCTTTTGATGAATAGGTATGGAAACCAATATTTTGAGTTTGTTTTGATGATGGGAGGATCTTGTGAGGATGCGATTAATCGAGCTTGAAAAACCTGAATATTCCTGCAACAAAAAACACAGAGAAAAAGTGCGAGTGCTTATGCCATCGATACGAATGCACATGCTTATGCAAAAGGCAAAAGAGGAGGTCAAATTTCGGGTTACGACAACTGCCCCTATTTAATCTACTTGGACCTGAATGTATGAATTGCACTAGCTTTTCGATGATTCGAGGTAGAAGGGGATTAAATAAAAGAGTAGCTCGAAAATTTGGCTGATGGCGGCAAAAGAAAAGTTTTGAGTGTGTTTGAAGTTTAGCTGAATATCTGCTGGACAAGATGAATCAGTCTAAAGGAGGGTAGTATGCTCGATGCATATGCCATGTATGTGCGATTCTACATGATGCTTGATATCATGTTATGTAAAGGTGTAAGTTAAGGTATCACGCAGAGGTTAGGTAGAGATTGTAGCAAAACAAACTCGACATCCCTAGCTGGGGAGAGAACCCATAGATGAAGACAAATCCGGCTAGGGAAGGTAATGGTGACAACTTCGCTGGGGAAGAAACCGAGAAACCTCAAATTTTTAGACTATCACCATTACCATTGCTGGGGATAATAAAATCAGGTCGATCTTCTCATCACGACTGACCCTAATTGAGGAATGAAACCAGAACACTCCGATTTAAAAGCTGCCTCTGACTCTACTGCAGGGAAATACCAAGGTCCAGAGGATCTTCTCTGCTTGGGGAAGATGAGGAACCAAGTCATACTACTGCGGGTGCGTGACAGTTCTTACATGTTGGGAAGGATGCACAACCTTTGCTGGGAAAAAGGACAACTGTGTCTCCTCTCAGGGCATATCATGACAACTTTACTGGGGACATCATGGATCTGCTGAGGAAATAGAAGGTAAATAACATTTTTGAAGAACCATAATGGTGCTTGCTGGGGAAATGATGGCTCTATTGGGGAGATGGTCGCATCTTCAAAGAACCATCATAGTGTTGGTCGGGCATTAGGCTTGCCGATGGATATGACCGATCATTCTGTAGGGGTTACTAGTAAAATATGCAATGCATAATGCTTTCTCGATTGCTTTAGCTTTTTGTTATTCTCAATGCTTTATAGTATTATGTGATCACAAATAATCGTTTAATTTGCAAACAAAATACTGAAAGAGAACGATTGAGAACTTGAATGATGAACTTTTATTGAAATGTGAAAATGTTTATACATAAGATGTGTATAAGGATGCGAAAATCCTTAATGAAGAAATTTGCAATAAAATTGAAAAACAAGTGTAAATGGCAAAGAGAAATCATGTTTTGCATTGATTACAACATTGGCTACCATCCTCTGTAAGTCTAGGTTCCAACGCTCTGCACCAGTTGATAATGATTTCACCGCTCTATTACCGTCTGATGTCCAGCTATGATGAAGAGAGGCTCAAGTGTTCATGGTCAAATGCCTTTATCCCTAATTTTTGCTTGGACATTGTTCTATATATTTTTTCGTCCACCGGGATACCCATTATTGCCTAAGTCGCCCTTTCGGGTTTTCAATTTAGCGGGCAATTATTGTTTTTTGTATTGTCCCTAACTTTTTCATGGACATTTCTTTTTTTGGTCGGGACGCCCATTTTTGCCTAGATTGTCCTTGCGGATGTCAATCTAGCGGGCTCTTTATCTATTTTTTTTCCAGGCATAATATTTTTTTACTGTATCGGAGTTCACAGGCGATGGCAACTCCTCCCCATCCATGGTGGTGAGGATCAGGGTTCCGCCTGAGAAGGCCTTCTTGACAACAAAAGGTCATTCATAGTTGGGAGTCCACTTGCCGCGTGAATATGAGTGAACAGGTGAATACCTCTTGAGCACGAGTTCGCCTTCATGGAATGCTCGAGGGAGGACTTTCTTGTCAAAAGCTCGCTTGAGGCGTCTCTGATACAATTGACCATGACAAACGGCTGCAAGGCGCTTCTCTTCGATGAGATTTAGCTGGTCGTATCTGGATTGGGCCCATTCAGCTTCATCAAGATCTGCTTCCATGATGACTTTGAGCGAAGGAATCTCGACTTCAATAGGCAGAACAACCTCCATACCATACACAAGCGAATACGGAGTTTCCCTAGTAGAAGTGCGAACTGAAGTTCTATAGCCATGTAGTTCGAAAGGAAGCATTTCATGCCAATCCTTGTAAGATTTGACCATTTTCTAGACAATCCTCTTGATGTTTTTGTTTGCTACTTTGACGACACCATTCATCTGGGGCCGATATGGTGAAGAGTTGTGGTGCTCGATCTTGAATTCTTGACACAACTCTTTCATCATCTTATTGTTTAGGTTGCTTGCATTGTCAGTGACAATGTTGCTAGGAATGCCATAGCGACAAATTATCTTTTTCTTGATAAATCTGGCAACCACTTGGCGTGTAACATTTGCGTAAGAAGCAGCTTCTACCCACTTGGTGAAGTAGTCGATAGCCACTAGAATGAAACAATGGCCGTTTGAGGCCTTCGGCTCGATCATTCCAATCATATCAATACCCCACATGGAGAAAGGCCAAGGCGAAGTCAAAACATTCAATGGAGTAGGAAGCGCATGGATCTTGTCACCATAGATTTGGCATTTGTGACATCTTTTGGCAAAGTTGTAACAATCTACCTCCATTGTTGTTCAATAATACCCAGCTCAAAGGATCTTCTTGGCCATAGCAAGACCTTTAGCATGTATACCCTCGCAACCCTCATGTATGGACTTTATGATAGTGTTTGCTTCGTGTCTATCCACGCATCTGAGCAACACAGAATCATAATTCCTCTTGTACAGTACACCACCACTTAAGAAGAACTTGGCGCAAAGTTGTCGAAGAGCTTTCTTGTCAGTGATAGTAATACCATCAGGATATTCCTGTTTTTACAGATATCTCTTGATGTCGTAGAACCAAGGCTTGTCATCAAACTCGTCCTCGATTGCTAAATAGTGTGCTGGTTCGTTCAAATGATCAATGCAGATAGAAGGAGCATCGTTCTTCCACTTGAACTTGAACATAGACTCCAAGGTGGCAAGAGCATCAGCTAGTTGATTTTCCTCTATTGGGATATGATGA
The DNA here is from genome assembly GCA_022829125.1 of Lathyrus tuberosus. NCBI lineage: Eukaryota > Viridiplantae > Streptophyta > Magnoliopsida > Fabales > Fabaceae > Lathyrus > Lathyrus tuberosus. Next base: position 12,008,410 of record JALAZF010000125.1, on the reverse strand, counting down.
AAAGGAATTTCATCAAAATAAGGAATCAATTTCGCGATGTGCTTTTGGTACGGAACTAGCTTGGAATCCCGAGTTTCAAAATTCCCTCTGACTTGGCCAATAACCAAAGCAGAATCTCCATAGACCTCAAGAATCTTGATTCTCATGTCAATTGCCGCTTCAATACCATAGATACATGCTTCGTATTCAGCCATATTGTTGGTGCATGCAAAGCATAATCTGGCAGTGAAGGGAAGATGAAAACCTGTTGAAGATATGAGGATAGCCCCAATTCCACGACTTTTAGCATTGGAGGCACCGTCGAACACGAACGTCCATCGCGCTCCTGGTTCAGGTCCTATGTCAGGGTCTGGAGTCTCATAATCTCTGATAAATAGAACATCCTCATTGGGAAAGTCAAACTTTATTTGTTGATAACCCTCTATAGGTTGATGAGCAAGGTAGTCAGACAAGACGCTCCCTTTTATTGCTTTCTAGGTAACATGTTGGATATTATACTCAGTTAACAGCATTTGCCATCGAGCAATCCTTCCAGAAACAACAGGCTTTTCAAATATGTACTTTATCGGATCCATTTTGGATATCAACAAAGTAGTATGGCAAATCATGTATTGTCTTAGGCGTCGAGCTGCCTAGACTAGAGCACAACAAGTTTTCTCCAAAAGTGAGTATCTGGTCTCACAATCATTGAACTTCTTGCTCAGATAGTAAATTGCATGTTCTTTTCTGCCAGTGTCATCATGTTGACCCAATACACATCCCATTAATTCATCGAGAACGGTGAGATACATGATTAAAGGCCTATCAGGAATCGCCGGTACTAAGATCAGTGGTTCTTGTAAATATTGTTTTATTTTGTCAAATGCTTCTTGACAATCATTGTTCCATTCGACCGATTGATTTTTCTTAGTAATTTGAACATCGGTTCACAGGTAGCCGTCAAACGCAGAATGAATCTTGAAATGTAATTAAGTCTGCCCAGAAAGCCACAGACTTCTTTTTCTGTTTTAGGAGGCGGCATGTTCTGAATTGCTTGAACCTTGTCGGGATCAACTTCAATGCCCTTACGGCTCACAATAAAGCCCAACAGTTTACCAGACCGAACTCTGAAGGTGCACTTCGCAGGATTCAACCGCAGTCTAAACTTCCGGAGTTTGTCAAACAACTTCTTCAGATGGACCAAATGATCATCTTCTATTTTGGACTTGGCAATCATATCATCCACATAAATCTCAATCTCTCTATGGATCATATCGTGAAAAAGGGTTGTCATGGCACGTTGGTATGTTGCCCCTGCATTCTTTAAACCGAAGGGCATGACTTTGTAGCAATATGTACCCCATGGCATGATGAAAGTAGTTTTCTCCATATCAGCTGGAGACATCTTGATCTGGTTATATCTTGAGAAACCGTCCATAAAGGAAAAGACAGAGAACTGCGCAGTGTTGTCTACCAAGACATCAATGTGAGGCAAAGGAAAGTCATCTTTCAGACTTGCCATATTGAGATCTCTATAATCCACACACATTCGGACTTTCCCATCTTTCTTTGGAACTGGTACGATATTGGCAATCCATTCAGAATATTCAGAAATGGCTCGGAATCCAGCATCAAGTTGTTTCTTTACCTCTTCTCTAATTTTAAGTGCCATGTCGGGTCTAGTCTTCCTTAGTTTCTGCTTGACAGGAGGACATCCGGGCTTGAGTGGTAAGATATGTTCAACGATGTTGGTATCCAACCCAGGCATATCTTGATAGGACCAGGCGAAGATATCAACATACTCTTTCAATAACTTGACCAACTTAGAGTGTACATGCTTTACAAGGGACGCGCCAACCTTGACTTCTCTTCTGACCTCATCGGTACCAAGATTGACAACTTCCACTGGCTCCTTGTGTGGCTGAATCTCTTTCTGCTCGTGCTCAAGGAGCCTTTCTAGTTCATCCAGTAATTTACAATCTTCCTCACCATCAACTTCGGCTTGGTTAATTGGAATTCCAAAATTACAACGGATGCTTGCCATGCTGTTATCAATGCATTTATTCGTTCGGCATGTTTATGAATATGTTTAGAATGAGCTATTTTGAAAAAGTGAAAATAAAAGAAACTTTTGCCATTTATTTGTGAAAAAGTAAAATAAAGAAAGAAAATAGAGCATGATTTTGAATGCAAAAAACTTTTATTTATTGATAACATAATATTGCAAAAGCGAAAGGCCATTTATAAGCTATCCACTCGTCTTGGGTGAGGACGAGGGAATGAGAAAGAAAAATGCATTACATATTTGTTGGAAAAACCACAGGAATCATTATAGATGTCCAATTGTTGAGCTTGAAACCCGGCGGGCACTTGCGCATAAAGCTTGAAATCTGGTTGCTAGGACCAGCATCATCAATGGCTGCCACAATGTCACCCTTTTGAAAACCTGCACTGTAGTACTTGATCAAGTTGCACTACTTCTCACCATATGGCTTAGACTGTCGACTAGGACGATAACCAAATCCAAAACGATTATGCTTTTCAACCACATCAATCACATGCCCCTAGCCAGGCAAGGCACCTTTCTCGATGGTCTCTTTAGCACTTTTGGTGGATGCCAAAGTCATTTGCGGTGATCTACTTTAACTAGTTGAAGCAGAGCTGACATCTTCGAACTCGAGACACTGCAACGGCACCTCAGTTATGCTTTCATCGGTCTTGACATATCGGAAAGATGATAATTCGCTTACAATCAGATCCTCTTCACCACAGACGATGACCAGCTGATCGTCAAACATGAACTTCAATTTCTGATGTAAAGTGGAAGTAACTGCCCCTGCGGAGTGAATCCACGGGCGACCCAATAGGCAAGTGTACTTGGGATTAATATCCATCACTTGAAAAGTAATGGTGAAAAAATGCGGTCCAACCTTGATGGGTAAATCTACTTCTCCAATAACTTGCCTTTGAGAACCATTAAAGGCTCTGACAACTAAGGCGCTTGGCCTCATCTCGCTCCCTTTTACCAGTAATTGACTCAATGTGCCCTTAGGCATCACATTGAGGAAAGAACCGGTATCCACTTGGACATGAGATAATAAGGCATCCATGCAAGTTACAGATATGCGCAATGCTCGATTGTGGGCAGCTCCTTCAAGAGGCAATTCTGATTCATTAAAGCCCAAGTATCTGCTTGCAGTTATATTGGCCACTACATCATCGAACTCGACAACGGATATATCATGCATAACATGAGCAGTGTTCAAGACTTTCAACAAATCTGATCTCTGCGCGGGTGAGCTCATGAGTAAGGACAAAATTGAGATCCTTCAGGGAGTCTGCCCAAGCTGATCTATAATTTTAAAGTCACTTTTCTTGATCAACCTTAGGAACTCTTGGTCTTCAAGTGTCTCCTTGCTTTTTGTAACATCCTCAGACGGAATGACTGGTACTGGTATTGTAGTAGATGCCCCTTGTTGAACAACAGGGGTTGTAGATGCAAGCTTCTCCTTGGGAGGAACAATGGCTGGAACTTGTACAGGCTTTGTAGTGACTTTCGGAGCGAACACACGTCCACTACGAGTCATACCCCCAGCGGTGGTAACATTCACGATCTCAGATTCAGCAAACCTTATCTCTTGTCCTCCACAAAACACAGTAGATTCATACCTCCAAGGTACCTCCTTAGAATTTTGATACGGAAACGGTTTTGGCAGATAAACAATACTAGGTTGCACTTTATTTTTAGGAGTTTCAAAAGGAACCCTCCTATAGATGATGGTGAATGGCTCGATAGTAGCAACCTCTTCAACAGGCTTAGATCTGGCAAATTGAACTTCACCTTGATTCATCAAAATTTGAACGCAACCTTTCATCCTTCTGCACTGGTTGGGATTATCGTCACAAATCTGACACTTTCTATGCAGCCCTTTCAACAACCTGTGTTCATTCAATCTCTTGAAAACCACAGTCATCGGATTCTTTACCTCGTCAACATCCATGATCAGTTCATCCCTTGAATCACCCTCAACCATGTTAACCGCATGTCCACCGTGATTGGGCAATGAATTGTGCTAAATGTTAGGACCTTCCTCAGCAAAAGTCAAAATCTTTCGATCAATGAGCTCTTGAACCTTTGTTTTAAAAACAATACAGTCCTCTGTCGCATGTCCTATATATCCAGCATGATAGACACATGACGCGTTTAGATTATGCTTTGGGTTGAATGGAGGAATTGCAGGTTCGATCTCCTTGGGAACAATTTCCCCTTGGTGAACAAAGTAAGGAAACAATTCAGTGTACGACACTAAAATTCTGTCAAAGTTCGGACGCTTGCGATTTCCTTGATTGTTGTTGTTTTGCCGGTTTTGACTGCCAATTTTTGTTGTTCTGTTGAGTCTGTTGCTGACGTTGCGGTTATTGCTGATTCTGAGCATTCTGAACTGGTTGTTGCGGATGATACTGATATGGAAGTTGTTGATATTGTGCAACAGCAATGTAAGGATATGGATAATAAGGCATGGGAACCAAGGGTGCTTGATACTGAGGAGAAACCTGAGCCGTCACAGCGTCGGCTTCACCTTCCTTCTTCTTTGACTGACTGTTCTGAGATTTTCTGTTGGCCAGCTGCTCCTGAAATTTTTCTAGTCTTCAACCCGTTCTCAATTCTTTCACCGATGGTTACAATATCAGCAAAGTTCGATGAAGAACTACCCACCATTTTCTCATAGTAGGATCCTTGCAATGTACCCATAAAGATGTCAACCAACTCATTGTCAGAGAGAGCAGGCCGCATCCGAGATGCCATCTCGCGCCATCTTTGTGCATACTCTTTAAATGTTTCAGCTGAGCGTTGAGATTGGTTTTGCAACTGCAATCTAGTAGGCACCGAATCAAGATTATATTTGTATTGCTTCAAGAACGCTTCAGACAAATCCCTCAAAGTACGGATTTTGTTGCGTTCTAAGCCCATGTACCAATACAATGAAGCACTAGACAAGCTATCTTGAAAAAAATGAACTAGCAATTCATCATTATCAATATAGGATGCCATTTTCCTACAATACATAGTGATATGACTACGTGGGCAACTCAAGCCTTTATACTTTGGAAGCTCAGGTATCTTGAATTTCTGCGGCAGTACGACATCCGGAACCAAGCATAAGTCTTTGGCCTCCATGCCAAAAGCAGAAAACCCTTCAATAGCACTGATGCGGTCTTCCAACAACTTATAACCAGTAGGTCTGTCATGATTAGCAGGTCTGGCAAGAATCTGAGGATTTGGCAACTGAGATGCGGCCGGAGCGTGCACTTGCGGAGTAGTAAACTGAGAAGGATATACCAAACTCTGATTAACCATCTGGCCAGCATTCTGACCCATCTGAACACCAAACGGATACTGCAGAGGGGGTACCACAGCAGAAGAAGATGCCCCATAATAGAACATTCCAGGATGAATATTCTGAACGGTAGTGCGAGCAGCTTGAGATGACACCAGAACATGAATAGGAGGACCCCTATACACATGCTCTTCTTCATTAGGAGTTTTAATGTCAGCCATCACAGGAGTATGGTGAGTCTGAACCTGAAGATTCTCATGATCATCACTCACCATCGGAGGTGGAACCGGAGTAGGCATACTCCATAGATATGTAGCAGTATTCATATTAGGCATGGGCACAACAAAAGGTTGATATGGTACGAAAGTACCATTGTTTGCAATCTGAGGAGTGTAATTTGGAGGCATGCCCCAAGGAAAATCAGCATGCATTTTGTTCAAACCAGACTGAGAATTCGACGGATGAACAACAGGCTGAATCACAGGCTCAACCGGCACCTCAACAGTAGCAGGATAAGGAACAACAACAACAGGAGTAGCCGTAACAACAGGAGACATAGTCACAATAGGAGTGACAATGGTTGCATCGGTGACCGTCGCAACAATAGAAGTGGCAGCAGCAACGTCCTTCTGAGCACGAAGGAGTTCCATAATAACGTCCATGTTCGCTTGAAACTAATCCATCCGACCTTGAAATTGGGCCAGAGTTTCCTTATAAGCAGCGTTCTCAACTTCGAAGTCAGCCATGATTTTGGATTTGTTTGAGCGAGTGAAATATCAACGTTGAGTCGTCGTCTTGCTACAAGGCAGAAATGACCAGAGTAAGCAACGGTTCCTGGATGAATGACATGCATATGCGTGCATGGATGAATGCAATTCATGCAAAAATAATTTTTAATGCATATGTAAAAATTAATTTGTCATGATGAAATGATATGCAACACCAGAATCAAGAAGCCAACACAATCTGAATAATCAAATCTGAACATCTGCAAATGTAATTCTATTCTGGTACAAAAATCTGACGCGGTGAGAGAACAAAGGTTGGAAAAGTCTTGGTTTCCTGCAGAAAAACCCAATATCCCCTCACAGGTATGATCTTGTCAAGAATCCCTAATGGTCTTCAGCTTCTCAAGCTCTCAGGTCAAAAAGTAATAATACGTCCACCATTTCTGGTTTGGCATTATTACCTCTCAAGGAGGCCTCCACTGATTCATATAAAAAAGGGCATCCTATAGCAAGTTCTCAGCTTCGGGTCCTCAGATCAAGAAGCGTAATGGGTTTGCCATTTCTGGTCTGCCATTATCACTCCTTGGGAGGAGTGCCTCGACCGAGTCCTCGAGAATGGTCACCAGATTCGACAGCTCTCTAGGTTATGTTCTATCGTCTGCCTCAATGCGCAGGATATAACATCACCAAAGAAAACCTCGTCTGGAGGTGGAATTTTCGTGTATACTAAGTTTGGCCAAATGCCACACAAGTCACACTACTTTCCACTCTAAACCTAAGTGTATACTCAAGCCTGGGTAGTGGGCTTATCTCTCAAGTAGCAACCCAACTCGCCAACAACAGAGAATATAGTTGATATCCAGAATATGAATATTCAAAGCAGTAATGAAACACAGTAAATAAACATAAAGCTAGATAAAATAAAGCGAGAAAGCGCAAAAGATAAACACCCAAACAAGCAAGAAAACTAACAAAACTAGGCGAGACCCCAACTTGCAAGAGCGCAAGAACTCCCAGCAGAGTCGCCAGCTGAAGATGGCTGGTTTATACCTGAGTGAATCACACACTCAATGGTACAGCAGAGTCGCCACCAAACTTTATTTAGTCCCAACGGATAGGGAAAATATCGATAAAACCCAAGGGGAAGAGAAACGGGAACGGGGCTCGGTTATGCGAAAGGAAGGTACTAGCACCTTATGCATCCGTCGTACTCGACAGGAACCATTTCGCTTGCTTCTAGGATTGGATGGGTTATCTATCTAACGACTTCTAGCTAAAAGAAGAGAGAGAAAGGAGAAAAAGAAAAGAAAGAAAAGTGCTCGCGGAGGACTAGGGCCCTCGTGCCTACGTACCCTCATAGTGCAATGAGGAAATCAGAGTGTCGTAATTCAGGGAACCAGGGAAAATAAGAGGAAGGGAAGAAAGTGGAAGGGTGGAAGTGTGCTCGCCAAGATCATCGCGATCTCGTGCCTACGTATCATACATTTGAATGAATGCAGAATCAGAGCATCCGTAGTTCATGGAACTAAGACGGAAAAGGAAAGGAAAGGGAAAGTGGTGTCAAAACTAAGAGCAAAAGAAAAGAGAGAAAGATCCACTGGGGATGCAAAAGAATTGGTGTCAAAACAAAAAAAGAGTGCAAAGGAAAAGAATAGAGACTGTGCTGAGGATAAAGTGTAAGAATGGTGTCGAAACCAAGACCATAAAAGAGAAAAAGGAATAGAAAAGACTCAATTGGGGAGGAAGAGATCAAATAAAGTGCTAGGGATCAGAGAGTAATCGACCCTACTGGGGAACAAGCAAAGAGATAGCGTCAAAACCAAAAGAATAAGGAAACTCGGTATGTTAACTGACTGGCAGTGGTTAACCGAAGAGAAAGAGAGATTTAGAAACTCTGTAGGGAAAAAGGGGTTGGTGTCAAAAAACAGGCTGTGATGAACCAAAAGTAAAAAGAGAGTAATGAACCAAGAGAAGGTGTTTGACTTTGAAGGAATTTCGGTATATTAACTGATAAACATTGGTTAACCGGAAAACAGATGTGGGACCAAGCAAAGGTTGTGACCCAAAGGTCGGGTGTGAAACTAAGGAAAGGTCAAGACCCAAAGTGGATGTTGATCCTGACTGAAGAAACAGTACTTGACCAACAAAAGGGTATTGAACCAAAAGAGGTTGCTAAGCGCCGAGGCTTCGGTGTTAACAGAAGAAACTGTGATTAACCGTAAAAAGGAAATGAGTGATTAACTAAGAGAAGGTGATTAACTCGAAAGGGGTTCAGTGTTTTAACAGACTGGCTGTGGTTAACTGAAGAAGATTGGGTGATTGACCAAGAGAAAGGTGATTAACCCAAAAGGAAACTCAGTGTATTAACAGATAGATTGTGGTTAACTGAGAAAAAGTGCAAATTGGTGTTTTAACTAACAGGCAGTGGTTAACTAATCAAAGAGAGAAGAACCCAGAGAAGGTTCCGACCTCCGCAAGGGTTTTGGTATTTAACAGGAAAACTGTGTTTAACCGAAGAAAAAGGAAAAGAAACTTTCCTGAGGAATCAAAAAGCAATGATTGACCACAAGAAAAAGATATTGAGGCAAGAGGCAGGTGTTAAACTAAGAGAAATGATGATTGATCAAAAGAGAGATTTAAAGAGATAAGAGTGATCAGGGATCAACTTAGCTGGGGATGAAGAAACACTACAGCTTGAGGATAGAGGTGACTATTCCCAGTGGGAGGACCAAATGCCCTTACCAAAAATAGTCAGAATGAGGGTAGGACAATTCCATACACATTCCTTCTCTAGCACCCAAGGTATAGTGCTGAAATTGAAACGGACAGGGCAACAACTCCAATTTATACAGTGCTCCAGTGCCGTGTTCTAGTACGTCGTGCGAATCTCTGACTCTGCGGGGGGAGAGAGAAAGAAAGCTCTAAAGGAAGCCTAAAGAGAAGCGTCAAAGGGAGGATCAATAATCAAAATGAAGTTTCGATTAATTAATCAAAAGGGAGGAGTATGCTAATAATTTTCCAAAATGGAATGAAAAATTATTAAAGCAAAAGGGTGCATTATTGATTGTACAAGATTAAGCTTATTCTTGGAGAACAAACTTAATTCAACATGAATGGAATGCGCAAAACAGTACCAAATGACATTTAGAATGCCACACAAATCATGCCATTATGTGAATAAAAATGTGCAAGAATGGTCATGTTCATGCAATGTCAAGAATGAGCATAATTATGAAATCGAAAGATCGGAAAATTCACAATCATGCTTTAAACTGAAGCGAAACAGCACCTAAAACATCCATAAAAATCAATCATATCAATCTATGGAATTTAGAGGGGGAGAGCATGGCAAACAAGCTTGAAAAACACCAAAAATGGCACTCTGTCACAGTGGTAATCGGTTACTCTAAAGTGAGTAATCGGTTACTTGCTTGAAAACATCAAATCTGGGGAAAATTGTGCAGAGTAACCGGTTACCCTATATTGAGTAACAGGTTACTCAGTTAAAAAAAGGCAACGCTGTTGCAAATTTGTGAAGAGTAACCGGTTACCCTATATTAAGTAACCGGTTACCACTGTAATAGTGGCAAAAATAGGTTTTGAAAAAGCACTTAAAGCATCCAAATCACTTTTTCAAATTACCACATGCTAGGGTATGAATTTGTGCACGAAAATCAAGCTTAATAACAGCAAAAAGCCAGCAATGGAATCAATTATCACATCAAGATCAGTGATCATGTAATGGCATAGTTAATTCACACACAAAAAAACATCAAAACTACATCGCGAATGAGACGAAAATGTTCGAACATTAAAATGTGCAAAGAAAGACCAACCTACAAGGCTGAGATATGCCTTGGATGTTGTTGCAAAGTGATCTTGATGAAAATTGAAATTCTGGCCTATGCAGACAGTAGATGTCCTAACACATGTCAAGACATTGTGCTACATAATCATTTAAACTTAGAGGTGAAACAACAGACTGATACCTTGAATATCAGAACTGCACAATCATAGATGTCACGACATCTGATCCAACATGTTTATCATGAACCCTAACAGAAAACATAAATATGTAGAATGATAAAGAACACAATAATTGTTAACCCAGTTCGGTGCAATTCACCTACATCTGGGGGATACCAATCCAGGAAGAAGACTTCACTATCTGTAGAACTGTTACAAAGCTAAACTCCCCCGTTTACAACTTTATACCTAACATCTACCCAATGAACATCTTTACCAAGGCTAAAATCAAACGTTTACAACCCTGATATGAGATACCCCACTCACTTCCCTTAATCACTAACTGTGATTTCTACATCATCCCTGTTAATACAGAAATATGTCAAGCTTTCTTGACAAACAAGCTAACTCGGATTTGCTTAAAAGCTTCATCCAAGAACAATACACAATCCAATACGTCAAGGTTTATGGATCTGTATGACACCTATATCTACCACAGTGCACCAAACGATACAAAGGGAGACTTACAACCTAGAGAGCCAACGACTCTCAAAACCCTAAACCCTTGTTACTTACGAAAGAACACAAGGTTACAAAAGGTGTACTAAGGTCTCTATAAAACCTAGGTCTAAGTCTTCTTTTATAGGCTTCTGTAGTCTTGGGCTTTCTATCTTTGGTCCTTGATCCATGCGCATTATCTCTTGGCTGATTTGTTACAGATTTAACACTTGCTAAATCAATGCAGCACTTCAGGATGTCATGACTTCAGGTTAAGACATCTTCTTCGACATCTTTACTCAGTCCAGATTTATTCATCTTTATCATCAATGTGTTTTACCAAAATTTTGTCAAACCAAAAGTGCTTTCAATCTCCCCCTTTTGACAAATTTTGGATAAAACACTTTTTGAACGTCTCTTCACCTTGAGTGGTGGATATGATTGAAATACTGTGCAAACCGAGTCCATGTTGGTGTAAAAGTGGAAGAAGATAACTCTGGCTCCCCCTTAACCAGTGAGACGATATTGTCATCCTTGAGGAAAGTAGTGAACCGGGATGAGCGAATTTGAAAGAAGTCCAGGCAATAGAAACTCATAAAGAAGTTAGTAGAAAGCTTGAAATCGAAGAACAAAGGACATCCTTTTCAAATCCACTCCCCCTCTAGAGATCAGTTGTAGTCTTCTTGAATCTGAGTACATAAAGCATGTAACTCAGGTCACAAGACACAACTTGATTCTTAACTCAAGTCACCAGACACAAAGAAAACTTACACACAGACAGGATGTTATAACATCTTGTTTATCATCCTTGCAAAGCAATTGTAAGAACAACCCATGCATCCCCTGACTTAGTGACCTATACTTCCCCTTTTTATCCAAAAATTGGCAAAAGAAACCAAGACATTCCCATACCCAACCAACACTTATCCAGACTTGAACAAAAGATATTTTGACCACACCACAAGGAATATCCCAATTCTGAGGCAAGCTGTTCCAAGAGCACCCTTAAATAACCAAGAACTTTCCTTCAAATGTAATGATCTATTGAAAATTCAATGCGGTTATTACTCTAAGGTTGTAACTTCACCAATACCCAATGCACACCGGCTAAGAATGCTTTGACTGTTTCTTCTTCAAGAAAACCGGCCAACAGTAACGCAAGTAACGATGAGAATGTTTAGCACGCGCATAATGCAAGATCCACTGACCAAAAGACCAATTACTCATAAAGCGTTATTGACATCATGTCAGACACTATCCATCAAGAAAAACTTTTGTATTGACGAATATCGCCACAGTTTGTGATCACAGTCTGCAGAGAAAAATAAATTCCCCCAGACTCAATCAATGATTCTCAAGCATCCAATAAGAATCATTTCACTTGCACTGCCAAGTCTCCCACAACTTGAAACACTACAAAAATGTCAAGACAACCTTCTTGACATCTCATCCTCCTAGGATGGACACATATTCACAGTTTGCTTGACGCACAAATGCAAACTGGAACTCCAACTGCATCCTCGCAGTAAAACATCTTAGATCAAGGAGCAACTCCCCCTATCTAAGGTAACCAGTGCTCCTCCACAGAACACCTAAGCTAATGAATGGAAAACATAAGACGCATCTTCATGTCTTCAAGAGCGCACCCTCAGTTCAACCTACTAGCTGAACACAATCATCAACTCTCTTATTGCTTCTTCTGACAAGAACCAATAACCACTCACACATGATCACCATCATGCTACCCGTAACAAACTCTTGGCTTAAGATCAAAGTCCCATTGATCCCCCCCATCCTGTAACCATCTACACACCACACGAACTCCTCTTGAATTCTCATGTATAGACCTCCAGCTGCTTGAGGCACAAACCAATTGAATTAGAATGCTTCACATTCCTCAAAGAGACGCATAGGGCCCCTTAGTTTGTTATAACGATGTCAGCTATCGTATGCATGCTCCAGAACTTCACATCTGCCAAACTGACCCATTACTAGCATGACTTGCAGCCAGGGGCAACATCCCCTTTGCAAGATTTTCCACTGACTTTACCAAGCCAGCAATTGAGATAGACACCCCACAATCCTAGATAGTCATTCCTTCATCATGCTCTCGTATGATAACCTGGAATACTTCTGATTTTCTGGTGAATATCCACTTCTGAACGCATCAGAAACCAGACCTTCATGCAATCAACAAATGATCCACTCCATTCTTCCCAAAACCTTACATCAGACTTCCAAGACAGTTCTTCTACTCCATCATTCTCCCATATGACAATGTAGATACTTCTTAGACACGGTGCAAGTAACCAGTTCCTCATAGAACCTGAAATCCTCCACCAAGGATAACCAACCCAAAGATTTTCTAACATCAGTTAGGATATCTTCCACACATCATAGACACCACACACCATGGGTCTTGATATGCTCCACCACTGGACTTACTATCAACATAGTAATCCAAACTGAAGATCTTCACACAACACTGCGTTACCAGCTTAAACAAAGAAAACTTCAGAAACCCAGAGAGAAATAAACTCTCATCCACCAAAAGAAGGTGTACTTCCATCCTTAACCCAGAACTTCTGCCACAAGCTCTAAGAGAACCAGAACCTCCTTACGTCTTCAACTAACTACTCTTCTGCACAAGAGCAATCAGTTTCAAGCATCCTGCTTGAATGCACAATATGAAACCAACCAAATGCCACCTTTTGATTGATCTCAATCTTCTTCAGAGCTCCCACAAGATACACTAATCCACTAATGAAAATAGATCTTTAAGTCACACGAACTACTTGCCCCATAGCAAGACATCTTGGATTCACCAAGCCTGTTAGTCATGTAACATCTTCCCATCCACATCTCCCGCAAACTGCATGAGATAGACCTTTTTGAAGCATCCATAACTTCCATTCTCTTGTAGATCATCTTATCTTAAGCTGATATGCCACATCACTAGCTGAGACTTCTGATGTTAAGCTAGATGCCAGAACATTTTTGATATGACATCCAACTGTTGAATTCAGCTCCTCCTTCTGCCACTTAGAAGAACCTCCTTCCTTCACAGAACAAGAGTTCCATGCTCTCATAGACTTGATTCAATATCAAGTTAGAGTAGACAACCTCCATCCGGCTTTAAAACTCCAAATACTTCACACCTGCCACGTCTGAGTCTTCAGAAAGTAAGTAGTCCAAGACTACACCATAGCCATACTAAAGAATGCCACTTCCCTTAGTGGAGCCGACTGTAGAAAGTCAGAGATAACTGTTGTAACACCACATTTTAATTATTTAATCATCGTGTATTATTATTTTTGATTGTTTGGTTTTGTTAAGGGTGTGTGTTTGAGTGCGTAGGGATAATAATAATATAATAATGAATAATGTAGGGGCATGTCCAAGAATAGTAAGGTAGGGTGAATTATTATTACTATTATTAGTATTATTATTATTATTGTTATTATTATTAGTGTTATTAAACCAAATAGAATTAATATTATTATCAGTATTATTATTTTATTATTAATTAAATAAAATCTGATTAATTAGAATTAGGGGGAGTTTAGTGGGACAAACAGTTTTCACGTAAAAAGAGAAAAGGTTAGAGAAAGAAGAACAAGGGTGCTAGGGCTAGAATCTCCATCAATTTTCGCAGGATTTAATCAAGAATTCGAGGTAAGGGGGGAGAATGGGCTCAATATAGGTGATAATTGCATGAGAGGGTAGTGACGGGTCTTTTCCCTTGTAGGAATTTGTATGTGTGAACTCTGATTTTGGTGAATTTGTTGTTGTATGACTGAATTCGTGATGAACATGTATGAATCAATTTATTCTTTCATGAGATGTGTAATTGTATGGTGTTGTTGCTGCTGTATGAATGTGTCTGTTTGCAGATCTGGTTTTGTTGCAGGTGAAGGTAACGAACTTAGATCTAGGAATCGTTAATTTGATTAGAAATAATAGAAGGATGGAATTAGATGAAATTACAGGTCCTAAAATCAATGTAGAAACCGATTTAGGACATATCTGGATGTTAGAAGTGAGGATGGAGTGATAGGATTAGGACTGATATGAGAAAATGGGTGTTTTTCACAGTCTCTGCTCATACGGGTAACAAGGAGGGTAATACGCGTATGTCATAAATGCCAGATTTATGCTGATAAGGTGCACGTACCGCCAACTCCTCTAAATGTTTTGTCGTCACCTTGGCCTTTTGCCATGTGGGGCATTGACATGATTGGGAAGATCGAGCTGACTGCTTCGAATGGACATCGTTTTATCCTGGTGGCTATTGATTATTTCATGAAGTGGGTGGAAGCAACATCGTATGCCAACGTCACCAGACAAGTGGTAGCCCGGTTTATTAAGAAGGACATCATCTGCCGGTATGGAGTCCCGGAGAGGATCATTACTGACAATGGTTCAAATTTGAACAATAAGATTATGAAGGAGCTATGCCAGAGCTTTAAGATTGAACATCACAATTGTTCTCCCTATCGCCCGAAGATGAATGGGGCTGTTGAAGCGGCTAATAAGAACATAAAGAAGATTGTGCAGAAGATGGTAGTGACATACAAGGACTGGCATGAGATGTTGCCTTACGCTTTGCACGGATATCGTACTTCGGTACGCACATCAACTGGGGCAACCCCTTTCTCACTGGTGTATGGTATGGAAGCAGTTCTGCCATTAGAAATTGAGATTCCTTCTTTGAGAATTCTGACAGACGTGAAGCTTGATGAAGCTGAGTGGGTGCGTTCCCGGCTGAATGAACTGAACCTCATTGAAGAGAAGATATTGAAAGCCATTGCGCATGGCCGGTTGTATCAGAGCAGGATAAAAAAGCATTTGATCAGAAAGTGCATCCTCGGTGTTTCCAAACTGGTGAATTAGTCCTGAAAAGGATCACTCCTCCTCAAACAGATCACAGGGGCAAATGGACTTCGAATTACGAAGGTCCATATGTAGTAAGACAGGTTTTCTCTGGTGGAGCCTTATTACTCTCAACTATGGATGGCGAAGATTTTACGTCCCCTGTGAACGCGGATGTAGTAAAAAAATACTTTGCATAAAAAAGACCCGCTGGACATAAAAAGAAGGTTCAGGAAAAATGGGGCATCCTGGCGAACCATAAAAAGAAAAGGTTCGGGCAAAAATTAGGGATAAAAAGGAAGAAGAAATAAACCCACAAGGTTGAAAATCTGAAAAGGCAACTTTGACAAAAATGGGTATCCCGGTGGATTGAAAACCCGAAAAGGGCGATCCAGGCAAAAGTTAGGGATTTAAAAGCAAAGACTATGATCCGCGTTCGATCTGTGATCACTATTCACACTTGGAAAATTCGAAGGAAAGGAATCAGTCCAGTCAGTCATCTTCAAAGGCCAAAACATCTGCGGATAAATAAGTCATATGGGTTATAGCTGAGTCGAGTCATGGTGGATGTCTGTTCCCCACATTGCCGACATGTGTATTTTCTTTTACTTTTTGCGCAATTACCTCTTTTCAGGAATTACGTCCAAATGTAAATGCCTATTTATAGGTTGATCATTCAATAAAGTTTGCACTTCACTCAAAGAGCTTTCCATTTATGTTTTGCTGTTTTGTTTGTGAAAATGTCCGATATTTTTGATAAACATTACATGCTAAAATGTTGAGCTTTGTGAAACAAGTTGGAAAACAGTGGCAATTGCTTAGACGGCAGTCACTATGATGATAATCAAAGTAATCATTTTTGCATGTAGACCTTTCTGTTGGTTTTGCAGAATGACAGGTGTACTTCTTCAGTAGATTTTCTCCCCAACCTTGAAGTCTGATCATCCTCAGCAGTTTGCTGCTCTCCCCAGTCAGAGTATCGAGGATTGTCTTCCTCAACAGAGTATAAAGAAGTAATTCCCCAAGCGGAGTCATTGAGGATCGTCCCCCTCAGCAGGATATAAGAGGTTTACCCCCAGCCAGAGTTGTGATTTGGCTCATCTTTCCTCAGCAGATAGCCAGAAGTTATTATTTTTACAGCCTCTCCTGCAAGAGTCTGATAGAGTGTCCTCGTTGATTAAAGACAGTGCTTCCCCACTGAGCATGGGGAAATCTATTTTCCTCAAAGTTTCTTTCAGTTTATCCCCAAGCAGAGTTTGTTGGCGATTAGTATCCCCAGCAGGTTTAGAATCCAGGTTCTGAAACATTTGGTCATCCCCGGCGGAGGAGTTTCCATCTTCAGTTTTCAGTTCCTCCCCGATAGAGTGGGTTTTCTCTCGGAGATTCATCCATCTCCAGCAGAATTGGTGATTATGATCTTCCCTAGCAGGGTGAAGTTTTCCTCAACATGATTTCTTTGGTTTGATGACAATGTAGTTTGTCGTCCTCAGTGGAGCTGCTTCTGTTCTCAGAATTTATTTCGCTGGGACGGTCTTTTTGCATTGCATAAGCATTGTTTACATGGCATCCTCCTAAATGCGTAGCATTTCCACTTTGTGTGGAGCATTATGGCAAAATTCAAACATATGCATCCGAAGCATAAGCCAGGTTTGAGTTTTCCTTCGTCAGGAAAAAACCGGATTTCAGGAAAATATCATTCGACTTTACTCCACAAGTGTTGGGTTTAGTCGTTCAAAGCAATATTTGACAGTCCCACGGTAGAGTGTTTTGCCAGGATTGTGAACCCATGATCTCTTTTCACCCCTTTCGTCCAGGTGGTCTTTTGATTCATCCCTTCAAGGTTTTTACCTTGACACCCGTCCGTGTTTCCTTCGACACCCGTCCGTGTTTGAACCTTTGATTTCAATACCCGTCCGCATTGACCTGTTGATAACGCCCGTCCGTGTTCAATTCATCATTTTAATCCCCAATAAGGCCAATCCCCAGTAAATTTAACCATTTTACACCCGTCCGTGTATTTTTCGATACCCGTCCGTATTGAACCTCTTTACACCCGTCCGTGTATCTTTTCGATACCCGTCCGTATTGAACCCTTTTACACCCGTCCGTGTATCTTTTCGACACCCGTCCGTATTGAACCTCTTTACACCCGTCCGTGTATCTTTTTGATACCCGTCCGTATTGAACCATTTTACACCCGTCCGTGTATTTTTCGATACCCGTCCGTATTGAACCCTTTTATACCCGTCCGTGTATCTTTTCGATACCCGTCAGTATCGAACCCTTTTACACCCGTCCATGTATCTTTTCAGTACCCGTCCGTATTGAACCCTTTTACACCCGTCCATGTATCTTTTCGTTACCCGTCCGTATTGAACCCTTTTACACCCGTCCGTGTATCTTTTCAGTACCTGTCTGTATTGAACCTCTTTACACCCGTCCGTGTATCTATTCAGTACCCATCTGTATTGAACCCTTTTACACCCGTTCGTGTATCTTTTTGATACCCGTCCATATCTGATATCTTTGATTCCTTGACACCCGTCCGTGTTTATCCCCAGCATAGCTAACACTCGTCCGTGTTGTGACAGTGCAGCATTTATTGCTTGTTCCCCAGTGGAGTCGTCCCTCCTTTGAGGATTGCAAATTTCAGGTTTCTTTTGGTATTCAATCTCCGTGAATCCATTGAATGCATGACAGCCGTTGCTATCAAACCTTCAGGACCAAGTTGATTGAATAGGGGCAGCTGTAACACCCCAAAATTTGCCCTTTTGTTCGAAGCTAACTGGCTTATGTTTCTTTGCATTTCTTGCTTTAGCATTTATGCATAGCATTAGTTCTTAGCATGGGATCAAGGTACTTGGTTCATCTCAAAGGAGTCTCAAGCCTCAAGGTGTTTTGTGGAGGTCATCATATATTCATAAGATCAAGAATGGCAAAGGGGTTCAAGTGAATCTTTCCCTCCAAACCAGAGGGACCAAATTAGGGTTCTTGGAATTCTCTTTGCATATTCTTGATCAGTGAGGTGAAAGGAGTAAGAATCCACCATTGATTCAAGTTGAGAGTGAAGTTTTCATTAGATTCGAGTTTGAGTTGCTCTTCATCAAATCTCAAGATCCAGCCTGATTCAAGCTTCTATTTGCATTTATTTTGCAAATAGAGCTCAAAAGAGGAAGATCTGTACTCTTACACTGGGTTTCTAGGAGTATTTTGCTTGTTTCAAGTTTCAGGTTAGTGTGAATTTCATGATCTTATAACTTGTTTTTATGGTGTGCATAATGTTCCTCATGCTTTGATGATCATCCTGATGTGATTTGTTTTGATTTTGGACGTGTATCATGGCTGTATTGTGGATCTAAAGTTTTTAGATCCAAACTTTTCTTCTTCGATTTGGTTTATACATGTATGATCTGTTGAAACTAATTGCATATCTGAAATCCTTGTGAAATTCTGAGTTGAATGATGGTGGAGTTTTTGATTTCTGGGAATATTTGAGTTTGTGTTCGCCGGAGAAGGTGACCGGAGCTAGGGTTCCGACACCTGGTTATATTTCAGGCAGATCGGTGTTTGGAGGTTGAAGACGTAATCCTGGCCATTGGTTGTCCAGATCTGATGGCTCTTGTGTTGCCAACACATCTAATTTTCACGTGTTTTATTTTAATATGTGTGTGCGTATCTCCATGATTGTTACCATGTGCATCAAATCTGAGCCACACATCTTGCATACTTTGTGTTTTGCTGACTGATTCACGTGTGTTGGATTCATCTGAGGGTTACCAATTTGCCAGCGCATTAAAATTCCCACATGCTTCTCACGTAAGTTTTATTTGGTCCAAATCATGATTGTTGTGTGTCTCCCCACATTAATTACCATGTGCGTGTGATTTGAGCCATTGATCATGATTACTTATTAATTTTGTTGACTGAATGTGGCATGTTGGATCAATCATGTGGCTTGTGTGAGTCAATCATGTTGACTGAGTCCATGTTATTTGTTTGGTATGCGCTGACCATCTGTGTGGATTGGGCTTGCTTTTCCCACCCCCTGTTAAGCTCATTTGGCTTTTATAACGTGTGAATTACTTATGTTGCACCCCCTGGCTTCTTCATCTTCTTTTTATTAAATTTAATTGTTTCATTCTCATTTTTAATTTTTAAAATTAGTTTAATGCATCAGAAAATTATGAAAAAATTCATGGATCATCTTTAAGATTTTATAAAAAATTTTCAAATTTTATTTTCCATTTTTATATTTTTTTTGTGCACCTGAATTAATTGTTTGATGAATTTCTTCACTTGTGCACACTTGATCTTGTTGATTTTATTTCTCATCATTGGTACATAGTTTGCATCCCATTCTTTTTGCATACTTCAGAGGACACTTTGAGGTTCATAAAAAAAATTTTCTCATATTTTTAAACTCATTTAATATTTCATTTTAGTCCCTCTATTTGTGCATTGTTCTTCTTTGTTCTTATGCAACTTTGAAGCATTGTTTGAGATACTTAACCTGTGAATTTTTGTGTGATCTTTTGGCATGTTGCTAACTTCTGACTTAGGTCACTTGGGTTTTAATTCCACAATTTTTTAATGTCATTTGATATATGTTTGATTATTTGTGCTTAAGTGAATTATGCATGATCATCTCTTGACATCTCTTAACCCTAATTGTTTTGCCATGCCTAATTGTTTGAATTTCTCCTGGATTCTTTGCATGAGCATTTGATATGATGTTTACCCCTGGTTGAGGTCCCTTGTGACCAAATTTTGCAATTTGTGGATCATGTTTGGGTATGCTTTAAGTGCTTGAACTTTGACTTCCTTTTGTGGACTTTCTTTGGTGCATAATGTTTCATGTTTTGATCTTCTCTTGCACATGAGAATTTTTTATGATGGTATGATCTTGATTCTGACTTGCTTTCATCTTCATCTTATTTTTCTCATTTCATCTTGATATGAAGTTCATTGGTGCTTAATTGTGCATTTCATATAAGTATGCTTGCATTCTTTCATGATTACCTTTGCATGCTTACTTGAGATGTTTTGCATGATCTTTGAGACTTGTTTATTGATGTAAGTTGGATATACTTGATATGATGGCCTTGATACCCTATATTGTTTCTTATCTCATCCTTCTCTTTCTCATTCTTCTCTTTCACTCTCTTTCTCCCATGAATCTCAAGACTTGTTTAAGTATTGGATTCTCTCCCTTTAGAGCTACCTAGTCCAACTTAATTTTTGATTAAGCTTAGGGTAGGATTAGCATTAGGTTTTAGGTAGTTGTCCCTCTTAAGCCTCACTAACCATAGGTCACCCATGCATGATAACATTAGGACTCTTAGTTTCCCTTTAGAGTTTCCTTTGGGTCTTCTCTCTTCTCATCTCAAAACTTCTTGAAAACACTTAATAAAGATAAAGTGTATTGTGCACGAGCCTTAAGCGTGGGGAATGAGAAATGAGGGGCTTCCTCTCATCTTTCTAGAGTGCTTAGCGGGTGTCCTATCTTGGGACAATTCATTAAGTATTCGTCCCTGTGCCCTAGACTTTGGTGCAATGCAACTTATGAACTAACTTAAAAAAAAAACACTTCTGTCTAAAAAACACAAAAAAAAATTCAAATCTTTTTATCATTCGGGATTGTTGGGTTTCAAATTTCATTTTCAGAAAAGAGCTCGTTGCTCACGTAAAAAACATTTACCCATCCGTGGTCGTACCCACGAACTACATTAGCTCTGATTCCTCTCTCTCTCGTCCGATTGAGGATATGTAGGCACAAGACAGCGGTTGTCTTGGCGAGCAACCTTCCCCCACAGTTCTCGTCCGAACTATGTTGACTCTGACTTTCCCATTGCACTGAGGGAGTACGTAGGCCTAGGGCATCGAATATGTCCTACCAAGTCCGTCTTAGTCACCCCCATCCCCATTTTCTTTTGCACAGTCGTAGATAGTAGGACAGCTCACCCTCCGTTTAGACAACAAGCGTGGATCTCATCGAGTACGATGGATGCGTGGGGTGCTAACACCTTCCCCTCGCATAACCGACTCCCGAACCTGGACTATGGTTGCGATGACCATGTCTTTCCCCCTTTCTCTTCAGGTTTATGCAGTGTTTCCTTTCCCTCTCCCAGGATAAATACACATTGCTGGCGACTCTGTGTTTTCTGCGCCACTCTCGCGTTTATATCGTTGGATGCGAATCTTTCGGGAGCGACAGCGTGCCAAGGGCCTATACGCGTAACAGGCATGTTGTTACGCGTATGGCAAAGCGTACGAGGGTGCTACGCGTATAGAATTCAATTTGACACGGCCCTCTGCCCGTATGCGTAATGGTACACGTATAGAGGCTTGGCCTTACGCGTATAAGAAGGGTATACGCGTATTGGATCTGAAAATGAAAATTTGGAGGGGACGACACGTTTCTACCCATACACGTAATAGGCAGGGAAATACGCGTATGGCAGGGAGGGAGGGGAAGCCTTACGCGTCTGATACGCAGCTGGAGGGGCGAGCGAGCTGGGCAATACGCGTATGGCACAGGGCAATACGCGTATGACCAGCGTGAGTGCAGATTTTACCGTTTTCGCAATTTCTTTCCCGTTCTCGCATCCGAAGCGGTTTCTTTTGGTTTGAGAGGTTGGGGATAGATGTCAGAACCTGAGAAGCGTAGGATTGATGATCAAAATAATTATTTTAGTAATTTTAGTGAATTAATTAGTAATTAGCTAATTAAATGTCGTGTGAGGAGTTTTGGTTGTTGTGATGTGTATGATGGTGAACAGGTATCTCACGTATGATCAGGAGGATCGTGTAGATGTATGATTGTTGTCATACATGTGTGTTATATGCATAGTTGTTGTCATGCATTCATGGTGTGTCGGTGGTGGTGAATCATTGCTCAGGTGGAGTGAATGTGATTCACCCGAACTCCAATGAGAAGTGTGGTGGAGATAAATCATTGACAAGTAGGGGTGTATGTGATTTATCCGGGTTCGATTGAATGAACCATGGTGATTTGGTACCACATGCATTGTATTGATGTTTGAGTCGCATTGCATTTATTCTATGGTTGGTGAATTGTAAATGTGTATGACAAGTAGGTCGTGACGGTGTGTTTTATTGATATGTGATTATGTGAGTACTACCTTTAGCATGTATTATTCACCATTTATTATTGAATGTAGTTCTCACCCCTTTTGTTGTTTGTTGCGTCTGTGCTTCTCCGGAAGTACAGATAATCCAGGTACTTGAGTGTGCATGGAGTGCGTGTTGTTTGATCGAGTCTTAGGAGGCGCTCTGATACATAACACGGGATTTGGGGAATTTCTAATTGATTGTTATTCATTATTTATTATTCATTTGTTACGTATCATTTTATTTTCGTTGGACTTATGTTGGACCACGTTTAATGTGGGTTCTTGAAGTTGTTGGCATGTGGTCGTGAATTGAACAAATGATTATTTTTCCGGTGTTTTAATTCTTTAATGAAAGGAGTTTTCAGTTGTTGGTTTTAAATGAAGTGACACCCTACTTTTGTTAGTAAACTCTGATTATTTTAATAATATTTCTACATTTTATAAAATGGAAAAAGGGGGGGGGGGGGGGGTGTTACAACTGTCACTTAACTTTGACTTTCACAAAGAGCAAGATCCATGCTCCCAAATACCTAGATCAGAAATAAACTGCTCCAAGCTGTAACCATCAAGATTGTGATGTCTTCATCTTCACCTTCAACAGAATCAAAGTCTAGATCAGTTTCTTGCCAGGAAACTCTCCAGAGAACACATGCTTCTGTCACACCCGACTGAAGCCACTTCTTAGGTCACCACCTAAGACTAAAACAGATGCTAAAGCGTATGCAGTACCCCTCCCATGATTCTGCACAAACTCTGATGATGAGATGTTCCAACATCTTGTTGAACATCATTAATCTTGACTTTCAAGGAAAATCAATAAAATACTTGTGGATTCCACAATTCGCAATTAATCTTAAATCCTTGTCTAATAACCCTTCTTCACTATTGTAGCTGAGCTCCATCAGATCATGTCATGAATACTTATAAAGTATTCAATCCTTTTGCAAGTATCTTCTTTGACTGACATTGTTAAGATACCAAGGCTGCCACCCCTGACTCAAGTAACTAAGATTCTCTCTGAACGAACTTTATTTACCTCAACAATTCTTCAATCAGATTGGATCCACCCTTAGAGTTAAGAGATATGAATCCTTCCTTGCTGTTTTTGGATGGTGAAAATAAATAACCTCCATTTTCTTCAGATTGTGTTTCAAAGAAACACCTTCTAGTCTGAAGAGTAACTAGAAGACTCCAGATACACGGATTTGCTTAAAAGCTTCATCCAAGAACAATACACAATCCAATACCTCAAGGCTTATAGATCTGTGTGACACCTATATCTACCACAGTGCACCAAATGATACAAAGGGAGACTTACAACCTAGAGAGCCAACGGCTCTCAAAACCCTAAACCCTTGTTTCTTACGCAAGAACACAAGGTTACAAAAGGTGTACTAAGGTCTCTATAAAACCTAGGTCTAAGTCTTCTTTTATAGGCTTCTGCAGTCTTGGGCTTTCTATCTTTGGTCCTTGATCCATGCGCATTATCTCTTGGCTGATTTGTTACAGATTTAACACTTTCTAAATTAGTGCAACACTTCAGGATGTCATGACTTCAGGTTAAGACATCTTCTTCTACATCTTTGCTTAGTCCAGATTTATTCATATTTATCATCAATGTGTTTTACCAAAATTTTGTCAAACCAAAAGTGCTTTAAAAAATAATCAAAGAAAACCAGAGGAATCTTCAATTGTAGCTGAATCGTACCGAAACCGAGCAAATTGTGATGAACCTCCGAAATACAAATTCGAACCATAGAATCTTGAAGAAAACACTTAAGATGAATCCAAAAGCTAATAAAACTCCAGAAATCCAAGTATAATTACAAGATGTTTAAGGTTAAGCTCAAAAAATAATCACTTCCAAGGTGAAAAGTGATTATTCTTCAATGGTGAAGAGCTATGGTGAGGTTTGGGAAGAAAATTGAGATGAAGATGAAGAAGTTGCAGAAAAATTCAGAGAGAATGTGAGAGAATTGAGTGTGAAATGTGTCAAATGGTTCCTCCCCT
Source organism: Lathyrus tuberosus (assembly GCA_022829125.1). Lineage (NCBI taxonomy): Eukaryota > Viridiplantae > Streptophyta > Magnoliopsida > Fabales > Fabaceae > Lathyrus > Lathyrus tuberosus. The sequence continues at coordinate 11,983,885 of JALAZF010000125.1, read as the reverse complement.
TTGGGAAATTGTAGAGACTTGTTTATATAGAGTTTTGGTTTGGAGTGTGAGAGGTTTGGAATTTGGTTTGTACTTAGCTTAGGGTGGTTCGGAATTAGGCTAGGAGTTAGTTACACTTGACTCACTGAGTCAAGCGGTTAACTCGGTTATTTAGGAAGTTAACTCGGTAGCAATCCCAAATTAAGCTTCATGTAATACCCCATATTATTTAAATGCTCAATTGGATATCAGATGAGCTTTTGTGTACTCTATCTTTGGATAATTGGATTAATGGAATCCTCTAAGTGCTTTAAGTATTGACATGTAGGATTAATAGAGCAACTAATGAGATCTGAAGAGATAAATTATTTTATAAAAGAGACAGATCAATAATTATTAGTTTAAGAGAAGATTTTAAAGTAACTCTAATAATTGATCAATCGGTGTGAGACGATAAAATATCAATTGGAGATATTTTACCCTGTTGGATTTATATTATATTATAAGTGTTATATATATATATATATATATATATATATATATATATATATTGGAAAGAGAAAGAAGAGAAAGGAAAGGAAAGAAGAAAAAGAAAACAGCGAAAGACGAAATGGAGAGAAAGAAGAGAAAAAGCTCATGGAAGAAGAAGAGCTTGGATCTTCACCATCTCTTCATCGATTCATCATCTTCTTCAACCTCCTCTTCGATTATCAGGTGTGTTCTAGTTAGACACCTTAAGTTCTAGAAATATATGTTTAGAACTTAGGTTAAAATTGAGAGAAAATGATTAAACGGATAAATCAATGGAATCTAACGGATGAAACGTGAAATTAATCGAGTATTATAGTCGGGTTATGATTAGGGTTGATAGAATATGAGTTGGAAGTGGTTTGGGTGAAGAAATGAGAGTGTTGGCCCCAAATGACCTGTTTAAACGCTGCTGAGAATTTTGGGATTCGCGGGTTCGCTTAGCGAACCAAAGCGAAGGGGAAGGTGAATGCTCGCCTGGACTTCGCTTTGCGAACTTTGTGCCCTTTTCATTCTGTTCTGTTTGCCAAGAGTTCGCAAGGCAAAGGGGAAGGAGAATGTTCGCCTGGAGATTCGCCTAGCGAACATGACAGATTTTCCCATTTTGTTTCCTTCATAACTTTTGAACCGTGATTCCGATCGAAACGTTCTTGGTATCATTGGAAAGCTATGATGATCCTCTCCCCAATAAAAAGTGAAAATTATGGGTATGATGTGGGATAAATTATTTAGTGGATAATGAATGAAAATAATGTTTATATGATATGTTGTAAATCCATATCTTTTGGATCGTAAATCCGATCGAGGCATGGTTATAGACAATGCAAAGCTGTGAAAATATCCTACGGGATAGGAGTGAGAAATATTGTTTTCATTGCCGATTAAATAAATCGAAGGGAACCTAAAGGTGATATATCTTATGATTGAATTATTATATGTAATTCTATAATGCAATTGTAATATGCTTTGTCTAATATTATTGTTAAACATGATCGAGAGAGTATGCATGTTAAAATACGGAATAGAAAGAGTGAGGAAACTTTACCCCATAACAACATGATAGTGGAACCTAGTAATGTCTAGGAATTGATAAGATAATCTAGATGGTGATGCTCGTTCATGTGATGTAGAAAGGTGCATCCTTGCCGACTAATGGTCTAGATGAGAGTGAAACACTAGTATGGAACATGTGTGAACCTAGTATAGGTGAAAAGGCGAAAGGGCCTTAAGGCGAATGTGGCCTTGTGATTGTCGAATACAATCACGCTTGTGTGAGTAATCACGAAATCGTAACCGTTTCCCTTGAGTTGTAGTTTCATGAGTCTCGGACTCCTCTGGAACGTATGCATAATTACTTGGTAGGGTTGATTCCCGCATGTAGTACAAATGGAGCCTATATGGTAAAGAGACTTGAGATGGTTAACAGGCCATGAGAAGTGACGGTTCACGGTTAACAGGCCGATAATCCCGAATCCATTTTGTATGCCAAGTAAGTTACGAGGATCCATGACTCGGGTCGCCTTCTAGACGTAGAAGCGGACGGGAAAAGGGGATGCCTTGGTAAGGTTATCCATTAGTGATATTTTGAGTTGGTGAACTCATGAACATGTTTCCATATAGTGTAAGATTGTGAACTCAAGGTCATTTCCCTTCCCTTTGACTTGAGTTAGGATTGATAGAAACTTGTAAAGCCGAGAGAATCCATAAGATAGGGAACTCATTGAGATGTATATCTCACCCCTTATTGTTGATTATTTTCAGGAAGCATTTGTAGGTGTGATTTACAAGTGGAGCTATGTTTGGATGTTTCAAGAGAAACTTAGTTTTATTATTTCCGCTGTGTATCATTTCTTGTATAATGAGGAATATTGTACTTTATTCTTAGATTTTATTATTTTGGCTAGTTTCCATGTCTTGTGCCATATGTTGTATTTATGTTTTAAAAATGGTCAAGTATGTGAATTATGCCATTAGGCACTTATGATGGTGTTAGTACCAAATAAAAACACTTGTATGGTATTATTATAGATAAATATTATACAGGGCGTTACACTTCAAATCCAAAGGTTCACATGCTTGGAAATCAAGGAACATGGTGCACTTAATTTAAAGTGATGCATATGAATAAATGCAAGTGGAGTGTCTTAAATAATCTTGAAATGTCTAGAGATGTCTAGAATGTTCCACACACTGCTAGAATCAAGTAGCATCCCAAAACAAAGAGAGTGCAGAGTTGCTGTCCCAAAAATGCAGCAGAATCTGCAAAACTGTGCAGAGTAACCGGTTACCCTATATTGAGTAACCAGTTACTCTAGGCAAAAATTGCCCAGATTACTCAGGAACAAGTGCTGAAGTCCTAGTTTCGATTTTCCATCTCTTGTTTTGATCAATAGGTATGGAAACCAATATTTTGAGCTTGTTTTGATGATGGGATGATCTTGTGAGGATGTGATTAATCGGGCTTGAAAAACTAGAATATTTATGCAACAAAAAACACAGAGAAAAAGTGTGAGTGCTTATGTCAGCGATGCGAATGCACATGCTTATGCAAAAGGCAAAAGAGGAGGTCAAATTTCGGGTTACGACACCTGGGGCACGCCGAACCGGGAAAATATATTCCTCTTGTAGAAATGTAGTATATTGTGGGCTGTGGCCAGTGCTTCAGCCTCGATTCACTTGGTGAAGTAGTCGATGTCGACTATCAGGTACTTATTTTGGTACGAACCTAGGGTGAAGGGTCCAAGGATGTCCATCCTCCACCAGGCAAACGGCCACGGGGACGACAACGTATTGAGGTCACTGGGCGGTGCCAGGTGCATGTTCCCGTGTCGTTGGCATCTGTCACACTTCTTGACGTGCTCCTTGGTGTCCTGCTGCATGGTGGGACAGTAGTACCCTGCTCATAATGCTTTACGGGCTAGTGACCGTCCGTCGAGGTGTTACGCGTTAATCCCTCGTGGATCTCTTGGAATATGCCGGGGACCTTAGACTCCTCGACACACCTGAGGAGTGGGATGGAGAAGTCGCGTCGATATAACTTATCCTCGAAAATCGTATACGAGCAGGAACGTCGCCTAACTACTCCGCATCCTTGGTATTATCGGGTAGTTTTCCCGTGGTGAGGTACTCGTACACCGGGGTCATCCAGCAGTGGCTGTTTCTAATGGCATGCACGTCAGTCGTGGGGATGGGTTTCTCGATGCTCAGACGTGGAAGTACTTCTTGAATGACGCTCTTGTTTCCACCTTTTTTCTTTGTGCTCGCGAGCTTCGATAGGACATCTGTCCGAGTATTGTGTTCGCGCGGGACGTGACTTACTTCTGCCGAGGTGAACTTTTTCATCATTTCCTTCACCAGAGCCAAGTATTCGATGAGGTTGTCGTTTTTGGCTTGGTACTCTCCTCGCACTTGGGAGGCCACGAGCTGGGAGTCAGTAAATATTTTTACTTCTTTAGCGCCGAGGTCTCTGGCTAGTCGTAACCCGACGAGGAAAGCCTCGTATTCGGCATGGTTGTTTGACGTCGGGAAGGACAATGTAAGGGAGATCTCGATTAGGATACCTTCCTCGTTCTCTAGGATGATGCCCGCTCTGCTTCCTGTCGAGCTGGATGCCCCGTCGATGCAGATCGTCCATTTTTGGGATCCGTCATTCGAAGGTTCTGGGATGGTCATCTCCGCCACGAAGTCGGCCAGCACCTGAACTTTCAGGTATTTTCTCCCCTCGTATTGGACTTCGAACTCAGCGAGTTCGAGCGACCACTTGAGCATCCTACCCACCATGTCTGGACGTCCGAGGAGTTGTCTCACGGGCTGCTCGGTTCTTACCACGATCGTGTGGGCCAAGAAGTAGTGTTGCAGTCTTCTGGCCATTGTGACGAGGGCCAGAGCGACTTTTTCGATCTGCTGGTACCTAACCTCCGGGACTTGGAGGGCTTTTTTGGTGAAGTAAATCGGCTTTTTCCCGTCGGGAGTTTCCTGGTTTAGGACCGTGTTGACCGCTTTGCTCGTGACGGCGAGGTATAGGAACAACGTCTCCCCGTTTTTTGGTCGCGAGAGGACCGGGGGGCCGAGAGGACTTGTTTGAGATAAAGGAGAGCCTGTTCGCACTCCTCAGTCCATTCGAACATGGCTTCCTTGCGCAGGAGTTTGAAAAATGGAAGTGCGTATTGCACCAATTTGGCCACGAAGCGGGAAAGTGAGGTGAGCATCCCATTTAGCGATTGTATCGATTTCTTTGAGTTGGGGTCAGGATTTCGGAGAATGCCCTGCACTTGTCAGGGTTCGCTTCGATCCCTCTTTCTGTGAGGTAGAAATCGAGGAACTTGCCTGCTTGGACGCTGAAGGTACATTTCTTCGGGTTGAACCTCATCCTGCACTTTCTCGCCGTGTCGAAGACACTTTTGAGGTGGGAAGCATGGTCGATTTCTTCTGCAGACTTCACGATCATGCCGTACATGCAGACTTAGAGCATGTCGTCGATCTCTTCATGGAAGACTTTGTTCATCATCCGCTGGTAGGTCGCGCCGGTGTTCTTCAAGCCGAAGGGCATTACATTGTAGTAGTAGTTGCCCGACTCGGGCATGAATGCTGTGTGCTGCTTGTCAGCCTTCGCCATGGGGATTTGATTGTACCCGGAGTACGCGTCCATGAACGATAATAATTTGAAACCTGCAGAGTTGTCGACCAGTCTATCGATGTTAGGCAGTGGATAAGCATCTTTCGGGCATGCCCGATTAAGATCAGTGTAATCAATGCACATCCTCCATTTTCCATTATTTTTCTTAACAAGTACAACGTTGGACAGCCAGGTTGTGTACAACTTTTACAGCTTTTTCAGCAGCCTCCGCTTTCTCGGGAGACTGCCTATGCCTACGTTGCAATATAGCCCTAGCGGCTGGATCTATAGTAAGTTGATGGCAGGTCACATCCGGGTCAAGGCCAAGCATCTCCGACGCGCTCCATACAAACAAATCAGCATTCTTTCGGAGGCAGGCCTTTAACTGCTTCCTCGCCAGGTCGGGGAGCCCGGTACCAATCTTCACATTCCTGTCTGGATTGTCCCCGAGAGTGATGAGCTCAAAGTCTACGTCTGGAATGGAGCGCGTTGGGTAGAGAGGCTGCCCGTTGGCTTTGGCGGGATGGTCGTTGTCCGCTGCTCCTCCTTGCTCCTGCTCGTTGGGGAATCGACTGTCGAGGTCCACCACGTTGACGCGCGAGAGTGGCTTTTGTTCCACATCCGAGGCTGGCTTCTCTGCGGCCTTGGTCTTAGCGTTGATTGAGCTCAGACCCTTTGTTGCAGCCTCGAAGCATCTCCTAGCAGCTTCAATGTCCCCGTGCAGGGTGACGACCCGACCTCTGGTCGTATAGTACTTCATCTTCAGATGGACTGTAGATGGTACCGCCGTGAGCTCGGCCAGAGTCGGTCTTCCTAAGTTGCACTAGTACAGGGAAGGGCACTCCACCACCAGGAAGCGGGTCTTCACTTGTCGTGCAGTGTCGTCACTCCCAAAAGTAACCATCAGCTTGACATAGCCCCATGGTCTGGTGGTGGTGCCATTGAAACCTTGGAGGTCTGAGCCCACGTAGGGGGTCAGATGTGTTTCATTGAGCTGGAATGTCTCGAACAGGTGGGCGTACATGATGTCCGCCGAACTCCCTTGGTCGACTAGGATTCAGCGGACATCAAAGTTCGCCATCTGCGCCCTGATCACGAAAGGGGTGGTGGAGTTGGGGGCACTGCATGGCAATTCCTCGAGGTAGAAGGTGATGGGGTTCGACTTCCCTTGTACCTTTTTGAAGGTGGCAGCCTGTGCTGAGCTCGCGTTGATCAACTCGTTGAACTTCCGCTTGATCGACCCCATAGAGGCCTTGTTGAATCCCCCGCCGGATATGACCATTGCGGCGGGGAAACTTTCCCACGGGTTGCGAGCGTTCACGGGTATTTCGGGCTCGTCAGGAAAGTAGAAATCCTTTGGACGGGTTACACTAAGGGCTGTAAGACCCTAATTTTCGACCCCTAAGATTCCACATATCATTCACATCTCATTTTGCATCTTATACCACAAACAAGATCATGCTTTGGTTCCTTGATCCCTCTCTTATTTGGGTTTATGCCTTGCAGGGATCACTGAGCATCTGTGTGTTTCTTATTTGCCTTTATTTCGTTTATGTTTGCTAACCTTTAATAAAAATCCAACAAAAATATTATGTTTTCTCTTTATTGACATTTTCAGGGGAAGAATAGGTTAAAAATGCCAAAATAACAGTCCCACATCTCGAATGAATTTTATTTGAGAAAAGTCAAAGTTAATCCACAATCATGTCAAATTTATCTAGTTAAGGATTCCCCAAGTTTTAATTGATTATTATTCAAGGAATTCCAAGGTTCATGTGTTTATTTCCATGCCTTCTTTGACGAGCAAAAGAATCGAGCCGGAACCACAACGGTGCAACAAAATGCTCATTTTTCACAAATTTTACACAGAGTAACGGGTTATCATCTGGTGAGTAACGGGTTACTCAATATATTTTTACTATATTTTTGAAAATTTGAACAGAGTAACAGGTTATCACCCGGTGAGTAACTAGTTACTTGCGTGCAGAATGGAACAAAATTAAGTTTCATTGCATTTTTACACCAATCTCAGCCCTTGATCACATTTGGAATATTCTAGACCACCTCATTTTAATTCCCTACATTATCATAATTAATTCCCACCATACACCTCCACTAATCACCACTGTTTTGATAATTTCCCTCCAAATTCAAATTCCAAGCCTAATTTCCATTTCCAAACCAAATTTCAATCCACCAAATTTTCCAAGTCTAAATTCTATAAATAGAGGCCTCATTTCATTCATTTCACAAGCTTTTGATAGCCAAATTCACCTTGTTAAAATTCTTCTTGACTCTCAGTTTTCTCCAACCACCAAAATTCACCAAAGCTCACTTTTCTTCTTTTGAAAGTTAACAAGAATTCACATTGATTCTTGTTCAACTTTGAGCTAAACCTTCATCCATTCACCTTTTCATCATCAATTTCAGTAGATCAAGACTTTGGAGTTTGGACCTTGGAGTAATTTGAACCAATTTTCAGATTTGGAGTTGTAATCTCATTTTCCACCATTGTTGTTCTTGATTCATCCTCCACAATGTAGATCCTTTGTTGATCTTGTTTGCTTGATCTTTGGATCTTGCAATTTGTGTTTGATTACTTGTTTTTGCTGTTGTTTTACTCAAAATTTTGTGCACAATTGCATCCTTGATCATGAGGTGTTTGAATAAATGATTGATCAAGGATTATGCAATTTTCAAACTGACTTTCTATTGTTTTTACAGTGTTAATCGATTAACCAAAACAAGCACAAATTGGTTAATCGATTAACAGTTGAATTTTGCACCAAGAATTTCATTTTTACACTGGTTAATCGATTAACCAAATTGCACTGTAAATGGTTAATCTGTTAACCAACATCCAGAATGTGTTTTTTGCTTGTTTTTGGGGCTGTTTTGGCTTTTCTTCCTTTTTCTTCCCCTTTCTTCTTATTTTAGCCTTGAAATGCATTGTTGAGATTAATTTCTCCTCAATTTGAATGGACTTTGGATATGGTTAAAGGAATTAAACATTCATTTGTTCAAATCTATCTTTAAATGAATTGTTGAATTCATTAGAGGTGCTTTGAATTAGTGATATGTTTTCACACTTAAACCTATCAATTAAAAGTGATTGAACTTGAAGATGAAAGGATCTTGAAAGTGTAATTCAATTTGGCTTTTTCTTCATATATTTCTTTTTATTTTGATCGATGAAAGTTGTATGGATCTTAGAATTTCTTTGTTTAATTCTTGATCAAGACTAGTTCGTTACCTATTTTCTTTTTGTGCGGTATTGCTTTCGGATGACGATTTACATATTGTTCATCTAGCATGCATTAGCACATATATCATTTTGACCGGCCTCATTGTAGGGTAATTACTATGTAAATTACTCGGCGATTTCTTAACATAGCGCTACATATGTCTCGTATTAGAAAACGATCAAAAATTATTGATTATTTATCTTTTGGTTCAATACTTATGAGACTTGTTATTAGGAGGCTTTGGTCTTATCAATCCTCTAATGAGTTTTCATTAACCTTGACCTAAGTGCATTATTCAATCATTATTGATCACTTACTCTAACAACTAATCACTAACTTCTAACTTTTAATTTTATGCTTCCTTCTCGCTCCCTATCTCTCTTTTACTTTTATGCTCCCTTATTATCATTATCATATCATGTTTATGCTTCCGCAATTTTTCCTTTGTCCATTGGACACATTTTTATGCTTCCGCTATTTTTCCTTTGTCCGTTGGACACATGTTTTTGCTTATGCATTTTTCTCTTTGTCCAATTGGACCAAAAACATTAATAAAGGCCAAAACCTCTAAAAAACTTGTGCTTCTAATCTTGGACTATGGTTACTATCCTTTGCAATGGACATGGAGTTTTGCACCTAGACCTTGGACATCCAATGCAATTCTTGGAACCTTGGACTTAGAACTAGGACCTTTTCCCTTTGCTTTGGAATTATGGTTCGAAGACTATGGAGCTTGCTTGTGTGGTTAGGCTATTCTTATCCTTAGCTTTTACTTTATGCTTTAGGATAGTCACTTTTTCTCCTCCCCATTCTTCAATTTTCAAAACTCTATCTCTTTTTCAAAACTTTCTTGATTTTAAACTATTACCTTTTTCATAATCAAACATTGACATTGTCAAGTGATTTTACTCTTTCCTTTTCATTTCTTAACAAATGCTAAACTACATAAGCATATTGACACCTTTTTAAAAAGACTTTAAAAAACATCAAACTCATCAAACTCTCTTTTTGTGCCCTTGTGCAATTTTTCCTTTAAAACTTTTTCATAAGTTTAGACATGATTCATTTCTTTAAACGGAATTATTCGTTTGGAAATGACGACTTGCCTTTACATTTAAAACCGACCAAAACAAACAAATTTCATTCTTTGTACCACGAACTACGAGGTTTTGATCCTACATTGCACTTCGTTGGTACGTAGGCATGAGACGACAAGTCTCTCCAAACACAAAAATCTTAAAAAACAATTTCTCTTCTCATCTCCTCGATCTCTTTTCAAACAAACATTTTCAGACCAAAAGCGTAGATATTTCAAAGGGTTCCTATAGAGTACTATAGACGTTTTCGGTGCTAGCACCTTCCCTTAACGTAACCAACCCCCTTACCCAGTCTCTGTGCACTTGTTCTTGTTTTAGAGCTTGTGTAGGTTTTGTACGCTCTTTTTCCTTTCCTTTTTGGATAAAATAAAAGTGCGGGTGGCGACTCTTGCTTTTCAAGTTAAGTTAATTAATAGCTTACACTCATGATTTTGCCGCTACAGAAAAGTGGCGACTCTGCTGGGGATTTCTCCCTTGAGGGGTTTAGCCTACTTTGATTTATTTACTGCTTTTTTCTTGATTTGCTTGTTACTTGTGTGTTCTGTTTGGCAGTTCCTCTGTGTGTGTGAGATAGGTCCTATACCCGGACCAGAGTGTACTTTGAGATAAGAGGATGGTATAGTCAAGGGAGCTTTGAGGGAGTCGAATCCCGAAAAAGCAGAACTTAAGAATCTATCCACTCGGTGGTTGCCTCTTTGGCATTACTGATGCCGATCGAGCGATCGTTGAAGGCATTACTTTTTCCATAGAAGCCTATAACACTGAGGACCGTAGTAACCCTTAACCCATCTTAGCCTTTTTAGGATCGTGGCACGGAAGCTATGAGGATGGAAATCTGACTTAGCTGTTACGCGATGCCACACTCAGGTTAGATTCTCTTGAGGATAACTACCAACCTCCGAGTAAATCAGTGCGCTGGTGTGTCTGATAGTGGATTGTGGACCCTGGGCACTCTGTTAGAACCGCTGTTTTCTGTAGGTACAATAAAGACAAAACCTTAGTACATACCTTTGTGGGTTGGTTTCTTAACCTCGACTCCATGCTCTTGGCTCGAACCTTTGGACCCATGTGCTTTGAGTGATCTTGTTTATGGTTGTTGCATCCATGCACTCTTGCATCCATGAGTATACATCTGTATTCTTCCAAGTTGTCTCAGAAACTCATTTCAACTGTCTCCTTCTCCAGTTATCTGTTCACCGTCAAGCTGTTTCCTCAACACAACTATGGAACTAGAGCTGCTGTCAAATTGAGAATGGAAAACCAAGAACAACACAACGCCGAAGTCAGAATGGAAATTGATTAGTTGAAGGCCGGCATGACCAAACTCACATAAATGATGCAAGTTCTGATTGCTAGGGGTGAACCACATCAGAGGACTGTGATCTCTGAAATCCTACCGGCTACTATTGACCCTCCACTGACTCAGCAACCAGCTTCTACTTGGCCAGAATTTGGGTTACCTCCAAATTACTCGCCACCCTTTGCAACTACTCCTGTGTTTGTCCTGTCTGTACTGCCAGTATCTTCAGCTCCATTGTTCACTGAACCTCAGCCTGTTATGTATTCTGTTGCTCATGTTATTCCTGAGAATCCTTCTTTCGTGTACCATGTTGCTGGTCCACAATCTGAAAGTCAGAGAGAACCTGGATACATTGAAGAAGTCAGAGAGCAATGGCAAACTCTAAACAAAAGGATAAGAGCCGTGGAAGGAAGTGATGTCTTTAGTGCTGCCGCCATGGACATGTGCTTGGTTTCAGACTTGGTTATGCCTGCAAAATTCAAAACTCCTAATTTTGAGAAATACAAGGGGCACACCTGTCCCAGAAGCCACTTGGTGATGTACTGCCGCAAGATGGCTGCCCATACCAAAAATGACAAACTGTTCATTCACTGTTTCCAAGACAGCTTGAGTGGGGCTTCAATGAAGTGGTATATGGGACTTGAGAAGAACCGTATCCAAAGCTGGAAGGACTTGGCTGATGCTTTCTTAAAGCAATATAAGTACAATTTGGACATGGCACCTGACCGCCGTTAATTGCAGAATATGTCTCAGAAAGAAAAGAATCCTTTAAGGAGTACGCTCAGCGCTGGAGAGAGCTAGCTGCTCAAGTGGAGCCACCCTTGGCTGAAAAGGAAATGACTGGATTATTCATGGACACTCTTCAGCCACTCTTTTGGGAAAAGATGATAGGAAGTGTATCATCTGGTTTTGCTGACCTAGTCACTATTGGAGAAAGACTAGAAGAGGGTATCAAGAAAGGAAAGATTATTAATGCTGAAGCCTTTAGTGGTGCTAAAAAGTATGCTGGGAATTTTCAAAAGAAAAAGGATGGCGATACCCATACTGTTTTAGTTGAAGGGAAACCTCATCGCAGGCAACAACAATATGTAGCTGCAGTTGCTCCTGTTGTTAATGCTCAACAAGTTCAAGCTCCTCGTCATGTTGTTAGACAAAATCAGAATCGCAATAGGGTTAATTTTGATCCTATCCCGGTGTCCTACACTGAGTTATATCCATGTCTTGTAAAGAAAGGTTTGATTACAACGAGGGATCTACCTCCTCCTTCAAATCCTCTCCCAGCCGGCTATAGGGTTGATCTTCACTGTGAGTTCCATCGAGGTGGGGCATGCCATAACTTGGAAGGTTGCTATGCATTGAAAGTAGTGTACAAGAATTGGTGAACTCAAAGATTCTGACTTTTCTTGATGTTAATCCCAATGTTATCAACAATCCTTTGCAAGAGCATGTCAAGTGAAGTTTGATTCAGTTCAGACAGATCATCTCCTAAAGCCAGTATTTCAGACAGGACAGCTCATCCTTGTTGCTGATTAGTCACTAGGCCTTATTTCTTTCTATTTGCATTTTTCTTTGATTGTATTGACTGTTTGCTTTCAAATTTTATTTGTACTTTCATGGTAATTTCAATGAAATGAGCATTGCAATGTTTGATTCAAATTCATATCCACTGTGTTCATCTTTATGCTTTCTTTTTCACAAACAAAAAAATATATCTCATGTTCACTTTCTATATCAAGCTTTTGTTTATGCAAAGATTGGAGGGAGGATGATGAAAACGAAATACCTAAAATTGCTGGACTGTATGCTTTCAATTTAAAACTTGGCTGATGATGTACATGCATTATTTCAACTCTCAAACACTGGAGAAATAAGGAATTTAATCCCTTGTCAACCCTTTTGAGCCTAGAAGTTGGAGTTTCTTTCTGTACGAAAAAACCCGCAATTTAACCTGGGGATGGGTAGTTCTCAGTTAATTTGACTGTGTATTTAAACACAAGAGAATCATTGCAATCACAAGCTTTCCTTCGCACACATCAAAGAAGTGTCGAAGATGTCTTTCAAATCAAAAGCCAATGATGGTTCACCGTAATCATTAAGCCAGGCAGTCACTATCTTTAAAAAAAAGGAATAAAAAAAATCAAAAGAAAAGCCCTCTAAGTCAAAACCTATGAAGGAGACTTAGGCAAAAATTGGGGCATCCCGCTGACTGTAAACTCAAATGACACAGTTCAGGCAAAAGTTAGGGATAGCAAAAGAAAAATCAAGAGGTTACCAAAATCCTCAATGACAAAATGAGTTGACCGAGGTCCTCATCAAAAACGACAAAATGTTGTAAGAAAGAGTCACTGCCATCTCAAAAATCCCTTGAGCCGTCATCATAACAGTGTTGCAATTCCAAAATCGCTTGGAACCTGAATGCGTAGTTTCAATTAACTGAGCATAGGACTGAAGATCATCACGAAGAATGGGTTGGGTACAAATAAACTTTGAGCCTATATCCTTTATTTCAAAAATCGTGAACCAGACCATGTTACAACCCTCAAAAGACCTAATTGAAGCCAGTTTTCTTTTGAAAGCATACTACAGCAAGGTTGCGTAAATTGACTCCTAAGTTTGTTGCCAATCATTTGCTTTGATGTCATACCGTTGCTTTATCTTTCATTTTTAATGTCTTAATCGCCGTGTTTTGACAAGTGGTTCATTTTGCTTTACATCAATAATATCATTCCAAAATGATTTTTGATCTCAAAATTGCATGAGCTTTACGTTAAAATTACCATGTTTGTTTGAATAATCCTATTTGCATGCAAACTTTCCTCATTAAGAAATTTCAAACAGTTGAGAAACTTGGTCAGTGATCCTATCAGAGGCACATTACTTCCAGATCCTGTTCAAGATTTGTTGCTCAATGCAAGTTATTTTCAGAATTGGTTAACCCGAAGATCTATTTCAAGACCCATACTGAGTTTAACCTTCTCAACAGTTATTTCAAGAATTGAAGCCATGATCAGTTCATCCCCTGCAATAGTCAAGCTGAAGCCATGATCAATTTATTCTCAGCATTTATTTCAATAATTGAAACCATGATCAGTCTTTTTCCCTACAACAGTCAAACTGAAGCCATGATCAGTTTATCCTCATCAGTCAATCAATCTGGGGCAGGCTTCTTCGAGAATCCTCAAGATGTCTTTCCTCAAAAGACCATCAGCCTGATACAATTCATAAGTGTGACAGAGATGTGTTCGACATCTTTTCTCCAAGCAGAGTGGGCAGTGTTCCCTGTGTTGAGGAATCAGAGTTCCATTCTTCCCTCACCAAAAGAGTCTATCTCAGTTGTCCCTATCATCTGCATTGCATACATAAATCATTCATTTATCATATATAGAAAGATTTTCATAGCTCGAAGCGTATTTCGTGCTCATATGCATTTCCCGAGGTCCTGTTGTTTTCAACACCTTACCTTGTGATCAAAGTCCACCTTACTTGGCGCCTACCAAAACTTTTACCCGCCTTTTCATTCAGTGCCATTCCTGAATGTTGTCATTTACCTATCTTCTTTATTTCCAGTGCTATTCCCGGATATTGTCGTTTCCCTGTGCATCTTGTCCTGTTGTTAGATGTTTGTCTTCTTTCATTCAGTGCCATTCCTGAATGTTGTCGTTTCCCTGTTCAATCCAGTGTTATTCCTAGATCTTTGTTTTTCTTTCACTCCAGTGCCATTCCTGGATGTATGCCTCTTGTTTCTCCAGTGCCATTCCTGGATGTCTGTCTCTTTTCGATCTCCAGTGCCATTCATGGATATCTTATTCCTCTTGTTTCTTCCAGTGCTATTCTTGGAAGTTTTGCCTCTTTTCTATAATCCCCAACATATTTTCTTGGATATCTTTCAGTGCCATTCCTAAAAATTTTATCTGTTCATTCAGTGTCATTCCTGAATGAGTTTTCTTCTTTGCATTCAGTGCCATTCCTGGATGTCTTTCTCACTATCATTCAATGTCATTCTTGAATGTAGTGATTTACCTTTACCTTTCAGTGCCATTCCTGAAAGTCCCTGCTCACTTTATTCAATGCTAGTCTTGGATATCGTGAACTCTTTTTTATCCGATGCCATTCTTGGATACTTCTGATATATTTTCCAGAACCTTTCTTACTTCATTCAATGCCATTCTTGAATGTTGTGATCCCTTTGTCATCCAATGCCATTCCTGGTCACCTTTTCCCCAGCCAAGTCCAATGCTATTCTTGGATATCTCTGATGTTTAACCTTGCCATCCAATGCCATTCTTGGATGTCCCCAATGATGTTTTTCAAATGGAAGTTTAGTTTCCATCCAATGCCATTCTTGGATATCTTTTCCTCAGCTGAGTCCAAAGCTATTCTTGGATGACTCTGACGCTTGTTGTTGCCCCATTCAATGCCATTCTTGAATGTTGAGATTCCTTCTATCCAATGCCATTCTTGGATATCCTATCCCCAATAGAGTGTTTTTCACCTCCATCCAATGCTATTCTTGGATGACGCTGTTGTTTTTACCAGAACCTTCCTTGTTGTTGTCCAATGCCATTCTTGGATGTCTATTAGCATACCTTTTGACTCGTTCATAGTTTCTATCCAATGTTATTCTTGGATGTCACTACATGTCTTTCCAGGGTCTTGTCCCGCTTTATCCAACTATTGATGGATACTTCTTGTCACCTTGACAGATCTTCAGAAATAGCTTGTGT
This sequence comes from Lathyrus tuberosus, assembly GCA_022829125.1. NCBI lineage: Eukaryota > Viridiplantae > Streptophyta > Magnoliopsida > Fabales > Fabaceae > Lathyrus > Lathyrus tuberosus. The sequence goes on along the minus strand of JALAZF010000125.1, from coordinate 11,968,397 downwards.
TCCCCGGCGTGTCTTTTTGTGTCATCTCTCTCAATTTACCGTATCCCTTGTTTTTTGTCTCCCCGCGGAATGTCTTATTCTTTGCATTTATATCATCTTGTGGCATCTTAGGGCTAAAAAATATAGCTTTTTTTTTTGTATTTAAGTATCTTCATATCTCCCGATAGAAGAGACTTAAATAGGGGCAGCTGTAAGAGCCTAATTTTGACCCCTAAGATTCCACATATCATTCACATCTCATTTTGCATCTTATACCACAAACAAGATCATGATTTGGTTCCTTGATCCCTCTCTTATTTAGGTTTATGCCTTGCAGGGATCACTGAGCATTTGTGTGTTTCTTATTTGCCTTTATTTCGTTTATGTTTACTAACCTTTAATAAAAATCCAACAAATATATTATGTTTTCTCTTTATTGACATTTTCAGGGGAAGAACAGGTTAAAAATGCCAAAATAACAGTCCCACAGCTCGAATGAATTTTATTTGAGAAAAGTCAAAGTTGATCCGCAATCATGTTAAATTTATCTGGTCAAGGAATCCCCAAGTTTTAATTGATTATTATTCAAGGAATTCCAAGGTTCATGTGTTTATTTCCATGCCTTCTTTGACGAGCAAAAGAATCGAGCCTGAACCACAACGGTGCAACAAAATGCTCATTTTTCACAAATTTTACACAGAGTAACGGGTTATCATCTGGTGAGTAACGGGTTACTCAGTGTATTTTTACTCGATTTTTGAAAATTTGAACAGAGTAACGGGTTATCACCCGGTGAGTAACCGGTTACTTGCGTGCAAAATGGAACAAAATTAAGTTTCATTGCATTTTTGCACCAATCTCAGCCCTTGATCACATTTGGAATATTCTAGACCACCTCATTTTAATTCCCTACATTATCATAATTAATTCCCACCATACACCTCCACTAATCACCACTCTTTTGATAATTTCCCTCCAAATTCAAATTCCAAGCCTAATTTCCATTTCCAAACCAAATTCCAATCCACCAAATTTTCCAAGCCTAAATTCTATAAATAGAGGCCTCATTTCATTCATTTCACAAGCTTTTGATAGCCAAATTCACCTTGTTAAAATTCTTCTTGCCTCTCAATTTTCTCCAACCACCAAAATTCACCAAAGCTCACTTTTCTTCTTTTGAAAGTTAACAAGAATTCACATTAATTCTTGTTCAACTTTGAGCTAAACCTTCACCCATTCATCTTTTTATCATCAATTTCAGTAGATCAAGACTTTGGAGTTTGGACCTTGGAGTAATTTGAAGCAATTTTCAGAGTTGGAGTGGTAATCTCATTTTCCACCATTATTGTTCTTGATTTATCTTCCACAATGTAGATCCTTTGTTGATCTTCTTTGCTTGATCTTTGGATCTTGCAATTTGTGTTTGATTACTGGTTTTTGTTGTTGTTTTACTCAAAATTTCGTGCACAATTGAATCCTTGATCATGAGGTGTTTGAATAAATGATTGATCAAGGATTATGCCATTTTCAAACTGATTTTCTGCTAATTTTACAGTGTTAATCGATTAACCAAAACAAGCACAAATTGGTTAATCGATTAACAGTTGAATTCTGCGCCAAGAATTGCATTTTTACACTGGTTAATCAATTAACCAAATTGCACTGCAAATGGTTAATCTTTTAACCAGCATCCAGAATGTGTTTTTTGCTTGTTTTTGGGGCTGTTTTGGCTTTTCTTTCTTTTTCTTCCCCTTTCTTCTTATTTTAGCCTTGAAATGCATTGTTGAGATTAATTTCTCCTCAATTTCAATGGACTTTGGATATGGTTAAAGGAATTAAACATTCATTTGTTCAAATCTATCTTTAAGGGAATTGTTGAATTCATTAGAGGTGCTTTGAATTAGTGATATGTTTTCACACTTAAACCTATCAATTAAAAGTGATTGAACTTGAAGATGAAAGGATCTTGAAAGTGTAATTCAATTTGGCTTTTTCTTCATCTATTTCTTTTTATTTTGATCGATGAAAGTCGTATGGATCTTAGAATTTCTTTGTTGAATTCTTGATCAAGACTAGATCATTACCTATTTTCTTTTCGTGCGGTATTGCTTTCGGATGACGATTTACATATCGTTCATCTAGCATGCATTAGCACATATATCATTTTGACCGGCCTCATTGTAGGGTAATTACTACGTAAATTACTCGGCGATTGCTTAACATAGCGCTACATATGTCTCGTATCGGAAAACGATAAAAAATTATTGATTATTTGTCTTTTGGTTCAATACTTATGAGACTTGTTGTTAGGAGGCTTTGGTCTTATCAATCCTCTAATGAGTTTTCATTAACCTTGACCTAAGTGCATTATTCAATCATTATTGATCACTTACTCTAACAACTAATCACTAACTTCTAACTTTTACTTTTATGCTTCCTTCTCGCTCCCTATCTGTCTTTTACTTTTATGCTCCCTTATTATCATTATCATATCATGTTTATGCTTCCGCAATTTTTCCTTTGTCCGTTGGACACATGTTTATGCTTCCGCAATTTTTCCTTTGTCCGTTGGACACATGTTTATGCTTATGCCTTTTTCTCTTTGTCCAATTGGACCAAAAACATTAATAAAGGCCAAAACCTCTAAAAAACTTGTGCTTCTAATCTTGGACTATGGTTACTATCCTTTGCAATGGACATGGAGTTTTGCACCTAGACCTTGGACATCCAATGCAATTCTTGGAACCTTAGACTTAGAACTAGGACCTTTTCCCTTTGCTTTGGAATTTTGATTCGAAGACTATGGAGCTTGCTTGTGTGGTTAGGCTATTCTTATCCTTAGCTTTTACTTTATGCTTTAGGATAGTCACTTCTTCTCCTCCCCATTCTTCAATTTTCAAAACTCTATCTCGTTTTCAAAACTTTCTTGATTTCAAACTATTACCTCTTTCATAATCAAACCTTGACATTGTCAAGTGATTTTACTCTTTTCTTTTCTTTTCTTAACAAATACTAAACTACATAAGCATATTGACACCTTTTTCAAAAGACTTTAAAAAACATCAAACTCATCAAACTCTCTTTTTGTGCCCTTGTGCAATTTTTCCTTTAAAACTTTTTCATAAGTTAGACATGATTCATTTCTTTAAGTGGAATTATTCGTTTGGAAATGACGACTTGTCTTTACATTTAAAATCAACAAAACAAACAAATTTCATTCTTTGTACCACGAACTACGAGGTTTTGATCCTACATTGCACTTCGTGGGTACGTAGGCATGAGACGACAAGTCTCTCCAAACACAAAAATCTTAAAAAACAATTTCTCTTCTCATCTCCTCAATCTCTTTTCAAACAAACATTTTCAGACCAAAAGCGTAGATATTTCAAAGGGTTCCTATAGAGTACTATATACGTTTTTGGTGCTAACACCTTCCCTTAACGTAACCAACCCCTTTACCCAGTCTCTGTGCACTTGTTCTTGTTTTAGAGCTTGTGTAAGTTTTGTACGCTCTTTTTCCTTTCCTTTTTGGATAAAATAAAAGTGCGGTAGCGACTCTTGCTTTTCGAGTTAAGTTAATTAATAGCTTACACTCATGATTTTGCCGCTACAGAAAAGTGGCGACTCTGCTGGTAATTTCTCCCTTGAGGGGTTTAGCCTACTTTGATTTATTTACTGCTTTTTGCTTGATTTGCTTGTTACTTGTGTGTTCTGTTTGGGAGTTCCTCTGTGTGTGTGAGATAGGTCCTTTACCCGGACCAGAGTTTACTTTGAGATAAGAGGATGGTGTAGTCAAGGGATCTTTGAGGGAGTCGAATCCCGAAAAAGAAAAACTTGAGAATCTATCCACTCGGTGGTTGCCTCTTTGGAATTACTGATGCCGATCGAGCGATCGTTGAAGGCATTACTTTTTCTATAGAAGCCTATAACATTGAGGACCGTAGTAACCCTTAACCCATCTTAGCCTTTTTAGGATCGTGGCGCGGAAGCTATGAGGATGCCATTCCGACTTAGCTGTTACGCAATGCCATACTCATGTTAGATTCTCTTGAGGATAACTACCAACCTCCGAGTAAATCGGTACGCTGGTGTGTCTGATAGTGGATTGTGGACCCTGGACACTCTGTTAGAACCGCTGTTTTCTGCAGGTACAATAAAGACAAAACCTTAGTACATACCTTTGTGGGTTGGTTTCTTAACCTCGACTCCATGCTCGTGACTCGAACCTTTGGACCCATGTGCTTTGAGTGATCTTGTTTGTGGTTGTTGCATCCATGCGCTCTTGCATCCATGAGCATGCATCTGCATTCTTCTAAGTTGTCTCAGAAACTCATTTCAACTGTCTCCTTCTCCAGTTATCTGTTCACCGTCAAGCTGTTTCCTCAACACAACTACGGAACTAGAGCTGCTGTCAAATTGAGAATGGAAAACAAAGAACAACACAACGCCGAAGTCAGAATGGAAATTGATGAGTTGAAGGCCGACATGACCAAACTCACAGAAATAATGCAAGTTCTGATTGCTATGGGTGAACCACATCAGAGGACTGTGATCTCTGAAATCTTACCGGCTGCTGTTGACCCTCCATTGACTTAACAACCAGCTTCTACTTGGCCAGAATTTGGGTTACATCCGAATTTCTCGCCACCCTTTGCAACTACTTCTGTGTTTGTCCCGTCTGTACTGCCAGCATCTTCAGCTCCATTGTTCACTGAACCTCAGCCTGTTGTGCATTCTGTTGCTCAAGTTATTCGTGAGAATCCTCCTTTCGTGTACCATGCTGCTGGTCCACAATCTGAAAGTCAGGGAGAACTTGGATACATTGAAGAAGTCAGAGAGCAATGGCAAACTCTAGACAAAAGGATAAGAGTCGTGGAAGGAAGTGATGTCTTTAGTGCTGCCGCCATGGACAAGTGCTTGGTTTCAGACTTGGTTATGCCTGCATAATTCAAAACTCCTAATTTTGAGAAATACAAGGGGCACACCTGTCCCAAAAGCCACTTGGTGATGTACTTCCGCAAGATGGCTGCCCATACCAAAAATGACAAACTGCTCATTCACTGTTTCCAAGACAGCTTGAGTGGGGCTTCAATGAAATGGTATATGGGACTTGAGAAGAACCATATCCAAAGCTGGAAGGACTTGGCTAATGCTTTCTTAAAGCAATATAAGTACAATTTTGACATGGCACCTGATCGCCGTCAATTGCAGAATATGTCTCAGAAATAAAAAGAATCATTTAAGGAGTACGCTCAGCGTTGGAGAGAGCTAGCTGCTCAAGTGGAGCCACCCTTGGCTAAAAAGGAATTGACTGGATTGTTCATGGACACTCTTCAGCCACTCTTTTGGGAAAAGATGATAGGAAGTGTATCATCTGGTTTTGCTGACCTAGTCAGTATTGGAGAAAGACTAGAAGAGGGTATCAAGAAAGGAAAGATTAATAATGCTGAAGCCTTTAGTGGTGCTAAAAAGTATGCTAGGAATTTTCAAAAGAAAAAGGATGGCGATACCCATGCTGTTTCTGTTGAAGGGAAACCTCGTCGTAGGCAACAACAATATGTAGCTACAGTTGCTCCGGTTGTCAATGCTCAACTAGTTCAAGCTCCTCGTCAGGCTGTTAGACAAAGTCAAAATCGCAATAGGGTTAACTTTGATCCTATCCCGATATCCTACACTGAGTTGTATCCATGTCTTGTAAAGAAAGGTTTGATTACAACGAGGGATCTACCTCCTCCTCAAAATCCTCTCCCAGCCGGCTATAGGGCTGATCTTCACTATGAGTTCCATCGAGGTGGGGCAGGCCATAACTTGGAAGGTTGCTATGCATTGAAAGTAGAGTACAAGAATTGGTGAACTCAAAGATTATGACTTTTCTTGATGATAATCCCAATGTTGTCAACAATCCTTTGCCAGAGCATGTCAAGTGAAGTTTGATTCAATTCAGACAGATCATCTCCTAAAGCCAGTGTTTCAGACAGGACAACTCATCCTTGTTGCTGATTAGTCACTAGGCCTTGTTTCTTTCTGTTAGCATTTTTCTTTGATTGTATTGACTGTTTGCTTTCGAATTTTATTTGTACTTTCATGGTAATTTCAATGAAATGAGCATTACAATGTTTGATTTAAATTCATATCCACTGTGTGCATCTTTATGCTTTCTTTTTCACAAATAAAAAAATATATCTCATGTTCACTTTCTTTATCAAGCTTTTGTTTTTGCAAAGATTGGAGGGAGGATGATGAAAACGAAATACCTAAAATTGATGGACTGTATGCTTTCAATTTAAAACTTGTCTGATGATGTACATGCATTATTTCAACTCCCAAACACTGGAGAAATAAGGAAGTTATCCTTAGCTTTTACTTCATGCTTTAGGATAGTCACTTCTTCTCCTCCCCATTCTTCAACTTTCAAAACTCTATCTCTTTTTCAAAACTTTCTTGATTTCAAACTATTACCTCTTTCATAATCAAACCTTGACATTGTCAAGTGATTTTACTCTTTTCTTTTCATTTCTTAACAAATGCTAAACTACATAAGCATATTGACACCTTTTTCAAAAGACTTTAAAAAACATCAAACTCATCAAACTCTCTTTAAGCGGAATTAATCGTTTGGAAATGACGACTTGTCTTTACAATTAAAATAAAAAAAAAACAAACAAATTTCATTCTTTGTACCAGGAACTACAAGATTTTGATCCTACATTGCACTTCGTGGGTACTGTTCGCTGGTGAATTTGGCGAACAATCTCTGGTTTCCTAATTTATAAAAATTAGTTTACTAACAGGACCAACCAAACAAATCCTAGGACAAAGTGCTTTTGAGAATGTGTTTGATTTTGAAAAGTAATGTATTCGTTCTATGTTTCTAAGATTTCTTTTAACAACTAACTCGACTAATAGAACAAAACATGATAATGGCGAAAAAGTAATTGAAACCAACTTAAACTAAAAGTAAATTTCTGAAATGAAAGATGACTTGGATATAAAGAAATGAAGGAAAACTTAAAATTTTATTGAAATTGCATAAAGGTAAACTGGTGTTTCCCACACATACATTTTCCAGAATACTCGTTTCTCTCGCACGGTTACTTTGAGTATTTACGGTAGTTTGTACAAAGTTTGGAACACCCCGAATCTAACATCAAGACGCCCTATTTATATACAAACGAAATAACTACCCATAACAGCTATCACTTCTAATGGCGACAAATGTCATTCTGCATGTATTTTCCTTCTAGATGCGTTCCACGCGTCCCATTTCAAAATGAAACTCCCTCCAGAAATTTGAAATTCAAAACAACCGTCGAATGGTCGAAAACTTCCCTCGTCGAAATTAGCTTCCTTACTCGGAAAAATCTGCTAGTTTCTTTTTAAGTACCATCATCTTTCGACTTGAATCTTTTCGCCAAAACTTTTCTAACTGCAAGATCTGGTCGAATTACATTGTCGAATTTTCCTTTGTTTCTGAACCATTTCCCTGGCGTCGAAATTATCCGCCTACAAATTGCCCCCCAAAAAATGCATTTTCGACCGAGGGAGAAAAACCATTTTTTGCTAGTGCAATTCGACGCCATAGAGCATTCGACTAGTGACTGTTCATATGATTTAGACATTAGAAATGTCAGAATCATCATTACGCTTTTCCCAAAACGTCATTTCAACCCACGTTTTTTAGATCTTCATCATTCCTAATCTAACCCCTATCACATCGTGGGTCAAACCCTAACTGCCACCGTCAGCACTATCCACTTTACACTCTCCATGTGTCCCAAAACTTTCCCACTACTTTTCCCACTTTACTTCCAGAATATCAACCGCTTCCACTTTCACCACCTATATATAAGCTAGAGACCTCATTTTTTCCACCTTTTACGTTCTTTCTTTCCAAAAAACTCTTTTCAAAACTTCATCTTCCTCATTTCTCTCCACTTCTCTGCAACCAACAATGGCGTCCTCCGCTACTCAAAAGGTCACTGGTAAAGATCCCCGGAAGTCCAACAGTTTAGCACCGGTGGAAAGGATCCTTGGTCCCAGGGTGGTGGGAAACCAAGAGTATGTTCCAGAACCTCCCAACGAAGAAGAAAAGCGCTCCATTTACCAATCCCAGGTACTTATTCCCATCTTAATTTCTGGAAAGTCTCATGCCATGTTAGGACCGTTACCTGACTTAAAATTAGATCCCGTTAAGGTACGAGAATTTTTCCCAACCTACCATCGCTATAAACCCATAGCAAATGGTGTTAGACCTAGGACAGATAAGGAGAAAATTATTGATGAAAAATCCAAAGTAGATGGCCAAGGGACCCCTTCTGACGAAGTAATAAACCTAGAATACATGAATAACTTTAGAATTTTTAGATCCTGCCCTTTGTCGAAGGATCCTTCTGATTATTTGGCTTGGTTGGAAAAGATAGAAAAGGTTAAGAGCAATAACTGGAAAACCATAGGCATTTACGACCTTATTCGATTGTCGAAAGTAGGGCCAGGATATTGCCCTTCCATGCTTCTGGCTTCTCTCTATTTCTGGGATAGTACTTACAACAATTTCCACATTCCCTGTGGGATGATTACTCCTACGCTTTTCGACATAGCCGCTATCACTGGCTTAAGCCCCCTAGGGGTCGACTATGATCCCAACTTGCTTGCTGATGATTCAATAGGTTTCGACACCAACAAGGCCACCTTTACAGCCTATATTGCCAACTACCATGACAAGGAAACCAAGGAAGTCTCTGACCAAGAGCATGAAGCCTTCCTGGCCCTTTGGCTGTCGAGGTGCGTTTTTTGCTCTAGATCTCTTCAGGTGGCGAAGCGCTATATTACCATAGCGAATCAGCTTCATGCTGGGCACCGACTATGTCTTAGCGAAATGATTCTGGCAAATCTATACGAATCGCTTGGTGAAGGAGTCACCATATTGAAGAACATCAAGGAAAAGAAGACTTTGCTGTTATCAGGGCCTTTTTGGCTTTTACAATTGTGTCTCAATGCCACTTTCAAAGCCTCTCTTCCCAACAAACCAACTGTGAACCCAGCTATTCTAGGGGACAGGCGAGTCGAAGGTCTTCGTTTGGCGCAACTGACACCCCAGGACGAAGGTCTGAGCCTCCGGAAAACCTTTACTAGCTACGTCATGATGTTTGCTAAACGTTATAGTTTTACACCCAACATGGCTCCTTTTGCTGAGAGGAAGGTTGGACCCTTATGGTTCACTAGAAAACTCCCCTTGGAATCGAAATCTCTGGAGGACGAATGCCTCAACGTCTGGGAATCTTTCCTTACTCCAAGACTTCTAGTTTCCAAACTTGGCCCTTTAAAACTCAAAGTTTCCCTTGTCAACTATCAGCCCAACCTGGTTTCTCGACAGTTTGGGTTGATACAGATAATACCAAAACCTCTTTTCTCCAGGAAAGGTTCTCTGATTCATTACAACATGACCCACACTGAATATGAATGCTCTGAGCTGTTGGCGAAGTATTCTAACCTGGTCGAAATCCAACCAGTGGTCTTTCGACCTAGCTTCCTCTGCACTCAAGAGTTTGATAAATGGTGGAGGGCTTACTATGAGTCTCAAATATTTAACGTGGATTCTTTTACCACTCAACTGACTAGAGCCTTTGCCCTTGTGCAGGACAGGACCAAGAAAGGTACTTCTCGACGCATCAAAGAAATCCAAGCTTTCCAGAAATACTTTGAAACTGCCTACAGGCCTGATGATCTTAGTCGAACCATACGCGGAGCAGCAGTTACTTTGAAACAAAAGTTTACAGAAAAACTTGACGAGTTAAAACTACCTTCGTATGTTCGACCAGAACAACGTTATGAGGTAGCTTTTAAACTTTATCGCCCAAAATTTCCCCCTCTACCATCTGCTGAATTTGGCGTGGCTTTTAGCCCTCCATTCCCAGATTGGTTCATTTGTGGGGAGTCTCTAAAAGTTCTTCGCCAAGATAACCAAAAACGTGCCAAGCGAGTGGTTCCGACTAAGTACACCCTGGACAATTTCAAAGGCCACCTTCATATTGGCATAGAACACGTTCGCGTGGAAACTCCTATATATGAAGGTGTGGAAAATGGGAAGCAGTTCAATCTCACTTTTATTTATTCGAATGTATGTTATTTTATGCCTGACTCTTTTCTTCTTTTCTTCTCTAGCTATCAAGATTCCAATCAAGAAACCTGCCACAGGCGAAGCAACAACTGTAGGAGATGCAGAGCCTCAGAAAGATACTGCCAAGACACCTTTGGCGAAGGTATCAATTTACTTTCTTTTACTTCACCAAATGTTTTATTTTCTTGAACTAACTAATGAAATTTTCTTGATCCACAGGGCAGTCGAAAACCCCCATCAACGCCAAAGAAAAGGAAAGCAAAAGAAGTCCCCGCTGCTGATACTAATGATGGTGATAAGTCACCTGATCAAGAAAAACCCACCAAAAAGAAGAAGGAAACAACCAAACCTCTCCCACAGAAACCTCCTACCCCCAGAGTTTTAGAAAAAACTTTATCAAAAAATTCAGGCGAAGAAGCTACTCCTGCTCCAGCAGACAACGCAAGCTCTAGCTTGAAGACCAAAATTCCACAGGTACGATTTTCCCCTCCTTTCGATACTCAAAGGCTGTTGACTTGTGTTTCCTTCTTTTGATCTGTTCATCTTTCAGGTAGCTGTCGATATTCATGGACATCCCATGGTCCAAGTTCTCCCCAAGACCAGCAGTGATCCCACTTATAATCCATCCAGCGCCTCCAAATCCTCTCCTAAGAATTCGGCGAAGGAATCAGCTACTGAAGTAAATCAACCCGCTACTATTTCTTCACGAATTCCAAAGGTAGTGGAAGAAGAAACTGGTCCTGAAACTGAAGACTTAGTCGAAATTGGTGGGGATATTGTGACGCCCACTGCAATGGCTGCTACAAGAAATAAACCTGAAGACCAATCCCCCCACTCAGGATTTGATGTCGAAGAGAAAGATGAAGAGGGTGCAACTGACGCTGAAGAGGAAGAAGAAAAAGAGGATGAAAAACCGCCAACCCCTGCCGCTGATACTGACGAAGAGACAGAAAACGTCGAAAAAGACCTCAGCAAAACAAATAAAGCTGCTTCGACCGGGACGACTTCGACCCAACTCTCCCATGAGGAGCTAGAAAATATGAAGGTACAAAGACCCTTCGAATACCTCAAGACCATGCTCAGTTCCCGCTACAATTTCGCTGACACTACCATCAGTAGTTCGACCACCTCAGGGACTACTTCTGATGCCAAATCAATGGACGAATCGCTGGCCAACATTCGACAGAAGGTTCTTGATATTGACTTATTTCAACTTCTGGAGAATGACTCTTCTGCTCAGTTCGACCTGAAGAAAATCCTAAAGCAAGTCAACGTCCTGGAGGCTCCTCCTGAAGTCACTGATGTGGTGTTGGACCTTACTACCTTGATAGATCTTGTGGTAACTGACTTCAACTAACTTCGAGAGTATTCCAAGAAGCTTGAAAACAAAACAGAAACCCAACTTGCTGAGTGGGAAGCTGCGTCGAATTCGTCCAACAAAGTAACTGAATTGGAGCAAGTGTCTGAGCAAAATAAACAGGAAGCAGCTTTGTGTGGCGAAAATATCCTCAAATGGAAGAAACAAATTGCTGCTCTTCAAAGCAAAATTTCGCAGGCGGAAAAGCGCCAAGCAGAACTGCAGCAGAATGATCAAGAGGAGATCCGCAAAGAGCTTGAAGTTGGTGTTCATCATGTTGACAGGGCCCGTAAGCTTGGTGAGGAGATTGAGGAGATTTCGAAAAGCAAGACGCTTTGTGAGCGACGTCTTCAAATCCAGAGGTCGAAATTTGAGAAGCTGAAAGCATCTTTTCCCGTTTAAATACTTGTAATTTTTTGTTTGGCTTTTTAAAGCCCTTTTTTAATGACAATGGATCTATATTATTTGGCGAGACGATTTTTACTCCGCCATACTGCTTTTTCTTCACAATTATTCAGCTGTTATTTTAATTTCTTGTAATGTGGGCCTATATTTCTTCAAATATTTCCCGTTTATTTTTAATATACGCTTATCTTTATCCACTTCCTCGACTTCATATGCGCCATTGGAAAACACTTGTATGATTTGAAAAGGTCCTTCCCACTTAGGGGACCATTTTCCCATAAGTCTGTCTTTTCGATCCATGGGGAGAATTACTTTCCAAACCAACTCACCAACTAGGAAAGTCTTATATTTTACTTTCTTATTGTAGAACTTTTCGACTCTTTCCTTTTGCCTTTTCAATACATCCAACGCATTTAATATTTCTTCATCCAAATCAACTAACTCGTCCATCATCATACTCCAATATGCGTCTGATGGAATTTCATGATGCCTCTGAATTCGAATCGACTGTAAATAAACCTCAACTGGTAAAACTGCATCATGTCCATATGTCAATCTAAATGGAGTAGTATTTGTTGCTTCTTTATGGGATGTTCGACAAGCCCATAAGATTTGATCCAACGTCTTATGCCAATTCTTAGGCTTTGTCCCCACGTGCTTTTTAATTAAACTTATCACCACCTTATTTGCTGCTTCGACTTGTCAATTTGCTTGGGCGTAATAAGGCGTCGACATGAGAAGCTTGAATCCCATCTCATTTGCAAATGTCTGCATATTCCTCCCAATAAACACAGACCCTTGATCTGTTGTTATTGTCTCAGGTATCCCATACCTATAGATGATATGCTTTCGAATGAATTCTATGACTGCTTCTTGATCAACATTTACCAAAGGTATGGCTTCTATCCATTTTGTGAAATAATTTATTCCAACCAAAATGTATCTTTGTCCTTTCGACGATGATGGTCGAATTTCTCCAATTAAATCCAAAGCCCAACCCCTAAATGGCCAAGGCTTCACAATCGAATGTAACTCACTTGCAGGAATATGTGGTATCCCTGCATGTACTTGACATTCCTGGCAACCTTTTGCAAATTCGACACAATCATTCAACATCGTTGGCCAATACATCCCTTGTCGAAATAATAACCATTTCATTTTATGGCCTGCTTGATGAGCACTACATGCACCCCTGTGCACATTCGACAATGCTATAAAAGCTTCATCTTCACCCAAACATTTTAACAAAACTCCCTCTGAAGTCTTTTTAAACAACTCATTTCCAAAAAGTACGTAACTTAACGCCCTGTACTTAACTTTCCTTTCGAATTTCTGATTAGGGTCTCGTAAATAATCCTTGATGGGCTTTCTCCAATCTTCGACTCTCGAGTCGTCTATATTAAATATCTCGAAACTTTCTTCATCACCATATCCTAACTTTATTGTCTCCAAATCTGATGGGGACAACTTAGTTGATACAACTCTTCCTCTTACTCCAATGGCCTTTTCCAATTTTTCTTTCGACACTTTATAACCGGATGCGAGTTGTGCCAAATCATTCGCCACCTGATTTTCCATTCGAGGAATATGTCTGATAGTTACACTGTCGAATTTCTTCAAGAGCTTGTTAGCTATTACGAAATACATGATTAAATTTTCTTTAACACACTTGTACTCCTTGGTCACTTGTTTTATTACCAACTCAGAGTCTCCCATTATTTCGACTCTAGTTGCCCCCAATTCCAATAAAATTTCAAGTCCAGTTATCAAAAATTCATATTCTGCTTCATTGTTCGAACATAAGCCTTCGACTTTGTACTTGAATTTTGTTGGAATTCTGTTAGGAGAAATAACCAATAGCCCAACGTCGGTTCCATTCTTATGGCTGGAACCGTCGAAATATAATTTCCATGGCTCTATTTCAACATATCCAACATAATCTTCATTTATGGCGTGGTCAGCTATAAAGTCAGCCACCACTTATCCCTTAACAACTTTTAACGGCAAATACATTAAGGAATATTCAGTCAATGCTAAAGCCCATTTCCCAATTCGACTATGTAAAATTGATTTTGATAACATATGCTTTATTACGTCAAAATGAGAGGAAATATATACATCGACTGGCTTTATGTAGTGCTTTAACTTCATACACGAAAAGTAAACACACAGACATAACTTTTCTATCACACTATACCTAGTTTCGGCATCATTTAAGACTCTACTGAGGTAGTAGATGTCTCTTTCGACGCCATTCTCATCCTCATGACATAACATACTTCCTAATGTCTTATCTGATGCCGCTATATACAACCTCATACTTTTACTTCTACAAGGAGACATCAAGATTGGGGGATGGGTCAAGTATTCCTTGATTTTGTCGAATGCCTCTTGTTGATCTTGCCCCCGTATAAAATCTTCCTTCTTCAGTCGAAGTAGAGGGGAGAAGGCTTGTGTTTTTCCACTAAGTTTGGAGATGAACCTTCTGAGAAAGTTGATCTTCCCAAGCAGAGACTGCAACTCCTTCTTTGTCGATGGCGTTTTCGCCTCCATTATTGCTTTGGCCTTGTTTTCATTGATTTCGATCCCCTTCTTGTGGACCACAAAGCCAAGGAAATCTCCCGCCTGCACACCAAAAGCATATTTGAAAGGGTTCATTTTTAAACCAAACTTCCTCATCCTTTCGAATGATTGTCGAAGATGGTCAATATGATTTTCGCCTGAAACAGACTTAATTACAATGTCATCTATATAGATCTGCATAAAAGTTTCGATAAAATCATGAAAAATCGAATTCATAGCTCGCTGATAAGTTGCCCCAGCATTTTTTAAACCAAAAGGCATTACCACCCATTCGTAGGTGCCTATGGCTCCGGGACAACGAAATTCCGTCTTAGGGACATCTTCTTCAGCAATAAAAATTTGATTATAGCCAGAGTATCTATCTAACATACTCAAATACTCATGGCCTGCAGCAGAATCTATAAGCATTTCCGCTATTGGCATAGGATATTCGTCCTTAGGGGTAGCTGAATTCAAATCTCAAAAGTCAATGCATACCCTTAACTTGCCATTTTTCTTTATTACAGGATCAATATTTGCAATCCATTTGACGTACCTCGTTGTGCGGATGAACTTACATTTCAGAAGTCTTTCGACCTCCTCTTTAATCTTCGACAAAATTTCTGGTGCCAAGCGTCTGGGAGTTTGCTTTACAGGCTTCTTTCCCGCCATTATTGGCAACTTCAATTCGACCAAACTCCTGTCGAGACCAGGCATTTCGTCGTAGTCCCACGCGAAACAATCTTTAAATTCTTTCAGCAGTTGGACTATTTCGACTTTTAACTGAGGGTCCATCTTGGCACTTATGTAGGTTGGCCTTTTTTCTGCCCCCAGTCCTAAATCTACTTCTTCTAATGGATCCTGCGCCACCATCTTCATATCAGTCGAAGCTCGATCCTTTTCAAACCCCAAGGGTTCGTCATCATAAATGGCGTCTAGGTTTTGATATTGCCATTCGCCAATCTCTGTATGGAACAGATCTTCTTCAACGTCCCTTCTAGGACATTGTTTGTTGAAATCTTTTATATTGGCTTCGACAGCCATATACTTTACTTCGGCTTCTAGAGCCGCCTTGAGCTTATTTTCGGCTACATAAGTCGTAATCCTTTCGAGCGCTGATGATTCACTCATCGTCACCAAACTCGCTTCCCCAGCCTGTTGGCTCTATATGTGCAGCCCCAAAGATGTAGTTTTCTTCGTCGACCACTTCTATATCCCACTGGAAACCATATGTGGGTGGAGATACAGCGAACAAAACGCATTATCAGTAGCGTTCAGGTCAAAATTTGCTGGACTGCATGGAGCTATGTGAGCCAAGTGTTTGTCAAAACTGCACCGATCCACATGGTTTACCTCAGCCATGAAATAGCTTTGATCCGCCTCTATGTTTTCGACGATACCATCAGATCGCCAAATAGCTATGCGCTGATGAATCGACGAGGGCACAACACCTACTCCATGGATCCATTCTCTACCCAGAAGTAAGTTGTAATTAGCCTTCGAGGCTATGACCATGAACATCGTTGGTCTAGTTATTGTTCCAACAGTTAAGTCCACTTGGATAACGCCCATAGTTGTTCCTACTTTGCCTTCATAATTTGATTGTACCATGTTGTGGGGTTTTGTGTCGGAATCATCTTTCCCAATTTTCTTCAACAGGTAATGGGGCATTAAATTAACTGCAGCCCCTCCATCCACCAGGATTTTGTTTACTCCTATATTCTCCACCTTCCCCTTTATGAATAGGGGCTTGAGATGGCCACGCATGGAGTCATCTGGCCTTTCGAAAAAGGCATTTTGTTCTTCGACACAGCCGTTATTCATGATATAGTAACACACTGGCCTGTGTCCTATAACTTCACTCTCGACTATCGCTCCCGGGATTTTCATCCAGGTACAAACGCGAAAGTGGCACCGAACAAAGTCGCCAGCAATGTGTATTTATCCCAAGAGAGGGAAAGGAAACATCGCATAAACCTGAAGGGAAGGATAGAGCATAGTCTTGCGACCAAGAGAACTGGATTCGGGAGTCGGTTACGCGAGAGGAAGGTATTAGCACCCCCTCGCGTCCATCGTACCCGATGGGATCCACGCTTGCTTGCTTCAATAAAAGGGTGATAAAAAAGATACTGGAAAAGGAACTGAAAGAAAGAAAGGAAAGAGAAAGAAGAACAAATGTAGGGAAAATAAAAGAAGTGCTCGCACGGGCCCTACCCCACTGCCTACGTATCTCATCGGGAGCATGAGAATCAGAGCGACGTAGTTCCCCTCACCTAGGGAAAGTTGTTTGTGTTTTTTAGTGGAATATGTCAACGTTCGCGTCCTAGCAGTTTAGGTGTTGCAGCTCGCTGTAGGGAGACTTAGGCGTTACCTGTTTGCGGTAGAACGGAAATGACGCATCCTTAAGGAAAGAGTGAATGAGATGAGGAAAGAATTCTCGAAGGAAAAACGTTATTGTTTGTTTTTGTCTTTTAAGAGTTTTTTCATTTGTTTGCATATGATAGTGTATCTGAATCTTAGTCATTGGAATGTGTACATTCTCACATTCCAAGATGGAATGAGTGAGAAAGCACACTAAGAGTGAATAAGACCCCACACTTAGTTCCAATTGTCAAGGTTCAAACACACTAACATATTTGTGTTTATCAAGTGTTTTTATTGATTATCAAATGAAGAAGTGTTTTTCTTATTTATTGACACCTTCAACAAGTATTGCATTTAAGTCCCTCATACAAGATCAAATGTTTAACACATTGACCCAAGATGGGCTATATGTTACACATTCTAAGATTATAAGAGAAGACCCCTTTATAATCTCTTCTTTATATGAAAGGCCTAAATGCAATAAATGCCTACCCTTATTACATATTTTGAATTTTCTTTGAGATGAGAAGAGAGACTCAAGAGAGGAGAAAAGGTAAAATCTATATAAACTAAGACTCAATCCTAATTGAAAATTAAAGGGAGTGGTCCTAATGGTTGGTGAGGTTTCAACCTAAAGTTTAAAGAAAGAATGAATTAAACAATTCACTTCTAAGTTAGAAGATGAATTGTAATTCAAAAAGGGAAAGTGGTGAGTTATTAAGAAAAAGCACATAAGTGCTTAACAAAACACAAGATGGAATTGTAAAAGAGAAGGGATAGAAGTTTGAATGTGGATTCCTTATCCACACTCAATTGCAACTTACCAAAGCCCCTACATGGTTAGTAAACATGTATAAGAAGTATAAGAAGTAAAAGAACATTTAATGCACCATAAAACTCAAAAGAATTAGGTGAGAAACCAAATCCTAATGTCACAACCAGAATGTGCATCATATGGAAAACAAATGATTATTATCAAGCAAGTCCAAGTGAGCAAGCAACAAACATCATCCATGGCATTAGAACATGTTACCACAAGAAAAGGAAAATGAAAGATGAAAAGGAATGATAGAACATGCATAAATGGAACAAGTAATCTAAGGATCAGAATTGAAATGAAATAAAAAGGATTCACCAACATCTCACAAGTATTTATGAAGTAAACATCAAGACATTTAAGAAGTGATAGAAGAAGTAGAATTGAAATGGAAGTTCAAAAGAGAACACAAGTACAAACACAACATGTTAAAGGTGCAAATGAAAGTCAACATGCAAGGATGACATATAATATGTATCAATTACCTATAATGTCAAGTGAATGGTTCACCAAATATGCAAATGATCATGCAAGTATGTACAAAAGAAATCATATAAACATGCACAAATATTGAGATGATATGACATGTTATTATGCTTCAAAGGTAATGCATTAAACAAAAATTAGATGGCCTCATGAAAATTATGAAAACATGGTATTGAAGTTCACAAATTAGAGATGAATCATATATCAAAGTAGCATGCAAGAAACCAAGGCAAAATGATGTCAAACAATGCACTTAGGTCAAGTATACACATCATACAAAGTAGCACAAAAATGAACACCAAACATGCCATAAACTGACCTAAAAAAAATCAAATAAAAATCACTTAACATACCTCAAGATGATAATGACTCAATGCAAAAAGAAGAGCATCAAAACAATTTTTAATGATTGAGAACAAAAATGTACAAATTTATGTATCACATTAAGCATGCATACAAATAAAAATCAAAGAAAATTATGGAACAGGGGCAAAAAGGTCATAAAATCAAGAAATAAAATCATGAAAAATTTTCTAAATGTTTTAATGATCGTCATGAATTTTTGGGGAATTTTATAGTGCCATTTGGTATTTTTAAAAATTAAAAAGCAAACGTGTAAAAATGAAAAAAAATGAAAATGAAATGCAATATGAATGGGGGTGCATGCATAGTAATTGTTCAGTTCAAATTAATTGGGCTTGAAAACGTGGGAGGTGCGGATATCAAATCTGACTAAGTCCATTAAGCACGCATAACACAATAACAACCATACACTCTCAGTCAACACAAGTCAAAACAAGGATCACCGTTAGATCAAGTCAGGTCAACAAACAAGTCAAAGTAAACAACATCAACGCGCACATGTGAATGTCCACACTCCCTATCGTGTACCATGCCATACAAAGTTTAAATGAATTCAGAAAATGTGCACATGACATGCACATGCGTTTTAATGCGTTGTCATGCTCCTAGCCACACGATCATGAACACTGAACGGTCATGATTAAAACGTGACAAAACCCTAGCAATCAAAGTCACCAGCCGGAGAGGGACCTCCGGTCACCTTCTCCGGCCAACAGCCACCACCTGCAACTCTCACTCTTCACCAAAATGCACAAATCATATACCAAATTGAAGCTGAGCTAACGCAGATCATGAATTCAGTGACAAAACAAACAAACAGTTCATGACATGAGAGAACCGAACAAAGGAAGATTTGCCCTAACATTTGGTCTATGCCTCTAAAGGCCTATCAACTAGCCAGGCAAGTTCTTGAGCTTATAAGAAGCTGCAAGAACCTGAAAACAAACTCATATCAAGTCTATAATGGATGAAACTCGTACCTGAATATTGGAGATTTGGAAATACTCTTCAGAAAACCAGAGATCTTAGCTTCTTCTTCAACCTTGGAGCTTCACGAACTTAGCGAAATAAATGCTATACAACCAATGGTCTTGAGAGCAGAGAGATTCAATGTTGAACAATGCTTGCAAAATCTTGAGGACTGTGTAGAAAAACTTCAATCCAATGCCATTGATGATGATGAAGATGAAGTAGATGAAGGAAAGACGGTGAAGCTCGTGTGAAATCAGAGGGAAAGTAGAGAAAATGTGAGGGAGAGTTTGAAGTGAAAAATGAGAGAAATGAAGCTGAAATGAAAATGTGAAGTGAGATTTTGTTTTATAGTAGGCTTTAACCACGGTTAAACTGAGTGAGCTTAACTGAGTTAAAGTGGTTATGCTGAGTCCATCCTAACTAACTGAGTCAAGTTAGTTAGGGGGCGAGTAGCCAAGGCTGGGTTATGGTGAGGTCAAGCTCATAACAGTTGTGGTGAGGATGAGAGTGAAGCTGAGGTGGTGAGGTTATTGTGACAGAAACTTGCTAAGCAAGTTTGTTCTTTCTATTCCCATGTATGGCACGTGATAGTATGCATTGTGTAAGTAACATATGCTTGACTAAATGGGGAAATAAAATTCGTGAAGTGTTTGTGGGATGACTGAACCAAAATCGTGCACTAAACTGTCAATGCACCAGTGCTAAAATGAGGTGGTTTGCAAGTGAAATTCTCTCTAACTAGTGCATAATTTAATGAGATTTTGGATTCATTTGAAAGAGGAGATATTGGAGAATATGTTTGGTGTTGAAAACAAATCAAATGGAAGTGTGTAAAATGGTGAAAAGTAGCTCAAAACATCAAGACACAAATCTGGCTTCATGAGCATGTGACTTGAAGCATGGCAAGGCAAAAAATAGCGCCTGGGTTTCAGTCATGATCACCATGCCTTTGGACCATCATAACTCCCAATCCATTGATTAGATGAAAAATTGATAAACACCAACTTTTAAGATCTCACATAGAGGAACAACTTTGATGTTGAAAGATTTTCCATTTGAGGCCTCTAACCATGAGAAATTGATCCATACATTTTGCCCACCAACTGTTTGAGAAAATGAGGTGCGCGTGACCTGAAAATCCTTGGTCATGACCTAGTTTTGAACCTACTTTGCTTAAACTTTGATCAATCATATCTCACTCAATCTTTATCCAATGGAGATGTTCTACACATGGATTTGAAGCTTAAAACAAGATCTTTTGTTGTGGCCGAGTGGAATTTTCATTTGGTGCTTCAATTTTAAATGGCCTTGGTTCAAACTCTGATGCAAAATGGCCAAAACTTGCTATTTTTAGTAACCCTTCTTCATCCAAAAATGGCAACTTTCCACATCTTGATTTTTTTATGATTCCTTTGGAGTTTCTTGACCAAATTTTGTACATTGGACACATATAACATGAATTTTATGAATTTGGCCTCAAAAAGTCAAGAGTTGACTTTTTCCTCTGATTATTTGACTTGGCCCCAATTTCTCTGATTTTTTTATTTTTCTTCCAATTGAACCACTTCTAAAACCAATTGAGAAGTGATTTTCCACATACATACACTTAAGAACATATAGAATACCATGACATCAAGTTTTGTCCAAAAAATCAAAGATATCCTAATTTTATTAGAAACCCTAATTTTGACCCCCTCTGGTTAGGAGGGAAAAGTGCAGTCTTCAATTTTAAATTCCTCAGAGTATGTTGTGTATCCCTTTAAAGAATGATGAGATATGCCACTTGAGATTGATTTTGGATCAATGAGCTATCTCTTTTGAGGGCTTTCTTTCAGTTTTTTGAACCTCTTGCATGTTGAAATATGTATGGCTTCAATCTCCCATTAGAGCTCACTTCCTTGAGATTGTGGATGATCAATTGAGATGGTATGAAACATGAGAGACTCTTGGATTGCCTTGAGGCAACTTGATTGACCTTTTTGTGCTTTGAATGATCCCTTGATTGTCCATCTTCCCCCTGATCACATGCCTTGATGGTAAGAGGAATGCTATGCTTCATTCTTCTATGTTAAATGCAATGCAATGCTAATGAGATGGATATGATATGATAGATGATAATGCTATGCTAAGATGACAAAAAGGGAGAGCAAATTTTGGGGTATTACATCGACAACATCCTCCTCTTCTTCAACCTCCATGATTTGGTCGTATTCTTTTGGAAGGACAGATACCACGTTGCACACAATGTCGAGAGATGCATCTGATTCGGACCTGAAATCATCCGTCATTTCGTCATCTTCCCCCACTTTCTCCTTGGATTGTACTGGATCAATTGCATTAGATGAATTGATGCTGTAAGATGCTCCTTGTTGATTCGCTACTTCAGTATTGCTACTCGACTCTGGTTTGCTTCTTTCGACGACTACTTCCTCAGCAGCTCCCTTTTCAGCAGCTTCCTTTTCCGCCCTTTTTTGTCTTTGGAAACGCCTCCATTGGGACCTCGACATGGGATTCTTGCCTTTATAATTTTCTGAGGGATAAGGCCTTGGTTTTGGCCTTTCAACTTCCTTGTTGCCAGCCATAGACGAACCCCTCTGAACTTTGAAATTTTTCCACTTTCTCTGTCCCTGGGCTTCCCTTATTGGTTGAACCCATTTGTCATTGGGAGCTTTTTTGGTGGGTTTGAAGGTATTTGGGTCAAACCTTTGCTGATTTTGATCACTTCGCCTTGGGTCGAACCTTTCCGTTCTCGCAGGTGGAACTGCCCCCCAGTTTCCCTTCCTTTTGGCTTTTTCGATTCCCTCCAGGTTGTCTGCTGCCTTCTTGTCGAACACGACACTACAACGGGGGCACAACATAACCTCGGACCTTTTCTTCTGACACCTTTGGAGGAACTCAATCAGATTCTCTTCTTCCTTAGGGTACGCCATTTTTTGATATTCTTCTCTACAGTGTTCTTCGTCAGTCTGCGTTGGAGCTTTCTGGGATACTTCGACCATATTAACGTTGGCCGATTGACCATCTCCAATACTTAACTTATTCATTTTCAAAGTGAGTCCCTCCTCAAGCTCATGTTTCTTCTAAGCCAGGTCGAAATCCCCTTCGGACTTATTAATGTTATGTTGGCAGCAAAAACCCACACATTTCTCTCTGGGATCCTCTGCTGTTCTTCGTAAAATCCCATAAACAGTTTGTTTTGTAGGACCATCAGTGGTCTTTGCATTCACCTTAGCAAAATCTTCGCCAATCTCAGTACTGGCCTTGTTGGCTTGGTCAATAGCAACACTAAACTTCATGCTATCTTCATTAAGGCCCTCAGTAGCCTTATTCTTGTCTTCGACAAAGCTTTCAGTAGCTTCGTCATTCTTCACAATGTTGAGACCCTCAGTAGTCTCCTTCTCTTTATCGACGCAACCCTCAGTAGTTTCGTCATTCTTCACAAAGTTGAGACCCTCAGTAGTCTTCTCTTTGTTCACATTGTTGAGGTCTTCAGTGGCCTCTTTGCTGACGCAATTCTTTAAGCTTCCTTCGTCAAGGTATTGAGTAACCTTGATCATCACTGGTTTGTTGACGAAATCTTCAGATATTTCCTCCACATCACTGTCGACTGTAGGGATCTCAGAGATTTCTACCATGTTCACATTTGCGTCGAAACCTTCAGTGGCTTCTATCATCTCAAAGCTGCAGTCAGAACCCTCTTTGACCTCCACCATGTTCACAGTGGATGGTTCAGCATAGTGGGCTTCGACCATCTGCATCGGATTTGAGTCAACCTTCATTGGTGGTTTCGACTTGTCGCCGAAATTCAACCTTCCATCACGACTAGCATTTTGCACCAGATCCCTAAAAAGGAAACATTGAGATGTTTTATGACCTAAAAAATTATGGTACTTACAAAAACCTCTCTTTTTCTGTTGTTCTATGGGAGGCACTTTGGTGCCAGGTGGCACTATCATTTGGCCATCTTTAACCAGTAAGTCAAATATTTCGTCACACTTAGTGACGTCGAATGTATAGGTCCTTTTAGGAAACTTATCATTCTTCTCAGGTTCGACTGGGTTTTTTCCGTTCGACGGAGCCAATACTTTACAGGAGTATGGCGGACCCTGCTTCAATTCTGCTAAGTCAACTTCTTGTTCGTCGAAACTAAACGATTCGCTCTCGTCATCATCATCTTCTTGACATATGCCTACATATGCCACTCTTTCTTTCTTATTTTTAGTTGCTCTGGCCTTTTCGGCTTTTAAACGTTCGACCTGCCTTACCCTGTCCGCTAATTGTGCCATATCCCTCAGATATTGGGTGTCTAACTTCTTCCTAATTGAATAGTCTAGACCACCTGCTGCCATTTCGACTAACTCGTGCTCAGGCACTTGCGTAAAACATCTCGCCTTAAGTAGCCTAAACCTATTTAAATAATCATCGATTGGCTCAGAGAATTTTCTTTTAACACTAGCCAATTCCTTCAAACTTATTTTTGTTTGTCCCATGTAAAATTGTTCATGGAACAATCTTTCTAACTAGACCCATGTGTGGATCGAATTCATAGGTAAAGATGTGAACCATGTGAAGGCATTTTTCGTCAAAGAACTTGGAAAATATTTCATTTTTAAATTTTCATTGCGTGCGATTTCCCCTGCTTCGATCAAGTAACGGGCCACGTGTTCGACAGTGGATTCGCTAGTGTCCCCTGAAAATTTGGTAAACTTGGGGACCTTCCACCTTGGGGGTAATTCCTCTTGCAAAATATATTCAGACAACGGTGATGTATAATTGGGCCTTTGCAGCCCCACATTCACACCATTTCTGGCCATAATCCTTTCGACCATGGCTGCTAAGTTGTTTTCTGCTGGCATTTTATTATAGCATAATTGTTGTACAACATTATCAGCATCTTGGTCTCTATGGACTAACACCCTTCTAGGCTCTTGTTGGACGGGAATTTCAATATGAGGCTGTTCGACCACTGCCTCTTGGTTTCTAGGATTTCCTTGAGGCATATTCGTCGGCCTATGGTTTATTGTGGGCTCCTCTTCGACAACTACCCTGGGATTCTGAACTATTTGTTCCCTTGGTTGTGTTTGAGGAACACCAAAGAAGTCAGCAATGCGCGTCATTTGCGCTGCTAATAATTGGTTCGTTTGGGTGGTGTTTTGGATTAAGGGATTAAACACGGCCCCCATTTGTTGTGTTAACATCTGTACCATGTCATGGTTACTTTCGTCCATTTGTTGCCTAATGACTTGTGCAGAATTATTAGTGATTGCAGGCATATAAGTTTGGTATCCCGTTGATACAGGTTGAACTATTCTGCCTATGTGGTTCACACCAGAACCTGATCCTTGCAGGGCGAAGTAACATTCATCAAAGAATCAGAATATAATGACGATAAATTGTGCAAACTTGCCATCACCGTTGTTGGCATTCCGTAAGGTTGTTCCCTATTATTTGGAGGCATTGAAAAATTCGTCACAACTGGCCTATGAACACCCCCTAAAGGAGGGGGAGTCATCTGAGGCATTTGGGGTCCCACTGTAGAAATATTGGGCGCGTTTTGGGCTGCCGAAAACGCTGGAATTGACCCCGTTGATGATGGTATTGCTTCTGACACAGAAACTGACACCGTATTGTCTCCTGTCGAAGGAATAGGCGTTGGGTTAACATTTTGATTATTAGGCGTGCTTTGATTCGCCATTTTTCTTGTTCTTGTTCTTTTTGGTCTTTCTTCATTGTTCAAGGCTAACTTGCCACTCCTTAGAATCATACAACGAAATAAAACTTTTTCTTCTAAGAATTTGCTATAAGAACAAAGGATAAACTAAACAAATGAATGCACCGGGTCCCACTGGGCGTGCCAATTTGTTCGGTGGTGAATTTGGCGAACAATCTCTGGTTTCCTAATTTATAAAAATTAGTTTACTAACAGGACCAACCAAACAAATCCTAGGACAAAGTGCTTTTGAGAATGTGTTTGATTTTGAAAAGTAATGTATTCGTTCTATGTTTCTAAGATTTCTTTTAACAACTAATTCGACTAATAGAACAAAACATGATAATGGCAAAAAAGTAATTGAAACCAACTTAAATTAAAAGTAAATTTCTGAAATGAAAGATGACTTGGATATAAAGAAATGAAGGAAAACTTAAAATTTTATTGAAATTGCATAAAGGTAAACTGGTGTTTCCCACACATACATTTTCCAGAATACTCGTTTCTCTCGCACGGTTACTTTGAGTATTTACGGTAGTTTGTACAAAGTTTGGAACACCCCGGATCTAACATCAAGACCCCCTATTTATATACAAACGAAATAACTACCCATAACAGCTATCTCTTCTAATGGCGACAAATGTCATTTTGCATGTATTTGCCTTCTAGATGCGTTCCACGCATCCCATTTCAAAATGAAACTCCCTCCAGAAATTTGAAATTCAAAACAACCGTCGAATGGTCGAAAACTTCCCTCGTCGAAATTAGCTTCCTTACTCGTAAAAATCTGCTAGTTTCTTTTTAAGTACCATCATCTTTCGACTTGAATCTTTTCGCCAAAACTTTTCTAACTGCAAGATCTGGTCGAATTACATTGTCGAATTTTCCTTTGTTTCTGAACCATTTCCCTGGCGTCTAAATTAGCCGCCTACAGGTACGTAGGTATGAGACGACAAGTCTCTCCAAACATAAAAATATTAAAAAACAATTTCTCTTCTCATCTCCTCAATCTCTTTTTAAACAAACATTTTCAGACCAAAAGCGTAGATATTTCAAAGGGTTCCTATAGAGTACTATAGACATTTTCGGTGCTAACACCTTCCCTTAACGTAACCAACCCCCTTACCCAGTCTCTGTGAACTTGTTCTTGTTTTAGAGCTTGTGTAGGTTTTGTATGCTCTTTTTCCTGTCCTTTTTGGATAAAATAAAAGTGCGGTGGTGACTCTTGCTTTTCGAGTTAAGTTAATCAATAGCGTACACTCATGATTTTGCCACTACAAGGGTGACTTGTAACCCGTTCTCCCGGGATGTAGGGATCGCCTCATCGACCCTTTGTGTCTCCCGGGCATCTTGTGAGGAGCGTCATTCCTCTTTGTATACTGCTTGAGATGCCCCTTCTTAATTAGGATTTCTATCGCGTCCTTGAGGTGGATGCAGTCCTCGGTCACATGCCCGTGGCTCCGATGGAACCTGCAGTATTTGGACTTGTCAGCATTTGGTTTAGGGGGTGTCGGCTTCGGGAAGCGGACACCCCCTTTTTCTGAGTTTATACACTCGGCCAGGATCCACTCGTGGGGAGCGGTGATTAGCATGTACTCTATGAACCGGCCTACTGGTCCCCTCAGCTCTCGAGAGTCTCGAGGATGGTATTCTCTTCTTTTCTCCATGCCTCGCCGGGGGGCGGTGGAGTCTTCTTGCCTGGAGCTTCTAGGGCCCTCTAGAATCCGTGAATCGAGGGCACAGTGGGCGACCTCATTCTCCTCATACCGGATGTATGAATGGGCCTTGTGGAGGAACGCTTCCAAGGTGCGGGGCCTTTCAATGCCGACATCCTTGGAGAACACTGTGCGAGGTCGTAGTCCTCGCTCGATCAGAAACTTCTTCATGTCGTCCGTGGCGGATACCTGGACGGATTCTCGGTTGAATCTCTCGATGTAATTCGGAGAGATTCGTCTTTTTGCTGGATGATGGCCTCCAAGGATGCTTCTGTCTTCGGGTGGCGTCGGGAAGCAATGAAATGCCTGGAGAATTACCTCTTCAGTTCCTTCCAGCTGGTGATGGACTCTGGTGCGAGGCTCTTATACCACGCCATGGCACCGTTCCGAAGAGTGGTTGGGAAGAGCTTGCACTTGATAGCTCCTCGGACATTTCTATAGTTAAGCATCGCATCAAAGCTCTCGAAGTGGTTGTCCGTGTCAAAGGTACCATTGCAGGTCGCCAAGGGTGGAGTTCGCCAAGGGTGGAGGATTTTACTTCCCGACAGGAAAGGGAGTCTCCATGATCTCCCTCGACAGCGGGGTGCGTGGGTCGTGTTCGTCACTCCTGACGGGTGACTGTGACGGGGACTGGTCACACTGGCTGTGCCTGCTTCGTCGGGGGGGGGGGGGACTTCTCGGTCGGCTCATTGGCTTCTTGCCATATCCGTCGGCCTTGCTCCTCTTTTAGACAGGGGAACACCATTCCTTCCGAGGAGGGGATCCATTGTGTTCCTAGGCGACCACGGGTTGGGGTAGTCCTGACGCGGGCGACGCCCAGCAGGCCGGGGGGAAGGGCTCTGAGAGTCGTCTTGTCGTGTCCTCCGCGGGGGAGGAGAAGGACTGTGAGATGGGGGGCGACGATGTCTCTGCGGGGGAGAGGGTAACACCCCAAATTTCGTAAGAATATTTATTTAATTTATTTAAATATAATATTCATGATTTTAGTGAATTTTGGTGGTTTGTGTTGATATTGGTATTTTGTGGAGTTTTGGTTATTTATTTAAATAATAGTATATAATATGGAATATATTGTATTATTATTTATTTAAATAATTTTAGAAGCATTAAGGGTAAATTGGACTTTTAAGGAGGAGTTAGTGAGGGTAATATTGAGAAAGCCCATTTTAGAAGCCCAAAGGTTAGGTTTAACAAAAAGGAGAATTTGAGAGGAATAAGATTCATTTTGTTAGACAGTGGAAAGAAGGAAAAGGCCAGAGCTCTGAGGAAAGAGGGAAAAGCCTAGGATTCGAGAAGGTTTCCAAGAACTCAAGAAAGAAAGCTTGGAATCAACAATCTAAGGTATGGGGAGTATTTCCTTTCATTGTTTTCGATATAGGAATTCGATATGTTTAAAGCAGATTTTTGAGGTTTATGTGGGTTTGTGGGTTTATGAGTAAATTGATGATTTAGGTGTTGTTTTTGTGGATTGATGATGAATATGAAGGGTTGGATTGAATCGGATAAAAGTAGGCCTTCGAGGCTAATTTCTCTGTTGATGTTGTTTCGACCCTGTAGGGAGAGGGATTTATGGGAGATATTTGGGGTTTGTGAAGGTTTATGTGATTTTGAGGTTTAGGATAGTGTAATAAATCGGCCTAATAGTCGTAGGTTTTGTGCCTTTGTTGCCATAATGCCTTAGGAATGTTTTGGGGATGTTTTTGGGGTAAAAGAGGCTGAACCCGTAAGGTTTTTGGGGTCTGATAAGCTATTGATGCGTAGCAGCGATTGCAGGAAATCGCGACCTCGCAAAGCGAAGGAATCCTTCACAAAGCGAATGTTCGCCCCAGATTCGCTGGGCGAACAGCGCAGCGAATGCGCGATGACTTTGTTTGATGATACTAGGATGAAATTTTAATTATGATTTTAAGTTCGCAAAGTGAACTTCCCAGCAAATGAATCAGATTTTTCATGAGTATTTAGATAAGTTTGTGGTGGTGTTCATCGATGATATCTTGATATATTCTAGATCTGAAGAAGAACATGTTAAGCATTTGAGAACTGTGTTGCAATTATTGAAGGAGAAGAAGTTGTATGCAAAACTGTCCAAGTGTGAGTTTTTGTTAAAGGAAGTGAGTTTTCTTGGCCATGTGATTTCAAGTGGCGGGATTGTTGTTGATCACTCTAAAATTGATGTTGTGTTACAGTGGGAGACTCCGAAGTCTGCTACTGAGATACGAAGTTTTCTGGGATTGGCGGGTTATTACCGCAAGTTTATCGAAGGCTTTACTAAGTTGGCATTACCTTTGACTCAGTTGAGTCGAAAGGGTCAAGCTTTTGTGTGGGATGTAGCTTGCGAAGAGAGTTTTATGGAATTGAAGAAGAGGTTGACGACCGCTCCAGTGTTGATTTTGCCTAATCTGAGCGAATCTTTTGTGGTGTATTGTGATGCGTCAAAGATGGGCCTTGGTGGAGTATTGATGCAGAATGGACAAGTTGTTGCTTATGCTTCGAGACAATTGCGAGTTCATGAGAGGAATTATCCTACACATGACTTAGAATTGGCCGCTGTGGTGTTTGTGTTGAAGATTTGGAGACATTATCTGTTTGGCTCTAAATTTGAAGTGTTTAGTGATCATAAAAGTCTGAAGTACTAATTTGACTAGAAAAATTGAATATGAGGCAGAGGAGGTGGTTAGAGATGTTGAAAGATTTTGATTTTGATTTGAGTTATCATCTGGGCAAAGCAAATGTAGTGGCT
The DNA here is from genome assembly GCA_022829125.1 of Lathyrus tuberosus. Lineage (NCBI taxonomy): Eukaryota > Viridiplantae > Streptophyta > Magnoliopsida > Fabales > Fabaceae > Lathyrus > Lathyrus tuberosus. The sequence goes on along the minus strand of JALAZF010000125.1, from coordinate 11,938,810 downwards.
GATGCATTGAGCAGAAAGTCATTGCATATGTCGATGCTTATGGTGAAAGAGTTTGAATTAATTGAGCAATTCCGAGATTTGAGTTTGGTATGTGAAAAGACCTCTAACAGTGTGAAGTTGGGAATGTTGAAGTTGACTAGTGGTATTCTGGAAGAAATCAGAGTGGGACAGCAATCTGATTTAAAGTTGGTTGACCGGTTAACTTTGATTAACCAAGATAACGGAGGAGAATTCCGGATTGATGATAATGGTGTGATGAAGATTTGGGATAGAGTATGTGTTCCAGATGTTCCAGAAATCAAGAAGAGTATTCTAGAAGAAGTACGCCGAAGTAGGTTGAGTATGCATCCGGTGCTACGAAGATGTACTAGAATTTGGAAAAGTTGTTTTGGTGGCCGAGTATGAAGAAGGATATCGTAGAGTTCATTTAGGCGTGTTGGACTTGTCAGAAGTCAAAGATTGAGCATCAGAAGCCTTTAGGTATGATGCAGCCGTTGAATATCCCAGAATGGAAATAGGATAGCATTTCCATGGATTTTGTATCGAGATTACCGAGAACTGCTAAGGGAAATGATTCAATTTGGGTGATCGTGGATAAATTAACTAAATCAGCTCATTTCTTGCCGATGAAGATTAATCATTCTATGCAGAAGTTAGCCGAGATGTACATTGAGGAGATTGTGAAGTTGCATGGGATACCTTCGAGTATTGTGTCAGATAGAGATCCGAGATTTACATCTAGGTCTGGAAGAGTTTCCAAGATGCTTTGGGTACTAAGTTGAGGATGAGTTATGCCTATCATCCGCAGACGGACGGTCAGACAGAAAAGACTATCCAATCCTTAGAGGATTTGCTAAGGGCTTGTGTGTTGGATCACGGAGGATCGTGGGATAGCCATTTACCGTTGATTGAGTTCACGTGTAATAATAGTTTTCATGCTAGTATTGGAATGGCACCCTATGAAGCTTTGTATGGGAGAAGGTGTAGAACTCCTTTGTGTGGGTATGAGTCGGGCGAGAGTGTTGTACTCGGACCTGAGATTGTGCAAAAGACGACTGAGAAGATTAAGTTGATCCAAGAAAGGATGAGAGTGTCGCAGAGTCGCCAGAAGAGCTACCATGATAAGAGAATGAAGACACTTGAATTCCAAGAGAGAGATCACGTGTTTTTGAGGGTGACGCCAGTGACTGGTACGGGCCGAGCTTTGAAGTCTAGGAAGCTCACTCCACGTTTTGTTGGTCCATATCAAATATTGTAGAGGCTAGGAGAGGTAGCCTATCGAATTTCTTTACCGCCGTCACTTGGGAATTTGCATGACGTGTTCCATGTGTCTCAGTTGAGGAAGTACATTCCGGATCCGTCGCATGTGATTCAGATGGATGATGTACAAGTGAGGGATAACCTGACAGTGGAAGCATTACCTGTGTGGATTGATGGTCGAGAGATGAAACAACTGCGGGGTAAAGACATAGCTTTGGTGAAGCTGTTGTGGGGTGGATCAGCTGGCGAAAGTTGGACTTGGGAACGTGAAGATCAGATGAGGGAGTCGTATCCGACTCTATTCCCTTGAGGTAATTTTTGAGGGAGAAAATTCTTTAAGTGGGGGAGAGTTGTAACACCCCAAATTTCGTAAGAATATTTATTTAATTTATTTAAATATAATATTCATGATTTTAGTGAATTTTGGTGGTTTGTGTTGATATTGGTATTTTGTGGAGTTTTGGTTATTTATTTAAATAATAGTATATAATATGGAATATAGTGTATTATTATTTATTTAAATAATTTTAGAAGCATTAAGGGTAAATTGGACTTTTAAGGAGGAGTTAGTGAGGGTAATATTGGGAAAGCCCGTTTTAGAAGCCCAAAGGTTAGGTTTAACAAAAAGGAGAATTTGAGAGGAATAGGATTCATTTTGTTAGACCGTGAAAAGAAGGAAAAGGCAAGAGCTCTGAGGAAAGAGGGAAAAGCCTAGGATTCGAGAAGGTTTCCAAGAACTCAAGAAAGAAAGCTTGGAATCGACAATCTAAGGTATGAGGAGTATTGCCTTTCATTGTTTTCGATATAGGAATTCGATGGGTTTAAAGCGGATTTTTGAGGTTTATGTGGGTTTGTGGGTTTATGAGTAAATTGATGATTTAGGTGTTGTTTTTGTGGATTGATGATGAATATGAAGGGTTGGATTGAATCGGGTAAAAGTAGGCCTTCGAGGATAATTTCTCTGTTGATGTTGATTCGACCCTGTAGGGAGAGGGATTTATGGGAGATATTTGGGGTTTGTGAAGGTTTATGTGATTTTAAGGTTTAGGATAGTGTAATAAATCGGCCTAATAGTCGTAGGTTTTGTGCCTTTATTGCCATAATGCCTTAGGAATGTTTTGGGGATGTTTTTGGGGTAAAAGAGGCTGAACCCGTAAGGTTTTTGGGGTCTGATAAGCTACTGATGCGTAGCAGCTATTGCAGGAAATTGCGACCTCGCAAAGCGAAGGAATCCTTCACAAAGCGAATGTTCGCCCCAGATTCGCTGGGCGAACAGCACAGCGAATGCGCGATGACTTTGTTTGATGATACTAGGATGAAATTTTAATTATGATTTTAAGTTCTCAAAGTGAACTTCCCAGCAAATGAATCGGATTTTTCATGAGTATTTGGATAAGTTTGTGGTGGTGTTCATCAATGATATCTTGATATATTCTAGATCTGAAGAAGAACATGTTGAGCATTTGAGAACTGTGTTGCAAGTATTGAAGGAGAGAAGTTGTATGCAAAACTGTCCAAGTGTGAGTTTTGGTTAAAGGAAGTGAGTTTTCTTGGCCATGTGATTTCAAGTGGCGGGATTGCTGTTGATCACTCTAAAATTGATGCTGTGTTACAGTGGGAGACTGCGAAGTCTGCTACTGAGATACGAAGTTTTCTGGGATTGGCGGGTTATTACCGCAAGTTTATCGAAGGCTTTACTAAGTTGGCATTACCTTTGACTCAGTTGAGTCGAAAGGGTCAAGCTTTTGTGTGGGATGTAGCTTGCGAAGAGAGTTTTATGGAATTGAAGAAGAGGTTGACGACCGCTCCAGTGTTGATTTTGCCTAATCTGAGCGAATCTTTTGTGGTGTATTGTGATGCGTCAAAGATGGGCCTTGGTGGAGTATTGATGCATAATGGACAAGTTGTTGCTTATGCTTCGAGACAATTGCGAGTTCATGAGAGGAATTATCCTACACATGACTTAGAGTTGGCCGCTGTGGTGTTTGTGTTGAAGATTTGGAGACATTATCTGTTTGGCTCTAAATTTGAAGTGTTCAGTGATCATAAAAGTCTGAAGTACTAATTTGACTAGAAAAAATTGAATATGAGGCAGAGGAAGTGGTTAGAGATGTTGAAGGATTTTGATTTTGATTTGATTTATCATCCGGGCAAATCAAATGTAGTGGTTGATGCATTGAGCAGAAAGTCATTGCATATGTCGATGCTTATGGTGAAAGAGTTTGAATTAATTGAGCAATTCCGAGATTTGAGTTTGGTATGTGAAAAGACCTCTAACAGTGTGAAGTTGGGAATGTTGAAGTTGACTAGTGGTATTCTGGAAGAAATCAGAGTGGGACAGCAATCTGATTTAAAGTTGGTTGACCGGTTAAATTTGATTAACCAATATAACGGAGGAGAATTTCGGATTGATGAGAATGGTGTGATGAAGTTTCGGGATAGAGTATGTGTTCCAGATGTTCCAGAAATCAAGAAGAGTATTCTAGAAGAAGTACGATGAAGTAGGTTGAGTATGCATCCGGTGCTACGAAGATGTACTAGGATTTGGAAAAGTTGTTTTGGTGGCCGGGTATGAAGAAGGATATCGCAGAGTTCGTTTAGGCGTGTTTGACTTGTCAGAAGTCAAAGATTGAGTATCAGAAGCCTTTAGGTATGATGCAGTCGTTGAATATCCCATAATGGAAATAGGATAGTATTTCCATGGATTTTGTATCGGGATTACCGAAAACTGCTAAGGGAAATGATTCAATTTGGGTGATCGTGGATAGATTAACTAAATCGGCTCATTTCTTGCCGATGAAGATTAATCATTCTATGCAGAAGTTAGCCGAGATGTACATTGAGGAGATTGTGAAGTTACATGGGATATCTTCGAGTATTGTGTCAGATAGAGATCTGAAATTTACATCTAGGTCTGGAAGAGTTTGCAAGATGCTTTGGGTACTAAGTTAAGGATGAGTTATGCCTATCATCCGCAGACGGACGGTCAGACAGAAAAGACTATCCAATCCTTAGAGGATTTGATAAGGGCTTGTGTGTTGGATCACGGAGGATCGTGGGATAGCCATTTACCGTTGATTGAGTTCACGTGTAATAATAGTTTTCATGCTAGTATTGGAATGGCGCCCTATGAAGCTTTGTATGGGATAAGGTGTAGAACTCCTTTGTGTTGGTATGAGTCGGGCGAGAGTGTTGTACTCGGACCTGAGATTGTGCAAAAGACGACTGAGAAGATTAAGTTGATCCAAGAAAGGATGATAGTGTCGCAGAGTCGCCAGAAGAGCTACCATGATAAGAGAATGAAGACACTTGAATTCCAAGAGAGAGATCACGTGTTTTTGAGGGTGACGCCAGTGACTGGTACGGGCCGAGCTTTGAAGTCTAGGAAGCTCACTCCACGTTTTGTTGGTACATATCAAATATTGCAGAGGATAGGAGAGGTAGCCTATCGAATTGCTTTACCGCCGTCACTTGGGAATTTGCATGACGTGTTCCATGTGTCTCAGTTGAGGAAGTACATTTCGGATCCGTCGCATGTGATTCAGATGGATGATGTACAAGTGAGGGATAACCTGACAGTGGAAGCATTACCTGTGCGGATTGATGGTCGAGAGATGAAACAACTGCGGGGTAAAGACATAGCTTTGGTGAAGGTGTTGTGGGGTGGATCAGCTGGCGAAAGTTGGACTTGGGAACGTGAAGATCAGATGAGGGAGTCGTATCCGACTCTATTCCCTTGAGGTAATTTTCGAGGGAGAAAATTCTTTAAGTGGGGGAGAGTTGTAACATCCCAAATTTCGTAAGAATATTTATTTAATTTATTTAAATATAATATTCATGATTTTAGTGAATTTTGGTGGTTTGTGTTGATATTGGTATTTTGTGGAGTTTTGGTTATTTATTTAAATAATAGTATATAATATGGAATATATTGTATTATTATTTATTTAAATAATTTTAGAAGCATTAAGGGTAAATTGGACTTTTAAGGAGGAGTTAGTGAGGGTAATATTGGGAAAGCCTGTTTTAGAAGCCCAAAGGTTAGGTTTAACAAAAAGGAGAATTTGAGAGGAATATGATTCATTTTGTTAGACCGTGAAAAGAAGGAAAAGGCCAGATCTCTGAGGAAAGAGGGAAAAGCCTAGGATTCGAGAAGGTTTCCAAGAACTCAAGAAAGAAAGCTTGGAATCGACAATCTAAGGTATGAGGAGTATTGCCTTTCATTGTTTTCTATATAGGAATTCGATGGGTTTAAAGCGGATTTTTGAGGTTTATGTGGGTTTGTGGGTTTATGAGTAAATTGATGATTTAGGTGTTGTTTTTGTGGATTGATGATGAATATGAAGGGTTGGATTGAATCGGGTAAAAGTATGCCTTCGAGGATAATTTCTCTGTTGATGTTGATTCGACCCTGTAGGGAGAGGGATTTATGGGAGATATTTGGGGTGTTCATCGATGATATATTAGAGGACTTTTGGAGTTTATTTTGCTTTTGGTCGATGTAGAGGGTCTTGCTATGATATTGTAACATCGGGTTGGATTGTTGAGTCGCACCATGTTGAGTTGTTATTTTGTGTTATCTGAGTATTATGGTTTTTATTTTAAAACCTTTTGATTTTGGATTATTGTGGTTATGGTGGTTCTGCTGCTAATTTTGATGACTTTTGAATATTTTGAGGAAAACCCGTGTTTACGGAGCAAGTGTTTTATTTTGAGTTCATTGAGAAAATGTGCACCCTTCTGAGGTGATTTTTACTCTGATAAATTGTGTATTTTGCCGTGTATATTCGTGGGGTAGAAAAGAGTGTTACAGAGAGCGCTGTTGTCGCTCCCTTTCGAGTGCTCCTATCCGCACGTTCTGTTGGGAGATCGGCAGGTTGGTCTGATTGATCAGTGTGAACAGAGGCACCGTGTTCGGATCAGCATTAGGTGGCACGGGAATCGGCTGGTAGATAGCCGGGCTACCGTCATGTTGGGCAGCGTTGATGAATGCGCCATCAGAGGAGAGAGAGGCGGTGCACCCGTCCCTGGGGTCGCCTTCTTCGCCGTGAACGACCACGTTGGGATCGTGGTCGTCCCCGTTGTTGAATGGTACAAAGGCGGTGTCTGGAGTGTTGGCGTCAGTTTGAGGGCTGACCATGATTGTCAGCGAATGAAGGTTGCTTTGGATTTTACGGGAAGAAAAATGGGGAAGCAAAGGGTTCCCACAGACAGCGCCACTAATCGTACCTGATCAGAATTGGATCGGTGGCCAACTGCACGTCGTGAGCTCCGTTACTATGGTGGTGGTGAGAAGGTGGGGGTGTACCTGCAAGGTACTCCGATGCTGAAGTCAGAGATGAAGTAAGCAAGTACAGAAAGGTAATGAGAGTGAGAATTAGAATCCCTGACCCTCTAGTGAAATAGGGTATTTATAGAGTGCCCCCAGCACTGGGCCAATGGTCATCTGCACTGGGTTGGATCACTAAGCCCAATGCAGATAACTGCCAGGCCTTACGGGGCATAGGGAAGACCAGCACGTGGTCTTCGCCATGGAGTTACTATCCCGTGATCTCTGGGAAGTGGGTTGACCACCTCTTTCGAAAGTAGGTAGTCACCTGATGATGTGTCTCCGCGTGGGGAACACGTGGAGTCCGTGAGAAAGACGCGTGCTCTCTCCCTGAGCCATGTAGTGTATGATCGACGATGATGGGATATGGACGTGCCGACGATGAAGAGAATTGGGCCTTAATGGGCTGCTTAGCGTAACATTGGGTTGGGCCTGCCCGACTGGTGGGTAGGTGCCGACCCAGTTCAGAACACAAGTTAACCAACAAAATAATCATCATCATTGAAAAAACAAGTTGCAAAGCAACAATCATGAGAAAAAAGAGAAGAATATCATCTATAAAAATCTTAAAATTCTTACATTTGCAACAACATCCTCAAAGGCCCAGGATTGAAATCTACAAACAACATGATTTGCAGGGAGATGGACTCTATATCTCTTCTAGGTATAAAGATAACTCCAAAAAAATCCTACAAAAAACAAATGAGCTCAAAAATTTTTGAAAAATAAAAAGATGAACAAAAATTCAAACATGCATGAAGATAACAGAGGAAAAACCCTTATAATGAGAATCATAACAATTATCAAGAGTGGATTCAATGTAGATCGAATGCTAGTTTAATGGTGGAATACATATGGGATTCATGAGCTATATTCATGAATGATAATGGATGTGTCATATATAATGTGGGTTGTAGAAGAAAAGGAATGAATTTTCCTATTGAAGCAGAAGCTATAGCGATGAATTTGACGATAGAAAAAGCTAAGATTGAGGCATATCGGAGAATTGAGTTTGAATCAGACAATTTGAACTTGATTAAGATGATGAATACCAAAGATCATAATTTATCCAGAAGTTAGTTGGTGGTCTATGTTAAACCATGGAGAGGAAATGTTGTGTTTTCAGAGAAACAAAGTTCCATCACATTGCTAGAACACATAATGAATCGACACATTGGTTAGCTAGGGTTACACTTTTACACGGATATCGGGTTGTAATATTGGACCGAAAATAATACCAACATGCCCAAAGACAAATAAAAATTTACTTCATACCCCTACAGTTATACCAATACCCCTACCTTTGTTTAAAAATGACAATTTTACTCTTGTTTATTTTTTATTATTTTATTTTTTACCTTTTACTATTCATGTCTGACGTTCGGAACGTGAGAGAAAACGAAACCAAGACTTCCGGAGGACTTCAATCAAGACTTTCGGTATGTTAATATTCTCTTCCAGAAGACTTGAACAAAGAGTTCCGGTTTATAACAAAACATATACCGGAAGACTAACCAAAAGAGTTCCGGTTTGTTACAAACCTATACCGGAACACTTTTTGGAAGTCATCCGGTTTGTTACTTACCTTTACCATAACACATTTTTGAAGAAATCCGTTTAAGTTTACATACCGGAACTCTTTCCTAAAGTGATCCGGTTTACTTTTTTAAATTTTATTTTTATATTATTTTTTTATAGTGCAGGTATGGAAATTCCTCCAAAAATATGTGTAGATACTTCTGATGTTTTTTAAACTACTAAAAAATTTAGTACATATCGTTTACTTGCCTCACCAAACCATACATGCCTGGCAATATGCTGCTCGTACTTAACCAACAGAGATGTATCGTAGGGCCCTCCTGGATAACCAACCGGCGGTGGTGCGGCTGCGGATGCACCAATATGCTCTTCTTCATCAACAAATCTCGATGAAGTGCCCCGTTCTAAAGCACCCCCTGATGTCCTACCGTCTCGTGTTCGCACCATTGGAAAAAAAATGTAAAAAAAAACAATATCAGAACACATAAAAAATGAGTTTCGGAACTCAAAAACCACAATACCGAAACTCATTTTATGAGTCTTCCGGAATGCAAACATAATTGAACCGAAACACATTTGAGAAGTCTTCCGGTAAACACTTTAACAAACTGGAAGACTCTTAAAATGAGTTCCGGAACACAAATTAAAATATTTTAATCCAGAACACTTATTTTAACTATTCCGGAGACCAACATATGAACCGGAAGTCTTTGATGAAGTGTTCCGATTTGCAGAGTATTTTTTACGTATTCTGAAAGTCTTTTGGCAGCGTAAATGGAAAGTGAAATGGTTCTAAAAGATATATTTATTTATATGAAGGTATTTTGGTTTAAATTTTGTGCGTGTAGGGGTATGAGAATAATTATAGAAATATGGGGTAAAATTTTCAAAGACAAATTATGTAATTCTGATTAAGATTCATAGAAATTAGGCGTCCTTGAACTACCAATTGAATTGGAATTATGGAATTTTATTAAAACAAAATTAATTTGAGTTGTACTATAACTATCAATTGTCTTTTAACTTTAGTAAAAAAAGTAATCATCGTTATTTAAAAGATGTAATTAACAATCATTAATGTGTGAGTTGATGTCATCATAATATCAAAATTGTAAATACATCCTCATTATCACTTTTATTTGTAATTTAATAAATTAAATTGACTATTTTTATATAAAAACCAACAAAAAAACACATTAAAAGATCAAAATGTTAACAAATGACACTTTATATTTTATTTTTCATTAACACATTCTATTTTGATTGCTTAACCAATGTCACAAGTTGGCATGTATTTTTCCTGTGATTACTATTTAAAACAATTACCAACCATATGACGAAAGTGTAAATAGGGGAAGGAATCTCCAATTATTTATTTTAAAGAAAAAAAATGCAATTTTTTCAAATATTATCCTCAATTGTATAGTAAATGTACAGCTATTTTCATTGGATTTTTCCAAAAAATAGTTATCTAAATTACTTTAAAAATTCCTAGAAAATTATAAGGTTATCAAAACAAACGTCTAACCTATTACTTTTAAAATATGTGTACTTATCTCTACATTAAATTTTGTAGTGTCTATTTCACAAATAAGTAGTAAAAGAAAAATTCAAATTGAAAACGTAAATACCAAAATTACCAAAAATTTAAAAAATCATAATTAAATTAGTTTTATGAAAATTCATACACATGCCAAAGTTTGTATATAAATTAATGGTTTTCCAATGCTTCAATTATTACTACAACATATCCTCTAATTGTGAAGATGGGAAGTATTAGATTCTTAGGCTTTGCTATGTTTGTTTTTGTTTCATGCTTTCTATTGTTAGGGATCACTGCTACTGATTCATCAAACTGCTCATCACCCAATGATCCAACATTAATTTTACCAAAATGCACAAAGTACATCAAAAGGTTTGGGCCTAAAATTCCACCCTCAAAACAATGTTGTGCAGCCATGAAAATGGTTGATATCTCTTGCTTCTGCCACAATGCACCCATTAAATTTGAAACTATTTTTAGCATGAGTAGGTTTGTGTACGCAGCTACTACATGTGCATGCAAAACTCCTCCACCAGGAACCAAGTGTGGAAGTAAGTTCAATTTGATTTTTATTTTATTTTATTTTTATATTTAACCTTTATTCAATTATTTTCTATTTTTTTTCATTTTTGGATAATGATTTGGTTAATACTATAAAGTGTGCAACTATTTCATTTCAGGTTATACTATTCCTTCTCCTCCTCAGGTTGTTATTCCCAATTCTCCTCATCCGCCTCCATCGCCTCCATTTCGCCGTTCTCCTCATCCTCGTGTTCCTCGTTTTTCTCATCAGACACATGTTCGTCGATCTCGTTCCACGCCATGATCGTCGATATTCAAGACATGCAACTTCATCAACTATCTCAGAATCTATTTATCTATAATGAATAAATAAATTAGTACTACATGTTATGTTGTGTGTCTTTTTAATTATTTACTATTGTTTTTTCTTTCTTAAATTGGTGTGTATAATCATATGATTGGAGATCAATCATTGATCTCTATTATTATTGGTTGAAAAAAGTTATTGCATGTTTTAGTTGATATTACTTTACTAGTTTATTTTACTCTAATTTTTTTCTATAGAAATATGTTATAGACTTCAAATATTTGGCCAATATACACAACAAAAGCTATTGAAATGAAATTCACAATTCTAATAACACTAGCTCGTAATGAATTAAATATGAAAAACACCTAAAAGTGTGTATTGCTTTAGAGGATGCAGAATTTTTCTTTTATAAGCCATTTGTATTAAGCACAAGAACGCATAATTGATGACAGCTGTGCATAATTGATTTTAATGTATTTGGTTCAAAACTTATGGTTGAGAATAATACAAATTTTGACAAAAATATAATGTGTTCTTGTGAAAATATAGCAATATCGTATATCATTGAGAATAGTAAATTTCTTTTTCCATCACTATAGTCTATCACTAATATTTGGTTCATTAGACCGATTAATTTGATTTAATATGAGTTCTAACATTAAATGATTTCAACTTCTTCTTAATTATAGTTATGGGAGATCTAATCCAGGCAATGGCAAACAAGACCATTGCCTTGGACCTCGTTTTTTGGGCTTAATATTAGACATCAAAATAAATTAATTAAAAGATATATACCAGCTAAAGAATGTTTTTGAAATAATATGTAGTAGCTTATTGGTAAACTAAAATATATTATCTATTTTTCTTTTGACTAAAATCTATTATTTTTTCCACTCTAATAAAATAAATATTTATATTTTTAGTGAATAATTTAAATTAATTTTTTAAAATAATATTCTCTTTTTGATATAATTCTTAAATTTCATAAATATAATAAATAATTATTTTTATAATATAGCTCAAAAAGTACATAAAATTATTAAATTTAATTCACACTATTTAGATGATAAAAATTGATATATTTAATTTTATATTATTTAGAGATTTAAATAAAGAAAATAGTAATTTAAAAATTTTATTGTTGATATATTATTTTAAAATAAAAATTAATGTAATTTTTATTAATATATATTTTTATTTTTTTAAATTTTTATTTTAAATTTTTACCTTAGACTTTCAAATTCGTTGGACCGGTGATCTAATCAAAATCCTTAATAAATTTAACGCCAATCACTACCGAGTAAACTAACCTTTAATACAATGATTATTGACATGACATATATTATTGAAAATAATAAGTTTTTTTTAGCGACAAAATTGCTAAATCGTACAAATTATATATTTATGAAAAAAAAAAAAACATAGCTCCTCGTTGAAAATGCTAACACACTTAAATTTTTTGGGATATTTATGAATAAATTTAATAACAGTATTGTTTATTTTCCAGAGAATTCAATAACATCTTCTCTAATAAAATAGGACAAGTAAGAGATAAAATCATATTGAAAAAGTGTTATTTTTTGAATAACTATACAAATAATAATTTTTTTTTACAATTTAGCAAAAAGTTGTAGCTAGTGCCTATAAAAAAATTCACTACACCTAATTTTTTTTTTAATCAAAATCAATGTATTAATACCAGAAGGCACACAACAATCTTCAGTTACAATGCAATCATGCTAGTGCACTTGCATCTTACAAAAATTGGAAGGACGATTGTATCACTCTTAATAGTTACACTTAATTGTATGGCTAGAATTAATAGTTAATCATCACCAAATAGTGTAAATAATTTTATGAAATATTTCAACCGGACATCCGAACCCATTATTAAAGATGATCTGATTTCGTTGCCACCAAATACGCCAACATGTGCAAAATCATATCAAACAAGCATTCCTCTTGAATGTAGACTCAACCATCTTGAGGAACCAATCCAAAATATATGCTCACAATTATCCAAACCTATCAAAGACACCCTAACCCATGCACCAATCGCCCTCCACACCAACCAAACTTTAGGACAAGTTATAAACACTTGTTCTATAGATTCTACACAATGAAAATAAAAAACGCAAACTGACTCGTGAGGATTAGAAATTACTCCCTTGAGTGACAGATTTAAGCGGGTCGGAAGTCTATTCAAAACCAACCTCCACCAGAAGATCTTGACTTTCATTGGAATCGACGATTGCCACAAAATTTCCAAAGCAGTCTTGGAAGCAATATCTAATACTTCAAACCCACTAGCCTTTTGGATGAACTCGTAACGAGATTTGACAGTGAAGAATTATTATGCAAATTAGACCACGTAAATAGATCATCTTCACCAATCCTTGGCTTGACTTCAAACAACAGCTGTAATAACTCCAAGAAGGAAACACACAAATCTGATCATTATCGTGTAAGCTCAGATTCCACTGCCATAAATCCCCCACCCAATTCCCCATCTCCTTAACGACATGTGATTTGTAGGTCGTGGCTTTGTACAGCACTGGAAAACTCCTGTGCAACAGCAATGCTTCTAACTAGCATGAGTTCCAAAATGAGATACAAGAGCCTTCCTCTAACTTACAAGATAATTGCATCATAAAGCCATCTTATTCCTTGGAATCTCCCATGCTTAATATGCCCTCCCACCACAACGAATAAATCCTGCAACTGCTAGCTTTGTTATTCAAAATTAATCTTTGAACAAAGTCACCATATTTAAAGGCCAGAAGAGGTTTCCATATTGCCTTATGCTCATGAAGCAACCTCCATAACCATTTAAACAAAAGGGATCTATTGAACATATTTAGATCCTTAATCCCAATGCCACCACGATCCTTTTGTTTGCAAACTAAAGACCAACTAACCTAAGTCATCCTCATTGCCTCGTTAGAACCAAACTAAAGAAAAATCCTCTGAATTGACACCAAATATTTAATCACTTTCGTCGGTGCTTTGTAGAAAGAAAGGTGATGAATAGGTAAGTTTGTGAGTACAAAATTGATGAGAGTGAAGCTAGCAGATTATACCCAAGCGCATCGCACGCTCGATGTACAACAGAGTCACCACCAAACTTTATTTATTCCAAAAGGAAAGGGAAAATATTGATAAAACCCCAGGGAAAGAGAAATGGGTAAGGGAGTCGGTTATGCGAGAGAAAGGTATTAGCACCCCACGCATCCGTCATACTCGACGAGAACCATTATGAATGCGTCTGGGCTCGGATGAGTGATCTATCTAAAGGTTACCCGTGAAAGAGGGAAGGAAAAAAGACAAAGAAAGTGCTCGCGGTGAATTGGGGCCCTCGTGCCTACGTATCCTCACAGTGCAATGAGGAATTCAGAGCTCCGTAGTTCATGGAACTAGGGAAAAGAAATGGGGAAGGTGGTTCGCCAAGATTTCGCAATCTTGTGCCTACGTATCTTCATAGTGTAATGAGAAATTCAGAGTCTACGTAGTTTGGAGAACTAAGACAGAAAAAGAGAGGAGTGGTGTCGAAACCAAGAGCGAAAAGTAAAGAAATGGTGGCAAAAGCAAGAGCGAAAAGCAAGGAAGTGGTGTCAAAGCCGAGAGAATGAATAAGGGATAGGGCCAAGGAGCAAGGAGAAAGGGGCGAGGGTGTTTTAACTAAGACTTGGTAGTTAACCCAAATAAAGGAGACATGATTCTTCTAGGGAGAAAAAGGTTGTGTTGGGGAACAACAACTTGGTCTTCTAACTAACAGGCAGTGGTTAACCAGAAAAAAGGGTTGACTCCACTAGGGAGAGGAAACAAAACAATTGTTCTTTTAATTGACAGACAGTGGTTAACCAAAGAAAGGGTGCTTTAACCAAAAGAGGTGTTTGACCCGCTATGGATTCAGCATGTTAACTGACAGGCAGTGGTTAACCGAAGAAAAGAAATAAGTGAACCGAGAAAAGGTTGCGACTTCGCTGGGGAAGAAGAAAATTTGTCTTTTAACCGACGGGCAGTGATTAACCAAGGAAAATGGGTGTTTTAACCAAAAGGTGATTAACCCAACAAGAAAGAGGGGAAGTTGGTCTTTTAACTGACAGGCAGTGGTTAGCCAACGAAATGGAGGTTGGAACCAAGAGAAAGTTGCTTACTCCTTTGGGGATTCGGTACTTTAGCTGATAAACAGTGGTTAACCGAAGAAAAGGAGAAATTGGTATTTTAACTGACAGGTTGTGGTTAACCAAAAAAAAAAGGCAGATGTTGGTCTTTTAACTGAGAGACAGTGGTTAACCAACGAAAGGGTGTTGAACCAAGAAAAGGTCGCTAACCCAAAGGAAGGATAAAAATTCGGGGCCAGGATGAGTGCAAATGATCAAATCAAGAGACACTACGGTCTGGGGATAAAGGTGACTATTCCAGGCACAGGGTCATTCGTCCCCTACAAAAAATAGTCAGAATGATGGTAGAAATTCTCCATTCTCTTTCCTTCTCTAGCACACAAAGCGTAGTACAAAAATTGATATTGACAGAGTAACGACACAATTTGTACAGTGCTCCAGCTTGCTCAGACGCCCAACTCGACACATGCTCAAGAAAGAAGGGGCTCTAAAGAGATCCTAAAGAGGAGAGCAGGGGCAATTAATTAATCAAAACAAGGTTTTGATCAATCAATTAAAGGGAAGAAAATTCCAATAATTTTCCATGCGAGTCGAAATATTATCAAAGCAAGTGTGGGAAGTGATGTTAAACAAGATTAAATTTGCTCAAGCAAGAACAAATCTAATGCATCAAGTTGAATTGCAAAGCATTAACAATGACAAGCTAGCATACAACTATAAGCATTTTCAAGTTAACACATAACCAATAGGTGCCAAAAAGTGCTTCAAACATGTGATAAAATTGCAAAATAATCAAGGAAAATCATGCAATTAATCAAGCAAAAATTATTGCAAGTAGGTACTGGCCTAGAACCGTAGCATTAGCATCAATATAGGAAAGCATGGGAAAGTGTACAAGAAAAGCATGCAGAATAGTCCCAAAACAACAATAATTGGGCAAAAAAAGTCAGGTGTAACGGGTTACCAGAAATTGTGTAACCGGTTACACCATGCAAAAAGTGACTCCCAAGGGCACATGCAAGGGGTGTAATCGGTTACACTAAAAGCACTAACCGGTTACACCTGCAATAACAGCAAAAACAGAATTTCGAAAAGCACTTTTTAGAATCACTTATCGCATGTAATCACAGTGTAACATACCATGAAAGCAGATGCAAAATTCATGTTAATTCCGAGCAATCAAGAACTAATATAATCAAGCATGCAAAGCAATCATTCATGTAGCGAAATATCAATTAAGCACTACATTGCGAAAACACAAAATCAATCGAAAGCGATAAATTAAACGGAATTCACCAACCTACAAGGCTAAGATTTGCCTTGGTAATTGTTGTGATGAAAATGTGATGAAGGGAAGCTTAGAAAACCAGAAAATCCAGAGATCTCTAGCAACCCGTTGCAAGAAAACTGAAAATAATGCGATAATTGCTTCGGATCCAAGCTTGCACCAAAACTCCTTCAACAATCAGCTTCCAAGGCTTGAAGTGAAAGGAATGTTGTTGTTGCTGTAGAATTCAGTGATGAAATGGAGATGAATGAAGGTTTAGCTCAAAGAATAGCAAGCTTCAATGCAAAGCTTGCTAAGCTTTAATGGTGATAGAGCTTTGGCGAGGTTTAGGGAAGAAGAAGGTGATGATTGAGAGAGAATGGAGAGTGAAAATTCAGAGCAAAATGAGAGAATGGCCAAGGGTCCCTTGCATCAAAGTGAGGGTTTGCTTATATAGAGCATATGTTTGGAGTGAGTGTAGGTTTGGAACTTGGTATGGAGGTAGTTAAATAAGGTTTGACATTTGGTTTGAAGTTAGTTAGATCTAACTCACTGAGTTGGGGTATAATTCAGTTAGTTATTAGTTGACTCGGTTGGAGAATCCTAACGCAACTTAATGATCAATTGGTCCAAAATGAGTGGAAATGAGGGTGCTTGATGAACCTTATTGATAGTGAGGTATTAGAGCAAATGTAGCTGATATTTTCTGGTGTAATCACATATTTAGAACCTTCCATAAGATGATAGAATGATGTATGCCAAAGGAATGATATAGAAGCTGCTGCAACATGAAAAAGCTATTGATATAGGCAAAATTCAGCAGGTGTAATCGATTATAGGAATCCTGGTAACCAATTACTAGTTCCAAACGTGCCATCCTGGGTTAAACAATGAAGGTGTAACCGGTTAACCAGATTTGGGTAATCGGTTACCCACTCCACTTTTTTGGCTTGGAATGAGGTGCTTTGGCAATGGTTCTGTGCTTCGACCCTATTCTTGGATAAATATACATAGAAATCCTTCTGTTTTCCCTGTGTTGATGCTCTGATGACTTTTCTGGGATACAATTAATCACAGCCTCAAAACTTTGTGGGGATTTTTATATACTTGCAATAAATCCACAGACAAAAATGCCGACACGTATGCTGAGAATGCAAATGCACATGCTTATGCAAAAAAGACAAAAGGGAGGTCAAATTTTGGGTTATGACAGTTGTCCCTATTTAATCCTCTTGGACCTGAATGTACGAATTGTGACAACTTTTTGAGTATTTGAGGTGGAAGGGGATTAAATACAAGAGTAGCTCGAAAGTTTGGTCGTTGATAGTGAAAGTGTATTGAAAGTGAGTATGTGTTGAGAGTTGGATTATGTGGGAATATGGGAAAAAAGCCTTTGTGTGAGGTCATCTGTTGGGGAAACACATCGGTCATGAAGGATATACCAGATGCACATGACAAATTCAATGTATGCTCAACCATACATGATGCGTGTTGTGTAGCAATGCGAGTTACAGTACAGTGTTGCAAGTAGGCATGGATGCGATCGGCAACAGACTTCGACTCCATATCCTTGAGAGTGACACAGACGGTCTTCAAACTACCGCTGCTGGGGAAAATGGAACACGAACGATTCTTAAACTACCACCATTGCTAGGAGATGAAGGAACACAGAAGTTTCTTGAACTACCACCAATGCCGGGTGTAACACCCCAAAATGAGTAGAATGTTTATTTAATTGATTTATTATAAATAATCGTATTTTCGGTGAATTTTGATGAATTATTTCGATGTCCGATGATTTATGCCGTGTAGTATTATGATGTTAGAGGGATGTTGAGGGTATTTAGAAGTACGAGAATTATTAATATTGTTTTGGTAATAATAATATGGAATTAAGTGAACATATTATTATTATTATTATTATTATAAATAATTAGGAGAAACATTAAGGGCAAGTTGGTAAATTTGGATGAGTTAAGTAAGGACATTGTGGGAAAAGCCTATTAAGGGTTCAAGGGGTAAGAATGACTTAAAGGAAAAAAAGGGAGATTAAGAAGTCAGTTTATACGATCAGTTTGGAGAAAGCTCTGAGGAAAAAGGAGAAGAAAAGCTAGGGCTCAGGAAATTTTCAGAAGAACTCAGAGAGGAGGGATCAGAAAACAATTTTCTAAGGTATGGGGAGTATTATTCATCATTATAATTGATATAGGTGTAGAAGCATGTAGGTAGTGGGTTCCGGGTAAATTAGACGAGTTCATGACGGAATTGATGAATTTAGACGTGTTAGACATTAGGGATAAAAACCTATCTTGATGTGTTGTTGTTGTGTTATTCTGTGATGAATTTTGAGTATTTTGGACTATTGGGTGTTGGAATCGCAGACCTTTTGGGGTCTAATGCAGGTGCAGACCCACAACTGAGAAGTTGTAGGTCCGCGTTTTTCTCCAGGCAAAGTCCCGTCTCGCCGAGAGAAACGACTTTGCCCCGTCCTTGCCAGGCAAAAGTAGAAGCGAAGGGAAGGTGGAAAAAGGGTGCTACTGGATTTTGTATGGGAATGTGGGATTCACCCCTGCTTCGCCGGGCGAAGCCCAGGCGAGCGAGCTGCTTCGCCGGGCGAGCTTCAGGCGAGCAGGAGCAATGTTTTTGTTTAATTTTTTTTTACTTTCTTTTCTGTTGAGTGTTGCCTTGTGCTTTGATGTTTGTGCACCTTGATCACATTATGTGTTATATTTGGATGAATAAAACATGATGATTTGTGATGTGATTATGATGATTTTGATGTATGCAAATGATGTGATACCATGATGAATGGTGAGATTTTTTTATGAATGATGATGCAATGTGATGATCTGGTGACAATGATGACTATGACGGTTTGCATCATGCATTCATAGCATTTTAGGACTTCGGTCCAGTGACGATTTTAGGACTTCGGTCCAGTGGTGGCTTCAATCCTATGGTGTGGATTGGGGTGTATGACGTGCTCCAATTCTTGTGTAGAATTGATCATATTGGTGGGGATCTTTGGAGGGTGATGGCCCAGTGTCCATCAACATGACGAATTAGTACCACATGCATGAGTCTAAGTTGTGCATTTCATATTTACGGGGCATTGCATGTTTGTGAATGATGACGTTATTGATGACATGACTTTAAATGATGTATGATGATGATGAAGTATAATGACAATGTTGTTTTATTATGATTAATTCTACATAATTATGCCTTATCTTATATCTTGTATAATGATTTATGACTACTCACCCTGCCTGTTTGATTGTTGCCTCCATGTAGGAATCGTGCAGGTGATCAGGATTAGCTTTTGGTGCGTGAAGATCTGACTTGAAATATTTTCATTATTTTGGTCGAGTAAAGGGTCTTGCTTTGATATGTAACATCAGGTTGGGATGTTAGAGTTGAACCATAGTGTTCTTTTATTGATGATATTATGATATTTTGAAGTTGTTTTAAACCTTTTGATGTTATAGCTTATAATGTTTATGAAGTTTTCCGCTGCGTAGTAATTGATTTAATCTTGATGTTATAACCCGTGTTACGGAGCAGGATGTTATTATTGGATGTTTTATGATGAAATGTAACGCCCTTGTCAGAATTTTACTCTGATATGATTATTTATATTCATCTTGGATGTTATTTGGGTAGAAGGGTGTTACATTAGTGGTATCAGAGCAGGTCGGTCCGTCCGACTAGGTTTTCATATAATGTCAGTTCCCTGTCAGTCGATGAGTGTGTGTACACTATCGATGAAATTTATTTCTTCTAATCTTGTTGATGATGTGCAGAATGGCTGGGAGAAACTATCATGTTATTGCTGATGCGTTGGAGTTGCTTGCCCAAGTGATGGGTTAGAACAATCAGAATGGTGGAGCTCCTGATAAGTTTCGTGCTTTGGGGAAGTTTCAGAGGAACAATCTGCCAACTTTTGTGGGTACTCATGATCCAGAGGGTGCACAGAAGTGGCTCAAGGTGATTGAGGAGATTTTCCGAGTGATGGCATGTTCTGATGCTCAGCAGGTACAGTTTGGTACTCATATGCTGTCCGAAGAGGCTGAAGTTTGGTGGGATAACACCCGTCAGAGGCTGGAAGATGTTGGTATGGAGATAACCTGGGCTGTATTCAAGAGAGAGGTTTTGGGAAAGTATTTTCCGGATGATGTTTGTGGTAAGAAGGAGGTAGAATTTCTTGAATTAAAATAAGGGAACATGACTGTGGCAGAATATGCGACAAAGTTTGAGGCGCTGGTGAAGTTTTGTCCGCATTATAATCGTGCTGATGCTGAGATGTCCAAGTGCCTTAAGTTTGAGAATGGGCTGAGACCAGAGATCAAATATGGTATTGGATACCAACAGATTCAAAGGTATACTGAGCTGGTGGATAAGAGTAGAAACTATGACGAGGATAGTCGAGCTTGATCTGCTCACTACAAGCATCTTAGTGAGAAGAAGGAGAAAGGACAGTTCAAAGGAAAGCCTTATGTGACTCATGCTGATAAAGGGAAACATAAGGCTTCAGATGAGAAAAAGACAAGTGGGGGAGCAGCTCCAGCTTCTGTGAAGTGTTACAGGTGTGGCGAGCAAGGCCACCGTGCTGAAGTTTGCAACAATAGTGTGTTAAGGTGCTACAGATGTGGTAAGATAGGCCATAGAGCTACTGACTGCAAGGATGAAGGTCCGACTTGTTTCAACTGTGGTGAACAGGGTCACATCAGTACCCAGTGTCAAAAGCCGAAGAAGACTGCTACTGCTGCCCAGACTAATGGCCGAGTGTTTGCTTTGAGTGGTTCAGAAGTTCCTAAGAAGGATAACTTGATTCGAGGTACTTGTTTTTTTAACAATGTTGAGTTGGTCGCTATTATTGATACTGGTGCTACTCATTCATTTATTTCGCTTGAATGTGCTAATTGATTAAGTTTGAAATTGTCTGATATGAATGGTAGTATGTTAATAGAGACTTTTGCTAATGGTTCTGTTACTACTACTTTTGTGTGTTCGAGATGTCCTTTGACGATTTTTTGGAAGAGTTTTGTGATGGATTTGGTGTGTTTTCCCTTACACCAAATCGATGTAATTCTGGGAATGAACTGGTTGGAGTTTAACTACATTCACATCAACTATTCTAATAAGACTGTGGAGTTTTTTGAGTTTGGTGATAATGGAGAGTTGATGTTCTTGTTTGCTAAGCAAGTAGGCGAACTCTTAGAAGATGAAGCCTTGATGTTTGCGCTGTTTGCATCGTTGCAAGTTGATCGTGAGACTGCGAGTGTCAAATAATCTATCGTCCATGAATTTCCAGACGTGTTTCTGGATGACATAAGTGATTTGATACCAGGTACGAGTCTGGTGTCAATGGCTCCTTATCGGATGTCAGCTTCTGAGCTAAGTGAATTAAAGAAACAACTGGAAGAATTGCTTGAGAAAAAGTTTGTTCGACCGAGTGTTTCTCTGTGGGGTGCTCCTGTGTTGTTAGTAACGAAGAAAGATGGTAGCATGAGGTTGTGTGTGGATTATCGGCAGTTGAATAAAGTGACGATTAAGAATAAGTATCCACTTCCGAGAATTGACGATTTGATGGATCATCTAGTAGGTGCGTGTGTGTTCAGTAAGATTGATCTGAGGTCTGGTTATCATCAGATTCGTGTTAAGCCTGATGATATTTCGAAGACAGCTTTCAGGACAAGGTATGGTCACTATGAATACACTGTGATGCCGTTTGGTGTATCCAATGCACCTGGTGTGTTCATGGAATATATGAATTGGATTTTTCATGAGTATTTGGATAAGTTTGTTGTGGTTTTCATTGATGATATTCTGATATACTCTAAATATGAAGAAGAGCATGCTGAGCATTTGAGGACGGTGTTGTAAGTATTGAAAGAGAAGAAGTTGTATGCAAAAATGTTGAAGTGTGAGTTTTGGCTGAAACAGGTGACTTTTCTTGGCCATGTGATTTCAAGTGGTGGGATATTGGCGTTATCGTTGACGCAGTTGACTCGTAAGGGTCAAGCTTATGTGTGGGACGTTGCATGTGAAGAGAGTTTTGTGGAACTGAAGAAGAAATTGACGATCGCTCCGATTTTGATTTTGCCTAATCTGAATGAATATTTTGTGGTGTATTGTGATGCGTCGAAGATGGGTCTTGGTAGAGTGTTGATGCAGAATGGACAAGTTGTTGCTTATGCTTTGAGACAATTGAGAATGCATGAAAGGAATTATCCTACGCATGACTTAGAATTGGCAGTTGTGGTGTTCATGTTGAAAATTTGGAGACATTACCTTTTTGGCTCTAAATTTGAAGTGTTCATTGATCATAAGAGTTTGAAATACTTATTCAATCAGAAAGAGTTGAATATGAGGCAAAGAAGGTGGCTGGAATTATTGAAGGATTATGATTTTGATTTGAGTTACCATCCTGGTAAAGCAAATGTAGTGGCTGATGCACTGAGCAGAAAGTCATTGCATATGTCCATGCTTATGATGAGAGAGTTGGAATTAATTGAGCAATTCTGAGACCTGAGTTTAGTATGTGAAGAGACTCCTGATAGTGTGAAGTTGGGTATGTTGAAGTTGACTATTGGTATTCTGGAAGAAATTAGGGTGGGTCAGCATTCTAATTTGAAGCTGGTTGATCAGTCAGCTTTAATTAACCAGGGTAACAGAGGTGAATTTCAGATTGATGAGAATGGTGTGATGAGGTTCAGAGATAGAGTGTGTGTTCCAGATGTTCCCGAAATTAAGAAGAGTATTCTTGAAGAAGGACATCAAAGTAGATTGAGTATTCATCCCGGTGCTACAAAGATGTACCAGGATCTGCAGACATTATTTTGGTGGCCAGATATGAAGAAGGATATTGCGGAGTTTGTTTATGCCTATTTGACTTGTCAGAAGTCCAAGATTGAACATCAGAAGCCTTTGGGTATGATGCAACCTCTGAATATTCCAAAATGGAAGTGAGATAGTATTTCCATGGATTTTGTGTCGGGATTGCCGAAGACGGCGAAAGGAAATGATTCTATTTGGGTGATTGTGGTCAGGTTGACTAAATCGGCTCATTTCTTACCGATGAAGATTAACCATTCTATGCAGAGGTTAGCCGAGATGTACATTAAGGAAATTGTGAAGTTGCATGGGATACTTTCAAGTATTGTGTCGGACAGAGATCCGAGATTTACATCGAGGTTCTAGAAAAGTTTACAAGATGCTTTGGGTACTAAGTTGAGGATGAGTTCTGTATATCATCCGCAGACGGATGGCCAGACAGAGAGGACTATCCAGTCTTTGGAGGATTTACTGAGGGCTTGTGTGTTGGATCAAGGAGGATCTTGGGATAGCCATTTTACATTGATTGAGTTCACATACAATAATAGTTTTCATGCTAGTATTGGAATGGCACTGTATGAAACGTTGTATTGGAGGAGGTGTAGAACTCCATTGTGTTGGTATGAGTCAGGCGAGAGTGCTGTACTCAGACCTGAGATTATGCAGGAGATGAATAAGAAGATTAAGATGATCCAAGAAAGAATGAGAGCTTCGCAGAGTTGTCAAAAGAGTTATCATGATAAGAGGAGGGAAGCACTTGAATTCCAAGAGGGAGATCACGTGTTTTTGAGAGTTACGCTGGTGACTGGTGTGGGACGAGCTTTGAAATCTAGGAAGCTCACTCTATATTTTGTTGGTCCGTATCAGATTTTGCAGAGGATAGGGGAAGTAGCCTATCGGATTGCCTTACCGTCGTCGCTTGCGAATTTACATGATGTGTTTCACGTGTCTCAATTGAGGAAGTACATTTCGGATCCATTGCATGTGATTCAGATGGATGACGTACAGGTGAGAGATAATTTGACTGTTGAAGAGTTACCTGTGCGAATTAATGGACGAGAAATGAAGCAATTGTGGGGTAAAGACATATCTTTGGTGAAGGTGTTATTGGGTGGACCAGCTGGTGAAAGTTGGACTTGGGAACGCGAAGATCAGATGAGGGAGTCGTATCCAACTCTGTTTCCTTCAGGTAATTTTCGAGGACAAAAATTCTTTAAGTGGGGGAGAGTTGTAACACCCCAAAAGGAGTAGAATATTTATTTAATTGATTTATTATAAATAATCGTATTTTCGGTGAATTTTGGTGAATTATTTCGATGTCTGATGATTTACGCTGTGTAGTATTATGATGTTAGGGGGATGCTGAGGGTATTTAGAAGTACGAGAATTATTAATATTGTTTTGGTAATAATAATATGGAATTAAGTGAACATATTATTATTATTATTATTATTATAAATAATTAGGAGAAACATTAAGGGCAAGTTGGTAAATTTGAATGAGTTAAGTGAGGATATTCTGGGAAAAGCCTATTAAGGGTCCAAGGGGTATGAATGACTTAAAGGAAAAAAAGAGAGAGTGGGAAGTTAGTTTGTACGATCAGTTTGGAGAAAGCTCTAAGGAAAAAGGGGAAGAAAAGCTAGGGCTCAGAGAAGTTTCAGAAGAACTCAGAGAGGAGGGATCGAAAAACTATTTTCTAAGGTATGAGGAGTATTATTCATCATTATAATTGATATAGGTGTAAAAGCATGTAGGTAGTGGGTTCTGGGTAAATTAGACGAGTTCATGACGAAATTGATGAATTGGGACGTGTTAGACATTAGGGATAAAAACCTATGTTGATGTATTGTTGTTGTTGTGTTATTATGTGATGAATTGTGAGTATTTTGGATTGTTGGGTGTTGGAATCGTAGACCTTTTAGGGTCGGATGCAGGTGCAGAACCGCAACCGAGAAGTTGCAGGTTCGCGTGTTTTGCCAGGCGAAGTCTCGTCTCGCCGGGCGAACCCGTCCTCGCCAGGCGAAAGTGGAAGCAAAGGGAAGGTGGGAAAATGGTGCTACTGGATTTTGTATGGGAGTGTGGGATTTTCCCCTGCTTCGTCGGGCAAAGCCCAGGCGAGCGAGCTGCTTCGCCGGGCGAGCTTCAGACGACCAGGAACAGTGTTTTTGTTTTAATTTTTTACTTTCTTTTCTGTTGAGTGTTGCCTTGTGCTTTGATGTCTGTGCGCCTTGATCACATTATGTGTTGTATTTGGATGAATAAAACATGATGATTTGTGATGTGATTATGATGATTTTGATGTATGCAAATGATGTGATACCATGATGAATGATGAGATTTTTTCTTATGAATGATGATGTAATCTAATGATTCGGTGACGAGGATGACTATGACGGTTTGCATCATGCATTCATAGCATTTTAGGACTTCGGTCCAGTGATGATTTTAGGACTTTTGTCTAGTGGTGGCTTCAATCCCATGGTGTGGATTGGGGTGTATGACGTGCTCCGGTTCTTGTGTAGAATCGATCCTATTGGTGGGGATCTTTGGAGGGTGATGGCCCAGTGTCCATCAACATGACGAATTGGTACCACATGCATGAGTCTAAGTTGTGCATTTAATATTTATTGGGCATTGCATGTTTGTGAATGATGACGTTATTGATGACATGACTTTAAATGATGTATGATGATGATGAAGTATAATGACGATGTTGTTTTATTATGATGAATGCTACATTATTATGCCTTATCTTATATCTTGTATAATAATTTATGATTACTCACCCTGCCTATTTGAATGTTGCCTCCACATGGGTAACGTGCAGGTAATTAGGATTAGCTTTTGGTGCGTGAAGATCTGACTTGAAGTACTTTGACTATTTTGGTCGAGTAGAGGGTCTTGCTCTGATATGTAATATCGGGTCGGGACGTTTGAGTTGAACCATAGTGTTCTTTTATTGATGATATTATGATGTTTTGAAGTTGTTTTAAACTTTTTGATGTTATATCTTATGATGTTTATGAAGTTTTCCGCTGGGTAGTAATTAATTTAATCTTGATGTTATAACCCGTGTTATGGAGCAGGATGTTATTATTTGATGTTTTATGACGAAATGTGACACCCTTGTGAGAATTATACTCTGATATGATTGTTTATATTCATCGTGGATGTTATTTGGGTAGAAGGGTGTTACACCGGGGATACCGGCTCCGACCTGCCCAGGGACCCTACGAGGACACGACTCGATTATTTTTTATTTTTAGTTTTTTATAAAACAAAAAGCGGGTCACCAACTGATGCCCGCTTGTATTGATTTTATATGGAATAATAATGGAAAAAAAGTTTATTATTGGTTGTAATATTTCATCTTCTACGCGTATAATTTTTAAAAATAATTAAATTTTTGGGTTAAATAATTTTTTCGTTTTTATTTTATTTTTATTTTTATTATCTTTTAAACACAAATGCGCGTACCGCACCAATACCCGTGCGAACACACGGGTATCCTAGTAGAACATCAAGCTCAAACATAGTATATGACACGTAGTATAAAAAAAATATGGGATTGTTGATAAGTGTATATTTAATTTATATTTTAGGAAAATCAAAATAATTTTAAAGTGGTATAATTGATTTTTATGTGTTTGTTTTTTTAAATAGATTAAACTAAAACAAAAAAAAATGTCACAATAAAATTTATATGTGGAAATAAGTTTAATATTGATTCAAATATTATTATAAATAATGTCAAATCAAAAATAATATTTATATACGGGAAAAATTATATGGTTGATTAAAATATTTTATATACGGATATAGGGAAAATTCTACTTATAAAATAAAATATCAATATTAAATACATATTTTAATAATATATTGATGTTACTTTAATCAAGGAAATCATAGTTGGAATAACAACACATGATATATACATATCAAAATAATCAGATGCCTTCCTTTAGCAGCTTAAAGCTCCCAAAATCTTTAACACTCTATACTAAAAGAGAAAAATAGTCACATGTTAGTGATAAAATTGTTCATCTTATTGATAAGTTTGGGATTATATATTCATATACCAATTGTTATATGCCGATTTACATGGAGGAAAGTGTTTCTTCATAGATCTATCCGTTGGAATGGTTCTCTAGTTAAACATAGTTGTGTTTCCTTGAACCATTTACTCATTCACTTTAACTTGCATGGAGGAAAGTGTCTCTTAATAGATCTATCCATTGGAATGACTCTCTTGTTGAACATAAATGTGTTTTCTTGAACCATTCACCCATTCATTTAACTTGCATGGAGGAAAGTGTCTCTTCATAAATCTATCTGTTGGAATGGTTCTCCGGTTGAACATAGTTGTGTTTCCTTGAACCATTCACTCATTCACTTTAACTTGCATGGAGGAAACACGATGTGAAGGAGAATTGCGAGGGGTGGGCACAAAACAGGAGTACGAGGCAGAGGGTGAATTGGTGCAGGAGGAGGCAGAGGCATTTGAGGAGAACCACAAGGTGGAGGAGAACTGCGAGGGGGTGGGCATGGAACATGAGTACAAGGCAGAGGGTGAATTGGGTGAATTGGTGCATGAAGAGGAGAAGGCATTTTAGGAGAACCACGAGGTGAAGGAGAACTACGAGGGGGTGGGCATGAACCAGGAGTACGAGGCAAAGGGTGAATTGGTGCAGAAGGAGGCGAAGGCATTTCCTGAGAACCACGAGGTGGAGGAGAACTGCGAGGGGTGGATTGGTGGAGTAATTTGTGGTTGAACCGGTGGAGATGGAGGAATTTGTGGTTGAACTAGTGGAGACGGAGAGGAGAACTGCGAGGAGTAATTGTTATAACTCCTCTATTTTTTAAACTAATGATTCTTAGCTGGACTTATACATTTATATCATCTATTAAATAATTCTTACTATTATTATCAAAAAAATCAAATAACATTTTAAAATTTGTAACGGGACACGACCAGTTAAACTCAAACAAAAATACATTGATAAATATTACTCTCAAGTGTATTTGAGTACAAATTCGCCATACAAAATTATTTTAATTTATGCGAACGCACAAATCATTATTTTTTATACAATTACATTTTTTTGTATAATTAAATAATATTTATGAATACTAATATTTATTTATGCAATTAAAATAATATTTACGAATACTATTTTGTTAGTTGATATTTATAAAACTAAATCATTGCATAAATATTTTTATAAAAAATATCAAAACAAAATTAATATTTACATACCAGAAAATATACGGCAGATCCAAATATTTTTATATATGGAAAAACTATATTTATGCTCCAAATATAAATAAAAATATGTTCTTTTTTTTTTAAATAAAAAACTTTCTTGGTAAAATAATTTAGTCTTCTTTTTAATTTTTTTTTATAAAACAAAATCGTGTCACCAACTGATGTCTGCGTGTATTGATTCTATATGGAATAATAATGTAAAAAAGTTCATTATTGGTTGTAATATTTCATCTTCTACGCGTATATTTTTTAAAAATAATAAAATTTTTGTGTTAAATAATTTTGTCATTTTCATTTTATTTTTATTTTTATTATATTTTAAACATAAATGAGTGTACCGCACCAATACCCGTGCGAACGCACGGGTATCCCAGTAAACCATCAAGCTCAAACTTAGTATATGACACATAGTATAAAAAAATATGTGATTGTTGATAAGTGTATATTTAATTTATATTTTAGGAAAATAAAAATAATTTTAAAAGTGTATAATTGATTTTTATGTGTTTGATTATTTTTTTAAATAGATTAAATTAAATAAAAAAAAATGTACCAATAAAATTTATATGCGGGAATAAGTTTAATATTGATTCAAATATTTTTATAAATAATGTAAAATAAAAAATAATATTTATATACGGGAAAAAATATATGGTTGATTGAAATATTTATATACAGGTACATGGAAAATTCTACTTATAAAATAAAATATCAATATTAAATACATATTTTAATAATATATTGATGTTACTTTAATCAAGGAAATCATAGTTGAAAGAAAAACACATGGTATATACAGATCAAAATAATCAGATGCCATCCTCTAGCAGCTTACAGCTCCCAAAATCTTTAACATTTTACATTAAAAGAGAAAAATAATCACATGTCAGTGATAATGTTAGTTGTAAGACTGTTCATCTTATTGATAAGTTTGAGATTATAGATTCACATACCAATTGCTATATGCTGATTTGCATGGAGGAAAGTGTTTCTACATAGATCTATCCGTTGAAATGGTTCTCTAGTTGAACATAGTTGTGTTTCCTTGAACCATTCAGTCATTCACTTTAACTTGCATGGAGGAACGTGTCTCTTCATAGATCTATCCGTTGGAATGGTTCTCTTGTTAAACATAGTTGTGTTTCCTTGAACCATTCACTCATTCACTTTAACTTGCATGGAGGAAACACGAGGTGGAGGAGAACTGCGAGGGGGTGGGTACGAAATAGGAGTACAAGGCGGAGGGTGAATTGGTTGAATTGGTGCAGGAGGAGGCGAAGAAATTTGAAGAGAACCACGAGGTGGAGGAGAACTACGAGGGGTGGGCACGAAACAGGAGTAAGAGGCGGAGGGTGAATTGGTGCATGAGAAGGCGAAGGCATTTGAGGAGAACCACGAGGTGGAGGAGAAATGCGAGGGGGTGGGCACAGAACAGGAGTACGAGGCGGAGGGTGAATTGGGTGAATTGGTGGAGTAATTGGTGGTTGAACCGGTGGAGATGGAGGAATTAGTGGTTGAACCGGTGGAGATGGAGTGGAGAACTATGAGGAGTAATTGTTATAACTCCTCTATTTTTTAAACCAACGGTTCTTAGCTGGACTTATAAATTTATATCATCTATTAAATCATTCTTACTATTATTATAAAAAATATCAAATAACATTTTAAAATTTGTAGCGGGACACGGCTAGTTAAACTGAAAGAAAAAAACATTGATAAATATTACTCTCAATGTGTAATTGAGTACAAATTTGCAATACGAAATTATTTTAACTTATGCGAATGCACAAATCATTAATTTTTATACAATTACATTTTTTTTGTATAATTAAAGAATATTTACGAATACTAATATTTATTTAGGCAATTAAAATAATACTTATGAATAATATGTTGTTATTTGATATTTATAAAACTAAATCATTGCATAAATATTTTTATAAAAAATATCAAAACAAAATTAATATTTACATACCGTAAAATATATGGTAGATCCAAATATTTTTATATATGGAAAAACTATATTTATGCTCCAAATATAAATAAAAATATGTTCTTTTTTTAAAAAAATAAAAAATTTTCTTGGTAAAATAATTTTGTCTTCTTTTTTATTTTTATTTTTTTATAAAAAAAACGCGTCACCAACTGATGTTTGCGGGTATTGATTCTATATGGAATAATAATGGAAAAAGTTCATTATTGCTTGTAATATTTCATCTTATATGCGTATATTTTTTAAATAATAAAATTTTTGGGTTAAATAATTTTGTCGTTTTCATTTTATTTTTATTTTTATTGTATTTTAAACACAAATGTGTGTACCGCACCAATATCCGTGCGAGCGCACGGGTATCCCAATAGATCATCAAGTACAAACTTAGTATATGACATATGGTATAAAAAAATATGTGATTGTTGATAAGTGTATATTTAATTTAAATTTTAGGAAAATCAAAATAATTTTAAAGTTGTATAATTGATTTTTATATGTTTGATTTTTTTTTAAAATAGATTAAACTAAATCCAAAAAAATGTACCAATAAAATTTATATGTGGGAATAAGTTTAATATTGATTCAATTTTTTTTATAAATAATGTCAAATAAAAAATAATATTTATATACGGAAAAAAATATATGATTGATTAAAATATTTATATACAGGTACATGGAAAATTCTACTTATAAAATAAAATAAAATATCAATATTAAATACATTAGTTGGAATGGTTCCCTAGTTGAACATAATTGTGTTTCCTTGAACCATTCACTAATTCACTTTAACTTGCAT
The DNA here is from genome assembly GCA_022829125.1 of Lathyrus tuberosus. NCBI lineage: Eukaryota > Viridiplantae > Streptophyta > Magnoliopsida > Fabales > Fabaceae > Lathyrus > Lathyrus tuberosus. Next base: position 11,908,024 of record JALAZF010000125.1, on the reverse strand, counting down.
GGAGGAAAGTGTCTCTTCATAGATCTATCCGTTAAAATGGTTCTCTTGTTGAACATAGTTGTGTTTCCTTGAACCATTCACTCGTTCACTTTAACTCGCATGGAGGAAACACGGGGTAAAGGAGAACTGCGGGGGGTGGGCACGAAACAGGAGTACGAGGCGGAGGGTGAATTGGTGCATAAGGAGGCGAAGGCATTTGAGGAGAACCATGAGGTGGAGGAGAACTGCGAGAAGGTGGGCACGAAACAGGAGTACGAGGTGGAGGATGAATTCGGTGAATTGCTGAACCGGTGGAGATGGAGTAATTGGTTGTTAAATGGAGTAATTGTTGGTTGAACCGGTAGAGATGGAGGAATTAATGGTTGAATCGGTGGAGATGGAGGAAGAAGAACTGGTTCCGCAGGTGAAGGGCATGTATAGCAAGTTGTTGAATCAACATCAGCTAACACTAGAAAGAATGAAGCAAACAAAAACATTGCAAAGCTTAAGTATCTAACTCCCATCTTCACAATTAGAGGATTTGTTGTAGTAACTATTGTTGTAATGCCCTGTATAATATATACCTAGAATAATATAATACAAGCATTTTATTTGGTACTGACACATCAAAAGTGCCTAATGACCTAGTTCACATGCTTGTCCATTTCTAAAACAAAAATACAACATGGCACAAGTCATGGAAACTATCCAAAAATAAAAATCTAAGAATATTATACAATATCCTCAATTGTATACAACAAAATGATACACGGCGGAAAATAAGCTTAACTAAGCTTGTCTTGAAACATCCAAGCATAACTCCACTTGTAAATCAAACCTGCAAGTACCTGAAATATAGCAACTATAGTGGGGTGAGATACATCAAATCTCAGTGAGATCCCTATCCTATAGATTCTCTCGGCTTTACAGGGTTCTATCAATCCTAACTCAAGTCAAGGGGAAGGGAAAAATGACTTTGAGTTCACAATCTCACACTATATGGAAACATGTTCATGAGTTCATCAATTCAAAATATCACTAATCGATAACCACACCAAGGCATCCCCTGTTCCCATCCGCTTCTACGTCTAGAAGTCGACCCGAGTCATGGATCCTGGTAACATACTTGACATACGAATGGATTCGGGTTCTACGGGCCATTAACCGTTATGAACCGTCACTTCACACGGGCCATTAACCGTCACAAGCATACGCTCCCAGAGCGCCATTCGTACTGCACGCGGGAATCAAACCTACCAAGTAGTAGTGCACAAGTTTCAGAGGAGCTCGAGACCCATGAAACGCACTCGCAAGATAACCGGTTACGATTACGTGATCACACACACAAACATGTTTGTATTCGACAATCACAAGCCCACAATGCCTTAAGGCCACATTCGCCTTTTCTCAAAGAACTCAAAGGTTCACACACATGTTCCATACTAGTGTCTCACTCTCCTCTAGGCCAATCTCGTCACGGATGCCCTCTCGACATCAGGTGCCCGAGCCTTGCCATCTAGGTTATCTACTCCAGGCCCGAACTCGCCAATGAATGCACGAGCATCACCATCCAGAGTTTCTATCACAATTCTATTCACTACCTAGAATTGTAACAATCTTAACTATGCCATTTGTTTCGGGGTAAAGTTTACTCACTCTTCCTAATTCATATTTTAACATGCATATTCCTCTCCCTATACTTAACAACAATATATAGACATGGCATAACACAAATATTGCAACTAAACACATATAATCACACAATACATAAAACATCACTTTCCGGTTTCCCTCCAATTTATTTAATCGGGCATCAAAAATAATACCTCACTCTTATCCCGTAGGATATTTTCACAGCTTCGCATCGGCTATAACCATGCCTCGATCGGATTTACGATCCAAAAGATATGGATTCCAACATAGTACATAACATTGTTTTCATTCATTTTCCATTAAATAATTCATCCCACACCATACTCAATATTTTCACTTTTTATTGGGTAGAGGGCTGTCATAGCTTTCCAACGGTATAAAGAACGCTTAAATCGGAACTACGGTTCGGACGTTATGAATTTTTAAAGAAAAGAAATTATTTGGAAACTCCCAGGAGTGCCCGGCGGTACCAATTTCGCCCGGCGGTGCCGCCTTCGCCTCTGCTTCACCCGGCGAAGCAGCGGCGGCCAAAAACCCAACCAAACCTCTAAAAGAGTCAGGAGCGGAACATGCTGCACCTCTTGGGCATCGCCCGGCGGAGCAGCGGCGCAACTCCTGCGTCGGCCGGCGCTCAAAGTGCAGCCCGGCGGTGCGTATCAGATGCAGAATTCTCTGCTGCATTTTAGGGGTTCCAAATGCCCCAAAATCCACCCTTTCCATACCAGATCATTTCCAAATCATAAAACGAGTATCATCAATTGATCACATACATTTTGTAACTACACTACACAATTTATATCGATTTTCATCCGTTAGATTTCATTAATTTATCCGTTTAATCATTTTCTCTCAAAAGTAACCTAAGTTCAAAACATAGATTTCTAGAACTTAGAGTCTCTAACTAGAACCCACCTGATAATCGAAGAGGAGTTTGAAGAAGATGATGATCCAAGGTTTCTTCCCTCTTTCCATTTTCTCTTCTTCACTTTCTCTCCTTCTCCTCCTTTCCTCTTCTTCTTCTTACTTTTTTTTTTCCTTTCTTTCTAATATATATATATAAACTTTATTATATAATATAGTCCGATATAGTAAAATATCTCCAATTTATATTTTGCCGTCTTAACCAATTGATCAATCATTAGAGTTACCTTAAAATCCTTTCTCGAATTAAAATAATTGATCCCTTCAGAGTTCATCAGTTGCTCTATTGGTCCCAATTGATAATACTTAAAGTACTTAGAGGATCCCATTAATCCAATTGAGCATTTAAATAATATGGGGTATTACACTCTCCCCCCCTTAAATTGAAATTCGCCCCCGAATTTCCTCTACTCAACAATAACCACGACTTGTATCACTGTCTTAGATTCACACTTAACTTCACTGACCAAAAATCCTTGTTTTCAAAATTATGAAACTTCAAAATTGGGTTCACTTTCAACTTGCTTTTCCTCGATTCATCTGCTGTCTCATACTAAGACACTTGGTTGCATCTTACCTCAGAAAGAATGTACCATTCTACATTCCTCTACTAAGTCACAACCCAAACCATAATATCTTATCTTGATTTAGGATAACAACCACTCAACAAATCCTCATGAGGTAATTCGGTGATTCCTTAACTTCATGCCATCCCTGACGATTTATCTTTTCATAAAACTTCCAACGTCCAAAAGCACTTCATAATGAGTCAAATGACTTTTTATCAGTTATATCTGGTCTGATGTTGCACAGTGTACCCATCACATCCAATATTTCGTCTCTTTCGTATCACCCTAAAAGGTAACACACTTAGAACAAAATTTTCTTATTCCCACTCTTACAATCAATTTCTCCTCCGATTCTTATAAATCCGACTGAGCCCTTTCATTTGTCACCTTCCACTGCGAAATCCCAATTCTAACAGTAGAACACCACGAATTCTTGAGCACTACCAATTATTTAACAGTCCACAGAGAAGCACACTCATCCATTGGGGTCCTTACTAACCAACGGCATAAGAAACTAATTGACGTCTTATAGTAGAATAATTCCTTCGCCAACATACATAGTACAAACATTGGTCCAACACTCTCCAGACGATAAAGGCACATGAGTTACACTGCTACAACCATAACATATACAATTCTCAATCCATTCTAAAGTCGAAATACTATATCTAAAGTAGTTTAGCAACCTCCGGTTCTGGCTACCACATTCCAAATCGATTCTTCTTATGGGATTCTGACTCACTCAATGTCTCTTGTTGATTCAAGATCTCAACCAATACAGCGTAACACCAACATAGAGCTTCAATCATATGTGAGTCACCACGTATCAAAACTCAACCCGTCCAAAGCACAATTGTGAGTTTTCATACCACTCACCAATTCACATATAACACTCTACCCGTACACACACCCTCAAAAGGACATGCCACGCTTCTCAATCGAATCCATTTCTCTTAATCGTTCTGTTCCACATACGGTCCAAGTTATATGTTTTAACTTCGGAACGTTCAGTTCTTACTCGTACTTGGGAAGATAACTTTCAATTTCATCCTCTTGGTAAAAACACAACTGCACACAACTGGTACCACTCTCACGGTCTAAATCCGATACCACGAACTCTCAGAAGATAACAAATACTAAACTCTGACCAACCGTTCACACCTTACTACTACCATTAATACGCACCAAAATATTCTTTACAAGAACAATACTTCATGCGTATTCTCTAACTTCGTCCTTAGGACTCTCAACAGTAATAATAACAATGCCCTAAGACTTTCTCATACTCAACCCAGTTCATAAGATTATTTCCTCGAAGTCAAATTCCTTTGTCATCTCAACAGATGATCGACTAAGTAACACCCTTCCACAAGTTCCGATTTCAAAACACAAATCCGTCTTTCATTTACTTACCATCCCATTTTCCATTCACACAAAACTCTCCACTCGGAGCAATATACAGCAACAAAATGCGGATGATGGTTCTTTAGGGATTTCACAATTTACCCACACGTTAATCGATTAACCTTCTGAGCTAATCGGTTAACTCCTCAAAAATCAACGTAAACATCTTTCATACACGTGTTACTCGGTTAACCCCATTGTGTTAATCGGTTAACACTGCTGCAGAAGCTGAAAACCAATTCCTTTTTAATTCAAAAGTCCTCCCTACTCGAAACCATCAATCCGGTTTGTTCTCTCTTGGAATATCATTCTCAACTTGTGGCTCCTTAACTTGTGTAACATTCACTAACCATGATCCACTCAAGATAAAACCCTTATTGTATAAGCCATTCCATGATTTATACTTAGTCCGTAATAAGTCTTGTTTCGTTTCTCGTCGTTTTACCACAATCTTGTTTCTTAAAATACAATACTCACTATTCCACAGAGTACGTCTCTTCACACCTGTCCCAAGAATAAAAATCCATCACGTACACTTGCGATTATGGTGTTACTACTACGCTTTTTCTTAATACCAAAGTGTGACTTTTCATTCCACGTCATACTATTAGAGTTCTAACGGGCGAACCATCCGTAATTACACCTCCTTAACTATAGGTTCATCAATGCCTTAGAATTCCATTGCACCCTCTTCCAAGATACGTTCCGTTTCCACTTCCTCTTAGCATACCGTTAATACCGTTTCTCATACTGCATTTACATTGCCTCCTTGGTAATCCTCTTAGGTCCAAATATAAAACCACCATACATCCAATAGCCCCACTTGTAAATCAAACCTGCAAGTACCTGAAATATAGCAACTATAGTGGGGTAAGATACATTAAATCTCAGTGAGTTCCCTATCCTATAGATTCTCTCGGCTTTACAGGGTTCTATCAATCCTAACTCAAGTCAAGGGGAAGGGAAAAATGACTTTGAGTTCACAATCTCACACTATATGGAAACATGTTCATGAGTTCATCAACTCAAAATATCACTAATCGATAACCACACCAAGGCATCCCCTGTTCCCATCCGCTTCTACGTCTAGAAGTCGACCCGAGTCATGGATCCTGGTAACCTACTTGACATACGAATGGATTCGGGTTCTACGGGCCATTAACCGTTATGAACCATCACTTCACACGGGCCATTAACCGTCACAAGCATACGCTCCCATAACGCCATTCGTACTGCACGCGGGAATCAAACCTGCCAAGTAGTTGTGCACAAGTTTCAGAGGAGCTCGAGACCTATGAAACGCACTTGCGAGATAACCGATTACGATTACGTGATCACACACACAGGCGTGTTTGTATTCGACAATCACAAGGCCACAATGCCTTAAGGCCACATTCGCCTTTTCTCAAAGAACTCAAAGGTTCACATATATGTTCCATACTAGATTCTCACTCTCCTCTAGGCCAATCTCGTCACGGATGCCCTCTCGACATCAGGTGCCCGAGCCTTGCCATCTAGGTTATCTACTCCTGGCCCGAACTCGCCAATGAATGCACGAGCATCGCCATCCAGAGTTTCTATCACAATTCTATTCACTATCTAGAATTATAACAATCTTAACTATGCCATTTGTTTCGGGGTAAAGTTTACTCACTCTTCCTAATTCATATTTTAACATGCATATTCCTCTCCCTATACTTAACAACAATATATAGACATGGCATAACACAAATATTGCAACTAAACACATATAATCACACAATACATAAAACATCACTTTCCGGTTTCCCTCCAATTTATTTAATCGGGTATCGAAAACAATACCTCACTCTTATCCCGTAGGATATTTTCACAGCTTCGCATCGGCTATAACCATGCCTCGATCGGATTTACGATCCAAAAGATATGGATTCCAACATAATACATAACATTGTTTTCATTCATTTTCCACTAAATAATTCATCCCACACCATACTCAATATTTTCACTTTTTATTGGGTAGAGGGCTGTCATAGCTTTCCAAAGGTATAAAGAACGCTTAAATCGGAACTACGGTTCGGACGTTATGAATTTTTAAAGAAAAGAAATTATTTGGAAACTCCCAGGAGCGCCTGGCGGTACCAATTTCGCCCGGCGGTGCCGCCTTCGCCTCTGCTTCACCCGGCGAAGCAGCGGCGTCCAAAAACCCAACCAAACCTCCAAAAGAGTCAGGAGCGGAACATGCTGCACCTCTTGGGCATCGGCCGGCGCTCAAAGTGCAGCCCGGCGGTGCGTATCAGATGCAGAATTCTCTGCTGCGTTTTAGGGGTTCCAAATGCCCCAAAATCCACCCTTTCCATACCAGATCATTTCCAAATCATAAAACGAGTATCATCAATTGATCACATACATTTTGTAACTACACTACACAATTTATATCGATTTTCATGCGTTAGATTTCATTAATTTATCCGTTTAATCATTTTCTCTCAAAACTAACCTAAGTTCAAAACATAGATATCTAGAACTTAGAGTCCCTAACTAGAACCCACCTAATAATCGAAGAGGAGTTTGAAGAAGATGATGATCCAAGGTTTCTTCCCTCTTTCCATTTTCTCTTCTTCACTTTCTCTCCTTCTCCTCCTTTCCTCTTCTTCTTCTTACTTCTTTTTTTTTCCTTTCTTTCTAATATATATATATATAAACTTTATTATATAATATAGTCCGATATAGTAAAATATCTCCAATTGATATTTTGCCGTCTTAACCAATTGATCAATTATTAGAGTTACCTTAAAATCCTTTCTCGAATTAAAATAATTGATCCCTTCAGAGTTCATCAGTTGCTCTATTGGTCCCAATTGATAATACTTAAAGTACTTAGAGGATCCCATTAATCCAATTGAGCATTTAAATAATATGGGGTATTACACTCTCCCCCCCTTAAATTGAAATTCGCCCCCGAATTTCCTCTACTCAACAATAACCACGACTTGTATCACTGTCTTAGATCGACACTTAACTTCACTGACCAAAAATCCTTGTTTTCAAAATTATGAAACTTCAAAATTGGGTTCACTTTCAACTTGCTTTTCCTCGATTCATCTGCTGTCTCATACTAAGACACTTGGTTGCATCTTACCTCAGAAAGAATGTACCATTCTACATTCCTCTACTAAGTCACAACCCAAACCATAATATCTTATCTTGATTTAGGATAACAACCACTCAACAAATCCTCATGAGGAAATTCGGTGATTCCTTAACTTCATGCCATCCCTGACGATTTATCTTTTCATAAAACTTCCAACGTCCAAAAGCACTTCATAATTAGTTAAATGACTTTTTATCAGTTCTATCTGGTCTGATGTTGCACACTGTACCCATCACATCCAATATTTCGTCTCTTTCGTATCACCCCGAAAGCTAACACACTTAGAACAAAATTTTCTTATTCCCACTCTTACAATCAATTTCTCCTCCGATTCTTATAAATCCGACTGAGCCCTTTCATTTGTCACCTTCCACTGCGAAATCCCAATTCTAACAGTAGAACACCACGAATTCTTGAGCACTACCAATTATTTAACAGTCCACAGAGAAGCACACTCATCCATTGGGGTCCTTACTAACCAACGACATAAGAAACTAATTGACGTCTTATAGTAGAATAATTCCTTCGCCAACATACATAGTACAAACATTGGTCCAACACTCTCCAGGCGATAAAGGCACATGAGTTACACTGCTACAACCATAACATATACAATTCTCAATCCATTCTAAAGTCGAAATACTATATCTAAAGTAGTTTAGCAACCTCCGGTTCTGGCTACCACATTCCAAATCGATTCTTCTTACGGGATTCTGACTCACTCAATGTCTCTTGTTGATTCAAGATCTCAACCAATACAGCGTAACACCAACATAGAGCTTCAATCATATGTGAGTCACCACGTATCAAAACTCAACCCGTCCAAAGCACAATTGTGAGTTTTCATACCACTCACCAATTCACATATAACACTCTACCCGTACACACACCCTCAAAAGGACATGCCACGCTTCTCAATCGAATCCATTTCTCTTAATCGTTCTGTTCCACATACGGTCCAAGTTATATGTTTTAACTTCGGAACGTTCAGTTCTTACTCGTACTTGGGAAGATAACTTTCAATTTCATCCTCTTGGTAAAAACACAACTGCACACAACTGGTACCACTCTCACGGTCTAAATCCGATACCACGAACTCTCAGAAGATAACAAATACTAAACTCTGACCAACCGTTCACACCTTACTACTACCATTAATACGCACCGAAATATTCTTTACAAGAACAATACTTCATGCGTATTCTCTAACTTCGTCCTTAGGACTCTCAACAGTAATAATAACAATGCCCTAAGACTTTCTCATACTCAACCCAGTTCATAAGATTATTTCCTCGAAGTCAAATTCCTTTGTCATCTCAACAGATGATCGACTAAGTAACACCCTTCCACAAGTTCCGATTTCAAAACACAAATCCGTCTTTCATTTACTTACCATCCCGTTTTCCATTCACACAAAACTCTCCACTCGGAGCAATATACAGCAACAAAATGCGGATGATGGTTCTTAAGGGATTTCACAATTTACCCACACGTTAATCGATTAACCTTCTGAGCTAATCGGTTAACTCCTCAAAAATCAACGTAAACATCTTTCATACACGTGTTACTCGGTTAACCCCATTGTGTTAATCGGTTAACACTGCTGCAGAAGCTGAAAACCAATTCCTTTTTAATTCAAAAGTCCTCCCTACTCGAAACCATCAATCCGGTTTGTTCTCTCTTGGAATATCATTCTCAACTTGTGGCTCCTTAACTTGTGTAACATTCACTAACCATGATCCACTCAAGATAAAACCCTTATTGTATAAGCCATTCCATGATTTATACTTAGTCCGTAATAAGTCTTGTTTCGTTTCTCGTCGTTTTACCACAATCTTGTTTCTTAAAATACAATACTCACTATTCCACAGAGTACGTCTCTTCACACCTGTCCCAAGAATAAAAATCCATCACGTACACTTGCGATTATGGTGTTACTACTACGCTTGTTCTTAATACCAAAGTGTGACTTTTCATTCCACGTCATACTATTAGAGTTCTCACGGGCGAACCATCCGTAATTACACCTCCTTAACTATAGGTTCATCAATGCCTTAGAATTCCATTGCACCCTCTTCCAAGATACGTTCCGTTTCCACTTCCTCTTAGCATACCGTTAATACCGTTTCTCATACTGCATTTACATTGCCTCCTTGGTAATCCTCTTAGGTCCAAATATAAAACCACCATACATCCAATAGCCCCACTTGTAAATCAAACCTGCAAGTACCTAAAATATAGCAACTATAGTGGGGTAAGATACATTAAATCTCAGTGAGTTCCCTATCCTATAGATTCTCTCGGCTTTACAGGGTTCTATCAATCCTAACTCAAGTCAAGGGGAAGGGAAAAATGACTTTGAGTTCACAATCTCACACTATATGGAAACATGTTCATGAGTTCATCAACTCAAAATATCACTAATCGATAACCACACCAAGGCATCCCCTGTTCCCGTCCGCTTCTACGTCTAGAAGTCGACCCGAGTCATGGATCCTGGTAACCTACTTGACATACGAATGGATTCGGGTTCTACGGGCCATTAACCGTTATGAACCGTCACTTCACACGGGCCATTAACCGTCACAAGCATACGCTCCCATAACGCCATTCGTACTGCACGCGGGAATCAAACCTGCCAAGTAGTTGTGCACAAGTTTCAGAGGAGCTCGAGACCTATGAAACGCACTCGCGAGATAACCGGTTACGATTACGTGATCACACACACAGACGTGTTTGTATTCGACAATCACAAGGCCACAATGCCTTAAGGCCACATTCGCCTTTTCTCAAAGAACTCAAAGGTTCACATATATGTTCCATACTAGATTCTCACTCTCCTCTAGGCCAATCTCGTCACGGATGCCCTCTCGACATCAGGTGCCCGAGCCTTGCCATCTAGGTTATCTACTCCTGGCCCGAACTCGCCAATGAATGCACGAGCATCGCCATCCAGAGTTTCTATCACAATTCTATTCACTATCTAGAATTATAACAATCTTGCCATTTGTTTCGGGGTAAAGTTTACTCACTCTTCCTAATTCATATTTTAACATGCATATTCCTCTCCCTATACTTAACAACAATATATAGACATGGCATAACACGAATATTGCAACTAAACACATATAATCACACAATACATAAAACATCACTTTCCGGTTTCCCTCCAATTTATTTAATCGGGTATCGAAAACAATACCTCACTCTTATCCCGTAGGATATTTTCACAGCTTCGCATCGGCTATAACCATGCCTCGATCGGATTTACGATCCAAAAGATATGGATTCCAACATAATACATAACATTGTTTTCATTCATTTTCCACTAAATAATTCATCCCACACCATACTCAATATTTTCACTTTTTATTGGGTAGAGGGTTGTCATAGCTTTCCAAAGGTATAAAGAACGCTTAAATCGGAACTACGGTTCGGACGTTATGAATTTTTAAAGAAAAGAAATTATTTGGAAACTCCCAGGAGCGCCTGGCGGTACCAATTTCGCCCGGCGGTGCCGCCTTCGCCTCTGCTTCACCCGGCGAAGCAGCGGCGTCCAAAAACCCAACCAAACCTCCAAAAGAGTCAGGAGCGGAACATGCTGCACCTCTTGGGCATCGACCGGCGCTCAAAGTGCAGCCCGGCGGTGCGTATCAGATGCAGAATTCTCTGCTGCGTTTTAGGGGTTCCAAATGCCCCAAAATCCACCCTTTCCATACCAGATCATTTCCAAATCATAAAACGAGTATCATCAATTGATCACATACATTTTGTAACTACACTACACAATTTATATCGATTTTCATGCGTTAGATTTCATTAATTTATCCGTTTAATCATTTTCTCTCAAAACTAACCTAAGTTCAAAACATAGATATCTAGAACTTAGAGTCCCTAACTAGAACCCACCTAATAATCGAAGAGGAGTTTGAAGAAGATGATGATCCAAGGTTTCTTCCCTCTTTCCATTTTCTCTTCTTCACTTTCTCTCCTTCTCCTCCTTTCCTCTTCTTCTTCTTACTTCTTTTTTTTTCCTTTCTTTCTAATATATATATATATAAACTTTATTATATAATATAGTCCGATATAGTAAAATATCTCCAATTGATATTTTGCCGTCTTAACCAATTGATCAATTATTAGAGTTACCTTAAAATCCTTTCTCGAATTAAAATAATTGATCCCTTCAGAGTTCATCAGTTGCTCTATTGGTCCCAATTGATAATACTTAAAGTACTTAGAGGATCCCATTAATCCAATTGAGCATTTAAATAATATGGGGTATTACACTCTCCCCCCCTTAAATTGAAATTCGCCCCCGAATTTCCTCTACTCAACAATAACCACGACTTGTATCACTGTCTTAGATCCACACTTAACTTCACTGACCAAAAATCCTTGTTTTCAAAATTATGAAACTTCAAAATTGGGTTCACTTTCAACTTGCTTTTCCTCGATTCATCTGCTGTCTCATACTAAGACACTTGGTTGCATCTTACCTCAGAAAGAATGTACCATTCTACATTCCTCTACTAAGTCACAACCCAAACCATAATATCTTATCTTGATTTAGGATAACAACCACTCAACAAATCCTCATGAGGTAATTCGGTGATTCCTTAACTTCATGCCATCCCTGACGATTTATCTTTTCATAAAACTTCCAACGTCCAAAAGCACTTCATAATTAGTTAAATGACTTTTTATCAGTTCTATCTGGTCTGATGTTGCACACTGTACCCATCACATCCAATATTTCGTCTCTTTCGTATCACCCCGAAAGCTAACACACTTAGAACAAAATTTTCTTATTCCCACTCTTACAATCAATTTCTCCTCCGATTCTTATAAATCCGACTGAGCCCTTTCATTTGTCACCTTCCACTGCGAAATCCCAATTCTAACAGTAGAACACCACGAATTCTTGAGCACTACCAATTATTTAACAGTCCACAGAGAAGCACACTCATCCATTGGGGTCCTTACTAACCAACGACATAAGAAACTAATTGACGTCTTATAGTAGAATAATTCCTTCGCCAACATACATAGTACAAACATTGGTCCAACACTCTCCAGACGATAAAGGCACATGAGTTACACTGCTACAACCATAACATATACAATTCTCAATCCATTCTAAAGTCGAAATACTATATCTAAAGTAGTTTAGCAACCTCCGGTTCTGGCTACCACATTCCAAATCGATTCTTCTTACGGGATTCTGACTCACTCAATGTCTCTTGTTGATTCAAGATCTCAACCAATACAGCGTAACACCAACATAGAGCTTCAATCATATGTGAGTCACCACGTATCAAAACTCAACCCGTCCAAAGCACAATTGTGAGTTTTCATACCACTCACCAATTCACATATAACACTCTACCCGTACACACACCCTCAAAAGGACATGCCACGCTTCTCAATCGAATCCATTTCTCTTAATCGTTCTGTTCCACATACGGTCCAAGTTATATGTTTTAACTTCGGAACGTTCAGTTCTTACTCGTACTTGGGAAGATAACTTTCAATTTCATCCTCTTGGTAAAAACACAACTGCACACAACTGGTACCACTCTCACGGTCTAAATCCGATACCACGAACTCTCAGAAGATAACAAATACTAAACTCTGACCAACCGTTCACACCTTACTACTACCATTAATATGCACCGAAATATTCTTTACAAGAACAATACTTCATGCGTATTCTCTAACTTCGTCCTTAGGACTCTCAACAGTAATAATAACAATGCCCTAAGACTTTCTCATACTCAACCCAGTTCATAAGATTATTTCCTCGAAGTCAAATTCCTTTGTCATCTCAACAGATGATCGACTAAGTAACACCCTTCCACAAGTTCCGATTTCAAAACACAAATCCGTCTTTCATTTACTTACCATCCCGTTTTCCATTCACACAAAACTCTCCACTCGGAGCAATATACAGCAACAAAATGCGGATGATGGTTCTTAAGGGATTTCACAATTTACCCACACGTTAATCGATTAACCTTCTGAGCTAATCGGTTAACTCCTCAAAAATCAACGTAAACATCTTTCATACACGTGTTACTCGGTTAACCCCATTGTGTTAATCGGTTAACACTGCTGCAGAAGCTGAAAACCAATTCCTTTTTAATTCAAAAGTCCTCCCTACTCGAAACCATCAATCCGGTTTGTTCTCTCTTGGAATATCATTCTCAACTTGTGGCTCCTTAACTTGTGTAACATTCACTAACCATGATCCACTCAAGATAAAACCCTTATTGTATAAGCCATTCCATGATTTATACTTAGTCCGTAATAAGTCTTGTTTCGTTTCTCGTCGTTTTACCACAATCTTGTTTCTTAAAATCCAATACTCACTATTCCACAGAGTACGTCTCTTCACACCTGTCCCAAGAATAAAAATCCATCACGTACACTTGCGATTATGGTGTTACTACTACGCTTGTTCTTAATACCAAAGTGTGACTTTTCATTCCACGTCATACTATTAGAGTTCTCACGGGCGAACCATCCGTAATTACACCTCCTTAACTATAGGTTCATCAATGCCTTAGAATTCCATTGCACCCTCTTCCAAGATACGTTCCGTTTCCACTTCCTCTTAGCATACCGTTAATACCGTTTCTCATACTGCATTTACATTGCCTCCTTGGTAATCCTCTTAGGTCCAAATATAAAACCACCATACATCCAATAGCCCCACTTGTAAATCAAACCTGCAAGTACCTGAAATATAGCAACTATAGTGGGGTAAGATACATTAAATCTCAGTGAGTTCCCTATCCTATAGATTCTCTCGGCTTTACAGGGTTCTATCAATCCTAACTCAAGTCAAGGGGAAGGGAAAAATGACTTTGAGTTCACAATCTCACACTATATGGAAACATGTTCATGAGTTCATCAACTCAAAATATCACTAATCGATAACCACACCAAGGCATCCCCTGTTCCCGTCCGCTTCTACGTCTAGAAGTCGACCCGAGTCATGGATCCTGGTAACCTACTTGACATACGAATGGATTCGGGTTCTACGGGCCATTAACCGTTATGAACCGTCACTTCACACGGGCCATTAACCGTCACAAGCATACGCTCCCATAACGCCATTCGTACTGCACGCGGGAATCAAACCTGCCAAGTAGTTGTGCACAAGTTTCAGAGGAGCTCGAGACCTATGAAACGCACTCGCGAGATAACCGGTTACGATTACGTGATCACACACACAGACGTGTTTGTATTCGACAATCACAAGGCCACAATGCCTTAAGGCCACATTCGCCTTTTCTCAAAGAACTCAAAGGTTCACATATATGTTCCATACTAGATTCTCACTCTCCTCTAGGCCAATCTCGTCACGGATGCCCTCTCGACATCAGGTGCCCGAGCCTTGCCATCTAGGTTATCTACTCCTGGCCCGAACTCGCCAATGAATGCACGAGCATCGCCATCCAGAGTTTCTATCACAATTCTATTCACTATCTAGAATTATAACAATCTTGCCATTTGTTTCGGGGTAAAGTTTACTCACTCTTCCTAATTCATATTTTAACATGCATATTCCTCTCCCTATACTTAACAACAATATATAGACATGGCATAACACGAATATTGCAACTAAACACATATAATCACACAATACATAAAACATCACTTTCCGGTTTCCCTCCAATTTATTTAATCGGGTATCGAAAACAATACCTCACTCTTATCCCGTAGGATATTTTCACAGCTTCGCATCGGCTATAACCATGCCTCGATCGGATTTACGATCCAAAAGATATGGATTCCAACATAATACATAACATTGTTTTCATTCATTTTCCACTAAATAATTCATCCCACACCATACTCAATATTTTCACTTTTTATTGGGTAGAGGGTTGTCATAGCTTTCCAAAGGTATAAAGAACGCTTAAATCGGAACTACGGTTCGGACGTTATGAATTTTTAAAGAAAAGAAATTATTTGGAAACTCCCAGGAGCGCCTGGCGGTACCAATTTCGCCCGGCGGTGCCGCCTTCGCCTCTGCTTCACCCGGCGAAGCAGCGGCGTCCAAAAACCCAACCAAACCTCCAAAAGAGTCAGGAGCGGAACATGCTGCACCTCTTGGGCATCGACCGGCGCTCAAAGTGCAGCCCGGCGGTGCGTATCAGATGCAGAATTCTCTGCTGCGTTTTAGGGGTTCCAAATGCCCCAAAATCCACCCTTTCCATACCAGATCATTTCCAAATCATAAAACGAGTATCATCAATTGATCACATACATTTTGTAACTACACTACACAATTTATATCGATTTTCATGCGTTAGATTTCATTAATTTATCCGTTTAATCATTTTCTCTCAAAACTAACCTAAGTTCAAAACATAGATATCTAGAACTTAGAGTCCCTAACTAGAACCCACCTGATAATCGAAGAGGAGTTTGAAGAAGATGATGATCCAAGGTTTCTTCCCTCTTTCCATTTTCTCTTCTTCACTTTCTCTCCTTCTCCTCCTTTCCTCTTCTTCTTCTTACTTCTTTTTTTTTCCTTTCTTTCTAATATATATATATATAAACTTTATTATATAATATAGTCCGATATAGTAAAATATCTCCAATTGATATTTTGCCGTCTTAACCAATTGATCAATTATTAGAGTTACCTTAAAATCCTTTCTCGAATTAAAATAATTGATCCCTTCAGAGTTCATCAGTTGCTCTATTGGTCCCAATTGATAATACTTAAAGTACTTAGAGGATCCCATTAATCCAATTGAGCATTTAAATAATATGGGGTATTACACTCTCCCCCCCTTAAATTGAAATTCGCCCCCGAATTTCCTCTACTCAACAATAACCACGACTTGTATCACTGTCTTAGATCCACACTTAACTTCACTGACCAAAAATCCTTGTTTTCAAAATTATGAAACTTCAAAATTGGGTTCACTTTCAACTTGCTTTTCCTCGATTCATCTGCTGTCTCATACTAAGACACTTGGTTGCATCTTACCTCAGAAAGAATGTACCATTCTACATTCCTCTACTAAGTCACAACCCAAACCATAATATCTTATCTTGATTTAGGATAACAACCACTCAACAAATCCTCATGAGGTAATTCGGTGATTCCTTAACTTCATGCCATCCCTGACGATTTATCTTTTCATAAAACTTCCAACGTCCAAAAGCACTTCATAATTAGTTAAATGACTTTTTATCAGTTCTATCTGGTCTGATGTTGCACACTGTACCCATCACATCCAATATTTCGTCTCTTTCGTATCACCCCGAAAGCTAACACACTTAGAACAAAATTTTCTTATTCCCACTCTTACAATCAATTTCTCCTCCGATTCTTATAAATCCGACTGAGCCCTTTCATTTGTCACCTTCCACTGCGAAATCCCAATTCTAACAGTAGAACACCACGAATTCTTGAGCACTACCAATTATTTAACAGTCCACAGAGAAGCACACTCATCCATTGGGGTCCTTACTAACCAACGACATAAGAAACTAATTGACGTCTTATAGTAGAATAATTCCTTCGCCAACATACATAGTACAAACATTGGTCCAACACTCTCCAGACGATAAAGGCACATGAGTTACACTGCTACAACCATAACATATACAATTCTCAATCCATTCTAAAGTCGAAATACTATATCTAAAGTAGTTTAGCAACCTCCGGTTCTGGCTACCACATTCCAAATCGATTCTTCTTACGGGATTCTGACTCACTCAATGTCTCTTGTTGATTCAAGATCTCAACCAATACAGCGTAACACCAACATAGAGCTTCAATCATATGTGAGTCACCACGTATCAAAACTCAACCCGTCCAAAGCACAATTGTGAGTTTTCATACCACTCACCAATTCACATATAACACTCTACCCGTACACACACCCTCAAAAGGACATGCCACGCTTCTCAATCGAATCCATTTCTCTTAATCGTTATGTTCCACATACGGTCCAAGTTATATGTTTTAACTTCGGAACGTTCAGTTCTTACTCGTACTTGGGAAGATAACTTTCAATTTCATCCTCTTGGTAAAAACACAACTGCACACAACTGGTACCACTCTCACGGTCTAAATCCGATACCACGAACTCTCAGAAGATAACAAATACTAAACTCTGACCAACCGTTCACACCTTACTACTACCATTAATACGCACCGAAATATTCTTTACAAGAACAATACTTCATGCGTATTCTCTAACTTCGTCCTTAGGACTCTCAACAGTAATAATAACAATGCCCTAAGACTTTCTCATACTCAACCCAGTTCATAAGATTATTTCCTCGAAGTCAAATTCCTTTGTCATCTCAACAGATGATCGACTAAGTAACACCCTTCCACAAGTTCCGATTTCAAAACACAAATCCGTCTTTCATTTACTTACCATCCCGTTTTCCATTCACACAAAACTCTCCACTCGGAGCAATATACAGCAACAAAATGCGGATGATGGTTCTTAAGGGATTTCACAATTTACCCACACGTTAATCGATTAACCTTCTGAGCTAATCGGTTAACTCCTCAAAAATCAACGTAAACATCTTTCATACACGTGTTACTCGGTTAACCCCATTGTGTTAATCGGTTAACACTGCTGCAGAAGCTGAAAACCAATTCCTTTTTAATTCAAAAGTCCTCCCTACTCGAAACCATCAATCCGGTTTGTTCTCTCTTGGAATATCATTCTCAACTTGTGGCTCCTTAACTTGTGTAACATTCACTAACCATGATCCACTCAAGATAAAACCCTTATTGTATAAGCCATTCCATGATTTATACTTAGTCCGTAATAAGTCTTGTTTCGTTTCTCGTCGTTTTACCACAATCTTGTTTCTTAAAATCCAATACTCACTATTCCACAGAGTACGTCTCTTCACACCTGTCCCAAGAATAAAAATCCATCACGTACACTTGCGATTATGGTGTTACTACTACGCTTGTTCTTAATACCAAAGTGTGACTTTTCATTCCACGTCATACTATTAGAGTTCTCACGGGCGAACCATCCGTAATTACACCTCCTTAACTATAGGTTCATCAATGCCTTAGAATTCCATTGCACCCTCTTCCAAGATACGTTCCGTTTCCACTTCCTCTTAGCATACCGTTAATACCGTTTCTCATACTGCATTTACATTGCCTCCTTGGTAATCCTCTTAGGTCCAAATATAAAACCACCATACATCCAATAGCCCCACTTGTAAATCAAACCTGCAAGTACCTGAAATATAGCAACTATAGTGGGGTAAGATACATTAAATCTCAGTGAGTTCCCTATCCTATAGATTCTCTCGGCTTTACAGGGTTCTATCAATCCTAACTCAAGTCAAGGGGAAGGGAAAAATGACTTTGAGTTCACAATCTCACACTATATGGAAACATGTTCATGAGTTCATCAACTCAAAATATCACTAATCGATAACCACACCAAGGCATCCCCTGTTCCCGTCCGCTTCTACGTCTAGAAGTCGACCCGAGTCATGGATCCTGGTAACCTACTTGACATACGAATGGATTCGGGTTCTACGGGCCATTAACCGTTATGAACCGTCACTTCACACGGGCCATTAACCGTCACAAGCATACGCTCCCATAACGCCATTCGTACTGCACGCGGGAATCAAACCTGCCAAGTAGTTGTGCACAAGTTTCAGAGGAGCTCGAGACCTATGAAACGCACTCGCGAGATAACCGGTTACGATTACGTGATCACACACACAGACGTGTTTGTATTCGACAATCACAAGGCCACAATGCCTTAAGGCCACATTCGCCTTTTCTCAAAGAACTCAAAGGTTCACATATATGTTCCATACTAGATTCTCACTCTCCTCTAGGCCAATCTCGTCACGGATGCCCTCTCGACATCAGGTGCCCGAGCCTTGCCATCTAGGTTATCTACTCCTGGCCCGAACTCGCCAATGAATGCACGAGCATCGCCATCCAGAGTTTCTATCACAATTCTATTCACTATCTAGAATTATAACAATCTTGCCATTTGTTTCGGGGTAAAGTTTACTCACTCTTCCTAATTCATATTTTAACATGCATATTCCTCTCCCTATACTTAACAACAATATATAGACATGGCATAACACGAATATTGCAACTAAACACATATAATCACACAATACATAAAACATCACTTTCCGGTTTCCCTCCAATTTATTTAATCGGGTATCGAAAACAATACCTCACTCTTATCCCGTAGGATATTTTCACAGCTTCGCATCGGCTATAACCATGCCTCGATCGGATTTACGATCCAAAAGATATGGATTCCAACATAATACATAACATTGTTTTCATTCATTTTCCACTAAATAATTCATCCCACACCATACTCAATATTTTCACTTTTTATTGGGTAGAGGGTTGTCATAGCTTTCCAAAGGTATAAAGAACGCTTAAATCGGAACTACGGTTCGGACGTTATGAATTTTTAAAGAAAAGAAATTATTTGGAAACTCCCAGGAGCGCCTGGCGGTACCAATTTCGCCCGGCGGTGCCGCCTTCGCCTCTGCTTCACCCGGCGAAGCAGCGGCGTCCAAAAACCCAACCAAACCTCCAAAAGAGTCAGGAGCGGAACATGCTGCACCTCTTGGGCATCGACCGGCGCTCAAAGTGCAGCCCGGCGGTGCGTATCAGATGCAGAATTCTCTGCTGCGTTTTAGGGGTTCCAAATGCCCCAAAATCCACCCTTTCCATACCAGATCATTTCCAAATCATAAAACGAGTATCATCAATTGATCACATACATTTTGTAACTACACTACACAATTTATATCGATTTTCATGCGTTAGATTTCATTAATTTATCCGTTTAATCATTTTCTCTCAAAACTAACCTAAGTTCAAAACATAGATATCTAGAACTTAGAGTCCCTAACTAGAACCCACCTAATAATCGAAGAGGAGTTTGAAGAAGATGATGATCCAAGGTTTCTTCCCTCTTTCCATTTTCTCTTCTTCACTTTCTCTCCTTCTCCTCCTTTCCTCTTCTTCTTCTTACTTCTTTTTTTTTCCTTTCTTTCTAATATATATATATATAAACTTTATTATATAATATAGTCCGATATAGTAAAATATCTCCAATTGATATTTTGCCGTCTTAACCAATTGATCAATTATTAGAGTTACCTTAAAATCCTTTCTCGAATTAAAATAATTGATCCCTTCAGAGTTCATCAGTTGCTCTATTGGTCCCAATTGATAATACTTAAAGTACTTAGAGGATCCCATTAATCCAATTGAGCATTTAAATAATATGGGGTATTACACTCTCCCCCCCTTAAATTGAAATTCGCCCCCGAATTTCCTCTACTCAACAATAACCACGACTTGTATCACTGTCTTAGATCCACACTTAACTTCACTGACCAAAAATCCTTGTTTTCAAAATTATGAAACTTCAAAATTGGGTTCACTTTCAACTTGCTTTTCCTCGATTCATCTGCTGTCTCATACTAAGACACTTGGTTGCATCTTACCTCAGAAAGAATGTACCATTCTACATTCCTCTACTAAGTCACAACCCAAACCATAATATCTTATCTTGATTTAGGATAACAACCACTCAACAAATCCTCATGAGGTAATTCGGTGATTCCTTAACTTCATGCCATCCCTGACGATTTATCTTTTCATAAAACTTCCAACGTCCAAAAGCACTTCATAATTAGTTAAATGACTTTTTATCAGTTCTATCTGGTCTGATGTTGCACACTGTACCCATCACATCCAATATTTCGTCTCTTTCGTATCACCCCGAAAGCTAACACACTTAGAACAAAATTTTCTTATTCCCACTCTTACAATCAATTTCTCCTCCGATTCTTATAAATCCGACTGAGCCCTTTCATTTGTCACCTTCCACTGCGAAATCCCAATTCTAACAGTAGAACACCACGAATTCTTGAGCACTACCAATTATTTAACAGTCCACAGAGAAGCACACTCATCCATTGGGGTCCTTACTAACCAACGACATAAGAAACTAATTGACGTCTTATAGTAGAATAATTCCTTCGCCAACATACATAGTACAAACATTGGTCCAACACTCTCCAGACGATAAAGGCACATGAGTTACACTGCTACAACCATAACATATACAATTCTCAATCCATTCTAAAGTCGAAATACTATATCTAAAGTAGTTTAGCAACCTCCGGTTCTGGCTACCACATTCCAAATCGATTCTTCTTACGGGATTCTGACTCACTCAATGTCTCTTGTTGATTCAAGATCTCAACCAATACAGCGTAACACCAACATAGAGCTTCAATCATATGTGAGTCACCACGTATCAAAACTCAACCCGTCCAAAGCACAATTGTGAGTTTTCATACCACTCACCAATTCACATATAACACTCTACCCGTACACACACCCTCAAAAGGACATGCCACGCTTCTCAATCGAATCCATTTCTCTTAATCGTTATGTTCCACATACGGTCCAAGTTATATGTTTTAACTTCGGAACGTTCAGTTCTTACTCGTACTTGGGAAGATAACTTTCAATTTCATCCTCTTGGTAAAAACACAACTGCACACAACTGGTACCACTCTCACGGTCTAAATCCGATACCACGAACTCTCAGAAGATAACAAATACTAAACTCTGACCAACCGTTCACACCTTACTACTACCATTAATACGCACCGAAATATTCTTTACAAGAACAATACTTCATGCGTATTCTCTAACTTCGTCCTTAGGACTCTCAACAGTAATAATAACAATGCCCTAAGACTTTCTCATACTCAACCCAGTTCATAAGATTATTTCCTCGAAGTCAAATTCCTTTGTCATCTCAACAGATGATCGACTAAGTAACACCCTTCCACAAGTTCCGATTTCCAAACACAAATCCGTCTTTCATTTACTTACCATCCCGTTTTCCATTCACACAAAACTCTCCACTCGGAGCAATATACAGCAACAAAATGCGGATGATGGTTCTTAAGGGATTTCACAATTTACCCACACGTTAATCGATTAACCTTCTGAGCTAATCGGTTAACTCCTCAAAAATCAACGTAAACATCTTTCATACACGTGTTACTCGGTTAACCCCATTGTGTTAATCGGTTAACACTGCTGCAGAAGCTGAAAACCAATTCCTTTTTAATTCAAAAGTCCTCCCTACTCGAAACCATCAATCCGGTTTGTTCTCTCTTGGAATATCATTCTCAACTTGTGGCTCCTTAACTTGTGTAACATTCACTAACCATGATCCACTCAAGATAAAACCCTTATTGTATAAGCCATTCCATGATTTATACTTAGTCCGTAATAAGTCTTGTTTCGTTTCTCGTCGTTTTACCACAATCTTGTTTCTTAAAATCCAATACTCACTATTCCACAGAGTACGTCTCTTCACACCTGTCCCAAGAATAAAAATCCATCACGTACACTTGCGATTATGGTGTTACTACTACGCTTGTTCTTAATACCAAAGTGTGACTTTTCATTCCACGTCATACTATTAGAGTTCTCACGGGCGAACCATCCGTAATTACACCTCCTTAACTATAGGTTCATCAATGCCTTAGAATTCCATTGCACCCTCTTCCAAGATACGTTCCGTTTCCACTTCCTTTTAGCATACCGTTAATACCGTTTCTCATACTGCATTTACATTGCCTCCTTGGTAATCCTCTTAGGTCCAAATATAAAACCACCATACATCCAATAGCCCCACTTGTAAATCAAACCTGCAAGTACCTGAAATATAGCAACTATAGTGGGGTAAGATACATTAAATCTCAGTGAGTTCCCTATCCTATAGATTCTCTCGGCTTTACAGGGTTCTATCAATCCTAACTCAAGTCAAGGGGAAGGGAAAAATGACTTTGAGTTCACAATCTCACACTATATGGAAACATGTTCATGAGTTCATCAACTCAAAATATCACTAATCGATAACCACACCAAGGCATCCCCTGTTCCCGTCCGCTTCTACGTCTAGAAGTCGACCCGAGTCATGGATCCTGGTAACCTACTTGACATACGAATGGATTCGGGTTCTACGGGCCATTAACCGTTATGAACCGTCACTTCACACGGGCCATTAACCGTCACAAGCATACGCTCCCATAACGCCATTCGTACTGCACGCGGGAATCAAACCTGCCAAGTAGTTGTGCACAAGTTTCAGAGGAGCTCGAGACCTATGAAACGCACTCGCGAGATAACCGGTTACGATTACGTGATCACACACACAGACGTGTTTGTATTCGACAATCACAAGGCCACAATGCCTTAAGGCCACATTCGCCTTTTCTCAAAGAACTCAAAGGTTCACATATATGTCCATACTAGATTCTCACTCTCCTCTAGGCCAATCTCGTCACGGATGCCCTCTCGACATCAGGTGCCCGAGCCTTGCCATCTAGGTTATCTACTCCTGGCCCGAACTCGCCAATGAATGCACGAGCATCGCCATCCAGAGTTTCTATCACAATTCTATTCACTATCTAGAATTATAACAATCTTGCCATTTGTTTCGGGGTAAAGTTTACTCACTCTTCCTAATTCATATTTTAACATGCATATTCCTCTCCCTATACTTAACAACAATATATAGACATGGCATAACACGAATATTGCAACTAAACACATATAATCACACAATACATAAAACATCACTTTCCGGTTTCCCTCCAATTTATTTAATCGGGTATCGAAAACAATACCTCACTCTTATCCCGTAGGATATTTTCACAGCTTCGCATCGGCTATAACCATGCCTCGATCGGATTTACGATCCAAAAGATATGGATTCCAACATAATACATAACATTGTTTTCATTCATTTTCCACTAAATAATTCATCCCACACCATACTCAATATTTTCACTTTTTATTGGGTAGAGGGTTGTCATAGCTTTCCAAAGGTATAAAGAACGCTTAAATCGGAACTACGGTTCGGACGTTATGAATTTTTAAAGAAAAGAAATTATTTGGAAACTCCCAGGAGCGCCTGGCGGTACCAATTTCGCCCGGCGGTGCCGCCTTCGCCTCTGCTTCACCCGGCGAAGCAGCGGCGTCCAAAAACCCAACCAAACCTCCAAAAGAGTCAGGAGCGGAACATGCTGCACCTCTTGGGCATCGACCGGCGCTCAAAGTGCAGCCCGGCGGTGCGTATCAGATGCAGAATTCTCTGCTGCGTTTTAGGGGTTCCAAATGCCCCAAAATCCACCCTTTCCATACCAGATCATTTCCAAATCATAAAACGAGTATCATCAATTGATCACATACATTTTGTAACTACACTACACAATTTATATCGATTTTCATGCGTTAGATTTCATTAATTTATCCGTTTAATCATTTTCTCTCAAAACTAACCTAAGTTCAAAACATAGATATCTAGAACTTAGAGTCCCTAACTAGAACCCACCTAATAATCGAAGAGGAGTTTGAAGAAGATGATGATCCAAGGTTTCTTCCCTCTTTCCATTTTCTCTTCTTCACTTTCTCTCCTTCTCCTCCTTTCCTCTTCTTCTTCTTACTTCTTTTTTTTTCCTTTCTTTCTAATATATATATATATAAACTTTATTATATAATATAGTCCGATATAGTAAAATATCTCCAATTGATATTTTGCCGTCTTAACCAATTGATCAATTATTAGAGTTACCTTAAAATCCTTTCTCGAATTAAAATAATTGATCCCTTCAGAGTTCATCAGTTGCTCTATTGGTCCCAATTGATAATACTTAAAGTACTTAGAGGATCCCATTAATCCAATTGAGCATTTAAATAATATGGGGTATTACACTCTCCCCCCCTTAAATTGAAATTCGCCCCCGAATTTCCTCTACTCAACAATAACCACGACTTGTATCACTGTCTTAGATCCACACTTAACTTCACTGACCAAAAATCCTTGTTTTCAAAATTATGAAACTTCAAAATTGGGTTCACTTTCAACTTGCTTTTCCTCGATTCATCTGCTGTCTCATACTAAGACACTTGGTTGCATCTTACCTCAGAAAGAATGTACCATTCTACATTCCTCTACTAAGTCACAACCCAAACCATAATATCTTATCTTGATTTAGGATAACAACCACTCAACAAATCCTCATGAGGTAATTCGGTGATTCCTTAACTTCATGCCATCCCTGACGATTTATCTTTTCATAAAACTTCCAACGTCCAAAAGCACTTCATAATTAGTTAAATGACTTTTTATCAGTTCTATCTGGTCTGATGTTGCACACTGTACCCATCACATCCAATATTTCGTCTCTTTCGTATCACCCCGAAAGCTAACACACTTAGAACAAAATTTTCTTATTCCCACTCTTACAATCAATTTCTCCTCCGATTCTTATAAATCCGACTGAGCCCTTTCATTTGTCACCTTCCACTGCGAAATCCCAATTCTAACAGTAGAACACCACGAATTCTTGAGCACTACCAATTATTTAACAGTCCACAGAGAAGCACACTCATCCATTGGGGTCCTTACTAACCAACGACATAAGAAACTAATTGACGTCTTATAGTAGAATAATTCCTTCGCCAACATACATAGTACAAACATTGGTCCAACACTCTCCAGACGATAAAGGCACATGAGTTACACTGCTACAACCATAACATATACAATTCTCAATCCATTCTAAAGTCGAAATACTATATCTAAAGTAGTTTAGCAACCTCCGGTTCTGGCTACCACATTCCAAATCGATTCTTCTTACGGGATTCTGACTCACTCAATGTCTCTTGTTGATTCAAGATCTCAACCAATACAGCGTAACACCAACATAGAGCTTCAATCATATGTGAGTCACCACGTATCAAAACTCAACCCGTCCAAAGCACAATTGTGAGTTTTCATACCACTCACCAATTCACATATAACACTCTACCCGTACACACACCCTCAAAAGGACATGCCACGCTTCTCAATCGAATCCATTTCTCTTAATCGTTCTGTTCCACATACGGTCCAAGTTATATGTTTTAACTTCGGAACGTTCAGTTCTTACTCGTACTTGGGAAGATAACTTTCAATTTCATCCTCTTGGTAAAAACACAACTGCACACAACTGGTACCACTCTCACGGTCTAAATCCGATACCACGAACTCTCAGAAGATAACAAATACTAAACTCTGACCAACCGTTCACACCTTACTACTACCATTAATACGCACCGAAATATTCTTTACAAGAACAATACTTCATGCGTATTCTCTAACTTCGTCCTTAGGACTCTCAACAGTAATAATAACAATGCCCTAAGACTTTCTCATACTCAACCCAGTTCATAAGATTATTTCCTCGAAGTCAAATTCCTTTGTCATCTCAACAGATGATCGACTAAGTAACACCCTTCCACAAGTTCCGATTTCAAAACACAAATCCGTCTTTCATTTACTTACCATCCCGTTTTCCATTCACACAAAACTCTCCACTCGGAGCAATATACAGCAACAAAATGCGGATGATGGTTCTTAAGGGATTTCACAATTTACCCACACGTTAATCGATTAACCTTCTGAGCTAATCGGTTAACTCCTCAAAAATCAACGTAAACATCTTTCATACACGTGTTACTCGGTTAACCCCATTGTGTTAATCGGTTAACACTGCTGCAGAAGCTGAAAACCAATTCCTTTTTAATTCAAAAGTCCTCCCTACTCGAAACCATCAATCCGGTTTGTTCTCTCTTGGAATATCATTCTCAACTTGTGGCTCCTTAACTTGTGTAACATTCACTAACCATGATCCACTCAAGATAAAACCCTTATTGTATAAGCCATTCCATGATTTATACTTAGTCCGTAATAAGTCTTGTTTCGTTTCTCGTCGTTTTACCACAATCTTGTTTCTTAAAATCCAATACTCACTATTCCACAGAGTACGTCTCTTCACACCTGTCCCAAGAATAAAAATCCATCACGTACACTTGCGATTATGGTGTTACTACTACGCTTGTTCTTAATACCAAAGTGTGACTTTTCATTCCACGTCATACTATTAGAGTTCTCACGGGCGAACCATCCGTAATTACACCTCCTTAACTATAGGTTCATCAATGCCTTAGAATTCCATTGCACCCTCTTCCAAGATACGTTCCGTTTCCACTTCCTCTTAGCATACCGTTAATACCGTTTCTCATACTGCATTTACATTGCCTCCTTGGTAATCCTCTTAGGTCCAAATATAAAACCACCATACATCCAATAGCCCCACTTGTAAATCAAACCTGCAAGTACCTGAAATATAGCAACTATAGTGGGGTAAGATACATTAAATCTCAGTGAGTTCCCTATCCTATAGATTCTCTCGGCTTTACAGGGTTCTATCAATCCTAACTCAAGTCAAGGGGAAGGGAAAAATGACTTTGAGTTCACAATCTCACACTATATGGAAACATGTTCATGAGTTCATCAACTCAAAATATCACTAATCGATAACCACACCAAGGCATCCCCTGTTCCCGTCCGCTTCTACGTCTAGAAGTCGACCCGAGTCATGGATCCTGGTAACCTACTTGACATACGAATGGATTCGGGTTCTACGGGCCATTAACCGTTATGAACCGTCACTTCACACGGGCCATTAACCGTCACAAGCATACGCTCCCATAACGCCATTCGTACTGCACGCGGGAATCAAACCTGCCAAGTAGTTGTGCACAAGTTTCAGAGGAGCTCGAGACCTATGAAACGCACTCGCGAGATAACCGGTTACGATTACGTGATCACACACACAGACGTGTTTGTATTCGACAATCACAAGGCCACAATGCCTTAAGGCCACATTCGCCTTTTCTCAAAGAACTCAAAGGTTCACATATATGTCCATACTAGATTCTCACTCTCCTCTAGGCCAATCTCGTCACGGATGCCCTCTCGACATCAGGTGCCCGAGCCTTGCCATCTAGGTTATCTACTCCTGGCCCGAACTCGCCAATGAATGCACGAGCATCGCCATCCAGAGTTTCTATCACAATTCTATTCACTATCTAGAATTATAACAATCTTGCCATTTGTTTCGGGGTAAAGTTTACTCACTCTTCCTAATTCATATTTTAACATGCATATTCCTCTCCCTATACTTAACAACAATATATAGACATGGCATAACACGAATATTGCAACTAAACACATATAATCACACAATACATAAAACATCACTTTCCGGTTTCCCTCCAATTTATTTAATCGGGTATCGAAAACAATACCTCACTCTTATCCCGTAGGATATTTTCACAGCTTCGCATCGGCTATAACCATGCCTCGATCGGATTTACGATCCAAAAGATATGGATTCCAACATAATACATAACATTGTTTTCATTCATTTTCCACTAAATAATTCATCCCACACCATACTCAATATTTTCACTTTTTATTGGGTAGAGGGTTGTCATAGCTTTCCAAAGGTATAAAGAACGCTTAAATCGGAACTACGGTTCGGACGTTTTGAATTTTTAAAGAAAAGAAATTATTTGGAAACTCCCAGGAGCGCCTGGCGGTACCAATTTCGCCCGGCGGTGCCGCCTTCGCCTCTGCTTCACCCGGCGAAGCAGCGGCGTCCAAAAACCCAACCAAACCTCCAAAAGAGTCAGGAGCGGAACATGCTGCACCTCTTGGGCATCGACCGGCGCTCAAAGTGCAGCCCGGCGGTGCGTATCAGATGCAGAATTCTCTGCTGCGTTTTAGGGGTTCCAAATGCCCCAAAATCCACCCTTTCCATACCAGATCATTTCCAAATCATAAAACGAGTATCATCAATTGATCACATACATTTTGTAACTACACTACACAATTTATATCGATTTTCATGCGTTAGATTTCATTAATTTATCCGTTTAATCATTTTCTCTCAAAACTAACCTAAGTTCAAAACATAGATATCTAGAACTTAGAGTCCCTAACTAGAACCCACCTAATAATCGAAGAGGAGTTTGAAGAAGATGATGATCCAAGGTTTCTTCCCTCTTTCCATTTTCTCTTCTTCACTTTCTCTCCTTCTCCTCCTTTCCTCTTCTTCTTCTTACTTCTTTTTTTTCCTTTCTTTCTAATATATATATATATATAAACTTTATTATATAATATAGTCCGATATAGTAAAATATCTCCAATTGATATTTTGCCGTCTTAACCAATTGATCAATTATTAGAGTTACCTTAAAATCCTTTCTCGAATTAAAATAATTGATCCCTTCAGAGTTCATCAGTTGCTCTATTGGTCCCAATTGATAATACTTAAAGTACTTAGAGGATCCCATTAATCCAATTGAGCATTTAAATAATATGGGGTATTACACTCTCCCCCCCTTAAATTGAAATTCGCCCCCGAATTTCCTCTACTCAACAATAACCACGACTTGTATCACTGTCTTAGATCCACACTTAACTTCACTGACCAAAAATCCTTGTTTTCAAAATTATGAAACTTCAAAATTGGGTTCACTTTCAACTTGCTTTTCCTCGATTCATCTGCTGTCTCATACTAAGACACTTGGTTGCATCTTACCTCAGAAAGAATGTACCATTCTACATTCCTCTACTAAGTCACAACCCAAACCATAATATCTTATCTTGATTTAGGATAACAACCACTCAACAAATCCTCATGAGGTAATTCGGTGATTCCTTAACTTCATGCCATCCCTGACGATTTATCTTTTCATAAAACTTCCAACGTCCAAAAGCACTTCATAATTAGTTAAATGACTTTTTATCAGTTCTATCTGGTCTGATGTTGCACACTGTACCCATCACATCCAATATTTCGTCTCTTTCGTATCACCCCGAAAGCTAACACACTTAGAACAAAATTTTCTTATTCCCACTCTTACAATCAATTTCTCCTCCGATTCTTATAAATCCGACTGAGCCCTTTCATTTGTCACCTTCCACTGCGAAATCCCAATTCTAACAGTAGAACACCACGAATTCTTGAGCACTACCAATTATTTAACAGTCCACAGAGAAGCACACTCATCCATTGGGGTCCTTACTAACCAACGACATAAGAAACTAATTGACGTCTTATAGTAGAATAATTCCTTCGCCAACATACATAGTACAAACATTGGTCCAACACTCTCCAGACGATAAAGGCACATGAGTTACACTGCTACAACCATAACATATACAATTCTCAATCCATTCTAAAGTCGAAATACTATATCTAAAGTAGTTTAGCAACCTCCGGTTCTGGCTACCACATTCCAAATCGATTCTTCTTACGGGATTCTGACTCACTCAATGTCTCTTGTTGATTCAAGATCTCAACCAATACAGCGTAACACCAACATAGAGCTTCAATCATATGTGAGTCACCACGTATCAAAACTCAACCCGTCCAAAGCACAATTGTGAGTTTTCATACCACTCACCAATTCACATATAACACTCTACCCGTACACACACCCTCAAAAGGACATGCCACGCTTCTCAATCGAATCCATTTCTCTTAATCGTTCTGTTCCACATACGGTCCAAGTTATATGTTTTAACTTCGGAACGTTCAGTTCTTACTCGTACTTGGGAAGATAACTTTCAATTTCATCCTCTTGGTAAAAACACAACTGCACACAACTGGTACCACTCTCACGGTCTAAATCCGATACCACGAACTCTCAGAAGATAACAAATACTAAACTCTGACCAACCGTTCACAACTTACTACTACCATTAATACGCACCGAAATATTCTTTACAAGAACAATACTTCATGCGTATTCTCTAACTTCGTCCTTAGGACTCTCAACAGTAATAATAACAATGCCCTAAGACTTTCTCATACTCAACCCAGTTCATAAGATTATTTCCTCGAAGTCAAATTCCTTTGTCATCTCAACAGATGATCGACTAAGTAACACCCTTCCACAAGTTTCGATTTCAAAACACAAATCCGTCTTTCATTTACTTACCATCCCGTTTTCCATTCACACAAAACTCTCCACTCGGAGCAATATACAGCAACAAAATGCGGATGATGGTTCTTAAGGGATTTCACAATTTACCCACACGTTAATCGATTAACCTTCTGAGCTAATCGGTTAACTCCTCAAAAATCAACGTAAACATCTTTCATACACGTGTTACTCGGTTAACCCCATTGTGTTAATCGGTTAACACTGCTGCAGAAGCTGAAAACCAATTCCTTTTTAATTCAAAAGTCCTCCTTACTCGAAACCATCAATCCGGTTTGTTCTCTCTTGGAATATCATTCTCAACTTGTGGCTCCTTAACTTGTGTAACATTCACTAACCATGATCCACTCAAGATAAAACCCTTATTGTATAAGCCATTCCATGATTTATACTTAGTCCGTAATAAGTCTTGTTTCGTTTCTCGTCGTTTTACCACAATCTTGTTTCTTAAAATACAATACTCACTATTCCACAGAGTACGTCTCTTCACACCTGTCCCAAGAATAAAAATCCATCACGTACACTTGCGATTATGGTGTTACTACTACGCTTGTTCTTAATACCAAAGTGTGACTTTTCATTCCACGTCATACTATTAGAGTTCTCACGGGCGAACCATCCGTAATTACACCTCCTTAACTATAGGTTCATCAATGCCTTAGAATTCCATTGCACCCTCTTCCAAGATACGTTCTGTTTCCACTTCCTCTTAGCATACCGTTAATACCGTTTCTCATACTGCATTTACATTGCCTCCTTGGTAATCCTCTTAGGTCCAAATATAAAACCACCATACATCCAATAGCCCCACTTGTAAATCAAACCTGCAAGTACCTGAAATATAGCAACTATAGTGGGGTAAGATACATTAAATCTCAGTGAGTTCCCTATCCTATAGATTCTCTCGGCTTTACAGGGTTCTATCAATCCTAACTCAAGTCAAGGGGAAGGGAAAAATGACTTTGAGTTCACAATCTCACACTATATGGAAACATGTTCATGAGTTCATCAACTCAAAATATCACTAATCGATAACCACACCAAGGCATCCCCTGTTCCCGTCCGCTTCTACGTCTAGAAGTCGACCCGAGTCATGGATCCTGGTAACCTACTTGACATACGAATGGATTCGGGTTCTACGGGCCATTAACCGTTATGAACCGTCACTTCACACGGGCCATTAACCGTCACAAGCATACGCTCCCATAACGCCATTCGTACTGCACGCGGGAATCAAACCTGCCAAGTAGTTGTGCACAAGTTTCAGAGGAGCTCGAGACCTATGAAACGCACTCGCGAGATAACCGGCTACGATTACGTGATCACACACACAGACGTGTTTGTATTCGACAATCACAAGGCCACAATGCCTTAAGGCCACATTCGCCTTTTCTCAAAGAACTCAAAGGTTCACATATATGTTCCATACTAGATTCTCACTCTCCTCTAGGCTAATCTCGTCACGGATGCCCTCTCGACATCAGGTGCCCGAGCCTTGCCATCTAGGTTATCTACTCTTGGCCCGAACTCGCCAATGAATGCACGAGCATCGCCATCCAGAGTTTCTATCACAATTCTATTCACTATCTAGAATTATAACAATCTTGCCATTTGTTTCGGGGTAAAGTTTACTCACTCTTCCTAATTCATATTTTAACATGCATATTCCTCTCCCTATACTTAACAACAATATATAGACATGGCATAACACGAATATTGCAACTAAACACATATAATCACACAATACATAAAACATCACTTTCCAGTTTCCCTCCAATTTATTTAATCGGGTATCGAAAACAATACCTCACTCTTATCCCGTAGGATATTTTCACAGCTTCGCATCGGCTATAACCATGCCTCGATCGGATTTACGATCCAAAAGATATGGATTCCAACATAATACATAACATTGTTTTCATTCATTTTCCACTAAATAATTCATCCCACACCATACTCAATATTTTCACTTTTTATTGGGTAGAGGGCTGTCATAGCTTTCCAAAGGTATAAAGAACGCTTAAATCGGAACTACGGTTCGGACGTTATGAATTTTTAAAGAAAAGAAATTATTTGGAAACTCCCAGGAGCGCCTGGCGGTACCAATTTCGCCCGGCGGTGCCGCCTTCGCCTCTGCTTCACCCGGCGAAGCAGCGGCGTCCAAAAACCCAACCAAACCTCCAAAAGAGTCAGGAGCGGAACATGCTGCACCTCTTGGGCATCGACCGGCGCTCAAAGTGCAGCCCGGCGGTGCGTATCAGATGCAGAATTCTCTGCTGCGTTTTAGGGGTTCCAAATGCCCCAAAATCCACCCTTTCCATACCAGATCATTTCCAAATCATAAAACGAGTATCATCAATTGATCACATACATTTTGTAACTACACTACACAATTTATATCGATTTTCATGCGTTAGATTTCATTAATTTATCCGTTTAATCATTTTCTCTCAAAACTAACCTAAGTTCAAAACATAGATATCTAGAACTTAGAGTCCCTAACTAGAACCCACCTGATAATCGAAGAGGAGTTTGAAGAAGATGATGATCCAAGGTTTCTTCCCTCTTTCCATTTTCTCTTCTTCACTTTCTCTCCTTCTCCTCCTTTCCTCTTCTTCTTCTTACTTCTTTTTTTTTTCCTTTCTTTCTAATATATATATATAAACTTTATTATATAATATAGTCCGATATAGTAAAATATCTCCAATTGATATTTTGCCGTCTTAACCAATTGATCAATTATTAGAGTTACCTTAAAATCCTTTCTCGAATTAAAATAATTGATCCCTTCAGAGTTCATCAGTTGCTCTATTGGTCCCAATTGATAATACTTAAAGTACTTAGAGGATCCCATTAATCCAATTGAGCATTTAAATAATATGGGGTATTACACTCTCCCCCCCTTAAATTGAAATTCGCCCCCGAATTTCCTCTACTCAACAATAACCACGACTTGTATCACTGTCTTAGATCCACACTTAACTTCACTGACCAAAAATCCTTGTTTTCAAAATTATGAAACTTCAAAATTGGGTTCACTTTCAACTTGCTTTTCCTCGATTCATCTGCTGTCTCATACTAAGACACTTGGTTGCATCTTACCTCAGAAAGAATGTACCATTCTACATTCCTCTACTAAGTCACAACCCAAACCATAATATCTTATCTTGATTTAGGATAACAACCACTCAACAAATCCTCATGAGGTAATTCGGTGATTCCTTAACTTCATGCCATCCCTGACGATTTATCTTTTCATAAAACTTCCAACGTCCAAAAGCACTTCATAATTAGTTAAATGACTTTTTATCAGTTCTATCTGGTCTGATGTTGCACACTGTACCCATCACATCCAATATTTCGTCTCTTTCGTATCACCCCGAAAGCTAACACACTTAGAACAAAATTTTCTTATTCCCACTCTTACAATCAATTTCTCCTCCGATTCTTATAAATCCGACTGAGCCCTTTCATTTGTCACCTTCCACTGCGAAATCCCAATTCTAACAGTAGAACACCACGAATTCTTGAGCACTACCAATTATTTAACAGTCCACAGAGAAGCACACTCATCCATTGGGGTCCTTACTAACCAACGACATAAGAAACTAATTGACGTCTTATAGTAGAATAATTCCTTCGCCAACATACATAGTACAAACATTGGTCCAACACTCTCCAGACGATAAAGGCACATGAGTTACACTGCTACAACCATAACATATACAATTCTCAATCCATTCTAAAGTCGAAATACTATATCTAAAGTAGTTTAGCAACCTCCGGTTCTGGCTACCACATTCCAAATCGATTCTTCTTACGGGATTCTGACTCACTCAATGTCTCTTGTTGATTCAAGATCTCAACCAATACAGCGTAACACCAACATAGAGCTTCAATCATATGTGAGTCACCACGTATCAAAACTCAACCCGTCCAAAGCACAATTGTGAGTTTTCATACCACTCACCAATTCACATATAACACTCTACCCGTACACACACCCTCAAAAGGACATGCCACGCTTCTCAATCGAATCCATTTCTCTTAATCGTTCTGTTCCACATACGGTCCAAGTTATATGTTTTAACTTCGGAACGTTCAGTTCTTACTCGTACTTGGGAAGATAACTTTCAATTTCATCCTCTTGGTAAAAACACAACTGCACACAACTGGTACCACTCTCACGGTCTAAATCCGATACCACGAACTCTCAGAAGATAACAAATACTAAACTCTGACCAACCGTTCACACCTTACTACTACCATTAATACGCACCGAAATATTCTTTACAAGAACAATACTTCATGTGTATTCTCTAACTTCGTCCTTAGGACTCTCAACAGTAATAATAACAATGCCCTAAGACTTTCTCATACTCAACCCAGTTCATAAGATTATTTCCTCGAAGTCAAATTCCTTTGTCATCTCAACAGATGATCGACTAAGTAACATCCTTCCACAAGTTTCGATTTCAAAACACAAATCCGTCTTTCATTTACTTACCACCCCGTTTTCCATTCACACAAAACTCTCCACTCGGAGCAATATACAGCAACAAAATGCGGATGATGGTTCTTAAGGGATTTCACAATTTACCCACACGTTAATCGATTAACCTTCTGAGCTAATCGGTTAACTCCTCAAAAATCAACGTAAACATCTTTCATACACGTGTTACTCGGTTAACCCCATTGTGTTAATCGGTTAACACTGCTGCAGAAGCTGAAAACCAATTCCTTTTTAATTCAAAAGTCCTCCCTACTCGAAACCATCAATCCGGTTTGTTCTCTCTTGGAATATCATTCTCAACTTGTGGCTCCTTAACTTGTGTAACATTCACTAACCATGATCCACTCAAGATAAAACCCTTATTGTATAAGCCATTCCATGATTTATACTTAGTCCGTAATAAGTCTTGTTTCGTTTCTCGTCGTTTTACCACAATCTTGTTTCTTAAAATACAATACTCACTATTCCACAGAGTACGTCTCTTCACACCTGTCCCAAGAATAAAAATCCATCACGTACACTTGCGATTATGGTGTTACTACTACGCTTGTTCTTAATACCAAAGTGTGACTTTTCATTCCACGTCATACTATTAGAGTTCTCACGGGCGAACCATCCGTAATTACACCTCCTTAACTATAGGTTCATCAATGCCTTAGAATTCCATTGCACCCTCTTCCAAGATACGTTCCGTTTCCACTTCCTCTTAGCATACCGTTAATACCGTTTCTCATACTGCATTTACATTGCCTCCTTGGTAATCCTCTTAGGTCCAAATATAAAACCACCATACATCCAATAGCCCCACTTGTAAATCAAACCTGCAAGTACCTGAAATATAGCAACTATAGTGGGGTAAGATACATTAAATCTCAGTGAGTTCCCTATCCTATAGATTCTCTCGGCTTTACAGGGTTCTATCAATCCTAACTCAAGTCAAGGGGAAGGGAAAAATGACTTTGAGTTCACAATCTCACACTATATGGAAACATGTTCATGAGTTCATCAACTCAAAATATCACTAATCGATAACCACACCAAGGCATCCCCTGTTCCCGTCCGCTTCTACGTCTAGAAGTCGACCCGAGTCATGGATCCTGGTAACCTACTTGACATACGAATGGATTCGGGTTCTACGGGCCATTAACCGTTATGAACCGTCACTTCACACGGGCCATTAACCGTCACAAGCATACGCTCCCATAGCGCCATTCGTACTGCACGCGGGAATCAAACCTGCCAAGTAGTTGTGCACAAGTTTCAGAGGAGCTCGAGACCTATGAAACGCACTCGCGAGATAACCGGCTACGATTACGTGATCACACACACAGACGTGTTTGTATTCGACAATCACAAGGCCACAATGCCTTAAGGCCACATTCGCCTTTTCTCAAAGAACTCAAAGGTTCACATATATGTTCCATACTAGATTCTCACTCTCCTCTAGGCTAATCTCGTCACGGATGCCCTCTCGACATCAGGTGCCCGAGCCTTGCCATCTAGGTTATCTACTCTTGGCCCGAACTCGCCAATGAATGCACGAGCATCGCCATCCAGAGTTTCTATCACAATTCTATTCACTATCTAGAATTATAACAATCTTGCCATTTGTTTCGGGGTAAAGTTTACTCACTCTTCCTAATTCATATTTTAACATGCATATTCCTCTCCCTATACTTAACAACAATATATAGACATGGCATAACACGAATATTGCAACTAAACACATATAATCACACAATACATAAAACATCACTTTCCAGTTTCCCTCCAATTTATTTAATCGGGTATCGAAAACAATACCTCACTCTTATCCCGTAGGATATTTTCACAGCTTCGCATCGGCTATAACCATGCCTCGATCGGATTTACGATCCAAAAGATATGGATTCCAACATAATACATAACATTGTTTTCATTCATTTTCCACTAAATAATTCATCCCACACCATACTCAATATTTTCACTTTTTATTGGGTAGAGGGCTGTCATAGCTTTCCAAAGGTATAAAGAACGCTTAAATCGGAACTACGGTTCGGACGTTATGAATTTTTAAAGAAAAGAAATTATTTGGAAACTCCCAGGAGCGCCTGGCGGTACCAATTTCGCCCGGCGGTGCCGCCTTCGCCTCTGCTTCACCCGGCGAAGCAGCGGCGTCCAAAAACCCAACCAAACCTCCAAAAGAGTCAGGAGCGGAACATGCTGCACCTCTTGGGCATCGACCGGCGCTCAAAGTGCAGCCCGGCGGTGCGTATCAGATGCAGAATTCTCTGCTGCGTTTTAGGGGTTCCAAATGCCCCAAAATCCACCCTTTCCATACCAGATCATTTCCAAATCATAAAACGAGTATCATCAATTGATCACATACATTTTGTAACTACACTACACAATTTATATCGATTTTCATGCGTTAGATTTCATTAATTTATCCGTTTAATCATTTTCTCTCAAAACTAACCTAAGTTCAAAACATAGATATCTAGAACTTAGAGTCCCTAACTAGAACCCACCTGATAATCGAAGAGGAGTTTGAAGAAGATGATGATCCAAGGTTTCTTCCCTCTTTCCATTTTCTCTTCTTCACTTTCTCTCCTTCTCCTCCTTTCCTCTTCTTCTTCTTACTTCTTTTTTTTTTCCTTTCTTTCTAATATATATATATAAACTTTATTATATAATATAGTCCGATATAGTAAAATATCTCCAATTGATATTTTGCCGTCTTAACCAATTGATCAATTATTAGAGTTACCTTAAAATCCTTTCTCGAATTAAAATAATTGATCCCTTCAGAGTTCATCAGTTGCTCTATTGGTCCCAATTGATAATACTTAAAGTACTTAGAGGATCCCATTAATCCAATTGAGCATTTAAATAATATGGGGTATTACACTCTCCCCCCCTTAAATTGAAATTCGCCCCCGAATTTCCTCTACTCAACAATAACCACGACTTGTATCACTGTCTTAGATCCACACTTAACTTCACTGACCAAAAATCCTTGTTTTCAAAATTATGAAACTTCAAAATTGGGTTCACTTTCAACTTGCTTTTCCTCGATTCATCTGCTGTCTCATACTAAGACACTTGGTTGCATCTTACCTCAGAAAGAATGTACCATTCTACATTCCTCTACTAAGTCACAACCCAAACCATAATATCTTATCTTGATTTAGGATAACAACCACTCAACAAATCCTCATGAGGTAATTCGGTGATTCCTTAACTTCATGCCATCCCTGACGATTTATCTTTTCATAAAACTTCCAACGTCCAAAAGCACTTCATAATTAGTTAAATGACTTTTTATCAGTTCTATCTGGTCTGATGTTGCACACTGTACCCATCACATCCAATATTTCGTCTCTTTCGTATCACCCCGAAAGCTAACACACTTAGAACAAAATTTTCTTATTCCCACTCTTACAATCAATTTCTCCTCCGATTCTTATAAATCCGACTGAGCCCTTTCATTTGTCACCTTCCACTGCGAAATCCCAATTCTAACAGTAGAACACCACGAATTCTTGAGCACTACCAATTATTTAACAGTCCACAGAGAAGCACACTCATCCATTGGGGTCCTTACTAACCAACGACATAAGAAACTAATTGACGTCTTATAGTAGAATAATTCCTTCGCCAACATACATAGTACAAACATTGGTCCAACACTCTCCAGACGATAAAGGCACATGAGTTACACTGCTACAACCATAACATATACAATTCTCAATCCATTCTAAAGTCGAAATACTATATCTAAAGTAGTTTAGCAACCTCCGGTTCTGGCTACCACATTCCAAATCGATTCTTCTTACGGGATTCTGACTCACTCAATGTCTCTTGTTGATTCAAGATCTCAACCAATACAGCGTAACACCAACATAGAGCTTCAATCATATGTGAGTCACCACGTATCAAAACTCAACCCGTCCAAAGCACAATTGTGAGTTTTCATACCACTCACCAATTCACATATAACACTCTACCCGTACACACACCCTCAAAAGGACATGCCACGCTTCTCAATCGAATCCATTTCTCTTAATCGTTCTGTTCCACATACGGTCCAAGTTATATGTTTTAACTTCGGAACGTTCAGTTCTTACTCGTACTTGGGAAGATAACTTTCAATTTCATCCTCTTGGTAAAAACACAACTGCACACAACTGGTACCACTCTCACGGTCTAAATCCGATACCACGAACTCTCAGAAGATAACAAATACTAAACTCTGACCAACCGTTCACACCTTACTACTACCATTAATACGCACCGAAATATTCTTTACAAGAACAATACTTCATGCGTATTCTCTAACTTCGTCCTTAGGACTCTCAACAGTAATAATAACAATGCCCTAAGACTTTCTCATACTCAACCCAGTTCATAAGATTATTTCCTCGAAGTCAAATTCCTTTGTCATCTCAACAGATGATCGACTAAGTAACATCCTTCCACAAGTTTCGATTTCAAAACACAAATCCGTCTTTCATTTACTTACCACCCCGTTTTCCATTCACACAAAACTCTCCACTCGGAGCAATATACAGCAACAAAATGCGGATGATGGTTCTTAAGGGATTTCACAATTTACCCACACGTTAATCGATTAACCTTCTGAGCTAATCGGTTAACTCCTCAAAAATCAACGTAAACATCTTTCATACACGTGTTACTCGGTTAACCCCATTGTGTTAATCGGTTAACACTGCTGCAGAAGCTGAAAACCAATTCCTTTTTAATTCAAAAGTCCTCCCTACTCGAAACCATCAATCCGGTTTGTTCTCTCTTGGAATATCATTCTCAACTTGTGGCTCCTTAACTTGTGTAACATTCACTAACCATGATCCACTCAAGATAAAACCCTTATTGTATAAGCCATTCCATGATTTATACTTAGTCCGTAATAAGTCTTGTTTCGTTTCTCGTCGTTTTACCACAATCTTGTTTCTTAAAATACAATACTCACTATTCCACAGAGTACGTCTCTTCACACCTGTCCCAAGAATAAAAATCCATCACGTACACTTGCGATTATGGTGTTACTACTACGCTTGTTCTTAATACCAAAGTGTGACTTTTCATTCCACGTCATACTATTAGAGTTCTCACGGGCGAACCATCCGTAATTACACCTCCTTAACTATAGGTTCATCAATGCCTTAGAATTCCATTGCACCCTCTTCCAAGATACGTTCCGTTTCCACTTCCTCTTAGCATACCGTTAATACCGTTTCTCATACTGCATTTACATTGCCTCCTTGGTAATCCTCTTAGGTCCAAATATAAAACCACCATACATCCAATAGCCCCACTTGTAAATCAAACCTGCAAGTACCTGAAATATAGCAACTATAGTGGGGTAAGATACATTAAATCTCAGTGAGTTCCCTATCCTATAGATTCTCTCGGCTTTACAGGGTTCTATCAATCCTAACTCAAGTCAAGGGGAAGGGAAAAATGACTTTGAGTTCACAATCTCACACTATATGGAAACATGTTCATGAGTTCATCAACTCAAAATATCACTAATCGATAACCACACCAAGGCATCCCCTGTTCCCGTCCGCTTCTACGTCTAGAAGTCGACCCGAGTCATGGATCCTGGTAACCTACTTGACATACGAATGGATTCGGGTTCTACGGGCCATTAACCGTTATGAACCGTCACTTCACACGGGCCATTAACCGTCACAAGCATACGCTCCCATAGCGCCATTCGTACTGCACGCGGGAATCAAACCTGCCAAGTAGTTGTGCACAAGTTTCAGAGGAGCTCGAGACCTATGAAACGCACTCGCGAGATAACCGGCTACGATTACGTGATCACACACACAGACGTGTTTGTATTCGACAATCACAAGGCCACAATGCCTTAAGGCCACATTCGCCTTTTCTCAAAGAACTCAAAGGTTCACATATATGTTCCATACTAGATTCTCACTCTCCTCTAGGCTAATCTCGTCACGGATGCCCTCTCGACATCAGGTGCCCGA
This sequence comes from Lathyrus tuberosus, assembly GCA_022829125.1. NCBI lineage: Eukaryota > Viridiplantae > Streptophyta > Magnoliopsida > Fabales > Fabaceae > Lathyrus > Lathyrus tuberosus. The sequence continues at coordinate 11,865,903 of JALAZF010000125.1, read as the reverse complement.
GCCTTGCCATCTAGGTTATCTACTCTTGGCCCGAACTCGCCAATGAATGCACGAGCATCGCCATCCAGAGTTTCTATCACAATTCTATTCACTATCTAGAATTATAACAATCTTGCCATTTGTTTCGGGGTAAAGTTTACTCACTCTTCCTAATTCATATTTTAACATGCATATTCCTCTCCCTATACTTAACAACAATATATAGACATGGCATAACACGAATATTGCAACTAAACACATATAATCACACAATACATAAAACATCACTTTCCAGTTTCCCTCCAATTTATTTAATCGGGTATCGAAAACAATACCTCACTCTTATCCCGTAGGATATTTTCACAGCTTCGCATCGGCTATAACCATGCCTCGATCGGATTTACGATCCAAAAGATATGGATTCCAACATAATACATAACATTGTTTTCATTCATTTTCCACTAAATAATTCATCCCACACCATACTCAATATTTTCACTTTTTATTGGGTAGAGGGCTGTCATAGCTTTCCAAAGGTATAAAGAACGCTTAAATCGGAACTACGGTTCGGACGTTATGAATTTTTAAAGAAAAGAAATTATTTGGAAACTCCCAGGAGCGCCTGGCGGTACCAATTTCGCCCGGCGGTGCCGCCTTCGCCTCTGCTTCACCCGGCGAAGCAGCGGCGTCCAAAAACCCAACCAAACCTCCAAAAGAGTCAGGAGCGGAACATGCTGCACCTCTTGGGCATCGACCGGCGCTCAAAGTGCAGCCCGGCGGTGCGTATCAGATGCAGAATTCTCTGCTGCGTTTTAGGGGTTCCAAATGCCCCAAAATCCACCCTTTCCATACCAGATCATTTCCAAATCATAAAACGAGTATCATCAATTGATCACATACATTTTGTAACTACACTACACAATTTATATCGATTTTCATGCGTTAGATTTCATTAATTTATCCGTTTAATCATTTTCTCTCAAAACTAACCTAAGTTCAAAACATAGATATCTAGAACTTAGAGTCCCTAACTAGAACCCACCTAATAATCGAAGAGGAGTTTGAAGAAGATGATGATCCAAGGTTTCTTCCCTCTTTCCATTTTCTCTTCTTCACTTTCTCTCCTTCTCCTCCTTTCCTCTTCTTCTTCTTACTTCTTTTTTTTCCTTTCTTTCTAATATATATATATATATAAACTTTATTATATAATATAGTCCGATATAGTAAAATATCTCCAATTGATATTTTGCCGTCTTAACCAATTGATCAATTATTAGAGTTACCTTAAAATCCTTTCTCGAATTAAAATAATTGATCCCTTCAGAGTTCATCAGTTGCTCTATTGGTCCCAATTGATAATACTTAAAGTACTTAGAGGATCCCATTAATCCAATTGAGCATTTAAATAATATGGGGTATTACACTCTCCCCCCCTTAAATTGAAATTCGCCCCCGAATTTCCTCTACTCAACAATAACCACGACTTGTATCACTGTCTTAGATCCACACTTAACTTCACTGACCAAAAATCCTTGTTTTCAAAATTATGAAACTTCAAAATTGGGTTCACTTTCAACTTGCTTTTCCTCGATTCATCTGCTGTCTCATACTAAGACACTTGGTTGCATCTTACCTCAGAAAGAATGTACCATTCTACATTCCTCTACTAAGTCACAACCCAAACCATAATATCTTATCTTGATTTAGGATAACAACCACTCAACAAATCCTCATGAGGTAATTCGGTGATTCCTTAACTTCATGCCATCCCTGACGATTTATCTTTTCATAAAACTTCCAACGTCCAAAAGCACTTCATAATTAGTTAAATGACTTTTTATCAGTTCTATCTGGTCTGATGTTGCACACTGTACCCATCACATCCAATACTTCGTCTCTTTCGTATCACCCCGAAAGGTAACACACTTAGAACAAAATTTTCTTATTCCCACTCTTACAATCAATTTCTCCTCCGATTCTTATAAATCCGACTGAGCCCTTTCATTTGTCACCTTCCACTGCGAAATCCCAATTCTAACAGTAGAACACCACGAATTCTTGAGCACTACCAATTATTTAATAGTCCACAGAGAAGCACACTCATCCATTGGGGTCCTTACTAACCAACGACATAAGAAACTAATTGACGTCTTATAGTAGAATAATTCCTTCGCCAACATACATAGTACAAACATTGGTCCAACACTCTCCAGACGATAAAGGCACATGAGTTACACTGCTACAACCATAACATATACAATTCTCAATCCATTCTAAAGTCGAAATACTATATCTAAAGTAGTTTAGCAACCTCCGGTTCTGGCTACCACATTCCAAATCGATTCTTCTTACGGGATTCTGACTCACTCAATGTCTCTTGTTGATTCAAGATCTCAACCAATACAGCGTAACACCAACATAGAGCTTCAATCATATGTGAGTCACCAAGTATCAAAACTCAACCCGTCCAAAGCACAATTGTGAGTTTTCATACCACTCACCAATTCACATATAACACTCTACCCGTACACACACCCTCAAAAGGACATACCACGCTTCTCAATCGAATCCATTTCTCTTAATCGTTCTGTTCCACATACGGTCCAAGTTATATGTTTTAACTTCGGAACGTTCAGTTCTTACTCGTACTTGGGAAGATAACTTTCAATTTCATCCTCTTGGTAAAAACACAACTGCACACAACTGGTACCACTCTCACGGTCTAAATCCGATACCACGAACTCTCAGAAGATAACAAATACTAAACTCTGACCAACCGTTCACACCTTACTACTACCATTAATACGCACCGAAATATTCTTTACAAGAACAATACTTCATGCGTATTCTCTAACTTCGTCCTTAGGACTCTCAACAGTAATAATAACAATGCCCTAAGACTTTCTCATACTCAACCCAGTTCATAAGATTATTTCCTCGAAGTCAAATTCCTTTGTCATCTCAACAGATGATCGACTAAGTAACACCCTTCCACAAGTTCCGATTTCAAAACACAAATCCGTCTTTCATTTACTTACCATCCCGTTTTCCATTCACACAAAACTCTCCACTCGGAGCAATATACAGCAACAAAATGCGGATGATGGTTCTTAAGGGATTTCACAATTTACCCACACGTTAATCGATTAACCTTCTGAGCTAATCGGTTAACTCCTCAAAAATCAACGTAAACATCTTTCATACACGTGTTACTCGGTTAACCCCATTGTGTTAATCGGTTAACACTGCTGCAGAAGCTGAAAACCAATTCCTTTTTAATTCAAAAGTCCTCCCTACTCGAAACCATCAATCCGGTTTGTTCTCTCTTGGAATATCATTCTCAACTCGTGGCTCCTTAACTTGTGTAACATTCACTAACCATGATCCACTCAAGATAAAACCCTTATTGTATAAGCCATTCCCGTCCGCTTCTACGTCTAGAAGTCGACCCGAGTCATGGATCCTGGTAACCTACTTGACATACGAATGGATTCGGGTTCTACGGGCCATTAACCGTTATGAACCGTCACTTCACACGGGCCATTAACCGTCACAAGCATACGCTCCCATAGCGCCATTCGTACTGCACGCGGGAATCAAACCTGCCAAGTAGTTGTGCACAAGTTTCAGAGGAGCTCGAGACCTATGAAACGCACTCGCGAGATAACCGGCTACGATTACGTGATCACACACACAGACGTGTTTGTATTCGACAATCACAAGGCCACAATGCCTTAAGGCCACATTCGCCTTTTCTCAAAGAACTCAAAGGTTCACATATATGTTCCATACTAGATTCTCACTCTCCTCTAGGCCAATCTCGTCACGGATGCCCTCTCGACATCAGGTGCCCGAGCCTTGCCATCTAGGTTATCTACTCCTGGCCCGAACTCGCCAATGAATGCACGAGCATCGCCATCCAGAGTTTCTATCACAATTCTATTCACTATCTAGAATTATAACAATCTTGCCATTTGTTTCGGGGTAAAGTTTACTCACTCTTCCTAATTCATATTTTAACATGCATATTCCTCTCCCTATACTTAACAACAATATATAGACATGGCATAACACGAATATTGCAACTAAACACATATAATCACACAATACATAAAACATCACTTTCCGGTTTCCCTCCAATTTATTTAATCGGGTATCGAAAACAATACCTCACTCTTATCCCGTAGGATATTTTCACAGCTTCGCATCGGCTATAACCATGCCTTGATCGGATTTACGATCCAAAAGATATGGATTCCAACATAATACATAACATTGTTTTCATTCATTTTCCACTAAATATTTCATCCCACACCATACTCAATATTTTCACTTTTTATTGGGTAGAGGGCTGTCATAGCTTTCCAAAGGTATAAAGAACGCTTAAATCGGAACTACAGTTCGGACGTTATGAATTTTTAAAGAAAAGAAATTATTTGGAAACTCCCAGGAGCGCCTGGCGGTACCAATTTTGCCCGGCGGTGCCGCCTTCGCCTCTGCTTCACCCGGCGAAGCAGCGGCGTCCAAAAACCCAACCAAACCTCCAAAAGAGTCAGGAGCGGAACATGCTGCACCTCTTGGGCATCGGCCGGCGCTCAAAGTGCAGCCCGGCGGTGCGTATCAGATGCAGAATTCTCTGCTGCGTTTTAGGGGTTCCAAATGCCCCAAAATCCACCCTTTCCATACCAGATCATTTCCAAATCATAAAACGAGTATCATCAATTGATCACATACATTTTGTAACTACACTACACAATTTATATCGATTTTCATCCGTTAGATTTCATTAATTTATCCGTTTAATCAGTTTCTCTCAAAACTAACCTAAGTTCAAAACATAGATATCTAGAACTTAGAGTCTCTAACTAGAACCCACCTGATAATCGAAGAGGAGTTTGAAGAAGATGATGATCCAAGGTTTCTTCCCTCTTTCCATTTTCTCTTCTTCACTTTCTCTCCTTCTCCTCCTTTCCTCTTCTTCTTCTTACTTCTTCTTTTTTTTCCTTTATTTCTAATATATATATAAACTTTATTATATAATATAGTCCGATAGAGTAAAATATCTCCAATTGATATTTTACCGTCTCAACCAATTGATCAATTATTAGAGTTATCTTAAAATCCTTTCTCGAATTAAAATAACTGATCCCTTCAGAGTTCATCAGTTGCTCTATTGGTCCCAATTGATAATACTTAAAGTACTTAGAGGATCCCATTAATCCAATTGAGCATTTATATAATATGGGGTATTACAATTGTTGCAATGTACCGCTATTTATTTACAATAAAAATGCTTATTAGTAAGAAAAAGTGAAAACAAAATAGGCAAGAATAAATCTCAATCATTGATTATCACCACTACCCCGTGATTCCTATTAAAAAGGAAATTAACTTTATAATAATTAAAAATTATCCTATAAAATAATGACACATGTGCATTCTTGCATTTCTTATTCAAATTATTTCTTACTAAATAGCATTACTCTATTTACAAACTATCCGTGTCATGTAGTTAATTTCAAGTGGATTTTGTTTTTTACTTATTTCTTATCAAATTGACTATACAAAATTTAATGAAGGGAATATTTTTTACCTATTTTGCACTTTCACATATTAATAATTGTTCCAAATAATAAGAAACTAAAAGAATATATTAAATAGAAAAATGCACATGGGTGAAATTGGTGTATTTATTATCAACATCTTAACTAAATAAAATGTTCCTACCCTTTCCCATTAGTTGAATACTCAATTATTAGATTTGAAAATGGTTTTTGATATAATATGTTTAAATAAAGTTTTAACGTAAATAAATGTACAAGAAATCAATCAAGGTCTACAACTTATATTGATTAAAAATTCGAAGCTGTGATAATTTATTTCTATATAAAAATTAGGGTTAATAGTTATTTTGCCCTCTGTCATATATGCGCTTTTTTAAAAAACCCCTGTAAAAAAATCTTGCAAAAAATACCCTGACATTTGAAAATTCTCTCAATTTTGACCTTCATCACGCCCGATCAGCAAAAATACTGACGTGTCAGGTTTTTTTTTAGTGATGTGGAAAGCCAAGTGGTTTTTTAATTTTATTTTTGAATTATTTTAATGTCACCTTGACATTTTGTTTTTTATTTATTTTTGGTTTATTTTAAAAAAATATGTCACATGTTCAAAATTTTTTGGAGGTGGGAATTGAATGAATCCTCCTTGTTTCATAGGTTCCCTTCCTTACCATTAAGCCATTCCACTTCTTTTGTTGTTACATGCTTTTAAAATGTATATATTATATGTTTAGTATTTTTTTTCTATTAATATAAACTAAATTATTTTAACATTAGAATTTAGTATTTAGTTTAATAGTTTCTAATAATACTAATAGTTTAATATTGCTATTCAAATTAGTTTTTATTTACTAATATGTTAGAATTTATTTATTCAATTTAGTTTAATACTAGTAGTTTCTATTAATAGTTTAATAGTTTTTAATAATACTAATAAACTAACTTAATTTTTGCTACAGTAATTTAATTGAATATTTTTTAGTTTTATTTGAATTATTTGGGTTTTACTTAAAACATTATTAAACTAATATTATTTGTAATACCCCGTATTATCTAAATGCTCAATTGGATATCAGATGAGATCAGATGAGCATTTATGTGCTCTATCCTTGGTGAATTGGATTAATGGAACCCTCTAAGTACTTTAAGTATTGTCAATTGGGGTTAATAGAGCAACTAATGAACTCTGAAGAAATCAATTTATTATTAGTTCAAGAGAGACTTTTATGATAACTCTAATAATTGATTAATTGGTTGAGATGACAAAATATCAATCGGAGATATTTTACCCTGTTGGAATTATATTATATAATAAGCATTATATATATATATATATATATATATTTGTTAAGAGAAAAAGAAGAAGTTAGAAAAGAAGAAGAAAAGGAAAAAGGAAAGAAGAGAAAGAGAGGAGATGGAGAAAAATGAAAAAGAGAAACCCATGGATCATCAGCATCTTCTTCAAACTCCTCTTCAATTATCAGGTGGGTTCTAGATAGATGCTCTAGATGTAGAATTTCATGAGATTTAGAGTTAGGTTGGATTGGTGAGAAAATGAATAATTATGCTAAAATCATGAATTTAACGGATGAAATGCAATATAATTGCTGTTAAATGCTTGTTGTTATGATCATGCTATGTTTTGAGGGTTATAATAAGGTTTGGAGGTGTTTTGATTGGAAAATTGTTGATTTTGGATGAAGAACAGCGCTGTAGGGAAGTTGGGTTTTCCAGGCTTCGCCTAGCGAACCTGGGGCGAGTCTCAGCGAACAGATTTTCGAGGATTCTCCTAGCGAACCCGACAGCGATGGTCAGCGAATGTTCGCCAATGACGTTCGCCTAGCGAACTTTGTGCCTTTTCAGTGCTGTTTGGTTCTGCCTTGCTTCGCTGAGTTGTTCGCGAAGCGAAGGGAGAGACGAGTGTTCGCTAGGGAGTTCGCGAAGCGAACTTTATGTCTGTTTTTGTTCTGTTTGTTCATTCACCAGGGACTTCGCCTAGCGAAGGCTGGAGCGAATGCTCGCTGGGACGTTCGCCTAGCGAACATGGCAGGTTACGTAGTTTTGGTTTTCTCATAACTTTTGACTCATTTATCCGTTTTGCGTATTCTTGATATCGATGTGAAACTATGAATATCCTCTATATAATGGAAGGGAGAAATACTGGTTTTGATGCCCGATTAAACAAATCAGAGGGAATCGTGAATTCGTAAAATCGGGAATATGTGGAATTATGTGTTTCCATTATGTGATTGATGACTAATTGCCTATGTTCTTATTGTTAAACATGTTTGAATATGTATGCATGTTAAAATACGAAATAGGTAGGGTGAGGAATATTACCGTAAAACAATATAAGAAAGTGTGGAATGATATAGTGACAACACTCGTGCAGAAGAGGCCGAGGCGTGTGTCTAAGTAATCATAATCGGTTTATCTTGCAGTGTAGTTTCATGAGACTCGAGCACCTCCTCTGAAACGTATGCACAATTACTTGGCAGGTTTGATTCCCGCGTATAGTACGAATGAAGCCTACGGGTATAGAGACTTGTGATGGTTAACAGGCCATGAGAAGTGACGGTTCACGGCTAACAGGCCGATGATCCCGAATCCATTCCGTATGCCAAGTAAATACAAGGATCCATGACTCGAATCGTCTTCTAGACATAGAAGCGGACGGGAAAAGGGGATGCCTTGGTATGGTTACTGATTAGCGAGATTCTTGAGTTAACAGGCTCAGGACATATTTTTCATTCGTAAGGATTCTTGAGTTAATAGGCTCAGGACTTACTTTGGTACTAGTGTGAGCTAACAGGCTCACGAGTGTGAATCCATTTATGGCGTGTGGGTACTCAAAGTCATTTTCCCTTCCCCTTGACTTGAGTTAGGATTGATAGAACCCTGTAAATCCGAGAGAATCTATAGGATAGGGAACTCACTGAGATTTGATGTATCTCACCCCACTATAGTTGCTTTGTTTCAGGTGCAGGTTTAATTACAAGTGGAGCGGTGCTCAGATGTTTCAAGAGAAGCTTAGTTAAGCTTATTCCGCTGTGTATTCTTTTGTTGTATACAATTGAGGATATTGTATATCATTCTTAGTTTTATTATTTTGGCTAGTTTCCATGACTTGTGCCATGTAGAGTATTTATGTTTTAGAAATGGACAAGTATGTGAACTATGCTATTAGGCGCTTTGGATGGGTCAGTACCAAATAAAATGCTTGTATTGTATTATTCTAGATATATATTATATAGGGCATTACATTATTACTAGTATATTAATTTGGTATGTTAATTTAGTATATTAATTTAGTAATAAAATGTTAATTTAGTATGTTAATTTAGTATATTAATTTAGTATATTAATTTAGTATGTTAATATGGTACAGTAATTAACATTTAAATATAAATGTTAATATTAATTTAGTTAAAATATTTAAATATAAGCGTTAATATATTTTTGACTAATTTAATAAACTAATTTTTGAATAATTTAAATATAAATGTGTACTAAATGGCATTTAGTCAAAAATTAGTTTAACTAAAATGACTAATTTAAATATAAATGTGTACTAAATGACATTTAAATATAAAATAATTTTTGACTAAATGTCATTTAGTACACATTTATATTTAAATTAGTAAAAAATTAGTTTATTAAATTAGTTAAAATTATATTAACGCTTATAATTAAATATTTTAACTAAATTAATATTAACATTTATATTTAAATGTTAATTACTGTACCATATTAACATACTAAATTAATATACTAAATTAACATACTAAATTAACATTTTATTACTAAATTAATATTTTATTACTAAATTAACATACTAAATTAACATACCAAATTAATATACTAGTAATAATATTAATTTAATAATGTTTTAAGTAAAACCTAAAATATTCAAATAAAACTAAAAAATATTCAATTAAATTACTGCAGCAAAAATTAAATTAATTTATTAGTATTATTAAAACTATTAAACTATTAATAGAAACTATTAGTATTAAACTAAATTGAATAAATAAATTCTAACATATTAGTAAATAAAATGTAACACCCATACATAACACACATACATCAAAGCATATATATTATACATGAATCCAAGTATTTGGTACTGAAATACCATAAGTTCCTAGTTAACACATTATATACATTAAATGCCCTAAATACAAAGTTATAACGGCATAACATATACAAGATGTCCCAAAATACACTAAGAACTAGATCAATACAATGATCTCAAAATAAAACGCCATAGCGGAAGCCATGCCATCTCAAAAGCTACGATCCGTAAGGAAAAGTCAAACCACTTTGTCCTTACCCTTCGCCGAACCTGTAGTAGCTGTGATGTAAACAACAACGTGGGGTGAGATACATCAAATCTCAGTGAGTTCGCTATCTTATAGTCCTCTCGGCTTTACAAGGTTCTAACATACCTAACTCAAGTCAAAAGGGAAGGGAAAATGACTTTGAGCACTCACACACCCTATACGGATCCATACTCGTGAGTTTGTTAACTCACACTAGTACTAAGATAAGTCCTGAGCCTGTTAACACAAGAATCTCGCTAATCGATAACCGCACCAAGGCATCCCCTTTTCCCGTCCGCTTCTACGTCTAGAAGATTACCCTAGTCATAGATCCTTGTAGTTACTTGGCATACGAATTGGATTCGGGATCACCGGCCTGTTAACCGTGAACCGTCACTTCTCATGGCCTGTTAACCATCACAAGTCTCTACCAAATGCATAGGCTCCAATCGTACTACACGTAGGGAATAAAACCTACCAAGTAATTGTGCATACGTTTCAGAGGAGGAGCTCGAGTCTCATGAAACTACACCGTAAGATCAACTGGTTATGATTACTGGACACACGCCTCGGCCTCTCATGCGCGAGCGTTGTCACTATGTCATTCCACACTTTCCTACATTGTTTACGGTAATATTCCTAACTCTACCTAGTTTGTATTTTAACATGCATACATATTCAAACATGTTTAACAAGAAGAGCATAGGCAAAAATAGTCATCAATCACATAATGGAAACACATAATTCCACATACCCCCAATTATACCAATTCACGGTTCCCTCCGATTTATTTAATCGGGCATCAAAACTAGTATTTTCCACTTCCATTATCTATAGTATGTTTGTAGCTTCACATCGATACCAAGAATACGCAAATCGGATACACGAGTCAAAAGTTATGAAAGAAATAAAACTAAATAACCTGTCATGTTCGCTAGGCGAACTTCCCAGCGAGCATTCGCTCCAGCCTTCGCTAGGCGAAGCCCCCTGGCGAATGAACAAACAGAAACAAAAACAGACCCAAAGTTCGCTTCGCGAACTCCCTGGCGAACATTCGCCTCGCCCTTCGCTTCATGAACACCTTAGCGAAGCAAGGCAGAACCAAACAGCACTGAAAAGGCACAAAGTTCGCTAGGCGAACGTCATTAGCGAACCTTCGCTAACCTTCTCTTCCGGGTTCTCTAGGCGAACCCCGAAAGTTTGTTCGCTAGGACTCGCCCCAGGTTCGCTAGGCGAAGCCTGGAAAACCTAACTTTCCACAGCGCTGTTCTTCATCCAAAAACCATAATTTTTCCATCCAAAACACACCCAACCCTTAACATAACAATCAAAACACAGTATAATCATCACAACAAGCATTTATATTGCATTTCATCTGTTAGATTCATGATTTTAGCACAATTTCTCATTTTCTCACAAGTCCAACCTAACTCTAAAACTCATGAAATTCTACAACTAAGGTATCTATCTAGAACCCACCTTGATTAGATGATGATGATGATGAAGATTGAAAGATGATTTGATGAAGAATGGATGATGGTTGAAGATCTTGTGTTCTTGAGCTTTTTCCTCTCCTTTCCTTTCCTTTCTCTCCAACTTCTTCTATCTTTTCCTTTATTTGTTTCTAAGTGGAAAAAAAGTGGAAAAGAAAGATATAGTAAAACATCATCAATGGTAATGCTACTAATTGCCCAAAAAGTCTCTAAAGTTCCAAATATTAAAATATCTCAGAGTCGGATAATATTAATTAGATTTGCTCTAAGCTCAACCGTTACTCTAGTTACCTTTGCAGATAACTTCTCAGAGTACACTGGAACTCAGTAGATCACAACTAATATTATCCAGGATAATTAAAATACGGGGTATTACATCCTCCCCCCCCCCTTAAATAGAAATTCGCCCCCGAATTTAAAACAATTACCTGAAAAGATGAGGGTAAACCTCTCGCATCTCCGATTCCAAATCCCAAGTTACATCGCCCGGATGCGTCTCATCCCACTGGACCTTAACGAGAGGAATTTCTTTATTCCTTAACACCTTAGTTTCTCTTCCTGTGATACGACTCGATTGAGGCTCAAACGTCAAATCGGCTTCTATCTCAATTGTATCTGGTAAAATTGGCTGAAGAGGATCTGGGACAAATTTTCGAAGCTGAGACACGTGAAAAACATCGTGCATCTCCGACAGAGAAGGCGGTAAGCCCAATATGTAAGCTATTTCACCAATTCTTTCCAAAATCTAATACGGTCCCACGTATCTCGGACTTAACTTCCGCGACTTAAACGGTCCTTTCAACCGCAATCTCGGAGTGACTTTCAAAAATGCGTGATCACCTTCTTCAAATTCTAAAGGTCTTCTACGGTTATCCGCATAACTCTTCTGACAATCTTGTGCTTGTTTGACCTTATCACAGATCATCCTAATCTTCTCCGTAGTTTCGTGAATAATCTCGGGTCCCAACATTCTATCTTCACCAACTTCTGCCCAACACAATGGTGTCCTACACTTCCTTCCATACAATGCCTCATAAGGTGCCATACCAATACTTGCATGATAACTGTTATTATAAGAGAACTCAATCAACGACAAAAGTTCTATCCAATTTCCTCCACTTTCAAGTACACAAGCTCTCAACACGTCTTCCATTGTTTGTATTGTCCTTTCTGTCCGACCATCCGTTTGCGGATGATTCGACGTACTCAAACACAACTTCGTTCCCATAGCTTGTTGAAAAGCTCTCCAAAATCTCGAAGTAAACTTTGGATCTCTATCCGAAACGATACTAGTGGGAATACCATGCAATTTCGCTATCTCCGAAATGAACAACCTTGCGAGATGACTCGCCTTGTAGGTAGTCTTCACAGCTAAGAAATGCGCAGATTTCATTAACCGATCCATAATTACCCAAATCGAATCATAACCACCCTGAGTACGGGGTAGTCCAACGGCGAAGTCCATAGAAATACTATTCCATTTCCATACCGGAATTTCTAAAGGTTGCAACAAGCCACCCGGTCTTTGGTGTTCAATTTTCACTTGTTGACACACCGCACATTCCGACACATACACCACAATATCCTTTTTCATCCCGGGCCACCAATAGTCCCTCTTTAAATCTTGATACATCTTTGAAGATCCCGGATGTATAGTAAAAGCACCCTTATGCGCTTCTTCCAAAATCCTCCTTTTTAACTCCGTGTTATCCGGAACACAAATCCTTTGGTTAAACAAAATAATTCCGTCGGTAGCTCGCACAAAACCCGGTTGTACTAACACTTCTTGTAACTGCTCATCTAACCCTTGCTCTTGTTGGATTTCTTCTCTAAGAGTAGAATTGATATTCAAATTTCCCATAATCACACCATTAGGGGTCCAAACAAATTGAAGATTTAGATCTCAAAATTTTTCTAATAAGGTATACTCTAGCATCATCAATTCGGCATTATGCAACACCTTCCTACTCAATGCATCCGCCACCTTATTCGCTTTACCTGGATGGTATTTTAGCTCCAAGTCATAATATTTCAAATACTCCATCCACCTCCTTTGACACATGTTCAATTCCTTCTGATCAAAGAGGTACTTTAAGCTCTTATGGTCGCTAAACATCTCAAAACGTACACCATACAAATAGTGACGCCACACTTTCAAAGTAAATACAACTTCCGCCAATTCTAAATCATGCGTTGGATAATTCTCTTCATGGACTTTCAACTGTCGAGAAGCATAAGCCACTACATGTCCATCTTACATTAACACACCTCCTAATCCCATCTTCGATGCGTCACAATATACCTCATACGACTTGCTAGGATCAGGAATAACCAAAACAGGAGCGATCGTCAATCTCTCCTTCAAGCTCATAAAACTTTGCTCACAAGCCGAATCCCATTCATACGAATAATCCTTCCGAGTAAGTCTCGTCATCGGTAAAGCCAGTTGAGAAAAGTCTTTAATAAACCTTCTATAATAACCTGCTAATCCCAAGAAGCTTCTAACTTCATACACATTCTTCGGTCTCTCCCAATTAATCACTGCTTCAACTTTTGATGGGTCAACCGCTACACCTCCCTGAGATATGACATGTCCAAGGAAATTAACCCCCGACATCCAAAACTCGCACTTACTTAGCTTGGCAAAAAGTTGTCTCTCTTGTAAGATAGATAAAATGATTCTTAGGTGTTCTCTATGCTCTTGAGGATCACGAGAATAGATAAGAATGTCACCAATGAAAATCGCCACAAATTGGTCCAAATAAGGTTGAAATATCCGATTCATATAATCCATGAAAACTGCCGGAGCATTCGTCACACCGAAAGGCATCACCAAAAATTCATAATGACCATAACGGGTTCTAAACGCAGTCTTTGATACATCTGAACTCTTCACCCGAATCTGATGATAACCCGACCGTAAATCAATCTTTGAGAAGACACAGGCTCCTTTGAATTGATCTAAAAGATCGTCTATCCTTGGTAATGGGTATTTATTCTTGATGGTGACCTTATTTAATTGACTGTAATCGATACACGACCGCATTCCACCATCCTTTTTCTTTACCAATAACACTGGAGCTCCCCAGGGCGAAACACTGGGTCGAACAAAATGCTTAGCCAACAACTCTTCCAATTGACCCTTTAATTCTCTTAATTCGAGTGGTGCCTTTTGATACGAAGAAACGGATATTGGAGCCGTTCCTGGTATCAGGTCAATAGAGAACTCCACTTCCCGCTCCGGAGGAAGAGAAGTGATATCCTCGGGGAAAACTTCAGTAGATGGAATAATGATTAGTTTTTCTTCACACCCGATAAATACCGAATTAGCTGAAAGCCAATCCATTCCCAGAACAACGTCCACTTTCTTAAGCGGTAAGAAAATCAGATCAATCTGGAAAACTCTTCCATCCACAGATAAAACACAATTTTCACACATTAACGGTGTTTCAACCATCTCATCCATGGCGGTAGTGACCACCATGGGTGGAGACAACGGAACCGCTTGCAACCCAAGCCGCTTTACACATTGCATCGATACAAAAGAGTGTGTAGCTCCACAATCAAATAAAATAAAGCAAGGATTTCCATTCACAAAACATGTACCAGCAATCAAAGAGTTGTCACCCTTTGCTTTCCTCGCATCTAAGGTATATACTCAGCCGGTATTCCTCCCTTGTGTCTGATTCCTACCCTGAGGACAAACCCTCGCTAAATGTCCCACCTTATTACACTGATAACACCTTATTCCTTCCAAACTGCACCTACCAAGATGATTCTTACCACACGTACGACATACCGGAGGCGCACTAGTCCTGGAACTCTGAACTTGTTTCCCTTTAAAAGTTTGCTGCCTTGGTCTAAATTGTTGATTTGATCTCCCACGATCACTTTGATTCACCCTACTTAACTATCCTTCTGCTTGCACTTTCTTTAAGCTATGCTCCGCCACATAACACTTTCGTAACAATTCAGCATAGTTTGTGAATTCCCTCTGCGACACACTATGCAAAATTTCGGCCCTCAAACCAAAAAGAAACTGATCAATCTTCCACCTCTCATCTGGAGCATACATAGCCTGCCTAGAATAAGCAGCCATAACCTCTAACTTTTTTGCATAAGAAGCCATGGTCAAGTTGCCTTGTCTCAACTGTTGAAACTAGAATTCCTTCTGAGACCTTAAGGAACTTGGGAAATACTTCTCCATGAAATTTATCTTAAACTGCTCCCAGACCTTCGGTACCTCTTGAATTGTCATTAAGGCCGAAGCACTCTCCCACCACCTCATGGCAGGGCCCTTCAACAAGTGAGAAGCGAAAACAACCTTATTTTCCTCACTGCACTGAACTATCAAGAAAATCTGCTCCATACCGGATATCCATTCATGAGCCTTTACTGGATCTAACCCTCCCTGAAACTCCGGAGGATTCATACGAATAAAATCCCTAAAGGTTCCCCCTGCAGCTTCAGGAACAACCACTGGAGGATGCACGCCACCAGCCATTTGCTGTACCATTTGTTGCACAAACTGATTCTTTGTTGCTGCATCTGCTGCATTAATTGATACAAAGGGGCATTCCCTTCATCCCCTGGCGGATTTGTCCCTGCTGGAGTAGTTCTCGATCTACCACGATTGTTTCTGCACCCGTCAACCATGTTCCTAAATGTCATACAGATAGGATTAAGTTGATCAGGCTTCATACCATAAATATAACACGTAAGACCAATTGCGACACAACGCATATGAAACGGAAAGAAATACTTATACTATTTCATGGCTAGGTCGAGGATACGACCTGCTCTGATACCAACTGTAACACCCATACATAACATACATATATCAAAGCATATATATTATACATGAATCCAAGTATTTGGTACTGAAATACCATAAGTTCCTAGTTAACACATTATATACATTAAATGCCCTAAATACAAAGTTCTAACGTCTACGGCATAACATATACAAGATGTACCAAAATACACTAAGAACTAGATCAATACAATGATCTCAAAATAAAACGCCATAGCGGAAGCCATGCCATCTCAAAAGCTACGATCCGTAAGGAAAAGTCAAACCACTTTGTCCTCACCCTTCGTCGAACCTGTAGTACCTGTGATGTAAACAACAACGTGGGGTGAGATACATCAAATCTCAGTGAGTTTGCTATCTTATAGTCCTCTCGACTTTAAAAGTTTCTAACATACCTAACTCAAGTCAAAAGGGAAGGGAAAATGACTTTGAGCACTCACACACCCTATACGGATCCATACTCGTGAGTCTGTTAACTCACACTAGTACAAAGACAAGTCCTGAGCCTGTTAACTCAAGAATCTCGCTAATCGATAACCGCACCAAGGCATCCCTTTTTCCCGTCCGCTTCTACGTCTAGAAGACGACCCGAGTCATGGATCCTTGTAGTTACTTGGCATACGAGTTGGATTCGGGATCACCGCCCTGTTAACTGTAAACCGTCACTTCTCATGGGCTGTTAACCATCACAAGTCTCTACCCAATGCATAGGCTCCAATTGTACTACACGTAGGGAATCAAACATACCAAGTAATTATGCATACGTTTCAGAGGAGGAGCTCGAGTCTCATGAAACTACACCGTAAGATCAACTGGTTATGATTACTGGACACACGCCTCGGCCTCTCATGCGCGAGCGTTGTCATTATGTCATTCCACACTTTCCTACATTGTTTACGGTAATATTCCTCACTCTACCTAGTTCGTATTTTAACATGCATACATATTCAAACATGTTTAACAAGAAGAGCATAGGCAAAAATAGTCATCAATTACATACATCCTCCCCCCCTTAAATAGAAATTCGTCCTCGAATTTAGAAGATTGCCTAAACAGGTGAGGGTAAGCATCCCGCATCTCCGATTGTAGTTCCCAAGTAGCATGGGTCACATCCCATTGCACCTTCACTAGAGGAATGTCTTTGTTCCTTAACACCTTCGTTTCTCTTTCCACAATTCGACTTGTTTGGGGTTCAAAAGTTAAGTCTGCTTCTATCTCAATTGTATCTGTTAAAACTGGATGAAGAGGATCTGGGATAAATTTTCAAAGCTGAGACACATGAAATACGTCGTGCATCTCTGATAGAGAAGGCGGTAAGGCCAATCTGTAAGCTACTTCACCAATTCTTTCCAAAATCTGATACGGTCCCACGTATCTCGGACTTCATTTCCGCGACCGAAACGGTCCTTTCAACCGCAATCTTGGAGTAAATTTCAAAAATATGTGATCGCCTTCTTCAAATTCTAAAGGTCTCCTACGGTTATCCGCATAACTCTTCTGACGATCTTGGGATTGCTTGACCTTATCACGGATCATCCTAATCTTCTCCGTAGTTTCGTGAATAATCTCGGGTCCCAACATCCTATCATCACCAACTTCTGCCCAACACAAAGGTGTCCTATACTTCCTCCCATATAATGCCTCATAAGGTGCCATACCAATACTCGCATGATAACTGTTATTATAAGAGAACTCGATCAACGGCAACAGTTCTATCCAATTTCCTCCACTTTCAAGTACGCAAGCTCTCAACATATCCTCCATGGTTTGTATTGTCCGTTCCATCTGACCATCCGTTTGTGGATGATTCGACATACTTAAACATAACTTCGTTCCCATAACTTGTTGGAAAGATCTCCAGAATCTGGAAGTAAACTTTGGATCGATATCCGAAACAATACTTGTGGGAATACCATGCAATCTCACTATCTCCGAAATGAACAACCTTGCGAGATGACTCGCCTTGTAGGTAGTCTTCACAGCTAAGAAATGCGCGGATTTCGCTAACCGATCCACAATTACCCAAATCGAATCATAACCACCCGGAGTACGGGGTAGTCCAACGGCGAAGTCCATAGAAATACTATTCCATTTCCATACCGGAATTTCTAAAGGTTGCAACAAGCCACCCGGTCTTTGGTGCTCAATGTTTACTTGTTGGCACACCGCACATTCTGACACATACACCGCAATATCCCTTTTCATCCCGGACCACCAATAGTCCCTCTTTAAATCTTGATACATCTTCGAAGACCCCGGATGTATAGTAAAAGCACCCTTATGCGCTTCTTCCAAAATCCTTCTTTTTAACTCCGTGTTATCCGGAACACAAATCCTTTGGTTAAACAATATAATTCCTTCGGTAGCTCGCACAAAACCCGGTTGTACTAACACTTCTTGTAACTTCTCATCTAATCCTTGTTCGTGTTGGATTTCTTCCGTAAGAGTAGAATTGATATTCAAATTTCCCATCATCACCCCATTAGGAGTCCAAACAAATTGAAGATTTAGATCTCGAAATTTTTCCAATAAAGTATACTCTAACATCATCAACTCGGCATTATACAACACCTTCCGACTCAATGCATCCGCCACTTTATTGGCTCTACCCGGATGGTATTTTAGTTCCAAGTCATAATCTTTCAAATACTCCATCCACCTCCTTTGACGCATGTTCAACTCTTTCTGATCAAAGAGCTACTTTAAGCTCTTGTGGTCGCTAAACATCTCAAAACGTACACCATACAAATAGTGACGCCACACTTTCAAAGTAAATACAACTGCTGCCAATTCTAAATCATGCGTTGGATAGTTCTCTTCATGGACATTCAACTGTTGAGAAGCATAAGCCACAACATGTCCATCTTGTATTAACACACCTCCTAATCCCTTCTTCGATGCATCACAATATACCTCAAACGACTTGCTAGGATCCGGAATAACCAAAACAGGAGCGGTCGTCAATCTTTCTTTCAAACTCATAAAAATTCTTTCAAAAGCGGAATCCCACTCGTACGCACAATCCTTTCGAGTAAGTCTCATCATTGGTAAAGCTAGTTGCGAAAAACCTTTGATAAACCTTCTGTAATACCCTGCCAATCCCAAGAAACTTCTAACCTCATAAGCATTCTTCGGTCTCTACCAATTAATCACTGCTTCAACTTTTGATGGGTCAACCGCTACACCTCCCTGAGATATGACATGACCAAGAAAATTAACCTCGGACATCCAAAACTCACACTTACTTAACTTAGCAAAAAGTTGCTTCTCTTGTAAGATGGATAAAACAATTCTTAGGTGTTCTCCGTGCTCTTGAGGATCACGAGAATAGATAAGAATGTCATCAATGAAAATCACCACAAATTGATCCAGGTAAGGTTGAAATATCCGGTTCATATAATCCATGAAAACTGCTGGAGCATTCGTCACACCGAATGGCATCACCAAAAACTCATAATGACCATAACGGGTTCTAAACGCAGTCTTTGGTACATCTGAACTCTTCACACGAATCTGATGATAACCCGACCGTAAATCAATCTTCGAGAACACACAAGCTTCTTTCAATTGATCTAACAGATCGTCTATCCTTGGTAATGGGTATTTATTCTTGATGGTGACCTTATTCAACTGACGGTAATCGATACACAACCGCATTCCACCATCCTTTTTCTTTACCAATAACACTGGAGCTCCCCAAGGCGAAACACTTGGTCGAACAAAATGCTTAGCCATCAATTCTTCCAATTGATCATTTAATTCTCTTAATTCAAGTGGTGTCATCCGATACGTAGAAACGAATATTAGAGCCGTTCCCGGTATCAGGTCAATAGATAATTCAACTTCCCTCTCCGGAGGAAGAGAAGTGACATCCCCGGGAAAAACTTCCGGAAACTCACAAACTACCGGAATACTCAAAACTTGAAGGTTGCTACTTTCCTCCTTAGTAAGAACCAACAGAATAGACTTCTCCTTTTCAAACAAGAAATTAATCATTCCAACCGTACCTTCCAAAATAGTCGTTAACACATCCCTTGGAGTAGCCTCATCGAATGGAATAATGATTAGCTTTTCCTCACACCCAATAAACACCGAATTAGCAGAAAGTCAATCCATCCCCAAAACGACGTCAACTTTCTTAAGCGGTAAACAAATAAGGTCGATCTGGAAAACTCTATCATTCATAGACAAAACACAATTTTCACACATCAATGGTGTCTCAACCATTTCATCCATGGCGGTAGTGACCACCATAGGAGGAAATAAAGGAACAACTTGCAACCCAAGCCGCTTCACACATCGTGTTGACACAAAAGAATGCGTTGCCCCACAATCAAATAAAACAAAACAAGGATGTCCATTTACGAAACACGTGCCCGCAATCAAGGAGTTATCATTCCTTGTCTTCCTTGCATTATAAACCCTCCCAGTATTCCTTCCTTGCACTTGGTTTCTATTCCGAGGACACATTCTAGCCACATGTCCCAATTCATTACAATGATAGCACCTAATACTCCCATCGACAGACTTCCCGAAATGACGTTGGTTGCAAACTCTGGTCAAAGGAATAGCGTTAGGTCTAGCAACCTGCTTTCCCTTGAAAGCTGGGGATCTAGGACCAAATTGTTGACTTGCTCTTCCACGATCACCCTGATTTACCCTACTTGCAACACTTTCCGCTTGCACTTTCTTCAAACTATGCTCCGCCACATAACATTGCCTTAGAACTTCTGCATAAGTAGTAAATTCCCTCTGAGAAACACTATGAGATATTTCCGCTTTTAGTCCAAAAAGAAACTGATCTATTTTCCACCGTTCATCCAGAGCATACATAGCCTGCCTTGAATAAGCAGCCATATTCTCAAACTTTTCAGCATAACTGGCCACAGACATATTACCCTGTCTTAATTGTTGAAATTCAAACTCTTTCTGAGTCCGCAAGGAGCTAGGAAAATATTTCTCCATAAAAGTTACCTTGAATTGTTCCCAGACCTTGGGCACACCCTGAATAGTCATAAGAGCCGACACACTCTCCCACCATCTCATGGCAGGACCCTTCAAGGAATGCGAAGCAAAAACCACTTTATTCTCCTCGGTACAAGGCACTATCAAGAAAATACGTTCCATACCTGAAATCCATTCGTGAGCCTTTACAGGATCTAATCCGCCATGAAATTCTGAAAGATTCATGCGGGAGAAATCCCGGAAAGTCCCACCTACCACTTCTGGAACAACCACCTGAGGATGCAGACCCTCATTAAATTGTTGAACCATTTGCTACATAAACTGATTATGTTGTTGATGCATCTGTTGCATAAACTGATACAAAGGGCATTCCCATCGTCGACCGACAGATTTGTCCCAGCTGGAGTAGTTCGGGGTCTACCACGGTTATTTCTGCGCCTATCAGCCATGTTCCTGGATGTCATACAGATAGGATTAAGTTGATCAGGCTCAATACCATAAATATAACACATAAGACCAAAGGCGACACCACACATATGAAACAGAAAGAAAACTTATTCTATTTCATGGCTAGGTCGAGGATACGATCTGCTCTGACACCAACTGTAACACCCATATATATATACATCCATCAAAGCATATATTATACATGAATAATATGTTTGGTACTGAAATATACAATAAGTTCCTAGTAAACACATTATACATATACATGCCCAAAAGCCTAAATACAAAAAAACTACGGCATAGTATATCTACAAGATGTTCCAAAGACAAATACTAAGAACTAGATCAGATAATTGTCTCAAAAAAATCTTCACAACGGAAGCCTTGCCACACAAAAGCTACGATCCGTAAGGAAAGTCAAACAACCTTGTCATTACCCTTCGCCGAACCTGCAGAACCTGTGATGTAAACAACAACAGTGGGGTGAGATACATCAAATCTCAGCAAGTCCTCTATCTTATGGATTCTCTCGGCTTTACAAGGTTCTAACCAAAACCTAACTCAAGTCGGGGAAAAAGGAACTAGACTTTGAGTCCAAATATCTTTAACTAGAGAAAACATCGCGTAAGACACAAATGCCAACTAGTTAAGGAATCTTTCCCCGGCCATCCCACCCAAGGAGATTAAACACGGGTCACGGATCCTTAACGCAAATAACTTTCCCCGGCCATCCCTCTCAAAGAGATTAAACACGGGTCACAGTTATCTACTATAGGTACTTTCCCCTGCCATCCCACACCAAAAGGATTAAACACGGGTCACTAATACCACTCACCACGTAACTTTCCCCGGCCATCCCACACAAGGAGATTAAACACGGGTCACGGTTACTCACCTAATAAAATACTTATCAAGGATAATCTTTAGTACCGATGCATAAGCATTGTCGCACCATTCCCTAAGTCATCCTATTGCACTAAGGTTTCCTCACTCTACCTATTTCATATTTTAACATGCATTTTCAACAACAATTACACACCATTAAACGATAAAAGTCGACAAAACGACACTATTCCAAATTCCCGACATAATTAAATCGGCCAACAAATCTCAAAATCATGATAATAAGAAAGTACATTTCATTAGCTTTCCAACGATATCAAGAATGCTAAAAACGGATAATCGGAACACAAGTTATGGAAAATAACGAGAAAAGGTATCGCGAAAAACACAATTCTGCACTCTCACTGGCCATACGCGTATTGGCTTGTGCCATACGCGTATTGCCCAGCTGGCTCGCCCAGCCATACGCGTATTGCCCAAAGTGATACGCGTATGGGCAGAGGCTGATTTCCCTTAAAAATTCCATTTAAACCTCATACGCGTATTGCCCCAAAACCTTACGCGTACCAATACGCAAATGGGCAGATGGCCGAGAAAATGGAACTCCATACGCGTATTGCCCATATTTCTTCATGGCCATACGCATATTGCCTTAACCAATACGCGTATTGCCTTGAGTGATACGCGTATGGGCAATGTGAAACCAGAATTTTTCCTGCATAATTGGTTTTGCGAAAATGATCCATTTTCCCTTCCAAATCACTTCTAAACACCAGAAAAATACCAATTGTATACACAACAACACATATCTAACATGTATCAATCATAAGGAACATTAAAACATGATTTTTAGTGCAAAATTTCTCATTTCTCACAATATCAAAACTATCTCTAAACTCAATAAAACTCTACTCTAAAGCATCTAACTAGAACCCACATGGATTACAAGGTGAGGATGATGAAGCTGAGATGAAAAGCTGAAGATGGGTTGATGATTCAATCTCTTGAGGTCTTGAGAATTTTTCCTCTCCTTTTCCTTCCTTTTCCTTCCTTTTTCCTTCTCTTCACTTTCTCTCTCAAAAGTTACCAACTTCAAATAATGGAAAATGAAAAAGAGATATAGAGAAATATTAATTAGTAATACTACTAATTGTCCAAATTATTTCAAATGCACCAATTTAATAAAACTCCAAGTTAAATAATATTAATCTAATCAATTCCGAGTTCGTCAGTTTACTCCAATTATTTTATCCAATAATTGCTCAGAGTACACCAGAACCCAGTTGATCATGATAAGATTATCCAAAATGTTCACAAAATCATGGGGTATTACATGTAGCATGACTGATATGTGTGTGTATATGATGTGTGATAATTGATTGTCATGATCCATTGAGTTTGTATGATTTTCCATTGGGTTTCTATGCTGAAAAATGCAGTTTTTAGAATTCTGTTACAGTGTTAACCGATTAACCAAATGGGTTAACCGGTTAACGCGTGAAAAATATGATTGTCTACGTGAAAGAAGGACTGGTTAACCGATTAACCAGTTTGGCTAACCGGTTAACGGAGTGTCTCAAAAACTTCATTTTGTCAATGGAACTTGGTTAATCGGTTAACCAAATGTGTTAACCGATTAACACTGTAACTTTTTGGAAAAATAATTCAAAAATTCATATCTTTTGATCGGTGTGTCCGATTTAAGCATTCTTTATATCGATATGAAGCTAAGGGAATATCCTATCTAATGGAAGTGAAAATACTAGTTCTGATGCCCGATTAAATAAATTGGAGGGAACCGGAATTGGTGTAACTTTATGATATGTTGAATTTATGTGTTTCCATTATATGATTGACTTGTGTTTACCTATTCTCTTATTGTTAAGCATGTTTGAGAGGGTATGTATGTTAAAATATGAAATAGGTAGGGTGAGGAATATTACCATAACAATGTTGGAACCTAGTAACGGCTAGGAAATTGTTGAATAGCATAGCGACGACGCTCGTGCATGAGAGGCCGAGTCATGCGTCTATTACCGAATGGTATGAAAATAATTACACTCGTATGGATCATGTTTAATTGTGTTTTAATTGGAAAGACAAAGAGGTCTTAAGGCGAATGTGTCCTTGTGATTGTCAAATACAATCACATTTGTGTGTGTGATCATGTAATCGTAACCGTTTCATGTGAGTGCGTTTCATGGGTCTCGAGCTCCTCTGAAACATGTGCACAATTACTTGGCAGGTTTAATTCCCGCGTGTAGTACGAATGGAGCCTATATGGTAAAGAGACTTGCGATGGTTAACAGGCCATGAGAAGTGACGGTTCACGGTTAACAGGCCGATGATCCCGAATCCATTTCGTATGCCAAGTAACTACAAGGATCCATGACTCGGGTCGACTTTTAGACGTAGAAGTGGACGGGAAAAGGGGATACCTTGGTAAGGTTATCGATTAGTGATATTGTGAGTTAACAAGACTCACGAACATGGATCCATATAGTGTGTGTGAGTACTCAAGGTCACTTCTCTTCCCTTTTGACTTGAGTTAGGTGTGTTAGAACCTTGTACAGCCGAGAGGACCTATAAGATAGGGAGCTCACTGAGATTGATGTATCTCACCCCATGTTGTTTACATCACAGGTACTACAGGTTTGGCGAATAGTAAGGACAAAGTTGTTTGACTTTTCCTTACGGATCGTAGCTTTTGTGTGGCAAGGCTTCCGTTGTGGAGATTTTGGGATCAATATTTGATCTAGTTCTTAGTATTTATCTTTGGAACATCTTGTATATATATTATGCCATAGTTTTATGTATTAGGATTTTTTTTTGGGCATGTATATGTATAATGTGTTTACTATGGACTTGTATATTTCACTACCAAACGTGGTATTCATGTATAAAATATGCTTTGATGTATGTATTTATATATGGGCGTTACAGTTGGTATCAGAGCAGGTCGTATCCTCGACCTAGCCATGAAATAGTATAAGTATTTCTTTCTGTTTCATATGTGTAGAGTCGCCATTGGTCTTATGTGTTATATTTATGGTATTGAGCCTGATCAACTTAATCCTATCTGTATGACATTTAGGAACATGGCTGACGGGCGCAGAAACAACCGGGGTAGTCCGAGAACCGCTCCAACAGGGACAAATCCACCAGGTGACGAGGGGAATGCCCCTTTGTATCAATTCATCCAACAGATGCAGCAACAATAGAATCAGTTTATACAACAAATGGTACAGCAAATGGCTGGTGGATTGCATCCTCCAGTGGTTGTTCCTGAAGCTGTAGGGGGAACCTTTAGGGATTTCCTTCGTATGAATCCTCCGGAGTTTCAGGGAGGGTTAGATCTGGTAAAGGCTCATGAATGGATATCCGGTATGGAGCGGATTTTCTTGATAGTTCAGTGCAGTGAGGAAAATAAGGTGGCCTTTGCTTCTCACTTGTTAAAGGGTCCTGCCATGAGATGGTGGGAGAGTGCCTCAGCCTTGATGACTATTCATGAGGTACCTAAGGTATGGGAGCAGTTTAAGATTAATTTTATGGAGAAGTATTTCCCAAGTTCCTTAAGGTCTCAGAAGGTGTTCGAGTTTCAACAGTTGAGACAAGGTAGCTTGATCGTGGCTGCTTATGGGGAAAAGTTTGAGGTTATGGCTGCTTATTCTAGGCAAGCCATGTATGCTCCTGATGAGAGGTGGAAGATTGATCAGTTTCTTTTTGGTTTGAGGGCTGAAATTTCGCATAGCGTGTCTCAGAGGGAGTTCACTAACTATGCCGAATTATTAAGGTAATGCTACGTGGAAGAACATAGCTTGAAGAAAGTACAAGCAGAAGGTGAATTGAGTAGGTTAAATCAAGGTGATCGTGGAAGATCAAATCAACAATTTAGACCGAGACAACAAGCCTTTAAAGGGAAACAAGTTCAGAGTTCCAGGACAAGTGTGCCTCCGATATGCTGTACTTGTGGTAAGAATCATCATGGTAGGTGCGATTTCGGAGGAATAAAGTGTCATCAGTGTGGTAAGGTGGGCCATATGGCGAGGGATTATCCTCAGAATAGGACTCAAGTGCAAGAAAAGAATAACGGTCGGGTATATACCTTGGATGCGAGGAAAGCAAAGGGGGACAACTCTTTGATTGCTGGTACGTGTTTCGTTAATGGACATCCTTGTTTTGTGTTATTTGATTGTGGAGCTACACACTCTTTTGTATCGATGCAATATGTAAAGCGACTTGGATTGCAAGCGGTTCCGTTGTCTCCACCCATGGTGGTTACTACTGATATGGATGAGTTAGTTGAAACACCTTTAATGTGTGAAAATTGTGTTTTATCTGTGGACGGAAGAGTTTTTCAGATTGATCTGATTTGTTTGCCGCTTAAGAAAGTGGATGTTGTTTTGGGAATGGATTGGCTTTCAGCTAATTCGGTATTTATCGGTTGTGAAGAAAAGCTAATCATTATTCCATCCATAGAGGCTACCCCGAAGGATGTGTTAACTACTATTTTAGAAGGTACGGTTGGAATGATAAATTTCTTGTTTAAGGAGGAAAATCTGTTCTTTTGGTTCTCACTAAGGAGGAGAGTAGCAACTTTCAAGTTTTGAGTATTCCGGTAGTTTGTGAGTTTCCTGAAGTTTTCCCCGAGGATGTCACTTCTCTTCCTCCGGTGAGGGAAGTGGAATTCTCTATTGACCTGATACCGAGAACGGCCCCAATATCTGTTTCTCCGTATCGGATGGCACCACTTGAATTAAGAGAATTAAAGGATCAATTGGAAGAGTTGTTGGCTAAGAATTTTGTTCGACCTAGTGTTTCGCCCTGGGGAGCTCCAGTGTTGTTGGTAAAGAAGAAGGATGGTGGAATGCGGTTGTGTATTGATTAATGTCAGTTGAATAAGGTCACCATCAAGAATAAATACCCATTGCCAAGGATAGATGATCTGTTAGATCAATTGAAAGGAGCATGTGTGTTCTCGAAGATTGATTATCGGTCGGGTTATCATCAGATTCGTGTGAAGAGTTCAGATGTACCAAAGACCGCGTTTAGAACCCGTTATGGTCATTATGAATTCTTAGTAATGCCTTTCGGTGTGACGAATGCTCCGGCAGTTTTCATGGATTATATGAATCGGATATTTCAACCTTATTTGGACCAATTTGTGGTGATTTTCATTGATGACATTCTTATCTATTCTCGTGATCCTCAAGAGCACGGAGAACACCTAAGGATCGTTTTATCCATCTTACAAGAGAGACAACTTTTTGCTAAGCTAAGTAAGTGTGAGTTTTGGATGTCGGAGGTTAATTTTCTTGGACATGTCATATCCCAGGGAGGTGTAGCGGTAGATCCATCAAAAGTTTAAGCAGTGATTAATTGGGAGAGACCGGAGAATGTTTCTAAAGTTAGAAGTTTCTTGGGATTGACAGGTTATTACAGGAGGTTTATCAAAGGCTTTTCTCAATTGGCTTTACTAATGACGAAACTTACTCGAAAGGATTGTTCATATGAGTCGGATTCGGCTTGTGAAAGAAGTTTTATGAGTTTGAAGGAAAGATTGATGACCGCTCCTGTTTTGATTATTCCTGATCCTAGTAAGTCGTATGAGGTATTTTGTGATGCATCAAAGATGGGATTAGGAGTTGTGTTAATGCAAGATGGTCATGTGGTGGCTTATGCTTCTCGACAGTTAAGGGTTCATGAAGAGAACTACCCAACGCATGATTTGGATTTGGCGGCAAGTGTGTTTACACTGAAGGTTTGGCGTCATTATTTGTATGGGGTACATTTTAAGATGTTCAACGACCACAAGAGTTTAAAGTACCTTTTTGATCAGAAAGAGTTGAACATGCGTCAAGGGAGATGGATGGAGTATTTGAAGGATTATGATTTGGAACTAAAATACGATCCGGGTAAAGCGAATAAAGTAGCGGATGCACTGAGTAGGAAAGTGATGCATAATGTCGAGTTGATGATGTTAGAGTATACCTTATTGGAAAAGTTTAAGAATCTAAATCTTCAATTTGTGTGGAATCCTAATGGTGTAATTATGGGAAATTTGAATATCAATTCTACTCTTAGGGAAGAAATCCAACAAGGTCAAGGGTTGGATGATAAGTTACAAGAAGTGTTGGTACAACTGGGTTTTATGTGAGCTACCGACGGAATTATTTTGTTTAACCAAAGGATTTGTGTACCGGATGACACAGAGTTGAAAAGAAGGATTTTGGAAGAAGCGCATAAGGGTGGTTTGATGATACATCCTGGTTCTTCGAAGATGTATCAAGATTTAAAGAGGGACTATTGGTGGTCCGGGATGAAAAAGGATATTGCGGTGTACGTATCGGAATGTGCAGTATGCCAATAGGTGAAGATTGAACACCAAAGACCTGGTGGCTTAATAAAACCGTTAGAAATTCCGGTGTGGAAGTGGGATAGTATTTCTATGGACTTCGCAGTGGGATTACCTCGTGCCCAAGGCGGTTATGATTCTATTTGGGTGATTGTTGATCGCTTGACGAAATCTGCGCATTTCTTAGCCGTGAAGACTACCTACAAGTCGAGTCATCTCGCAAGGTTGTTCATTTCGAAAATAGTGAGATTGCATGGTATTCCCTCTAGTATTATTTCGGATAGGGATCCAAAATTTACTTCGAGATTTTGGAGAGTTTTCAACAGGATATGGGAATGAAGTTGTGTTTGAGCACGTCGAATCATCCGCAAACGGATGGTCAGACGGAACGGACAATACAAACAATGGAAGATAAGTTAAGGGCATGTGTACTTGAAAGTGGAGGAAATTGGATGGAACTTTTGCCGTTGATTGAGTTTTCATACAACAATAGTTATCATGCAAGTATTGGTATGGCTCCTTATGAGGCATTGTATGGAAGGAAGTGTAGGACGCCATTGTGTTGGGCAGAAGTTGACGAACATAGAACTTTGGGACCAGAGATTATCCAAGATACTATGGAAAAGATTAGGATGATCCGTGATAAAGTTAAACAAGCACAAGATCGTCAGAAAAGTTATGCAGATAACCGTAGAAGACCTTTGAAGTTTGATGAGGGTGATCACGCGTTTTTGAAAGTTACTCCGAGGTTGAGGTTGAAACGGTCGCTTAAGTCGCGGAAGTTAAGTCCGAGATACATGGGACCGTATCAAATTTCGGAAAGAATTGGTGAAGTAGCTTACAGATTAGCGTTACCGCCTTCTTTGTCAGAGATGCACGATGTTTTTCATGTATCTCAGCTTCAGAAGTTTGTTCCAGATCCTCTCCAGCCAATTCTACCTGATACGATTGAGATAGAAGCAGATTTAACGTTTGAGCCTCAGCCGAGTCGTTTCACAAGAAGAGAAACCAAGGTGTTAAGGAATAAAGAGATTCCTGTCGTTAAGGTTCAGTGGGATGAGACGAATCCGGGTGATGCAATTTGGGAGCTAGAATCCGAGATGCGAGAAGTTTATCCTCATCTTTTCAGGTACTTGTTTTAAATTCGTGGGCGAATTTCTATTTAAGGGGGGGAGGATGTAATACCCCGTATTTAAATGACTCTGGATAATATTAGTTGTGATCAACTGAGTCCTAGTGTACTCTGAGAAATTATCTGCAAAGATAATTAGAGTAACTGTTGAACTTAGAGTAAATCCAATTAATATTATCTGACCCTGAGGTTTTTATTATTTGGAGCTTTAGAGACTTTTTGGACATTTAGTAGTATTATTAACTAATAATAGTTACTATATGTTTTCTTTTCTCCCACTTGTGAAAAATAGAAAGAGAAGTGGGAAAAGATAGTAAGAGTGGAGAGAAGAAGAGCAAAGGGAGAAAAGAAGAGAAGAAGAAATCCAAGAATTCAAGAGCAAGAGTGATCAACCCATCTTCACCATTTCACCTCAGCTTCTTCATCAATCATCTCATAATCTTCATCTCATCTTGCTAGAGGTGGATTCTAGTTAGAACTTTAGTTTTAGAGTTTTTGGAAATGTTTGCTTTAGGTTAGAATTGTGGAATCGATGTTCTAACAGTTGAAATGTGGTAAGAATGTGTAGCATAACTGCTATGTGTGTGTATATGATGTGTGATAATTGATTGTCATGATCCATTGAGTTTGTATGATTTTCCATTGGGTTTCTATGCTGAAAAATGCAGTTTTTAGAATTTTGTTACAGTGTTAATCGATTAACCAAATGGGTTAACCGGTTAACGCATGAAAAATCTGACTGTCTACGTGAAAGAAGGACTGGTTAACCGATTAACCAGTTTGGCTAACTAGTTAACGAAGTGTCTCAAAAACTTCATTTTGCCACTGGAACTTGGTTAATCGGTTAACCAAATGTGTTAACCGATTAACACTGTAACTTTTTGGAAAAATACTTCAAAAATTCATATCTTTTGATCAGTGTGTCTGATTTAAGCGTTCTTTATATCGATATGAAACTAAGGGAATATCCTATCTAATGGAAGTGAAAATACTAGTTCTGATGCCCGATTAAATAAATCAGAGGGAACCGGAATTGGTGTAACTTTATGATATGTTGAATTTATGTGTTTCCATTATATGATTGACTTGTGTTTACCTATTCTCTTATTGTTAAGCATGTTTGAGAGGGCATGCATGTTAAAATATGAAATAGGTAGGGTGAGGACTATTACCATAACAATGTTGGAACCTAGTAACGGCTAGGAAATTGTTGAATCACATAGCGATGACGCTCGTGCATGAGAGGCCGAGGCGTGCGTCTATTACCGAATGGTATGAAAATAATTACACTAGTATGGATCATGTTTAATTGTGTTCTAATTGGAAAGACAAAGAGGTCTTAAGGCGAATGTGGCCTTGTGATTGTCGAATACAATCATATTTGTGTGTGTGATCACGTAATCGTAACCGTTTCATGTGAGTGCGTTTCATGGGTCTCGAGTTCCTCTGAAACATGTGCACAATTACTTGGCAGGTTTGATTCCCGCGTGTAGTACGAATGGAGCCTATATGGTAAAGAGACTTGCGATGGTTAACAGGCCATGAGAAGTGACGGTTCACGGTTAACAGGCCGATGGTCCCGAATCCATTTCGTATGCCAAGTAACTACAAGGATCCATGACTCGGGTCGACTTTTAGACGTAGAAGCGAATGGGAAAAGCGGATGCCTTGGTAAGGTTATCGATTAGTCATATTGTGAGTTAACAAGACTCACGAACATGGATCCATATAGTGTGTGTGAGTACTCAAGGTCATTTCCCTTCCCTTTTGACTTGAGTTAGGTGTGTTAGAACCTTGTACAGCCGAGAGGACCTATAAGATAGGGAGCTCACTAAGATTGATGTATCTCACCCCATGTTGTTGTTTACATCACAGGTACTACAGGTTCGGCGAAGGGTAAGGACAAATTTGTTTGACTTTTCCTTACGGATCGTAGCTTTTGTGTGGCAAGGCTTCCGTTGTGGAGATTTTGGGATCATTATTTGATCTAGTTCTTAGTATTTATCTTTGGAACATCTTGTATATATATTATGCCATAGTTTTATGTATTAGGATTTTTTTGGGCATGTATATGTATAATGTGTTTACTAGGGACTTGTATATTTCACTACCAAACGTGGTATTCATGTATAATAAATGCTTTGATGTATGTATTTATATATGGGCGTTACAGGGAAAGAGCATATTAAGTCAATATCAATATTAATTATTCAAACTTGAATTTTTTATTGTTTTGGTTTTGCCATGTAAATTAAATTTTACTATATAAGTTTTAATTTACATTATATCCATGCAATTCTTGTTTTTATATACCTTTTTTTTATCATGTCACATGTATCTCCCTTTTCACTTCTTGTCTTATCTCACTAACCACATGACAAACATTTATGAATTTGTAATTAAATATCCTTTTTTTAGAAGAGCTTTGATGATCTATAGTTAGTTGGTGGTTGGTCGTAAATGGGTTAGAGCATGTGCAATTTACTTTTGGGTTTTTTGTGGGACCCATTAAGACTTATCATCTTTAACCAACTCATCTAATTTTCATTCTAATAGTACAACTCTAAAGAATCAATATTGGGTCCCACCACTTTACTTAATATATTAATATATTATTTATATTAAATTTTATTTATTTAAAATAAAAATTTAAATTATTTAAATTTTAATTAATATAAATAAATAAAATTAAAATTAAACATCAAATTTAAAATAGTATAAGTAAAATGATAAAATTGTGAGAAATAAATAAATTTATGAGACAAAATTTGAATATTATTTGCTTCTATTTATAACTAAATAAACTATTTAGAAAAAAATAGAAAGAGCTGTTGAAGCATAACGGCTAGAAATTTTATTGTTTTTTAATGAAAGAGTCGTTGAAGTACTGTTGCATTCTAATGCAACGTAGAATGATGTGGCGATGCACAAAACTTATTTTTGTATGTCAGCTGGCGGCACAGCTTCAAAATAAAGCGCTGGAGATGGTCTTAGGGTACCTCTATACCCTTGAAAAAATATATTTTGTTAATTAAAAAAAAATATAGATTCTTTTTGTCATTTACCATTTCCTATTTCTAATTTCCTTTTTCCTTAACTATTTCTTTTTGGCTATACTTCTCATTTCCAAGTGGAATTATAAATTAAATTAAATTTTGGTTATATCTAAATTAAGGATATGCTTGTGAAAACTCGATATTCAGTCTTATGATATGATCAATTAGTTTGGAGATATGATCAATTAATTTTGGTTATGATTTGTTTTAAATTTTCTAATATTAATAAGTACTTACGTTTTTTCATTTTGAACTCTTTCATAGAATGTTTCATAAAGTATTGCATTTATTATAAAATTGTACATAAATATAATGTGTTTAAAAATACTTTAAATGTTTTTATAGCAAAAACTTCAATTATTAGGTTTCATATGCCTCGTTTACAAAAGTTATAATTGAAAAATGTAAAGAAAATGAACTATGTAATTTTTAAATTTCTATTTAATTCAATCCTATTAAAAGTATCAAAAAGATATAATATTTTTTCGTAAAGAATTTTTTAATTAATATATAAATTTATTAAAAATTTTATATTTTTTTTATCGATAAGTTTTATCTCAATCAATAAATATTGATATTGTTCTGTCAAATTAATATTACATTTTAATGTAGTTTTTGATCATTATTATCAATTTATTTAAATATTAATAAAAACAATAATTTTCTTATAAATGTTAATTCACGTTTAATTCATTAAAAAATTAAATCGAAAAGAAAAATAGAAATTTATTTTAGACTTCGAAAAAATCTTTTATAAGCTCAGTGTGTTTGCATTTTCATAAAACTTTTTTTTTACTTAATTATTAATTATGATTTAGTCATCACTTTTACTAGTCGGCTCCTCATTATATTATTATTCACTCTTTTCTTCTTCTTCATCATCACATTCTTCTTATTCTTCTTCATTCATAACTTGCATTGTTCCTAAGTGTCACATTTCGAAAAAATACAACCTCAAGAGCGTTCGTGGCTCGCGGAATAATTGATTGAACATACCTGCCACTGAATTTTATTCATTCCATAGAATGAAAAGTAAAATATCGATAAAACCCTTAAAAAAATTATCGTTGCAACCAAATTCGGGTTCGTAGTCGATTACGCAAGGGGAAGATATTAACACCCCTCACGTTTGTAATACCCCGTAAATTATTTCGCTCTGAATAATATTGGTATGATCAACTGGGCTTCGGTTTACTCTGAGAATGTATTTGATAAAATAATTAGAGTAAATTGACGAGCTCAGAGCAGACCAAATTAATATTATCTGACTCTGAGGTTTTAATTGTGGGAGCTTTAGAGATTACTTAGACAATTAGTAGTGTTTCTAATTGATGATATTTTCTATATCATTTCTTTTCCTCTCATTTCCAAACATAGCTAATTTTGAGAAGAAAAGGAAAGGAAGGAAAAGGAAGAGAAAAGAGGAAAAAGTCCAAGAGTTCAAGATCATCAACCATCATTCAATCTTCATCAAGTCATCTCCCAATCTTCTTCATCATCATCTATTCCAGGTGGGTTCTAGATAGATACTCTAGATGTAGAATTCCATGTGTTTTAGAGTTAGGTTGGAATTGTGAGAAATTGTGTTAAAATTATGAATTTAACGGATGAAATGCAATATAATTGTTGTTAAATGCTTGTTGTTATGATCATACTATTTTTTGATGGTTATAATAAGGTTTGGAGGTGCTTTGATTGGAAAATTATTGATTTTGGGATGAAGAACAACGCTGTTGAGAAATGGGATTTTCCAGGCTTCACCTAGCGAACCTGGGGCGAGTCACAGCGAACAGATTTTCAAGGGTTCGCCTAGCGAACCCGTCAGCGAAGGTCAGTGAATGTTCGCCAACGATGTTCGCCTAGCGAACTTTGTGCCTTTTCAGTGCTGTTTGGTTCTGCCTTGCTTCGCTGAGTTGTTCGCGAAGCGAAGGGCGAGGCGAATGTTCGCCAGAGAGTTCGCGAAGCAAACTTTATGTCTGTTTTTGTTCTGTTTGTTCATTCGCCAGGGGCTTCGCCTAGCGAAGGATGGAGCGAATGCTCGCTGGGTAGTTCGCCTAGCGAACATGTTAGGTTATGCAGTTTTGTTTCTTTCCTAAATTTTGACCCGCTTATCCTATTTGAGTGTTTTTTATATC
Source organism: Lathyrus tuberosus (assembly GCA_022829125.1). Classification (NCBI taxonomy): domain Eukaryota; kingdom Viridiplantae; phylum Streptophyta; class Magnoliopsida; order Fabales; family Fabaceae; genus Lathyrus; species Lathyrus tuberosus. The sequence continues at coordinate 11,830,802 of JALAZF010000125.1, read as the reverse complement.
AATAGAAAGCCGTGGAAATAATCTTTATGAGGACAGTAAAAGATACTGATTTTGATGCCCGATTAAATAAATCTGAGAGAACCGTGAATTTGTGTAATATGTGAGATGTTGAATTATGTGTTTTCGCTATGCGATGGATGATTAATTTCCTATGCTCTTATTGTTAAACATGTTTGAATATGTATGCATGTTAAAATATGAAATAGGTAGAGTGAGGAATATTACCGTAAACGATTGTCGGATAGTGTGGAATGACATTGTGACAACGCTCGTGCAAGAGAGGCCGAGGCGCGTGTCTAGTAATCATAACCGGTTTATCTTGCGGTGTAGTTTCATGAGACTTGAGCACCTCCTCTGAAACGTATGCACAATTACTTGGTAGGTTTAATTCCCTACGTGTAGTACGATTGGAGCCTATATGGTAAAGATACTTGTGATGGTTAACAGGCCATGAGAAGTGACGGTTCACGGTTAACAGGTCGATGATCCCGAATCCAATTCGTATGCCAAGTAACTACAAGGATCCATGACTCGGGTCGTCTTCTAGACGTAGAAGCGGACGGGAAAAGGGGATGCCTTGGTATGGTTATTGATTAGAGAGATTCTTGAGTTAACAGGCTCAGGTCTTATCTTTGTATTAGTGTGAGTTAACAGGCTCACGAGTGTGAATCCATTTATGGCGTGTGTGTACTCAAAGTCTTTTCCCTTCCCTTTTGACTTGAGTTAGGCTTGTTAGAACCTTGTAAAGCCGAGAGGACTATAAGATAGCGAACTCACTGAGATTTGATGTATCTCACCCCACGTTGTTGTTTACATCACAGGTACTACAGGTTCGGCGAAGGGTAAGGACAAAGTAGGTTGACTTTTCCTTACGGATCGTGGCTTTTGTGTAGCAAGGCTTCCGTTGTGGAGATTTTGAGATCATTAGTGATCTAGTTCTTAGTGTTATCTCTTTTGAACATCTTGTATATATAACATGCCATAGTTGTGGTATTAGATTTTTTGGGCATTTATATGTACACTGTGTTACTAGGAACTTGTATATTTCAGTACCAAACGTATTATTCATATATGATATATGCTTTGATGTATGTATTTATGTATGGGCGTTACAGTTGGTATCAGAGCAGGTCGTATCCTCGACCTAGCCATGAAATAGTATAAGTATTTTCTTTCCGTTTCATATGTGTTGTGTCGCCATTGGTCTTACGTGTTATATTTATGGTATTGAGCCTGATCAACTTAATCCTATCTGTATAACATTTAGGAACATGGCCGACTGACGCAGAAACAACCGGGGTAGACCGAGAACTACTCCAGTCGGGACTAATCCACCAGTTGACGGGGAGAATGCCCCTTTGTATCAATTCATGCAACAGATGCAGCAACAACAGAATCAGTTTGTGCAACAAATGGTACAACAAATGGCTGGTGGCCTGCATCCTCCAGTGGTTGTTCCTGAAGCTGCAGGGGGAACCTTTAGGGATTTTATTCGCATGAATCCTCCGGAGTTTCAGGGAGGATTAGATCTGGTAAAGGCGCATGAATAGATATCCGGTATGGAGCGCATTTTCTTAATAGTTCAGTGCAGTGAGGAAAACAAGGTGGTCTTTGCTTCTCACTTGTTAAAGGGTCCTGCCATGAGGTGGTGGGAGAGTGCTTCAGCCTTAATGACAATTCAAGAGGTATCGAAGGTATGGGAACAGTTTAAGATAACTTTTATGGAGAAGTATTTTCTAAGTTCCTTAAGGTCTCAAAAAGAATTCAAGTTTCAACAGTTGAGACACGGCAACTTGACTGTGGCTTCTTATGCGGAGAAATTTGAGTCTATGGCTGCTTATTCTAGGAAAGCCATGTATGCTCCAGATGAGAGGTGGAAGATTGACCAGTTTCTGTTTGGTTTAAGGGCTGAAATTTCGCATAGTGTATCTCAGAGGGAATTCACTAGCTATGCTGAATTGTTACGACAGTGTTATGTGGCGGAACATAGTTTGAAGAAGGTACAAGAGGAAGGAGAATTGAGTAGGCTGAATCAAAGTGACCGGGGGAGATTGAATCAACAATTTAGACCAAGGCAACAATCTTTCAAAGGGAAGCAAGTTCAGAGTTTTAGGACGAGTACACCTCCGGTATGCCGTACTTGTGGTAAGATTCATCATGGTAGGTGCGGTTTGGAGGGAATAAGGTGTTATCAGTGTAACAAGGTGGGCCATGTATTGAGGAATTGTCCTCAAAATAGGAATCAAATGCAAGAGAGGAATGTCGGCCGAGTATATACGTTGGATGCAAGGAAAGCAAAAAGTGATAACTCTTTAATTGCTGGTACGTGTTTGGTTAATGGAAATCCTTGCTTTGTTTTGTTTGATTGTGGAGCAACGCATTCCTTTATATCGGTGCAATGTACGAAGCGACTAGGGTTGCAAGCTATTCCATTGTCTCCACCCATGGTGGTTACTACTGCCATGGATGAGATTGTTGAAACACCGTTAGTGTGTGAAAATTGTGTTCTATCGGTGAATGAAAGAGTTTTCCAGATTGATCTTATTTGTTTGCCGCTTAAGAAAGTGGATGTTGTTCTGGGAATGGATTGGCTTTCTGCTAATTCGGTTTTTATCGGTTGTGAAGAGAAGTTAATTATTATTCTGTCCGAGGAGGCTACTCCGAAGGATGTGTTGACTACTATTCTAGAAGGTACGGTAGGAATGATTAATTTCTTGTTTGAGAATGAAAAGTCTGTTCTTATGGTTCTCACTAAGTAGGAAACCAATGACCTTCAGGTTCTGAGTATTCCCGTAGTTTGCGAGTTTCCGAAATTTTTCCCCGAGGATATCACTTCTCTTCCTCCGGAGAGGGAAGTGGAATTCTCTATTGACCTGGTACCGGGAACGACTCCAATATCCGTTTCTCCGTATCAGATGGCACCACTCGAGTTACGAGAATTAAAGGATCAATTGGAAGAATTGATGGCTAAGCATTTTGTTAGACCGAGTGTTTCGCCTTGGGGAGCTCCAGTGTTGTTGGTAAAGAAGAAGGATGGTGGAATGCGGTTGTGTATTGATTACCGTCAGTTGAATAAGGTCACCATTAAGAACAAATACCCATTACCAAGGATAGACGATCTGTTAGATCAATTGAAAGGAGCCTGTGTGTTCTCGAAGATTGATTTACGGTCGGGTTATCATCAGATTCGGGTGAAGAGTTCGGATGTACCGAAAACTGCGTTTAGGACTTGTTATGGTCATTATGAATTCCTCGTGATGCCTTTCGGTGTGACTAATGCTCCGGCAGTTTTCATGGATTATATGAACCGGATATTTCAACCTTACTTGGACCAATTTGTGGTGATCTTTATTGATGACATTCTTATATATTCTCGTGATCCTCAAGAGCACGGAGAACACCTGAGAATCATTTTATCCATCTTGCAAGAGAGACAATGTTTTTCCAAGTTAAGCAAGTGTGAATTCTGGATGTCGGAGGTAAATTTTCTTGGTCACGTCATATCTCAAGGAGGTGTGGCGGTGGATCCATCAAAAATTGAGGCAGTGATTAATTGGGAGAGACTGAAGGACGTTGGCGAAGTTAGAAGTTTCTTGGGGTTGGCAGGTTATTATAGAAGGTTTATTAAAGGCTTTTCCCAACTGGCTTTACCAATGACGAGACTTACTCGAAAGGATTGTTCATATGAATGGAATTCAGCTTGTGAGAGAAGTTTTATGAATTTGAAGAAGAGATTGACTACCGCTCATGTTTTGATTATTCATAATCCTAGCAAGTCGTATGAGGTGTACTGTGATGCATCGAAGAAGGGATTAGGAGGAGTGTTGATGCAAAATGGACATGTAGTAGCTTATGCTTCTCGACAGTTGAAAGTCCATGAAGAGAATTATATGACGCACGATCTGGAATTGGCGGCCATTGTGTTCACTTTGAAAGTGTGGCGTCATTACTTGTATGGTGTACATTTTGAGATGTTTAGTGACCACAAGAGCTTAAAGTACCTTTTTGATCAGAAAGAGTTAAACATGCGTCAAAGGAGGTGGATGGAGTATTTGAAGGATTATGATTTGGAACTAAAATACCATCTGGGTAAAACGAATAAAGTAGCGGACGCACTGAGTAGGAAAGTGTTGCATAGTGCTGAATTGATGATGTTAGAGTATGCCTTAATGGAAAGGTTTAGAGATCTAAATCTTCAATTTAATTGGACTCCAGATGGTGTGGTGATGGGGAATTTGATTGTCACCTCTACTTTTAGGGAGGAAATCCGACAAGGACAAAAGTTGGATGAGAGGTTACAAGAAATGTTGACTCAACCGGGTTTTGTACGAACTACCGACGGAATCATTGTTTTTGACCAAAGAATTTGTGTTCCGGATGATACGGTGTTGAAAAGAAGGATTTTGGAATAAGCACATAAGGGTACTTTTACTATTCATCCTGGCTCTTCGAAAATGTATCAAGATTTAAAGAGGGGCTATTGGTGGTCCGGAATGAAAAGGGGTGTTGCGGTGTACGTGTCGGAATGTGCGGTATGCCAACAAGTGAAGATTGAACACCAAAGGCTGGGTGGCTTGTTGCAACCTTTAACAATTCCGGTGTGGAAATAGGACAGTATTTCGATGGACTTCGCGGTGGGATTACCCCGTGCGCAAGGTGGTTATGATTTGATCTGGGTAGTGGTAGATCGGTTGACGAAATCTGCTCATTTTTTGGCCGTAAAGACTACTTATAAGGCGAGTCATCTCGCGAGATTATTCATTTCGAAAATTGTGAGATTACATGGTATTCCTTCCAGTATTGTTTCGGATAGAGATCCAAAGTTTACTTCTAGATTTTGGAGATCTTTTCAATAAGCTATAGGGACGAAGTTGTGTTTGAGCATGTCGAATCATCCGCAAACGGATGGTCAGACGGAACAGACAATACAAACCATGGAAGATATGTTGAGAGCTTGTGTGTTGGAAAATGGCGAAAATTGGATAGAACTATTGCCATTGATTAAATTCTCTTATAACAACAGTTATCACGCAAGTATTGGTATGGCTCCTTATGAGGCATTGTATGGGAGGAAGTGTAGAACACTATTGTGTTGGGCGGAGGTTGGCGAAGATAGGATTTTGGGACCCGAGATTATTCACGAAACTATGGAAAAGATTAGAATGATTCGTGAAAAGGTTAAACAAGCCCAAGATCGCCAAAAGAGCTATGCAGACAACCGGCGGAGACCTTTGGAATTTGATGAGGGTGATCATGTATTTTTGAAGGTTACTCCGAGATTGAGATTGAAAGGACCATTTAAATCGCGGAAGTTAAGTCCAAGATACGTGGGACCGTATCAGATCCTAGAGAGAGTTGGTGAAGTAGCTTACAGATTAGCCTTACCACCTTCTCTGTCCAAGATCCACGATGTTTTTCATGTATCTCAACTTCGGAAGTTTGTTCCAGACCCTCTTCAGCCAATTCTACCCGATACTATTGAGATAGAAGCAGATTTAACGTTTGAGCCTCGACCGAGTCGTATCACAGGAAGAGAAACTAAGGTGTTAAGGAATAAGGAGATTCCTCTGGTCAAAGTTCAGGGGGATGAGACACATCCGGTAGATGCAACATGGGAACTAGAATCAGAGATGCGAGACGCGTATCCTCATTTTTTCAGGTAATTGTTTTAAATTCGTGGGCAAATTTCTATTTAAGGGGGGGAGGATGTAATACCCCGTAAATTATTTCGCTCTGGATAACATTCGTATGATCAACTGGACTCTGGTTTACTCTAAGAATGTATTTGATAAAATAATTAAAGTAAACTGACGAGCTCAGAGCAGACCAAATTAATATTATCTGACTCTGAGGTTTTAATTGTGGGAGCTTTAGAGATTACTTGGACAATTAGTAGTGTTTCTAATTGATGATATTTTCTATATCATTTCTTTTCCTCTCATTTCCAAACATAGCTAATTTTGAGAAGAAAAGGAAAGGAAGGAAAAGGAAGAGAAAAGAGGAAAAAGTCCAAGAGTTCAAGATCATCAACCATCATTCAATCTTCATCAAATCATCTCCCAATCTTCTTCATCATCATCTATTCCAGGTGGGTTCTAGATAGATGCTCTAGATGTAGAATTCCATGTGTTTTAGAGTTAGGTTGGAATTGTGAGAAAATGAGAAATTGTGTTAAAATTATGAATTTAACGGATGAAATGCAATATAATTGTTGTTAAATGCTTGTCGTTATGATCATACTATGTTTTGATGGTTATAATAAGGTTTGGAGGTGTTTTGATTGGAAAATTATTTGTTTTGGGATGAAGAACAGTGCTGTTGAGAAATGGGATTTTCCAGGCTTCGCCTAGCGAACCTGGGGCGAGTCGCAGCGAACAGATTTTCGAGGGTTCGCCTAGCGAACCCGTCAGCGAAGGTCAGCGAATGTTCTCCTAGCGAACTTTGTGCCTTTTCAGTGCTGTTTGGTTCTGCCTTGCTTCGCTGAGTTGTTCGCGAAGCGAAGGGCGAGGCGAATGTTCGCCAGAGAGTTTACGAAGTGAACTTTATGTCTGTTTTTGTTCTGTTTGTTCATTCGCCAGGGGCTTCGCTTAGCGAAAGCTAGAGCGAATGCTCCCTGGGTAGTTCGCCTAGCGAACATGTTAGGTTATGCAGTTTTGTTTCTTTCCTAACTTTTGATCCGCATATCCTATTTGAGTGTTTTTTATATCAATAGAAAGCCGTGGAAATAATCTTTATGAGGACAGTAAAAGATACTGATTTTGATGCCCGATTAAATAAATCAGAGATAACCGTGAATTTGTGTAATATGTGTGATATTGAATTATGTGTTTTCGCTATGCGATGGATGATTAATTGCCTATGCTCTTATTGTTAAAAATGTTTGATTATGTATACATGTTAAAATATGAAATAGGTAGAGTGGGGAATATTACCGTAAATGATTGTCGGATAGTGTGGAATGACATTGTGACAACGCTCGTGCAAGAGAGGCCGAGGCGCGTGTCTAGTAATCATAACCGGTTTATCTTGCGGTGTAGTTTCATGAGACTCGAGCACCTCCTCTGAAACGTATGCACAATTACTTGGTAGGTTTGATTCCCTACGTGTAGTATGATTGAAGCCTATATGGTAAAGAGACTTGTGATGGTTAATAGGCCATGAGAAGTGACGGTTCACGGTTAACAGGCCGATGATCCCGAATCCAATTCGTATGCCAAGTAACTACAAGGATCCTTGACTCGGGTCGTCTTCTAGACGTAGAAGCGGACGGGAAAAGGGGATGCCTTGGTATGGTTATTGATTAGAGAGATTCTTGAGTTAACAGGCTCAGGTCTTATCTTTGTATTAGTGTGAGTTAACAGGCTCACGAGTGTGAATCCATTTATGGCGTGTGTGTACTCAAAGTCTTTTCCCTTCCCTTTTGACTTGAGTTAGGCTTGTTAGAACCTTGTAAAGTCGAGAGGACTATAAGATAGCGAACTCACTGAGATTTGATGTATCTCACCCCACGTTGTTGTTTACATCACAGGTACTACAGGTTCGACGAAGGGTAAGGACAAAGTAGGTTGACTTTTCCTTATGGATCGTGGCTTTTGTGTAGCAAGGCTTCCGTTGTGGAGATTTTGAGATCATTAGTGATCTAGTTCTTAGTTTTATCTCTTTTGAACATCTTGTATATATAACATGCCATAGTTGTGGTATTAGATTTTTTGGGCATTTATATGTACACTGTGTTACTAGGAACTTGTATATTTCAGTACCAAACGTATTATTCATATATGATATATGCTTTGATGTATGTATTTATGTATGGCCGTTACAACGTTCGTTGTACTCAACGAGAACCTTTTAGTTAAATTTGCGATTAAATGTTAGCATATGTTATGTGTTTTCTTCGAGTGATAAAAAATTGAAAATAAAAATAAAAGGGGTCGTAAAAATGTTTTTATTAGGGTGTTTGACGAGATTGCAAATCTCATTCCTAAGTATCCTCTGGTGCGATGAGGAATTCAAAGCTACGTAGTTCTTTGTAAAAAAACTACGTATTGGTTGGTTTTTTTATTGAACGAATGTTTAGATCGCATACAATGTTTCATAGATAAATGAATTTTTAATAATAATAATAATAATAATAATAATAATAATAATAATGAAAGTAAATTACAACTAATGTGAAAAATATATTTGATATATTAGTTGACGTAGGATAGCTTTTGTGTTTAAGCAAATCAATTTGTTAGTTTGCTTTGGAGTTGGCAATTAATAATAGCAATTACCAAATATACTTTATTTTTGTTTTTTACTTTCAAATATAAATGAAAGCATGTGGGGAAAGAGCGTATTAAGACATTATCAATATTAATTATTCAACTTGAATTTTTTATTGTTTTGGTTTTGCCATGTAAATTAAATTTTACTATATAAGTTTTAATTTACATTATATCCATGCAATTCTTGTTTTTATATACTTTTTTTTATCATGTCACATGTATCTCCATTTTCACTTCTTGTCTTATCTCACTAACCACATGGCAAACATTTATGAACTTGTAATTAAATATCCTTTTTTTAGAAGAGCTTTGATGATCTATAGTTAGTTGGTGGTTGGTCGTAAATGGATTAGAGCATGTGCAATTCACTTTTGGGTTTTTTGTGGGACCAATTAAGACTTATCATCTTTAAGCAACTCATCTAATTTTCATTCTAATGGTACAACTCTAAAGAATCAATATTGGGTCCCACCACTTTACTTAATATATTAATATATTATTTATATTAAATTTTATTTATTTAAAATAAAAATTTAAATTATTTAAATTTTAATTAATATAAATAAATATGTAATACCCCGTATTTTAATTACTCAGGATAATATTAGTTGTGATCAACTGAGTTCCAGTGTACTCTGAGAAATTATCTACAAAGATAATTAGAGTAACGGCTGATCTCAGAGTAAATCTAATTAATATTATCTGACTCTGAGATATTTAAGCATTGGAACTGATCGTGAAGGCTGGATCAGATCCTGTAGAATCGGGCCGCCAAGTGCGTCAGGGATGCTGGTCGTATGGAGAGGAGGGGGTGTACCTGCAAGGTACTCCGACACTCAAGTAAGAAAGGGTCAGAGAAAAGGGGCAAGTACAAAGTATGAATTCTTAGGGTGAATATTGGATACCTGACCCTCTCAAGCGAGAGGGTTTATATAGAGCCCTCAGCGCCTGGCCAACGGTCCTATTTTCGGGGCGAAATAACCGTTTTCCCCAAAGAATAGGTAACTACCCAAACTAGTCATTAAGTCGGGCAGGGTGCCCAAAACTAGTCGTTATGTCGGGCATAGGCGTGGTTCCGAGCACCTTCCCATAGCTGTTCGGAGAGCAGTGAAGCCGTGCGTGACGGGCAGTAATTCCGGGGAGGAACGTTACATTCCTTGCCCGGTTTGAGGGGCAGAAAGGTAACTTTTATCCCTCTGTGGATTGGACTTAGGCAATTTGGGCTGCTCTGGAGCAGAAGCGGATTGGGCCATGTCTAGCCATTGGTCCAGTCCAGAACAGGAACTTTAGAGACTTTTTGGGAAATTAGTAGTGTTACAATTAATGATGTCTTACTATATCATTTCTTTTCCACTCTTTTTCCACACTTAGAACAAAAGAAAGAAAATGATAGAAAGAAGTTGGAGAGAAAGAAGGAGAAAGGAAGGAAAAAGAGAAGTGAAAACCTAGGAGTGAGAAGATCAAGAATCACCATCCATTCTTCACCAAATCAAATCATCGTCATCATCATCATCATCTTCTAATCAAGGTGGGTTCTAGATAGGTGCCTTAGTTGTAGAAATTCATGAGTTTTAGAGTTAAGTTGAGATTGTGAGAAAATAAGTAATTGTGCTAAAATCATGAATCTAACGGATGAAATGCAATATAAATGATTGTTGTTATGACTGTACTGTGTTTTGGTTGTTATGTTAAGGGTTGGATGTGTTTTGGATGGTAAAATTATTGATTTTGGATAAACATCAGCGTTGTTGGGAAGTTTGGTTTTCTAGGGTTCGCCTAGCGAACCTGGGGCGAGTCGTAGCGAACAAACTTTCGAGGGTTCGCCTAGCGAACCCGGCAGCGAAGGTCAGCAAATGTTCGCCAACGACGTCTGCCTAGCGAACTTCGTGCCTTTTCAGTGCTGGTTGGTTCTGCCTTGTTTCGCTAAGGTGTTCGCGAAGCGAAGGGCGAGGCGAATGTTCGCCAGGGAGTTCGCGAAGCAAACTTTAGGTCTATTTTGTTCTGATTATTGATTCGCCTGGAGCATCGCCTAGCAAAGGCGGAAGCGAACGCTCGCTGGGAGGTTCACCTAGCGAACATGACAGTTTGTGCAGTTTTGTTTCCTTCATAATTTTTGATCCGTAACCCGGATCAGGACGTTCTTGGTACCGTTAGAAAGCCATGACGACCCTCTACCCAATAAAAAATGGAAATTAGGGGTATGATGTAGGAAAAATTATTTAGAGGCAAATGAATACAAGTAATGATATGTGATATGTTGTTTATGTGATTCTAGTATGTAATCCACTTATGTTTTACCTATTTCCTTTTTGTTGTTAAGAATGTTTGAGAATGTATGCATGTTAAAAAGGTGAAATGGATAGAGTGAGGAATATCACCATTGAATTATGTTAGAACCTAGTAACGACTAGGAAATGGTTGAATAACATGATGACAACGCTCGTGCGTGCGGTGCCGAGGCGTGTGTCTGACAACGATCGTGCGTGCAGGGCCGAGGCGTGTGTCAGACACTAATGTCATAAGAATGAGTAAACACTAGTATGGAACATGTGTGTAACCTTATGGTTGTGATAAAGCATAATGGCCTTGTGATCGTCGAATACGATCCCTTTTTGCATGGGTGATCACGTAATCGTAACCGGTTCTTTGAGTTGCAGTTTCACGAGTCTCGAGCTCCTCTGAAACAAGGCATGGTACTTGGCAGGTTTGATTCCCGTGTGTAGTACGAATGGAACTTAAGGCTAGAGACTTGTGATGGTTAACAGGCCATGTGAAGTGACGGTTCACGGCTAACAGGCCGATGTTCCCGAATCTATTTCGTATGCCAAGTAAATTACAAGGATCCATGACCCGGGTCGACTTCTAGACGTAGAAGAGGACGGGAATAGGGGATGCCTTGGCATGGTTATCGATTAGTGATATTGTGAGTTGTTGAACTCATAACATTTTTCCATATAGTGTGTGTGTACTCAAAGTCATCCCCCTTCCTTTTTGACTTGAGTTAGGTTTGTTAGAACTTTGTAGAGCCGAGAGGACCTATAAGATAGGGAACTCACTGAGATTGATGTATCTCACCCCACGTTGTTGTTTACATCACAGGTACTACAGGTTCGGCGAAGGGTAAGGACAAAGTGGTTTGACTTTTCCTTACAGATCGTAGCTTTTGGGATGGCATGGCTTCCGCTATGGCGTTTATTTTGAGATCATTGTATTGATCTAGTTCTTAGTGTCTTTTGGAACATCTTGTATATATATAACATGCCATAGTTGTTGTATTAGGTTTTTGGGCATTTATATGTATACTGTGTTACTAGGAACTTGTATATTTCAGTACCAAGCGTATTATTCATGTATAATATATGCTTTGATGTATGTATATATATATGGACGTTACAAAATAAAATTAAAATTAAACATAAAATTTAAAATACTATAAGTAAAATGATAAAATTGTGAGAAATAAATATATTTATGAGACAAAATTTGAGTATTATTTGCTTCTATTTATAACCAAATAAACTATTTAAAAAAAATAGAAAGAGCTGTTGAAGCACAACGGCTAGAAATTTTATTGTTTATAATGAAAGATTCGTTGAAGTACTATTGCATTCCAATGCAACGTAGAATGATATGGCGATGCACAAAACTTATTTTTGTATGTCAGCTAGCGGCACAGCTTCAAAATAAAGCACTGGAGATGGTCTTAGGGTACCTCTATACCCTTGAAGAAATATATTTTGTTAATTAAAAAAAAAATATAGATTCTTTTTGTCATTTACCATTTCCTATTTCTAATTTCCTTTTTCCTTAACTATTTCTTTTTGCCTATACTTCTCATTTCCAAGTGGAATTATAAATTAAATTAAATTTTGGTTATATCTAAATTAAGGATTTGCCTGTGAAAACTCTATATTCAGTCCTATGATATGATCAATTAGTTTGGAGATATGATCAATTAATTTTGGTTATGATTTATTTTAAATTTTCTAATATTAATAAGTACTTACGTTTTTTCATTTTGAACTCTTTCATAGAATGTTTCCTAAAGTATTGCATTTATTATAAAATTGTACATAAATATAATGTGTTTAAAAAATACTTTAAATTTTTTTATAGCAAAAACTTCAATTATTAGGTTTCACATGTCTCGTTTACAAAAGTTATAATTGAAAAATGTAAAGAAAATGAACTATGTAATTTTTAAATTTCTATTTAATTCAATCCTAATAAAAGTATCAAAAAGATATAATATTTTTTCGTAAAGAATTTTTTAATTAATATATAAATTTATTTAAAAATTTATATTTTTTTTATCGATAAGTTTTATCTCAATCAATAAATATTGATATTGTTCTGTCAAATTAATATTACGTTTTAATGTAGTTTTTGATCATTATTATCAATTTATTTAAATATTAATAAAAACAATAATTTTCTTATAAATGTTAATTCACGTTTAATTCATTAAAAAATTAAATCGAAAAGAAAAATAGAAATTTATTTTAGACTTCGAAAAAATCTTTTATAAGCTCAGTGTGTTTGCATTTTCATAAAACTTTTTTTTTACTTAATTATTAATTATGATTTAGTCATCATTTTTACTAGTCGGCTCCTTATTATATTATTATTCACTCTTTTCTTCTTCTTCATCATCAGATTCTTCTTAGTCTTCTTCATTCATAACTTGCATTGTTCCTAAGTGTCACATTTCGAAAAAATACAACCTCAAGAGCGTTCGTGGCTCGCGAAATAATTGATTGAACATACCTGCCACTGAATTTTATTCATTCCAAAGAATGAAAAGGAAAATATCGATAAAACCCTTAAAAAAATTGTCGTTGAAACCAAATTCGGGTTCGGTAGTCGATTACGCAAGGGGAAGATATTAACACCCCTCACATTCGTTGTACTCAACGAGAACCTTTTAGTTAAATTTGCGATTGAATGTTAGCATATGTTATGTGTTTTCTTCGAGTGATAAAAAATTGAAAATAAAAATAAAAGGGGTCATAAATTTTTTTTAATTAGGGTGTTTGACGAGATTGCGAATCTCATTCCTAAGTATCCTCTAGTGCGACGAGGAATTCAAAGCTACGTGGTTTTTTGTAGAAAACTACGTATTGGTTGGTTTTTTTATTCAACGAATGTTTAGATCGTTGTAATACCCCGTATTTTTATAACGCTCTGGATAATATTAGTTGAGATCAGTTGAGATCCAGTGTGCTCTGAGTATTTTATCTGATAAGATAATTAGAGCAACTGATGAACTCAGAGCTGATCAGATTAATATTATCTAATTCTAAGGTTTTATTAATTGGTGCGTTTGAGATAATTTGGACTTTTAGTAGTGTTACTAATTGATGATATTTTCCTATATTATTTCCTTTTCCCTCATTTGCCAAAGATAGTAACATTGGAGAGAGAAAGTAGAGAGAAGAAAGAAGAAAGAAAAGAAAAGGGAGAAAAGGAAAGAAGAGAAAATCCAAAAGTTCAAGATCAAGAATCGTCCTCTCATCTTCATCAATTCATCTCAGCTTCTTCATCATCATCTTCTAACCCAGGTGAGTTCTAGATAGAGACTTTAGAGTATAATTTCTTGAGGTTTTAGAGTTAGGTTGGTTTTTGGGAAAAATGGGTCTTTTTGCAAAATCAAAGAATCTAACGGTTGAAGTGTGTTATAAATTGCGTAGAATGATCAAAATATGTATAGAATCATCTATTGGTAATAGTTAGGAAGTTTGGATTGGTTTGATTTGGTTAAAATCTTAGGGTTTTGTGTAGAAATTATGTATTAATGTTGGAAATCATGTTTTATGAAGGGTGTTGGATAAACCATGATAATATACCTCTATTGGTTGTTTGGGTAGGGTGTTGAGGATGAATTTGTAGGTTGGAAGTTGCTGTCAAAGGGTTTATTTTTCTGCATAACGCAGAGCGCGCTTAGCGCGGTCTGGAGAATTTTCACCCTTTCCAGGCAGCGAGGAGCACGCTTAGCGCGGGTGGGGCCCGCTTAGCGCGACCTGGAACAAAAATAAAAATATTTTCTAAAATTCATATCTTTTGACTCGGGTGTCCGATTTAAGTGTTCTTTATATCTATGTGAAGCTCTGAAAATACTCCATTTAAAGGAAGTGGAAATACTAGTTTTGCGGCCGATTAAATAAATCGGAGGGAACCAGAATTGGTGTAACTTTGTGGTATGTTGAATTATGTGATTTCATTATATGATTGACTTGTGTTTACCTATTTTCTCTTGTTGTTAAGCATGTTTGAGAGTGTATGCATGTTAAAATGTGAAATAGGTAGAGTGAGGAATATTATCATTGAATTAGGTTGGAACCTAGTAACGGCTAGGAAAGTGTTGAATAACATAACGACGACGCTCGTGCATGAGAGGCCGAGGCGTGCGTCTATTACCGAATGGTATGGAAATAATTACACTAGTATGGATCATGTTTTATTGTGTTTATTTGAGAAAGACAAAAGAGGTCTTAAGTCGAATGTGGCCTTGTGATTGTTGAATACAATCGCGTTGTGTTTGTGATCACGTAATCGTAACCATTGCCCTTGAGAGGCATTCATGAGTCTCGAGCTCCTCTGAAATGCAGGCGGAATTACTTTGCAGGTTTGATTCCCAATGTTATAGTACGAATGGAACCTACGGGTAGAGACTTGTGATGGCAAAAGAGGCCATGTGAAGTGACGAATTAAGGTGATGATGCGTCCCTTAATTCTGAATCCATTTCATATGCCAAGTAACCACAAGGATCCATGACTCGGGTCGACTTCTAGACGTAGAAGCATAGGGAACTCACTGAGATTTGATGTATCTCACCCCACGTTGTTGATTATTTTACAGGTTCTACAGGTTCGGCGAAGGGTAAGGATAAAGTTGTTTGACTTTCCTTACTATCTTAGCTTTTTCGGTTTGCATGACTTCCGTTGTGAAGATTATTTTGAGATCATTATTTGATTTAGTTCTTAGTGTTGGAACATCTTGTATATATAATGCCATAGTTTTTTTGTATTGGGTTTTTGGGCATGTATATGTATAATGTGTTAACTAAGGACTTACTGTATTTCAGTACAAAAATGTGAATTCATGTATGATATGGATGCTTTGATGTATTATATTTGTTAGTTCTTTATTTTTAGGGTTGGAATTAATTTTGTAAAACAAATAATAGCAGCAATATGTTAGATAGGATATTTTATCTTGCTAAAGAAGAACGGGTTGAGCAAGAAGTCCTATTGTGCAATGGAACATGTTGAGTTGAAGTGGGTTCAACATCTGGAACAACATGTCGTATTAAGATGTCCCATGAAGGTCCATTCAACATCGCGCCAGAACCAAAGTGAATTAAAGATTCTGTTATGTCTTAACAGATGCAGAATATTCAGGGAATAATATGAAAATTCTATGTGGTGCTGAATTAAAAGGACTGAAGATTCAAATTGAGAAGAATATTGGAAAATATACACTTTCTAAATATGGAGATATTTTAGGAAGTTAAAGATTGAAGTCCTATTATGTAGCAGAAGTTTCTGCTGATTTGTAGCAGCTTATCTGCTGTATATGTGAAGGCCCAAATCCAGTTGGGAATAGGTTATATATAGATGCAGTGTAACCTAGAATTGTAACTCAACCAAAGATGTAAAAGTTTTGTTATTAGGGTTGGTTCCTGTACCACTCGACATGTGAGTTGGACAGTTTGTTAGTGTGATCCTCGAAGCTGTTAAGTAAGAGGAGTATTGTTCTTGGAGGAAGCTTTTAAGCAACTCTAAGTTGTGTCTTGGAAGCGTGTCTTCTTTGTTGAATTGTTGTATAGGTAAAGAGCCATTGATGCAGTGGCTGAGTGTTGACTGCTAGACATCATTGCAATGATTGGGAGTGAGAAGAGTTTCTCATAGCTAGAGAGGATCAAGGTAGAAGGGTCATTGGGTAGTGATTAAGTGATAAGCTGTAAACGGAGAGTTTAACTTTGAATTGATACTGCTGATAGTGGACTTCATCCCTGGCTTGGTAGCCCCCAGAGTAGGTGTGTTAGACCGAACTGGGTTAACAATTCTGTGTTTGCTTTGTTTTTATCTTTTCAGTACCGTGCTTTTTGTTATATACCTTGCCATGTGTGTTCATGTCAGACCAGATGTCGGATGTCATGTTATAGGACATCTGAATTCTGCACATGTACCATAATTTCAATTGGTATCAAAGCAGGTCATTCTGTTCTGTATCTAGATGAGATCCGAGGGAAGATACTTTCTGGTTCATGGTCAAGGTAGAAGCCTTCTACTGAAAAGTTGTTTGAACTTGGAGAAGTTCATATAGGTGTGAGAATGGTCCCTAGAAGTGGAGGATAGACTGTTCGTGACAGGCAGTGGCATGTGCTGACGGCTTGGAGGTTTGGTTGAAAAGTTTTTGTGGTGTGGTTTGATTTATTTTCAAACCTGTGGTATTGTGGTGTCACTTGGATTATGATGCTAGGGCTGATATGTGACACCTGAAGGTTCGAGGAGTTTGTGTTGTGTTTCGCTGCGTATCTATCTGAAAACTCCCGAGGTTGTAACTAAGTAGGTTGTTCTTATCTGAATGTATATCCTATGGTGATGGGATATGTGCAAGACTGCTTCAACTTACTTTGTCAACGATACTTGAAGATTATTGTTCAAGTCCACTCATAAAGGCATTGATAAGTGAAGTTGTAAGGAAGAGATCTGAAGTAAGTGAGAAGTAATTTACTTTTGCTTCTATTCCTAAAAAGGGTAATCTCCAGTCTTTGACCTCTTGATGTGTTCCTTGGAATGATGTCCTACCTTGTGTTAGAACATCACGTCAGAATTGTGCAGAATCTTGTGATCTAAAGGAATGGCATAGCAGATGCTCTGGGTGCTAAACTAATGTGGTTTGATCACATGGGTTTAGAACCTACTCCTGATCTGGAAGAGGAGGCATCTGGGTGGTATGTCTAAGAAGTCTCTGGCCCTGGAACTTATCTTAGATGTGTGAGTTGGTCAAGGTGTGATCAACATGTTATTTACTCCTGAGGTCAGTTTATTTCTGGTCCTTGCTGCAGGAGTGGAGAACCTGAGATTCAAGAAGTATTATCTCTAGCAGACTTCTTGGACATGAAGGTCAAAGATCAAAGAGTCATGTTTTTTTCTCTGTTAATTGGAAGCATTATCTGAATGACCTTGGGAAGCTAGATAAGTATTGACTGTGTGTGATTGATTTGATCCAATCACAGTCTGTGCTGCTATTAAAGGGGAGAATGATAGGGAATGATTGCCTTTGGAGAGTTGGATGAGATAATACTGTTCTTGTGTTCTTGTGATCTTCTGTGATGTGATGGGTTATGATGGTTGTTTCTGGTCCCGAGGCTTAAAGGGGGAAGCTTGGAGATTCTGTGTGGTGTTTTCTTAGTGCAGCTGGACTCTGTTCATGATGTCAAGACTGATGTCTTAACATCTGTTGACAAAACATTCTGTTCAGAATGTTATGGTTTTTGTCTCCTGAGATCACAAGCCTCTACCTGATTTATGTACTGATGTGAGGGTCAAGCAGTAGGTGAATGTGTTCAGCAGGTGTGTTGAACTGAGAGTGCGCTCTTGAAGACATGAAGATGAGTCTCATGTTCTCCATTCATTTAAGGTGTTCTTCTTGCAAAGGAGTACTGGTGCTCTTAGGTAGAGAAAAGTTGATCAGATTGGGAGCAAGTGAGTATTAGTACAAGGGAGGATTGTGTTTAACTTGTGAGTTAAACAAAGAGTGGGCTCTTGAAGACATGAAGATGCGTCTTATGTTTTCCATTATTCAAGGTACGAAGAAGAACATGTTATTCTTGATAGGGGAGAGTGTCAAAATTTTATGCAGCTGGACGTGTGATGTTAAGGGGGAGATTGATAATTCTGCAGCTTACGGTGTTGGCACTTATTTAGTTGTGATCTTTATTGCACATGTTTAGTTTAAAGGAAACAGAATTGAAACAGAAATTTTATTGCACTGCTGAAAGCATACAAGATGAGAAAAAGCAACAAACAAAGAGTCTAAAGATTATCCCAACCCCCCGAATCAAGAAATGTTTTCCAATCTTCGTCCCATTCATCATCAGAAGCTTGAAGTTGCACTGAAGGTTTTTTGATGGCCTTCATCCTTGTCTCTGATGTTTTTCTTATTCTTATGGCTCCTGAAGTTGCCCCAGCTATGGACAGTGCTTTGTTTTTCAACTTCTGTGGATCTGGTTTCTTGACTTCCTGCATGTGTCTCTTTCCTACATCCCTGTTAGACTGACTCATGGTTCTATCTGTGATGTGCTGTTAGAAGCAAGGAGGCTTGGTTTTTATACTGCCTGAAGAGTCTTTGTTTGTATCGCCTGACCAGTCAAAGTGGTCTTTGGTTTGGGAACTTGTTTTCTCTTGGGACCTTGTCACATAGGATGTCAGAACTTCATGTTTGGTGCCTTGGTAGGTTAAGAGGTTGTCCAATTGTGGCTAAAAAGAGGGAGAGTGTGTCTGGGTATTGTCTAGTTGTCTGGTGTGATTCTTTTAAGTTTGCTTTCGGAACAGCTGCCGATGCTGGTTGTGATCAGGTGGTTGTGATTACCTGAATAAAATGCAGAAGGTGTGTTCTTTTATGCTGATGTCCTACATATTGGAACAACATCATTGTTTGGTGTGTATCCTAGATGAAGGTCTGGGACTATGCTTGTGGAGTTGGAAGAAGCAACATTATTGTCTGAAGTGGTAATTCTGACATAATGTGGATTAGAATGGGCAGATTCTGATCTTGATGTTAAGTAGTTTGGTCTGGCAATACATGACTACTTTCATGATTAAGATATTATTAGGTGCTTGTGAATGTAAGGACAGAAGGTTGTTGTCAGTGGTGTGATCTGATCAGAATGGCTGAAGTTAAGGAGGTTTCTTCTAATACAAGTAAAAGATGGTGGCAGTCCTTATCTTGTGTTGCAAGTTATCTAAAGACATTTGTTATGGAATATGTGAGAAATTTCAAATCAAGTGGGCTTTTATATTGGACTTGGAAAACATGTATCTAAAATAAGCGTGGTGAGATCATGCTCAACAAATACAAGAAGTGGCAGGTCTTAAGTGTTGAGAATGTGACAATATCGTTGTGCTATCATTGGTTGCTCATGTCAGGGGGAGTTAAGGTTGTTGTCTATGGTCTATTACTGCAAGTGTGCAGACTTTTGTGTAGCTTGCGTGCTGTCCAAGATTGTGCAGAGTAATGTCAAACAACATGATGGGACATGTACTACTAAGTGTGGTTGGGTGTTCCTAAGGCCGGTGTGCTGTCCTAGCTGCGTGAAGCTAGTACTTATGTAGGAGGAGTCTGAAAAGCAGAATTGTTGAATCTGGGAGAATTTATTTTTCTCTGCTATTCTGAAGGAATTTAGAAGGGATTGTGAGCTGTGTTGATCGATACAAGTCGTCTCAGAATCCAACAGAAAAGAAAATGTGCTTCTGTTTTGGAATGCATAATTTTCTGTGGAGTCTTGGGTTAATTATGTTGTGAGCAATCAGACATTGTTTGGTAAGATGTCAGAACATGGTACAGGACATTTTTCTCTTGAGCCAAACAAGGAATTATTCTGGTCGGTAGTGTAAGGATAAGGTGAAACACGTGTCTTTGCCTATGCATGGAACGTTATTGGCTCAATTTATGGTAAGAATCAGTTGAGAAACAATAAAGGCGGTCAAGACTGTTTTGGAAGGTAGACATTGAATTTGGATGGAGTTTTTGGTACCTAAAATAGCGTTTCTTTGACCAAGAACCTTGACATATTCAAAGCTCGTTAATTCCAAAGTAACTGGTCAGCTATTTATAGGGGTTGTTCTTTTCTCCTTCAGCCAGTGAGTGTTCTTGTTTCATAAGTCTTATGGCGTTTGTTCGTTTTTGGGTGAGCACCACTTGGGTCTGGTTCTGTGAGGGCTTTCGTTTCCAATTTTTGGCTAAAAAGGGGAAGAAAGGGTTTGCAAAATGGTTTGCGCAGAAGCTATGTCTGGAGTCTGCCGTGTTCAGAGATGTCAAAGAGGGTGTTCTTTCCTTAAGTTGATGTTGAGTCTTTGTGACTTGTGTCCTGAGTTATTAACACAGTTGTGACTTGTGTTCTGAGTTACCTGGGTTGGTAGATTGGTACTTCTTAAGTTTCATCTTATGCCACAGGTCGACTAGGGGCGTCTGATCAAATAAGGTGTGCAGAAATCTCTTATGCCACCATTGGTCCTTTATGTCAAGACAGACGTTTCTTTTCTGGAGGAGTCTTCTACAATTGTTCTGGGTCTGTCCTGGAAGGAAAAAGAAATGTGTTGTATTGAGGGGGAGTGTCAGATATCTTCTTCCTCATGTGAACCAAATGACTTCAGGACTTTCTACTTCTTAGGTCCTAATGTGCTGCCTGAAGTTGTTGTGCTGTGGTGCTCGGAGGTGATGTTATGGAGCTCATAGAATATGCTGGAAAGAGTTGTCAAACATTATGTCCTAACATCATTCAAGATTTCCCAAGAAGATGATTCTCCATGGTTGTTGTACACAGTAGCTACTGATGGTTACTGTTAGGTTCAGTAGTTGCTGATGACTACTGACAGTAGTATAGGGTTGTAATTGCTGCTGTAATCTGAGTTGTAATGTTTATATATTTGTTTTAGCCAAAATTTTCCAAAGGGGGAGAATGTTAGTTCTTTATTTTTAGGGTTGGCATTAATGTTGTAAAACGAATAATAGCAACAATATGTTAGATAGGATATTTTATCTTGCTAAAGAAGAACAGGTTGAGCAAGAAGTCTTATTGTGCAATGGAACATGTTGAGTTGAAGTGGGTTCAACATCTGGAACAACATGTCTAATTAAGATGTCCCATGAAGGTCCATTCGACATCGCGTCAGAACCGAAGTGAATTAAAGATTCTGTTATGTCTTAACAGATGCAGAATATTCAGGGAATAATATGAAAATTCTATGTGGTGCTGAATTAAAAGGTCTGAAGATTCAAATTGAGAAGAATATTGGAAAATATACACTTTCTAAATATGGAGATATTTTAGGAAGTTAAAGATTGAAATCCTATTATGTAGCAGAAGTTTCTGCTGATTTGTAGCAGCTTATCTGCTGTATCTGTGAAGGCCCAAATCCAGTTGGGAATAGGTTATATATAGATGCAGTGTAACCTAGAATTGTAACTCAACCAAAGATGTAAAAGTTTTGTTATTAGGGTTAGTTTCTGTACCACTCGACATGTGAGTTGGACAGTTTGTTAGTGTGATCCTCGAAGCTGTTAAGTAAGAGGAGTATTGTTCTTGGAGGAAGCTTTTAAGCAACTCTAAGTTGTGTCTTGGAAGCGTGTATTCTTTGTTGAATTGTTGTATAGGTAAAGAGCCGTTGATGCAGTGGCTGAGTGTTGACTGCTAGACATCATTGCGATGATTGGGAGTGAGAAGAGTTTCTCATAGCTAGAGAGGATCTCGGTAGAAGGGTCATTGGGTAGTGATTAAGTGATAAGCTGTAAACGGAGAGTTTAGCTTTGAATTGATACTGCTGATAGTGGACTTCATCCCTGGCTTGGTAGCCCCCAGAGTAGGTGTGTTAGACCGAACTGGATTAACAATTCTGTGTGTGCTTTGTTTTTATCTTTTCAGTACCGTGCTTTTTGTTATATACCTTGCCATGTGTGTTTATGTCAGACCAGATGTAGGATGTCATGTTATAGGACATCTGAATTCTGCACATGTACCAGAATTTCAATATTATATATGGGTGTTACAGTTGGTATCAGAGCAGGTCGTATCCTTGACCTAGCCATGAAATAGAATAAGTGTTTCTTTCTGTTTCATATGCGTGGTGTCACCATTGGTCTTGAGTGTTATATTTATGGTATTGAGCCTGATCAACTTAATCTTATCTATATGACATTCAGGAACATGGCGGACGGGCGCAGAAACAATCGTGGTAGACCCAGAACCACTCCGGCAGGAACAAATCCACCAGGTGATGATGGGAATGTCCTTTTGTATCAATTCAAGCCACAGATGCAGCAACAACAGAATCAGTTTATACAACAAATGGTACAACAAATGACTGGGGGTCTGCATCCTCCATTGGTTGTTCCCAAAGCTGCAGGTGGAAGCTTTAGGGATTTTATCCGTATGAATCCTCCAGAACTTCAGGGAAGGTTAGATCCAGTAAAGGCTCACGAGTGGATAGCCGGCATGGAGAGGATTTTCTTAATAGTCCAGTGTAGTGAGGAAAATAAGGTGGTTTATGCTTCTCACTTGTTGAAGGGTCCTGCCATGAGGTGGTGGGAGAGTGCCTCCGCCTTGATGACCATTCAAGAGGTACCCAAGGTCTGGGATCAGTTCAAGGCAAATTTCATGGAGAAATATTTTCCTAGTTCCTTGAGGACTCAGAAGGAATTCGAGTTTCAACAGTTGAGACCGGGTACCTTGACTGTAGCCGCATATGCTGAGAGGTTTGAGGTAATTGCTGCTTATTCTAGGCAGGCTATGTATGCTCCGGACGAGAGGTGGAAAATTGATCAGTTTCTTTTTGGTTTGAGGGCTGAAATTTCACATAGCGTTGTCGCTCCCGGGATTTTCATCCAAGTACAAACGCGAAAGTGGCGCAGAAACAGAGTCGCCAACAATGTGTATTTATCCCAAGAGAGGGAAAGGAAACACTGTATAAACCTGGGGGAAAGGAAAAGGATGGTCTCGCGACCAAAATAAATGGGTAAGGGAGTCGGTTACGCGAAGGGATGGTGTTAGCACCCCACGCGTCCATCGTACTCGATGGGATCCACGCTTGTTATCTCGATCAAAGGGTGTCGTCGTCTGGAGCTCCACTGCTACTGGAACGGAGAAGGAACGAGAACGGAAAAGGATGGAGAAACGAAGAAGAAAAGAAAAAAGAAGTGACTCGATAGGACGTCCTCGGAGTCCTAGGCCTACGTATTCCCTCGGGAATGGGAAAATCAGAGTCAACGTAGTTCGGACACGAACTAAAGGGGGGAGATTGCTCGCCAAGACATCGCCGTCTCGTGCCTACGTATCCTCAATCTAACCAAAAAGAGGAAATCAGAGTAGTCGTAGTTCGACTTAACCAAGTCTGTGTTTTTTATGAGCGACGTTAAGTTCGCGTCCGGAAGTTAGGGTCGATGCCTGTTTGCGACGAGACGGAAGTAACGGGCCCTTTTCTGAAAATGAGGTTTGAAACTTAACGATCCCGAAGGATGAAAAAGGTTTGAGTTTGTTTTGTGATTTTTAGACAGAAGTGTTTTTGAAGTTGTTTGTAACTTGCATTGCACCCAAGTCTATAACGTAGGATCGAATGTGTCGCATGGTCGTCCTAACAGGACGTATGCTAACACTCTAGAAAAAGGAGAGGAAACCCCTCATTCCTCACTTCCCACATGCAAGGCTCATATGCAATACACGTTAATTTTATTAAATGCTTTAGAAGTGTTATGAGATGAGAAGAGAAGACTCAAGTTGAAAAGAAAACACTAAAGGGAATCTAATTTGTTCCTAATGTTATCATGCAAAAGTGGCCCTAAGGTCAAGGTTTGAGAACCTAAGTCTAAAGAGAAGAGAGGGATAGCACTACCTAATGCCTATCCTACCTCACTTTAATCAAAGATTAAAGTTGAGCTAGGATCCCCAAGGGGTGTAGATAAGTTGTACACACAAAGTATTATATCATGCTATTCACAAACACACAAGAGAAAGTGAAAGAGATAAGAAATAAGCATCCACATACTCAAGACTTACCATAGCCCCTACACAAAATGGTTAGTACCAAAACAATTCAAATATTGAAGTATAAGTGAAAAGGAGGAAGCAAACAAGTCCTAATGTTCTAAGGAGATGTTCTAAACACCAAACAAAGGCCAAACCAAGAAGGAAGAAGTCCTAAGGGTTAGGAACCATCCTAAGTCAGTAGGTATGTCTTAAGGGATCCTACTAATGTAAACATGTCATATGAAGTAACATACAAGTCATGAAAGTATGCACTCAAAGAAGTAAAACAAGAAGAAGTGAGCAAACAACTATTGGAGTTTAACAAGAAGATGTAAACTTATGATGCAAGTAAGGGATGAACATGCAATGGAATCAAACATGTAAAATGATTACAAACCAGTAGCTAATGATAAATGAAATGACTTTTAGAAGTTATGGAAGCAAGCACCAAGTTCATATCATTATCATGTTGAAGTACTTTGAGAATTAAAACAAACAAGCTCACATTAAGTCAAACAAATTCACTTGTGTTCATGAAGTTCCAAACTTGCAATATGAAGTTAAAATTCATGTTATGAAGTCAAGAGTGATGGAAAAAAGAAGTGTAATCATTTTGAAGTGGCATATGAAGGTCATGCAAGAGTTGGCATACACAAGTCAATCAATAAAGGCAAGTTAAGATGTATTAGTTCACACAACATTCTATGATCAAACAAGTATACACCAATCATGCAAGTATGAACCAAGATGAACCTATAATGCAACATGAAGGACCTCTAATATGTATATCTCATGATTTCAAAACATCTCACCACACATCACAAAGGGGCTTGTTCAAAGCAAACAAAAACCCTAATAGAAGTCATCTAACAAACACACATTCAGTGATGTAATTAGAATGAATTCAAAAGCATAGTTAAAGGCTCAAATAAATTGTGAGATGCAATACATTTGAAGTGCAACCAGTGGGTGATCATGTCACAAAAAGATAGCTCAAAAACCCTTAAGAAACATGCTCAAAGATTTTTCATAATGTCACACAAAGTACACAAACAATTAGCCCAAAGGTCTCACTCAAAAGTCATCAAGAAATGACTTGGAAAATTCACAAAAAAAGTATAATATGCCTCAACATATCACAATCACATGTACCAAATATCATACCAAGATTCAAAGCACAACTATGTCAAATAAAATAAAAAAGTGGCATAGGTAATGATGAAATGCACAAACAACAGAAAAAATAAATGGAGATTCAAGAAAATGTGGTGAAATGTCATAAAATCAGAAAATAAAATGATCAAAAATTATTTTAATGTTTTATTATGCCTCCTGAATTTTTGTGTAATTTTCTGATGCTTAGAAACAATTTTAAAAAATGAAAATGAAACAACTATGCAACAGAAAAATAAAAATAAAATGAAATAATGCAGGGGGTGTAACATTAGCAATAATTCAGTTCAGGATGGCTTGGGCTTAAGAGTGAGGGGTGCACATAACAATATTGGTCCAATCCAATAACACACATTCAGATAAGGTCTATAGTATAGGGATCAGTCAACAATTTGACTCAATAACAGCCATTGGATTAAGTCCACGCATGATGATCAACAAAGTAAAGCAAACGAGTGGACCACAACACACGTGCATGGTAATTATCATGAAACACACACACACAAGCCACCTGATGACTAAAATAAGGCACGTGAGAGAGAGGCCCTTCATTAATGCACTGGCACGCTGGTGGACGTTAGATCAAAATCATCCAACGACTGGGACTTAAACTGGTGATAAGATAGGGTTCTTCCTCAGATGAACTTTCTGGTGGCCAGAGAAGACTCCGGTCGTCTTCTCTGGTGATCCTCCGTCGTGCTCAGCCTCCAACCACAACAGAAATGGACAAGACTAGCATCATTCTCTTCCTCTCTCCATGCAGATTCCAAATCCAGTCTCCAAATTCGCAAATAATAGACACACAAAGAGAATCGAAGCCACAAAAGTATGCCCTAAAAATTGAAACTACGCACCTATTGTGCCTATCAACTAGCTGGATATCACATTGCTCCTTCTGAGCTCAAACATGCATAAAACAATGTGAAATCAACTAAAATAATGCAACAAAAATTAAGAGGGAACCTGAGCTGTAGTGGAAATTTGAATCAAGGAAAACCAGAGATGAGGCTCCTAGCTTTGCTTGAGCTTTGAATCAGCCAAATAAAGGCACTAGGAACTTGAAATTTCTTAGATCTTAGTTGATGAAGATGAATCAGATAAGAGTGTGATGCTGAACCAGATCCAACTTTACTCCATTGATGCTTGCTGATGCAGAATAGAGGAGGAAATTTGCAAGCTGAATTGATGAAGCTTCGAGAGAAAAGAGAGAGCAACTTGAGAGTGTGTGGATTTTCAGTGCAAAAAGAGTGTAGAATGAGCAACCTCCCAAATTCTGTTAGAAGAGAGTTTATATAGGATGGGTTAAATGTTAACCAATGCAGTTAACAGTTAGAACTCAGGTTTAGTTAACTGAGTTAGTGAGCCAAGTTAGTTATGCACGAGTTGAGAGGTTTTTTTATGGTGAGGTGAGCAACATGAGCTTATGGTGGTGGTGAAGTGAAAATGGATGGTGATGATGTTGTTCTCTGAACTTGCAGCAACTTGCTATGCAAGTTTTTGGATGTTTGGACATTTGAGGCAAGGGATGCACATGTCATGGCAAGTGATGTAATGGTTGGTTTGGCTTTAAAGGGTAATGGTTGATGTCATGTATGTGAAGTATGCGTGGGGATGAACAAAATAATGCATATGATTCTTGCTTGTCATGGAAGAAAAATCAGCTAGCATGATGGTGAGTTTGTGCATGTATATCTTCATGTATATGTAACCAAATGGCATGATAAAGGATGATTTGGAAAGAGGAGATTTAATGCAACAACATTGTAGTGGAAACCAATTGCAAATGAAGCCTTTAACATGCTTGAAATTACTCATGAACATGTGTGTACACAACTGGTGTGGCAAGTCAGCCAGACCTGGCCTGACCAACCCTCATGCGCATGGAAGATTTAGTGGAAGGTCACCTACTTTTCCTCATCATAACTCTCAAACCCTTGATCAGATGGAAAAATGTCAAACACCAAAGTTGAAGAGGAGATGGAGATGAACAAAAGTGATGTTGAACTTTTTTCCATTTGGAGTTTTTATCAATGAGAAATTTGGATTGGAAGTTGGACACAACATGCACACAAGTTGTTTGATGAAATGACTGCGTGCTGGCTCGCCCATGCCTTGCCTTGCTGGTCAAAAATGCCCTACAAACCTCCAACTTTAATCAATCATAACTCTCTCAATTTTGATCCAATGAAGATGTTCTTGGTATGGATTTGAAGCTTGAAACATGAACTTTTGATAGGCCTCCCTAGCCCTTCCATTTGGTGCTTGGAACATGGAGAAAGAATGCCCTCAAGTTGACCTCTCACCTTGCCAAAACTTGCCATAAATAGAAACCCTAATTTCTATTTTTGGCGACTTTGCACATTTCATGATTTTTGATGAATCTTTCATTATTTCTTGACCAAACTCTCACCAATGGTCATGTTTGACATGAGGAACATGGATTTGACCTCAAAAAGTCAAGGGTTGACTTTTTCCTCTACACAGTTGACTTTTCCCCAAATTTCCTGATTCTCAATTAATTGGTCAATTGAAACCCTTCCAAATTAAATTGATGGACAATTCTTCATTCATAGACCCTTGAGGACATGTAAAATACCATAGAATCAAGTTTTACCCAAAGAATCAGAAATAAACTGATTTTATGGCAAACCCTAATTTTGACCCCTCAGTCTAGGAGAAATCAGCACATCCTCCAAACTCAAATTCCTCTGAATATGATGTATATCCTCTCCAACAAAGGTGAGATATGCCATTTGGAGATGATAAAAGCTCAAAGATCTTACCCATTGGGGTATTACACTTCAGAATTCCAAAACCCTAGTTTGCACTGGTTAGGAGAATGTAGCTTCCTTCAATCATCTATTGAATTCCCATCTTGTGATACCTTGAGGGCTCAAATGAGATGAATTGAGATATAAAAACCCTTGTGCCTTGTTTGGAAAATCTTTTCTCTTGTCCTTTGACCTTGAGTTGTTTATGCCTTGAAACACCTGATCCCATGCCTTGCAACCAATGTGTGTATGATCTAGTATGACCTATTATGAAATGCAAATGAGTGAAACATAAGCCAATTATTGTTAAAAGTAAGAGGGAAAATTTTGAGGTGTTACAAGCGTGTCTTAGAGGGAACTCACTAGCTATGCCGAATTGTTAAGGCAGTGCTACCTGGCAGAACACAGTTTGAAGAAGGTGCAAGCAGAAGGAGAATTGAGTAAGTCGAATCAAAGTGATCGAGGAAGGTCAAATCAACAGATTAGACCGAGGTAACAAGCTTTTAAAGGGAAGCAAGTTCAGAGTTCTAGGGCAAGTGCGCCTCCTGTATGCCGTTTTTGTGGAAAAATGCATGGTGGTAGATGTCACTTCGAAGGGGTGGAGTGTCATCGGTGTCATAGAATGGGTCATTTGGCAAGGGAATGTCCTCAAATTAGAAATCAGACACAAGGGACGAATACCGACCGAGTGTATACCTTGGATGCAAGGAAAGTAAAGGGTGACAACTCTTTGATTACTGGTACGTGTTTCGTTAACGGGAAACCTTACTTTGTATTACTTGATTGTGGAGCCACACACTCTTTTGTATCGATGCAATGTGTGAAGCGACTTGGGTTACAAGTTGTTACATTGTCTCCACCCATGGTGGTTACTACTGCGATGGATGAGATAGTGGAAACACCTCTAATGTGTGAGAATTGTGTTTTGTCCGTGAATGATAGAGTTTTTCAGATTGACCTTATCTGTTTACCGCTTAAGAAAGTGGATTTCGTTTTGGGGTTTGATTGGCTTTCTGCTAATTCGGTGTTTATTGGGTGTGAGGAAAAGTTAATCATCATTCCATCTGCCAAGGCTACCCCAAAGGATGTGTTAACAACTATTTTAGAAGGTACGGTGGGAATGATAAATTTCTTATTTGAGGAGGAGAAATATATGTTACTAGTTCTTACTAAGGAGATGGGTAGTGACCAGCAAGTGCTGAGTATTCCTGTAGTCTGTGAGTTTCCTAAAATTTTTCCCGAGGACGTTACTTCTCTTTCTCCGGAGAGAGAGGTTGAATTCTCTATTGACCTGGTACCGGGAACGGCTCCTATATCCGTTTCTCCTTATCGAATGACACCGCTTGAATTAAGAGAATTAAAGTACCAATTGGAGGACTTAATGGCTAAGCATTTTGTTAGACCTAGTGTTTCACCATGGGGAGCTCCAGTGTTATTGGTAAAGAAGAAAGATGGTGGAATGCATCTGTGCATTGATTATCGTAAATTGAATAAATTCACCATTAAGAACAAGTACCCCTTACCCAGGATAGACGACCTGTTGGATCAATTGAAAGGAGCCTGTGTGTTCTTGAAGATTGATTTAGGGTCGAGTTATCATCAGATCCGTGTGAAGAGTTCCGATGTGCCTAAGACTGCATTTAGAACCCGTTACGGCCATTACGAATTCTTGGTGATGCCTTTCGGGGTGACTAATGCTCCAACTGTTTTTATGGATTATATGAACCGTATATTTCAAGCTTACTTGGACCAATTCTTCGTGATCTTTATTGACGACATTCTTATTTATTCTCGTACTCCACAAGAGCACGGAGAACATCTGAGAATTGTCTTATCGGTGTTGCAAGAGAAGCAACTTTTTGCGAAGTTAAGCAAGTGTGTATTTTGGATATCGGAAGTTAATTTTCTTGGACATGTTATATCTTAAGGTGGTGTGGCAGTGGATCCATCAAAGGTGAAAGCAGTGATTAATTGGGAGAGACCGAGGAATGCTTCAGAGGTTAGAAGTTTGTTGGGATTGGCAGGTTACAATAGAAGGTTCATCAAAGGTTTTTCTCAATTGGCTTTACCAATGACAAAGCTTACTCGGAAAGATTGTGCTTATGAGTGGGATTCGGGTTGTGAACGAAGCTTTATGAAATTGAAGGAAAGTTTGACGATGGCTCCTGTGTTAATCATTCCTGATCCTAACAACTCTTACGAAGTATTTTGCGATGCGTCTAAGATGGGATTGGGAGGTGTTCTGATGCAAGGTGGTCAAGTTGTAGCTTATGCTTCCCGACAATTGGAAGTTCATGAGAAGAATTATCCAAATCATGATTTAGAACTAGCAGCGGTTGTATTTGCACTGAAGGTGTGGCGTCATTATTTGTATGGTATACGTTTTAAAATGTTCAGTGACCATAAGAGTTTGAAGTATTTATTCGACCAAAAGGAGTTGAATATGCGACAAAGGAGGTGGATGGAGTACTTAAAGGATTATGACTTGGAATTAAAGTATCATCCGGGAAAAGGAAATAAAGTGGCAGATGCATTAAGTCAGAAAATGGTTCATAGTGCCGAATTGACGATACTGGAATATACCTTTTTGGAAAAGTTTAGGGATCTAAACCTTCAATTTGTTTGGACTCCTAATGGTGTGATTATGGGAAATTTGAATATCAATTCTACTCTTAGGGAGGAAATCCAACAAGGACAAGGGTTGGATCAGAAGTTACAAGAGGTGTAGTACAACCGAGTTTCGTGCGGGCTACCGACGGAATTATTTTGTTTAACCAAAGGATTTGTGTACCGGATTTTAGATGAAGCTCATAAAGGTACTTTTACGATACATCCTGGTTCTTCGAAGATGTATCAGGACTTAAAGAAGGATTATTGGTGGTCCGGAATGAAAAATGATATTGCGGTGTATGTGTCAGAATGTGCAGTGTGCCAACAGGTGAAAATTGAACACCAAAAACCGGGCGGTCTATTGCAACCATTAGAGATTCCAATTTGGAAGTGGGATAGTATTTCTATGGATTTTGCAGTAGGTTTACCCCGTACACAGGGTGGTTATGATTCTATTTGGGTGATTGTGGATCGACTAACGAAATCTGCGCATTTCTTAGCCGTGAAGACTACTTACAAGGCAAGTCATCTTGCAAGGTTGTTTATTGCTGAAATTGTAAGATTGCATGGTGTTCCCTCTAGTGTAATACCCCGTATTATTTAAATGCTCAATTGGATATCAGATGAGTATCTATGTGCTCTATCTTTGGATGGTTGGATTAATGGAATCCTCTAAGTACTTTAAGTATTGACATTGGGATCAATAGAGCAACTAATGAACTCTAAAGAGATCAATTATTTTATGAAAGAGACAGATTGATATTTATTAGTACGAGAGAGTATTTTAAGATAACTCTAATAATTTATCAATTGGTCAGAGATGACAA
Organism: Lathyrus tuberosus; assembly: GCA_022829125.1. NCBI lineage: Eukaryota > Viridiplantae > Streptophyta > Magnoliopsida > Fabales > Fabaceae > Lathyrus > Lathyrus tuberosus. The sequence continues at coordinate 11,799,402 of JALAZF010000125.1, read as the reverse complement.
AATATCAATTGGAGATATTTTACCCTGTTGGAATTGTATTATATAATAAGTTATATATATATATATATATATATATATATATTAAGAAAGAGACGGAAAGGAAAAAGAAAAAAAGATAGTAAGAAGAAAGAAGAAAAGAGGAAATGGAGAGAAAGAAGAGAAGAAGCTCAAGGAAGAAGACGAGAAAGTTGGAGCATTGGATCATCATCTTCTTCAAACTCCTCTTCGATTATCAGGTGGGTTCTACTTAGACGCTCTAAGTTCTAGAATTAAAGATTTAGAACTTAGGTTAGAGTTGAGAGAAAATGATTAAACGGATAAATCAATGAAATCTAACGGATGAAATTTGATATAAATGCATGAGAATACTTGTTGTTTATGTTGGAACATGTTTTGGGTGATTTGGTATGAATTTGAAGTGTTTGGGTGGAAGAAATGATGGATTTTGGCCCAAAATGACCTATAATGACGCTACTGTGAATTATGGGTTTCACGGGTTCACTTTGCGAACCAAAGCGAAGGGGAAGGCGAATGTTCTCCTAGAAGTTCGCATTGTGAACTTTATGCTATTTTTTTTCTGCCATGGTTCGCTGGGGGTTCGCATTGCTAATAGGAAAGCGAACGTGACAGATTTCCTATTTTGTTTCCTTCATAACTTTTGATCCGTAACTCGGATTGAGGCACGGCCGGATGTGTTGGAAAGCTATTTCAATGCTCTTTATGATAGTGAAATAGAAACATATGTTTATGCCATGGATTAATAAGAAAAACATGGAAAATTAATGTATATGTGAAAAGTGTGGTTTATGTTTCCACCAAAATCCATGAATTGGGAAGCCGATTGATATGGGACTTGAAGCCTTGGAAAGAGAATCCAATGTGCTATTAAATGGTATGTGGGACCATGATTTAACCAAGGATGCTTGGTAGAGGATAGTAGTGGCTTGTATGCCTTGAAATATGTGTGAACTACTATGTGAAAAGTGATGTTTTATGTGATGTGTGATTATATGTGTTTACTTGTAATATTTGTGTTACGCCATATCTATCTAATTGTTGTTAAGTATGAATGAGAGAATATGAATGTTAAAATGAATTAGGAAGTGTGAGGAAACTTTACCCTAAAACAAATGGCATAGTTTAAGATAGTGGAACCTAGTAATGGCTAGGATAATTGATAGAAACTCTGTATGGCGACGCTCGTGCATTCGATGTAGAAAGGTGCATCCTTGACGAGTTCTGGCCTAGAGTAGATGACCTAGATGGCGATGCTCGGGCACTTGTTGTATAACGGTGCATCTGTGACGAGTATTGGTCTAGGAGAGAGTGAAACACTAGTATGGAACACGTGTAATTATTATGTTTAATTGATAAAGGCAAAAGAGGCCTAAAGGCTAATGTGGCCTAGGAATGTTGAATACAATTATGGGTGTATGTGAAATCACGAAATCGTAACCATTATTCTATTATGTGCCATTTCATGAGTAACGAGCTCCTTTGTAATGAATGCACGATTTCTTGGTAGGTTTGATTCCTAATGTTATAGTACGAATGGAGCCTACCGGTAAAGAGACTTGTGACGGTGTACGGGCCGTGTGAAGTGACGATTTAAGGTGATAATATGTCCCTTATTTCCGAATCCATTTTGTATGCCAAGAAATCTACGAGGGTCCATGACTCGTTCCTACTTCTAGACGTAGAAGAGGGCGGGAGAAAGGGGGATTGTTAGTTTCTTGGATTAGCTGGAATTTTGGTAAAACAAAGGTTGTTCAATGTTGATGTCAAGGTGGTGATGGTGCAACATTGAGTCTTAACACTGGGCTGTGTTAAGTAGTGAAGCTGTTCAATGTTGATGTCATGTCACAACATTGAGTCTTAACACTGGGTTGTGTTAAGTGTTTAAGTTGGATGTCTGATGTCACATGCTATGTTGTGACATCAGGTCTGCAGAATTAATAACATCAAGTTTAGTGATGTTGTTAGAGTTTGCGTTTTAGATGGAATTGTGGAGAGCAGGTTGTCTCATTGGATGCGAATATCTTGGGTTAGATATTCTCTGTTGCATAGAGATTTGATGCAGGTTTGTAGGAGATTTAAAAGGTGAAGATTTGAAAAGATTTTTGGGATAAAATCTGTTTTGAAGATTCAGTTTTAAATAACAAATCAGATCAAATATTGCAAGGAGTCCAAGCCCAATTCAGGTGGCTATATAATGCACATAGATCAAAGGAAGAAGGTACAGAAAACAGACAGAAGATAGGGAGCTTTAACTGGAGGTTAAACATTGTCTTTGTGTGTGTTTTTGTATACACCATTCTAGTGTGAATTGGTGAGTTGTGTTCTGTCCTCTCTAAAGCTGTGAAGCAAAGAGAGTTGTGTAACTTGATCAAAGCTGTGAAGCAGGATCAAGGTTTCTCAAAGAGGTTGCTCTTTGAGTGTTTTAGGGATTGAGTAGTGTTCTCATATCTAAGTGGTTTCTTAGGTAGGAAGTCACTATTAGGAATTAAGTTTAGGAGAATGTCAACTGGGTTGTTGAGTCTGTAAATTAATTCTACAAGTAGTGAATTTCATCCCTGGCTTGGTTGCCCCCAGATTAGGTTGTTTGAATTGAACTGGGTTAACAATTTGGTGTGTTCTTCTGTTGTTTATTTTGTCCATTGTGTAGAGTGTGTTGTTGTAACATCGTGTGTGACATCACACATATCTGGTACCAGAATTTCAATTGGTATCAGAGTAGGCATCCTGTCTGTCTCTGGGTGAGATCTAGGGAAGTTACTTTCTGGTGTAAAGATGTACAAAGAAGTTGGAGGATTTGTCAACAGACCCCCTATTTTGGATGGCTCGAATTATGACTATTGGAAGCCAAGGATGATCACCTTTTTGAAATCCTTGGACAGCAGGGCTTGGAAGGCTATAATTAAAGAATGGAAAGCACCTGTTGTGTTTGAAAAATATGATGCTGGGAAAGATAAAGAGGGCACCTCAAAGCCGAAGCCTGAAGAAGAATGGACCAAGGAAGAAGATGAGCTTGCCCTTGGCAATTCCAAAGCTTTAAATGCAATTTTCAATGGAGTAGATAAAAACATATTCAGGCTGATCAACTCGTGTGAAGCTGCTAAGGTTGCATGGAATATTTTGAAGGCAACTCATGAAGGAACATCTAGAGTTAAGATCTCAAGACTTCAACTTCTAACATCGAAGTTTGAAAGTCTGAAGATGAAGGAAGATGAGACTATTCATGACTTCCACATGAGTATTCTTGAGCTGGCTAATGCATCCAGTGCTCTTGGTGAAAAGATGTTAGATGAAAAGCTTGTAAGGAAGATCCTTAGGTCCCTTCCTAAGAAGTACAAGATGAAGGCAACTGCCATTGAAGAATCACATGACATCTTCCAAATGAGGGTAGATGTGCTCATTGGATCTCTTCAAACTTTTGAGCTTGGTTTGAATGAGGAAGAACCAGAAAAGAAGCCCAAGGGTATAGCTTTGGTCTCCACTCCTGCAGAAGCTAAGAAAGTCAAAGATGATGATTCTCAGGAAGATCTGTCTCGAGCCTTTGCTATGTTGGGAAGGCAGTTCAACAAAGTGGTCAATAGGGTGAACAATAACTACAAGCCTAATGTCAAGAACATCCCTTCTGACATCAGCAAGTCAAAAGAGAAAGATGAAGAGAAGACTGCCCAGGATAAAGGTGTTCAGTGCTTTGAATGTGAAGGGTATGGACATGTCAAGAAAGAATGTCCCTCATTCTTGAAGAAGCAGAAGAAGGGCATGTCAGTTTCCTGGTCTGACTCTGATAGTGAAAGTGAAGGTGAGTCAGCAAAGCATGTTAGAGCTTTGACAGGAGCTGTGGTTTCTGATGATGATAGTGATAGAGAAATAACTTATAAGGAGTTAGCATCCACCTATCAAGAGCTTTTTCTAAAGAGTGTGGAAATTTGTCAAGAAAGGGAAAAATAGAAGAAACAGATTGTTCAGCTTGAGACTGTTAAAGCTGATATGGAAAATGAGGTTTTGTTGATTAAATCTCAACTTGATCAGATGACAAAATCTGTTAGGATGATGAACAATGGTACAGCTACTCTTGATAAGATTCTTCAGTCAGAGAAAGTTGCTGGAGATAAATCAGGTATAGGATATGTGGTTGAGGAAAAGGGTTCTACTGAAGCTAGCACTTCAGGAACAAAGAAGGAAATGTCTCAACCATTGTCTCAACATCAAACTAAGAGAAAGGATCCTACACCAAAGAAGGTTGTTCAGCCACAGAATGTTGAGAAGAAAAATAGTACTCATCAAAGGAAGGTGCAGCCTCAAGGTGCTAGTCAGTATATGCCTCCTCAATATCACAAGAGCATGGAGGCTGTTAGGTCCAATCAGAACAGGTTTCATCAGATGTCTCAACATCAGGGTAACTGGTATGGATATAGATATGGATACAACAATGTTGTGCCTCATTACTATGAAAGAAGGAAGCCTCATCACCATAGGAGACAGCCTAGAAGACAGCATCCTCAGTTCAGGAGACAGTCTACCTATGGTAAAAGACAACATCACCATAGAAGACAGGCCAACTATGGAAGAAGGAGACAACATTATGGGTGGGAGCCACAGCAATATCATCATCATAATAGTAAAAGATATAACCAATTCAGAGATGACAGAGTTAGATGCTTCTATTGTGGAAGGTTTGGACATATGCAGTACTCTTGTTTTAAATTGCATGGTTATCCATAATCTGCTCCTCAAAGAAAACTAAAGGAGGTCAGGCCCAAAGTTGTTAAACAATGGGTTCCTAAGGAGAAGGTGAAATGTCTTTTAGCCCACACTTCAGATAGACAGTTTGATAAGGATACATGGTACTTTGACAGTGGATGTTCAAAGCACATGACTGGATCCAAGAAGCATTTGGTAGAGTTCAATCCTTGCCATGCAAATGATGTTATTTTTGGCAATGGTGAAAAAGGAGTAGTAGAAGGAGTTGGAAGAGTGAAGAATCATGATGGTCTTACTCTTGATAATGTGCTCCTTGTTCAAGGGTTGAGTGCTAATTTAATTAGCATAAGTCAACTTTGTGATGAAGGTTACAAGGTAAGCTACACCAAAGATGAATGTGTGGTAGCTGATGAGCAGAATGAGGTAGTGATGAAGGGAGTAAGATCCAAAGATAATTGCTATCAGTGGATACCTCAAGTGGACAGCTTATCTAGTGATGTTAAGGTTGATGTTGTAACATCAGATAGTGACATCAAGTGTGAAAGTATGGTGAAAAGTCAATCTGGGTTAATGACTTATGGTGCTGTTACTCCTAAGTTGGATGATGTGTTAAAATCCAACTTGAGTAGTCAGTTATGTGAGCAAGATGAAGGAGTCAACAATGCTGATGGAAGGATCAAAAACTGTGACCTTAAGAAGTGTTGGGAGCTGAATACTTGCAAGGCCAAGAAAGATGACAACCTGACTAATGACTCCTATAGTTCAGAAGAAAAATTCCACAAGTTGACAATCCTTAGGTTGGAAGATGCAGATGTTAGAGCTGATGTTAAAACATCTCAAGTCAAGAAAGGTACTTCTAGCCTTAAAATAAAGAAGAGTGATGATGAACTAATTGCAAAAGTGGTTCCTGGGGTTGCTAAACGACTGAAATCAAGGAAGAGGAAAGCTATTGAGTCACCTCCAAAGATGAGAGCTAATAAGCAGAAAATCTATGTGGATGGTACTACAAAATCCAGGAGTAAAGTGTTCATCTCTTCCAGAAATAGGAAGATCAGAGATAAGTCTGATGATAATGTCCAGGATATCTCTCAAATGAAGGAAGCCTTTGTTGTTAGAACTTCTGAGAAAATTCAAAAGGCCATACTAGATAACATTCCTGTGCTTTTCATAAAATGGTGGAAGTATGTTCTGGAAAAAGAATTTGGTATAGATACTATGGATATGGTTGAGTTTGCTAGGATATAGTTCAGAGAGGGTGTGGGAACTTATGGTGTGTATGAATAAGTTTCTCTGACTGTGTTTTATTGGGAGCTTCTTGAAGGACTTCTTTGTGCAATGAGTCCTTTGAATGGTGATGAGAAACTGATGTCCCAAAAGATGTTATAACATCATGTTTGCTGGTGGTTATATCTGGAAGATGATTAAGATTGGACATGTGGAGTTGGATGCTCTAGCATTTTTGGTCAGAAGAGGTGGAGATTATGGTCATGTGTTTAGTAGTTTGTTCTGGCAAAGCATGACTACTGTCTTTGAAGACTTCACCAGTTTCAACAACTACTGGTGGATGTAAGGATAAAGGAATTGTGATCTCTTGAAGAGACTGGATCTCAGTAAAGCTTTTAAGTAAGCTGAGAATTTGTGGAGTTTGTGACACAGTGTTGAGATTGGATTACTTTGCTGATAGTAAATCCAGTGGTGGAGCATATGTAATACCATGGTGTGTGGTGTCAAGAGTGTCCTAACTGATGTTAGAACATTTTTTGTGTTGGTTATCCTTGGTGAAGGATGTCTTTGTTCTGGATCTGAAGCTTGGTGCTTACATTATACCTAAGGAGCGTCTACATAGTCATATGGGAGAATGATGAAGTAGAAAGTCTTCCTTGGATGGAGAATGTAGAGAAGACTGAAGTAGATCAGGTATTGATTGATTGGAAGTATGAAGATGAAGAGTATGATAGAGAATGACTGTATGTGGAGAAAAGGACAGTGATACAAAAAGACATGTGCTCAGCAAGTGTGCTCAAATGTTCATCTAGAGCATTAGTTATGGATTTTGCAGCAAAGGGTGTCATAGGACTTACATGTTGAGGTTTGTCCAATTGTGGCTAAAAAGGGGGGAGAAATAGCCAAGAGAGCCAAGAGTATTAAAGAGTACATATGACAAATGCTGCTAAAGTGATTAAAGTGATGTGATGCAGAAGTGCAAAAATTAAGGAGGAGTAATTGTTGATCTGCTGAACAGCTGTTATGCTGGTTCTTGTTTTGAGGGGGAGCACCATTGTTGTTTGTTGAAAATTTTAGCTGTTGAAGATGGTGCTGCAGCAGAGTTTTCTTTATGTATTAAAGATGCTGCTACTTGAAGTTTCCAAGAATATTCAAGTTTATTCCGCTGCTGAAGTCTCTGGAGGTGCAGAGATTGTTTTAGCCAAAATTAGCCAAAGTGGGAGATTGTTAGTTTCTTGGATTGGCAGGAATTTTGGTAAAACAAAGGTTGTTCAATGTTGATGTCAAGGTGGTGATGGTGCAACATTGAGTCTTAACACTGGGCTGTGTTAAGTAGTGAAGCTGTTCAATGTTGATGTCATGTCACAATATTGAGTCTTAACACTGGGCTCTGTTAAGTGTTTAAGTTGGATGTCTGATGTCACATGCGATGTTGTGACATCAGGTCTACAAAATTAATAACATTAGGTTTAGTGATGTTGTTAGGGTTTCCGTTTTAGCTGGAATTGTGGAGAGCAGGTTGTCTCATTGGATGCGAATATCTTGGGTTAGATATTCTCTGTTGCATAGAGATTTGATGCAGGTTTGTAGGAGATTTAAAAGGTGAAGATTTGAAAAGATTTTGGGGATAAAATCTGTTTTGAAGATTCAGTTTTAAATAACAAATCAGATCAAATATTGCAACGAGTCCAAGCCCAATTCAGGTGGCTATATAATGCGCATAGATCAAAGGAAGAAGGTACAGAAAACATACAGAAGATAGGGAGCTTTAACTGGAGGTTAAACATTGCCTTTATGCGTGTTTTTGTATGCACCATTCTAGTGTGAATTGGTGAGTTGTGTTCTGTCCTCTCTAAAGCTGTGAAGCAAAGAGAGTTGTGTAACTTGATCAAAGCTGTGAAGCAGGATCAAGGTTTCTCAAAGAGGTTGCTCTTTGAGTATTTTAGGGATTGAGTAGTCTTCTCATATCTAAGTGGTTTCTTAGGTAGGAAGTCACTAGTAGGAATTAAGTTTAGGAGATTGTCAACTGGGTTATTGAGTCTGTAAATTAATTCTACAAGTAGTGAATTTCATCTCTAGCTTGGTTGCCCCCAGATTAGGTTGTTTGAACTTAACTGGGTTAACAATTTGGTGTGTTCTTCTGTTGTTTATTTTGTCCATTGTGCAGAGTGTGTTGTTGTAACATCGTGTGTGACATCACACATATCTGGTACCAGAATTTCAGGGATGCCTTGACAAGGTTATCGATAAGTGAATGTTTTGAGTAATGAGCTCAATATCGTGTTTCCATATAGTGTGAGATTGTGAGATTGTGAGATTATGAACTCAAGGTCATTTCCATTCCCCTTGACTTGAGTTAGGATTAATAGAACCCTGTAAAGCCGAGAGAATCCATAAGATAGGGAACTCACTGAGATTTGATGTATCTCACCCCACTATTGTTGATTATTTTCAGGAGGTATTTGCAGGTTTGGTTTACAAGTGGAGCTATGCTTGGATGTTTCAAGAGAAGCTCAGCTTTAGTATTTCCGCTGTGTATTTGTTATATACAATTGAGGATATTGTATATTGATCTTAGCTTTTATTGTTTTGGCTAGTTTCCATATCTTGTACCATAGATTGTATTATGTTTTTAGAATGGTCAAGTATGTGAATTACGCCATTAGGCACTTATGATGGTGTCAGTACCAAATAAAATGCTTGTATTGTATTATTCTAGATATATATTATACAGGGCATTACAGTTGGTATCAAAGCAGGTCGTGTCCTCGACCTAGCCTTGAAACATCATAAGTAAATCTATTCCTGCCTCTTAAGTGTGTCTTGTCAACATGACTCTTAATATCATACTATGTAGTGTTGGGCTTGATCAACCTAATGCTATGTATGTGATAGGTAGAATCATGGTTGAGCGACCACGAGGATTCCGAAGTGTTGTCGGAACTTGTGCTATGAGGGTAGGCTCAAGCCAAGAGTTAGTAGTGAAGAGTTTTTGGTCAGCTCAGTGAGGTTGTAGTAGAATTTGTGCTTTGGGTAGCATGGACTTAAAGACTAGTGTGTTGTTTAAGCAATTCCTTGGAAAAGATGAAGTCTGAAATTTAAGGATCTCTACCGGACGATTGGTCCAGGTATTGAGGAATATGTAAAATCGCTAGTGGAACTGGATTGACCACTAGTATGGATATGGATTTCAAGTAATCTCATTCCGTGAAAAAAAAGAAATGTTATTTTGTGGAATGTGTGACGTAAGGTCCGGAAGTGAGGTAAATTTTGGGAGCTTCAGTTTCTAAGGTCGCTATGGTATCTTGAATGGACGAGAGTACCTTAAGGAATATGTTCGAAACAATGTCTTCTAACTGGTTAAAAGTTGAGAGTTAAGGACGTTCGGCTTTTATGGGAACCTAAAGTAGTAGATAAGTGTGTGAAGGAACACAAGGATGTGTTACATGCTTCAAGTGAAATAAGTATGTGCCGGACAAAGAGTAGGAGATGAATTTTGTATATTCAGTCATGAAGAGAGATTAAGTTTGAGATGTTACATCATGATTTTTTGTATTCGATGAGAGACCAATTTGGAATTTGGAATTTGTTAAATTACCCAAGTAACAGTATAAGGTCTTGTGTTGGAGAGGAATGAACTTCATTTAGTAACATAAAGTGTAGTGATACGGATCGGAAGATGTTTGTGTTAAGGAATAGAGTAAGTATCTTGGATATAAGGGAATTGTAGTGTGATGATTTTATATTTGGACCTAAGAGGATTACAATGGAGAGCGAAAGTAAGCACGATGTAGAAAACGGTATTAACAGAATGTATTTTGGACGAGTGTGCAATGGAGTTTTAAGGTGTGGATGAACCTATAGTTAAGGAAATGTAATCACGGATGGCTCACCCGTGAGGACCCTATTAGTATGACGTGGAATGGGAAAAGTTACACCTTGGTATTAAGAACAAGCGTAGTAGTAGCACCGTGGTCACAAATGTACATGATGGTTTCTTATTCTTGAGACAAGTGTGAGGGGACATACTCCGTGGAACAGTGAATATTGTATTTTAAGAAGTAAGATTCTGGTAAAACAACGAGAAGCAAATTAGGACTTATTACGGACTAAGTGTAAATCATGGAATGATTTATACCTGAAGGGTTTTGTAAGTAGTTGATGAGAATTGTCGGTTGCGAATCTTTCGTTAAGTAATTTGGTGTAAGTGGGATGTGTAATGGACAGGGAAGGGTAAGAAATCCCGGTTAGTGGGTATGAAGTGATGGAAAGGTTCTGCAAGAGGTTGCATTGCCCCGATTTACTTTCAAGTGTAGAGAAACTTCTGTATTTGTGAATAATTGGAATATTAGGAATCTACCCTTTTGTTGGACTGAGAACGTTGTTGTTTTAATTCTCACCAAGGAGTTCAAGTGAGAGAATAAGGTGGTATGCTTGATATGATATGTCCATCAATTTTGTGGTACCGTGTAACAGTTGTGTGTTGGATTTTGCTTATGGACGAATCAAGTATGAGTTGTGATGACTTTTGAATTATAAGAAATTGGTTTTTTAGCTTCTGCAGCAGTGTTAACCGACTAACATAATGGGGTTAACCGCTTAACACGTGCAAGGAAGGTGTTTTATGTTGAATTTTGAGAAGTTAACCGATTAGCTCAGATGGGTAATCGATTAACGTGTGTGTAAATTATGAAATTCCTTAGGAACCATCATGTGCATTTTGTTACCTTATGTTGCTCCGATTGGAGAGTATTGTGTAAATGGAAAATGGGATTGCAAGTAAATGAAAGACGAAATTGTGTTTTGAAATTGGAACTTGTGGAAAGGTGTTGCATAGTTGACCATTTGTTCAGACAACGAGAGGATTAACTTTTGGGGAAGTAGTCTTGTAACTCGTGTTGAGCGTGAGGAATTCTTAGGTGTATTACCGTTGTGAGTCTTAAGGACGAAGTTAGAAATACTCGCGAAGTATTGATCTTGTAAAGATCGTTTCGGTGTGGAATTTTGGTGTTAGTAAGATATGAACGGTTGGTCAGAGTTAGTAGGCGCTATCTTCTGGGAGTTCGTGGTTTTGGATTTAGACCTTGAAAGTGGTACCAGTGGTGTGCAGTTGTGTTTTACCAAGAGAAGGAAATGTGGAAGTTATCTTTCCAAGTACGAGTAAGAATTGGACGTTCCGAAGTTAAGCATATAACTTGGATCGTTTATGGAACAGAACAATTAAGAAAAGTGGATTCAATTGAGAAACGTGGCATGTACTTCGAAAGTGTGTGTGTATGTGGAGTGTTGTTTGTGATTTGGCGAGTAGTATGAAAAATCACAATTGTGCCTTGGAAGGGTTAAGTTTTGATAAGTGGTGACTCACATATGATGGAAGTTCTATGTTGGTGTTACGTCATTTAGGGTTGAGATCTCGAACCAATAAAAAACATTGAGTGAGTCGGCAAACCCGTAAGGAGAATTGTATTGGAATGTGGTAACCAGAACGGAAGGTGGTTAAACTACTTTTGGATGAATTATTCGAGTCTTGAATGAATTTGGAGTTGTTTATGTTATGGGCATAGCAGTGTAACTCTTGCATCTTTATCATCTAGAAAGTTTTGGACCGATGTTATAATATTGTGTGTTGGCGAGGAAATTGTTCTACCATAAGACGTCAGCAAGTTTCTTGTACCGTTGGTTAGTAAGTACCCCAATGGATAAGTGTATTTATCCGCTGACTATAGCTACTTAGTAGTGCTTGAGAATTCGTGGTGTTCTACTGTTAGAATTTGAGTTGCGCAGTGGAAGGTGACAAATGAAAGGGGCTCAGTCAGATTTATAAGAATCAGAGGAGAAATTGATTGTAAGATTGGACATATGAAGATCTTGTTTTAAGTGTGTTACCTTTTTGGTGTGATACGAAAGAAGTGAATTATCGGATATAAGGGTTGCAATGTTTAGTATCAGACCAGATGGAACTAGTAAAGAAGTCGTTTGACTAATTATGAAGTAGTTTTGGATGTTGAAGGATTTATGAAAGGATAAGTCGTTGGTGATTACAGGAAGTTAAGAAGTCACTGAATTACATCGCGAAGATGTGTTGAGTGTTGTTGTACTAATTTGAGATAAGGTATTACGGTTTTGTTGTGACTCAGTAGAGAAGTATAGAACGGTACATTCTCACCGAAGGTAGAATGCGACCAAGTGTTTTAGTAAAAAAAACAACAGATGAATCCCAAAGAAAGCAAGGTTAGAAGTTGACTCGATATTGGAACAAGAGTATAATTAAGGACGTGAAGTTTGTTACTTTGTGAAAATACGGATTTTGGTCTGTGAAGTCAAGTTGGATTTTTGGATTATGTCAGAAATTTAAAGGAAGTAAAGTTAAGTGTGGATCTAAGACAGGGATATAAGTTGCAGTTGTTATAGAGTAGAGGAAATTCGGGGGCGAATTTCAATTTAAGAGGGGGAGAGTGTAATACCCCGTATTATTTAAATGCTCAATTGGATATCAGATGAGTATCTATGTACTCTATCTTTAGATGGTTGGATTAATGGAATCCTCTAAGTACTTTAAGTATTGACATTGGGATCAATAGAGCAACTAATGAACTCTAAAGAGATCAATTATTTTATGAAAGAGACAAATTGATATTTATTAGTACGAGAGAGTATTTTAAGATAACTCTAATAATTGATCAATTGGTCAGAGATGACAAAATATCAATTGGAGATATTTTACCCTGTTGGAATTATATTATATAATAAATTATATATATATATATATTAAGAAAGAGAAAGAAAGGAAAAAGAAAAAAAGATAGTAAGAAGAAAGAAGAAAAGAGGAAATCGAGAGAAAGAAGAGAAGAAGCTCAAGGAAGAAGAAGAGAAAGTTGGAGCATTGAATCATCATCTTCTTCAAACTCATCTTCGATTATCAGGTGGGTTCTAGTTAGACGCTCTAAGTTCTAGAATTAAGGATTTAGAACTTAGGTTAGAGTTGAGAGAAAATGATTAAACGGATAAATCATTGAAATCTAACGGATGAAATTCGATATAAATGCATGAGAATACTTGTTGTTTATGTTGGAACATGTTTTGGGTGATTTGGTATGAATTTGAAGTGTTTGGGTGGAAGAAATGATGGATTTTGGCCCAAAATGACCTATAATGACGCTGCTGTGAATTCTGGGTTTCGCGGGTTCGCTTTGCGAACCAAAGCGAAGGGGAAGGCGAATGTTCGCCTAGAAGTTCGCATTGCAAACTTTATGCTGTTTTTTTTTTCTGACATGGTTCGCTGGGGGTTCGCATTGCAAATAGGAAAGCGAACGTGACAGATTTCCCATTTTGTTTCCTTCATAACTTTTGATCCGTAACTCGGACTGAGGCACGGTCGGATGCGTTGGAAAGCTATTTTAATGCTCTTTATGATAGTGAAATAGAAACATATGTGTATGCCATGTATTTATAAGAAAAATATAGAAAAGTAATGTATGAGTGAAAAGTGTGGTTTATGTTTCCACCAAAATCCATGAATCGGGAAGCCGATTGATATGGGACTTGAAGCCTTGGAAAGAAAATCCAATGTGCTATTAAATGGTATGTGGGACCATGATTTAACCAAGGATGCTTGGTAGAGGATAGTAGTGGCTTGTATGCCTTGAAATATGTGTGAACTACTATGTGAAAAGTGATGTTTTATGTGATGTGTGATTATATGTGTTTACTTGTAATATTTGTGTTACGCCATATCTATCTAATTGTTGTTAAGTATGAATGAGAATATGCATGTTAATATGAATTAGGATGAGTGAGGAAACTTTACTCCAAAACAAATGGCATAGTTTAAGATAGTGGAACCTAGTAATGGATGGGAAAATTGATAGAAACTCTGTATGGCGACACTCGTGCATTCGATGTAGAAAGGTGCATCCTTGACGAGTTCTGGCCTAGAGTAGATGACCTAGATGGCGATGCTCGGGCACTTGATGTATAAAGCTGCATCCGTGACGAGTATTGGTCTAGGAGAGAGTGAAACACTAGTATGGAACATGTGTAATTATTATGTTTAATTGATAAAGGCAAAAGAGGCCTAAAGGCTAATGTGGCCTAGGAATGTTGAATACAATTATGGGTGTATGCGAAATCACGAAATCGTAACCATTATTCTATTATGTGTCATTTCATGAGTAATGAGCTCCTTTGTAATGAATGCACGATTTCTTGGTAAGTTTGATTCCCAATGTTATAGTACGAATGGAGCCTACGGGTAAAGAGACTTGGGATGGTGTAAGGACCGTGTGAAGTGACGATTTAAGGTGATAATATGTCCCTTATTTCCGAATCCATTTCGTATGCCAAGAAATCTACGAGGGTCCATGACTCGTTCCTACTTCTAGACGTAGAAGAGGGCGGGAGAAAGGGGGATGCCTTGACAAGGTTATCGATAAGTGAATGTTTTGAGTAACGAGCTCAATAGCGTGTTTCCATATAGTGTGAGATTATGAGATTGTGAGATTATGAACTCAAGGTCATTTCCATTCCCCTTGACTTGAGTTAGGATTGATAGAACCCTGTAAAGCCGAGAGAATCTATAAGATAGGGAACTCACTGAGATTTGATGTATCTCACCCCACTATTGTTGATTATTTTCAGGATGTATTTGCAGGTTTGGTTTACAAGTGGAGCTATGCTTGGATGTTTCAAGAGAAGCTCGGCTTTAGTATTTCTGCTGTGTATTTGTTGTATACAATTGAGGATATTGTATATTGATCTTAGTTTTTATTGTTTTGGCTAGTTTCCATATCTTGTACCATAGATTGTATTATGTTTTTAGAATGGTCAAGTATGTGAATTACGCCATTAGGCACTTATGATGGTGTCAGTACCAAATAAAATGCTTGTATTGTATTATTCTAGATATATATTATACAGGGAATTACATATAGCATTGTGTCCGACAGAGATCCAAAGTTTACTTCAAGGTTTTGGAAGGTTTTTCAACAAGCTATGGGTACGAGGTTGCGTTTGAGCACGTCGAATCATCCTCAGATGGATGGTCAGACTGAGCGAATAATACAAACGATGGAGGACATGTTGAGAGCTTGTGTGCTAGAAAGTAGAGGAAATTGGAAGGAACTTTTACCGTTTATTGACTTTTCATATAACAATAGTTACCATGCAAGGATTGGTATGGCTCCTTACGAAGCATTGTATGGAAGAAAATGTAGAATGCCTTTGTGTTGGGCAGAAGTTGGTGAAGATAAAATTTTGGGACTCGAAATTATTCAAGAGACTACGAAAAAGATCCGAATGATCCGTGAGAAAATTAAACAAGCACAAGATTGTCAGAAAAGTTATGCGGATAACCGTAGAAGACCTTTAGAGTTTGATGAGGGTGATCATGTGTTTTTGAAAGTTACTCCGAGATTGAGATTAAAAGGACTATTTAAGTCACGTAAGTTAAGTCCGAGATACGTGGGACCATATCAGATCTTAGAAAGGATTGGTGAAGTCGCTTACAGATTAGCCTTACCACCCTCTCTATCAGAGATGCATGACGTCTTTCATGTATCTCAGCTCCAGAAGTTTATTCCTGATCCTCTTCAGCCAGTTTTACCAGACTTAGTGGAAATAGAAGCAGACTTGACTTTTGAACCTCAACCGAGCCATATTGTGGGAAGAGAAACAAAGGTATTAAGGAACAAAGACATTCCTCTTGTTAAGGTGCAATGGGATGTGACGCATCTGGGTGATGCTACTTGGGAACTAGAATCGGAGATGAAAGATGCTTACCCTCATTTGTTCAGGTAATCTTTTAAATTCGAGGACGAATTTCTATTTAAGGGGGGGGGAGGATGTAATACCCCGTATTTTTATAATGCTCTGGATAATATTAGTTGAGATCAGTTGAGATCCATTGTGCTCTGAGTATTTTATCTGATAAGATAATTAGAGCAACTGATGAACTTAGAGCTGATCATATTAATATTATCTAATTCTAAGGTTTTATTAATTGGTGCGTTTGAGATAATTTGGACTTGTAGTAGTGTTACTAATTGATGATATTTTCCTATATTATTTCCTTTTCCCTCATTTGCCAAAGATAGTAACATTGGGGAGAGAAAGTAGAGAGAAGAAAGAAGAAAGGAAAGAAAAGGGAGAAAAGGAAAGAAGAGAAAATCCAAGAGTTTAAGATCAACAATCATCCTCTCATCTTCATCAATTCATCTCAGCTTCTTCATCATCATCTTCTAACCCAGGTGGGTTCTAGATAGAGACTTTAGAGTATAATTTCTTGAGGTTTTAGAGTTAGGTTGGTTTTTGGGAAAAATGGGTGCAAAATCAAAGAATCTAACGGTTGAAGTGTGTTATAAATTGCGTAGAATGATCAAAATATGTATAGAATCATCTATTGGTAATAGTTAGGAAGTTTGGATTGGTTTGATTTGGTTGAAAATCTTAGGGTTTTGTGTAGAAATTATGTATTAATGTTGGAAATCATGTTTTATGAAGGGTGTTGGATAAACCATGATAGAACCATGATAATATACCTCTATTGGTTGTTTGGGTAGGGTGTTGAGGATGAATTTGTAGGTTGGAAGTTGTTGTCAAAGGGTTTATTTTTTTGCATAACGCAGAGCGCGCTTAGCACGGTCTGGAGAATTTTCACCCTTTCTAGGCAGCGAGGAGCGTGCTTAGCGCGGGTGGGGCGCGCTTAGCGCGACTTGGAACAAAAATAAAAATATTTTCTAAAATTCATATCTTTTGACTCGGGTGTCCGATTTATGTGTTCTTTATATCGATGTGAAGCTCTGAAAATACTCCATTTAATGGAAGTGGATATACTAGTTTTGCGGCCGATTAAATAAATCGGAGGGAACCGGAATTGGTGTAACTTTGTGGTGTGTTGAATTATGTGATTTCATTATATGATTGACTTGTGTTTACCTATTTTCTCTTGTTGTTAAGCATGTTTGAGAGTGTATGCATGTTAAAATGTGAAATAGGTAGAGTGAGGAATATTATCATTAAATTAGGTTGGAACCTAGTTACGGCTAGGAAAGTGTTGAATAACATAACGACGACGCTCGTGCATGAGAGGTCGAGGCGTGCGTCTATTACCGAATGGTATGGAAATAATTACACTAGTATGGATCATGTTTTATTGTGTTTATTTGAGAAAGACAAAAAAGGTCTTAAGGCGAATGCGGCCTTGTGATTGTCGAATACAATCGCGTTGTGTTTGTGATCACGTAATCGTAACCATTGCCCTTGAGAGGCATTCATGAGTCTCGAGCTCCTCTGAAATGCAGGCGGAATTACTTGGCAGGTTTGATTCCCAATGTTATAGTACGAATGGAACCTACGGGTAGAGAGTTGTGATGGCAAAAGAGGCCATGTGAAGTGACGAATTAAGGTGATGATGCGTCCCTTAATTCCAAATCCATTTCGTATGCCAAGTAACCACAAGGATCCATGACTCGGGTCGACTTCTAGACGTAGAAGCGGACGAGAAAAGGGGATGCCTTGGTAAGGTTATCGATTAGTGAGATTCTTGCGTTAACAGGCTCAGGACTTATCCCATTGAGATAGTGTGAGTTAACAAGACTCACGAGCATGGATCCATATAGTGTGTAACGCCCATATATACATACATACATCAAAGCAGATATTATACATGGATAATACGTTTGGTACTAAAATGTACAAGTCCCTAGTAAACACATTGTACACATACATGCCCAAGAACCTAATACAAAACTCCTATGGCATAATATATATATATACAAGATGTTCAATAAGATAAATACTAAGAACTAGATCAAGTAATGATCCCAAAAATCTTGACAACAGAAGCCTTGCCACACAAAAGGTATGATCCGTAAGGAAAAGTCAAACAACTTTGTCCGTACCCTTCGCCGAACCTGTAGTACCTGTGATGTAAGCAACAACATGGGGTGAGATACATCAAATCTCAGTGAGTTCACTATCTTATAAGTCCTCTCGGCTCTACAAGGTTCTAACAACCTAACTCAAGTCAATGGGAAGGGAAGTGACTTTGAGTACTCATACACACTATATGGATCCATGTTCGTGAGTCTCGTTAACTCACAATATCACTAATCGATAACCTTCCCAAGGCATCCCCTTTTCCCGTCCGCTTCTACGTCTAGAAGTCGACCCGAGTCATGGATCCTTGTAGTTACTTGGCATACAAAATGGATTCGGGATCATTGGCCTGTTAACCGTGAATCGTCACTTCTCATGGCCTGTTAACCATCACAAGTCTCTTTACCATATAGGTTCCATTCGTACTACACACGAGAATCAAACCTGCTAAGTAATTGTGCCATGTTTCAGAGGAGCTCGAGACCCATGAAACGCACTCACATGAAACGGTTATGATTACGTGATCATACACACAAACGTGATTGTATTCGACAATCACAAGGCCACATTCGCATTAAGACCTCTTTGTCTTTTCATAATATAAACACAATAAACATGATCCATACTAGTGTAATTATTTCTATACCATTCGGTAATAGACGCACGCCTCGGCCTCTCATGCACGAGCATCATCGTTATGTTATTCCACGATTTCCTAGCCATTACTAGGTTCTACACAGTTCATGGTAATATTCCTCACTCTACCTATTTCATATTTTAACATGCATACACTCACAATCAAATTAAACAACAAGAGAAGTAGGAAATAACAAGTCACTAATATAATAGAACACATAAAGCAACATATCACAATTCACACTGATTCCGGTTCCCTCTGGTTTATTTAATCGGCCATCAAAACTAATATTTTTCACTTCCAACAGGTATAGTATTTCCCTAGCTCTCCATCGGTACCAAGAACACTTAAATCGGATAAGCGGATCACAAGTTATAGAATTTACAAGAACAAGGAACATTTGGAAAAGTTCCAGGAACGCCCGACGCTCCAACCATCACCCGGCGGCGTCCTCCCTCCGCCTCTGCCTCGCCCGGCGAAGCAGGGGCGTAAACACTTCTTAAAAAACTTGAAAGTTACAGGGGCGTTACATGTTGCGCCTCTTGGGCATCGCCCGGCGAAGCAGGGGAACTTGCCTCGAATCTCCCGGCGCTCTGAGCACCGCCCGACGCTCCGTACCAGAACAGCCATGCTCAGTTGCGTTTTCTCTTGTTCCCATGGTTAGAAATCCATCTTTCTCAACTCAAATCTTCCCCAAACAGCACCAACAAGCATCATAATTATTCATATAGATATTATGATCATGCTACACCATTTATGTCGAATTTCAACCGTTAAACCCATTGATTCCACATTTCCTAACCTAAATCAAACATTTTCTAAAAACTCTAAAACTAAAGTTCTAACTAGAACCCACCTTGAATAGAAGATGGTGATGATGAAGATGAGATGATTTGATGAAGACTAGAGGTTGATCCAAGCTTTTCTCTTCAATTCCAAGTTTTCTCTTCTCTTTCTTTCCTTTGCTCTTCCTTCTCTCTATTTTCTCTCTCTCAAAAGTTACCAACTTTGGCCAAATGAGGGAAAAGGAAAAGATATAGAAAATGTCATCAATTTAGTAATACTACTAAATGTCCAAATTATCTCAAATGCACCAATTAATAAAACCTCAGAGTTAAATAATATTAATTTGATCAGTTCTGAGTTCGCCAGATTACTCTAATTATTTTATCCAATAAATTCTCAGAGTAACCCGGAGCCCAGTTGACCGTAATAATATTATCTCGAGTGGAATAACTCACGGGGTATTACATCCTCCCCTCCTTAAATAGAAATTCGCCCACGAATTTAAAACAATTACCTGAAAAGATGAGGATAAATTTCTCGCATCTCGGATTCCAATTCCCACGTTGCATCACCCGGATGCGTCTCATCCCACTGAACCTTAATAAGAGGAATCTCTTTATTCCTTAACACCTTAGTTTCTCTTCTTGTGATATGAATCGGTTGAGGCTCAAACGTTAAATCTGCTTCTATCTCGATCGTATCTGGTAGAATTGGCTGAAGAGGATCTGGAGCAAACTTCCGAAGCTAAGATACATGAAAAACATTGTGCATCTCTGACAGAGAAGGCGGTAAGGCTAATCTGTAAGCTACTTTACCAATCCTTTCTAAAATTTGATACTGTCCCACATATCTCGGACTTAACTTCCGCGACTTAAACGGTCCTTTCATCCTCAATCTCGGAGTAACTTTCAAAAACACGTGATCACCCTCATCAAACTCCAAAGGTCTTCTACGGTTATCCGCATAACTCTTCTGACGTTCTTGTGCTTGTTTAACTTTACCACGGATCATCCTAATCTTTTCCGTAGTTTCGTAAATAATCTCGGGTCCTAAAAGTCTATCTTCACCAACCTCCGCCCAACACAATGGTGTCTTACACTTCCTTCCATACAATGCCTCATAAGGTGCCATACCAATACTTGCATGATAACTATTGTTATAAGAGAACTCAATCAACGGTAAAAGTTTTGTCCAATTTCCTCCACTTTCAAGCACACAAGCCCTCAACATATCCTCCATTATTTGTATTGTCCATTCCATCTGACCATCCGTTTGCGGATGATTCGACGTGCTCAAACACAACTTCGTTCCCATAGCTTGTTGAAAAGCTCTCCAAAATCTCGAAGTAAACTTTGGATCTCTATCCGAAATGATATTAGTGGGAATACCATGCAACCTTACAATTTCCTAAATGAACAATCTTGCGAGATGGATCTCCTTGTAGGTAGTTTTTACGGCTAAGAAATGCGCAGATTTTGTCATCCGATCTACAATTACCCAAATCGAATCATAACCACCTTGGGTACGGGGTAATCCAATTGGGAAGTCCATAGAGATACTATCCCACTTCCACACTGGAATTTCTAACGGTTGTAGTAAGCCACCCCGTCTTTGGTGTTTGATAACACGAAAACATATCGTATTTTTACTTTGATTTATGTTAAAATCTTATTCCATTTCCGTCTAATCTCCAATTATTCCGAGAATATTTAAGTGTTTTCGCAGGTATTTCAATTTCCAAGTCAAAAGTATGTAAAGTGCATAAAAGAAGTAGAATAAGCAAGAAACAAGCAAGAAAAGAGCAGAAAATTGCATAAACCATATTTTGCTGGTGTGACGACCGTCACAGCCCCCTCACGATCGTCATGGACTCCAAATACATCACGCCCGTCATAGCTCCCTCACGATCGTCATGGAATCAAAAATAGAATTAATACGTTAAGCACAGACGTGGTCACGAGGCTTCAAAATTCAGTTACTGCACGTTCACATTTTCTCCGAGGATTTCTAGGTTCCAAACCAAGTAACTGTTAAAGTAATGTCCCGACATTTTCTCCAACCACTACCATAGCTGAGGCTATATATATGAGAAGGATTCCAAGAACAAATGGTGGTCCATTTTCCTTTCCAAAGTGTCGTATTGCTGCAGAATTATTTCTAGAATTTCATTCTTGTTTTGCTTAGTTTCCTTTACCGTTTTCCTTGTCCCCTATTACCACCGAACAAAGTAATAGTTTCTCACATTGAGGAACTATTGCACCTTAGTTTAAGTTTTTGTTTCTTGCCTTCATCATTTTGTTGTTTCAATTTATTCAAGCAAAAGCCTGCCGATCTGTCGAGGAATTGCTTAGACCGCATTTACTAGGTTTTTATCATTTCAATTTATAGCAATTGTTTTTTTTCTTTTATTATGTCTGAGTTTAGGTTTAATTGTTTATTCCATTCATGTCTATTTTAATTAGTATGTCGAGCTAAACCGATTTTATCGGTATGTAATTGAGTAATCGAAATGGATTAAATATTTCTAAGCTAAAATTATAAATCAACTTATTTTCTGGCTTCGATTTCTTAATTTAAAACCAACTTTTCTTACGAGAGTAAAAAGGTAACAAAGGTTAAGGTCAAGACCACGAGAGAGTGAGATTTTACCCGGATAGTTGAAATCGAGCATTAGTTTTAAAAACAGCGAGAGCGCTTTAAAGTTAATTAGGATTTATTAGTTTTCAAAAATTATTTTTAAACTCATATGGGCTAGCGAGAGCAGACATATTGACTTAAAAGTATAGTCCGAAGCAATAACCACGAGAGTGTGAGGTGAGGATTTTTAAACTGGTATTTTCTACAGAATTATATTGTGATAAATTTTTATACGCTTAGGTTTAATGAAATCCACGATGGTATACTGAATTATATACCGATATCCTAATCATAACTAGTTTATTCCTAAATTTTAATTTCCCTTTAATTTCCTTTTTTAACCAAAAAATCATATCAGATTAGCCTTAGATTTACATAGTAACATTAGATAACGGTACGTTCGATTTTTAGTCTCTGTGGGATCGATAATCTTTTAAAACTACGCGATACGACTGTATACTTGCAGTCAGAATCATTTAGGCACACTAAATAGCGATCAAGTTTTTGGCGCCGTTGCCGGGGACTAATTAAGTCGATATCGTAACTCCTTTGTTGCGCCGTATAGACTAAGGTAAAAAAAAAAAAATAACAAATTTCCCTTTTTCTTCGATTGTATGCCAAGTACTCGCTCACAAAGCGAAGACTTGCAACCACCAATCGCCGAATTAGAGCGTTTCTTACATTTAAGACGCAGAATACTTGAGTATCAACGCAAGTATAATATTCCCGATCTCCTTGCTCATACTCCTGAATCAGTCAAAGAACGAAACATGGCTGAAGGACCACAGAACCGTCCTCTTAAGTATTATGCTACCCCATCTGAGCAAGAACCACATAACAACATTGCTGCCCCTGCTATCAACCGAAACAATTTCGAGTTGAAACCTTCATTGTTGTCAGCCGTACAACAACATCAATTCTCTGGAAATCCTACAGAAGATCCTAACGAACATTTGACCAAGTTTGTGCAGTACGCAGACACAGTGAAGGCAAATGGTGTAACTGCATACGCGATAAGACTACGTCTTTTTCCTTTCTCATTAAGAGATAGAGCTTGGGCTTGGTTGCAATCCTTGCCATCAAACTCTGTTACTATGTGGGATGAGTTGGAAAAGGTATTCTTAGCACGATATTTCCCCCCAAGCAAAACAGCTATGCTGAGAGCCCAAATTAATAGCTTTCGACAGAAGGACAGCGAATCTCTTTACGAAGCATGGGAAATATACAGAGACATGATGAGGATGTGTCCGCATCACGGTCTTGAAGATTGGCTTGTCATCCACACATTTTACAATGGTCTCTTGTACAATACAAGATTGACAATAGATGCCGTCGCTGGTGGTACACTTATGGATAAACCTTATGAAGAAGCCTATCAACTGATCGAAAGCATGGTTCAAAACCACTACCAATGGGGAGGAGAAAGAACTGCAGTGGAAAAATCCCAAACAAAAGGTGGAATGTACGAGGTTAGTAGCCTTGATCGTGTCAATGCTAAGGTAGATGCCCTTGCCCAAAAGATTGATAACTTGACCATAACACGTGCAGCCACCGTGGCTGCCGTAGCTCAAAATTGCGAATTATGCGGAACACCTGGACATGCCGCCACTGAATGTCAAATTTTGGCAGGAGTCTCCAGTGACCAAGTGAATTATGCTCAGGGGAACCCTTATGCAAATACCTACAATCCGGGCTGGAAGAATCATCCAAACTTCTCTTACAAAAACAACAATGCATTGTATGCACCTGGTCAAGCACCTGCTACACCACCAGGCTACCAAAAGGCTGCCGTAGCTGCCCCTAATGTCCCTAGGAAGTCCAACCTTGAACTAATGATGGAAAACTTTATAGCTACCCAGGCTCAAACAAACAAAGACTTCCTGAATCAAAATATACACATTAGTGAGCAAATTAAGCAATTAGCAAACAAAGTAGACGCTTTAGCCACCCATAACAAAATGCTTGAAACCCAAATTTCACAAGTGGCACAACAACAAGCACCTACTGCTGCTCCTGCTGGAACATTTCCTGGACAGCCACAACCTAATCCGAAAGGACATGCAAATGCCGTTATATTGAGAAGTGGTAAAGAACTAGACGGACCCATTGATCCGAGACTTCAGAACCCAGCCATGTACCAAAGGCCTAATAGCACAACAACTGAGAAGGAAAGTGAACCCAAGGAAAAGGAAGGTAATAACCAAGAGGCTGCAAACAAAGAAAAACCTTATGTGCCTCCACCACCCTATAAACCACCTATTCCATATCCTCAAAGATTTGCAAATTCTAAAACTGCAGGGCAATTTAAGAAATTTGTTGAACTTCTGAAACAATTAAACATCACGATACCTTTTACAGAAGCTATCACTCAGATGCCCTCATATGCTAAGTTCCTTAAAGAAATCCTATCCAATAAGAAAAAGATTGAGGATAACGAAACAGTTACACTTACTGCTGAGTGTAGCGCGATAATTCAAAACAATATGCCTCCTAAGCTAAAAGACCCAGGTAGTTTCTCCATACCTTGTGTAATTGGGAAGTTCGTCATAGACAAAGCTCTATGCGACTTAGGAGTCAGTATTAGTGTAATGCCCTTATCCATATGCAAGAAGCTTGATATGGGAGACTTAAGACCAACTAAGATGTCTGTTCAATTAGCTGACCGCTCTATTAAATACCCAGTTGGTATACTAGAAAATGATCCAGTTTGCATAGGACAATTCTATATCCCCACCGATTTCATAATCATGGATATTAAAGAAGACTCCACTACTCCTATCATACTAGGAAGACCATTCTTAGCTACCGCTGGAGCCATTATAGACTTAAAGAGGGGTAGGCTAACTTTAGAGGTTAGTGAAGAGAAGGTTGAGTTTATTTTGACGCAATTCTTACAAGCTCCAGCTATAGACGACACATGTTATCTACTAGATGTCATAGATGAGTGCGTAAGAGAAATAGAGATGGAACCAACCATATACTTAGATATTCTAAAAATTCCAATACCTCCTATTTTTGAAGATGATAATTAGCGTGAACCTTATCAAGAAGATAGCCTTAGCGAATGTTTAGCACTTACACCAGATCATCTGCCTTGTCAGAAGAAACCAGCTCTAGAACTGAAAACACTACCCAATAATTTAAGGTATGAATTCTTGGAGGCAGAACTCGAACGACCCGTGATAGTCAATGCAGACTTAGGACAGACCGAAACTAAGAAACTTTTAGATGTCATAAGAAAATACCCAACTGCGTTAGGCTATAACATCGCTGACCTTAAAGGAATAAGTCCTTTTATTTGTATGCATCGCATTATGCTAGAGGAAGACTGTAAATCCTCTAGAGAACATCAGAGAAGGATTAATCCAATCTTAAGCACTATAGTCAAGGATGAAGTGAAAAAGCTTTTAGAAGCAGGAATTATATACCCGATATCAGACAGTAAATGGGTTTGCCCAGTACATGTCGTACCAAAGAAGGGAGGTGTTACAGTTGTTAAGAACACAAAAGGTGAGTCTATAACACAAAGAGTTGTAACTGGAAGTAGAATGTGCATCGATTATAGAAAGTTGAACAAAGCTACTCGTAAAGATCATTTCCCATTACCATTCATTGACCAAATGTTGGAACGACTAGCAAAACATTCTTACTTCTGCTATTTAGACGGTTACTCAGGATTCTTTCAAATCCCGATACATCCTGATGACCAAGAAAAGACAACCTTCACATGTCCCTATGGAACATTTACTTATCGACGAATGTCATTTGGACTATGTAACGCTCCTGCCACATTCCAAAGATGCATGATGTCGATCTTTGCTGATTTTATAGATGACATTATGGAAGTGTTTATGGATGACTTTTCTATTTGTGGGAAGAGTTTTCAAGGATGTCTATCGAACCTAGAGATGGTACTTGAAACATGCGTAAAAGTCAATCTCGTATTAAACTGGGAGAAATGCCATTTCATGGTAAATCAAGGAATCGTACTTGGACACGTAGTATCTGATAGAGGGATTGAAGTTGATAAAGCCAAGATAGAAATTATAGAAAATCTTCAACCTCCGAAAACCGTACGAGAAATACGAAGTTTCTTAGGACACGCCGGTTTCTACTGACGATTCATAAAAGATTTCTCAAAAATTACCAAACCTCTTACCGGTCTATTAATGAAAGATGCTAAATTTATCTTTGATGAGAAATGTCAAAAAGCGTTTGAACAGTTAAAAACGGCTCTTATCACCGCACCTATCATGCAACCACCAGATTGGAGACTACCTTTTGAAATCATGTGTGATGCAAGTGATTATGCCATAGGTGCAGTTCTAGGACAAAGGAGGGATAGAAAACTCCATGTTATTTACTATGCAAGTAGAACCTTAGACCCTGCCCAAATGAACTACGCCACCATAGAAAAAGAACTTCTAGCCGTGGTTTTCGCCCTTGACAAATTCCGTTCTTACCTAGTGGGAGCGAAGATCATTATTTATACAGACCACGCGGCTATTACGTATTTATTAAACAAAAAGGATGCAAAACCTTGACTGCTAAGGTGGATCCTGCTTTTACAAGAATTTTATTTAGAGATCAAAGATAAGAAAGGAACTGAAAATGTAGTGGCAGACCACATATCCCGATTAGATGGAATCAAACTAGAGCCAGTCCCTATTAATGACGATTTCCCTTATGAACGACTCATAGTCCAACTTGAAGGTGATATGTCTAAACTACATTTAAATGAACCAAAAATAGAAGAGGTCGTGGAAGAAATTAACTCACACACAATACTGCCATGGTATGCTGACATAGTCAATTACTTAGCAGCTGGAGTACTTCCACCAGACTTATCTTATCAACAAAAGAAAAAATTCTTTCATGATCTAAAACATTGTTATTGGGATGAACCTCTGCTCTTTAAGAGAGGAGCCGACGGTATTTTCTGTCGTTGCATCCCTGAAACTGAAATGGAAGACATCATCTCTCAATGTCACTCTACTCCTTATGGAGGACATGCAAGTACTTCAAAGACATGCGCTAAGATTCTGCAATTCAGCCTATTTTGGCCTAACCTCTGGAAAGATGTCCACATTGCAATACTAAACTGCGACCGGTGCCAACGCACTGGTAACATATCAAGACGCGATGAGATGCCCCAAAAAGGCATATTGGAAGTAGAAGTCTTTGATGTATGGGGGATTGATTTCATGGGACCTTTCCCATCATCCTTTGGAAATAAATATATACTCG
The DNA here is from genome assembly GCA_022829125.1 of Lathyrus tuberosus. NCBI lineage: Eukaryota > Viridiplantae > Streptophyta > Magnoliopsida > Fabales > Fabaceae > Lathyrus > Lathyrus tuberosus. Next base: position 11,772,284 of record JALAZF010000125.1, on the reverse strand, counting down.
TAGCTGTCGACTATGTTTCGAAATGGATTGAGGCTATAGCTTCTCCTACAAATAATGCACGAGTAATCATAAAGCTTTTTCAAAAACAGAATTTTTCCCAGATTTGGTGTGCCGAGGCTCGTGATAAGTGACGGTGGCTCGCATTTCATATCAAATATATTTGACAAACTTCTATCAAAGTATGGAGTAAGACACCGCATAGCAACACCATATCATCCACAAACTAGTGGACAGGTTGAGGTCTCGAATAGAGAAATAAAACAAATCTTAGAAAAGACCGTAGCCACCTCTAGGAAAGCTTGGTCATCTAAACTTAATGAAGCTTTATGGGCATATAGGACGGCCTACAAAACACCAATCGGAAATACACCTTTCAAGCTAGTCTATGGTAAATCCTGCCACTTACCAGTAGAATTAGAACACAAAGCCTATTGGGCTATTAAAACACTGAACTTAAGGTACGATTCTGCAGGTGAAAAGCGAATCCTAGATCTGCACGAACTAGAAGAGTTAAGACTAGACGCTTATGAGAACGCAAAAATATATAAAGAACGAACTAAGAAATGGCATGATAAGCGTTTATCTAGAAAAGAATTTAGTGTAGGAGACGTTGTGCTCCTATTTAATTCAAGACTAAAACTCTTTCCTGGGAAACTAAGATCTAGATGGTCCGGTCCTTTTGAAATTACCAAGGTATTACAGAGTGGAGCAATAGAAATTAAGGGTAGGAATAGCGAACCATTCATAGTAAATGGGAAACGTTTAAAGCACTATCATAGCATTGAAAATAAGGACTATTTGAATAGCCTTAGACTTTTAGAGTTGCCCGCTGATCCCCCTAACTAAAATATCTAATGGATTTCGTCAGGCTTATGACGTTAAAAACAGCGCTTAATGGGAGGCAACCCATGATGATTGTTTTTCCTTCTTTATAATTGTTATTTCTTTACGTTTTCTATATTCTATTTTGTTTTCAAATTTCTAGCTTCATTTATATTTTCTTAAACTTTTTTTGGAAATTGCTGTGCTAATCATATAATTGTAAAATACAGGATTACAAAGTCTTTCTACATTTTCTATTCTCCTCTTCTGATTTCATTCTTGCTTAATCACTAAAAAATGGAGAACAAAGATAATATGTTGATAGAATTCAGAGATGCAGCTCAGTGGCATCACTATGAGGCTTTGTCTCTTCGACCCTTCGCCCTGACAAAATTTACCCACAGACCCACCATAACCTCTTTAGGCCTAGGTGAGAGCATTGATTTTCTGTTTAACCAACTAGGTTGGGAGGGTTTTACTAATAAGAAACACAAGACTTATCGTAGACTGACTTTAGAATTCCTAAGTTCATTGAGTTACAATCCTTACTGTGGAAAAGGCATTAATAGGGGTCGAATCGCTTTTAGGTTGTTTGGATACCACTGCCAGTTTACCATTAAGGAACTGTCGGATCTTTTAGGTTTCCCTGAAGGACCCACCGTTTTCTCCGTGGTACAAGAGGATTTGGTGTTAGTAGGTGAGCTGAATGCCTTCTGGGGTAGAATTTCAGGGAGACCTGATTTTGACATGAACCCTATGCTGTCTACCGAAATTCATAACCCTGCCATCCAATACTTTCATATGATCCTAGCCTACACCCTGTTTGGAAAGCCTGAGAATGACAATACTATTTCAAGGGATGAACTCTTTATTATCTTTTGTACATTTCAGTCTCGAGAGGTTAACGGACTGAATTTCATGTTTAATAACTTTTGCAAAATCATTAGAAATGAAAACAGCCCAATTCTGATAGGTGGTCTAGTTGCCAAAATAGTCGATGCTATGGGATTTAGGACCCGACTTTCTAAAATCAACCCTTTTGGAGACTTTAGGCCTATGAATATCACATTCTGTTTCAATAGGGCCATGATTAGGAACCAAGGTCCACACCATTTCCAGCTCCTGATCAATAATGTAGTTGTGCAACATTTTACTCTACCAAATCATGAACGCACAAGTGTGCAAAACAAACACAACTGGCTATATGACCTAGATGAACCACAGCCTAAACCTGAAGTAACCTTTCCTGAGCCTGAAATTGATCCTAAGACACCCCCTCATTACCATGATTTTGACTTTATGGAATTCCAAGATGACACTGATACTCCTAAGGTTGATGCCACAAATTATGCTGCAAATCTGACTACCATCCTTAAAACTATGGATGATTATCATAAAGAGATCACCTCAGTAAAGGGTGAACTGAACACCATGCGACAAGATATTGTCGGCCTAATGGATCTGACAGTTGAGCAATTTGATCATTTGAACCAAGCCATTGCATCTTTGAAGAAACGCCTTGGCTAGATTTTTGAAGCACTGCTTTTTCATGTTTTACTACTTTTACTTTGGAAACAATTTTCAGTTTTTCCTTTTCTTTTTTATGTTGGGAACAAATTAATTTACATTCAGCTTTTATTTATGATTGAATACACTGCTAGTCTCTGCTAGCATATTTTCTGGTTTTAATGAATTATTCAATTTATCGCTTAATATTGATCTTGATGGTATTAAATTTGCTCCTGTCATATTCTATTTTGTTTTGTCATTTTATGCATTATAGTATTACCATATGTGCTAACAATTGCATGTTACGAAAAAGAAAAGAATTGAATGTTTGCTGTCAAAACTGCTATCAACCCCCGAATTTTGCTGGTGTCATGATCGTGACAGTCCCATGACGACCGTCATGCGGGTTTGGGACGTGTTATGTGTTAAAACAGAAACGTTCCCCTCTTCTTCTTCTTCTTTCTTCCAATTAAAACACCACCGTCCCACTACCTCCAAAATTCCAAAACTGTCATACCACTACACATTTGACCAAATTTCATAATTTCCATAACCATTCGTTTTTCCACTCATTATTTAACCACACTCGTACACCATCTTTCTCACAAACCTTCTTTCTCCAAAAACCTAATTTCTTCCATACCTTGTTTCTTTGTGAACCCACCATGGCAAGACAAACTCCAGACCTTTCCACCGTGAATTTCAGAGAAGGAACAGCCGGAGAACGTCAAAGGGTTAATTACATTAACTTCTACCAACGTTCTGTGCAACCAACTCGTTATGTAGACATTGCATGTCTCAAAGAATTAGGGATGCTTGACGGAGTTAAATGGATGCTACAAAATGCTGGTCTATGGAAGCTCTGTACTCAGAGCCGGCCTACTTACGAAGCCCTGACGCTCGAGTTTTTGAGTTCGTTCACATACGTAACACCTTCTGGCGAAACGAACCAACTCACCGGCGTAGCCACGTTCCACATGTTTGGTACTGAGTATAAAATTGGCCAAAATCAACTTGCCTAAATGCTTGGTTTCCACCATGGCGAGAATGTTCATTGCCGGGTGCCACAGGAAACATTTTTCCAAGCAGCATTTGATTTATGGAATAGATTGACTGGAACAACGGTCGATAGCTGGGAAAGCCTCAACGCAACATATATCCACAACCCAGCCATCAGATATGTTCACCGCACATTAGGAAGCACTATTTTTGCAAGGGACAGCAACCACAAGGTGAACTCAAAGGAACTCTTCTTCCTCTATTGTATGTTTCACCCGGAGCCTATCAACGTCGTACCCTTTCTGTTAGCACACATCCAAGCTAATTGTGCTAGAGGTTCCGAACCCTTCTATTTTGGAGGGATTGTCACTTCTATTGCTCTAAGTTTGGACTTGGGGGACGCACTTAATAGATTACCTTCCGTGCCTCCAGTGTTGTTCAACATCGACTACTGCCGCAGCTCACACCTCATCAAACTGAGAAGAGATGGTAAATACCATCCTATGGTCCGCACCAGAACAGTTCGAAGTATCATTATGCCTTGCAGGAACCGCATTGACCCTCAGAATATGGCCAATTGGCTCTTTGATTTGAATGCTCCCGAGCAAAATGCGGCTACCCATGATGATCAAAATCAGGACCCTGTTGATGGGATGGAGCAAGAGATGGATAACGCCCCAGAAAACCAACCACTGTCTGCCAATGATGCTCCTTCGACCTCCAGACGTCGACGCCGCCCCGACCAAGACCCCGTTACAAATGAAGAAATCTTGAGGGCTATATGGCAACAAAACTAGCTGGCTGGCCAGAGAGATGCACAACAACAACAACAACATAATGAAAAGATGACTCTCATGCGTCAAATCCAGCAAGGGCAAGTTGACCAAGGTTAGAGGCTTGACGGCGTCATCGACGAGATGGGTGCCTTGACACTACGAGTGCAGGACTTACACGATTACATCCATCACGTGGATATTCCAGATCATGTGGCACGGCATGGACGAGGGCGCCCTAGAGGCAGAGGACGTGGGGCTCCTTGATTATTTTGTTTGTTTTCTTTCTAGTTTGTCTTGTTAATCCCCTTTATATCGCAACATTGAGGACAATGTCCGATATAGTGTGGGAGAGTTAGTCTATTTTCGTTTTATTTCCCTTTTTGTATTTTCCTTTTTCCCTTATCAAAGTCAATATATGAGAATTTTTGTTCAGTATCCAATTTCCCCATTTTATTCTGCCATAACGAAAATTTTTTTTACGATTAATGCACATCGTGACATACCAAGCTTTAAATTATGTTAGGAAGTTGGGAAAGTGCTAACAAGATCGATACCGTCTTGACACCTTAGACCTCTTGCGTATGCGATATCAGTTTCAATACTTATTATACCGATACCTTGAGTTCAGTCCTAAAGTAACCCCTAATAGTTTATATTAGCAGTCAGCACCGTCTAAATCACAAAACCACGTGGGGAGCCGATGAATATAAGTGTTTGATGCCCAATCATGAAAAGAAGATCCTTTCTTATTTGTCTGCCGAGAAATATAGAATATGCAACAATTCTTACAGTTGTGAAAACTTACAAAAAAAAGAAAGAAATTTGTTGTCGATTGGTTCAGAGGTACCTGATTCTGGACTCGGTAGGGCGAACTACGGTTCGATCCCCTGCAATCTACGAATAGGATGCATAAAGGGTTACCACACTTGTGTATCAGGCCCCGTAAGCAAAAGGGATCAAAGTCACTAACCGGCTACTCCACTACGTGCGTGAATAAGGCAAAGGGCTTAATGTGATTGCGTTAGAATGAAACCGGGTGAAACAGGCACGAAAACTTTAGGTTGAACTATAATAAAATGATTAGAACTGGATTGCACAAAAGAGAGGTCTATGACAAAGTTTGTCGCTTTGTGTCATTAACGTATTTTTAGTGTTCATGCGATATGGCTATCCTTGTAGGTAGTTTTTACAGCTAAGAAATGCACAGATTTTGTCATCCAATCTACAATTACCCAAATCAAATCATAACCACCTTGGGTACAGGGTAATCCAACTTCGAAGTCCATAGAGATACTATCCCACTTCCACACTGGAATTTCTAACGGTTGTAGTAAGCCACCCGGTCTTTGGTGTTTGATAACACGAAAACATATCATATTTTTACTTTGATTTATGTTAAAATCTTATTCCATTTCCGTCTAATCTCCGATTATTCCAAGAATATTTAAGTGTTTTCGCAGGTATTTCAATTTCCAAGTCAAAAGTATGCAAAGTGTAGAAAAGAAGCAGAACAAGCAAGAAAAAAGCAGAAAATTGCAGAAACCATATTTTGCTGGTGTGACGACCGTCACAGCCCCTCACGATCGTCATGGAATCAAAAATAGAATTAATACGTTAAGCACAGACGTGGTCATGAGGCTTCAAAATTCAGTTACTGCACGTTCACATTTTTTCCAAGGATTTCTAGGTTCTAAACCAAGTAACTGTTAAAGTAATGTCCCTACATTTTCTCCAACCACTGCCATAGCTGAGGCTATATATATGAGAAGGATTCCAAGAACAAAGGGTGGTTCATTTTCCTTTCCAAAGTGCCGTATTGCTGCAGAATTATTTCCAGAATTTCATTCTTGTTTTGCTTAGTTTCCTTTACCGTTTTCCTTGTCCCCTATTACCACCGAACAAGTAATAGTTTCTCACATTGAGGAACTATTGCACCTTAGTTTAAGTTTTTGTTTCCTGCCTTCATCATTTTGTTGTTTCAATTTATTCAAGCAAAAGCCTGCCGATCTGTGGAGGAATTGCTTAGACCGCATTTACCAGGTTTTTATCATTTCAATTTATAGCAATTGTTTTTTTTCTTTTATTATGTCTGAGTTTAGGTTTAATTATTTATTCGCATTCATGTCTATTTTAATTAGTATGTCGAGCTAAACTGATTTTATCGGTATGTAATTGAGTAACCAGAATGGATTAAATATTTCTAAGCTAAAATTATAAATCAACTTATTTTCTGGCTTCGATTTCTTAATTTAAAACCAACTTTTCTTACGAGAGTAAAAAGGTAACAAAGGTTAAGGTCAAGACCACGAGAGTGTGAAATTTTACCCGAATAGCTGAAATCGAGCATTAGTTTTAAAAACAGCGAGAGCGCTTTAAAGTTAATTAGGACTTATTAGTTTTCAAAAATTATTTTTAAACTCATATGGGCTAGCGAGAGCAGACATATTGACTTAAAAGTATAGTCCGAAGCAATAACCACGAGAGTGTGAGGTGAGGATTTTTAAACTGGTATTTTCTACAGAATTATATTGTGATAAATTTTTATACGCTTAGGTTTAATGAAATCCACGATGGTATACTGAATTATATACCTATATCCTAATTATAACTAGTTTATTCCTAAATTTTAATTTCCCTTTAATTTCCCTTTTTGAACCAAAAAAACCATATCAGATTAGCCTTAGATTTACATAGTAACATTAGATAATGGTACGTTCGATTTTTAGTCTCTGTGGGATCGATAATCTTTTAAAACTACGCGATACGACTGTATACTTGCAGTCAGAATCATTTAGGCACACTAAATGGCGATCAGTGTTCAATCTTCACTTGTTGGCACACAGCATATTCCGACACATACACCGCAATATCCTTTTTCATCCCGGACCACCAATAGTCCCTCTTTAAATCTTGATACATCTTTGAAGACCCCGGATGTATAGTAAAAGCACCCTTATGCGCTTCTTCCAAAATCCTCCTTTTCAACTGCGTGTTATCCGGAACACAAATCTTTTGGTTAAACAAAATAATTCCGTCGGTAGCTCGCACAAAACCCGGTTGTGCTAACACTTCTTGTAACTTCTCATCTAACCCTTGTCCTTGTCGGATTTCTTCCCTAAGAGTAGAATTCACGTTCAAATTTCCCATAATCACACCATTAGGAGTCCAAACAAATTGAAGATTTAGATCCCGAAACTTTTCCAATAAGGTATACTCTAACATCATCAACTCGGCATTATGCGACACTTTCCTACTCAATGCATCCGCTACTTTATTCGCTTTACCCGGATGGTATTTTAGTTCCAAGTCATAATCTTTCAAATACTCCATCCATCTCCTTTGACGCATGTTCAACTCTTTCTGATCAAAAAGGTACTTTAAACTCTTGTGATCACTAAACATCTCAAAATGTACAGCATACAAATAATGGCGCCACACTTTCAAAGTAAACACAACTGCTGCCAATTCCAAATCGTGTGTTGGATAATTCTCTTCATGGACTTTCAACTGTCGAGAAGCATAAGCCACCACATGTCCATCTTGCATTAGTACACCTCCTAATCCCATCTTCGATACATCACAATATACCTCATACGACTTGCTAGGATCAGGAATAATTAAAATAGGGGCGGTCGTCAGTCTTTCCTTCAAACTCAGAAAACTTCTTTCACAAGCCAAATCCCACTCATACGAACAATCCTTTCGAGTAAGTCTCGTCATTGGTAAACCCAGTTGGGAAAACCCTTGAATAAATCTTCTATAATAACCTGCCAAGCCCAAGAAACTTCTGATTTCTGCAACGTTCTTTGGTCTCTCCCAATTAATCACCGCTTCAACTTTTGATGGGTCTACCGCCACACCTCCCTGAGATATGACGTGACCAAGAAAATTAACCTCCGACATCCAAAACTCACATTTACTTAAATTAGCAAAAAGTTGTCTCTCTTGTAAGATGGATAAAACGATTCTTAGGTGTTCTCCGTGCTCTTGAGGATCACGAGAATAGATAAGAATGTCATCAATGAAAATCACCAAAAATTGGTCCAAATAAGGTTGAAATATCTGATTCATATAATCCATGAAAACTGCCGGAGCATTTGTCACACCAAAAGGCATCACCAAAAATTCATAATGACCATAATGGGTTCTAAACGCAGTCTTTGGTACATCCAAACTCTTCACACGAATCTGATGATAACCCGACCGTAAATCAATCTTCGAGAACACACAGGCTCCTTTCAATTGATCTAACAGATCGTCTATCCTTGGTAATGGGTATTTATTCTTGATGGTGACCTTATTCAACTGTCGGTAATCAATACACAACTGCATTCCACCATCCTTCTTCTTTACCAACAACACTGGAGCTCCCTAGGGCGAAACACTTGGTCGAACAAAATTCTTAGCCATCAATTCTTCTAATTGATCCTTTAATTCTCTTAATTCAAGTGGTGACATCCGATACGGAGAAACGGATATTGGAGTCATTCCCGGTATCAGGTTAATAGAGAATTCCACTTCCCTCTCCGGAGAAACAAAAGTGATATCCTCGGGGAAAACTTGGGGAAATTCACAGACTACCGGAATACTCAACACCTGAAGGTTGTTACTCTCCTCCTTAGTAAGAACCAAAAGAACAGACTTTTCCTCCTTAAACAAGAAATTTATCATTCTAACCGTACCTTCTAAAATAGTAGTCAACACATCCTTCGGGGTAGCCTCTACGGATGGAATAATGATTAGGTTTTCTTCACACCCGATAAATACCGAATTAGCTGAAAGCCAATCCATTCCCAAAACAACATCCATTTTCTTAAGCGGTAAACAAATCAGATCAATCTGGAAAACTCTTCCATCCATAGATAACACACAATTTTCACACATTAAAGGTGTTTCAACCATCTCATCCATGGAAGTAGTAACCACCATGGGTGGAGACAACGAAACCACGTGCAACCCAAGTCGCTTCATACATTGCATCGATATAAAGGAGTGTGTTGCTCCACAGTCAAATAAAACAAAGCAAGGATTTCCATTAACGAAACACGTACCAGCAATCAAAGAGTTGTCACCTTTTGCTTTCCTTGCATCCAAGGTATACACTCGCCCAGTATTCTTTTCCTGCGCTTGAGTCCTATTCTGAGGACAATCCATTGCCATATGGCCCACTTTATTACACTGATAACACTTTATCCCTCCGAAACTACACCTACCGTGATGATTCTTCCCACAAGTGCAACACACCGGAGGAACACTAGTTCTGGAACTCTGAACTTATTTTCCCTTAAAAGCTTGTTGCCTTGGTCTAAACTGTTGATTCGATCTTCCACGATCACTTTGATTCACCCTGCTTAACTCTCCCTCTGCTTGCACCTTCTTCAAGCTGTGTTCTGCCACGTAACACTGCCTTAACAATTTAGCATGGCTAGTGAATTCCCTCTGAGACACGCTATGTGAAATTTCAGCCCTCAAACTAAACAAAAATTGATTGATCTTCCACCTCTCGTCAGGAGCATACATGGCTTGCCTAGAGTAAGTAGCCATAGTCTTAAACTTTTCCGCATAAGAAGCTACAGTCAAGTTACCTTGTCTTAACTACTGAAACTCGAATTCCTTCTGAGACCTTAAGGAACTTGGAAAATACTTCTCCATAAAATTTATATTAAACTGTTCCCATACCTTCGGTACCTCCTGAATTGTCATTAAGGCCGAAGAACTCTCCCACCACCTCATGGCAGGACCCTTCAACAAGTGAGAAGCGAAAACCACCTTATTTCCCTCACTACACTGAACTATCATGAAAATCCGCTCCATATCGGATATCCATTCATGAGCCTTTACCGGATCTAACCCTCCCTGAAACTCCGGAGGTTTCATATGAATGAAATCCCTAAAGGTTCCCCCTGCTGCTTCGGGAACAACCACTTCAGGATGTAGGCCACCAGCCATTTGCTGTACCATCTGTTGCACAAACTGATTTTGTTGCTGCTGCATCTGTTGCATGAATTGATACAAAGGGGCATTCCCCTCGTCACCAGGTGGATTTGTCCCTGCTGGAGTGGTTCTTGGTCTACCACGGTTGTTTTTGCGCCTGTCGACGATGTTCCTAAATGTCATACAAATAGGATTAAGTTGATCAGGCTCAATACCATAAATATAACACGTAAGACCAATGGCGACACAACGCATATGAAACGGAAAGAAATACTTATACTATTTCATGGCTAGGTCGAGGATACGACCTGCTCTGATACCAACTGTAACGCCCATATATACATACATACATCAAAGCAGATATTATACATGGATAATAGGTTTGGTACTGAAATGTACAAGTCCCTAGTAAAGACATTGTACACATACATGCCCAAGAACCTAATACAAAACTCCTATGGCATAATATATATATACAAGATGTTCAACAAGATAAATACTAAAAACTAGTACAAGTAATGATCCCAAAAATCTTCACAACGGAAGCCTTGCCACATAAAAGGTATGATCCGTAAGGAAAAGTCAACCAACTTTGTCCGTACCCTTCGCCGAACCTGTAGTACCTGTGATGTAAGCAACAACATGGGGTGAGATACATCAAATCTCAGTGAGTTCACTATCTTATAAGTCCTCTCGGCTCTACAAGGTTCTAACAACCTAACTCATGTCAATGGGAAGGGAAGTGACTTTGAGTACTCATACACACTATATGGATCCATGTTCGTGAGTCTCGTTAACTCACAATATCACTAATCGATAATCTTACCAAGGCATCCCCTTTTCCCGTCCGCTTCTACGTCTAGAAGTCGCCCGAGTCATGAATCCTTGTAGTTACTTGGCATACGAAATGGATTCGGGATCATTGGCCTGTTAACCGTGAACTGTCACTTCTCATGGCCTGTTAACCATCACAATTCTATTTACCATATAGGTTCCATTTGTACTACACGTGGGAATCAAACCTGCCAAGTAATTGTGCCATGTTTAAGAGGAGCTCGAGACCCATGAAACGCACTCATATGAAACAGTTACGATTACGTGATCATACACACAAATGTGATTGTATTTGACAATCACAAGGCCACATTCGCCTTAAGACCTCTTTCTCTTTTCACAATATAAACACAATAAACATGATCCATACTAGTGTAATTATTTCTATACCATTCGGTAATAGACGCACGCCTCGGCCCCTCATGCACGAGCGTCGTCGTTATGTTATTCCTTGATTTCCTAGCCGTTACTAGGTTCTACACAGTTCATGGTAATATTCCTCACTCTACCTATTTCATATTTTAACACGCATACACTCACAATTAAATTAAACAACAAGAGAAGTAGGAAATAACAAGTCACTAATATAATAGAACACATAAAGCAACATATCACAATTCACACTGATTCCGGTTCCCTCCGGTTTATTTAATCGGCCATCAAAACTAATATTTTTCACTTCCAACAGGTATAATATTTCCCTAGCTCTCCATCGGTACCAAGAACACTTAAATCGGATAAGCGGATCACAAGTTATAGAATTTACAAGAACAAGGAACATTTGGAAAAGTCCCAGGAGCGCCCGGCGCTCCAACCATCGCCCGGCGGCGTCCTCCCTCCGCCTCTGCCTCGCCCGGCGAAGCAGGGGCGTAAACACTTCTTAAAAAACTTGAAAGTTACAGGGGCGTTACATGTTGCGCCTCTTGGGCATCTCCTGGCGAAGCAGGGGAACTTGCCTCGAATCTCCCGGTGCTCTGAGCACCGCCCGACGCTCCGCACCAGAACAGCCATGCTCAACTGTGTTTTCTCTTGTTCCCATGGTTAGAAATCCATCTTTCTCAACTCAAATCCTCCCCAAACATCACCAACAAGCATCATAATTATTCATATACATATTATGATCATACTACACCATTTATGTCGAATTTCAACCGTTAAATCCATTGATTCCACATTTCCTAACCTAAATCAAACATTTTCCAAAAACTCTAAAACTAAAGTTCTAACTAGAACCCACCTTGAATAGAAGATGGTGATGATGAAGATGAGATGATTTGATGAAGACTAGAGGTTGATCCAAGCTTTTCTCTTCAATCCCAAGTTTTCTCTTCTCTTTCTTTCCTTTGCTCTTCCTTCTCTCTATTTTCTCTCTCTCAAAAGTTACCAACTTTGGCCAAATGAGGGAAAAGGAAAAGATATAGAAAATGTCATCAATTTAGTAATACTACTAAATGTCCAAATTATCTCAAATGCACCAATTAATAAAACCTCAGAGTTAAATAATATTAATTTGATCAGTTCTGAGTTCGCCAGATTACTCTAATTATTTTATCCAATAAATTCTTAGAGTAACCTGTAACGCCCCAGTTTTAGTTAGATTTATTTAATCGAGTCGATTTGATTATTTGATTATTATATTATTTTATTTTTGACTTTTATTTGATAATATATTATTTTTCATTGTTGTGATGTTTTATCGCGTTTTGGGAACGTTTACGAGATATTTGAGTGTAGGGGTATTTTGGTCATTTCGCTTTAATTTTTCTTAAGTTAATAGAAAATAGAAATAGAAAGAGAGAAAATAGAAGGAAAGGAAGAGAAGAAAAAGAGAGAAAACTTGGAAATTAAGAAATCGATCAACCGACTTTTCAAACGCGATTAAATCGGGTAAGGGTGCGAAACTCGATTATATTATACTTGTGTATGATTATGTATGTTTGTTTTTGGTTAATATTGGATTGAAAATGAGATATAGAGTAAAAACCATAATATGTTGAAAGTGTTGGAAATTGATTTGAAATGTGTCTGAAATCATGTTTTAATGATCATAATTGTTGATACATGTTAGATAGGTGTTGTTGTGCACTCTATTGGTATTTTCTGGTGTTTAGAAGAGATTTGGAGAGGAAAATGGTTGAATTTCGCAGAAAAATTATGCAGGAAAAATTCTGGTTTTCCACTGCCCATACGCGTATCACTCAAGGCAATATGCGTATTGGTTAAGGCAATACGCGTATGGAAATGAAGGAACGAGGGCAATACGCGTATGGAGTTCCATTTTCCCGGCCATCTGCTCATTTGCGTAATGGTACGCGTAAGGAATTGGGCAATACGCGTATCAAGTGAGGCATTACGCGTATTAGGGTTTTAGAGGAATTTTTGAAGAGGAATTGGTCTCTGCTCATACGTGTATCACCTTGGGCAATACGCGAATGGATGGGCGAGTGAGCTGGGCAATACGCGTATGGCTCAGGGCAATACGCGTAGGACCAGAGAGGGTGCAAAATGTTGTCTTTTCGCGATTCCTTTTCTTTGTACGTCCGTAATTTGTGTGCCGATTATCCGTTTTGAACATTCTAGGTATCATTGGAAAGCTAATAAAATGTACTTTCTTATTAAAATTGTTTTGAGATTGTTGGCCAATTTAATTATGTCGGGAATTTGGAATAGTGTCGTTTTGTTGACTTTTGCCGTTGTAATTGTGTGTAATTGATGTGTATCCTGCAGTGTGCTATTGGTATGAATGTTGTATGACTTGTGTGCTGTTGTGGGATGAAAATGCATGTGATACATGTTGTGATGATGGTTTGTGGCCTAAGGGCAAGTAAATGCAATGTGGTGTATTTGATGATATATGCATAATTATGGATGTGTATATGTGTGCATTTGAATGTCATGAGTCATTGTATGCCAAGCATCATGATATGCATTCTTGTGATTTCGTGTGCCCTAGTGGGTGTGAGCGACGAAACGATTCCAGAGGGAATCTGCTATAACATTGTGAGCCTTATACCGAGATGACTGAAAGCAATGATTATAGACGATCGTGAGCCTTATACAAAGAGGACCGAAAGAGATCGGATCGTGAGCCTTATACAAAGAGGACTAAAAGCGATCCATAAATGTCGTGAGCCTTATACCAAGAGGACCGAAAGCGACGGGGAACATCGTTTGCCCGACGGGGAGTTACATTATGTAACAAGCGATGGTTCCAATAGTTCCTGAGTGAACTAGTGTTGAGATGATGGATGGATGGTACCGCATTGTATTGCATAGAGTCGTGGTGTCGGTCTCTGTGCATTTGCATAAATCACGAATGGATTAATTTTGTGTGGAATTGTGAATGGAATTAATGAGTTGAGATACATATATATGTTATTGGTAAATGCATTGAGCATGATTGATATGCCTTGGTGATTAATATATGAGATATGCATTACGTTGTGTTGTGTTCTAATTCTGGTATACGTTGTGGTGAGAATATTTTACATGTGTATTTCTGTGCTATTATATAATTGTATGCAATTATATTATGATTGTGTTTCTCACCCTTCTGCTGTTTTAAATGCTCTATGAGGCATTGCATATTAGATGCTGGAGGTTTTTTTGTGAAGCTTAGGTCTTCATTCTTTTGTCGGTCGGCTCTGATATGTAGCACCGGGTAGTCGGGGAGACCGTTGTGATTTATTGTGTATATGTATCTATATCTTTAGATTGTACATGTATGAATCTGTGTATGACAGACAAACTTGTTATGTGATATATATATGAGATTCAGTTTCAGATTTTCCGCTTTTATTCTGTATCTGAATTGTGGGTAGTAGGAACTAAGTTCCTCTGTTAATTGCTACCTGATTGTTGCATATCTTTATGGGCAGGTTTATGGTGTTTTCTCTCAATTGATGTGACTCCTCAGTCTAAGCCATGAATGTTTAATTATACTCTGATGAAATTTTTATCGCTTTATCTATTTGGGGGTATAGATTGGGGGTGTTACATTAAGTGGTATCAGAGCCAGTCCGTGTCAGTTTCTATCAGTCCTTGTTGGTGGTTGTGTTTGGGTGAGCTGTTTGTTTAACCATAGTTGCTGTTATTGGAAATGAACAGAATATGGCTGGTAGGAATGATGCTGCTTTGGCTGCTGCTATGCAAGCTATGGCTCGGGCTGTGCAGGGGGCACCTAATGCTGGTGGAAATGATGAGTTCAGGAAGAACAAACCGCCTGTCTTCAAAGGGAGACATGATCCTGATGGTGCACAGATTTGGCTTAAAGAGATTGAAAGAATCTTTCGGGTAATGGACTGTGCTGAGGAACATAAGGTGAGACTGGGTACTCACATGTTGCAGGAGGAAGCTGATGACTGGTGGGTGAGTACGCGTCATGTGTTGGAAGCTACAAGTGAAGAAGTCACTTGGGCTTTGTTTAGCATTGAGTTTCTGAGGAAGTATTTTCCTGAAGATGTAAGAGGAAAGAAAGAAATAGAGTTCTTGGAATTGAAACAAGGTAATATGTCTGTTGTTGATTACACTACTAAGTTTGTGGAACTTATTCAGTTTTATCCACATTATGCTGAAGCAAATGCAGAGTTTTCTAAGTGTGTGAAGTTTGAGAATGGATTACGTCCTGAGATAAAGCAGGCAATCGGTTATCAAAGGATTAGGAGGTTTTCAGATTTGGTGGATTGTTGTAGAATTTATGAGGAAGATAGCAAAGCTCGTTCTACTCACTATAAGAGTGTGAACGAAAGGAAAGGGAAGCAACCGTTTCGTGGTGGTCCTTATGTGACACCAGCTGATAAGGGTAAGCAGAGAGGTAATTTTGAGAAAAGGTCAAGTGGCGGAGGAATGTCTAATTCTCTGAGATTTTATAGGTGTGGTGACTTAGGACATCGTCAGTTCGAATGTAGGAAAAATCTGGGGAAGTGTTCCAATTGTGGAGGCATAGGACATGTTGCAGCTGAGTGCAAGAGGAAGAATGTGGTGAAGTGTTTCAACTGTGGTGAACCTGGTCATATTAGTACGAAGTGTCCAAAACCAAAGCAAGCTCCAGCTGGTGGGAAAGTATTTGCATTAGCAAGGACACAGACTACAAGTGCAGATCATCTGATCAGAGGTACTTGTTTTATTAATAGTACGCCTTTAGTTGCTATTATTGATATAGGAGCGACTCATTCGTTTATTTCGTATGAGTGCGCAAAGCATTTGAATCTTTTGTTGTCTTCGATGGATGGAGAGATGGTTATTGATACTCAAGCAATGGGGTCAGTAACTACTTCTTTGGTTTGTTTAGGCTGTCCTTTGACCATTTATGGTAAAGAATTTGAGATGGATTTGGTGTGTTTGCCGTTGGAGGGTTTAGATGCGGTTCTGGGAATGAATTGGTTGCAATTCAATCGAGTGCATATTGATTGTTATCATAAGCTGGTAAGATTTCCTTCTCTTGAGGAAGACAAGGAATCTAGTTTCTTATCTACCAAAGAGTTGAAGAAACTTTTGGCGGATGAAGCTCAGTTGTTCGGGTTGTTTGCATCGTTGACTGTGGAGAGTCAAGTTGCACTTGTTGAGTTTCCAGTTGTGTGTGAGTTTCCAGAGGTGTTTCCCGAGGATATTTCGGACTTGCCGCCAGAGAGAGAGGTGGAGTTTTCTATAGATCTAATTCCTGGTACTAGACCTGTGTCTATGGCACCTTATCGTATGTCGGCATCTGAGTTGGTTGAGTTAAAGAAGCAGTTGAATGAATTGTTAGAAAAGAGGTTTGTGAGGCCAAGTGTATCACCTTGGGGTGCTCCAGTTTTGTTGGTGAAAAAGAAAGATGGAAGTATGCGATTGTGTATTGATTATCCCCAGTTGAATAAGGTGACAATTAAGAATAAGTATCCTCTTCTGAGAATTGATGATTTGATGGACCAGTTGGTAGGTGCTTGTGTGTTTAGTAAGATTGATTTGAGGTCGGGTTATCATCAGATAAGAGTGAAAGAGGAAGATATTCAGAAGACGGCTTTTAGGACACGATACAATCATTACGAATATTCTGTGATGTCGTTCGGGGTTTCTAATGCGCCAGGTGTGTTTATGGAGTATATGAATCGTATTTTCCATGAGCATTTGGATCGATTTATTGTTGTGTTTATTGATGATATCTTGATTTATTCTAAGTCCCGGGAGGAACATGCGGAACATTTGCGTGTTGTGTTGCAAATTTTGAAGGAAAGGAAACTTTTTGCCAAGTTGTCCAAGTGTGAGTTCTGGTTGTCAGAAGTGAGTTTTCTTGGGCATGTGATTTCAGGTAATGGTATTGCTCTGGGTCCATCTAAAGTAGATGCAGTTCTACAATGGGAGGCTCCTAGATCTGTTACTGAAATTATAAGCTTTTTGGGTTTAGCTGGATATTATCGAAGGTTCATTGAAGGCTTTTCTAAGTTAGCACTTCCTTTGACCCAGTTGACTTGTAAAGGTAAAGCGTTTATTTGGGATATTCAGTGTGAGGAAAGTTTTAGTGAGCTGAAGACAAGATTGACTTCAGCTCCGATTTTGGTATTACCGAATCCTACTGAACCGTTTGTGGTGTATTGTGATGCGTCTTTGATTGGTTTAGGTGGAGTGTTGATGCAAGAAGGTAAGGTTGTGGCTTACGCTTCGAGGCAATTGAGGATTCATGAGAAGAATTACCCTACTCACGATTCGGAATTAGCGGTCGTGGTTTTTTTGTTGAAAATTTGGAGGCATTATCTCTATGGTGCAAGATTCGAAGTCTTTAGTGATCATAAAAGTTTGAAATACTTGTTTCATCAGAAAGAGTTGAATATGAGGCAACGGAGATGGTTGGAATTTTTGAAGGACTACGATTTTGGCTTGAATTACCATCCTGGTAAAGCTAATGTGGTAGCCGATGCGTTGAGCCGGAAATCTTTGCATATGTCTGTTTTGATGGTTAAAGAGTGAGAACTTTTGGAAGCTTTTAGAGATTTGAGTTTGGTGTGTGAATTGACGTCTGACAGCGTGACGCTTGGAATGTTAAAAGTCACTAATGATTTTCTGTTAACCGTTAGCGAGAAACAGAAGTTGGATGTGAAATTTGTTGATTTGATGACGGTTGGAAATCAAAGTGTGAATGGTGACTTTAAAGTGGATGATAACGGTGTTTTGAGATTTCATGGTAGAATTTGTATTCTTGATGATTCGGATTTAAAAAGGATGATTTTGAAGGAAGGACACCGGAGTAATTTGAGTATACATCCGGGAGCTAATAAGATGTATCAGGATTTGAAGAAGATCTTTTGGTGGTCTGGGTTGAAAAGGCATGTGGCTCAGTTTGTGTATGCGTGTTTGACGTGTCAAAAGTCGAAGGTAGAACATCAGAAGCCTAGTGGTTTGTTGCAACCGTTGGATATTCTCGAGTGGAAATGGGATAGCATTTCTATGGATTTTGTGATAGGGTTGCCGAATACTCAGAGGGGACATAATGCCATTTGGGTAGTTGTGGATAGGCTGACTAAATCGGCGCACTTCATTCCAATTGACATCAATTTTTCTTTGGAGAGGTTGGCTGAGATTTATATGAGTGTGATTGTGAAATTGCATGGTGTTCCGTTGAGTATTATTTCAGATCGAGATCCGAGGTTTACTTCCAGATTTTGGGAAAGTTTGCAAAAGGCGTTAGGTTCCAAGTTGAGATTGAGTTCGGCTTATCATCCGCAGACGGATGGTCAGACCGAGAGAACTATTCAGTCGTTGGAAGATTTGTTGCGAGCTTGTGTTCTTGAGCAAGGTGGTGGATGGGATAGTTATCTTGCGTTGATTGAATTCACGTATAACAACAGTTTCCATTCGAGTATTGGAATGGCACCGTTTGAAGCGTTGTATGGAAGAAGATGTCGAACACCTTTGTGTTGGCATGACTCTGGTAAGAGTTCAGTGGTTGGACCGGAGTTAGTACAACAGACTACAGAAAAGGTAAAACTTATTCGTGAGAAAATGAAGGCTTCTCAGAGTAGGCAAAAGAGTTATCATGATCGAAGGAGGAAAGATCTTGAGTTTCAAGAGGGCGATCATGTATTTTTGAGAATTACACCGGTGATGGGTGTTGGTCGTGCATTGAAGTCAAAGAAGCTTACTTCTTGGTTTATTGGTCCTTACCAGATATCCGCGAGAGTGGGTGCTGTGGCTTATCGGGTGGCGTTGCCGCCGAGTCTTTCGAATTTGTACGATGTGTTCCATGTTTCAAAGCTTCGGAGGTATGTTCCGGATCCGTCGCATGTGATTCCGATGGATGAAGTTGAGGTAAGGGAGAACCTTACGGTTTAGGCATTACCAGTGAAGATTTTGGATCGCGAGTTGAAGCGGTTAAGAGGCAAGGATATTGCGCTTGTGAAAGTAGCGTGGGGAGGCGCTGTTGAGGGCAATTTGACTTGGGAGTTGGAGAATCGGATGCGGGAGTCGTATCCGGAGTTGTTCGTCTCAGGTAATATTTTTGAGGACGAAAATCTCTAAGTGGGGGAGAGTTGTAACGCCCCAACTTTAGTTAGATTTATTTAATCGAGTCGATTTGATTATTTTATTATTATATTATTTTATTTTTTACTTTTATTTGATAATATATTATTTTTCATTGTTGTGATGTTTTATCGCGTTTTGGGAACGTTTGCGAGATATTTGAGTGTAGGGGTATTTTGGTCATTTCACTTTAATTTTTCTTAAGTTAATAGAAAATAGAAGGAAAGGAAGAGAAGAAAAAGAGAGAAAACTTGGAAATTAAGAAATCGATCAACCGACTTTTCAAACGTGATTAAATCGGGTAAGGGTGCGAAACTCGATTATATTATACTTGTGTATGATTATGTATGTTTGTTTTTGGTTGATATTGGATTGAAAATGAGATATAGAGTAAAAACCATAATATGTTGAAAGTGTTGGAAATTGATTCGAAATGTGTCTGAAATCATGTTTTAATGATCATAATTGTTGATACATGTTAGATAGGTGTTGTTGTGCACTCTATTGGTATTTTTCTGGTGTTTAGAAGAGATTTGGAGAGGAAAATGGTTAAATTTCGCAGAAAAATTATGCAGGAAAAATTCTGGTTTCCCACTGCCCATACGCATATCACTCAAGGCAATACGCGTATTGGTTAAGGCAATACGCGTATGGCAATGAAGGAACAAGGGCAATACGCATACGGAGTTCCATTTTCCCGGCCATCTGCTCATTTGCGTAATGGTACGCGTAAGGAATTGGGCAATACGCGTATCAAGTGAGGCATTACGCGTATTAGGGTTTTAGAGGAATTTTTGAAGAGGAATTGGTCTCTGCTCATACGCGTATCACCTTGGTAAATACGCGTATGGATAGGCGAGTGAGCTGGGCAATACGCGTATGGCTTAGGGCAATACGCGTAGGACCAGAGAGGGTGCAAAATGTTGTCTTTTCGCGATTCCTTTTCTTTGTACGTCCGTAACTTGTGTGCCGATTATCCGTTTTGAACATTCTTGGTATCGTTGGAAAGCTAATAAAATGTACTTTCTTATTAAAATGGTTTTGAGATTGTTGGCCGATTTAATTATGTCGGGAATTTGGAATGGTGTCATTTTGTCGACTTTTGCCGTTGTAATTGTGTGTAATTGATGTGTATCCTTCAGTGTGCTGTTGGTATGAATGTTGTATGACTTGTGTGTTGTTGTGTGATGAAAATGCATGCGATACATGTTGTGATGATGGTTTGTGGCCTAAGGGCAAGTAAATGCAATGTGGTGTATTTGAAGATATATGCATAATTATGGATGTGTATATGTGTGCATTTGAATGTCATGAGTCATTGTATGCCAAGCATCATGATATGCATTCTTGTGATGTCGTGTGCCCTAGTGGGTGTGAGCGACGAAACAGTTCCAGAGGGAATCCGCTATAACATCGTGAGCCTTATACCGAGAGGACTGAAAACGATGATTATAGACGATCGTGAGCCTTATACAAAGAGGACCGAAAGCGATCGGATCGTGAGCCTTATACAAAGAGGACTGAAAACGATCCACAAACATCATGAGCCTTATACCAAGAGGACCGAAAGCGATGGGGAACATCGTTTTCCCAACGGGGAGTTACATTATGTAACAAGTGATGGTTCCAATAGTTCCTGAGTGAACTAGTGTTGAGATGATGGATGGATGGTACCGCATTGCATTGCATAGAGTCGTGGTGTCGGTCTCTGTGCATTTGCATAAATCACGAATGGATTGATTTTGTGTGGAATTGTGAATGGAATTAATGAGTTGAGATACATATATATGTTGTTGGTAAATGCATTGAGCATGATTGATATGCCTTGGTGATTAATATATGAGATATGCGTTGTGTTGTGTTGTGTTCTAATTCTGGTATATGTTGTGGTGAGAATATTTTACATGTGTATTTCTGTGCTATTATATAATTGTATGCAATTATATTATGATTGTGTTTCTCACCCTTCTGCTATTTTAAATGCTCTATGAGGCATTGCAGATTAGATGCTGGAGGTCTTTTTGTGAAGCTTAGGTCTTCATTCTTTTGTCGGTCGGCTCTGATATGTAGCATCGGGTAGTCGGGGAGGCCGTTGTGATTTATTGTGTATATGTATCTATATCTTTGGATTGTACATGTATGAATCTGTGTATGACAGACAAACTTGTTATGTGATATATATATGAGATTCAGTTTCAGATTTTCCGCTTTTATTCTGTAACTGAATTGTGGGTAGTAGGAACTAAGTTCCTCTATTAATTGCTACCTGATTGTTGCATATCTTTATGGGCAGGTTTATGGTGTTTTGTCTCAATTGATGTGACTCCTCAGTCTATGCCATGGATTTTTAATTATACTCTGATGAAATTTTTATCGCTTTATCTATTTGGGGGTGTTACATAACCCAGAGCCCAGTTGACCATAATAATATTATCCCGAGTGGAATAATTCACGGGGTATTACATAGTGTGTGTGAGTACTCAAAGTCACTTCCCTTCCCCTTTTGACTTGAGTTAGGTGTGATAGAACATTGTAAAGCCGAGAGGACCTATAAGATAAGGAACTCGCTGAGATTTGATGTATCTCACTCCACGTTGTTGATTATTTTACAGGTACTACAGGTTCGGCGAAGGGTAAGGATAAAGTTGTTTGACTTTCCTTACTATCTTAGCTTTTTGGGTTGGCAAGACTTCCGTTGTGAAGATTATTTTGAGATCATTATTTGATCTAGTTCTTAGTGTTGGAACATCTTGTATATATAATGCCATAGTTTTTTTGTATTGGGTTTTTGGGCATGTATATTGTAATACCCCGTAAAATTCTGAATGTTTTGGATAATATTATTTTGATCAATTGGGTTCGGGTGTACTCTAAGCAATTATTGGATAAAATAATTAGAGTAAATTGACGAACTCGGATGGATTAGATTAATACTATTTAACTTGGAATTTTATTAATTGGTGCATTGGAGATAATTTGGATAATTAGTGGTATGACCAATTAATATTCCTATGAATATTTTCTTTTCCTTTTCCTTATTTGAAAGAAGATAGAAAACTTGGAGAAAGAAAAGTCAAGGAAGGAAAAAGGAAAGGAAAGAAGAGGAAAAAGCTCAAGAACACTAAATCTTCAACCATCATCCAATCTTCTTCGGATCAACTAATCTTCTTCATCATCATCCTCTGTATAAGGTGGGTTCTAGATAGATGCTCAAGATATAGAATTCCATGTGATTTAGAGTTAGGTTGAAATTGTGAGAAAATGAATAATTATGACGAAAGCATGGATTTAACGGATGAAATGCGATATAACTGTTGTTAAATGCTTGTTGTTATGATCATGCTATGTTTTTATGGTTATAATAAGGTTTGGATGTGTTTTATTGGAAAAATTATTGATTTTGGGTTGAAGAGCAGCGCTGTTGGGAAGTGGAATTTTCCAGGCTTCGCCTAGCGAACCTGGGGCGAGTCGCAGCGAACAGATTTTCAAGGGTTCGCAGCGAACCCATCAGCGAAGGTCAGCGAATGTTCGCTAATGACGTTCGCCTAGCGAACGTTGTGCTTTTTCAGTGCTGTTTGCTACTGCCTTGCTTCGCTGAGTTGTTCGCAAAGCGAAGGGCGAGGCGAATGCTCTCCAGGGAGTTCGAGAAGCGAACTTTATGTCTATTTTTGTTCTGTTTGTACATTCGCCAGGAGCTTCGCCTAGCGAAGGCTCGCTGGGACATTCGCCTAGCGAACATGGCAGGTTATGTAGTTTTGTTTCTCTCATAATTTTTGACTCGTTTATCCGTTTTGCGTATCCTTGGTATCGTTGTGAAGCTAAGAACATATTCTAGCTGATGGTAGTGAGAAATGTTTGTTTATTGCCCGATTAAATGAATCGGAGGGAACCGTAAATTGGTATAAATTGTGGTATGTTGAATTTTCGTGTTCCATTATGTGCTTTATGATTACATGCCTATGTTGTTATTATTAAACATGTTGGAATATGTATGCATGTTAAAATATGAATAGGTAGAGTGAGGAACCTTACCGTAAATGATGTCGAAAGTGTGTAAATGACATGGTGACAACGCTCGTGCAAAAGAGGCCGAGGCGTGTGTCTAGTAATCATAACCGATTGATCTTGCGGTGTAGTTTCATGAGACTCGAGCACCTCCTCTGAAACGTATGCACAATTACTTGGCAGGTTTGATTCCCGCGTATAGTACGATTGGAGCCTACGGGTTAAAAGACTTGTGACGGTGTACGGGCCGTGTGAAGTGACGGATCATGGTGTACGGGCCGATGATCCCGAATCCAATTCGTATGCCAAGTAAATACAAGGATCCATGACTCGGGTCGTCTTCTAGACGTAGAAGCGGACGGGAATAGGGGATGCCTTGGTACGGTTATTGATTAGCGAGATCCTTGAGTAACAGGCTCAGGACTTACTTTGGCACTAGTGTGAGTTACCAGGCTCATGAGTGTGAATGTTTATATGGCGTGTGTGTACTCAAAGTCTTTTCCCTTCCCTTTGACTTGAGTTAGGCTTATTAGAACCTTGTAAAGCCGAGAGGACTTTAAGATAGGGAACTCACTGAGATTTGATGTATCTCACCCCACTGTTGTTGTTTACATCACAGGTACTGTAGGTTCCGCGAAGGGTAAGGATAAGGTTGTGTGATTATCCTCACTCATTTGTTGGCTTTGCTTCCGTTGTGAAGATTTTTGAGATCATTATTTGATCTAGTTCTTAGTTTTTGTCTTTGGAACATCTTGTAGATATACTATGCCGTAGTTATTTTGTATTTAGTATTTTTGGCATGTATATGTATAATGTGTTTACTAGGAACTTATTGTATATTTCAGTACCAAACGTGGAATTCATGTATAATATATGCTTTGATGTATGTATGTATATGTGGGCTTTACAGTTGGTATCAAAGCAG
Source organism: Lathyrus tuberosus (assembly GCA_022829125.1). Lineage (NCBI taxonomy): Eukaryota > Viridiplantae > Streptophyta > Magnoliopsida > Fabales > Fabaceae > Lathyrus > Lathyrus tuberosus. The sequence continues at coordinate 11,747,987 of JALAZF010000125.1, read as the reverse complement.
GTCGTATCCTCGACCTAGCCATGAAATAGTATAAGTGTTTCTTTTCGTTTCATATGTGTTGTGTCGCCATTGGTCTTATGTGTTATATTTATGGTATTGAGCCTGATCAACTTAATCCTATCTATATGAAATTTACGAACATGGCAGACCGGCGCAGAAACAATAGTGGTAGACCGAGAACTACTCCAGCTGGGACAAATCCGCCAGGGGACGAAAGGAATGCCCCTCTGTATCAATTCATGCAACAGATGCAGCAACAGCAGAATTAGTTTGTGCAATAAATGGTACAGCAAATGGCTGGTGGTGTGCATCCTCCAGTGGTTGTGCCAGAAGCTGCAGGAGGAACCTTTAGGGACTTCATTCGCATGAATCCTCCGGAGTTTCAGGGAGGATTAGATCCGGTAAAGGAGCATGAGTGGATATCTGGTATGAAACGGATTTTCTTGATCGTTCAGTGTAGTGAAGAAAATAAGGTTGTTTTCGCTTCCCATTTGTTGAAGGGTCCTGCCATGAGGTGGTGGGAGAGCGCTTTGGCATTAATGACAATTCAAGAGGTACCGAAAGTGTGGAAGCAGTTTAAGATAACTTTTATGGAGAAGTATTTTCCAAGTTCCTTAAGGTCTCAAAAAGAATTTAAGTTTCAGCAACTGAGACAAGGTAACTTGACAGTGGCTTCTTATGCGGAAAAGTTTGAGGTTATGGCTGCTTATTATAGACAAGCCATGTATGCCCCTGATGAGAGGTGGAAGATTGATCAGTTTCTTTTTGGTTTAAGGGCCGAAATTTCACATAGTGTGTCTCAGAGGGAATTTACTAGCTATGCCGAATTGTTACGACAGTGTTATGTGGCGGAGCATAGTTTGAAGAAGGTACAAGCGGAAGGAGAATTAAGTAGAGTGAATCAAAGTGATCGTGGGCGATTGAATCAACAATTCAGATCGAGACAACAATCATTTAAGGGGAAGCAAGTTCAGAGTTCTAATTCTAGTGCGCCTTCGGTATGTCGTACTTGTGGTAGGAATCATTTTGGGAGGTGCAATTGGGAAGGAATAAGATGTTATCAGTGTAATAAGGTGGGCCATTTATCGAGGGATTGTCCTCAGAAGAGGAATCAGATGCAAGAAAAGAATACTGGCCGAGTGTATACCTTGGATGCAAGGAAGACAAAGGGTGATAACTCCTTGATTGCGGGTACGTATTTTGTGAATGGAAATCCTTGTTTTGTTTTATTTGATTGTGCGGCCACGCATTCTTTTGTGTCCACGCGATGCGTGAAGCGACTGGGGTTGCAAGCTATTCCTTTGTCTCCACCCATGGTGGTTACTACTGCCATGGATGAAATTGTTGAAACACCGTTGATGTGTGAAATTTGTGTATTATCGGTGAATGAAAGAGTCTTCCATATTGATCTTATTTGTTTGCCGCTTAAGAAAGTGGATGTTGTTCTGGGAATGGATTGGCTTTCAGCTAATTCGGTATTTATCGGGTGTGAAGAAAAACTAATCATTATTCCAACTACTGAAGCTACTCCGAGGGATGTGCTAACTACTATTTTAGAAGGTACCGTTGGAATGATTAATTTCTTGTTTGAGGAGGAAAAATCTGTTCTTTTGATTCTTACCAAGGAGGAGGGTAGTAACCGTCAAGTTTTGAGTATTCCGGTAGTTTGTGACTTTCCTGAAGTTTTCCCCGAGGATATCACTTCTCTTCCTCCGGAGCGGGAAGTGGAATTCTCTATTGACCTGATACCGGGAACGGCTCCAATATCCGTTTCCCCGTAACGGATGGCACCACTTGAATTAAGAGAATTAAAGGACCAATTGGAAGAATTAATGGCTAAGCATTTTGTTCGACCCAGTGTTTCACCCTGGGGAGCTCCAGTGTTGTTGGTAAAGAAAAAGGATGGGGGAATGCGGTTGTGTATTGACTACCGTCAGTTGAATAAGGTCACCATCAAGAACAAATACCCATTGCCAAGGATAGACGATTTGTTAGATCAATTGAAAGGAGCCTGTGTGTTCTCGAAGATTGATTTACGGTCGGGTTATCATCAGATTCGGATGAAGAGTTCAGACGTACCAAAGACTGCATTTAGGACCCGTTATGGTCATTATGAATTTTTGGTGATGCCTTTCGGTGTGACGAATGCTCCGGCAGTTTTCATGGATTATATGAATCGGATATTTCAACCTTATTTGGACCAATTTGTGGTGATTTTCATTGATGACATTCTTATCTACTCTCGTGATCCTCAGGAGCACGGAGAGCACCTAAGAATCGTTTTATCCATCTTGCAAGAGAGGCAACTTTTAGCTAAGTTAAGTAAGTGTGAGTTCTGGATGTCGGAGGTTAATTTTCTGGGACATGTCATATCTCAAGGGGGTGTAGCAGTTGATCCATCAAAAGTTGAAGCAGTGATAAATTGGGAGAGACCGAAGAATGTGTCTGAAGTTAGAAGCTTTTTGGGACTAGCAGGTTATTATAGAAGGTTTATTAAAGGCTTTTCCCAACTGGCTTTACCGATGACGAGACTTACTCGGAAGGATTGTTCTTATGAATGGGATTCGGCTTGTGAGCAAAGTTTTAGGAGTTTGAAAGAGAGATTGACGATCGCTCCTGTTTTGGTTATTCCTGATCCTAGTAAGTCGTATGAGATATACTGTGATGCATCGAAGAAGGGATTAGGAGGTGTGTTAATGCAAGATGGACATGTGGTGGTTTATGCTTCACGACAGTTGAAAGTCCATGAAGAGAATTATCCAATGCATGATTTAGAATTGGCGGCAGTTGTTTTTACCTTGAAAGTGTGGCGTCACTATTTGTATGGTGTACGTTTTGAGATGTTTAGCGACCACAAGAGCTTAAAGTACCTCTTTGATCAGAAGGAGTTGAACATGCGCCAAAGGAGGTGGTTGGAATATTTGAAAGATTATGACTTGGAACTAAGATACCATCCGGGTAAAGCGAATAAAGTGGCGGATGCATTGAGTAGGAAAGTGTTGCATAATGCTGAGTTGATGATGCTAGAGTATACTTTATTGGAAAAATTTCAATATCTAAATCTTCAATTTAATTGGACTCCTAATTGTGTGATTATGGGGAATTTGGATATCAATTCTACTCTTAGGGAAGAAATCCAACAAGAGCAAGGGTTAGATGAGGAATTGCAAGGAGTGTTATTGCAACCGGGTTTTGTGCAAGCTACCGACGGAGTTATTGTATTTAACCGAAGGATTTGTATTTCAGACAACACAGAGTTAAAAAGGAGGATTTTGGATGAAGCGCATAAGGGTGCTTTTACTATACATCTGGGATCTTCGAAGATGTACCAAGATCTAAAGAGAGACTATTGGTGGTCCGGAATGAAAAGAGATATTGCGATGTATGTGTCGGAATGTACGGTGTGTCAACAAGTGAAGATCGAGCACCAAAGGCCAGGTGGCTTGTTGCAACCTTTAGAAATTCCGGTGTGGAAATGGGATAGTATTTCGATGGATTTCGCCGTGGGATTACCCCGTGCCCAAGGTGGCTGTGATTCGATTTGGGTGATTATGGATCGGTTGACGAAGTCTGCTCATTTCTTGGCCGTAAAGACTACTTATAAGGTGAGTCATCTCGCAAGGTTGTTCATTTCGGAGATAGTGAGGTTGCATGGTATTCCTACTAGTATCGTTTTGGATAGAGATCCAAAGTTTACTTCGAGATTTTGGAGAGCTTTTCAACAAGCTATGGGAACGAAGTTGTGTTTGAGTACGTCGAATCATCCACAAACGGATGGTCAGACGGAACGGACAATACAAACTATGGAAGACATGTTGAGGGCTTGTGTCCTTGGAAATGGAGGAAATTGGATAGAACTTTTGTCATTGATTGAGTTCTCTTATAATAACAGTTATCATGCAAGCATTGGTATGGTACCTTATGAGGCGTTATATGTTAGGAAGTGTAGGACACTGTTGTGTTGGGCAGAAGTGGGGGAAGATAGAATATTGGGACCCGAGATCATTCACGAAACTACGGTGAAAATTAAGATGATCCGTGATAAGATCAAACAAGCCCAAGATCGTCAGAAGAGTTATGCGGATAACCGTAGAAGACCGTTAGAATTTGAAGAAAGCGATCACATGTTTTTGAAGGTTACTCCGAGATTGAGATTGAAAGGACCATTTAAATCGCGGAAGATAAGTCCAAGATACGTGGGACCGTATCAGATCTTGGAGAGAATTGGTGAAGTAGCTTACAGATTGGCCTTACCGCCTTCTCTGTCCGAGATGCACGATGTTTTTCATGTATCTCAGCTTCGGAAATTTGTCCCAGATCCTCTTCAGCCAATTTTACTAGATACAATTGAGTTAGAAGCAGATTTGACATTTGAGCCTCAACCGAGTCGTATCACCAGAAGAGAAACTAAAGTGTTAAGGAATAAAGCGATTCCTCTTGTTAAAGTCCAGTGGGATGAGACGCCTCCGGGTGATGCAACTTGGGAATTGAAATCGGAAATGCGGGAGGTCTATCCCCATCTTTTCAAGTAATTGTTTTAAATCCGTGGGCGAATTTCTGTTTAAGGGGGGGAGGATGTAATACCCCGTAAAATTCTGAACGTTTTGGATAATATTATTTTGATCAACTGGGTTCTGGTGTACTCTTAGCAATTATTGGATAAAATAATTAGAGTAAACTGACGAACTCGGACGGATTAGATTAATACTATTTAACTTGGAATTTTATTAATTGGTGCATTGGAGATAATTTGGATAATTAGTGGTATGACCAATTAATATTCCTATGTATATTTTCTTTTCCTTTTCCTTATTTGAAAGAAGATAGAAAACTTGGAGAAAGAAAAGGCAAGGAAGGAAAAAGGAAAGGAAAGAAGAGGAAAAAGCTCAAGAACACTAAATCTTCAACCATCATCCAATCTTCATCGAATCAACTAATCTTCTTCATCATCATCCTCTGTATAAGGTGGGTTCTAGATAGATGCTCTAGATATAGAATTCCATGTGATTTAGAGTTAGGTTGAAATTGTGAGAAAATGAATAATTATGCCGAAAGCATGGATTTAACGGATGAAATGCGATATAACTGTTGTTAAATGCTTGTTGTTATGATCATGCTATGTTTTTATGGTTATAATGAGGTTTGGATGTGTTTTATTGGAAAAATTATTAATTTTGGGTTGAAGAGCAGCGCTGTTGGGAAGTGGAATTTTCTAGGCTTCGCCTAGCGAACCTGGGGCGAGTCGTAGCGAACATATTTTCGAGGGTTCGCCTAGCGAACCCGTCAGGGAATGTTCGCTAATGACATTCGCCTAACGAACGTTGTGCTTTTTCAGTGCTGTTTGCTACTGCCTTGCTTCGCTGAGTTGTTCGCGAAGCTAAGGGCGAGGCGAATGCTCGCCAGGGAGGCCGCGAAGCGAACTTTATGTCTGTTTTTGTTCTATTTGTACATTCGCCAGGAGTTTCGCCTAGCGTAGGCTGGAGCAAAGGCTCGCTGGGACATTCGCCTAGCGAACATGGAAGGTTATGTAGTTTTGTTTCTCTCATAACTTTTGACTCGTTTATCCGTTTTGCGTATCCTTGGTATCGTTGTGAAGCTAAGAACATATTCTAGCTGATGGTAGTGAGAAATGTCTGTTTACTGCCCGATTAAATGAATCGGAGGGAACCGTAAATTGGTATAAATTGTGGTATCTTGAATTTTCGTGTTCCATTATGTGCTTGATGATTACATGCCTATGTTATTATTATTAAACATGTTGGAATATGTATGCATGTTAAAATATGAATAGGTAGAGTGAGGAACCTTACCATAAATGATGTCGAAAGTGTGTAAATGACATGGTGACAACGCTCGTGCAAAAGAGGCCGAGGCGTGTGTCTATTAATCATAACCGATTGATCTTGCGGTGTAGTTTCATGAGACTCGAGCACCTCCTCTGAAACGTATGCATAATTACTTGGCAGGTTTGATTCCCGCGTATAGTACGATCGGAGCCTACGGGTAAAAAGACTTGTGACGGTGTACGGGCCGTGTGAAGTGACGGATCACGGTGTACGGGCCGATGATCCCGAATCTAATTCGTATGCCAAGTAAATACAATGATCCATGACTCGGGTCGTCTTCTAGACGTAGAAGCGGACGGGAATAGGGGATGCCTTGGTACGGTTATTGATTAGCGAGATCCTTGAGTAACAGGCTCAGGACTTACTTTGGCACTAGTGTGAGTTACCAGGCTCACGAGTGTGAATGTTTATATGGCGTGTGTGTACTCAAAGTCTTTTCCCTTCCCTTTGACTTGAGTTAGGCATATTAGAACCTTGTAAAGCCGAGAGGACTTTAAGATAGGGAACTCACTGAGATTTGATGTATCTCACCCCACTGTTGTTGTTTACATCACAGGTATTGTAGGTTCCGCGAAGGGTAAGGATAAGGCTGTGTGATTATCCTCACTCATCTGTTGGCTTTGCTTCCGTTGTGAAGATTTTTGAGATCATTATTTGATCTAGTTCTTAATTTTTGTCTTTGGAACATCTTGTAGATATACTATGCCGTAGTTATTTTGTATTTAGTATTTTGGGCATGTATATGTATAATGTATTTACTAGGAACTTATTGTATATTTCAGTACCAAACGTGGAATTCATGTATAATATATGCTTTGATGTATGTATGTATATGTGGGCTTTACATATATGTATGATGTGTTAACTAAGGACTTATTGTATTTCAGTACAAAAACGTGAATTCATGTATGATATGGATGCTTTGATGTATTATATTATATATGGGTGTTACAATCGCATACAATGTTTCATAGATAAATGAATTTTTAATAATAATAATGAAAGTAAATTACAACTAATGTGAAAAAAATATTTGATATATTAGTTGACGTAGGATAGCTTTTGTGTTTAAGCAAATCAATTTGTTAGTTTGCTTTGGAGTTGGCAATTAATAATAGCAATTAACAAATATACTCTATTTTTGTTTTTTACTTTCAAATAAAAATGAAAGCATGTGGGGAAAGAGCGTATTAAGTCATTATCAATATTAATTATTCAAACTTGAATTTTTTATTGTTTTGGTTTTGCCATGTAAATTAAATTTTACTATATAAGTTTTAATTTACATTATATCCATGGAATTCTTGTTTTTATATACCTTTTTTTTATCATGCCACATGTATCTCCCTTTTCACTTCTTGTCTTATCTCACTAACCACATGGCAAACATTTATGAATTTGTAATTAAATATCCTTTTTTTAGAAGAGCTTTGATGATCTATAGTTAGTTGGTGGTTGGTCGTAAATGGGTTAGAGCATGTGCAATTCACTTTTGGATTTTTTGTGGGACCCATTAAAACTTATCATCTTTAAGCAACTCATCTAATTTTTATTCTAATGGTACAACTCTAAAGAATCAATATTGGGTCGCACCACTTTACTTAATATATTAATATATTATTTATATTTAATTTTATTTATTTAAAATAAAAATTTAAATTATTTAAATTTTAATTAATATAAATAAATAAAATTAAAATTAAACATAAAATTTAAAATACTATAAGTAAAATGATAAAATTGTGAGAAATAAATAAATTTATGAGACAAAATTTGAATATTATTTGCTTCTATTTATAACCAAATAAACTATTTAAAAAAAAAATAGAAAGAGCTATTGAAGCACAACGGCTAGAAATTTTATTATTTTTTAATGAAAGAGTTGTTGAAGTACTGTTACATTCCAATGCAACATAGAATGATGTGGCGATGCACAAAACTTATTTTTGTATGTCAGCTGGCGGCACAGCTTCAAAATAAAGCGCTGGAGATGGTCTTAGGGTACCTCTATACCCTTGAAAAAATATATTTTGTTAATTAAAAAAAAATATAGATTCTTTTTGTCATTTACCATTTCCTATTTCTAATTTCATTTTTCCTTAACTATTTCTTTTTGCCTATACTTCTCATTTCCAAGTGGAATTATAAATTAAATTAAATTTTGGTTATATCTAAATTATTGTACATAAATATAATGTGTTTAAAAAATACTTTAAATTTTTTTATAGCAAAAACTTCAATTATTAGGTTTCACATGTCTCGTTTACAAAAGTTATAATTGAAAAATGTAAAGAAAATGAACTATGTAATTTTTAAATTTCTATTTAATTTAATCCTAATAAAAGTATCAAAAAGATATAATATTTTTTCGTAAATAATTTTTTAATTAATATATAAATTTATTTAAAATTTTATATTTTTTTATCGATAAGTTTTATCTCAATCAATAAATATTGATATTGTTCTGTCAAATTAATATTACGTTTTAATGTAGTTTTTGATAATTATTATCAATTTATTTAAATATTAATAAAAACAATAATTTTCTTATAAATGTTAATTCACGTTTGATTCATTAAAAAATTAAATCGAAAAGAAAAATAGAAATTTATTTTAGACTTCGAAAAAATCTTTTATAAGCTCAGTGTGTTTGTGTAATACCCCGTAAATTATTTTACTCTGGATAATATTGGTATGATCGACTGGGTTCCGGTTTACTCTGCGAATTTATTGGATAAAATAATTAGAGTAAACTGATGAGCTCAGAGCAGACCCAATTAATATTATCTAACTCTGAGGTTTTAATTGTTGGAGCTTTAGAGACTATTTGGACAAGTAGTAGTGTTACTAATTGATGATGTCTTACTATATCAATTTCCTTCCACCCTTTTTCCACACTTAGGAAAAGATAGAAAGAAGTTGGAGAGAAGGGAAAGGAAAGGAAAAGAGGAGAAAACTTGGAAGAGAGAAAGATCAAGATCATCATCCATTCTTCATCAAATCATCTTCCAATCTTCACCATCATCTTCTATTCAAGGTGGGTTTTAGATAGATGCTCTAGTGTAGAATCTCTTAAAGTTTTAGAGTTAGGTTGGATTTTGTGAGAAAATGAACAATTTTGCAAATCAATGAAATTTAACGGTTAAAAATCAGTATAATCTATGTTGAATGATCATATTATGCATGTGAATATATTTGATGCTTGTTGGTGCTGTTTGGGGAGGATTTGAATTGAGAAAGATGAATTTTCACCCTTTGGAACAAGAGAAAACGCAGCTGAGCATAGCTGTTCTGGTGCAGAGCGCCGGGCGGTGCTCAGAGCGCCGGGCGATTCGAGGCAAGCGCCTCTGCTTCGCCGAGCGGTTCCCAGGAGGCGCAGCATGTAACGCCCCTGTAACTTTCAAAGTTTTTAGAAGAGTTGTTACGCCCCTGCTTCGTCGGGCGAAGCAGAGGCGAAGGGGACGCCGCCGGGCGATGGAGGGAGCGCCGGGCGCTCCTGGGACTTTTTCAAATATTCCCTTTCCTTGTAAATTCTATAACTCTTAATCCACTTATCCGATTTGAATGTTCTTGATATCAATAGAAAGTTGTGGAAATAATCTTTATGATGACGGTAAAAGATGTCGGTTTTATTGCCCAATTAAATAATCGGAGGGAACCCAAAAAGTGGTATAACTTATGTTTAAATTATTACATGTATTTCTAATGCGAAATTACGATATGCTTTGCCTAATATTGATGTTGAACATGTTTGAGTATGTATGCATGTTAAAATACGAAATAGGTAGAGTGAGGATTATCTCCGTAAACAATGTCGGAAAGTGTGAGATGACATAATGACAACGATCGTGCGTGCAGTGCCGAGGCGTGTGTCGGATACTAATGTCATAGAATGAATAAACTCTAGTATGGAACATGTGTGGTAACCTTTGTGGTTGTGATAAGGCGTTATGGCCTTGTGATCGTCGAATACGATCACGTTTGTGTGTGGGATCACGAAAACGTAACCGGTTATCTTGTGAGTGCGTTTCATGAGTCTCTAGCTCCTCTGAAACAAGTGCACAACTACTTGGCAGGTTTGATTCCCACGTGCAGTATGAATGGCGCTCTGGGAGCGTATGCTTGTGACAGTTAATGGCCCGTGTGAAGTGACGGTTCCTAACGGTTAATGGCCCGTAGAACCCGAATCCATTCGTATGTCAAGTAGGCTACCAGGATCCATGACTCGAGTCGACTTCTAGACGTAGAAGCGGACGGGAAAAGGGGATGCCTTGGTGTGGTTACCGATTAGTGATATGGTGAGTTGATGAACTCATGACATATTTCCATATAGAGTTTGTGAGTACTCAAAGTCACCACCCTTCCCATTGACTTGAGTTAGGTTGTTAGAACCTTGTAGAGCCGAGAGGACTTATAAGATAGCGAACTCACTGAGATTGATGTATCTCACCCCATGTTGTTGTTTACATCACAGGTAATACAGGTTCGGCGAAGGGTAAGGACAAATTTGTTTGACTTTTCCTTACGGATCGTGGCTTTTGTGTGGCAAGGCTTCCGTTGTGAAGATTTTGAGATCATTAGTTGATCTAGTTCTTAGTTTTATCTTTTGGGACATCTTGTATATATATCATGCCATTGTTGTTATATTAGGTGGTTTTGGGCATTTATATGTATAATGTGTTACTAGGAACTTGTATTTTTCAGTACCAAACGTATTATTCATGTATAATATATGCTTTGATGTATGTATATATATGGGTGTTATAGTTGGTATCAGAGCAGGTCGTATCCTCGACCTAGCCATAAAATAGTATAAGTATTTTTCCTTCCGTTTCATATGCGTGGTGTCGCCATTGGTCTTGCATGTTATATTTATGGTATTGAGCCTGATCAACTTAATCCTATCTGTATGACATTCAGGAACATGGCTGACAGGCGCAGAAACAATCGTGTTAGGCCGAGAACCACTCCAGCAGGGACAAATCCACCAGGTGACAAGGGGAATGCCCCTTTGTATCAATTCATGCAACAGATGCAGCAGCAACAGAATCAGTTTGTGCAACAAATGGTACAACAAATGGCTGGTGGCGTGCATCCTCCAGTGGTTGTTCCTGAAGCTACAGGGGGAACCTTTAGGGACTTCATTCGTATGAATCCTCCGGAGTTTCAGGGAGGATTAGATCCGGTAAAGGCTCATGAATGGATATCCGATATGGAGCGTATTTTCTTTATAGTTCAGTGCAGTGAGGAAAATAAGGTGGTCTTCGCTTCTCACTTGTTAAAGGGTCCTGCCATGAGGTGGTGGGAGAGCGCTTTAGCCTTAATGACAATTCAAGAGGTACCAAAGGTATGGGAACAGTTTAAGATAAATTTTATGAAGTATTTTCCAAGTTCCTTAAGGTCTCAGAAGGAATTCGAGTTTCAACAGTTGAGACAAGGAAACTTGACGGTGGTTTCTTATGCAGATAAATTTGAGACTATGTGTAACACCCCAAAATTTGCTCTTTTGTTTTGGAGCTAACTGGCTTATGTTTCTTTGCATTTCTTGCATTGGCATTTGTGCATAGCATTGGTTCTTAGCATGGGATCAAGGTACTTGGTTCATCTCCAAGGAGTCTCAAGCCTCAAGGTGTTTTGTGGAGGTCATCATATCTTCATAAGATCAAGAATGGCAAGGGATTTGAAGTGAATCTTTCCCTCCTAACCAGAGGGACCAAATTAGGATTCTTGGGTTCAAAGACCTTCCTGAGAAAACTTTGTGGATTCAAACATGCTCTCATGGGTTCCATATGCTCCCAAACACTCATAGAGGAAGGTTTGGTAGTGGTTCATTGTGGAAGATGTTCAGTGGATCAGTTGCTTGTGAACCAAGAAAAGTCAACTGTAAGGAGGAAAGTCAACCATGGGTTTTCAAAGGTTCAAATCATGTTTCCCAAGTCCATGTACCTTTCTTTGGTCAAGGAATAGTATGGATGGCATCATTCATCAAGAGTAAAAAGTTTGTGCAAAAGTTACTATTTTTGGAAAATGACCTATAATATGAAATTTCCATTTTTGGCAACTTTTCAAACCATCTTCAACTTGACTTTTCATCATCAAAGAAGTTTCAAATGAATTTTCCTCAAACATTAAAGTTGAAGATCTCTCTCTCCCCTTTCCAAAAAGTACTAGATTGTCTCCATACCATTTGTGGTTCTCAAGTTATGATCAAAAGAAGGGAAGGTGTTTTTTAAGGTTTTCACATGTATCCATTTTTCCACCTTTTGCATTTTGGTTCAAAATGACTTGTAATTGATTCTAATGCTTCAAGTCACATTGCCACATCCAAGTACACATCATGAGGACCATTTTGGACCCTTGAATCACTCCAGTCCGTGCCATGTACCTCACTTATTTCACAAAATGTAAATTTGCAAGATGGATCAAATCTCATGAATTAAGCATCCACAAAGTCCAAACTCAATTCCATTGTGATCAGCAAGTAAAATGGAGGTGAATCAAACTTATTTCATGACCAATGCACGTGTGATTAAGGGTGTGCATCACAACTTGCATTTTTGCAAATCACTTTGGATAGCCTTAATCAAGGGATTAACTAAACCCTAATCATGCTCAGAGGTCTAACCAAGTCTATATAAGGAGACTCACACGTTCATTCACACCTCATGCACCCTCATTTGCTCAGAATTCCATTTTTCACACACACTTTCTCTCCTTCGAAACTCTCTCCTCTCAAGGGTTTATGAAGATTTTTTTTCATATTCTTGATCTACACACTCCATAGAGCAAGAATCAACCATTGTTTGAAGCTCTAAGCAAGGTTTTCACCATATACGAATTTGAGGTGCTCACTTTCAAAATCCAAGATCCAGCTTGATTCAAGCCTCTAGTTGCATTTATTTTGCAATCAGAGGTCCTAAGGAGTAGATCTGCAGCTTTCTGAAGGATTTCTTGGTGTATTTTGAGCTCTACAAGTTTCAGGTTATGTGAAATTCAGGATCCTAGAACTTGATTTTCTTATGTGCATAATGTTCCTTGTGCTTTGCTGATCATCCTGATGTGTTTAGATCTTGATTTGGACGTGTATTATGGTTGTAATGTGGATCTGATTTTTTTATGTTCAAACTTTTTTCCTTCGATTTTCATTATGTGTTGATGAACTGTTGAAATGGTTTGCATATTTGAAATCCTGGTGAAAATCTGAGTAAGATAGTGTACTTGCTTGCAATTTCTGGAAAGTTTTGAAGTGCAGGTCCCCGGAGAAGACGACCGGAGCTAGGGCTCCGGCGTCTGGTTCACTTTTCAGGTCACCTGAAATTGGAGGAAGAAGATGAAATATGGACCGTTGGTGGTCCAGATCTGATGGTCCATGTGTAGCCACGTCATTTAAAATCCTCTCTTATTTTGTTGATTGTGTGTTTTTAATCCATGGCTGTTATTGTGCACACACAGATCTGAGCCACACATCTTGCATAATCTTTGATTTGTTGACTCATTTGTACGCGTTTGATGAATCTGATGGTTTATGTTGTGCCAACGCATTAAAATTGTCACATGCCTATCACGTGAGTCCTATTTGTGTCCAGAATAATCATTGTGTTTGCTTGCTCATCTTTTTTACAATGTACCTTTAATCTGAACCCTTCATCATGATTACTTTTGATTTGGTTGAATGAATGTGGCACGCTGGTTTGATCCAAGAGCAATGATTGAGTTAATCTGGTTGACTCTGAGCCTTCATAAGAAGCGTTTTGGGCTTCTTTGTTATTGACACCCCCTCCTTTGGTCCAGCCCAATTTTCAACGTGGCTTTTTTGCTTGTTGCACCCCTGGTTTCTTTATCTTCTTTTTATTTCATTTAATTGTTTCATTTCCATTTTTAATTTTTAAAATTAGGTTTATACATCAGAAAATTATGAAAAAAATCATGAAGCATATTTGGAATTTTATAAAATTTTGGAAAATTTTATTTTCCATTTTTATTTTATTTTGTGCATCTGAATTAATTGTTTGATTAATTTCTTTGTGAATTGTCTCAATTATGCACACCTTGTCTTGTTGATTTTATTTCTTATCATTGGTGTATGATTTGCATCCCATTATTTTTGCATATTTCAGAGGACATATTGAGGTCCTTAAAAATATTTTTATCATATTTTAAAACTCTTTTCATATTGCATTTTAGTCCCTCTATTTGTGCATTGTTCTTCTTTGTTCTTATGAAACTTTGAAACATTGTTTGAGGTACTTGACTTGTGATTTTTTGTATGATTTTTTGGCATGTTGCTAGCTTCTGACTTAGGTCACTTGGGTTTTAATTTCACAATTTTTGAATGTCATTTGATATATGTTTGATTATTTGTGCTTAAGTGAATTATGCATGATCATCTCTTGACATCTCTTAACCCTAATTGCTTTGCCATGCCTAATTGATTGAGTTTCTTTGTGATTATTTGCATGAGTATTTGGTATGATGTTTACCCCTGGTTGAGGTCCCTTGTGAACAAATTTTACAATTTGTGGATCATGTTTGGGTATGCTTTAAGTGCTTGTACTTTGACTTCCTTTTGTGGACTTTCTTTGGTGTATATTGTTTCATGTTTTGATCTTCTCTTGCACATGAGAATTGTTGATGATGTTATGATATAGGTTCTGACTTGCTTTCATCTTTATCTTATTTTTCTCATTTCATTTTGATATGAAGTTCATTGGTGCTTAATTGTGCATTTCATATAAGTATGCTTGCATTCTTTCATGAGTACCTTTGCATGCTTACTTGAGATGTTTTGCATGATCTTTGAGACTTGTTTATTGATGTTAAGTTGGATATACTTGATATGATGTGCTTGCTGCCCTATCTTGTTTCTTGTCTCATCCTTCTCTTTCTCATTCCTCTCTTTCATTCTCTTCCTCCCATGAATCTCAAGACTTGTTTAAGTCTTGGATTCTCTCCCTTTAGAGCTACCTAGTCCAACTTAATTTTTGATTAAGCTTGGAGTAGGATTAGCATTAGGTTTTAGGTAGTCATCTCTCCTAAGCCTCACTAACCATAGGTCATCCATGCATGATAGCATTAGGACTCTTAGTTTCCCTTTAGAGTTTCCTTTGGGTCTTCTCTCTTCTCATCTCAAAACTTCTTAAAAACACTTAATAAAGATAAAGTTTATTGCGCACGAGCCTTAAGCATGGGGAATGAGAAATGAGGGGCTTCCTCTCATCTTTCTAGAGTGCTTAGCAGGCGTCCTGTCTTGGGACGATTCGTTAAGTATTCGTCCCTGTGCCCTAGACTTTGGTGCAATGCAAGTTATGAACTAACTTTAAAAGAAAACATTTCTGTCTAAAAAACACAAAAACAAATTCAAATCTTTTTATCCTTCAGGATTGTTGGGTTTCAAATTTCATTTTCAGAAAAGAGCTCGTCGCTCACGTAAAAAACACTTACCCATCCGTGGTCGTACCCACGAACTACATTAGCTCTGATTCCTCTCTCTCTCGTCTGATTGAGGATATGTAGGCACAAGACAACGATTATCTTGGCGAGCAACCTTCCCCCACAGTTCCCATCTGAACTACGTTGACTCTGACTTTCCCATGGCACTGAGGGAGTACATAGGCCTAGGGTATCGAATATTTCCTACCGAGTCCGTCTTAGTCACCCCATCCCCATTTTCTTTTGTTTAGCCATAGATAGTAGGACAGCTCACCCCCCGTTTAGACAACAAGCGTGGATCCCATCGAGTACGATGGATGCGTGGGGTGCTAACACCTTCCCCTCACATAACGGACTCCCGAACCCTGACTATGGTTGCGATGACCATGTCTTTCCCCATTTCTCTTCAGGTTTATGCAGTATTTCCTTTCCCTCTCTCGGGATAAATACACATTGCTGGCGACTCTGTGTTTTCTGCGCCACTCTCGCATTTGTACCGTTGGATGCGAATCTTTTGGTAGTGACAGTCGGCGACTCTGCTGGGGACAGGTTGACCTCTTGCTGGTCCATCCCCTCTTGCGAGTCGATCCTAGCGCTTGTTTGTTTTTTCGTTGGGTGTTTATGTGTTGTGCTTTATTATGTTGTATATTACTGTTTTACAGCTTTTATTGCATTGCATTTCATTTTATTACTGTCTTACCGGATATTGCTGTGTTGTGCTGGCTGGTTTCTGTTTGGCAGGTTGGGTTGTTCTGAGAGATAAGCCCAATACCCAGACTTGAGTACACCCTAGGACTAGAGTGGAGAGTAGTGGGACCTACGTGCCATCTTGGTGCGTTTGTGTGTTCACGAAATTCACAACCAGATGAGGCTATCTTGGGACGCATTCTGACGTGCGTGTCTTGCGCATTTCAGGGTGTTGATCTAGAGAGCTGTCGACTCTGGTGACCGTTTCTCCGATACCTCAGTTGCGCCTATCCTCCCGAACTGTGATAATGGCAGACCAGAAATGGCAAACCCATTACACTTGTCGATCCGAGGACCCAATGCTGAGGGACTCGCATAGGATGACCTTATTTTTGAGGGGAATCAGTTGAGGCCTCCTCGATTGATGATGATGCCAAACCAAAAATAGTGAACGTATCATCATTTCTCGACCTGAGAGTCCGTGATATTGAGGATCCTCGCCTTTCTAAAACCCACATGTGAGATGGGATGGGTGTTTGCAGGCTTGCAGGAAACCGAAATCTTCAACCTACCCGGTTTTCTGGATTTCTCATCAGTGTTTGATTATATGGGTTTCTGGTTATCTCAGTGGTTCAGTATTCTAGAATTCTGGTTTTCTGGGTTGTGGTTCTCGTTCAGTTAACAGCACAGCACATCCAGCAGTGATGCCTTGATCCCATGCTTGCATGTGCATATCATTTTTCTTGCATTCTAACATGTTTGACATTTTTCAGGGCTTGCATCTTACTCTTGATTCCGATTTTCTGAGGTTGCCTTAGCATGGATGTTCAGAGAAAGAAGACTGTTGCTTATTCGTTTCCAGACCCGACCTTGATGTTGATTCACAAGCTGATTAGTATGGATGGTCCCGGAGTTCGTACAGAGTTCGGTGGAGAGTATGGGAGACTTCTAAAGTTTGTCTACAATATCTCCAAGTATGAGAAGGATGCCATTCATACACTTCTTCAGTTCTATGATCCGTCTTTGTGTTGCTTCACTTTCCCAGACTATATCTTGGCTCCAACGTTGGAGGAGTTCTCATTTATTTTGGGAATCCCCATCAGGCATGACATAGTATTCTTTTCTGAAGAACGTCCCGGGATAAGAGAAATGGCCATTGCTCTTCATATTGGTGAATCCGCTCTGAGCAGTAATATTGTGGAGAAACAAGGAGCTAAGGGTTTCTTATTGAAGTTCTTGTTTGATCAAGCTTGCATACATGTTAAGGAGAAGAATTGGACTGCTTTCCAAGCTATTCTGGCTATGTGCATCTATGGGGTTGTCCTGTTTCCCAATGTTCCTGATCTGGTGGATATGCATGCTGTCAGAATCTTTATTTCAAAGAATCCTATACCTACCTTGCTAGGTGATGTGTATCACTCAGTCCACTACAAGAATGAAAATAGGCGTGGAAGAACTGTGAGTTGCTGTGCACCACTCTTATCTACTTGGTTTTTGAGTCATCTCCCCGAAGCTGGTGCTTTCGTTGATACGAGAGATTCTCTGAAGTGGTCAAAGAGGTTAATGGGATTGACTGCTGACAACATTGTTTGGTTCAACCATGACTTGCTAGGGATAGAGATTATTTGCAAGTGCGGAGAATTCCCTAATGCACCCTTGATAGGGAGAAAAGGTGGAATTAACTATAATCCTTCCCTTGTTATCAGGCAGTTTGGTTATCCTTTGAGAGGTCCACCTGAAGAGCGAGATATCAGAGAGTCCTTATTCTTCAATGGTACTGGGGATCAAGAGATGATAAGGAAGATTGTGAATGCTTGGAAGCAGGTGACCAAGAAGGGAAAAACTTCATTCGGGAAATGTAATAACCGGGCTTTTCCTTCCTATGAAGAGTGGATTAAGAAAAGAGCAGAAGAGAAGCTTCTTCCCTTCCCGGTGGAAAAGAAAAGATCAATTATTTTAATTCAAGAAAAGATTTTAAGGTAACTCTAATAATTGATCTAACAATCATAACATATTCCAATCATAACAACAAGTATTCTACCGCATTTATACCGATTTTCAACCGCGAAAACATCGATTTCTCTCGTTTCCTCTCAATCGACCTAGAATTGAAAGGCTAGGAAAAACCCACAAACACATACATGATCATACACAAACATAGCATAACCGAGTTTCGCACCCTTACCCGATTAATCGCACTTCGAAGTGTCGGTTGAATCGATTACTTAAACTCCAAGTTTTTCCTCTTTTTCTTCTTCTCACTCTCCTTTTCTCTTCTCTTATTTTTCTTTCTATTTTCTCTCCTTTCTTTCTATGTTTCTATTATAAAAGAAAAACAATATCTACCCAAGCCAAAAAGACCAAAATACCCCTACACTCAATTTCCTCGCAAACATTCCCAAAATGCGATAAAACATAATAACCAAGAATAAAATAATATAAAGACCAAAAATAATTAAATCGACTTGATTAAATAAATCTGACAAAAACCGGGGTGTTACAGAAGTAATCCTATGAATCGTGTGAGTGTGAGAAAGTCTTAAATGTATTGTTATCATTATTATTGAGGGCTTGAGGATGAAGTTAGAGAATGCTCACAAAGTTTTTATCTCACAAGGAATGCTTCGGTATTTTAATTATGGTGTTAGTAAGGTATGAGCGGTTGGTCGAAGTTTAGTGTTTGTTGTCTTCCATGAGTTCATGGTTTTGGATTTAGAATCTGGAAGTGGTACCAGTTATGTGCAGTTGTGTTTTACCCAGAGAAGGAAATTGAAGGTTGTCCTTCCATGTAAGAATACAAATTGGGTGTTCTGAAGTTAAGCATGTAACTCGGATCGTTTATGGAACAGAACGATTAAGGAAAGTGGATTTAATTGAGAAACATGGCATAGCCTTCGAAGGTGTGGGTGTATGTAGAGTATTGTATGTGAATTGGTGAGTGGTGTGGAAACTCACAATTGTACCCTGGATGGGCTGAGTTTTTGATAAGTGGTGATTTGTATATGTTTGAAGTTCCGTGATGGTGTTACATGTGATTGATTGAGATCTTGAATTAACAAGAAACCTTGAGTGAGTTGAAACCCCGTGAGAAGAATCGATTTGAAATGTAGTAACCAGACCCGGAGGTTATTAAACTATTTTGGATGAATTGTTTCGAGTTTAAAATGGATTTGAAATTGTATATGTTATGGTTGTAGCAATGTAACTACTATACCTCTATCGTCTGGAAAGTGTCGGACCGATGTTATAAAATTGTGTGTGTTGGCAGGGAAATTGTTTTACCATAACGCGCCAATAAGTTTCTTATGTCGTTGGTTACTAAGGATCCCAGTGGATAAGTGTGTTTCTCCACAGAATGTTAGCTACCTAGTAATGCTTAAGAATTCGTGGTGTTCCACTGTTAGGATTTGAGTTACGCAGTGGAGGGTGATAGATGAAAGAGTTCAGTTGGATTAATAAGAATCAGATGGATGGTTACTTATAAGAATAATAAAGAAATAAGGAGATCTTGTTTTAAGTGTGTTACCTTTTGGTGTGACACGAAAGAAAGGAAATATCGGATATAATGATTACAATGTTTAGTATCAGACATATGGAACTGGTAAAGAAGTCGTGGACTAGTTATGAAGTGGTTCGAATGTTAAAGGATTCATGAAAGGATAGTTGTCGGTAATTGAATGAAGTTAAGAAATCACTGAATTACATCGCGAGGAGGTATTGAGTGTTGTTGTCCTAATTTGAGAGGAGGTGTTACGGTCTTGTTTTGTGACTCAATAGAAGAATGTAAGAATGGTATATTCTTTCCGAAGTAGAATGCGACTCAGTCTTTTAGTAAGAAACAACTGATGAATTACAGAAAAGAAAAAGTTAAAAGTTAACTCGATATTGGAACAAGAGTATGACTAAGGAATCGAAGTTTGATAATTTGTGAAAATAAGGATTTTGGTCTGTGAAGTTAAGTTGGAATTGGAATACGTCATAAATTTGAACGGAAGTAAAGTTAAGTGTGAATCTAAGACCAGGATACAAGTTGTGGTTATTGTTGAGCGAAGGAAATTCGGGGGCGAATTTCAATTTAAGGGGGGGAGAGTGTAATACCCCGTATTATCTAAATGTTCAATTGGATATCAGATGAGATAAGATGAGTATCTATGTGCTCTATCTTTGGTAAATTGGATTAATGGAATCCTCTAAGTACTTTAAGTATTATCAATTGGGATCAATAGAGCAATTGATGAACTCTGAAGAGATCAATTATTTTAATTCAAGAAAGGATTTTAAGGTAACTCTAATAATTGATCTAACAATCAGAACATATTCTAATCATAACAGCAAGTATTCTACCGCATTTATACTGATTTTCAACCGCGAAAACATTGATTTCTCTCCTTTCCTCTCAATCGACCTAGAATTGAAAAGCTAGGAAAAACCCACAAACACATACATGATTATACACAAACATAGCATAACCGAGTTTCGCACCCTTACCCGATTAATCGCGCTTCGAAGTGTCGGTTGAATCGATTACTTAAACTCCAAGTTTTTCCTCTTTTTCTTCTTCTCACTCTCCTTTTCTCTTCTCTTCTTTTACTTTCTATTTTCTCTCTTTTCTTTCTATGTTTCTATTATAAAAGAAAAACAATATCTACCCAAGCCAAAAAGACCAAAATACCCCTACACTCAATTTCCTCGCAAACGTTCCCAAAAAGCGATAAAACATAATAACCAAGAATAAAATAATATAAAGACCAAAAATAATTAAATCGACTCGATTAAATAAATTTAACAAAAACCGGGGCGTTACAGAAGTAATCCTATGAATCGTGTTGAGTGTGAGAAAGTCCTAAATGTATTGTTATCATTACTATTGAGGGCTTGAGGACGAAGTTAGAGAATGCTCACAAAGTTTTTATCTCATAAGGAATGCTTCGGTATTTTAATTATGGTTTTAGTAAGGTATGAGCGGTTGGTCGAAGTATAGTGTTTGTTGTCTTCCATGAGTTCATGGTTTTGGATTTAGACTCTGGAAGTGGTACCAGTTGTGTGCAGTTGTGTTTTACCCAGAGAAGGAAATTGAAGGTTATCCTTCCATGTAAGAATACAAATTGGGTGTTCTGAAGTTAAGCATGTAACTCGGATCGTTTATAGAACAGAACGATTAAGGAAAGTGGATTCAATTGAGAAACATGGCATAGCCTTCGAAGGTGTGGGTGTATGTAGAGTATTGTATGTGAATTGGTGAGTGGTGTGGAAACTCACAATTGTACCCTGGATGGGTTGAGTTTTTGATAAGTGGTGATTTGTATATGTTTGAAGTTCCGTGATGGTGTTACATGTGATTGATTGAGATCTTGCATTAACAAGAAACCTTGAGTGAGTTGAAACCCCGTGAGAAGAATCGATTTGAAATGTAGTAACCAGACCCGGAGGTTATTAAACTATTTTGGATGAATTGTTTCGAGTTTAAAATGGATTTGAAATTGTATATGTTATGGTTGTAGCAATGTAACTACTATACCTCTATCGTCTGGAAAGTGTCGGACCGATGTTATAAAATTGTGTGTGTTGGCAGGGAAATTGTTTTACCATAACGCGCCAATAAGTTTCTTATGTCGTTGGTTACTAAGGATTCCAGTGGATAAGTGTGTTTCTCCACAGAATGTTAGCTACCTAGTAATGCTTAAGAATTCGTGGTGTTCCACTGTTAGGATTTGAGTTGCGCAGTGGAGGGTGATAGATGAAAGAGTTCAGTTGGATTAATAAGAATCAGATGGATGGTTACTTATAAGAATAATAAAGAAATAAGGAGATCTTGTTTTAAGTGTGTTACCTTTTGGTGTGACACGAAAGAAAGGAAATATCGGATATAATGATTACAATGTTTAGTATCAGACATATGGAACTGGTAAAGAAGTCGTGGACTAGTTATGAAGTGGTTCGAATGTTAAAGGATTCATGAAAGGATAGTTGTCGGTAATTGAATGAAGTTAAGAAATCACTGAATTACATCGCGAGGAGGTATTGAGTGTTGTTGTCCTAATTTGAGAGGAGGTGTTACGGTCTTGTTTTGTGACTCAATAGAAGAATGTAAGAATGGTATATTCTTTCCGAAGTAGAATGCGACTCAGTCTTTTAGTAAGAAACAACTGATGAATTACAGAAAAGAAAAAGTTAAAAGTTAACTCGATATTGGAACAAGAGTATGACTAAGGAATCGAAGTTTGATAATTTGTGAAAATAAGGATTTTGGTCTGTGAAGTTAAGTTGGAATTGGAATACGTCAGAAATTTGAACGGAAGTAAAGTTAAGTGTGAATCTAAGACCAGGATACAAGTTGTGGTTATTGTTGAGCGAAGGAAATTCGGGGGCGAATTTCAATTTAAGGGGGGGAGAGTGTAATACCCCGTATTATCTAAATGTTCAATTGGATATCAGATGAGATAAGATGAGTATCTATGTGCTCTATCTTTGGTAAATTGGATTAATGGAATCCTCTAAGTACTTTAAGTATTATCAATTGGGATCAATAGAGCAATTGATGAACTCTGAAGAGATCAATTATTTTAATTCAAGAAAGGATTTTAAGGTAACTCTAATAATTGATCTAACAATCAGAACATATTCTAATCATAACAGCAAGTATTCTACCGCATTTATACCGATTTTCAACCGCGAAAACATTGATTTCTCTCGTTTCCTCTCAATCGACCTAGAATTGAAAAGCTAGGAAAAACCCACAAACACATACATGATTATAGACAAACATAGCATAACCGAGTTTCGCACCCTTACCCGATTAATCGCGCTTCGAAGTGTCGGTTGAATCGATTACTTAAACTCCAAGTTTTTCCTCTTTTTCTTCTTCTCACTCTCCTTTTCTCTTCTCTTCTTTTACTTTCTATTTTCTCTCTTTTCTTTCTATGTTTCTATTATAAAAGAAAAACAATATCTACCCAAGCCAAAAAGACCAAAATACCCCTACACTCAATTTCCTCGCAAACGTTCCCAAAAAGCGATAAAACATAATAACCAAGAATAAAATAATATAAAGACCAAAAATAATTAAATCGACTCGATTAAATAAATTTAACAAAAACCGGGGCGTTACAGAAGTAATCCTATGAATCGTGTTGAGTGTGAGAAAGTCCTAAATGTATTGTTATCATTACTATTGAGGGCTTGAGGACGAAGTTAGAGAATGCTCACAAAGTTTTTATCTCATAAGGAATGCTTCGGTATTTTAATTATGGTTTTAGTAAGGTATGAGCGGTTGGTCGAAGTATAGTGTTTGTTGTCTTCCATGAGTTCATGGTTTTGGATTTAGACTCTGGAAGTGGTACCAGTTGTGTGCAGTTGTGTTTTACCCAGAGAAGGAAATTGAAGGTTATCCTTCCATGTAAGAATACAAATTGGGTGTTCTGAAGTTAAGCATGTAACTCGGATCGTTTATAGAACAGAACGATTAAGGAAAGTGGATTCAATTGAGAAACATGGCATAGCCTTCGAAGGTGTGGGTGTATGTAGAGTATTGTATGTGAATTGGTGAGTGGTGTGGAAACTCACAATTGTACCCTGGATGGGTTGAGTTTTTGATAAGTGGTGATTTGTATATGTTTGAAGTTCCGTGATGGTGTTACATGTGATTGATTGAGATCTTGCATTAACAAGAAACCTTGAGTGAGTTGAAACCCCGTGAGAAGAATCGATTTGGAATGTAGTAACCAGACTCGGAGGTTATTAAACTATTTTGGATGAATTGTTTCGAGTTTAAAATGGATTTGAAATTATATATGTTATTGTTGTAGCAATGTAACTACTATACCTCTATCGTCTGGAAAGTGTCGGACCGATGTTATAAAATTGTGTGTGTTGGCGAGGAAATTGTTTTACCATAACACGCCAATAAGTTTCTTATGCCGTTGGTTACTAAGGATCCCAGTGGATAAGTGTGTTTCTCCGCAGAATGTTAGCTACCTAGTAATGCTTAAGAATTCGTGGTGTTCCACTGTTAGGATTTGAGTTGCGCAGTGGAGGGTGACAGATGAAAGAGTTCAGTTGGATTAATAAGAATCAGATGGATGGTTACTTATAAGAATAATAAAGAAATAAGGAGATCTTGTTTTAAGTGTGTTACCTTTTGGTGTGACACGAAAGAAAGGAAATATCGGATATAATGATTAGTATCAGACAGATGGAACTGGTAAAGAAGTCGTGGACTAGTTATGAAGTGGTTCAAATGTTAAAGGATTCATGAAAGGATAGTTGTCGATAATTGAATGAAGTTAAGAAATCACTGAATTACATCGCGAGGAGGTATTGAGTGTTGTTGTCCTTATTTGAGAGGAGGTGTTACGGTCTTGTTTTGTGACTCAATAGAAGAATGTAAGAATGGTATATTCTTTCCGAAGTAGAATGTGACTCAGTCTTTTAGTAAGAAACAACAGATGAATTACAGAAAAGACAAAGTTAAAAGTTAACTCGATATTAGAACAAGAGTATGACTAAGGAACCGAAGTTTGATAATTTGTAAAAATAAGGATTTTGGTCTGTGAAGTTAAGTTGGAATTGGAATACGTCAGAAATTTGAACGGAAGTAAAGTTAAGTGTGAATCTAAGACTAGGATACAAGTTGTGGTTATTGTTGAGCGAAGGAAATTCGGGGGCGAATTTCAATTTAAGGGGGGAGAGTGTAATACCCTGTATTATCTAAATGCTTAATTGGATATCAGATGAGATCATATGAGTATCTATGTGCTTTATCTTTGGTAAATTTGATTAATGGAATCCTCTAAGTACTTTAAGTATTATCAATTGGGATCAATAGAGCAATTGATGAACTCTGAAGAGATCAATTATTTTAATTCAAGAAAGGATTTTAAGGTAACTCTAATAATTGGTCAATTTGGTTGAAACGTCAAAATATCAATTGGAGATATTTTACTCTATTGGATTATATTATATAATAAGTTATATATATATATTTGTTAGAAAAGAAAAAGTTAGAAAAGAAGAAGAGGAAGAAAAGAGAAAGAAGGGGAAAAGAAGAAGAGGAAGAAAAGAGAAAGAAGGGGAAAAGAAGAAAAGGAAGAGAAGAAGAAGAGAAACAAGAGGAAAATGGAAAAGATGGAAGAAACTTGGATCATTGTTCATCATTTTCTTCAAACTCCTCTTCGATTACCAGGTGGGTTCTAGTTAGACACTCTAAGTTCTAGAAATATAAGTTTAGAACTTAGGTTAGATTTGAGAGAAAATGATTAAACGGATAAATCAATGAAAACTAACGGATGAAATGTGATATAAATTGCGTAGAATAGTCGAGTTACGTGTGGATTAAACCTATTATACTTGCTTTGATGTTCCGATATGTTTTGGTGATGTTCTAATGGGTTTAGCATGAGAAAAACATGATTTTTGGGTTCTGTTACGCAGTAATCGGTTACACCATATGTGCTAACCGGTTACCCTTTGAAAAATGACATTTCTGGGCTGTTTTCTAGCTAGTAACCGGTTACAGCATATGTGCTAACCGGTTACCACTGCTGTTGGCAGAAAAATGAAAATTAAAACGGGCGTATCTTTTGAACCGTAAGTCCATTTTGGTCCTCGTTCAAAGCGTTGGGAAGCTATTTAAATGCTCTAATTGATGGTGAAGTAAAAACATATTTATATGTCAAATATTTATAAGTTGATGGTAATAAAACATTTTGTGTAATAGGTGGGAATTAGTATGCATGTTAGTTATGTTTGGTATGTTGTGCTACCTTATGTGTGCTTCATGTATGATATTGTGTATGCTATGTATACGTCAATATGTTGTTAATCATGATGAGAATATATGCTTAAAATGAATTAGAAAGAGTGAGAAAAACTTACCCAAAAACAAATGTTAGATCCTAGAGATGTAACTAGGATTTGGTAAAGGTTTAAAAGAGCAATGCTTATGCATCGATACTAGAAGAGTGTCTTTGATATGTAGTTGTGAGTGGGGGACCGTAATTCCTCCGGTTTGTATGTTTTTACCTCTTAATAAATACCGTGACCCATGTTTAATCCTTTGGTGTGGGATGGCCGGGGAGAAGTATTTATTAAGTTAGTATCCCTTGATAAATACCGTGACCTGTGTTTAATCTCCTTGTGTGGGATGGCCGGGGATAAGTATTTATTAAGTAAGTAACCGTGGCCCGTGTTTAATCCCTTTGAGCGGGATGGCCGGGGATAAGATTCTTAACTAGTTGTCGTTTTATGATTTGTACGATGTGTTTCTCTAGTGGGAGATTTTGTGAACTCGAAGTCTTCCCCTTTCCCTTGGACTTGAGTTAGGATTTGGTTAGAACCTTGTAAAGCCGAGAGAATCTATAAGATAGGGAACTCACTGAGATTTGATGTATCTCACCCCACTATCGTTGCTATATTACAGGTATTTGCAGGTTTGATTTACAAGTGGAGATATGCTTGGATGTTTCAAGAGAAGCTTGGCTTTAATTTTCCGCTGTGTATTAATTTGTTGTATACAATTGAGGATATTGTATATTATTCTTAGTTTTTTTTATGTTTGGCTAGTTTCCATGACTTGTGCCATATGTTGTATTGATGTTTTAGAAATGTACAAGTATGTGAATTATGCCATTAGGCACTTTTGATGTATCAGTACCAAATTAAACACTTGTAAGATATTATTCTAGATATATATTATACAGGGCGTTACACAGTCCTATGATATGATCAATTAGTTTGGAGATATGATCAATTAATTTTGGTTATGATTTATTTTAAACTTTCTAATATTAATAAGTACTTACGTTTTTTCATTTTGAACTCTTTCATAGAATGTTTCATAAAGTATTGCATTTATTATAAAATTGTACATAAATATAATGTGTTTAAAAAATACTTTAAATTTTTTTATAGCAAAAACTTCAATTATTAGGTTTCACATGTCTCGTTTACAAAAGTTATAATTGAAAAATGTAAAGAAAATGAACTATGTAATTTTTAAATTTCTATTTAATTCAATCCTAATAAAAGTATCAAAAAGATACAATATTTTTTCTTAAAGAATTTTTTAATTAATATATAAATTTATTTAAAATTTTATATTTTTTTTATCGATAAGTTTTATCTCAATCAATAAATATTGATATTGTTCTGTCAAATTAATATTACGTTTTAATGTAGTTTTTGATAATTATTGTCAACTTATTTAAATATTAATAAAAACAATAATTTTCTTATAAATGTTAATTCACGTTTAATTCATTAAAAAATTAAATCAAAAAGAAAAATAGAAATTTATTTTAGACTTCGAAAAAATCTTTTATAAGCTCAGTGTGTTTGCATTTTCATAAAACTTTTTTTTGTACTTAATTATTAATTATGATTTAGTCATCACTTTTACTAGTCGGCTCCTCATTATATTATTATTCACTCTTTTCTTCTTCTTCATCATCACATTCTTCTTATTCTTCTTCATTCACAACTTGTGTTGTTCCTAAGTGTCGCATTTCGAAAAAATACAACCTCAAGAGTGGTTCGTGGCTCGCGGAATAATTGATTGAACATACCTGCCACTCAATTTTATTCATTCCAAAGAATGAAAAGGAAAATATCGATAAAACCCTTAAAAAATTGTCGTTGCAACCAAATTCGGGTTCGGTAGTCGATTACGCAAGGGGAAGATATTAACACCCCTCACGGTCGTTGTACTCAACGAGAACCTTTTAGTTAAATTTGCGATTGAATGTTAGCATATGTTATGTGTTTTCTTCGAGTGATAAAAAAATTGAAAATAAAAATAAAAGGGGTCGTAAAAATGTTTTTATTAGGGTGTTTGACGATATTGCGAATCTCATTCCTAAGTATCCTCTGGTGCGATGGAGAATTCAAAGCTACGTAGTTCTTTGTAGAAAACTACGTATTGGTTGGTTTTTTTATTGAACGAATATTTAGATCGCATATAATGTTTCATAGATAAATGAATTTTTAATAATAATAATAATAATAATAATAATAATAATAATAATAATAATGAAAGTAAATTACAACTAATGTGAAAAAAATATTTGATATATTAGTTGACGTAGGATAGCTTTTGTGTTTAAGCAAATCAATTTGTTAGTTTGCTTTGGAGTTGGCAATTAATAATAGCAATTACCAAATATACTCTATTTTTGTTTTTTACTTTCAAATAAAAATGAAAGCATGTGGAGAAAGAGCGTATTAAGTCATTACCAATATTAATTATTCAACTTGAATTTTTTATTGTTTTGGTTTTGCCATGTAAATTAAATTTTACTATATAAGTTTTAATTTACATTATATCCATGCAATTCTTGTTTTTATATACTTTTTTTTATCATGTCACATGTATCTCCCTTTTCACTTTTTGTCTTATCTCACTAACCACATGGCAAACATTTATGAATTTGTAATTAAATATCATTTTTTTAGAAGAGCTTTGATGATCTATAGTTAGTTGGTGGTTGGTCGTAAATGGATTAGAGCATGTGCAATTCACTTTTGGGTTTTTTGTGGGACCCATTAAGACTTATCATCTTTAAGCAACTCATCTAATTTTCATTCTAATGGTACAACTCTTGTAATACCCCATATTATCTAATTGCTCAATTAGATATCAGATGAGATCAGATGAGTATTTATGTGCTCTATCTTTGGTATATTGGATTAATGGAATCCTCTAAGTACTTTAAGTATTGACATTAGGGATCAATAGAGCAACTGATGAACTCTGAAAAGATCAATTATTTAAATTCGAGAAAGGATTTTAAGATAACTCCAATAGTTGATCTATTGAGTTGAGACAACAAAATATCAATTGGAGATATTTTACCCTATTGGATTTATATTATATAATAATAGTATAATATATGTATATATTTGGAAAGAGAAATAAAAAGAGAAAAAGAAGAAGTTAGAAAAGAAGAAGAAGAAAAGGAAAAGGAAAGAAGAGAAAGAGAGAAAATGGAGAAGATGAAGAAGAGAAACCCATGGATCATCAGCATCTTCTTCAAACTCCTCTTCGATTATCAGGTGGGTTCTAGTTAGACACTCTAAGTGCTAGAAACTCCCGAATTGGAATTAGGTTAAATTGAGAGAAAATGAAATCTAACGGATAAAATGAGTTATAATCTGAGTAATATGGTTAATATCTATATGTAATCATCTCTCAATGCTTACTTGGGTGTTTGATCATGTTTTGGATGAGATAATTGGTGGAAATGAACTGCTGTACATTACTGCGAAATTATGGGTTTTCGCAGGTTCGCACTGTGAATCCCCTAGCGAAGGGGAAATCGAACATTCGCTGGTTGTTCCCATGGCGAAGGTGAAGGCGAGCATTCACCAGAGATTCGCCAGAGGTTCGCACTGCGAACATTACCCTGTTTTGGTTCTGCCACGGTTCGCCAGACGTTCGCACTGCGAATGCGACAGCGAACTCAGTGTATTTAGGCATTCGCTGGGAGCTTCGCACTGCGAATGAGAAAGCGAGCATTCGCTGGCTACTTCGTATTGCGAACATAGCAGATCCTCCAACTTCTTTCCTTCATAACTTTTGATCCGTAACTCGGATCGGGACGTTCTTGGTGTCATTAGAAAGCTATGACGACCCTCTACCTGATAAAAAGTGAAAATATTAGGTATGATGTGGGATAAATTATTTAGTGGGAAATGAAGGAAAGTAATGTTTTGTGGAATGTTGGAATTGACATCTTTTGGATCATAAGTCCGATTGCGGCGTAATTATA
This sequence comes from Lathyrus tuberosus, assembly GCA_022829125.1. Taxonomy (NCBI): domain Eukaryota; kingdom Viridiplantae; phylum Streptophyta; class Magnoliopsida; order Fabales; family Fabaceae; genus Lathyrus; species Lathyrus tuberosus. The sequence goes on along the minus strand of JALAZF010000125.1, from coordinate 11,718,262 downwards.
GCCGATGTAGAGCTGTGAAAATATCCTACGGGATAAGAGTGAGAAATATTAATTGATACCCGATTAAATGAATCGGAGGGAACCCGAAAGTGATGTTTATGTGATGAATCATTATATGTGATTCTATTATACAATTGTAATATGCTTTGTATAACTTTTGATTGAATTATTATATGAAATTCTAAAATGTGCAATTGTAATATGCTTTGCCTAAATTATTGTTAAACATGATTGAGAGAATATGCATGCTTAAAATGAATTAGGTAGAGTGAGGAAACTTTACCCCATAACAACTTGATAGTGGAACCTAGTGATGGCTAGGAATTGATAGAAACTCTGTACGACGACGCTCGTGCATTCGATGTAGAAAGGTGCATCCTTGACGAGTTCTGGCCTAGAGTAGATAACCTAAATGGCGATGCTCGTGCACTTGATGTATAACGGTGCATCCGTGACGAGTATTGGTCTAGGAGAGAGTGAACACTAGTATGGAACACGTGTACTTATTATGTTTAATTGATAAAGGCTAATGTGGCCTAGAAATGTTGAATACAATTATGGTTGTATGTGAAATCACGAAATCGTAACCATTATTCTATTATGTGTCGTCTATTAAGTAACAAGCTCCTCTGGAATGATGCACGATTTCTTGGTAGGTTTGATTCCCAATGTTATAGTACGAATGGAGCCTACGGGTAAAGAGACTTGTGACAGTGTACGGGCCGTGTGAAGTGACGGATCACGGTGTACGGGTCGATGATCCCGAATCCATTTCGTATGCCAAGAAATCTACGAGGGTCCATGACTCGTTCCTACTTCTAGACGTAGAAGAGGTCGAGAGAGAGGGGATGCCTTGACACGGTTATCGATTAGTGATATACTTTTGAGTAACGAGCTCAATAACGTGTTTCCATATAGTGTGAGATTGTGAGATTGTGTACTCAAGGTTCCCTTCCCCTTGACTTAAGTTAGGATTGATAGAACCTTGTAAAGCCGAGAGGACTTATAAGATAGGGAACTCGCTGAGATTTGATGTATCTCACCCACTATAGTTATTTTATTTCAGGTACAGGTTTGGTTACAAGTGGAGCGATACTCGGATGTTTCAAGAGAAGTTTAGTTAAACTTATTTCCGCTGTGTATTTTATTGTTCTTGTACAATGAGGAATATTGTATAATGTTCTTAGTTTTTATTATTTTTGGCTAGTTTCCATGACTTGTGCCATGCAGTGTACTTATGTTTAGAAATGGACAAGTATGTGAACTATGTCATTAGGCACTTATGATGGTGTCAGTACCAAATTAATGTGTGTATTATATTATTCTAGATATGTATTATACAGGGCATTACAACTCTAAAGAATCAATATTGGGTCCCACCACTTTACTTAATATATTAATATATTATTTATATTAAATTTTATTTATTTAAAATAAAAATTTAAATTATTTAAATTTTAATTAATATAAATAAATAAAATTAAAATTAAACATAAAATTTAAAATACTATACGTAAAATGATAAAATTGTGAGAAATAAATAAATTTATGAGACAAAATTTGAATATTATTTGCTTCTATTTATAACAAAATAAACTATTTAAAAAAATAGAAAGAGCTGTTGAAGCACAACGGCTAGAAATTTTATTGTTTTTTAATGAAAGAGTCGTTGAAGTACTGTTGCATTCCAATGCAACGTAGAATGATGCGGCGATGCAAAAAACTTATTTTTGTATGTCAGCTGGCGGCACAGCTTCAAAATAAAGCGCTGGAGATGGTCTTAGGGTACCTACCTCTATACCCTTGAAAAAATATATTTTTTTAATTAAAAAAAAATATAGATTCTTTTTGTCATTTACCATTTCCTATTTCTAATTTCCTTTTTCCTTAACTATTTCTTTTTGCCTATACTTCTCATTTCTAAGTGGAATTATAAATTAAATTAAATTTTGGTAATATCTAAATTAAGGATTTGCTTGTGAAAACTCGATATTCAATCCTATGATATGATCAATTAGTTTGGAGATATGATCAATTAATTTTGGTTATGATTTATTTTAAACTTTCTAATATTAATAAGTACTTACGTTTTTTCATTTTGAACTCTTTCATAGAATGTTTCATAAAGTATTGCATTTATTATAAAATTGTACATAAATATAATGTGTTTAAAAAATACTTTAAATTTTTTTATAGCAAAAACTTCAATTATTAGGTTTCACATGTCTCGTTTACAAAAGTTATAATTGAAAAATGTAAAGAAAATGAACTATGTAATTTTTAAATTTCTATTTAATTCAATCCTAATAAAAGTATCAAAAAGATATAATATTTTTTCGTAAAGAATTTTTTAATTAATATATAAATTTATTTAAAATTTTATATTTTTTTTATCGATAAGTTTTATCTCAATCAATAAATATTGATATTGTTCTGTCAAATTAATATTACGTTTTAATGTAGTTTTTGATAATTATTGTCAACTTATTTAAATATTAATAAAAACAATAATTTTCTTATAAATGTTAATTCACGTTTAATTCATTAAAAAATTAAATCAAAAAGAAAAATAGAAATTTATTTTAGACTTCGAAAAAATCTTTTATAAGCTCAGTGTGTTTGCATTTTCATAAAACTTTTTTTTTTACTTAATTATTAATTATGATTTAGTCATCACTTTTACTAGTCGGCTCCTCATTATATTATTATTCACTCTTTTCTTCTTCTTCATCATCACATTCTTCTTATTCTTCTTCATTCATAACTTGTGTTGTTCCTAAGTGTCGCATTTCGAAAAAATACAACCTCAAGAGTGGTTCGTGGCTCGCGGAATAATTGATTGAACATACCTGCCACTCAATTTTATTCATTCCAAAGAATGAAAAGGAAAATATCGATAAAACCCTTAAAAAAATTGTCGTTGCAACCAAATTCGGGTTCGGTAATCGATTACGCAAGGGGAAGATATTAACACCCCTCACGTTCGTTGTACTTAACGAGAACCTTTTAGTTAAATTTACGATTGAATGTTAGCATATGTTATGTGTTTTCTTCGAGTGATAAAAAATTGAAAATAAAAATAAAAGGGGTCGTAAAAATGTTTTTATTAGGGTGTTTGACGAGATTGCGAATCTCATTCCTAAGTATCCTCTGGTGCGATGAGAAATTCAAAGCTACGTAGTTCTTTGTAGAAAATTACGTATTTGTTGGTTTTTTTATTGAACGAATGTTTAGATCGCGCTCTAGCGGTTAAACATTGTTTGTGCTCGCGTTTGGAGGCTTAAAGCGTTTGTTTATATTTGCGGTAGAACAGACTAAACAGTGTTCTTTTTGAAACATTTAAACGAATTATTTATGAAATTTGTGTGGAGAATTAAATTGTGTTTCTTTAACGGACGACAAGTATTCGAATGGTAGGCTAATTAAGGCCATCCACTACGACAAATAACACATCTAACATCGACCATGAAATGCATTTAACCTCGGCTACCCAGACGAGGTAATGAAGTGTGACATGAAAAGCAATCACTTGTCACCTCGGTGATTCTAAAATCGAGGTTAGAAATTAAAAGGTCGTGGGTTCGATCCCCAACATCGACATTTTTATTATTTTCAGAAATGGATGGCATGCCCAATGTTATTGCCTCGGTTTTATATAAACTTTGAGTTAATATCTCAATGTTATTACCTCGGTTTTATGTGAAGATCGAGGGTGTAACGCCCATATATATATATACATACATCAAAGCATATATTATACATGAATTCCACGTTTGGTACTGAAATACCAATAAGTCCCTAGTAAACACATTATACATATACATGCCCAAGGTACCTAATACAAAAAAACTATGGCATAAATATATATACAAGATGTTCCAAAGATAAATACTAAGAACTAGATCGACAACGATCTCAAAACTCCACAACGGAAGCTAAGCCATCAACCAAGTAAGGATAATCACACGGCTTTATCCTTACCCTTCGTAGAACCTGAAGTACCTAAAATTTCAACAATAGTGGGGTGAGATACATCAAATCTCAGTGAGTTCTCTATCTTATGGATTCTCTCGGCTTTACAAGGTTCTAACCAAATCCTAACTCAAGTCCAAGGGAAAGGGAAGGACTTCGAGTTCACAAAAAAAATCTCCCACTAGAGAAACGCGTCGCACAAATCACAAAACGACAACTAGTTAAGGCATCTTCTCCCCGGCCATCCCGCACAAGGAGATTAAACACGGGTCACAGATCCTTAACGTAGATAACTTCTCCCCGGCAATCCTACACAAAAGGATTAAACACGGGTCACGGTTATCCACAAAACAGTTAGGGAATCTTCTCCTCGGCCATCCTACACCAACGGATTAAACACGGGTCACGGATTCCTAACGTAGATAACTTCTCCCCGGCCATCCTACCTAAAAGGATTAAACACGGGTCACGGTTATCTACAATTAGTACTTCTCCCCGGCCATCCTACACCAAAGAATTAAACACGGGTCACAATACCAACCGCTAAGTAACTTCTCCCCGGCCATCCCACACAAAGGATTAAACACGGGTCACTGTTACTAACCACTAAGTAACTTCTCCCCGGCCATCCCACACAAAGGATTAAACACGGGTCACAGTTACTTACTTAATAAATACTTCTCCCCAGCCATCCCGCACAAGGAGATTAAACACGGGTCACGATATTTATCAAGGGGTACGACAAACCATAAACCGGAGGAAAATACGATCCTCCTCTAACAACTACTTACAAAGATACTCTTCTAGTATCGATGTAAGCATTGCCTCACAATTCTCTAAGTCATTCTAGTGTATTAAGGTTTCCTCACTAACTCACCACTTGAAGCTTTTAGATTTTCAAAAGTTTCGTTTTACATAAAACACATAATTCTGATTAATTCCCATAATCAACAAAAATCCACCTCATAATTAATATTTTTACTTTCCATAGCATAGAACTCTTTCGTAGCTTCACTTCGATATAAATAATGCTTAAAACGGACACCCGAGTCAAAAGTTATGAATTTTAGAAAATATTTTTTGAAAACAAGCAGTGGTAACCGGTTACTCACCACACATTAACCGGTTAATTCAAGCTTCACTGTTCACACAGAATCAAAACGAGAGTTAGAGACACATTTGGTTAACCAGTTACTCACCACACGTTAACCGGTTACTCAGTTCATTTTCTGCGCAAAACCCCAATTTTTCAAAGGGTAACCGGTTACCCACCACACGTTAACCGGTTACTCTGGGCGCAGAGGCAAAAATAATAGTTTTCTTGGACTCCTTTCCATTACAATCCCAATCAAAACCATTTCAAACACACAACCAAGCATTAACAGATGATTATACATGCACAATGATTGTTCTATACGATTTATATCTCATTTTATCCGTTAGATTTCATTGATTTGCAGAATTACTCATTTTCTCAAAATCTAACCTAACTCTAGAACTCTAGATTTTCTACACTAAAGTCTCTATCTAGAACCCACCTTAACATTTAAGAGGAGTTTGAAGAAGATGATTAACAAATGGTGATGATCCAAGCTTTTCTCTCTTCTTCCTTTTTCTCCACTTTCTCTCTTTCTCTTCCTTTCCTCTTCTTCTTACTATCTCTTTTCTTTTATTTTCTTTTCTTAACAAATATATATATATATATATATATATATATATATATATATATATATATATATATATATATATATAAACTTATTATATAATATAAATCCAATAGAGTAAAATATCTCCAATTGATATTTTGTCATCTCACGCCAATTGATCAATTATTAGAGTTATCTTAAAAATCCTCTCTTAAACTAATAATTAATGATCTGTCTCTTTCATTAAATAATCTAACTCTTCAGAGTTCATTTAATGCTCTAATAATCCCACTTAACAATACTTAAAGAATTCCATTAATCCAATTGATCAGAGATAGAGCACATAGTTACTCATCTGATCTCATTTGATATCCAATTGAGCATTTAGATAATACGGGGTATTAAAGAGGGGATAGTTTTTTTGTACTGTTGTTTACACCTGTATTACAGAACCATTTACATAACCATATTCCTGAATATAGAACCATATTTTTAGAACCAATTACAAGATTATATAACCACATTTTTAGAACCAATTACAGGATTATAGAACCATATTTTTTGGAACCTGTATTACAGAACCAGATTCAAAACTAAAACAAAGGATTATAAAACAAAAGCAATAACCAAAATGGAAAGTTTTGTAGGTTGTCTAATAGGATTTGTTACTGGTCCTTAAGCACCTATAGTTTGAACAACATTTGAAACTAATTAGGTCAATCAACAACAACTTTAAATATATAGTAAAATGATTAATTATAAATTTCAAAGGGATATAAAACATTTACTTACTAGTTTTACCATATCCCTTTTTCACGATCATGATGAATAGCATGCACATCATCTGAATCATTTTCTTCAGATGCTTGACGTACATGTCTTGCTAAATAAGACGTCTCATAGTTAAAATCTTGATTTTCATCAGTACTATTGGGAAGATGCTTACCTTGAAGAATAATTGACCATCTAGTGTTAGAAGGATCAGTGACATAAAAAACTTAAGCATACGTGAAAACCATTTGCAAAGATCTGATGCACTACTCTCTTTGAAAATATAAAATATGTGGGAAAAATTGAATTCTGATAAAAAAACAACAAGCTTTGCTCTTCTCAAAATAGAGGAAAAACTATAATGATTGAAATTTTTCTTCATTTCTCAAGACGGTCACATGTCATTCAAGAATATCAACCATCAGAAGTAATCATTGCAAGCATTAAATCACCAGATGTTTCATCTTTAACCTCTTTTATAAATGCACACGTTCATATACTAAATTTCCTCATCTTCAACCTACTCTTCTTAACTTCCTATAGCAACATGAGTTCTCCATTTGAGAAGGCTAAGAGCATTATCTTAACAGAAGTCATTGTTGAGAACAAAACCATCACCACAGTACAACACTATCAACTGTCAACTGAGGAGGTCCAGCCATCTGGGTCGACTGCTGTCAGGGATGCACTGAGGGTGAGGAAGACCAATAAAAAGAAGAAGATGCTGAAGAAAAAGAAGAGAAAAGTGTCAAGGAAGATTGTTTACTATGAATCATATAAGGGTAGTGAGGAGCGAATTGTAGATTGGGAAGATTCCTGTAGTGCTAAAGGATATTGTTCTGATGTAGAAAAAATTATGTAATCCAAGAATCTTGTACTCTTTCCTTTTGATTAATGGAAAATAAAAAAAATTAAATTAAATTAAAATAGTACACAACCAAAAAAAATAAATCTTCTCAACAACAATAACAACAACAATAGTAATGGAGAATAATAAGAACAACATTAATGGACCAAAGCAACAACATGAACAACAACAATAATAACATACCAGAGAATAATGGTGAGAGAGTTTTTTCGTTCGCTTTTGGTCCTTGGAGAATAAGTGTTCTTTCATTTGCTGGAGAAGAAGTGTTGTTTCACTAGGGCTCGAGAAGGGAATGAGGTAGACACTGAGTGATAAAAATAATAAAGAGAATAACAAGAACAACATTAATGGACCAAAGAAACAAATAGAATAACAACGATAATAGTAACTTACCAGAGAATAATGGCAAGAGATTTTTTTCGTTCTCTAGGGCTCCTTGGAGAATAAGTGTTCTTTCGTTGGCTAGAGAAGAAATATTATTTCGCTAGGGCTTGACACTACTATGGAAAACACATATCACAATGGTTGGAAAACGAATACCATCACGCGGGTCCAACCGTTGTGTTGTAAGGTGTGATTATATGTATGATGATTTCCACCACGATCTTGCAACCGTGATTGTATCCATGTAGCGCGCTACATACCACAACAGTTACTTTAACCAACCGTTGTGGTATAATTTAATGCAACTTATTTAATCACGATTGTTCTAAACAACCGTGATTAAATATAGACCTGGGTTTATTAAAAATTATGTGGAATGCTTATTTCGTCAATGCTCACTAAACATATAACCTTTCAATCTACACAAGAACATTATAATATGACAAATTAAGTTATATTAGAAGAATAAGTTCACGTTCAATGCTTAACAAGCGATCTTCAATACCTTATATGTATTTTGTTCTTTGACAGTAAGAACTTAGTTTAATGATCCTAGTTCTTCAGCCGCCCCTGACTTCACCTCTAATTGTTTTTGTAAAATATTATTTACTTTGCATACAAAATTAGAGGTGGAGAGAGGGGTGGTGGAAGATCTAGGATCATTAAACCAAGTTCTAACGGTCAAGGAACAACATGCAATTAACAGTGTGAAGAATACTTGTCAAGAATTGAACGTGTACTTATTTTCTAATACAGTTTTATCTATCATATCATAATTTTCTAATACATTTAGAAAGTTATATATTCTGTAAGGGATTGGAAAAACACTCAAACCACATAATATATAATAAAATCATCTTTTAAACAAACATTAACAATAACATTAATCAAAAACATTGATCAACAACAAAAATGATACAGCAAACATATCAAGTCATAAAATGCTTCAGAAACATACCGCACATGTCCCATAAAGGCGTGTTGTCAATGAAATAAGAATGAAGATATATTTAGACCAACAAACTTGTGTATAATTTGAATGGATGTCATTCTGGATCTTTGACACAAGTTTGTCAGGTTAAATTTATCTTCGTCCTCTTTATTGAAAGAAGCATCCATACCTACAAGTCAAAACAAGAACGAAGTTTAAACATCATGAAACAAAGCTATTGAAACAGATTTTGAAAAAAAAACTATAGAGAAAATGAACCTGTAAATATCCATTGGCTAAGATTTTTTGTTATGGTTTCGTTTTGGGGTTTCCATATGAGAGAAAAGAGTGAGAGAGTTGTAAGGGTTTTGTTTTGAGAGAGACGAGTGAAAGAGTTGTTAGGGTTTTGTTTTGAGAGAGACAACTGTAATGTACTAAAACGATAGATAACTCCGTTTATATATAAATAAAGTATCACATTTCATCACAGTTGTTAATAAAAACTATGGTTATATACAAGGTAAATAATATTTTTATCACAATAAATGGCTAATTGTAGGTGCTGGGATTCGAACCATTTCACCTCGTGTACCTTTTCATCACGGTTGCTTCACTTAACCGTTGTGACATGTCCTCTGTAATACCCCGTATTTTAATTACTCTGGATAATATTAGTTGTGATCAACTGAGTTCCAGTGTACTCTGAGAAATTATCTGCAAAGATAATTAGAGCAACGGTTGATCTCAGAGTAAATCTAATTAATATTATCTGACTCTGAGATATTTAAGAATTGGAACTTTAGAGACTTTTTGGGCAATTAGTGGTGTTACAATTGATGATGTCTTACTATATCATTTCTTTTCCACTCTTTTTCCACACTTAGAACAAAAGAAAGAAAAGGATAGAAAGAAGTTGGAGAGAAAGAAGGAGAAAGGAAGGAAAAAGAGAAGTGAAAACCTAGGAGTGAGAAGATCAAGAATCACCATCCATTCTTCACCAAATCAAATCATCTTCATTATCATCATCTTCTAATCAAGGTGGGTTCTAGATAGATGCCTTAGTTGCAGAAATTCATGAGTTTTAGAGTTAAGTTGAGATTGTGAGAAAATGAGTAATTGTGCTAAAATCATGAATCTAACGGATGAAATGCAATATAAAAGATTGTTGTTATGATTGTACTGTGTTTTGGTTGTTATGTTAAAGGTTGGATGTGTTTTGGATGGTAAAATTATTGATTTTGGATGAACATCAGCACTGTTGGGAAGTTGGGTTTTCCAGGGTTCGCCTAGCGAACCTGGGGCGAGTCGCAGCGAAAAAACTTTCGAGGGTTCGCCTAGCAAACCCGGCAGCGAAGGTCAGTGAATGTTCGCCAACGACGTCCACCTAGCAAACTTTGTGCCTTTTCAGTGCTGGTTGGTTCTGCCTTGTTTCGCTAAGGTGTTCGCGAAGCGAAGCGCGAGGCGAATGTTCACCAGGGAGTTCGCAAAGCGAACTTTAGGTCTGTTTCATTCTGATTGTTGATTCGCCTGGAGCTTCTCCTAGCGAAGGCGGAAGCGAACACTCGCTGGGAGGTTCGCCTAGCGAACATGGCAGTTTGTACAGTTTTGTTTCCTTCATAACTTTTGATCCCTAACCCGGATCGGGACGTTCTTGGTACCGTTAGAAATTAATGCAAGTAATGATATGTGATATGTTGTTTATGTGATTCTAGTATGCAATCGACTTATGTTTTACCTATTTCCTTTTTGTTGTTAAGCATGTTTGAGAATGTATGCATGTTAAAATGTGAAATGGGTAGAGTGATGAATATCACCATTGAATTATGTTAGAACCTAGTAACGGCTAAGAAATGGTTGAATAACATGATGACAACGCTCGTGCGTGCGGTGCCGAGGCGTGTGTCTGACAACGATCGTGCGTGCGGGGCCGAGGCGTGTGTCAGACACTAATTTCATAAGAATGAGTAAACACTAGTATGGAACATGTGTGTAACCTTGTGGTTGTGATAAGGCATAATGGCCTTGTGATCGTCGAATACGATCCTTTTTGTGTGGGTGATCACGTAATCGTAACCGGTTCTTTGAGTTGTAGTTTCATGAGTCTCGAGCTCCTCTGAAACAAGGCATGGTACTTGGCAGGTTTGATTCCTGTGTGTAGTACGAATGGAACCTAAGGGTAGAGACTTGTGATGGTTAACAGGCCATGTGAAGTGACGGTTCACGGCTAACAGGCCGATGTTCCCGAATCCATTTTGTATGCCAAGTAAATTGCAAGGATCCATGACCCGGGTCGACTTCTAGACGTAGAAGAGGACGGGAATAGGGGATGCCTTGGCATGGTTATCGATTAGTGATATTGTGAGTTGTTGAACTCATAACATGTTTCCATATAGTGTGTGTGTGTGTGTGTGTGTGTACTCAAAGTCATCCCCCTTCCTTTTTGACTTGAGTTAGGTTTGTTAGAACCTTGTAGAGCCGAGAGGACCTATAAGATAGGGAAATCACTAAGATTGATGTATCTCACCCCACGTTGTTGTTTACATCACAGGTACTACAGGTTTGGCGAAGGGTAAGGACAAAGTGGTTTGACTTTTCCTTACGGATCGTAGCTTTTGGGATGGCATGGCTTCCGCTATGGCGTTTATTTTGAGATCATTGTATTGATCTAGTTCTTAGTGTCTTTTGGAACATCTTGTATATATAACATGCCCTAGTTGTTGTATTAGGTTTTGGGCATTTATATATATACTGTGTTACTAGGAACTTGTATATTTCAGTACCAAGTGTATTACTCATGTATAATATATGCTTTGATGTATGTATATATATATATATATGTGGGCGTTACATCCTCTAGTAAATACCAAAAAAAAAGCGCCTAAAAATAAAGTATTACCACGACTAACTCTATGGCCGTTACGAAATTGGTGTTACGAAAGGTATATTTTGTAGTAGTGCGAGAAGTGAATAAGGTAGACACTGAGTGTAACACCCATATATAATATAATACATCAAAGCATCCATATCATACATGAATTCACGTTTTGGTACTGAAATACCATAAGTCCCTAGTTAACACATTGTACATATACATGCCCAAAATACCTAATACAAAAAAAACTATGGCATTATATATACAAGATGTTCCAACACTAAGACTAGATCAAATAATGATCTCAAAATAATCTTCACAACGGAAGTCTTGCCATCCCAAAAGCTAAGATAGTAAGGAAAGTCAAATAACTTTATCCTTACCCTTCGCGGAACCTGTAGTACCTGTAATATAATCAACAACGTGGGGTGAGATACATCAAATCTTAGTGAGTTCCCTATCTTATAGGTCCTCTCGGCTTTACAAGGTTCTATCACACCTAACTCAAGTCAAAGGGGAAGGGAAGTGACCTTGAGTACTCACACAGACTATATGGATCCATGTTCATGAGTCACTTTAACTCACAATATCACTAATCGATTACCCCACCCCAAGCATCCCCTTTTCCCGTCCGCTTCTACGTCTAGAAGTCGACCCGAGTCATGGATCCTGGTAACCTACTTGACATACGAATAGATTCGGTTTCTACGGGCCATTAACCGTTATGAACCGTCACTTCACATGGGCCATTAACCGTCACAAGCATACGCTCCCTGAGAGTCATTCGTACTGTACGCGAGAATCAAATCTGCCAAGTAGTCATGCATACGTTTCAGAGGAGCTCGAGACTCATGAAACTGCAACTCAAGATAACCGATTACGATTACGTGATCACATATACAATGAGATTATATTCGACAATCACAAGGCCACATTCGCCTTAAGACCTCTTTTGTCTTTTCTCAATTAAACACAATAAAACAGGATCCATACTAATGCAATTATTTCCATACCATTCGGTAATAGACGCACGCCTCGGCCTCTTTTGCACGAGCGTCGTCGTTATGTTATTCAACAATTTCCTAGCCTTTAATAGGTTCCAACATAATTCATAGTAAGGTTTTCTCACTCTACCTATTCCATTTTTCATTTTTACATACATATTCCCTCACAATCATGTTTAATCAACAATAGGATAAGTAAAGCATATTAAAATTTGCACCATAGAAACACATATAACAATTCATCATAATTACCCCACTTTTGGGTTTCCTCCGATTATTTAATCAAGCACTAAAACCGACATTTTTCACCTTCATCAGATAGATTATTCTCACAGCTTTCTATCAGTACCAAGAACACTTAAATAGGATAATCGGATCACAAGTTATGGAATTTAAAAGGAAAGGGGAACATTTGAAAAAGTCCCAGGAGCGCCCGGCGCTCCAAATATCGCCCGACGGTCGCCCCTCGCCTCTACTTCGCCCAGCGAAGCAGGGGCGTAAATCCCCCAACCAAAACTCAAAAGAAACAGAAGCGTTCCCTGCTGCACCTCTTGACCATCGCCCGGCGGAGCAGGGGCACACGCTTCGCGTCGCCCAGCGCTCTGAGCACCTCCCGACGCTCTAAGCACCGCCCGACGCCTTACACTAGGAGAAGAATTTATGCTACATTTTTCCATGGTTCAATGGTTCAAAATCCATCTTTCTCCAACCAAAACATTTCCAAACAACCAAACCAAGCATCAATCATAATCTATAATATAAGAAAAGAAGAGGCTGTGGAAAACACTTTTATACCCTTATCTCTTTTTCTACCACGTCCTCAATTTGGGGGTAATTTGTGTCCAAAATTTGCTTTTTGCAACCAAAGTATCATTTTGAACCAAATAGTTTGCTTTTGCCTTCCACTTTTGCCTATGATATCCATTGTTTACATTGATTGGTTCAAAACAAACTACCAATTTCTAAATTCTACAACTTTTTACATTTACCGATACAATTCAAACAAAAATTCAGCTTCCCCCCAAATGCAAGGCTACATTATCTCTCTTCCTCTACCTGTCTCGTCCTCTTCCTTTCTTCTCTCTTCCACTACTTCTCTCTTCTGATGCCCCTCTTCTTATTCTTCTTTCTGCTCTCTTCTGTTGTGTCTATCTTCTTCTTTCACATGTCTTCCTTTTCTTCAAAAAAATGTTACTTTTATCCTTTTCTAATTAGATCTACGAAACTCTGGCGATTTTACGGCGGTGAGCAATTTTATAGCGGTAGATCTGTGTGGCCGTAATGCATTTCCGGCAACGAGTGTGGTGGTGGTCGAATTCGAAATGGTTTCTGTATTACTTTTTCAATTTAGTTTTTGTTATTAACTTATTTACTTTTATTTGATCTATTTAGGTTTTGGACTTTGGAGAAAGCGAGAATCAGGTAGAAGTTGGTCCCTCTTCATAGTCATCATGTTGAATATGGTTATTTGATCTCTTTTATTTGATCTCTTTTATTTTTATTTTATTTATATGTATTGTTTTCTATATACGATATGGTTATGATTTTTCTGAAATTTTTTATGATTTTTTCAGCATCAGATATGGCTAACTCTGAGATTGTAGCCGTCGAAATGGTTTGCTTTTCAAGGTTAGTTTTTCGAAAATACAATCTTCTTATCACTGTGTTTGTTTCAATTCTTGAATTTTTCTGTATTGTGTTCTTTCTCATCATGGGCCTTAGCACAAGTTTTTGGATGGCGGTTTCTACACGATTTTTTCTTGGATGTTTAAATGGTTCGCTTGACACCATAAAGGCCCCTATCAAGTTTTTAGATGGCGGTTTCTACACGACTTTTATCTCAATCTGCTAGATGTCATCCACAAGGCTCATATCAAGTGGAATTTGGGCCTAGGGATGGTACATGTACGCAGCCTCACCTGAGATGGACATTTTACCACAAACTGAAGTTTTCATACTATGTTGTTGCTGACATCACTTTCTTTTACATGTCTATTTTATGGGTATAAGGGTTGATTCTTGTGTTTTCTTTGGATTTTTTTCTACAAAGAAAATTATATGATAACCCTTTTGAAAACTAAGCTCTCTGTTTGGGAAGTTTTTTCTGGATTCAATCATCAACCAATTATAATAAACAATGATCATCTAAATTAATCAACAACTGCAGGGAGAAAGTACAAAGAAAACCGTGTCGGTGACAAAGAAAGTATATTTTACATATTCTTCAAATTTGATTTCGTTTCTCATCACTTCAGGGAGGAAGTACAAAAGGCACAATGTTATTGTTTGTTGTATTCCTTTTCATTATGACCTTTGGTGCAATACTAATGTGTTTCCTGCATAAACGGAGTGGTAATAGTAATGATGCTGGTGAATCAAAGTCCCTTAGGTCTCTATGTAGTTCACTCACAAGTGCATTGTTTGATGTGAAGATGTTGTTGATCATACCCCATATGGCATATTCAGGTGTACAACAAGCATTTGTGTGGTAATTTCATATGAACCATAAGTTATCTTCCTTGTGATCTTCAATAATGGTTCTTTGAGTTATTGATTTCTTTCCTATATATTTTGTAATGTTTGTTACTAAAATAATTTTCACAGGCCAGAATTTACCAAGGATGTTGTGACTCCCGCAAATGGTGTTTCCGGTGTTGGTATTGCAATGGCAGCATATGGGGTTTTTGATGGAATAGTAAGTATTGAAATTGAATGCAAAACTGTAGTTTCTTGGGCGATGGTTCGAAAGTGACTTGATTACATCATGATTGAAATGTTTGAATCTCAACAATTAGATAGTATATTGAGAGGAGTATTTTAGAGATTGTGTTGAAAATTTATGCAGCTACATCTATTTCAACGTTTTCTTTCATTCTGGTTTTAAGGTTTATGTATTTAACAGAGTTGATTTTTTCATTCTGGTTTTCACATGTTTTTTGGTTTTTACATGCTTTGTACTTTGAATCAGCTTTGTATGGTAAGTTGGTGGCCAGTTGTTGATTAATTTAGATGATCATTGTTTATTATAATTGGTTAGCACTAATGTTTGAATAATTTTTGAAAACTTTCTGTTAATCTCACAGCTTTGTTCATTAAATCATCAACCATATTTTGGTTTCAGTTCTCAAGAATATCACGAGGCTCTTGAAAAATATATTCAGTTTTTTGAAGGCCAATTAAGTTCTGACGTTGCGGCCGAGACAGCAGCTGCATTGGCATCTTCATTAGGGATATTCAGAATCTCTTTTCTACTCCCTCTGGTTGTTATGTTTGCAATAACTATTAAGAATTTCTTGAAGCAGTTGTGAGTTAGTTACTTGAAAATTATATTGATATTGATTGCAGCAACTATTTGGACTTATTTTCCAATTACAAAATGTTGAGCTTTTTTTCTTCAGCTTATCAGGAATATATTTATGGTCCATCTTTGTTATGGTTTGAATTGATTGAGTATGGCTTGATTTGGCAGGCTATTGATTCGGGAAGAATGTTATTATGAACCATTTTCACGTCCTTCCGCTCATGGTATTGTTAGGATGTTGAATGTGCTTAATTCCAATGAGGAAGGATGCTGGTTTTCTCCCGAGTTTCAATCGCCTCATCAAGGAATTCAAGAGGAGAGTATAGTCTCTTCTTTGCACACACAATCTCGTCGCAAGACCCTGTCATTTTGATTTGTTCAAACTGTGTTGGATGTGCTAACAATTGATAACATGGATCATCTCATCCAATTTGCTGGATTATTTGGAGGGGACAATAATATGGTATGTTTGTATGTGTGTTAAATTTGGAAAGTAAGAGATAAGGTAGTGTTTTGCAATAAACAAGTTGATGCTTTTTTCATGCTCACTGCTTTTAAGAGGGCTCGTGGAAATATTATCATTATACTGAGGTATTGGCATATTATGAGTAATTTGTTAAGCTACTGAGATTGTGAAAACTGTATTTTAATGACATGTGAAATGAGATTGGTAATGGATAAGGGTTGTAATGTTATTAATGCAATTGTGGATGTGGTCGTAGATAAGATCTGTATATTTCATTTTTGGTCAATATTTTCAATGAATGTTAATGGTTTAATGCCCACTTAGGAATATGCTTCATGAAGTTTCCTTGTCATGAGTTTAAATATTTATCTCCTTGGACCTACTTTTATACTTCAAAGTCCAATATTTCCCAAAATATTACATCTTATATTATTTTTATAGAGATAGGCCAGCCTTGGGAGAATTAAGTTTTATCCTCAACCACGTTGTGTCTGACACACCTATTAGTGCTTGTGGGATTAGGAGTGAATATTGCAGACCAGCAAGTTTTATGTTTTCTGCTATTTGTATAGTCTTTCAAAATATTTTAATAAAAAGATGCATTTCAAAGAGTAAAACTAGGCTTAAGAGTTTCTTACCCTATGGTTATATGAACATTCTTTTACCCTTTCTTTCCTAATAGCAACTTCTTTCTTGCTTATGTTAGAGGAATCTACCTCTTTCTTCATTAAAATGATGTGATTTCACTTTTTCTCACCGTTTGAGTCCATCTGAAAAATAAGTTTTTGATGTATATCATTAGATAAAATAAGTTTCATCTAAATACTTTTGTTAAATTTTTTAATTTTTTATATAATAAATAGTTAATAAATTAATGGAACATGAAATTGGATTTTGATTTCAAATATTTGTATATTATATATACATATTTTTCAAATATTTGTATAGCTAATTAGGAAAATTATATTTATTTAAAATTTTAATATACGAAACAAATCGTATTGTTATAAACGAGCACAACATAAATTTTGATTCAATTTTTTAATCTACGAAACAAATAATTTTGTAATCAACGGACACAAAATTTTTTTTGATTCAAATTTTTTTATATACAAATACAATACATATCTTATAAACGAGCACAACTTTAATTTTGAATCAAATTTTTAATATACGAATCAAATACTACTATAATCTATGGGCACAACTTTTTATTTGATTCAAATTTTGTTATACAAAAAAAATTATACAAATTTTTTAAACGGACACAATTATAATTTTGATTCAAATTTTTTAATATACAAAACAAATACTATTGTTATAAACGAGCGCAACTTTAATTTTGATTCAATTTTTTAATCTACGAAACAAATACTTTTGTAATAAACTGGCACAACTTTTTTTTTTATTCAATTTTTTTTATACAAATAAAATACATATCTTATAAACGAGGAGAACTTTAATTTTGAATCAATTTTTTAATATACGAATCAAATACTACTGTAATCCACGGGCACAACTTTTTGTTTGATTCAAATTTTGTTATACAAAATAATAATACATCAGCTTTAAACGGACACAATTTTAATTTTGATTCAAATTTTTTAATATACAAAACAAATACTATTATTATAAACGAGCGCAACTTTAATTTTGATTCAATTTTGTAATCTACGAAACAAATACTATTGTAATCAACGGGCACAACTTTTTTTTTATTCTAATTTTTTTATAAACGGAAAAACTTTATTGTTCATTTTATTTTCTTTGTTTAAATTGTGTCAAAACGAAATTAATATTTATATACGGGAAAAAAATACATTGTTGATTAAAATATTTATATATACACAAACAATTTTTATTATTATAAATGGGAACAAGTATATTACTAATTCAAATTTTGAATAATACAAATTTCTCGACAATTTCTTATATTTACCAATATAAAATTTTAATTTTAATTATATCTATTTTTATAATTTTACAATTTCTTTTTTCAATTTGATTAACAATTACGCGTCCATAACATAAAATCCTCGAACAGACATGTTCGTGCGAACGCACGGGTTAGTTACTAGTTATATGCATAATATGATTATACTACGCAATTTATATCAATTCCCAACCGTTAGATTTCTGATTTTTAGCAAGTTTACTCATTTTCTTACAAAATCTAACCTAACTCTAAACTCAAGAAACTCTACACTTAAAGCATCTATCTAGAACCCACCTTGAATAGAGGATGATGATGAAGAAGATGAGATGATTTGGTGAAGAATGGATGATGATTCTTGATCTTGAGTTCTTTGGGTTTTCTCTTCTTTTTCCTTCCTTTCCTCTTCCTTCACTCTAACTTCTTTCTATCTTTTTCCTTCTTTGCTTCTAAGTGTGGAAAAAGGGTGGAAAGGAAATGATATAGCAAAATATCATTAATTAGTAACACTACTAATTGTCCAAAAAGTCTCTAAAGCTCCAATAATTAAAACCTCAGAGTCAAATAATATTAATTTGATTTGCTCTGAGTTCATCAGTTTACTCTAATTATTTTATCCAATAAATTCTCAGAGTGAACCGGAACCCAGTTGATCATAATAATATTATCCAGAGTAAAATAATTTACGGGGTATTACACTGAGGGAATAAAAAATATAAAGATTATTTGTCATGGTTATACTGAAAACCGAGGTAACATATCCGACGTAAAATATATAAAAAATAAAGGCGCCTTTTTTATTTAAAAAAATAAAAAAATAGAGCGTATTTATCTCGATTTTCATGAAAACCGAGGTAACATATCCGACGTAAAACCTATAAAAATTAAAGGCGCCTTTTTGGTTGTATATAAAACATAAAACTACAAGAGTTGGGAATCGAATCTCAAACCATGAACATATATTTATGTCGGTTTTTCATAAAATCGAGGTAACAAATTGACATATATATATATATATATATATATATATATATATATATATATATATATATATTTAAAATAAGGCGCTCCCGTTACATATACCCTTGGTTTTATATTGTTTATGGTGAAAGCTTCGTCATAAAAAACGTTATTTGTTGTAGCGATCACACAAACACTCAGGGGAAAGAGAAGAAATTACTTCCGACCTAATCCTTTTTCGTCCACGAAAGAATTAACTGAATTCGGTTATTTAAAAGTATTTTGATGTGATTGATGAATAATCAAATGGTAGGCTAATTATGGCCATCACATGAATATTCAGGGAAAAGATAAGAACTTACTTCTGCCCTAATCCTTTTTCAATCGATTAACTATTGTGAAAAGCTTTTCGAAATGATTAATTTTGAAAAAGAAATTATTTGCGCTAATTAGACGTTAATAAAAAAGAAAGTGTTTTGAAAAATCAACCCAGCGATGGACCAAGGGTTTTGATTGTATAAAATATTTATTATTATTATTATTATTATTATTATTATCATCATCATCATCATTTATTCAATTAATCTTTAGAAATTAAAATAAATAAATCAATAAAATAAATGAACCAAGCCAAGGGGAGGTGTATGGGTGCTAGGGATACTATGGTTGCAGCAATAATGTTAACAGTAATGAGCCCAAGGCCCAAATTCACCAAAAAGGAAAACAAAATAAAAAAAGAAGAACAATAATAATGAGGGTCCAATCAGCAAGGAAAACCCAAATAAATAGGCCCATTACACAGAAGGCCTGTCCAAGGGAATGAGGGAGTCAATAGGCTGACTCCATCTCAGCCCTTGGATGAATGTCAAACCACATCAAAGAGAGGGAACATGATGGCATACCATAAGCTGCTCGGGGTATCCACACCAGTGTTTTAAAATCCGGACCGGTCATCAAACCGGTGAGGGTACTGGGTCACTGGTTTATCGGTCGAACCACTGGGTCATTGGTCGAACTGCATGACCAAACCGGATTAAACCGGATAACTCGGTTGAATAAACATGTCATTATAATAGGTATAAAACCGGTAAAACCAGTCGAACCGGATGATTCAGTCTCTAAAAAATATAACTAGCACTTAAATTTTTTGAAAATATCAAATCATAAATTCACAGGTTCATAATTTAAATTCAAATTTTAAACAAAGTATAATTGTAAAGTATCACACATAACAATATAGTACAAAATAACAAAATGTACTTCCAAGTTAACAAAAATGAATTTCATTTTTATTTATTTTTTAATTTAAAAACCTCAAAACGACGTCGTTTTGAGTTAAAATTTTTTTTTTAAAATAAGCAGTTGAACCATCGGTTTGTGAAAACTGTCGGTTTTCCCGGTTCGTACCGGTTCACACCGGTTTTCTCCGGTTCGAAAACATGGACGATCGAACAACCGAACCCGGTCGGTTACCTGGCCGGTTCTCGGTCCAACCGGCCGGTCCGGTCCGATTTTTAAAACACTGATCCACACATACCCTTTTAGTCAACACAAAAAATCATTAGATCACGCGAAAAATTAGAGGGACCACATTTCCCACACTTGATGAATCCATGGATCAACATAAAGTGAAAAAACAGACGCAAAATGAATCAAATGCCATGTTTACTTCTCTCTCGTCAGCTCCAAACACACACACACTCTCTCTTTCTCTCTCTCTCTCTAAGAAACAAAAAAAATGTTCATCACCCTATACGAATTAACCCCACCTCTTGGGATGAACAAGTGATGAACAACATAGTGTTCATCCTTGATGAACCCAGAAGCGCATCAATCCCCTTCAAAATATCAAACACCCCACCCATAAAACGTTCGAAATTTTACCCTAACCGCATATGTCTAATCGATTTCACCAAAAATAAGAAAAACAACAAAAATTCACATGAACTATAATCCAATATATCCCACCCCCTTTCATTATTTGATCAGATTACAACAGGATACATACAAAAATAATGCGTAAAGGGTACAAAAACAACATTGATACAAGAAAAGGGGAAAAGAGAAGTACAAGACCTCGACAGAGTTTAAAGCTCTGACAAGGGTTCAACGTCCTCCAACAAGTTCTATACCTAAGGTACGTCCTTTCTCTTCCTTGTCTTTCAAACTCTTTTCTTTATAAACCACTTTTCCTATCCTTCTTTGTATGAAGCTTGCTCTGAGCTTTGACTTGGGTTTGTAAGGGATTTTGTCAGAACTTCATTAGCCTTCTTTTTTCCTTCCTTTAAGAGTGAGTCAAGGTGCTCTTATATAGGAAAGATTTTTGGAATCAGATTCATGTGAAAGATTTGAAATATCCCTTCAAGTGTGTGAAGGTTGACACAAACTGTGAGCTGGCATTTGTGAAGATTGTGTGACTCTCATGAGCTGGAGAAAAGAGTGTAACGACTTTGAGAAAATCCCACTGCTTGCAACTTGGTGCAAAATATCTTCTTGTTGTAACTTTGTTTTCACTGCAGCTGGTAATCTTGTTTTCACTGATGTAATTTTTGTTGGTTTCTACTGATTAATGAATTGGTTATTGAATGTGTGAGATTTGGGTCGAACTCATGTTGTGTCGAAGGATAGCTTTCATGTATTTCGACAGGAGGCAAGCATGCAGTCGAAGCTTGTTCACATGCTGATGCATGTTAGTTACATATAGTAGTCGAAGCCTGTTCTTATATGTATTCTGTCGAAATGTTTATATTCTGTCGAATTGGGCCTTGTGTTAAGGATCCAATTTGTAATACCCCATATTATTTAAATGCTCAATTGGATATCAGATGAGATCAGATGAGTATCTATGTACTCTATCATTGGTAAATTGGATTAATGGAATCCTCTAAGTGCTTTAAGTATTGACATTTGGGATCAATAGAGCAACTAATGAACTCTGAAGAGATAAATTTATTATTAGTTCAAGAGAGACTTTTGTGATAACTCTAATAATTGATCAATTGGTTGAAACGACAAATATCTATTGGAGGTATTTTTCCCTGATGGAATTATATTATATAATAAGCATTATATATATATATATATATATATATATATATATATATATATATATATATATATTTGTTAAGAGAAAAGAGAAAGTTAGTAAAGAAGAAGAAGAAAAGGAAAAGGAAAGAAGAGAAAGAGAGGAAATGGAGAAAGATGAAGAAGAGAAACCCATGGATCATCAGTATCTTCTTCAAACTCCTCTTCGTGTATCAGGTGGGTTCTAGTTAGAGACTCAAAGTTCTAGAAATAGGTGTTTGGAACTTAGATTAGAATTTGAGAGAAAATGATCAAATGGAGAAATTAATGGAATCTAACGGATGAAACGCGATATAAATTGTGTAGTATGATCAATATATGTGTGGAATCATCTGTTGATAATTGTTTTGATGTCCCAACATGTTTAGGTATGAGTTCCAATGGTTTTAGTATGAGAAAAATAGGGTTTTTGAGCTTCTGCAACAGGGTTAACCGGTTAACGGTATGGGTTAACCGATTAACCCATGGAAAATGGTGTTTTACGTGAAATTTAGATTGGTTAACCGGTTAACCAAATGTGTTAATCGATTAACACTGTAACT
Source organism: Lathyrus tuberosus (assembly GCA_022829125.1). Taxonomy (NCBI): domain Eukaryota; kingdom Viridiplantae; phylum Streptophyta; class Magnoliopsida; order Fabales; family Fabaceae; genus Lathyrus; species Lathyrus tuberosus. Next base: position 11,695,528 of record JALAZF010000125.1, on the reverse strand, counting down.
TATTGGAAAAATACTTTAAAAATCCATAACTATTGATCCGTAACTCGGATTGACGCCCGGTCAGAAGCGTTGGAAAGCTATTTCAATGCTCTTTGTAATGGTGAGGTAGAAAGATGGTTATATGCCATGGATTGATAAGAAAAATATAGAAATGTAATGTTTACAAAATGTGTAAATGTTTAAAAATGGAATTTGTGTGAAATGTTTGAAGATCCATATCTTTTGGATCGTAAATCCGATCGAGGCATGGTAATAGTCGTTGGAAAGCTATGGAAATATCCTACGCTACAAAACTTAAAAGTTTTGATTTCGATACTCGATTAAATGAATCGGAGGGAACCCGAAAGGGGAGTTTTATGTGTTATGTTATTATATGTGTTACTTGTGATATTTGTGATTATACCATGTCTATTTAATTGTGAATTATGAGTGAAAGATATATGCATGCTTAAAATGAATTAGGAAGAGTGAGGAAACTTTACCCCAAAACAAAATGGTATAATTCTAGGTTGTGATTAGAATTGTGATAGGAACTCTGGATGGCGACACTCGTGCATTCATTGACGAGTTCTGGCCTAGAGTAGAGAGAGTAATGACAACGCTCGTGTAGAAGAGGCCGAGGCGTGTGTCCATTACCGAATGATATAGAATTGAGTGAAACACTAGTATGGAACATGTGGTGTTGTTAGGTTTTATTTTGAGAAAAGGCAAAAGAGGACTTAAGGCGAATGTGGCCTAGTGATTGTCGAATACAATCACGTCGTGTTTTGATCACGTAATCATAACCAATTTTCTTGCGATGTAGTTTCATGAGACTCGAGCACCTCCACTGAAACGTATGCATAATTACTTGGCAAGTTTGATTCCCGCGTATAGTACGATTGGAGCCTACGGGTAAAGAGACTTGTGACGGTGTACAGGCCGTGTGAAGTGACGGATCACGGTGTACGGGCCGATGATCCCGAATCCAATTCGTATGTCAAGTAACTACAAGGATCCATGACTCGGGCCGACTTCTAGACGTAGAAGAGGACGGGAAAAGGGGATGCCTTGGTACGGTTATCGATTAGTGATATTTTGAGTTGATGAATTCATGGCATGTTTCCATATAGTGTGAGATTGTGAACTCAAAATCATTTCCCTTCCCTTTGACTTGAGTTAGGCTTAGTAGAACCTTGTAAAGTCGAGAGGACTATAAGTTAGTGAACTCACTGAGATTTGATGTATCTCACCCCACTATAGTTGCTTTATTTCAGGTGTGGTTTGCAGGTTTGATTTACAAGTGGAGCAATGTGTGGATGTTTCAGGAGAAGCTTAGTTAAGATGATTTTCCGCTGTGTAATCTTTTGTTGTATACAATTGAGGATATTGTATATTATTCTTATATTTTTATTTTTGGCTAGTTCCATGCCTTGTGCCATATGTTGTATTTACGTTTTACAAATGGACAAGTATGTGAACTATGTCAGTAGGCACTTTTGATGTGTCAGTACCAAATAAAACACTTGTATGGTATTATTCTAGATGAATATTATACAGGGCGTTACACAGTTGTTTAGGTTTCTTGGGCTGCAAGTTACCTAGTTAGTCTATAAATAGGCTAGCACACTCATTTGTGGAGTGTGGGAAATTGTGATATTCACTTGTAATCATTTGTAAACTTTAATGAGAAAGTGAATAGTAAACAAAATTATATTTTCCCAATCCTTGTTGTTTCCTTATTCTTCTTCTTCTTGTTTTCTTTTCCATTAAACCCTTGTTTTGGTTCTTGATAATTCAAGAAACCAGTTTTATACTTTGATTAAAGTCATCGTTTTCACAACAAATTGGTGCGGTGAGCGTGGAGAAGATGGCTTTAACAAAGTATGAGATTGAAAAGTTCACCGGAGTGAACGATTTTGGTCTGTGGCATTTAAAGATGAAAGCCCTACTGGTGCAACAGGATTGTTTGGAAGCGCTGAAGGGATTGACAGCCATGGATGTTGCGTTAACGGAAAGAGAGAAGACGACCATGATCGAGAAAGCACGCAGCGCGATATTGTTGAGCCTTGGTGATAAGGTTCTCCGACAGGTATCAAAAGAGACGACGGCGGCGAGATTATGGACGAAGCTGGAAAGTTTGTATATGACCAAATCCTTGGTGAATCGTCTTTACCTGAAGCAAGCCTTGTATTCGTTCAAAATGAATGAAGAAAAGGCTTTGGCTGAGCAGTTGGATTCTTTCAACAAACTGATTCTTGATCTTGAAAACATTGATGTGAAGATTGATGATGAAGATCAAGCATTGTTGTTGTTGTGTGCTTTGCCTAGATCGCATGCTCACTTCAAAGAAACTCTCTTGTATGGAAGAGAGTCCCTGACCTTTGAAGAAGTTCAAGCAGCCTTGTATTCAGAGGACTTGAACGAAAGAAAGGAGCAGAAACCTTCATCAGTTGGTGAAGGGTTGTCCGTGAAAGGGAAATCGTCGAAGAAAGATGGTAGGTTTGACAAGAAGAAAGGAAAGGTTCAGCAGAAGTCTTATGGTGGTATATGTCTGGTATCAAATGTTATCATTGTAAGAAGGAGGGTCACACAAGAAAGGTGTGCCCTGAGCGCCTGAATAATCATAGAGGTAAGGACAATGTGAATGCAGCAATAGTGCAAGATGGTTATGAATCATCTGATGTCCTTGTAGTGTCGAGCAGCAACTCTTGCGAAGAGTGGATTATGGATTCTGGATGTACTTGGCATATGACTCCAAACAAGAACGTGTTTGAAGAATTATGTGATCAAGATGAAGGATCAGTGCTGCTGGGGAACAATAAAGCTTGCAAGATTGCAGGTATTGGATCTGTTAGATTCAAGCTCCATGATGAGTCAATAAAGCTACTGACTGGGGTTAGGTATGTACCTGATCTTAAGAGGAATTTAATTTCTCTTGGTGAATTCGACAAAAAGGGATATGTTTTAAAAGGAGAGCAAGGTATCCTGAAAGTCATGAAAGGGTCGAAGGAAGTCTTGAGAGGCGTGAAAAACCAAGGCTTGTATACCCTTGAGGCTGAGGTTGTAAGTGGTTCGACAAATGTTGTATCCACGAAACCTATGTCGAAGACAGAGTTATGGCATATGAGATTGGGCCATGTCAGCGAAAGAGGCCTGGTCGAATTAGGGAAGCAGAACCTGCTAGGTGGTGACAAAGTCGAAAAGCTGGAGTTTTGTGAATCTTGTGTACTTGGTAAATCCTGTAGGGAGAAGTTCAACAAAGGCAAGCAAAGAACACATGGATCCCTTGATTACATTCATGCTGATCTTTGGGGGCCTGCAAGGAATCCTTCACACTCAGGTGCAAGGTATTTTCTATCCATCGTTGATGACTATTCCAGAAAGCTATGGGTATTCATTCAGAAGACGAAGGATGAAACTTTTGAGAATTTCAAAAGTTGGAAGGTTCTGGTCGAAACTCAATCTGGCAGAAAGGTTAAAAGGTTGAGAACCGACAATGGCCTTGAATTCTGCATCGAAGCGTTCGACAGTTACTGTGTTGAGTCTGGGATTGCAAGGCATAAGACTGTAGCAGGTACTCCTCAACAAAATGGCTTAGCTGGGAGATTCAATCGAACAATCCTAGAAAGGGTTAGATGCATGTTGGTTAGTGCTGGATTGAAGAAGGTGTTTTGGGCAGAGGTTGTTTCGACAACAGCTTATCTGATAAATAGATGTCCCTCGACTGCACTGGGAATGAAGACACCTGAGGAAGTTTGGTCGGGTCATCCACCAGATCTCGACAAACTGAGAGTATTTGGCTGTTTAGCCTATGCTCACATTAGGCAAGACAAGGTCGAACCTAGAGCTCTAAGATGCACGTTCCTTGGATATCCTGAGGGAGTCAAGGGTTATAGGCTGTGGTGCCTAGAACCAGGTCACAGAAGATGTATCACAAGTCATGATGTAGTTTTCAATGAGGTCGAAATGGCTTTCAAGAAAACTGGTGATGCTGGTCGAAGTGCAGAAATCTATGAAGAGGAGCTGGAACAGGTAGAGATGCCTATTGAGGTGGAGCATAGTGATGCTGAAGTGCATAGCCCTGATGAAGTCGAAGAGCAAGTTGCTGAAGAGGCTGAGGAAACTGTCGATGACTACCTACTGGCAAGATATAGGCCGAGAAGAGTCATCAAGCCACCTCAGAGACTTGGTTATGTAGATCTTATAGCGTTTGCCTTAATCTCTGCAAGTGAGGTACTTGACGAAGAACCTAGAGATTACAAGGAAGCTATAAGGAGTCGAGACAAGACTGAATGGAAAAAAGCCATGGATGACGAGATGAAATCTCTTCATGATAATAACACTTGGAAGCTAATTGAGAAACCTGCAGGAGCAAGGTTAGTCAGTTGTAAGTGGATTTTCAAGGTCAAGGAAGGAATCGAAGGAGTGATGTCGAAGCGCTTTAAGGCGAGGCTGGTTGCTAGGGGGTTCACTCAGAAAGAAGGAGTCGACTTTAATGATGTGTTCTCACCTGTTGTAAAGCATAGATCCATTCAAATGTTGTTGACCATGGTGGCAAAGTTCGACTTGGAACTTGAGCAAATGGATGTGAAGACAGCATTTCTGTATGGTGATCTAGATGAAACGATCCTGATGCGTCAACCTGAAGGGTATACAGAAAAGGGTAAAGAAGATTATGTGTGCAAGCTAAATAGGTCTTTGTATGGCCTGAAACAATCTCCTCGACAGTGGAATAGGAGATTCGACAAGTTCATGGCACACATTGGTTTCACTAGAAGTCAGTTAGATCACTGAGTTTACTTCAGATTTCGACCTGGAAACTCACTTGTTATGTTGTTGTTGTATGTGGATGATATCCTCATAGCTAGCAACAATGTTGAGGATGTAACGAAGGTGAAGGGTAAACTTAGTAAGGAGTTCGAAATGAAGGATCTGGGAGCTGCAGCAAGGATTCTTGGGATTGATATCCGAAGAGATAGAAAATAGTCGAAGTTGTACTTATATCAAGAGACATACCTACGAAAGCTTCTCGACAAGTTTGGTATGTCGAATTCAAAGCCTGTTGTGACACCTACAAATCCTCAGTTTAAGCTTAGTACTACTCAAAGTCCGAGTACTGAAGCTGAAAGAATCTATATGAATAGCATTCCATATGCTAGTGTAGTGGGTTCTTTGATGTATGTTATGGTTTGTACGAGGCCAGACATAGCATATGGAGTGAGCCTTGTGAGCAGGTATATGGCCAATCCTGGAAAGGCGCACTAGCAAGCTGTAAAGTGGATTCTCAGGTACATAAATGGGTCTCTGAAAAGAGTCTTGATTTATGATGGAGTCGGTGATGGTGATAGCATAGTCGAAATCGAAGGATTTGTTGACTCTGATTATACAGGTTGTATGGATTCCAGAAAGTCTATTTTTGGATATGTTTTCACAATGTTTGGTACAACAATCAATTGGAAAGCGACGCTTCAGAAGATTGTTGCCTTATCAACCACTGAAGCTGAATATATTGTCGTCACTGAAGCTGTGAAAGAAGCATTGTGGCTTGAAGGTTTTGGAAAGGAGCTGAAACTTCAAGGTCGAAGTATCACTGTTAAATGTGATAGTCAAAGTGCAATACACCTGTCGAAAAATTTAGCCTATCATGAGCGAACCAAGCACATTGATGTGAAGCTGCATTTCGTCAGAGAGATAATCGAGCGTGGTGAAGTCCAGGTGCTGAAGGTTTCGACTGAAGACAATGCTGCTGATATGATCACCAAGACGTTGCCAAGTTGCAAGTTGTAATACCCCATAATTTTTGTGAACGTTTTGGATAATATTATTATGATCAACTGGGTTCCGGTGTACTCTGAGCAATTATTGGATAAAATAATTAGAGTAAACTGACGAACTCGGAATTGATTAGATTAATATTATTTAACTTGGAGTTTTATTAAATTGGTGCATTTGAAATAATTTGGACAATTAGTAGTATTACTAATTAATATTTCTCTATATCTCTTTTTCCTTTTCCATTATTTGAAGTTTGTAACTTTTGAGAGAGAAAGTGGAGAAAAGGAAAAAGGAAGGAAAAGGAGAGGAAAATTCTCAAGAGCTCAAGAGATTGAACCATCAACCCATCTTCATCTTTTCATCTCAGCTTCATCATCCTCATCTTGTAATCCAGGTGGGTTCTAGTTAGATGCTTTAGAGTAGAGTTTTATTGAGTTTAGAGATAGTTTTGATATTGTGAGAAATGAGAAATTTTGCACTAAAATCATGTTTTAATGTTCCTTATGATTGATACATGTTAGACATGTGTTGTTGTGTATCCAATTGGTATTTTTCTGGTGTTAAGAAGTGAATTGGAAGGGAAAATGGATCATTTTCGCAGGACCCATTATGCAGGAAAAATTATGATTTTCACGCTGCCCATACGCGTATCACTCAAGGCAATACGCGTATTGGTTAAGGCAATACGCGTATGGCCATGAAGAAATGTGGGAAATACGCGTATGGAGTTCCATTTTCTCGGCCATCTGCCCATTTGCGTATTGGTGCGCGTAAGGTTTTGGACAATACGCGTATGAGGTAGGGTAGTACACGTATTGGAGTTTTAAATGGAATTTTTAAGGGAAAATAGCCTCTGCCTATACGCGTATCACTTTGGGCAATACGCGTATGGCTGGGCGAGCCAGTTGGGCAATACGCGTATGGCACAAGGCAATACGCGTACGGCCAGTGGGAGTGCAGAATTGTGTTTTTCGCGATACCTTCTCTTGTTATTTTCCATAACTTGTGTTCCGATTATCCGTTTTTAACATTCTTGATATCGTTGGAAAGCTAATGAAATGTACTTTCTTATTAAAATGATTCTGAGATTTGTTGGCCGATTTAATTATGTCAGGAATTTGGAATAGTGTTGTTTTGTCGACTTTTACCGTTTAATGGTGTGTAATTGTTGTTGAAAATGCATGTTAAAATATGAAACAGGTAGAGTGAGGAAACCTTAGTGCAATTGGATGACTTAGTGAATGGTGCGACAATGCTTATGCATCGGTACTAAAGATTATCCTTGATAAGTATTTTATTAGGTGAGTAACCGTGACCCGTGTTTAATCTCCTTGTGTGGGATGGCTGGGGAAAGTTACGTGGTGAGTGGTATTACTGACCCGTGTTGAATCCTTTTGGTGTAGGATGGCCGGGGAAAGTACCGATGGTAGATAACCGTGACCCGTGTTTAATCTCTTTGAGAGGGATGGTCGGGGAAAGTTATTTGCGTTAAGGATCCGTGACCCGTGTTTAATCTCCTTGGGTGGGATGGCCGGGGAAAGATTCCTTAACTAGTTGGCGTTTGTGTCTTACGCGATGTTTTCTCTAATTAGAGATAGTAGAACTCAAAGTCTAGTTCCTTTTTCCCCGACTTGAGTTAGGTTTTGGTTAGAACCTTGTAAAGACGAGAGAATCCATAAGATAGAGGACTCACTGAGATTTGATGTATCTCACCCCACTGTTGTTGTTTAAATCACAGGTTCTGCAGGTTCGGCGAAGGGTAAGGACAAGGTTGTTTGACTTTACTTACGGATCGTAGCTTTTGTGTGGCAAGGCTTCCGTTGTGAATACTTTTGAGATCATTATCTGATCTAGTTCTTAGTATTTGTCTTTGGAACATCTTGTAGATATACTATGCCGTAGTTTTTTTTTTTGTATTTAGGCTTTTGGGCATGTATATGTATAATGTGTTTACTAAGAACTTATTGTATATTTCAGTACCAAACGTATTATTCATGTATAATATATGCTTTGATGAATATATATATATATATATATATATATATATATATATATATGTGGGTGTTACAGTTGGTATCATAGCAGGTCGTATCCTCGACCTAGCCATGAAATAGAATAAGTTTTCTTTCCGTTTCATATGCGTGGTGTCGCCTTTGGTCTTATGTGTTATATTTATGGTATTGAGCCTGATCAACTTAATCCTATCTGTATGACATCCAGGAACATGGCTGATAGGCGCAAAAACAACCGTGGTTGGCCCCGAACTACTCCAGCTGGGATGAATCCGTCGGTCGACGATGGGAATGCTCCTCTGTATCAGTTTATGCAACAGATGCAGCAACAACAGAATCAGTTTATGCAGCAAATGGTTCAACAATTTAATGAGGGTCTACATCCTCAGGAAGTTGTTCCAGAAGTGGTAGGTGGGACTTTCAGGGATTTCTCCCGCATGACCCCTTCGGAATTTCATGGCGGATTAGATCCTGTAAAGGCTCACGAATGGATTTCAGGTATGGAAAGGATTTTCTTGATAGTGCCTTGTACCGAGGAGAATAAAGTGGATTTTGCTTCGCATTCCTTGAAGGGTCCTGCCATGAGATGGTGGGAGAGTGAGGCGGCTCTTATGACTATTCAGGGTGTGCCCAAGGTCTGGGAACAATTCAAGGTAACTTTTATAGAGAAATATTTTCCTAGCTCCTTGCGGACTCAGAAAGAGTTTGAATTTCAACAGTTAAGATAGGGTAATATGTCTGTGGACAGTTATGCTGAAAAGTTTGAGAATATGGCTGCTTATTCTAGGCAGGCTATGTATGCTCCGGATGAAGGGTGGAAAATAGATCAGTTTCTTTTTGGACTAAAAGCGGAAATATTGCATAGTGTTTCTCAGAGGGAATTTACTACTTATGCAGAAGTTCTAAGACAATGTTATGTGGCGGAGCATAGTTTGAAGAAAGTGCAAGCGGGAAGTGTTGCAAGTAGGGTAAATCAAGGTGATCGTGGAAGAGCAAGTCAATAATTTGGTCCTAGATCCCCAGATTTCAAGGGAAAGCAGGTTGCTAGACCTAACGCTATTCCTTTGTGCAGAGTTTGCAGCCAACGTCATTTCGGGAAGTGTGTCGATGAGAGTATTAGGTGTTATCATTGTAATGAATTGGGACATGTGGCTAGAATGTGTCCTCGGAATAGAAACCAAGTGCAAGGAAAGAATACCGGGAGGGTTTATACCTTAGATGCAAGGAAGACAAAGAATGATAACTCCTTGATTGCGGATATGTGTTTCGTAAATGGACATCCTTGTTTTGTTTTATTTGATTGTGGGGCAACGCATTCTTTTGTGTCAACATGATGTGTGAAGCGACTTGGGTTGCAAGCTGTTCCTTTATTTCCTCCTATGGTGGTCACTACCGCCATGGATGAAATGGTTGAGACACCATTGATGTGTGAAAATTGTGTTTTGTCTGTGAATGATAGAGTTTTCCAGATCGACCTTATCTGTTTACCGCTTAAGAAAGTTGATGTCGTTTTGGGAATGGATTGGCTTTCTTCTAATTCGGTGTTTATTGGGTGTGAGGAAAAGCTAATCATTATTCCATCCGATGAAGCTACTCTAAGGGATGTGTTAACTACTATTTGGGAAGGTACGGTTGGAATGATTAATTTCTTGTTTGAAAAGGAGAAGTCTATTCTGTTGGTTCTTACTAAGGAGGAGAGTAGAAACCTTCAAGTTTTGAGTATTCCGGTAGTTTGTGAGTTTCCAGAAGTTTTTCCCGAGGATGTCACTTCTCTTCCTCCGGAGAGGGAAGTGGAATTCTCTATTGACCTGATACCGGGAACGGCTCCAATATCCGTTTCTCCGTATCGGATGGCACCACTTGAACTAAGAGAACTAAAGGATCAATTGGAAGAATTGATGGCTAAGAATTTTGTTCGACCAAGTGTTTCGCCCTGGGGAGCTCCAGTGTTATTGGTAAAGAAAAAGGATGGTGGAATGCGGTTGTGTATCGATTACCGTCAGTTGAATAAGGTCACCATCAAGAATAAATACCCATTAACAAGGATAGACGATCTGTTAGATCAATTGAAAGGAGCCTGTGTGTTCTCGAAGATTGATTTACGGTCGGGTTATCATCAGATTCGTGTGAAGAGCTCAGATGTACCAAAGACTGCGTTTAGAACCCGTTATGGTCATTATGAGTGTTTGGTGATGCCTTTCAGTGTGACGAATGCTCCGGCAGTTTTCATGGATTATATGAATCGGATATTTCAACCTTACCTGGACCAATTTGTGGTGATTTTCATTGATGACATTCTTATCTATTCTCGTGATCCTCAAGAGCACGGAGAACACCTAAGAATTGTTTTATCCATCTTACAAGAGAAGCAACTTTTTGCTAAGTTAAGTAAGTGTGAGTTTTGGATGTCTGAGGTTAATTTTCTGGGTCATGTCATATCTCAGGGAGGTGTAGCGGTCAACCCATCAAAAGTTGAAGCAGTGATTAATTGGGAGAGACCGAAGAATGCTTCTGAGGTTAGAAGTTTCTTGGGATTGGCAGGGTATTACAGAAGGTTTATCAAAGGTTTTTCACAACTGGATTTACCCATGACGAGACTTACTCGAAAGGATTGTGCGTACGAGTGGGATTCGGCTTGTGAAAGAAGTTTTATGAGTTTGAAAGAAAGATTGACGACCGCTCCTGTTTTGATTATTCCTGATCCTAGCAAGTCGTATGAGGTATATTGTGATGCATCGAAGAAGGGATTATGAGGTGTGTTAATGCAAGATGGACATGTGGTGGCTTATGCTTTTCAACAGTTGAAAGTCCATGAAGAGAACTATCCAACGCATGATTTAGAATTGGCGGTAGTTGTATTTACTTTGAAAGTGTGGCGTCACTATTTGTATGGTGTACGTTTTGAGATGTTTAGTGACCACAAGAGCTTAAAGTACCTCTTTGATCAGAAAGAGTTGAACATGCGTCAAAGGAGGTGGATGGAGTATTTGAAAGATTATGACTTGGATCTAAAATACAATCCGGGTAAAGCCAATAAAGTGGCGGATGCATTGAGTAGAAAGGTGTTGCATAATGTCGAGTTGATGATGCTAGAGTATACTTTATTGGAAAAATTTCGAGATCTAAATCTTCAATTTGTTTGGACTCCTAATGGGGTGATGATGGGAAATTTGAATATCAATTCTACTCTTAGGGAAGAAATCCAACAAGAACAAGGATTAGATGAGAAGTTACAAGAAGTGTTAGTACAACTGGGTTTTGAGCGAGCTACTGACGGAATTATTTTGTTTAACCAAAGGATTTGTGTTTCAGATAACACGGAGTTAAAAAGAAGGATTTTGAAAGAAGCGCATAAGGGTGCTTTTACTATACATCCGGGGTCTTCAAAGATGTGTTAAGATTTAAAGAGGGACTATTGGTGGTCCGGGATGAAAAAGGATATTGCGGTGTATGTGTCGGAATGTGCGGTGTGCCAACAAGTAAAGATTGAGCACCAAAGACCGGAAGGCTTGTTGCAACCTTTAGAAATTCTGGTATGGAAATGCAATAGTATCTCTATGGACTTTGCCGTTGGACTACCCCGTACTCAGGGTGGTTATGATTCGATTTGGGTAATTGTGGATCGGTTAACGAAATCGCGCATTTCTTAGCTGTGAAGACTACCTACAAGGCGAGTCATCTCGCAAGGTTGTTCATTTCGGAGATAGTGAGATTTCATGGTATTCCCACTAGTATGGTTTCGGATAGAGATCCAAAGTTTACTTCCAGATTCTGGAGAGCTTTTCAACAAGCTATGGGAACGAAGTTGTGTTTGAGTACGTCGAATCATCCACAAACGAATAGTCAGAAGGAACGGACAATACAAACCATGGAGGATATGTTAAGAGCTTGCGTACTTGAAGGTGGAGGAAATTGGATAGAACTTTTTCCGTTGATCGAATTCTCTTATAATAACAGTTATCATGCGAGTATTGGTATGGCACCTTATGAGGCATTATATGGGAGGAAGTGTAGGACACCTTTGTGTTGGGTAGAAGTTGGTGATGATAGGATGTTGGGACCCGAGATTATACACGAAACTACGGAGAAGATTAGGATGATCCGTGATAAGGTCAAGCAAGCCCAAGATCGTCAGAAGAGTTATGCGGATAACCGTAGGAGACCTTTAGAATTTGAAGAAGGCGATCACGTGTTTTTGAAAGTTACTCTAAGATTGCGGTTGAAAGGGCCGTTTCGGTCGCGGAAATTAAGTCCAAGATACATGGGACCGTATCATATTTTGGAAATAATTGGTGAAGTAGCTTACAGATTGGCCTTACCGCCTTCTCTATCAGAGATGCACGACGTATTTCATGTGTCTCAACTTCGAAAATTTGTCCCAGATCCTCTTCAGCCAGTTTTACCAGATACAATTGAGATAGAAGCAAACTTAACTTTTGAACCCCAACCGAGTCGTATTGTGGAAAGAGAAACGAAGGTGTTAAGGAACAAAGACATTCCTCTTGTGAAGGTGCAATGGGATGTGACGCATCCGGGTGATGCTACTTGGGAACTAGAATCGGAGATGCGGGATGCTTACCCTCATCTGTTCAGGTAATCTTTTAAATTCAAGGAAGAATTTCTATTTAAGGGGGGGAGGATGTAATACCCCATAATTTTTGTGAACGTTTTGGATAATATTATTATGATCAACTGGGTTCCGGTGTACTCTGAGCAATTATTGGATAAAATAATTAGAGTAAACTGACGAACTCGGAATTGATTAGATTAATATTATTTAAATTGGAGTTTTATTAAATTGGTGCATTTGAAATAATTTGGACAATTAGTAGTATTACTAATTAATATTTCTCTATATCTCTTCTTCCTTTTCCATTATTTGAAGTTGGTAACTTTTGAGAGAGAAAGTGAAGAGAAGGAAAAAGGAAGGAAAAGGAAGGAAAAGGAGAGGAAAATTCTCAAGAGCTCAAGAGATTGAACCATCAACTCATCTTCATCTTTTCATCTCAGCTTCATCATCCTCATCTTGTAATCCAGGTGGGTTCTAGTTAGATGCTTTAGAGTAGAGTTTTATTGAGTTTAGAGATAGTTTTGATATTGTGAGAAATGAGAAATTTTGCACTAAAATCATGTTTTAATGTTCCTTATGATTGATACATGTTAGATATGTGTTGTTGTGTATCCAATTGGTATTTTTCTGGTGTTTAGAAGTGAATTGGAAGGGAAAATGGATCATTTTCGCAGGACCCATTATGCAGGAAAAATTATGATTTTCACGCTGCCCATACGCGTATCACTCAAGGCAATACGCGTATTGGTTAAGGCAATACGTGTATGGCCATGAAGAAATGTGGGCAATACGCATATAGAGTTCCATTTTCTCGGCCATCTGCCCATTTACGTATTGGTACGCGTAAGGTTTTGGACAATACGCGTATGAGGTAGGGTAGTACGCGTATTGGAGTTTTAAATGGAATTTTTAAGGGAAAACAGCCTCTGCCCATACGCGTATCACTTTGGGCAATACGCGTATGGCTGGGCGAGCCAGTTGGGCAATACACGTATGGCACAAGGCAATACGCGTACGGCCAGTAGGAGTGCAGAATTGTGTTTTTCGCGATACCTTCTCTTGTTATTTTCCATAACTCGTGTTCCGATTATCCGTTTTTAACATTCTTGATATCGTTGGAAAGCTAATGAAATGTACTTTCTTATTAAAATGATTCTGAGATTTTTTCGATTTAATTATGTCGGGAATTTGGAATAGTGTCGTTTTGTCGACTTTTACCGTTTAATGGTGTGTAATTGTTGTTGAAAATGCATGTTAAAATATGAAACAGGTAGAGTGAGGAAACCTTAGTGCAATAGGATGACTTAGTGAATGGTGCGACAATGCTTATGCATCGGTACTAAAGATTATCCTTGATAAGTATTTTATTTGGTGAGTAACCGTGACCCGTGTTTAATCTCCTTGTGTGGGATACCCGGGGAAAGTTACGTGGTGAGTGGTATTAGTGGCCCGTGTTGAATCCTTTTGGTGTAGGATGGTCGGGGAAAGTACCGATGGTAGATAACCGTGACCCATGTTTAATCTCTTTGAGAGGGATGGCCGGGGAAAGTTATTTGCGTTAAGGATCCGTGACCCGTGTTTAATCTCCTTGGGTGGGATGGCCGGGGAAAGATTCCTTAACTAGTTGGCGTTTGTGTCTTACGCGATGTTTTCTCTAGTTAGAGATAGTTGAACTCAAAGTCTAGTTCCTTTTTCCTCAACTTGAGTTAGGTTTTGGTTAGAACCTTGTAAAGCCGAGAGAATCCATAAGATAGAGGACTCACTGAGATTTGATGTATCTCACCCCACTGTTGTTGTTTACATCACAGGTTCTGCAGGTTCGGCGAAGGGTAAGGACAAGGTTGTTTGACTTTTCTTACGGATCATACCTTTTGTGTCGCAAGGCTTCCGTTGTGAAGACTTTTGAGATCATTATCTGATCTAGTTCTTAGTATTTGTCTTTGGAACATCTTGTAGATATACTATGCTGTAGTTTTTTTTTTGGTATTTAGGCTTTTGGGCATGTATATGTATAATGTGTTTACTAACTTATTGTATATTTCAGTACCAAACGTATTATTCATGTTTATATATGCTTTGATGAATATATATATATATATGTGTGTGTGTGTGGGTGTTACACAAGTTCTTCCACTGTATGTAGTTGATAAAGCTGCATGATGAAAGCTAGTTGTTTCCCTTTCTGCTAAGTTAGATCCAATGTGGAGATTTGTGAGATTTGGGTCGAACTCATGCTATGTCGAAGGATAGCTTTCATGTATTTCAACAGGAGGCAAGCATGCAGTCGAAGCTTGTTCACATGCTGATGCCTGTTAGTTACATATAGTAGTCGAAGCCTGTTCTTATATGTATTCTGTCGAAATGTTTATATTCTGTCGAATTGGGCCTTGTGTTAAGGATCCAATTGTTTAGGTTTCTTGGGCTGCAAGTTACCTAGTTAGTCTATAAATAGGTTAGCACACTCATTTGTGGAGTGTGGCAAATTGTGATATTCACTTGTAATCATTTGTAAACTTTAATGAGAAAGTGAATAGTAAACAAAATTATATTTGCCCAATCCTTGTTGTTTTCTTATTCTTCTTCTTCTTGTTTTCTTTTCCGTTAAACCCTTGTTTTGGTTCTTGATAATTCGAGAAACCAGTTTTATACTTTGATTAAAGTCATCGTTTTCACAACAGAATGAAACTTGGTTTATTAGTTTATGTGAATCAGCTGGATTATTTGGGTTTGTAGAGTGTGAAATCATACTGTAAAATGCAGTGCAATGACTCAACATGTTAGTTTGTACATGGTTAATTTGAGTGTATTTTAGTTACTTAGAGTTTGACTGGTGTTGATACAATTTGATTAGTAAAGTGAACCAATGTATCAATTGGCTATCGCAATGGTTATTTATATGAAAATGTAAATGTAATGGTTTTTGAATGAAAATGTAAATGTTTTTTTCAATGAAAATGTAAATCTTATCTACCATATAAGACAATCTTATACCACCAAAATTACTCTTTTACCCTTTGGACACGTGTCAAGTAGTTAAGACTCCTTTTGTTTTACAACACCTTCCACCTCTACACTCTTTCTCTGTCTAAACATCACCTCTCTCTTCCTCTTCAATACTCTCTCTCTCTCTCTCTCTCTCTCTCTCTCTCTCTCTCTCTCTCTCTCTCTCTCTCTTTCTCTATTGTCCTTTCTCTGTCTCAACATCATCTCTCTCTTTCTCTTCTTTCTTTTCTCTTCCGTATCTTTCTCTTCCTTCTTCTCTCCTCCCCCTCTCCCTTCTTCTCTTTCTCTTTCTCTTCCTTCTCTTTCTCTTTCTCTAATGTTGATGAAAAACCCTAATCCCTAATTTTTTCACTTCTTCTCTTTATCACTTCTTCATTATTTTCATTATTTAAGCTAACTTGATATTGTTTTTGTTGTTCT
Organism: Lathyrus tuberosus; assembly: GCA_022829125.1. Lineage (NCBI taxonomy): Eukaryota > Viridiplantae > Streptophyta > Magnoliopsida > Fabales > Fabaceae > Lathyrus > Lathyrus tuberosus. Next base: position 11,679,766 of record JALAZF010000125.1, on the reverse strand, counting down.
CCTACGAGTTAGAGTTTGTGGGTTTTGTGTATTATTCAGTTTCAGTTGATTCAATTTAAGCTAGAGTTTAATATGATTTTTGGTGGTTAATTAGGGTTTTCTATTATGATATTGGTTTAAAATCTTATGGTTTCGTGCCTTGTATTGTTTATTATTTGATGTAGGTCATTGATGTTCTCAAACCAGGAAGGGCCAATGTTTCCAAGGTATTTTTGTTTATTGTTTTTTAGTTGTGTTGTAACACCCACATATACATACATACATCAAAGCATATATTATACATGAATTCCACGTTTGGTACTGAAATATACAATAAGTTCCTAGTAAACACATTATACATATACATGCCCAAAATGCCTAAATACAAAATGACTATGGCATAGTATATCTACAAGATGTTCAAAAGACAAATATTAAGAACTAGATCAAATAATGATCTCAAAAATCTTCACAACGGAAGCCTTGCCACACAAAAGCTACGATCCGTAAGGAAGTCAAATAACCTTGTCCTTACCCTTCGCCGAACCTGCAGAACCTGTGATGTAAACAACAACAGTGGGTGAGATACATCAAATCTCAGTGAGTTCGCTATCTTATAGTCCTCTCGGCTTTACAAGGTTCTAACATCCTAACTCAAGTCAAAAGGGAAGGGAAGTGACTTTGAGTACACACACACACACCATATATGCATTCACACTCGTGAGCCTGTTAACTCACACTAGTACCAAGGTAAGTCCTGGGCCTGTTAACTCAATAATCTCGCTAATCAATAACCATACCAAGGCATCCCCTGCTCCCGTCCGCTTCTACGTCTATAAGAAGACCCGAGTCATGGATCCTTGCATTTACTTGGCATACGAAATGGATTTGGGATCATCGGCCTGTTAGCTGTGAACCGTCACTTCTCATGGCCTGTTAATCATCACAAGTCTTTTTACCCATAGGCTCCATTCGTACTATACGCGGGAATCAAACCTGCCAAGTAATTGTACATACGTTTCAGAGGAGGTGCTCGAGTCTCATGAAACTACACCGCAAGATAAACCGGTTATGATAACTAGACACACGCCTCGGCCTCTTCTGCACGAGCGTTGTCACTATGTTATTCCGCACTCTCCGACAATTATTTACGGTGATATTCCTCACTCAACCTATTTCATATTTTAACATGCATACATACTCAAACATGCTTAACAATAAGAACATAGGCAATTAGTCATCAATCACACAATGGAAACACATAATTCCACATATCCCCAATTTTATGAATTCACGGTTCCCTCCAATTTATTTAATCGGGCATCAAAACCAGGATTTCTACCTTCCATTATATAAAAGATATTCAGAGTTTCACATCGATATCAAGAATACGCAAAACGGATAAACGAGTCAAAAGTTATGAGAGAAACAATACTACATAACCTGCTATGTTCGCTAGGCGAATGTCCCAGCGAGCATTCGCTCCAGCCTTCGCTAGGCGAAGCTTCTGGAAAATGTACAAACAGAAAAAAACAGACATAAAGTTCGCTTCACGAACTCCCTGGCGAACCTTCGCCTCGCCCTTCGCTTCGCGAACAACTTAGCGAAGCAAGGCAGAACCAAACAGCCCTGAAAAGGCATCAAGTTCGCTAGGCGAACGTCGTTGGCGAACATTCGCTGACCTTCGCTGCCGGGTTCGCTAGGCGAACCCTCAAAAATCTGTTCGCTGCGACTCGCCCCAAGTTCGCTAGGCGAAGCCTGGAAAATCCCACTTCTTAACAGCGTTGTTATTCAACCCAAAATCAATCACTTTCCAATAAAAACACATCTAACCCTTATTATAACCATCAAAACATAGTATGATCATAACAACAAGCATTTAACAACAATTATATTGCATTTCATCCGTTAAATTCATGATTTTAGCATAATTATTCATTTTTTTCACAATTTCAACCTAACTCTAAATCACATGGAATTCTACATCTAGAGCATCTATCTAGAACCCACCTTATACAGAGGATGATGATGAAGAAGATGAGATGATTCGATGAAGATTGGATGATGGTTGAAGATCTAGTGTTCTTGAGCTTTTCCTCTTCTTTCCTTTCCTTTCTTTCCCAATTCTTTCTATCTTTTCCTTTCTTTGCTTCTAAGGGGAAAATGAGTGGAAAAAGGAAATGATATAGTAAAATATCATCAATTAGTAACACTACTAATTGTCCAAAAAGTCGCTAAAGTTCAAATACTTAAATATCTCAGAGTCAGGTAATATTAATTGGATTTACTCTAAGTTCAACAGTTACCCTAATTATCTCTGCGGATAATTTATCAGAGTACACTGGGACTCAGTTGATCACAACTAATATTATCCAGAGTAAAATAATTTACGGGGTATTACATCCTCCCCCCCCCCCCTTAAATAGAAATTCGCCCACGAATTTAAAACAATTACCTGAAAAGATGAGGATAGACCTCCCGCATCTCGGATTCCAATTCCCAAGTTGCATCACCCGGATGTGTCTCATCCCACTGGACCTTAACGAGAGGAATCTCTTTATTCCTTAATACCTTAGTTTCTCTTCCGGTGATACGACTCGGTTGAGGCTCAAACGTCAAATCTGGTTCTATCTTAATTGTATCCGGTAAAATTGGCTGAAGAGGATCTGAGACAAACTTCCGAAGCTGAGAAACATGAAAAACGTCGTGCATCTCCGACAGAGAAGGCGGTAAGGCCAATCTGTAAGCTACTTCCCCAACTCTTTCCAAAATCTTATACGGTCCCACGTATCTCGGACTTAACTTCCGTGACTTAAACGATCCTTTCAATCGCAATCTCGGAGTAACTTTCAAAAACACGTGATCGCCTTCGTCAAATTCTAAAGGTCTTCTACGGTTATCCGCATAACTCTTCTGACGATCTTGGGCTTGTTTGATCTTATCACAGATCATCTTAATTTTCTCTGTAGTTTCGTGAATGATCTCGGGTCCCAACAGTCTATCTTCACCAACTCCTGCCCAACACAAAGGTGTCCTACACTTCCTTCCATATAATGCCTCGTAAGGAGCCATACCAATACTTGCGTGATAACTGTTGTTATAAGAGAATTCAATCAACGGTAAAAGTTCTATCCAATTTCCTCCACTTTCAAGGACACAAGCTCTTAACATGTCTTCCATAGTTTGTATTGTCCGTTCTGTCTGACCATCCGTTTGTGGATGACTCGACGTACTCAAACACAACTTCGTTCCCATAGCTTGTTGAAAAGCTCTCCAAAATATCGAAGTGAACTTTGGATCTCTATCCGAAACGATACTAGTAGGAATACCATGCAATCTCACTATCTCCGAAATGAACAACCTTGCGAGATGATGTAATACCCCGTATTATCTAAATGCTCAATTGGATATCAAATGAGATCAGATGAGCATCTATGTGCACTACCCTTGGTAAAATGGATTAATGGAATCCTCTAAGCACCTTAAGTATTACCAATTGGGATTAATAGAGCAACTAATGAACTCTGAAGAGATCAATTTATTATTAGTTCAAGAGAGACTTTTATGATAACTCTAATAATTGATCAATTGGTTGAGATGACAAAATATCAATTGGAGATATTTTACTCTATTGGATTTATATTATATAATAATAGTATAATATATGTATATATTTGGAAAAAAGAAAAGAAGAAGTTAGTAAAGAAGAAAAAGGAAAGGAAAGAAGAGAAAGAGAGAAAATGGAGAAGATGAAGAAGAGAAACCCATGGATCATCAGCATCTTCTTCAAACTCCTCTTCGTTATCAGGTGGGTTCTAGGTAGAAACTCTGAGTTCTAGAAATCAATGATTTGAACTTAGGTTAGATTTGAGAGAAAATGATTAATCGGATAAAATCAATGAATCTAACGGATGAAATATGGTATAGATTGTGTAGAATACTGATTGTTATGATTGGAATATGTTTTGATTGTTATGGTGTGTTTTGGGAGTGGTTGGATTGAGGAAATAATTGATTTTGATGAGTAACAGCGCTGCTGAATTTCTGGGTTTCGCAGGGTTCGCCTAGCGAACCTGGGGCGAAGCATAGCGAATGGTTTCGAGGGTTTTCCTAGCGAACTCGGCAGTGAGGGTTAGCGAAGGTTCGCCAACGACGTTCGCCTAGCGAACTTTATGACTTTTCAGTGCTGGTTGGTTCTGCCTTGCTTCGCTGAGTTGTTCGCGAAGCGAAGGGCGAGGCGAATGTTTGCTAGGGAGTTCGCGAAGCGAACTTTATGTCTGTTTTGTTCTATTTGTTCATTCGCCAGGAGCTTCGCCTAGCAAAGGCTGGAGCGAATGCTCACTGGGGATTCGCCTAGCGAACATGACAGTTGTGCAGTTTTGTTTCCTTCATAACTTTTGATCTGTAACTCGGATCGGGACGTTCTTGGTGTCATTAAAAAGCTACGACGACCCTCTATCTGATAAAAAGTGAAAATATTGGGTATGATGAGGGATATTTTATTTAGTGGAAAATGGAGGAAAGTAATGTTTTGCGAAATGTCGGAATTGACATCGTTTGGATCGTAAATCTGATCCAGGCATATCTATAGCCGATGTAAAGCTGTGGAATATCCTACGGGATGAGAGTGAGAAATATTGATTTCGTGATCCGATTAAATGAACCGGAGGGGGACCGAAAGTGATGTTTTATGTAATGTGTGATTATATGTATTTACTTGTAATATTGTGTTATGCCATATCTATTTAATGTTGTTGTTAAAATGAATGAGATAATATGCATGTTAAAATGAGTTAGGGAGAGTGAGGAAACTTTACCCCGAAAACAAACGGCATAGTTAAGATTGGTATATTTCTAGGTTGTAATTAGAATTGTGATAGAAACTCTGGATGGCGACGCTCGTGCATTCCTTGACGAGTTCTGGCCTAGAGTAGATGACGTAATGACAACGCTCGTGCAGAAGAGGCCGAGACGTGTGTCCATTGCCGAATGGTATAGAATTGAGTGAAACACTAGTATGGAAAATGTGTAATTTTTATGTTTTATAGTAAGGCGAATGTGGCCTTAAGGCATTGTAGCCTTGTGATTGTCGAATACAATCACGTTGTGTGAATTTTCACGTAATCGTAACCTTTTATTTTGCGGTGTAGTTTCATAAGACTCGAGCACCTCCTCTGAAACGTATGCACAATTACTTGGCAGGTTTGATTCCCGCGTGTAGTACGAATGGAGCCTACGGGTAAAGAGACTTGTGATGGTTAACAGGCCATGAGAAGTGACGGTTCACGGCTAACAGACCGATGATCCCGAATCCATTTCGTATGTCAAGTAACTTCAAGGATCCATGACTCGGGTCGACTTCTAGAAGTAGAAGTGGACGGGAAAAGGGGATGCCTTGGTACGGTTATCGATTCGTAAGGAAATCTTGAGTTAACAGGCTCAAGATGTAATTTCCTTCCGTGTGAACTTTGTGAATTAACAGACTCATGACATGTTTCCATATAGTGTGAGATTGTGAGATTGTGTACTCAAGGTCATTTCCCTTCCCCTTGACTTGAGTTAGGATTGATAGAACCTTGTAAAGCCGAGAGAATCTATATGATAGGGAACTCACTGAGATTTGATGTATCTCACCCCACTATAGTTGCTTTGTTTCAGGTGCAGGTTAATTACAAGTGGAGCGATGCTCGGATGTTTCAAGTGAAGCATAGTTAAGCTTATTCCGCTGTGTATTCTTTTGTTGTATGCAATTGAGGATATTGTATATTATTCTTAGTTTTATTATTTTTGGCTAGTTTCCATGACTTGTGCCATGTAGTGTATTTATGTTTTAGAAATGGACAAGTATGTGAACTATGCTATTAGGGCTTTTGATGGGTCAGTACCAAATAAAATGCTTGTATTGTATTATTCTAGATATATATTATACAGGGCATTACAGATGACTCACCTTATACGTAGTCTTTACAGCCAAGAAATGAGCAAACTTCGTTAACCGGTCCACAATTACCCAAATCGAATCATAACCGCCTTGCGAACGGGGTAACCCCACCGAGAAATCCATCGAAATACTATCCCACTTCCACACCGGAATTTATAAAGGTTGCAGCAAGCCACCCGGTCTTTGGTGCTCGATCTTCACTTGTTGACACACCGCACATTCCGACACATACACCGCAATATCCCTCTTCATCTCGGACCACCAGTAGTCCCTCTTTAGGTCTTGATACATCTTTGAAGATCCCGGATGTATAGTAAAAGCACCCTTATGCGCTTCTTCCAAAATCCTCCTTTTTAACTCCGTGTTATCCGGAACACAAATCCTTTGGTTAAATACAATAACTCCATCGGTAGATCGCACATAACCCGGTTGCAATAACACTCCTTGTAACTTCTCATCTAACCCTTGCTCTTGTTGGATTTCTTCCCTAAGAGTAGAATTGATATTCAAATTCCCCATAATCACACAATTAGGAGTCCAATTAAATTGAAGATTTAGATCTCGAAATTTTTCCAATAAAGTATACTCTAGCATCATCAACTCGGCATTATGCAACACCTTCCTACTCAATGCATCTGCCGCTTTATTCGCTTTACCCGGGTGGTATCTTAACTCCAAGTCATAATCTTTCAAATATTCCATCCACCTCCTTTGACGCATGTTCAACTCCTTCTGATCAAAGAGGTACTTTAAGCTCTTGTGGTCGCTAAACATCTCAAAATGTACACCGTACAAATAGTGACGCCACACTTTCAAGGTAAATACAACTGCCGCCAATTCCAAATCATGCGTTGGATAATTCTCTTCATGGACTTTCAACTGTCGTGAAGCATAAGCCACTACATGTCCATCTTGCATTAACACCCCTCCTAATCCCATCTTCGACGCATTACAATATACCTCATACGACTTGCTAGGATCAGGAATAACCAAAACAGGAGCGGTCGTCAATCTCTCTTTCAAACTCATAAAACTTTGCTCACAAGCCGAATCCCATTCATACGAATAATCCTTCCGAGTAAGTCTCGTCATCGGTAAAGCCAGTTGGGAAAAGCCTTTAATAAACCTTTTATAATAACCTGTTACTCCCAAAAAGCTTCTAACTTCACACACATTCTTCGGTCTCTCCCAATTTATCACTGCTTCAACTTTTGATGGATCAACCGCTACACCTCCTTGAGATATGACATGTCCTAGAAAATTAACCTCCGATATCCAAAACTCACACTTACTTAACTTAGCAAAAAGTTGCCTCTCTTGCAAGATGGATAAAACGATTCTTAGGTGTTCTCCGTGCTCTTGAGGATCACGAGAATAGATAAGAATGTCATCAATGAAAATCACCACAAATTGGTCCAAATAAGGTTGAAATATCTGATTCATATAATCCATGAAAACTTCCGGAGCATTCGTCACACCGAAAGGCATCACCAAAAATTCATAATGACCATAACGGGTTCTGAACGCAGTCTTTGGTACGTCTGAACTCTTCACCCGAATCTGATGATAACCCGACCGTAAATTAATCTTCGAGAACACACAGGCTCCTTTCAATTGATCTAACAAATCGTCTATCCTTGGCAATGGGTATTTGTTCTTGATGGTGACCTTATTCAATTGACGGTAATCAATACACAACCGCATTCCACCATCCTTCTTCTTTACCAATAACACTGGTGCTCCCCAGGGCGAAACACTTGGTCGAACAAAATGCTTAGCCATTAATTCTTCCAATTGATCCTTTAATTCTCTTAATTCAAGTGGTGCCATCCGATACGGAGAAACAGATATTGGAGTCGTTCCCGGTATCAGGTCAATAGAGAATTCCACTTCCCGCTCCGGAGGAAGAGAAATGATATCCTCGGGGAAAACTTCAGGAAAGTCACAAACTACCGGAATACTCAAAACTTGACGGTTACTACCCTCCTCCTTAGTAAGAATCAACAGAACAGATTTTTCCTCCTCAAACAAGAAATTAATCATTCCAACTGTACCTTCTAAAATAGTAGTTAACACATCCTTCGGAGTGGCCTCGTTAGATGGGATAATGATCAGCTTTTCCTCACACCCAATAAACACCGAATTAGCAGAAAGCCAGTCCATTCCCAGAACAACATCCACTTTCTTAAGCGGCAAGCAAATCAAATCAATCTGGAAAACTCTTCCATTCACAGATAAAACACAATTCTCACACATTAAAGGTGTTTCAACCATCTCATCCATGGCAGTAGTAACCACCATGGGTGGAGACAACGGAACCGCTTGCAACCCAAGCCGCTTTACACATTGCATCGATACAAAAGAGTGTGTAGCTCCACAATCAAATAAAACAAAACAAGGATTTCCATTCACAAAACACGTACCCGCAATCAAGGAGTTATCACCCTTTGTCTTCCTTGCATCCAAGGTATACACTCGGCCGGTATTCTTTTCTTGCGTCTGATTCCTCTTCTAAGGACAATCCCTCGATACATGGCCCACCTTATTACACTGATAACACCTTATTCCTTCCAAACTGCACCTACCATAATTATTCTTTCCACAAGTACGGCATACCGGAGGCACACTAGTCCTATAACTCTGAACTTGCTTCCCTTTGAAAGATTGTTGTCTCGGTCTAAACTGTTGATTTGATCGCCCACGATCACTTTGATTCACCCTACTTAACTCTCCTTCTGCTTGCACCTTCTTTAAGCTATGCTCCGCCATATAACACTATCGTAAAAATTCAGCATAGCTAGTAAATTCCCTCTGAGACACACTATGTGAAATTTCAGCCCTTAAACCAAAAAGAAACTGATCTATCTTCCACCTCTCATCAAGAGCATACATGGTTTGTCTAGAATAAGCAGCCATAACCTCGAACTTTTCCGCATAAGAAGCCACAGTCAAGTTAACTTGTCTCAATTGTTGAAATTCGAATTCCTTCTGAGACCTTAAGGAACTGGGAAAATACTTCTCCATAAAAGTTATCTTAAACTATTCCCATACTTTCGGTACCTCTTGAATTATCATTAAGGCCGAAGCACTTTCCCACCACCTCATGGCAGGACCCTTCAACAAATGAGAAGCGAAAACAACCTTATTTTCTTCACTACACTGAACGATCAAGAAAATCCGCTCCATACCGGATATCCATTCATGCGCCTTTACCGGATCTAATCCTCCCTGAAACTCCGGAGGATTCATGCGAATGAAATCCCTAAAGGTTCCCCCTGAAGCTTCGGGAACAACCACTGGAGGATGCACGCCACCAGCTATTTGTTGTACCATTTGTTGCACAAACTGATTCTACTGTTGCTGCATCTGTTGCATGAATTGATACAGAGGGGCATTCCCTTCGTCCCCTGGCAGATTTGTTCCTGCTAGAGTAGTTCTCGGTCTACCACGGTTGTTTCTGCGCCGGTCATCCATGTTCCTGAATGTCATACAGATAGGATTAAGTTGATCAGGCTCAATACCATAAATATAACACATAAGACCAATGGTGACACAACACATATGAAACGGAAAGAAACACTTATACTATTTCATGGCTAGGTCGGGATACGACCTGCTCTGATACCAACTGTAACGCCCACATATACATACATACATCAAAGCATATATTATACATGAATTCCACGTTTGGTACTGAAATATACAATAAGTTCCTAGTAAACACATTATACATATACATGCCCAAAATGCCTAAATACAAAATGACTATGGCATAGTATATCTACAAGATGTTCAAAAGACAAATACTAAGAACTAGATCAAATAATGATCTTAAAAATCTTCACAACAGAAGCCTTGCCACACAAAAGCTACGATCCGTAAGGAAAGTCAAATACCCTTGTCCTTACCCTTCGCCGAACCTACAGAACCTGTGATGTAAACAACAACAGTAGGGTGAGATACATAAAATCTCATTGAGTTCTCTATCTTATAGTCCTCTCGGCTTTACAAGGTTCTAACATCCTAACTCAAGTCAAAAGGGAAGGGAAGTGACTTTGAGTACACACACACCATATATGCATTCACACTCGTGAGCCTGTTAACTCACACTAGTACCAAGGTAAGTCCTGAGCCTGTTAACTCAAGAATCTTGCTAATCAATAACCATACCAAGGCATCCCCTGTTCCCTTTCGCTTCTACGTCTAGAAGACGACCCGAGTCATGGATCCTTGCATTTACTTAGCATATGAAATAGATTCGGGATCATCGGCCTGTTAGCCGTGAACCGTCACTTCTCATGGCCTGTTAACCATCATAAGTCTCTTTACCCGTAGGCTCCATTCATACTATACGCGGGAATCAAACCTGCCAAGTAATTGTGCATACGTTTCAGAGGAGGTGCTCGAGTCTCATGAAACTACATCGCAGGATAAACCGGTTATGATTACTAGACACACGCCTCAGCCTCTTCTGCACGAGCGTTGTCACTATGTTATTCCGTACTATCCGACAATTGTTTACGGTGATATTCCTCACTCTACCTATTTCATATTTTAACATGCATACATACTCAAACATGCTTACCAATAAGAACATAGGCAATTAGTCATCAATCACACAATGGAAACACATAATTCCACATATCCCCAATTTTACGAATTCACGGTTCCCTCTGATTTATTTAATCGGGCATCAAAACCAAGATTTATTCCTTCCATTATATAGAAGATATTCAGAGTTTCACATCGATATCAAGAATACGTAAAACGGATAAACGAGTCAAAAGTTATGAGAGAAACAAAACTACATAACCTGCTATGTTCCCTAGGCGAATGTCCCAGTGAGCATTCGCTCCAGCCTTCGCTAGGCGAAGGTCCTGGCGAATGTACAAACAGAAAAAAAAAACAGACATAAAGTTCGCTTCGCGAACTCCCTGGCGAACCTTCGCCTCGCCCTTCGCTTCGCGAACAACTTAGCGAAGCAAGGCAGAACCAAACAGCCCTGAAAAGGCACCAAGTTAGCTAGGCTAACGTCGTTGGCGAACATTCGCTGACCTTCGCTCTCAAAAATCTGTTCGCTGTGACTCGCCCCAGGTTCGCTAGGTGAAGCCTGAAAAATCCCACTTCTCAACAGCGTTGTTCTTCAACCCAAAATCAATAATTTTTCCAATAAAAACACATCCAAACCTTATTATAACCATCAAAACATAGTATGATCATAACAACAAGCATTTAACAACAATTATATTGCATTTCATCCGTTAAATTCATGATTTTAGCATAATTATTCATTTTTTCACAATTTCAACCTAACTCTAAATCACATGGAATTCTACATCTAGAGCATCTATCTAGAACCCACCTTATACAGAGGATGATGATGAAGAAGATGAGATGATTCGATGAAGATTGGATGATGGTTGAAGATCTAGTGTTCTTGAGCTTTTCCTCTTCTTTCCTTTCCTTTCTCTCCCAATTCTTTCTATCTTTTCCTTTCTTTGCTTCTAAGGGGAAAATGAGTGGAAAAAGGAAATGATATAGTAAAATATCATCAATTAGTAACACTACTAATTGTCCAAAAAGTCGCTAAAGTTCAAATACTTAAATATCTCAGAGTCAGGTAATATTAATTGGATTTACTCTAAGTTTAACAGTTACCCTAATTATCTCTGCAGATAATTTATCAGAGTACACTGGGACTCAGTTGATCACAACTAATATTATCCGAAGTAAAATAATTTACGGGGTATTACATGTGTGTTGGATATAATGAGCAAGTGCTTTTTAAATTGAAATTTGGTTTTTTGTTATTCTATTTCTTGAAATTGCTTTATTCTTTTGTGAAGGCTGAACTCAAAGAGAAATTGGCAACAATTTATGATGTGAAGGACCTAAATACTGTTTGAGAAGTTCAAGTTTAGAACTTATTTAGGAGGATGTAATTAGAGACAATAAGCAAAAAAGGCACCGTGACGGGTAATTCCCTCAGATCTGTGTTTTATCTTTTATTTTGTTTATTATGGCTTAAGCATGCTTTCTCAAATAGTTCATGCTGTCGTTTTGAAATGGATTTTAAAGTTCATCCTGCTGCTACTGAAGGGCTGTAATTATTTTGAGATTATTCAAATTAATGCCGGAACAGGACAAGACTCGCGCATAGGTGCATGCATCAAATGATTTTTCCTTGAAATATAATTTACTATTTTTTTTCATCCATGAACTTCTTTAACATATTTGGAATTGAGATTTTTTTTAACAACAAAAGGGCTACTATGAAGTCTACCTGTATACCTATAAGCAAGGCTTTTCTGAATTTGCTGCAGTTTTAAGTCAATCTTAAGCTAAGCTCACTGCAGGTATTTTACAATTTAACCATAGCAAGATCAGATTTTTTGAAGGAGGAGGAGAAATAAGAAAATTTTCAGATTTACTGAAAGAGAAAATGCAGCCATATGTATGAGTGTAAAGTATCAATCAGGAACGGCTGCTTATAAGAGTGTAAGAGTATAAATTTTGAAAGATTTTAAATGATGTAACGAGTTGATACAATAATAATGAGAGGTGTCTACATGTAGCATTTTATTGGAATTTGGAAGTAATATCTTAGATTGATATTTTCGTTGTTTTGTCAGGTGTTTATGTTTTTTTTATCAGGGTCAGATGAAGAAAACAATGTAAATAGGAAATTAGCCAAAGATTTGATTGATAAATGGGTCAGTAGAAGATATTACTTAATTCTTGCTCTTTCATTATCTTGTATCTAATTTTCAAAGCTGTCTGGTTCCCCTCATGAGTTCATAATTAGTCAGATTCATATTTTTGTTATCTGCATTGTGATTTCAGAACCGACCTATTTTTAACAAGAGTACCCGGTTTGAAGATATGCGTACTATTGAGGACATGCAAAACAAGGTTCACAAGACCAGTATCGAATGAAGGTTGGTGTTTTTTTTTCTCTTTAAAATCTGGCTTTTTATGCAAGTGTGCTTGTGAACAAAACATGAAGATTGAAAATTATTTCTGATGCTGTCATTAGTAGTAGACTTTGACTAAGCATGGATTGTTGTTAACTACACAGATGAATAAGAAATTGCAGCAGTTGAGGGCACCAAAAAAGATGCAGCTCCAGGCTACAAAACTGAGTGTGGAAGGTCGTGGTATGGTCAAATACTTTTAAACGTGACACTAATACTGGATGGATTTGTTTGTTGTACTGAAGAATTTGATGGGGGATGTCATCAAAATACATTCCCCTTCACTACTTGTATTGTGTATTCTGTCTCATATTTTATCATGTTGCTGCTGATTTTGTTTCGACTTAAATTATCCTGTTAATACACATGCGGTATGCGGTTTGTGTATCGGTTTCGAAAATGATAAGTTTTTTTGACAATATTATTGATAGGAGATTAGTCTGCTGCTTTTGAATGAATTTGTGTACCTGATTGTTGCAATTAATATTGACTATGCATATTAGATTTTGGGGTGATTATTGTAACTCTTATTCTTTTATTTATCAAACTGGTGTGATATGGTTAGATTAAATAGAAGGTGCCATGTGGTTTTTAAAAAAGGTTTGAGTTGTTGTTTTAAACATTTTTTATTTCATGCACATTAATTTGGTTTGTTTGCTGCCACTTGATTTTTGATAAACACTGCTGTTGCTACTATGTTGTGTTAAATTAATTGATTTCAAGAAGAAAAAAGCTGAATGATAGAATAATTTGTCAAATAATTTTTAACTTCCTTATTATGTAGGATTAGAAGTTGATTGTTGTTTTATTATTAACAATATTTAAGTCACGTGGCAGCTAGAGTTTGGCTAATTTTGATGATTCAGACCTTCATTTTTGTGAAATGGTACTATTATTATTAATTGTTTGGTTGGGTAAATTAAGTGTAGATTAATTGGATGTGTGTTCTGGGCCTGATTCAATGTTATCCTTGCACTCCTTTCTTTTGGTGTTGCTCTAAGCTTATTTTCAATTATATTGTGTTAATTAATTGATTGATAGTTTTTAGAATTTTATAAATTTCAATTGGACTTAGTTGTTGAGTCTAATTTGTTCATTTAACATGTAATGCATTGTTACTGACTCAAATCCTATTTGTTAGATATATTTGTAGATATTGTAACAAATATTATGTTAAGTTGCTTAATTTCGTTACATTAGAGTGTATTTGATAAATGTTTTATGGGCAGAAATATGTGGTTGATGTATGTAATTGGATATTAGAGTGTATTTGATAAATGCTTTATGTGTATTTAAAATATTAATGAAGTTATTATGTTAATTAAATAGTTATTACTGTATATTAATTATTTTACTAATTGAAGTTTGAAGATTTTGGCACAATAATTCAATATACAAAAAAAATCGATTCCTGGAACAATGATTGGCCAGACTTATAATCTTTCATGCAGATTTCTTAAACATTTAAATACATTTAAAGACCTATAAATTATATACAATGATTAGTTGGACCTATAAATTAATGATTAGTATTTGTTGGATATTTAAATACATTTAAAGATGATATCTTCTCAAAAAATTTCTTTAAAATCTTAATACATTAAATATTTTATTATCAATTTTAATATTACTTTTTAAAAAATTTTAAGTTACATGTTCAAAATAATTATTTAAATGGCGTTATTGATAAAACATTGATATATTTTAAACTACATTAATTTAAATAATGAATCTTTAATTAATTTATCTAAAATTTCAAATTTGTATAAAAAAAGTTATAAATAAACCACAAATAATAATTGAGATGTTATTAGTTATTTTAACAAACAAAAGTAAATAGAAATTTTAGCAAAATTGAAAATGCTTTTACCTATATATATATATATATATATATATATATATATATATATATATATATATATATATATGCATTGAATAGAAGATACCACTTTTCTAATTGTTAAGGATTTAATCAAATTATATTATTATTATACATAGAGAAAGTAATCTTAAATTTTTAATTTATAATTTGAAGTTATTGATAGAAAATTTGAATATTAACGAGAACACGAAGTTACTGATCCAAATATTTAATATTAACGGAAACATGAAGTTACTTATCAAAATATTGAATATTAACGGGAATATGAAGTTACTGATCAAAATATTGAATATTAACGAGAATTTGAAGTTACTGATCAAAATATTGAATATTAACGAGAATTTGAAGTTACTGATAGAAAATTTGAATATTAACTGGAACACGAAGTTACTGATCAAAATATTGAATATTAACGGGAATTTGAAATTATTGATAGAAAATTTAAATATTAACGGGAACACGGAGTTACAGATTAAAATATTGAATATTAACGAGAACATGAAGTTACTGATCAAAATATTGAATATTAACGGGAGCATGAAGTTACTGAACAAAATGTTGAATACTAACGGGAACATGAATTTACTGATCAAAATATTAAATATTAACGGGAACATGAACTCACTTATCAAAATATTAAAAATTAACGGGAACATGAAGTTTCTGATCAAAATTCTTAGTTGTGAAAAATGAACATAAAGTTGTTGATCAAAATTTTGAACACGATCGTTTTTTTTATTGGATGTTATGATTTTAATTTTTTTTTTTAATTTACAACAAAATTTGTATATTTTTTATTTTTTTATATTTCATAACGTAACTGATGACGTATCCGCGGTCCACACAGAAATCCGTGCGGACGCACGGGTTTCCCACTAGTTTACATAAAAACGTAATGGTGCAGTGCAATAGATATCATTGGGCTTGTGATTTGGACAGTTAAATGTAATGTGGGCCATGAGGTATTAGTGTAGCATTATGGGTTTAAATCTTTAAGGATAAAAAACATGGGGACCAATTCCAAAATAAAATGAAAAGAAATTAAACCAAGTTTGGTCTTGGTTTTATTGATGATGCAAAGTGATGAAGTTTGTGCCAATGTAATACCCCGTATTAATTAAGTGCTCAATTTGGATATTAGAAGAGATCAATTATTTTATTAAAAAGACAGAGAGATATTTATTAGTTTAAGGGAGTGTTTTAAGGTAACTCTGATAATTGATCAATTGGGTTGCGATGACAAAATATCAATTGGAGATATTTTACCCTGTTGGATTATATTATATAATATTGGTTTATATATATATATATGGAAAGAGAAAAGAAAGAAAGAAAAAGATAGAAAAGAAGAAGAAGAAAGGAAAGGAAGAAAAGGAAGAAGAGAAAGAGAGAAAGTGTAGAAAGATGAAGAAGAGGAACTCATGGATCATCACCATCTTCTTCAACCTCCTCTTCGATTACCAGGTGAGTTTTAGTTAGACACTCTATGTCTAGAAATATAAGTTTAGGACTTAGGTTAGATTTGAGAGAAAATGAAATCTAATTGACGAAATTCGATATAAATTGCGTAGAGTAGTTGTGATATGCATGTGATTAGTTGTTAATATTTGTTTTGGTGTTTGGAAACGTTTGGGTGGGGAAAGGATGGATTTTGGGGTGGTTGGAACCCTAAAAACGCAGTAGAAAATTCTGCTTCTGGTACAGAGCGTCGAGCGACGCTTTGGGCGTCGGGCGATGCGTAGCATGTAACGTTGCTGGAAATTCTGAGTTTTGGTAATTGGGTCTTACGCCGCTGCTTCGCCGGGCGAAGCGCAGGCGAAGGGGGCACCGCCGGGCGGAAATTGGTACCGCCGGGCGCTCCTGGGAATTTTCAATAATTATGTTTTCTTTAAAACTCCATAACTTTTGATCCGTAACTCGGATTGAGACGTTCTTGGTATCATTGGAAAGCTATGACAACCCTCTACCCAATAAAAAGTGAAAATATTGAGTATGATGTGGGATTAATTATTTTGGTGGAAAATGAATGAGAAGAATGTTATGTGTTATGTTATTATATGTGTTACTTGCATAATTGTAATTATACCATGTCTATCTAATTGTGAATTGTGAATGAAAGAAATATGCATGTTTAAAATATGAATTAGGTAGAGTGAGGAAACTTTACCCCAAAAAAATGGCATAGTTAAGATTGTTATAATTCTAGGTTGTGAATAGAATTGTGATAGAAACTCTGGATGGTGACGCTCGTGCATTCATTGGCGAGTTCTGGACTGGAGTAGATAACCTCGATGGCAAGGCTCGGGCACCTGATGTAGGAAGGTACATCCATGACGAGATTGGTCTAGAGGAGAGTGAGACACTAGTATGGAACATGTGTGTGAACCTTTGTGTTTTTTGAGAAAAGGCGAGTGCGGCCTTAAGGCATTGTGGCCCTGTGATTGTCGAATACAATCACGTTTATGTGTGAGATCACGTAATCGTAACTGATTACCTTGTGAGTGTGTTTCATGGGTCTCGAGCTCCTCTGAAACATGTGCACAACTACTTGGCAGGTTTGATTCTCGCGTGCAGTAAGAAATGGCGCTCAGGGAGCGTATGCTTGTGACGATTAATGGCCCGTGTGAAGCGACGGTTCATAACGGTTAATGGCCCGTAGAACCCGAATCCATTCGTATGTCAAGTAGGTTACCAGGATCCATGACTCGGGTTGACTTCTAGACGTAGAAGCGGACGGGAAAAGGGGATGCTTTGGTGTGGTTACCGATTAATGATATTGTGAGTTGATGAACTCGTGACATGTTTCCATATAGTGCGAGATTGTGAGATTGTGTACTCAAGGTCATTTCCCTTCCCCTTGACTTGAGTTAGGATTGGTTAGAACCCTGTAAAGCCGAGAGAATTCATAAGTGTAATACCCCGTAAATTATTTTACTCTGGATAATATTAGTTGTGATCAACTGAGTTCTAGTGTGCTCTGAGAAATTATCTGCAGAGATAATTAGGGTAACTGTTGAACTTAGAGTAAATCCAATTAACATTATCTAACTCTGAGATATTTAAGTATTTGAACTTTAGAGACTTTTTGGACAATTAGTAGTATTGCTAATTGATGATATTTTCCCTATATTATTTCTTTCCTTTCATTTTCCAAAGAAAAAGATAGAAAGGATTTTGGAGTGAAAGAAAAGAGAAGGAAAGGAAGAGAAAAGGGGAAAAAGTTTAAGAGCAAGATCATCAAGAACATCATCAAATCTTCATCAATCATCTTCCAATCTTCACCATCTTCATCTATTCAAGGTGGGTTCTAGATAGAAACTTAAGTTTAGAGCTAGAAATGATTATAGCTTAAGTTAGGTTTTGTGGAAAATTGCTTAAATTGGAAATCGTTGGAATTTAACGATTGAAATGTGTTACAAACTGAGTAGTATAAGTTATATGAGTATAGAATCATCTATATTTGATTGTAGGATGTTTGGATATGTTTTGGTGGAGGTTTGGACCCGTGGGAGTTCAGCTGTTACGCTGTAGAACTTCTGAAATTTCCCAGATTCGCACTGCGAATCCCCTAGCGAAGGGGAAATCGTGCACTCGCAGGATGTTCGCACGGCGAATGGGGGGCGAATGTTCGCCAGGCTTTCGCCAGTGGTTCGCACTGCGAACCTTAGCTTGTTTTGGTTCTGCCACTGTTCGCCAGACATTCACACTACGAATGGTGCAGCGAACAAGTGTTGGCTAGGCATTCGCTGGGAGCTTCGCACTGCGAATGAGTAGAGAGCACTCGCTGGCTTCTTTGCAATGCGAACTTGACAGATCACCCAACTTGTTTCTTTCATAACTTTTGACTCGTTTATCCGATGTGAGTATTCTTGGTATTGTTGTGAAGCTATGAACATCCTCTAGCTAATGGTAGTGAGAAACCTATGTTTATTGCCCGATTAAATAAATCAGAGGGAATCGTGAATTGGTGTAATGTGTAATATGTTGCATTATGTGTTTCCATTATGTGATTGACAAATACATGCCTATGTTATCGTTGTTAACATGTTTGAATATGTATGCAAGCTAAAATACGAAATAGGTAGAGTGAGGAATATTACCGTAAACAATGTCAACAAATTTAGATGGAATAAACACTAGTATGGAACATGTGTGTTAACCGTTTGGTTGTGATAAGGCGTAATGGCCTTGTGATTGTCGAATACAATCACGTCTGTAAGAGATCACGTAATCGTAACCGGTTATCTTGTGAGTGCGTTTCATGGGTCTCGAGCTCCTCTGAAACATGTGCACGACTACTTGGCAGGTTTGATTCCCGCGTGCAGTACGAATGGCGCTCTGGGAGCGTATGCTTGTGCCGGTTAATGGCCCGTGTGAAGTGACGGTTCATAACGGTTAATGGCCCGTAGAACCCGAATCCATTCGTATGTCAAGTAGGTTACCAGGATCCATGACTTGGGTTGACTTCTAGACGTAGAAGCGGACGGGAACAGGGGATTCCTTGGTGTGGTTACCAATTAGTGACATTGTGAGTTGGTGAACTCATGACATGTTTCCATATAGTGTGTGTGTACTCGAAGTCCTTCCCTTTCCCTTGGACTTGAGTTAGGATTTGGTTAGAACCTTGTAAAGCTGAGAGAACTATAAGATAGCGAACTCACTGAGATTTGATGTATCTCACCCCACGTTGTTGGTTACATCACAGGTACTACAGGTTCAGCAAAGGGTAAGGATAAAGTGGTTTGACTTTTCCTTACGGATCGTAGCTTTTGAGATGGCATGGCTTCCGCTATGGCGTTTTATTTTGAGATCATTGTAGTGATCTAGTTCTTAGTGCATTTTGAGACATCTTGTATATGTTATGCCGTAGACTTTAGACTTTGTATTTAGGGCATTTAATGTATATAATGTGTTAACTAGGAACTTATAGTATTTCAGCACCAAATACTTGGATCTATATATAATATTTATGCTTTGATGTATGAGTTTTATATACGGGTGTTACAGTTGGTATCAGAGCAGGTCGTATCCTCGACCTAGCCATGAAATAGTATAAGTGTTTCTTTCCGTTTCATATGCGTTGTGTCGCCATTGGTCTTACGTGTTATATTTATGGTATTGAGCCTGATCAACTTAATCTTATCTGTATGACATTTAGGAACATGGCCGACAGGCGCAGAAACAACCGTGGTAGACCGAGAACTACTCCAGCAGGGACAAATCCTCCAGGGGACGAAGGGAATGCCCATTTGTATCACTTTATGCAACAGATGCAGCAACAGCAGAATCAGTTTATGCAATAAATGGTACAGCAATTGGCTGGTGGTGTGCATCCTCTAATGGTTGTTCCTGAAGCTGCAGGGGGAACCTTTAGGGATTTCATTCGTATGAATCCTCTAGAGTTTCAGGGAGGGTTGGATCCAGTAAAGGCTCATGAATGGATATCCGGTATGGAGCGGATATTCTTAATAGTTCAGTGCAGTGATGAAAACAAGGTGGTATTCGCTTCTCACTTGTTGAAGGGTCCTGCCATGAGATGGTGGGAAAGCGCTTCAGCCTTAATGACAATTCAAGAGGTACCGAAAGTATGGGAGCAGTTTAAGCTAACTTTCATGGAGAAGTATTTCCCAAGTTCCTTAAGGTCTCAAAAGGAATTCGAGTTTCAACAGCTGAGATAAGGTAACTTGATTGTGGCTTCTTATGCGGAAAACTTTGAGGTTATGGCTGCTTATTCTAGATAGGCTATGTATGCTCCTGATGAGAGGTGGAAGATTGATCAGTTTCTTTTTGGTTTGAGGGCCGAAATTTCACATAGTGTATCTCAGAGAGAATTTACTAGCTATGCTGAATTGTTACGACAATGTTATGTGGCAGAGCATAGCTTAAAGAAGGTGCAAGCAGAAGGAGAGTTAAGTAAGGTGAATCAAAGTTATCGTGGGAGATCGAATCAACAATTCAGACCAAGGCAACAATCTTTCACAGGGAAGCAAGTTCAGAGTTCTAGGACTAGTGCACCTCCTGTATGTCGTCATTGTGGTAGAAATCATCATGGGAGGTGTGGTATCGAAGGTGTGAGGTGTTATCAGTGTCATAAAATGGGCCATTTGGCGAGAGACTGTCCTCAAAAGAAGAATATCGGGCGAGTGTATACCTTAGATGCGAGGAAAGCAACGGGTGACAACTCTTTGATTGCTGGTACGTGTTTTGTGAATGGAAATCCTTGTTTTCTGTTATTTGATTGTGGAGCAACACATTCTTTTGTATCGATGCAATGTGTGAAGCGGATTGGGTTGCAAGCAGTTCCGTTGTCTCCACCCATGGTGGTTACTACTGCCATGGATGAGATTGTTGAAACACCGTTGATGTGTGAAAATTATGTATTATCGGTGAATGAGAGAGTTTTCCAGATTGATCTTATATGTTTGCCACTTAAGAAAGTGGATGTTGTTCTGGGAATGGATTGGCTTTCTGCTAATTCGGTTTTTATCGGTTGTGAGGAGAAGTTAATTATTATTCTGTCCAGGGAGGCTACTCCGAAGGATGTGTTAACTACTATTTTAGAAGGTACGGTTGGAATGATTAATTTCTTGTTTGAGGAGGAAAAATCCGTTCTTTTAATTCTTACTAAGGAGGAGGGTGGTAACCGCCAAATTTTGAATATTCCGGTAGTTTGTGACTTTCCTGAAGTTTTCCCCGAGGATATCACTTCTCTTCCTCCGGAGTGGGAAGTGGAATTCTCTATTGACCTGATACCGGGAACGGTTCCAATATCCGTTTCTCCGTATCGGATGGCAACACTTAAATTAAGAGAATTGAAGGATCAATTGGAAGAGTTGTTGGCTAAGCATTTTGTTAGACCAAGTGTTTCGCCCTGGGGAGCTCCTGTGTTGTTGGTAAAGAAAAAGGATGGTGGAATGCGGTTATGTATTGATTACCGTCAGTTGAATAAAGTCACCATCAAGAACAAATACCCATTGCCAAGGATAGACGATCTGTTAGATCAATTGAAAGGAGCCTGTGTGTTCTCGGAGATTGATTTACGGTCGGGTTATCATCAGATTCGGGTGAAGAGTTCAGATATACCAAAGACTGTGTTTAGAACCCGTTATGGTCATTATGAATTTTTGGTGATGCCTTTCGGTGTGACGAATGCTCCGGCAGTTTTCATGGATTATATGAATCGGATATTTCAACCTTATTTGGACCAATTTGTGGTAATTTTTATTGATGACATTCTTATCTATTCTCGTGACCCTCAAGAGCACGGAGAACACCTAAGAATCGTTTTATCCATCTTACAAGAGAGGCAACTTTTTGTTAAGTTAAGTAAGTGTGAGTTTTGGATGTCGGAGGTTAATTTTCTTGGACATGTCATATCTCAGGGAGGTGTCGCGGTTGATCCATCGAAAGTTGAAGCAGTGATAAATTGGGAGAGACCGAAGAATGTATCTGAAGTTAGAAGCTTCTTGGGACTAGCAGGTTATTATAGAAGGTTTATTAAGGGCTTTTCCCAACTGGCTTTACCGATGACGATACTTACTCGGAAGGATTATGCGTATGAATGGGATTTGGCTTGTGAGCAAAGTTTTATGAGTTTGAAAGAGAGATTGACGACCGCTCCTATTTTGGTTATTCCTGATCCTAGCAAGTCGTATGAGGTATATTGTGATGTATCGAAGATGGGATTAGGAGGTGTGCTAATGCAAGATGGACATGTAGTGGCTTATGCTTCACGACAGTTAAAAGTCCATGAAGAGAATTATCCAACGCATGATTTAGAGTTGGCGGTCGTTGTTTTTACCTTGAAGGTGTGGCGTCACTATTTGTATGGTGTGCGTTTTGAGATGTTTAGTGACCACAAGAGCTTAAAGTACCTCTTTGATCAGAAGGAGTTGAACATGCGTCAAAGGAGGTGGATGGAATATTTGAAAGATTATGATTTAGAACTAAAGTACCATCCGGGTAAAGCAAATAAGGTGGCGGATGCTTTAAGCAGGAAAGTGTTGCATAGTGCCGACTTGATGATGTTAGAGTATACCTTATTGGAAAAATTTCTAGATCTAAATCTTAATTTTGTTTGGACCCCTAATGGTGTGATTATGGGAAATTTGAATATCACTTCTACTCTTCGGGAATAAATCCAACAAGAGCAAGGGTTAGATGAGAAGTTATAAGAAGTGTTATTGCAACCGGGTTTTGTGCGAGCTACCGACGGAGTTATTGTATTTAACCAAAGGATTTGTGTTCCGGATAACACGGAGTTAAAAAGGAGGATTTTGGAAGAAGCGCATAAGGGTGCTTTTACTATACATCTTGGATCTTCAAAGATGTATCAAGATTTAAGGAGGGACTATTGGTGGTCCGGGATGAAAAGAGACATTTCGGTGTATGTGTCGGAATGTGCGGTGTGCCAACAAGTGAAGATAGAACACCAAAGACCGGGTGACTTGCTGCAACCTTTAGAAATTCCAGTGTGGAAATGGGATAGTATTTCGATGGACTTCACGGTAGGATTACCCCGTGCGCAAGGTGGTTATGATTCGATTTGGGTAATCGTGGATCGGTTAACGAAATCTGTGCATTTCTTAGCTGTGAAGACTACCTACAAGGCGAGTCATATCGCAAGGTTGTTCTTTTTGGAGATAGTGAGATTGCATGGTATTCCTATTAGTATCGTTTCAGATAGAGATCCAAAATTTACTTCGAGATTTTGGAGAGCTTTTCAACAAGCGATGGGCACGAAGTTGTGTTTGAGTACGTCGAATCATCCACAAACGGATGGTCAGACGGAACGGACAATACAAACCATGGAAGACATGTTGAGAGCTTGTGTACTTGAAAGTGGGGGAAATTGGATAGAACTTTTTCCGTTGATTGAGTTCTCTTATAATAACAGTTACCATGCAAGTATTGGTATGGCACCTTATGAAGCATTATATGGAAGGAAGTGTAGAACCCCATTGTGTTGGGCGGAGGTTGGCGAAGATAGGATGTTGGGACCCGAGATTGTTCACGAAACTACGGAGAAAATTAGGATGATCTGTGATAAGGTCAAACAACAACAAGATCGTCAAAAAAGCTATGCAGATAACCGAAGAAGACCTTTAGAATTTGAAGAAGGCAATCACGTGTTTTTGAAGGTTACACCGAGATTGCGGTTGAAAGGACCGTTTCGGTCGCGGAAGTTAAGTCCGAGATATGTGGGACCATATCAGATTTTGGAAAGAATTGGTGAAGTAGCCTACAGATTAGCCTTACCCGCCTTTTCTGTCAGAGATGCACGACGTTTTTCATGTATCTCAGCTTCGGAAATTTGTCCCAGATCCTCTTCAGCCAATTTTACCAGATACAATTGAGATAGAAGCAGATTTGACATTTGAGCCTCAACCGGGTCGTATCACCGGAAGAGAAACTAAAGTGTTAAGGAATAAAGAGATTCCTCTTGTTAGGGTCCAATGGGATGAGACGCATCCGGGCGATGCAACTTGGGAATTGGAATCGGAGATGCGGGAGGTCTATCCTCATTTTTTAAGTAATTATTTTAAATTCGTGGGCGAATTTCTATTTAAGGGGGGTAGGATGTAATACCCCGTAAAATATTTTACTCTGGATAATATTAGTTGTGATCAACTGAGTTCCAGTGTGCTCTGAGAAATTATCTGCAGAGATAATTAGGGTAACTGTTGAACTTAGAGTAAATCCAATTAACATTATCTGACTCTGAGATATTTAAGTATTTGAACTTTAGAGACTTTTTGGACAATTAGTAGTATTGCTAATTGATGATATTTTCCCTATATTATTTCTTTCCTTTCATTTTCCAAAGAAAAAGATAGAAAGGATTTTGGAGAGAAAGAAAAGAGAAGGAAAGGAAGAGAAAAGGGGAAAAAGTTCAAGAGCAAGATCATCAAGAACATCATCAAATCTTCATTAATCATCTTCCAATCTTCACCATCTTCATCTATTCAAGGTGGGTTCTAGATAGAAACTTAAGTTTAGAGCTAGAAATGATTATAGCTTAAGTTAGGTTTTGTGGAAAATTGCTTAAATTGGAAATTGTTGGAATTTAACGGTTAAAATGTGTTACAAACTGTGTAGTATAAGTTATATGAGTATAGAATCATCTATATTTGATTGTAGGATGTTTGGATATGTTTTGGTGGAGGTTTGGACCCATGGGAGTTCAGCTGTTACGTTGTAGAACTTCTGAAATTTCCCAGATTCGCACTGTGAATCCCCTAGCGAAGGGGAAATCGTGCACTCGTTGGATGTTCGCATGGCGAATGGGGGGGCTAATGTTCGCCAGGCTTTCGCCAGTGGTTCGCACTGCGAACCTTAGCTTGTTTTGGTTCTGCCACTGTTCGCCAGACATTCGCACTACGAATGGTGCAGCGAACAAGTGTTGGCTAGGCATTCGCTGGGAGTTTCGCACTGCGAATGAGTAGCGAGCACTCGCTGGCTTCTTCGCAATGCGAACTTGACAGATCACCCAACTTGTTTCTTTCATAACTTTTGACTCGTTTATCCGATGTGAGTATTCTTGGTATCGTTGTGAAGCTATGAACATCCTCTAGCTAATGGTAGTGAGAAACCTATGTTTATTGCCCGATTAAATAAATCAGAGGGAATCATGAATTGGTGTAATGTGTAATATGTTGCATTATGTGTTTCCATTATGTGATTGACAAATACATGCCTATGCTATCGTTGTTAACATGTTTGAATATGTATGCATGCTTGATCTCGAGTATTCGATCAGATCCACACACGCTGGTTGTCAGATGGCAAGGTGCTCGGTAGATGATGGTCGCTGGACGTGCTGGGTGTTCGGACTGTTGAGGAGAAAAGGGGGTGTACCTGCAAGGCACTCCGACGCTCAAGTAAGAAAGGGTCAGAGAAAAAGGGGCAAGTACAAAGTGTATTCTTAGGGTGAAAATGTGATACCTCGCCCTCTCAAATGAGAGGGTTTATATAATGTTCCCCAGCGCGTGGCCAACGGTCCTATTTTCAAGGCGAAATAACCGTTTTCCTGAAGAATAGGTAACTGCCCAAACTAGCCGTTATGACGGGCAGGAGGGTAGTTGCGGGCATCTGTCCGTCAGCTGTCGGGGAGCTGTAGTTCGTGTGTGGCGGACAATAATTCCGGGCAGGGCTGAGCAGTCAGTGCCCGGTTGTAGTGGCAAAAGGGTACTTTTGTCATCTTAATGGACTGGATCCAAGCGTTTGGGCAGTTACTGTAGCAGTCACGGATTGGGCCGCGCATGGCCGTTGGCCCAGTCCAGAACAGTAGCCCCCCAAGTCGTTGCTTCCGAGCATGGAAGTGATGACTTAAGGATAGCGTACAGTCTCGGGGAAGTGGAGCGTTTTGCTCGTCGGCTGTTGAAGCCCGTGGTTTCTACTGACCGTTGTGGTTGTTGGTCGTGGTCGTTATACGTTGCCCGTTACCGGTGGGTACCAATAGTTTAGTGGAATACGAAACGGTACGGGGGTTGCCACGTGTGTGTTGGAACTTGTGTCGCCGCCGCTTAGGCAATGATGGCTAGCGAGTAGTCATTATGACCTATGTGCGCGTGTGGTTGCACGTGACCTCCTGTATAAATAGAGGGAAAAACCTTCATTCAGAACCTTTTCCTTCAATCTTCAGCAAATTCCTTGCCCGTGAACGCTGTCTGTTGCAACCTTCATTGTTTGAAGCTCCGAGCAAGTCCTTTCAGCCTCATATTTACGAGTAAGTCGTCTCTTTTCCTTGTTTTACTTTTTGTCGATGTTTACTTAGACGGTGTATGTGGTTAGGTTAGATTTTAGGAGACTTAGGGTTGTATATATGGTAGTCTCCGGTGGTGGATGATGGTTCCGCCGTCTCCATCGCCGTTAGCCTGTCGTTACGTTGTGTGTGGAGGGTCTGTCCGTGACGCCATCGCGATGGTGACGTGCACGTGACCGTGCGAGCGTTGCATTTTATGGAGTTGTGAGCTAAATGAAAAACTCGTGATCTTGCTTTGGAGAAATTCCTCGTGTGGAGGGAGAGTTCCGGGCACTGTCTCGCGAGGAGACTTTTCGCAGTGTTGTCAGGGCTTAGGTCGGGGACGTCGTCCTCAGCCCTTAGCGCGCCCTTTCACTTGTTCAGCGGTGGAAGGGTGGATTTGATTAGCTGTCGAATTCACTATCTTTCTCTGCTTTTCAGGTGATGGCGACAGGGCCCCGTGGAGAAATTG
Organism: Lathyrus tuberosus; assembly: GCA_022829125.1. Lineage (NCBI taxonomy): Eukaryota > Viridiplantae > Streptophyta > Magnoliopsida > Fabales > Fabaceae > Lathyrus > Lathyrus tuberosus. The sequence continues at coordinate 11,652,775 of JALAZF010000125.1, read as the reverse complement.
TATTAGATTCGTCCAAGGAGGAGTCTGGTTCCTCGGGGAGTAATAGCACTCAGTCTTCGAGTGGGTCCACTGAGCAGGATACGGACTACGAGCAAGAGGACGAACTGCGGGACGATGATCAGGACGAGGTGCTCGAGGAGGAGGTACCCGAGGAGGATGCACCCGAGGAGGATGTAGCAGAAAATAAAGCAGAGGAATGGGAGGTAGCGGAACCCTCTGAGCATGTGTCCGAGTTTGCGAGCTATGTTGGAGACTGCTTCCGGACGGTGGGAGACGACGGGGATTGGAGAGTCCACTTTCCCACTGCTAATGAGCGCGTCTGCACCAATTACGTGGAGCGTTTCACGATGTATGAATATGTATTCAAGGAGTTGGGCTTGAGGCTTCCATTCACGGATTTCCAGCAGTCCGTCTTTCTACATCTTCACCTGGCCCCTACGCAGCTCCACCCCAACTCGTTAGCGTTCATGCAGGTGTTCGAGCTGGTGTGCGAGCACTTGCAGGTAGGGGCGACTCTTCCATTCTTCTTCACCGTATTTCATCTTCAACGGCAGACTTCTGGAAAGAGCTATGGCTGGGTCTCTTTGAAGCAGCAACGTAAGCTGTTCAAACGTTTCTCTGAATCTATCCGTACATTTAAGACGAGGTACTTCGTCGTGGAGCCCGTATCGAAGGCTGCCCAGGATAGCACGTTCTGCTGGGAGCTTGAAGTGGATGAGAACGGGGAGGACAGGATTAACGAGGAGGGTAAATACATTGGGCGTCAATTGCTGAAATATCCCTTCCAGTGGACCGGGGCGCATTTTACTAAGCCGCCAAAGGACTATGTTTTTTAGCCGACCGATTTGGATGAGGGGGATGCTGCCTCATATGAGAAACTGTTGAAGTACGTGAACTCGTTCCGGATGGCCGAGTGTGTTACGAAGAAGAAAGTGGCGATCCTTGAGGACGACGGTAGTCCTTGAGTGGAGCCTCGTTTTATTAACGTTTGGGCACTGCTGGGGTGCAACACTTATAGGGATGCTATGGATCTGCTCGGTATTTAATCTTAATATATTGCTTTGTATTGCTCGTTATTTTTTATCACCTGATGCCTGTTTTTGTCTTTTGCAGCCGCTATGCCTTCAGCCCACGAAAGATGGTGAGGAACGTGGCCGCGCGGAAACAAGCTGCTGCAGCTGCTACTCCTAAGGTTCGTCCTTCCCCTACCCGTGCGATTGGTCCTTCCCAGCCTCCTCAGGGGAATGCTTCACCGGCCAATGCACAACGGTCTCCAATGCCCCTGGCAACCAGGTCTAAGCGTCCAAGGAATGAGGCAGTGGATCTGGGCAAGGCGTCAGAGAAAGCGAAATTCGAGTTGCCTCCTTGTGTACTGGACAAGAGGTTTTTTGAAGGGACCTCTTTGGTGATTCCCCACGCTGATTCTCTTCATCTGCAAAGCCTGGACCGTCCGAGCAAGAGGGCGTTGGTGGCTCAGGATGCCTCTGCGGTGGTCAGGCTGCTGGAGATGGCGGCCACCTATGCCGAAGGGGACACGGCCACTGAGGGTGAGTTGACTATTGCCCGCGGGAAGGTGACCGCTCTCGAGGAGAGCTTGAGGAAGGCCAGGGAGGAAGCTAGGGCTGCCCAGGAGGCGAGGGAGAAGGAGAGCGAGGAGGTTGCCCAGCTAAAGGGGAAGATGGTTACGCTCGAGGCTGAGAAAAAGGATGCTGAGGACTTGGTCGCGCAACTGCAGGCGGCCAATGCTCCGGGCGAGGAGGAGCCTGAGGACGTGAAGGTGCTGAAGACAAGGTCAGAGTTAGTTGCCCGACTGGTGGTGGCCGAGGATGACAACGTGGTGCTTGGCGAGGAGTCCTTCCAAAATGCAGTGTCTCAGCTTCAGGTGGTGAATCCTGGTGTTGATTTGGTGACCGAAGGTACCAATTTCCTGGCGTACGTTAAAGACGGGAAAATAGTGATGCCAGAGTCTATCCTTGCCGGCCAAGCTAGAACCCAAACCTCTTCGCCCGATGATGAACGAGTCGAAGACACCGAGGAATGATGTTTGCCGATGATGATGTTTTGCCGGCCTGCGTGCCGTGTAGTTTGTTGTAATTTTATTTGGTTTGGGGGGCGTGGCCCCCCTTTTTATGTAATTCGTACAATCTTTGGCCCTGGTGGCCTTTTTTACTTTATGCCCGGTTTATGTTGGCCGGTTTTGTTACTTATATGATTTTTGTTTATGTTGTTGTACTTTACATTAGTGTTGTATTTTATCTTAATTGTGCGTGTATGACTGCCCGTCGGAGGGTGTGTCCGTTAGTGGAGCTTTCTTTTGGAAGGTAGCCCGCTGCGTGTGAGTTCGCCAGTGCGGGGAACTGGGCGAACAGCCGGGGAAGGTCCTGGCGAGGTTGCGGATCTCAGGTCGCGATTGAGGCCTGAGGTCGCGGCGTGAACGTCCCATCGCGAGCTGGGGTTCTGCCAAACATGGTACTTGGGCGAAGGCGGTGCTCGGTCGAGGACCGCCGACGAGCAGAGTTCCGGCTTGCTTGTTTGAGCGGGATTCTACTTTGTGTGCATGCGTCGCTTGTACCTGGGCGAGCATGATGACCGCTAGGTGGTCTCTTGATACGAGGAAGCCTAAGGTCACTTTAGTTGTAGTATTGCTTAAGTTTCTCAGCGTTCCATGGTCGAGGGAGTGCCTCCCCGTTGAGGTTTTCTAGGAAGTATGCGCCATTTCCCGTTTTGGCACGGACTCTGTATGGCCCTTCCCAGTTGGCCGCTAGTTTGCCTTCGCGAGAGTCCTTGTGGTTTCTCTGCAGGACAAGGCTACCCACGTCGAATTCTCGTCGTAAGACTTTGGCGTTGTGCCTGATTGCTATTTTTTGCTTAAGAGACGCTTCGCGGAGGGCTGCTCCTGTCTGGATTTCCTCGACGAGGTCGAGCTCTTCTCTTATCGCTCCGTTATTCATCTCCTCGTCTAGAGGTGACTCGGTCCTCCTGGATGGTACGTGGATCTCGATGGGTAAAACAGCCTCCATGCCATATGCTAAGCGGAAAGGCGTCTCCCCGGTGGTGGACTGGGGAGTAGTACGATATGCCCATAAGACGCTGTGGAGCTCCTCGACCCAGACCTTCTTTGTTTCGTCCAGTCTTCGTTTGAGGCCACGAAGGATGACACGGTTGGCCGCTTCCGCCTGCCCATTGGTCTGGGGGTGCTCGACCGAAGCGAAGTGTTGCTTTGTTCCGAGATGGGCGACGAAGTCTTGGAACTTCTTGTCCGTGAATTGTGTTCCATTGTCCGTGACGATTTCTTGGGGAATCCCAAAACGGGCAAGGATATTCCGCTTGTAGAAGCGTAGAATGTTAAGTGCTGTTATCTTCGCTAAGGCTTCTGCTTCTATCCATTTTGTGAAGTAATCTACGCCCACTATCAGGTATTTATTTTGGCTTGACCCCGTCACGAAGGGTCCCAGGATGTCCAGGCCCCACCAGGCGAATGACCACGGGGATGTCAAGCTTTTCAGCTCGTTGGGGGGAGCTAGGTGCATATCCCCGTGTCGTTGGCATTTGTCGCATTTCTTCACATGCTCTTTGGCGTCTTGCTGCATAGTTGGCCAGTAATATCCCGCCCGGAGGGCCTTGCGGGCAAGGGACCTTCCCCCCAGGTGCTGGGCGTTAATGCCTTCGTGGATTTCTCGTAATACGTGGGGGACAATCTCCTCCTCTATGCACTTTAGTAGTGGAATGGAGAAACCCCTTCGGTAAAGTTTGTTTTCGAGGATGACGTACGAGCAAGCTCTTCGTCTAATGGTGCTGGCTTCTTTGGGGTCATCTGGAAGTTCTTCCCTGGTGAGGTAGTTGTACACGGGCGTCATCCAGCAGTCGATGTCCCCGATTGCGTGCACGTGTAGGGTCGAGGGCCCCTTATCGATGCTGGATCGGGGAAGTATCTCTTGGATGACTGACCTGTTTCCGCCTTTCCTCTTGGTGCTCGCTAGCTTGGATAGGACGTCTGCTCGCACGTTGTGTTCGCGGGGAACATGTCTTACTGCTACCATCCTGAACTTCGATATCTTTTCCCTAACTAGGGAGAGGTATTCAGACAGACTGTCATTTTTGGCTTGATACTCCTCGGAGACCTGGTGAGCTACGAGCTGAGAGTCCGTGCAGATGACGATTTCTTCTGCCCCTAGGTCTTCGGCTAGGCGTAACCCAGCGAGGAAGGCTTCATACTCGGCCTGATTGTTCGACGTGGGAAAGGATAAAGTGAGAGACGCTTCGACTATGGTCCCCTCGTCGTTCTCCAGAATGACTCCTGCCCCGCTGCCGCTTGAGCTGGATGCTCCGTCTACGTAGATGGTCCATCTGTTTGCTACGTGGGGCGAGGAGTCTGAGAAGGTTACTTCTGCCACGAAATCGGCCAGGGCCTGTGCTTTGAGAGCCTTTCTGCTTTCATACCGGACGTCAAATTCGGACAGCTCCAACGACCACTTGAGCATTCGACCGGCCATGTCTGGCCGTCCCAGTAACTGCTTGATGGGCTGATCCGTCCTCACCACGATCGTGTGGGCCAAGAAATAGTGCCTCAGTCGTCTGGCGGCGTTAACGAGGGCCAGTGCTACCTTCTCTATCTGCTGATATCGCAACTCCGCGTCTTGCAACGCTTTGCTCTTGAAGTATACGGGCTTTTGCCCGGCGTGATTCTCGCGGATGAGAACAGCGATCACGGCCTCGGAGGTGACGGCGAGGTATAGGAACAAAACTTCCCCGGTATCTGGCCGCGATAACACGGGTGGTTTCGACAGAGCTTGTTTTAAGTGAAGGAGGGACGCCTCGCATTCTTCGGACCATTCAAACGCGACTTCTTTTCTCAAGAGCTTGAAGAAAGGAAGGGCGTGTTGGGCGGATTTCGCGACGAAGCGGGACAACGAGGTGAGTACCCCGTTGAGGGACTGGATGTTCTTCTTAAACGTGGGCGTTGGGAACTCAGAGAATGCCCGGCATTTGTCGGGGTTAGCCTCTATTCCTCGTTCCGTTAGGTAGAAACCAAGGAATTTGCCTGCCCGTACGCCGAACGTGCACTTCTCTGGGTTAAAACGCATTTGATATTTTTTTGCTTGCTCGAAAATTGTTTGAAGATGGGCGACATGGTCTAGTTCCTCGTGGGACTTGACGATCATGTCGTCCATGTATACCTCGAGCATGTCGCCTATTTGTCCTTGGAAGACTTTGTTCATCATTCATTGGTATGTAGCGCCGGCGTTCTTCAGACCGAAAGGCATCACGTTGTAGTAATAATTTCCCGATTCGGTCATGAAGGCCGTGTACGTTTTATCGCTCGCGGCCATCGGGATTTGATTGTAGCCCGAGTAGGCGTCGAGGAATGATAGCAGCTTAAAACCTGCTGAGTTATCCACGAGCTTATCTATATTGGGGAGGGGGTAGGCGTCCTTCAGACAGGCCTTGTTAACATCAGTATAATCAACGCACATTCTCCATTTGCCATTATTTTTTCTTACAAGTACAACATTTGAGAGCCACGTAGTGTATTTGGCCTCGGAAATAAACCTAACTTCTAGAAGGTCTTTAACAGCTTTCTCCGCGGCTTCCATCTTCTCTGGGGACTGTTTCCTTCTGCGCTGGGCAACGGCTTTGATGGCCGGATCGATTGTAAGCTGGTGGCAAGCGATGGAGGGGTCTAATCCTGGCATTTCAGCAGCGCTCCATGCGAACAAGTCTGCGTTCTCCCTGAGGCACGCTTTTAGTTGTCTTTTGGCCAGGTCGGGGAGGTCTGCTCCGATTTTTACTCCCCGTTGGGGGTCTTCTTCGAAAGGGACGATCTCAAAGTTGCCATCTGGTATGGGGCACAAGAGATGGCCGTTGTTGTGGGACTGGCTACCTGAAGTCGTCGGGGCTTTGGCGTGATCCTCCTCGTTGAAACGGCTGTCCAAGTCGATGGATTCGACCTGGGGGAGTGGTTTTGGCCGCTCGGAGCTGCTGGGCAGAGGAGGGCGACCAGATGTACTCGGCTTCGCTGAGATTGTGCTCAATCCTTTTGATGCTGCTTCAAAGCATCGACGGGCAGCTTCGATGTCGCCGTGGAGGGTGGCGACCATCCCTTCAGAAGTGTAGTACTTCATCTTGAGATGTACGGTGGAAGGCACTGCAACCAACTCTGCCAGGGTTGGCCTTCCAAAAATGCACTGATATAGTGACGGGCAGTCGATTACCAGAAACTGTGCTTTGATTGCTCAGGTTGTCTTTCCTGAACCGAAAGTCACAATGAGCTCTACGTAACCTCGGGGCCTTGTTACTGCTCCGTTGAATCCCTGCAGGTCGGATCCAACGTATGGAGTAAGGTGAGAGTCGTCCAACTGCAGTGTCTCGAACAGGTGGTTGTACATTATATCAACTGAACTGCCCTGGTCCACGAGTATCCTGCGAACGTCGAAGTTCGCCATCCTTGCCCGGATGAGAAGCGGGAGGCTTGAGTTCGGTGACCCACCGAGGAGCTCCTCTTTGTAGAAGGAAATGGGAGAGGATCCTTTACGAGTGGTATCCAGCGTGGTGACTTCGTTGGCGCTCTTGCTGATCAGTTGATCGAACTTCCTTTTGACCGAACCAACCGTGATTTTGTTGAATCCGCCACCGGAGATGACCATGGCCGACGGGAAGGTTTCCCACGGGCTGTAAGTGCCGAGGAACATGGAAGCGGGCAGACTGTCAGGGATGCAGAAGTCTTCTGGTCGAGTCACGGACATAGCGACCTGTATGTTGGTGTCATCGGAGGGCGGAGTCTCTTCAGCCGCCTTCTTGCTCTCCTGGGTTTCTTGCCGGGGAGCTTCTCTTTTCTTCGCGAACTACTTCAGATGGTCGTCGCGAATGAGGATCTCTATGGCATCTCTGAGGTGGATGCATTCTTCCGTCGTATGGTCGTGGCTCTTGTGGAAGCGGCAATACTTGGATTTGTCCACACCTGGCCTGGCCGGCAGCTGTTTGGGGAAATGGACCCCCACTTGTTTGAACTCTGAGTTGGCACATTCGGACAAGATTTTCTCCCTCGAGGTAGTGAGGGGGGTATAGTCGTGGAACCGTCCAGAAGGTCCCTTCTGTTCGCGTGCATCGCGAGGCCGATCGTCGTGTCTTTTATCTCCTCGATGGGATGTCGAGGGCTCTTCAGCTCTGGATGTCCGGGCACCTTCTTGGTGACGGGAAGCCCGGACAGAGTGGGCAGCGACGTTCTCCTCGTACTGTATATGCGACTGGACTTGGTGGAGGAGAGCGTTGAGGTCCCTTGGTGGATCTAGGCCAATGGCTTTCGCGAAATTTGAGCCAGGACGTAATCCCTGCTCGAGCAGGAATTTCATTATATCGTTGGTCGTTGGCACTTGGACGGCTTCCTTGTTGAACCGCTCAATGTAGTCCCGAAGGGGTTCATCTCTCCCCTGTACAACAGCTCCAAGGGACGCCTCAGTCTTAGGATGGCGTCGTGATGCGGTAAAGTGTCGGGAGAAGATCCTCCCGAGCTGCCTCCAGGAGGTGATGGATTCCTCGGGCAGTTGTTTGTACCAGGTCATGGCTCCCTTCCGGAGCGTGGTCGGGAACAGGCGGCACTTGATGGCTCCTCGTACACCTCGGTAGTCCAGAAGAGCATCTATGTTTCCTATGTGCTCGTCTGGGTCCGTGGTTCCATCATAAGTCCCTAGAGACGGAGGCTTCTCTAGTCCTTTGGGGAGACGGGTGGCCAGGATCCTGCGGGACAACGGGTCGCGAGGCTCGTCGTCGCTGTCCGAACTTGAAGTCGACGGTGACCGTTGTCTGCGCTCGCGGCGGCAGTCTCTGCGAGGCAAGGGCGATCGTGGCCGGTCGCGATATCTGATCGGGGGAGAATGCCTGTCCTGCCTCGTTCTCTTGTGTCTTGGTGACGACTGGTCCCGCGGGGAGATCTGGTCGCGTTTGCGAACGCATAGTGGTTCGGGCCTCGTCATACGGTCTTCCCGACGCCTAGGCGGCGGGCTTCTTGATTTCTGGTGTTTCCTCTTGGGAGGAGAAGATCTTGGAAGAGCTGCTTCTTCGAGGGCTCCTTTCCTTTCACCTTGCTGCAAGATAAGGAGGTTCGTGCGGTTGACAGCATCTTGGAGGGCTGCGACGGCTAGATCAGTGCTGGGGGGGCTAGGAATTGGTCGCTCCCCCAACGGTGACTGTTTTTCTCCTTGCTCGGTGGGAGGAGGAGTTGAAGAAGCAGTCGCCCCGTCTCGAAGGAAACGGGGATCAGAAAGTAACAGCGAACTGCCATTAACGTCCACCTTGTTGACGGGGACAAGAACTGTAGCGTCAGCACTTTTTACGGGGTTCTGAGCGGCCATGTGTGGGTGGATTAACGAAGGTATGTTTTGATCTTTAGTTTCCGAGTAAGAAAGAAAGAAGGGGAGAACAAGGAGTTCCCACAGACGGCGCCACTGATCTCGAGTATTCGATCAGATCCACACACGCTAGTCGTCACATGGCAAGGTGCTCGGTAGATGATGGTCGCTGGACGTGCTGGGTGTTCGGACTGTTGAGGAGAAAAGGGGGTGTACCTGCAAGGCACTCCGACGCTCAAGTAAGAAAGGGTCAGAGAAAAAGGGGCAAGTACAAAGTGTATTCTTAGGGTGAAAATGTGATACCTCGCCCTCTCAAATGAGAGGGTTTATATAATGTTCCCCAGCGCGTGGCCAACGGTCCTATTTTCAAGGCGAAATAACCGTTTTCCTGAAGAATAGGTAACTGCCCAAACTAGCCGTTATGTCGGGGAGCTGTAGTTCGTGTGTGGCGGACAATAATTCCGGGCAGGACTGAGCAGTCAGTGCCCGGTTGTAGTACCAAAAGGGTACTTTTGTCATCTTAATGGACTGGATCCAAGCGTTTGGGCCGTTATTGTAGCAGTCACGGATTGGGCCGCGCATGGTCGTTGGCCCAGTCCAGAACAATGCTAAAATACGAAATAGGTAGAGTGAGGAATATTACCGTAAACAATGTCAATAAATGTAGATGGAATAAACACTAGTATGGAACATGTGTTTTAACCGTTTGGTTGTGATAAGGCGTAATGGCCTTGTGATTGTCGAATACAATCACGTCTGTAAGAGATCACGTAATCGTAACCGGTTATCTTGTGAGTGCGTTTCATGGGTCTCGAGCTCCTCTGAAACATGTGCACGACTACTTGGCAGGTTTGATTATCGCGTGCAGTACGAATGGCGCTCTGGGAGCGTATGCTTGTGACGGTTAATGGCCTGTGTGAAGTGACGGTTCATAACGGTTAATGGCCCGTAGAACCCGAATCCATTCGTATGTCAAGTAGGTTACCAGGATCCATGACTCGGGTCGACTTCTAGACGTAGAAGCGGACGGGAACAGGGGATTCCTTGGTGTGGTTACCGATTAGTGACATTGTGAGTTGGTGAACTCATGACATGTTTCCATATAGTGTGTGTGTACTCAAAGTCACTCCCCTTTCCCTTTTGACTTGAGTTAGGCTTGTTAGAACCTTGTAAAGCCGAGAGAACTATAAGATAGTGAACTCACTGAGATTTGATGTATCTCACCCCATGTTGTTGTTTACATCACAGGTACTACAGGTTCAGCGAAGGGTAAGGATAAAGTGGTTTGACTTTTCCTTACGGATCGTAGCTTTTGAGATGGCATGGCTTCCGCTATGGCGTTTTATTTTGAGATCATTGTAGTGATATAGTTCTTAGTGCATTTTGAGACATCTTGTATATGTTATGTCGTAGACTTTAGACTTTGTATTTTGGGCATTTAATGTATATAATGTGTTAACTAGGAACTTATAGTATTTCAGTACCAAATACTTGGATCTATATATAATATTTATGCTTTGATGTATGATTTTTATATACGGGTGTTACAATAAGATAGGGAACTCACTGAGATTTGATGTATCTCACCCCACTATTATTGTTTATTTTTGCAGGTGTGTTTTACAAGTGGAGCTATGCTTGGATGTTTCAAGAGGAGCTTAGTTGAGCTTATTCCGCTGTGTATTATTTTCTTGTACAATGAGAAATATTGTACTTTATTCTTAGATTTTTATTGTTTTGGCTAATTTCCATATCTTGTACCATAGATTGTATTATGTTTTAGAAATGGTCAAGTATGTGAATTACGCCATTATGCACTTATGATGGTGTCAGTACCAAATAAAAATGCTTGTATTGTATTATTCTAGATATATATTATACAGGGCGTTACACTTGATGCCATGTAACTTATTTAGAATGGAATCTTTATATCACACTCAAGTCTCACTCTTTTTTTTTTGTTTTATTCAAACTTATTTCATTTAATGCCAAACAAAAGTCTTATTTTAATCAAAATATGATTCAAATCAAAATCCCATTTTATTAACATTGTACCTTAATTAATTTTGAAATGTACATGCAAAGTGTGGATGTAAAATAAAAAATAAAAAAGATGCAATGTAAGGATTTAAAAATGCATTTGAGTTTTATTTTAATGAAGTTTAAAACCTCCATGTGCAAAATGTAATAATGTAATGTGACAAAATTAAACTTGTAGCCTCTTATGAAGAACCATTTAGAAAAATAGTCCTTAATAATCAAAATGTTTGACTTAAAGAAACAAATAAATGACCTAGCATATGGCCTAAGACATACATTAAAAACAAAGTTGGGATATATGAATGCTTGAAAGAAGTTAGACATGAATGAATATTGAATGTATGCTGATCAGAGGAAAAGTTAAATTGTTGACTTCTTTTCCACTATATGCAGAGGAATTATCTTAACGTGATGAGATGCATGACTAAATGCAATGGTCATGATATGCTGATGCAGATAAAAAAATAGAACTATGTTATGCAAATGGTAGGAAAAAATTGGGGTATGACAGATGGCCCTATTTAATTGCCTTAAATCCAGGAGAATGAATTGCCACAGTTCTCATACCTTCATGTAAAAGTCAATTAGATACTAAAAGACACTAAAATTTTGTCTAAGGAGATGAAAAATGAGTTTATGAAGGATTAAACTTGTTGGGGGATATAAAGGGGTTGCCTTTATACTCCGACTAGGGTTTTGACTTCAATGATGAATTTATGAAAAGAAATGACAATTGATTTGTTCCTTGAGACTTAACAAAGACTACTTTTGATTAGCATACGTCGAAATTTTCTCTGATAGTTGACAAAGTAAACTTTCATCCAACAGTCATCGTAAGGATTCCCTGAGACTTAACAACGAACATGTTCAAATGTCAAATACAGAAAGAATTCCTCGATAATTAACAAAGATAACTTTTAATTAACAACTATTGAAAAATCCTCCAAGAGCTAATGAAGTGAGCTTTCAACTAACTATTTTTCGAAAGGTTCCCTAAGAATTAACGAGGGTTCTTTCATCTTAGCTAGTGAGGATGGAAAGAATTTTTAGGTTTTTTTTTAAAAGAAGATTTCCTAATAGCCATACCGAAAGACACTTTTGATTTTTAATAGATGGAATGCAGAATGATATCCATCAGAAGATTCCCCGAGAATTATCGCAGAAGACTTTGACTACATGTCATTGAAATATTTTTCTATGAATTGATAGATACAACTTTCATCTAACAACTATCAAAATATCCTCCAAGAGCTAATGAAATAAACTTTCAACTAATTGTCATCTGAATGCTTTCTCTAAGAATTAACCGAGCGAAGTTTCAACTTTGCTTCGTCGAAATATTCTTTGATACTTACGGGAAAACTTCTGACCATGAATAAACATAAATGATAAATAGGAACACTATTGGAAGTAAGAGTTTTGAAATATTTGATGTAGGTAATAAACGGGAGATCCTCTAAGAGTTGATAGAGCAACTAATCCACAAAAGAAAACTGAGACTCTCCAAGAATTAATAGATCAGGGCCTAAAATGATTACATACAACCGAGAGATACTCTTAGAGTTGACAGAGAACGACACTCCATGGAAGACAGTTGAGACTTTCTAAGAATTAACAGCTAAGACACTTAACATAATACCATCAAGACTCTTTTAACATAGCAACATCTTGAATGATAAAACAACTAGAAGATGCCTAGAGAGTTGACAGAGATCAAACTTCATAGAAGACAATTGAGACTTTCTGAGAATTGAAAGATAAAATATTCAACATAATACGTTTGAGACTCTCTGAGAATTGGTAGAGCAATATCTCAAGCGAAACAACTGAGACTCCCTAAGAATTGATAGAGCAACATCTCACGTGATACAATTGAAACTCTCCGATAATGGAATACCATTTTAATTTATACGACTGAGACTCTCTAAGAATTGATAGAACAGAATCTCACATGTTCATCCATTTGGGAAAATAATCCAGAAAAGACTTCCTTGGGAGAACGTTTACTGGAAAAGCTCTGTAGGGGAAAAGCTCCTAAGAGACTTTTTAGGGTAACCTCTGCTTGGGGAAAAAATTAGCGAATTCGCTGGGTATTATCACCATTAACAACAGATATAAAGAAAGACTTGTTGGGGGAAAAACCCAAGAGCACACGTGGGGTAAAAACTCGCCCAGAGAAATACCGCCGACTTGGCTGAGGACTGACCTAGACTCTCATGATTGGTCCCAGATCCTGATTTATGATATGTATGCATGCTCGATTTTCTGTAATACTCAACGTTGATGGAAATACTAAGCATGAACTGATGCATCAGATGGATGCAGGGATGCGACTGATCAATTGTAACGTCTCGCCCCGCAAAAAATGTTATACATGAAATGATGCATGAAATGCATGTTGGAATGTAGATGGGTGATTGGCCTTTTGTAGGACTTGATTTCCTTTCCTCAGAAAAGTCAAACAAAGGTGAGATGTTAGGGTACCAATGTCAATCGGATTTGGATTTATGAAAATGACAGCAGAATAGGCTGTTGGTTTAGAAGGACCAATGAAAATTGGGCTTTCGGGGTAAGTGGATTGGGTCTAACTTCTCAACACTCAGAATTGGACGATGCTACGATCGATAGGAAGATATGGATGCTCTTAGTGCCCCAAGTTTGATCAATTACTGACAAGATGCGTATGAGCGAGTTCATGAAATAACTTGGCTGGTGTGATGAATGAGCCATGGCGCCCTTTAAATGATTTCATGTCTTATGTGATGACGACATCATTGGGGACTGTCGATCTCCCTTCATACATTTCAAAAACCAAAACAATTTATTGTTCTTTTCAAATGCTTTTATTATTGTCCAAAGTCTTAATGATGTGTTTATAAAAAAATAACGACATTTTGCTAACAAGCAGATAAAACAAAAATAATTGAGCACATTTTGATGAAAAGGTCATCTTTTATTGAATTGACCCGTAAATGGGTAATATTACATGAGGATGCAATTCCTTGAAGAGGTAATTGTTGTGCAGGAAGGAAGTAAAATGGAAATGGGAACTGTTGAGTTTCCATTGAATTACAACATTGTTATAATCCTTATGTCTGTGAAGATCTCAACACCTTGATTCTGAGGAGGGTATCTGGATCGATTCTTCTCGTCTAGAGCTTTCCATGGTAACGTGGATTCATGGACCGCTGTCTTTGCCTTGGAAAAAATCCCTAACTTTTTCCTGGACATTTATATCATTTTTTTGTCCACCGGGATAGCCATTTTTGTCTAGGTCGCCTTTTCAAGTTTTTGACTTAGCGGGCTTTTTACATTCCACTCTTTTAGGCAAAGTATTTCTTGATTTCGTCGGAGTTCACTAGGAGTGGAAATTCATCGTCATCCATAATTGCGAGGATTAAGGCAGCTCTAGAAAAGGCTCTTACCACAACATATGAACCTTCGTAATTCGGTGGTGAATCCTTGTAAATCGACAAGATCTTCTTCAGCACCAAGTCGCCTTCTTGGAACTCTCGAGGTCTAACCTTCTTGTCAAATTCCTTCTTAAGACGCCTCTAATAGAGTTGACTGTGACATAATGCTGTCAGGTGTCATACCCAAAATTTGTCCTACCATTTCATTCAAATCTTTTGGATTATGCATTTCATTCTCCTCATATGCATACCCTCCATTAGGGCATTTAAACACATCATGCATTCATCAACATAAGCTTGTTGCTTGGATCAGAGGTCTTGAAGAATTAGGGTTCCACATGGAAGTTAGGGTTTCACTCTTTTCCAGGTTTGTTTCAATAGAAGATGCAAAGATCAAGGATTAAGGTTTGTCCCCTGTGCATGTGGTTATCAAATGGATCCTCATAGGCTGGCCATGGAATCATCAAAGAGATCTAGTGGCTCTCAGTGGTTACTCGTAGTACAAGGCATCCCGAAGGTTGAAATGGACTAAGGTTTCTTGTTATGGGCATTTGAAGAGCAAGCTTTTGGATTATTACATGGAAAACGCAGATGTTATGGCATGAGTGATCATTGACCTAATTCTTAGAAATCTCTCCATGTTCATATTCAATATCAATTTAATCCACATTAAACTATTTTCCTAAATCCAAACCATTTTTAAGCCCATATTCAAAAATCCATATCCGTTTTTAAATCCATATTCAATATCAATTCAAATCCATTTATCCATACCCTAGTATCCATTTTTAAAAAATTCATTTGTCTAATTCATATATCCAAACTTAAACCATTTTTATCCAAATTCCATATACAAAACAATATTCCAATAACCCATATCCAAAACGATCCAAGTTCAATATTCAAATAAAATCCATTTGTCTATTTTAGCTAAAACCAAAATCCAAGGATCCATAAAAGTTCAAATATCCATTTCAAATGTGCACTTCAAATTCCAAAAGTCAAAATCTAAATAAGATTCCAAATCCAAATTTTACACAAAATCAATTTCAAGATTATGTTTTATACTAGTCATTACTGAATCCATTGCAATATGAAACCATCCATTACATTACATCACAAATTCTACAAAACAAAAAAAAAAACAATTTTGACCTAGGTTGACTTTTTGGTCAAATAGTTGACCAAAGTCAACTGACTCAAACCTAAACCCTTGATTTATTTCCCGTTAATCTTCAAGCCCCCTTCATCTCAGGGTTATCTCATCTTCATGACCAAGTCACCACCTTGAAACACCAGGATAAACCACATATTCATGATACACCAAGTCCTCATGTGTGTATGATAATTTCCTGCATTCGAGTAAAGTCAAGTTGCAATCAATAATGATTACACAAGAAATCAAAACTAACAGCAAGTTCCCACATAATCCACTAACTTTCAAATCTAACTCCAAGTCGATTTTAGCTAATTTGCACCGAATTGGTTTAACAGCCCATACAACCAAGCACATGAAAGGGCATCTTCCTAGCAGCTTGTACATTACATCACCATTATAATCTAACTAGCACAAGTTCCCATGTTTCGCAAACCCAAGCATACGTAGCATAACATATCAATGGCTAATAACTAAGCAACAATGGACAACTACTGCAACTTTCTTTTTCTGCGTGAAATCAAGATCCAAGAACAGCATACCTGGCTGCAGCAAATTGAATCGAGAACCAGCTCTCCTCATAACATATGCAATTGAGTTCACCAACAAGAAAATACAGTACCTCAAAGAGAAACCCGTCGGTCATGGCGCATATGATATCACGTGTTGTGCAGCGAACTCGGAAACTGACAGATTGCTGCCACTAACTCAGATGTGGTTGGGTTATTTGTCCCTATTGAGCGATTGAAGGAGGCGTCCTTCGAATGTCACATGTGGAGCAAGACGTTTAATAAGAAGGATGTGTATTCGTCTATTCAGCAAGGGGCGACAACGGTATCGAGTTGGCGTATTGGTTTTAAACAAGAGTTATAACTTAAAGCTGAAAGTGTTTTTTGGTACTGAAGTTGCTTCTCCAGGCTTGTAGATTGAAGACATTACTCCATTGTACACAAATCTCCATCAACAAGAAAATGATCTGCAACCTGCAAAAAACCGGACAACTGACTCATTCCACTAAAATGTGATAATACCAAATAGCTAACATAACTTCAAATTGAATTCACTTCAACTTCAAATTCGGTTTCAACTAGGGGTGTTCATAGTTCATCTACTGCATTGAACTGAACCACATTTATGGTTTGGTTCAGTTTACAATAACCACTTTAATAAAAATTCAGTAAACTGCTAAAATGGTTTCAATTCAGTTTAAAACTAGTTTATATTTATAAACTAGTTTATAATCCGTTTACAATTTTAAATCAATTATATATTTTGAACTCTTTTAAAATCAAACTTTTTAACTTTATAAAAATTTATATTTTTTCATATTAAAAAAAATTCATCAAAATATTTATTTTTAAAAAAAATTATAATTTTTTCAAATTTATAAAAATTGAGTTTTTAAATATTAAAATGATATTTAAAATCTCCATCTGTACTTAATTTACTGTGTACTCATTTGTGTGATTTGTCTATTGGTGCCTTGAATATTTTGAAACCAAATAAAGACATACATCTGTTATTTTTTATGCATTATTCTTTTTTATTAGAAATTTGTTTCATTTAATAATTTGTTGGCCTGATAATTGATGCATCTACGATGTTAACTTATAATTGATGCCGCCTCAGTTAACTGAGCATTAACAATCCATGAAAACTCACATTAAAAACTATAAGTTGCTTCCTGTTGTGGTTGTTAGCATTGTTAGCTTTATTTTCAAATATTAAAGATTCGATTTTTTTTCGGAAATATGTAAAGTCGAGTTTTTTCAGAAGTATGAAAAAAATGAGTTTTTTCGAAAATATGAAAAAATTGTGTTTTTTGAAAATATGAAAAAGTCGAGTTTTTTTCGAAAATATGAAAAAGTCGAGTTTTTTCGAAAATATGAAAAAATCATGTTTTTTCGAAAATATGAAAAAGTCGAATTTTTTAGAAATATGAAAAAGTCGAGTTTTTTCGAGAATATGAAAAAATCGAGTTTTTTTTCGGAAATATGAAAAAGTAGAGTTTTTTTGGAAATATGAAAAAGTAGGTTTTTCAGAAATATGAAAAAGTCGAATTTTTCGAAAATATGAATAAAGTCGGTTTTTTTTCGGAAATATGAAAAAATCGAGTTTTTTTATTTTTGAATTTTTTTTACAATCAATTAATATTTTATTAATTTTTATTAAAAACTAATTAATTTGTATAATTAAATCAGTTTATAAAAACAAATTGGTTCTGAACTGGTTTTAAACTGAATTTAAATTGTTTTTATTAAATGGTTCAGTTCATTAACCATTTAAGTGGTTCAGTTTTTTTATGGTGCAATGTGGTTCAATTCAAGTATACAATTCAGTTAACCATATTCTTGAACACTTCTAGTTTCAACTAATCAATCTTCTTTTTTTTTTTTTTTGAAATAAAAAATATTTATATATCTCAAAAAAACAATACAAAGATCATACGGCGACCCAAGAGGTCCAGCCCAAACTCATAGACACAAAAAGTCCAACAAAATTCTACTTACATAAGCAACTTTGCTAAATGATTTCTATACTTAGCCTTTTGCCACCCTCTAAATACTATGCATTCCTTTATATTTCTAATAACACTATCTTTGTCACATTGACCTTCAAATATAGTTCTATTTCTATAATTCCACACACCATAAACTACTTCTGCAGCAGTTAACTTCAGGAAGTCTTTTCTCCACCCTTTGCCCTTTGTATTCCTCACCAACCAAGGCAATTCATCCCCCCAGGTCTTCGGACTATGTTGGATCTCCAACCAGTCGAGGAAATGCTCCCAAATATATCTTGTATCGGTACACTCGGACAACAAATGCTCTATAGTTTCCTCCTTGTCTTTGCACATACTACATTTATCGCCGTGCCCCAAACCAATCTTCTTCAATCTAGCTTTTGTGGCAAGTCGATTATGACAAGCCATCCACATAGTTTGCACAACCCTTGGTCTTGCCAAATTATGATAAATCAGAGAATGCCAATTTACTGAGTTGTTGTTTTTGTTTAGCAGCAAATAAACCTTCATCATTTGGAACTTTTTCCTGCTTATCATGTCATCCCGCAAGTTCTGCATATCATTAATCAATAATCTCTGCTGGATGACGTTCTTCAGAATCCATGTGCACCTGTTATCATCAGCAGTACAATTAAGAACAGATTGGCCTTTTAAGAAATAACTATGGACCCACTTGACCCATAGGTTATCACTCTTAAGGCATATGCTCCACAAACATTTCAACATTGTAACACTATTCCAAATCTCAAGATTTACTATGTTCAATCCTCCATTTTTTATAGGGCTGCACATCTTATTCCAAGAGATAGGACTTTTTCTACTTATACCTTCTTTGCCAATCCAGATAAAAGAGCGACATATAGCATCTATCTTGTGAAGAACCATTTTAGGGAGAGGGAAGCAGCTCATCCAGTAGTGAGCTATGGCCTAGGAGACACTCTTTACCAATTGCACTCTTCCTGCTGCACTAAGTAATCTAGCTGTCCAATGTTTTATTCTAGCAGTGATTTTGTCCACCAGTGAAAGATAGAGATTCACATTAAGTCTTCTGCCAGACAATGGAACTCCAAGATATCTAATGGGTAGTTGGCCCTGCTCAAAACCAGTTTGCATTTTAATCTCCTTAATTATATCTTATGTCATACCACCACAAAACATTCTACATTTAGTAGGGTTTATGCTCAAACCAGTTGAATCTGAGAACTGATGGAATGCTCCAAGAATCATCTGTATAGAAACTTTATCACCCCTACTGAATAACAAAATATCATCTGCAAAAGATAGATGAGTCAGTCCAAGCTTTTCACATTTGCTGTGGTGATTAAAATTAGAATTGCTTTACATCTTAACCATGATTCTATTCATATACTCCATTATAATCACAAAAACCAAAGGAGATATGGGATCCCCCTGCCTGATTCCCCTCTTAGCATGAAGAATTTCTGACAATTCACCATTAATGTTGAACCTATAGCTGACAGTGGTAATAACTTGCATTATCCAAGCTGTAAACCTGTGTGGCATACCTATCTCATTGAGAACAATCTCCATAGCATCCCAATCAATCATGTCATATGCTTTTTGAAGATCCAGTTGTAGCATACATCTTGGTGTCCCTCCTCTTCTGTCATACCCTCTCATTAATTCAAAAGCCAAAAGAATATGGTTGTGTAAGGCCTGACCAGGGATAAAGGCAGCCTGGCTAGGATGAATCACCTTTTGTAATATACTACCAAGTCTGTTTGTCATTATTTTAGAGATTACCTTGTAGAAAGTAGTGCAGCCAGCTATTGGTCTATAATCCTTCACATAGCTTGCAAACTCATTTTTAGGAATAAGGGTCACTACAGTATAATTGAATCCTTTCATCATAGTACCCTTATCAAAAAACTCTTGGACAGCTTCAACAAAATCCTTTTTGATAATATTCCAACTAGCTTTGAAGAATTTTGCTCCAAAACCATCAATGCCAGGAGATTTCATGTCCCCTATGCCCTTTAGAGCATCAATGATTTCTTTTTCAGAAACCTGAGCTATAAGATAATCACCATCCTCCTTGGATATTTGTTTCCCTTTTCTCATGGCTTCAACATCAATAGCTTTAGTAGTGTTAGCCTTAGTGCCCATCAAGCCCTTGTAGTACTCCATAACCTCATTCTGAATCTCTTTGTGATCTTCAATGATAGTCCCATCAACCTTGCAAAGAGTGTTCCTAGTTTTATTGTGATGTTTTGCTTTTATAGTAGCATGAAAGTAAGAATTGTTACCATCTCCCAGCCTAAGCCAATCAATCTTTGCCCTTTAAGCTAGCATTTTCTCTTCAAAGTCATTCCAATACATCACTTGAGTGGTGCAGTGTCTAACTTTCTCAATCAGATTATTGTTCATTTTATCCTGCATAAGGTTCAGTTGAGCTGTGTCTAACTCCCTTCTAGCATTCTCCAGTTGGTATCTAGCATTGCAGTTCTGTTTATTGAATACACTCAAATCTCTTTGGAGTCTCTTTAATTTCTTCCATAATACATTCATAGGGCTACCCTGTGTATGTTTACTCCAGCTATTCTTGACCACCTCATCATAGCCAATCATGTCCACCATACAATTATTGAATCTGAATCTCCTATTCCTCTTCACAGGTTGCAACTAACCAATCTTTGTTTCTAATTATTTTGCAAATTCCTTAACAATCAGTCGTAATGCTAACAATCCTAAACATATCCTGCAGTTGAAAGTCAGAACTTCATGACAGCCATGTTTTTTCTTTTACAAAGAGGAAAACCTTAAAAGTGATAAGATGGGAGGACCATCAGTTGGGATGCAAAGCCTTGGCCAGAAGGCTGGTTTTGAGGTTTTGGCCTTGTAATTACTCAGATTAGTCCACTTGGAGGTAACTCAACATTTAACACATTCTAACAAGCTTGCATATTAGTTGTTAATAGAATTAGCATAACACTTTAATTGATTAATCATGCAACTAACTATTAACACAAAGTAACTGAATCACTAACACTTACTCAGCATCTTAAATTTTTGTTGTTTTTCCTATAGTTGTAGTTTTATCCTTAAAATGACAACTTGTCTTTTCATTTAAAATGAACCAAACAAACCAATTTTGTTATTTGTACCGTGAACTACAGGGTTTTGATCCTATATTGCACTTTGTGGGTACGTAGGCATGAGGCTCAAGAAGTATCTCCAAACACTAAAATTTTAAAAAATACCTCTCTTCTCATCTCCCCAATCTCATTTGAAGCAAACATTTCAAGGCAAAAAGCGTAGATATTTCAAAGTTTTCCTATAGAGTACTATAGACGTTTTGGGTGCTAGCACCTTGCCATTGCGTAACCAACCCCCTTACTCTGTCTCTGTTCATTTGTTCTTGTTTGGAACTTGTTTAGGTTTTGTTCGCTCTTTTTCCTTTCCTTTTGGATAAAATAAAAGTGTGGTGGCGACTCTTATTTTATGATTTAAGTTAGTTAATAGCTTACACTCACAATTTTACCGCTACAACTGTTAATAGAATTAGCATAACACTTTAATTGATTAATCATGCAACTAACTATTAACACAAAGTAACTGAATCACTAACACTTACTCAGCATCTTAAATTTTTGTTGTTTTTCCTCATGACTCGTGGGGGCTATAAGCCCAACAGGCTCACTTGTTTTTCACACACGCCCATAGTCTTATTCGCACCCCATTCTGCTTCTTTCTTTTGTTTCTTAATTTATTTTAATTTTGATTTTTAATTTTAATGTTGATTAAATATTAGCCTAGATTAATTAGAGTTTTAATGATAATTGGTGATGTAATGTTGATTTTGGCTTTTGACCTTGGTATTAATTTCGATCAATCATTGATTTAAACTTAGGATCAATTCTTGATTTAAATTCGTGATTAATTCTTGATTTAGGTTTAGGACTAATTTCTTGAATTAATTTTGATTAACTTTTTGTTAGTCTTTATTAGGATTTGTAGTTAAATTCTAGCTGATGTTTTGTTGAAATTTCTTAGTTGGACTCTGTGAATTTTCTTATGGATTTCTTTTGCCATGGTCTTGACACATGTGCTGGATGAAAGCTCTCGATATATGGTGTTATTGATTGCCTGCCTGATTAATCTCCATGTCCCCTTAGGATTCTTGGTTCAATTACATCTTCGATAAATTGAATCAAGATAGACTTTAGGCTCTGATCTTTAGCATGACAACGTTAAGATGATTTCCCCTTGATCTTAACCTTAGGATCATAATATTAGGGTAGATTTCCCTTCTTAAAACTAAAATCTTTTCTTAATCAAAAAGTCCAAAAATAGTTTTTAGTTGATTTTAGGATTTAATTTGATCAATTACTTTTATTAACTTTGCACATGCATGATTCTTAATTTCTCAAAGCATCTCATCTTATAGTGATTGATTATACCAATTAATTGGTTGAATACTCATGTTTGATTAGAATTAATAATTTTTCTCTTCAATCCTACGATACCTTTAAATCTTGTCCCCATATAAACCAAAAAACCTTTTCTTTAAAATAAATTCTCGATTTACATCGAGCCATTTTCATACCCTGTAAGTCGGTCATTCATGATCGCCATCAACTTTAGCCGTCAGGTTATTTAGTAAGTGATTCAAGACTTGTACATATTCAAACCTCGATCAACATCGAGGATTTTTCCTAAAAATGTATAATGATTAAAATACAAACCAATATCAAATATTTTTATAAAAACTTTAAAGAGAGGTTTTGAATCTTTGAAATCTCTCCGCACTTGCTTGAATAGGAGATTTCTTTCTCGTGTTCGAACAAATGCTTAATTAAAATATATAATTATACTTTAACAATATTTTCATAAAAGAAAAGAAGGGAGTGGAATCTTTCACTATTCTTTTTCAATTAATTGGGTGCGAGATATCTTTCTCGTGTTCGAGTAATTGATGTCTATAAAAAACACCAACCCACAAACCGTAGCTGAACTACGATTGCTCTTATTCCTCATTCCCTAATGAGAATACATAGGCACAGGGGGCCCAATCCTTGGTGAGCACCTTAATAAAAACTTCCTATGTTCCTTGAACAATTCATCCTAATAATAAAGTCAAACATTTTTCCATAAACCCTAATTAACCATTTTAGCAGACTCTTTATTATTCAAAGAAGACACATAGCATAAGCTTAACACTCGATTACTAATTAGACTAAGAGGTTCCCGTTGGGTACAACAGACGTGAGGGGGTGTTAATACCTTCCCCTCACGTAATCGACTCCCGAACCTGGATATGGTTGTGATGAACATTTTCCATTTTAGGTTTTCTCGATATTTTCCTATTCCTTTATTGGAATAAATTAAAATTCGGTGGCGACTCTGTTCAAACAAATTTTTCTGCGTCCTTCGCGAGGATCATATTTTTTGAGGTACGACATTTAGCAATAACAGAAGCACATGGGGGGCCATATGTTTTCACAATAGTTCAACCACACTTTGCACTATCGGAGCCTATATATCAGCTCGTTTGGCCTCGTGAAAAATATAGTTCAACCCCGCCCGAGAAATGTTGCCCACCAAGTGAGAATAAAGAATGTTGTCTTTGAATCGTTGTTCTAAAATTTTGATACTCCGACCAAATGTAGTTTGTATCTCATTATGTTGGTTTTGAATCATGTGGTTCATCGAGTCCCAATCTCAACAAAAATCCCCTTTGCTATTTCCCAACCCATTTTTTCAAAGTAGCATGGGCCGACTCAACTCTGTTGGTGGTTGTATTTCCAAGGTGTCAGACATTACCAGTTGTCGCTCCCGGGGATTTGCATCCATGGTACAAACGCGAAAGTGGTGCGGAAACAGAGTCGCCAACAATGTGTATTTATCCCAAGAGAGGGAAAGGAAACACTGCGTACACCTGGGGGAAGGGAAAAGCATGGTCTTGCGACCAAGAGAAACGGGTAAGGGAGTCGGTTGCGCGAAGGGAAGGTGTTAGCACCCCACGCGTCCATCGTACTCGATGAGACCCACGCTTGTTGTCGCGATCAAAGGGCGTCGTCATCTGGAGCTCCGTTGCTACTGGAAAGGAAGAGGAACGGGAACGAAAAAGAACGAAGAAACGACGAAGAAAAGAAAAAGAAGTGACTCGATAGGACATCTCTCGTCCTATGCCTACGTATTCCCTCGTGCAATGGGAAAGTCAGAGTCAACGTAGTTCAGACGCGAACTAAAAGGGGGAGGTTGCTCGCCAAGACAACGTCGTCTTGTGCCTACGTATCCTCAATCGGACGAGAAAGAGGAAATCAGAGCAGACGTAGTTCGACCTAACGAGGTCGGTTAGTGTTTTTATGCGCGACGTTAAGTTCGCGTCTGGCAGTTAGGGTCGATGCCTGTTTGCGACGTGACGGAAAGTAACGTGCCCTTTTCTGAAAATGAGTTTGAAACTTAACGATCCCGAAGGATGAAAAAGGGTTTGAGCTTGTTTTGTATTTTTTAAGACAGAAGTGGTTTAAAGTTAGTTCATAACTTGCATTGCACCCAAGTCTATAACATAGGAACGAATACTTCGCGCATCGCCCCCAACAGGACGTCCACTAAGTACCCTAGAAAAATGAAGGGAGACCCCCCATACTTCACTTCCCATATGTAAGGCTCATGTGCAATACATGTTAATCTTTTATTAAGTGTTTTAGGATTGTTATGAGATGAGAAGAGAAGACTCAATGAAAAAGAAAACACTAAGGGGAATTCTATCCTAACGTTGTCATGCAAAAGGTGGCCCTATAGTTGAGTTTGAAAGGGAAACTTCTACCTAAGTTAACATGCAAAGGGAAGCCTAATGCCAATCCTACTCCAAGCTTAATCGAAAATTAAGTTGGACTAGGTAGCTCTAAGGGAGTGAATCCAAAACTTAAACAAGTCTTGAGATTCAAGGGAAGGAAAAAGTGAAAGAGATGAAGAAGGAAAGAAGAAAATGAGCAAAAAGGAGGTGTAAAAGCCAAACAGCAACACATATAGCAGCACATATGCACATAAACAGCAGTAGAAACAGGGCAACATGTGATACATTAATGATTAACTCATGGAAAAGTAAACATGCATCAAGCATTACATTTCATAATTAATCATGATCATAATCATGTCATACACCATAGTACACAATACTTGAATTCATCATGAAAGAATGCACATCATTTGATAATGGACAAATTAATTCGAATATGCATTTCATGGAATCAAAAGCAAACCAGCATGCACAAAACCATTCCAGCAACATAAGCAATAATCCATAATCAACATGCTCAAGAAGTGTGCGTAACGCGTTTATCGCACCAAGAACGCAACATCGCAAACATAAACATTTATCGAATGAAAACCAAAAGTCGCGTGTCAGAAAATTGTGTTCATACAATGGTGTGAGGTGCAACAGCTCAAGAATGATCCATAAATCATCATCATATCAATCCATAAAGTTTAGACATGCAAAGGATCTCAAACAAGCAAGAAAATGCAAGAAAATCACATTCTGCAGCAGTGGTAACCGGTTAGCAGTTACGCTGTAATCGGTTACACAGTTCAAAACAGCCTGAAAATACGCAAAAAACAACATGTTAACCGGTTACAGCATAACTGCTAACCGGTTACACAGTAACAGAATTAAATAAAAATAGCTCCAAAAACACTTTTCAGCAGCTTATCACTTCTCCAATCACCTGCATGTTAGGGCATCTCAATATGCACGAAAATTACATCTCAAGACCAGCAAACACACATCAATTAACAAACAACAACAATCAAATCCATAATCCAATGGATCAAACACAACAAATTCAAGATCTACATCATGAACAAGCAAAATAAGCTAAAATGAAAAGTAGATATGAAATTCACCAACCTACAAAGCTGAGAATTGCTTTGGTGAGTGTTGATAAGTTGAAATATATGAATCTAAGCAAGAAAACCAGAGATCCAATGCTAACTTCACCAAAAAATGCAAAATAAATGCAATGCGATGAACTTACTTCAAGCTTCTCCAAAATCACTTCCAAGAACTTAGATCCAAAAGCAAAACAGTAGCAAAATCAGAAATCCTTCAAGAATTAGTGAATGGATGAAGATTTAGTTCCAAGATCAACAAATTTCAATGCAAAATTTGTTGAACTTTGATGGTGGAACTTTGAGTGAGGGTTTTGGAATGAGAGAGAAGTTGAGAGAAAATTGGAGTGAAATGTGTAGAAAATTCAGAAAATGGATCAAAGTTATGTAAGGTTTGGAATGAATTGATTTAAATAGAAGCTAGGTTAGGAATTCAAATGTGGTTTGGAGTGAGGTTTAGTGGGAGGAAATTGGGGTGAAAAGTGGATTAGGAAAGGAAATGAGGAATTAGAGTGGAAAATGTTGGAAGGAATTTGAATTTTGGGTGGAAAATGATGAAAATATCAATTCTAGATCCTTCCCACTCGTGCACATGCCAAGCACATTATCACAAATGATGCAAACTAAAATTTTCAAATTTTGCCCAGAGTAACCGATTACAGCATATCTGCTAACCGGTTACTCAGTTCAAAAACTAAAGAAATGCGCAGAAAAACCAAAGGGTAACCGGTTATCAGATACGCTGTAACCGGTTACACAGTGCAAACTTTGAATTTTGGCGCCTTTTGGAGGGAAACTTGGAAAAGTGACTTCTGATAGCTGTTTTGAAACCATTAAGCCTCTGAACCCCAAAACTTGGCATTGCTACTTAGTAACACTGAAACACACTTGAAATATGCTGTGAGTTCTGTTTTGTGCTCGGAATACTGCTGAAAATAATTGTCCGGTGATGAATTACTGATCAAAAAATGACTGCCAGAGCTTCTGATTGTCAAAATGTCTAATGGGCAAAATAAATGCTTAAAAAGACTTTGAAAGCTATCTGCTTAGCTCTGAACATTGTTGGAAATGATACTGGAACTGATGACGCCGTGAGTTGCTGAAAGAATACCTTGATCCCATGCCCAAAAGAAATATGCAAATGCAGAGATGACGATGCAAATGAAATAAAGCATAAGCCAAAAGGGTTAGAAACACTAGGGCAAATTTTGGGGTGTTACAGCTGCCCCTATTCAATCAACTTGGATCCGAGGGTATGGAAGCAAAGGCTTCCAGACGGTCGAGATACATTGAGATTGAATACCAAAATAACTGCACAAATTTGCGTCCTATAAAAAGAGAGACGACTCCGCTGGGGAACAAGTAACAAAAAGTTTAAGATCATAACACGGACGAGTGTCAGAGACCAATACGGATGAAGTATCGAAACAGATTGAAACAAATACGGACGAGTGTTGAATGTGTTAGGGATAAGCACAGACGAGTTCCGAACAAATGAAGATGAATCATTAAAGAAGTCAAAACCAACACGGACGAGTGTCTAAAGGGTTCAAACACGGACGGGTGCTGAAAGGACACAGACGGGTGTTGAAGGTTAATACGGACGGGTATTGAAATAAAGGTTCAGACACGGACGGGTGCTGAAAGAACACGAACGAGTGTCTAAAGGGTTCAAACACGGACGGGTGCTGAAAGAAACACGGACGGGTGTCTAAGGTTCAAACATGGAAGGGTGATGAAAGAACACGGACGGGCGTCAAAGGTCAATACAGACGAGTATTGAAGTAAAGGTTCAAAAGGCAACCTTACTGGGGATTGAAATGCTAAACCGAACACAGACGGGTGTCGAGAGAACACGGGCGAGTGTTTAAAATCAATACTGACGAAGTATTGAGGCAATGAAAAAGAACACGGACGAGTGTTAAAAGAACACGGACGGGTGCTGAAAGAACACAGATGAGTGTTTCACGCTAGCTGCTTTGAGGGGATGAACCAGAAGAGCGATGACGAAGACGGTCGAAGGCGGATTCGCAAAAGAAAGACCGGCCGAATGCGGAATTTCAAGCCCAAGATTAGTAGAATCAACAGATCTACCAAGATGACTCCGCTGGGGAAGAGAGAAATCTAAACAGACAGCCCTGCAGGGGAGTGTAGGAAGGACCAATAAGAAGGACGAATCCACTGGTTGTGGTGTAATGTCAAACATCTCCTGAATGACATCTCTTTCTGCCGGGGAAAGAAACCGGTAACTGATATCAAACTTGGCTTATGCTTCGAATGCATATGTTTGAATTTTTCTATGGCGTAATGCTCCATACGAAATGGAAATGCTACGCGTTTGGGAGGATGCCGTGCAAAAATGCTTATGCAATGCAAAAGAAATGTCTCAGCAAAATAGATGCTGAAGACAAAGGCAACTCCACCGGGGATGACAAACTAAATTGTCCTCTGAAATAAGAGACCCTGCCGAGAAAGACTTCACTCTGCTGAGAAAAATCTTGATTATAGACTCTGCTGGAGATGAAAACTCTGAGAGGAGATCCACTCTGTTGGGGAGGGATAAAAATGAATATTGGAGGTGGAACCCGAAGAGAAGCTCTCTCTGCTGGGGATTACCCATGACTTCTTCCGAAGATAGAATTCCAAACTTGGATTTGAATAATGCCAATAACAATTGGACTTAAGACCTGCCGGGGGTATCAACCGCTGTTGAACAATCCACTGAGAAGATCACCACCAAACTCTGCTTGGGGAAATAAATCGATAATTCCGATCCTACTTGGGGATACTACTGGGCTTAACCTGCCGGTAGGAGTCATATATGTCTTCACCTGCTGGGGCGTATCTGCCATTACTAGCAATCTTCTTGGAAGACTATAATTGACGGCATCGACTCTGCTAGAGGACAACATCCAACTTACTCATTGTGGGGATTAAATCATACCGTTGCTGATGAGAAAAATATATCCTGACTGGCTGAGGAGAATGAGTGCTCAGGCCCTGTGGGGAAAATGACATCTTTGTCCCAAGAAGATATTCCATAAGTCTCCTGTTGGGGATGCAACAGCGTCAACCTCCGATTGTTTGCTGAGAAAGTGATAAATCAATCACGACAACAGCTGGGGAATTAATCTTTTGTACTCTGCTGAGGAAGATAATCCTCGACACCCTGGCTGGGGAAAATAACAACCTGTTGAGGAGGATGAACTTTTCAATGTCGAGGAGAGTAGCTCTACTGGGGAAGAACAAACTTATTGCCCTGCAAACAAAATCAATAGAAAGTTCTATATGCAAAAAGGCTACTTCGATTACCATCACAACGACCGTTGCCTAAGCAATTTCCACTGTTTTTTGATATGCTTCGCAAAGCTTAACATTTTCGCATGCAATGTTTTATCAAAATATCGGACGTTTTCACAAACAAAACAGCAAAAATAAAAACACAAATGGAAAGCTTTTGAGTGAAATGAAAATTTTATTGAATGATCTGGTCTGTAAATAGGCGTTTACATTCGAAAGCAATTCCTAAAAAGAGGTAATTGCACAAAAATAAAAGAAAATACACATGTCGGCAATGTGGGGAACAGACATCCACCATGATTCAATTCAGCTATGACCCAATATGCCTTGCTCGTCCGCAGATGCTTTGGCCTTCGAAAAGACTGACTAGACTGATTCCTTTCCTTCTAAATTTCCATGCATCCAAAGTTCTCACAGATCGAGCGCAGATCATAG
Source organism: Lathyrus tuberosus (assembly GCA_022829125.1). NCBI lineage: Eukaryota > Viridiplantae > Streptophyta > Magnoliopsida > Fabales > Fabaceae > Lathyrus > Lathyrus tuberosus. The sequence continues at coordinate 11,623,705 of JALAZF010000125.1, read as the reverse complement.
CCGTTTGCTTTTAAATCCCTAACTTTTGCCTGGATCACCCTTTTCGGGTTTTCAATCCACCGGGATACCCATTTTTGCCAAAGTTGCCTTTTCAGGTTTTCAACTTTGCGGGTTTATTCTTTTTTCTTTTTATCCCTAACTTTTGCCCGAACCCTTTTCTTTTTATGGTTCGCCGGGATGCCCCTTTTTTGCCTGGACTTTCTTTTTGTGTCCAACGGGTCTCTTTTATGCAAAGTATTTTTTGACTACGCCTGCGTTCACGGGGGACGTAAAATCCTCGCCATCCATAGTTGAGAGTAATAAGGCTCCACCAGAGAAAACCTGTCTTACTACATATGACCCTTCATAGTTTGGAGTCCATTTGCCCCTGTGATCTGTCCGAGGATGAAGGATCCTTTTCAAAACCAAATCACCAGCCTGAAAACATCGAGGACGCACTTTCTGATTAAAGGCTTTCTTCATCCTGCTCTGATACAACCGACCATGTGCAATGGCTGCCAATCTTTTCTCTTCAATAAGGTTCACCTGATTTAGTCTGGAACACACCCACTCAACTTCATTAAGCTTCACGTCTGCCATAATTCTTAAAGAAGGAATCTCAACCTCTAATGGTAGAACTGCTTCCATACCATATACCAATGAGAAATGAGTTGCCCCAGTTGATGTGAGTACCGAAGTACGATAACCATGTAAAGCATAAGGCAACATCTCATGCCAGTCTTTATAGGTCACTACCATTTTCTGCACAATCTTCTTGATATTCTTATTTGCCGCTTCAACAACCCCATTCATCTTCGGGCGATAGGGAGAAGAATTGTGATGTTTAATCTTAAAGCTCTGATATAGCTCCTTCATCATTTTGTTATTCAAATTTGAACCATTATCAGTAATGATTCTCTCTGGGACTCCATACCGGCAGATGATGTCCTTCTTGATAAATCTGGATACCACTTGTCTGGTGACATTGGCAAATTAGGCTGCTTCCACCTATTTCGTGAAATAATCGATGGCAACCAAAATGAAACGATGCCCATTGGAAGTAGTGGGTTCAACCTTTCCGATCATATCAATGCCCCACATAGCAAAAGGCCAAGGTGATGACAATACATTCAGAGGAGTAGGCGGTACATGCACCTTATCAGCATAAATCTGACATTTATGACATTTCCGAGTGTATTTGAAATGATCAGATTCCATAGTCATCCAATAATACCCCGCTCTCAGCAGTTTTCTAGTCATAGCATGCCCATTGGCATGGGTACCGAAAGATCCTTCATGGACTTCTTCCATTAACAGGCTTGCCTTGTGTCCATCAACACAACGTAGCAAGACCATGTCAAAGTTTCTCTTGTATAACACGTCATCTTTATTCAGAAAGAAACTTCCTGCCAACCTCCTTAGAGTCTACTTATCTTTGGTGGATGCACCCCTTGGATACTCTTGACTCTTCAGAAAAACCTTAATATCATGATACCAAGGTTTTCCATCTGATACCTCTTCAATTGCAAACACAAAGGCTGGTCTATCCAGATGCATGATTCTAATCGAAGGAGTTTCATTCCAACGATTCACTTGATACATTGAAAATAGCGTTGCCAACGCATCTGCCATCTGATTCTCCACCCGAGGTATATGATGGAAATCGACTCTGTCAAAGAACGGTAACAACCTTCTGGCATAGTTGTTATAAGGCACCAAGTTTGCTTGACGAGTTTCCTATTCACCTATAATCTGATTAACTACCAACGCGGAATCACCATAAACATCGAGGTTCTTGATTCTCAAATCAATTGCTTCTTCTAACCCCATGATGCATGCTTCATACTCCGCCTCATTGTTGGTGCATATGAACGATAATCGGGCAGTGAAGGGTATATGAGACCCTTGTGGAATCGTAATGATTGCCCTGATTCCGTTACCATACGAATTAACAGCTCCATCAAAGACCAATTTCCACTGGGATCCAATTTCTGGTCCTTCATCATGCAAAGGCTCTTCACAGTCTTTCATCTTCAGATACATAATGTGTTCGTCAGGGAATTCAAACTTCATCGGTTGATAATCCTCAATTGGTTGTTCAGCGAGATATTCTGATAGAACACTTCCCTTAATGGGCTTTTGGGAAACATATTGAATATCGTATTTTGTCAGAACCATCTGCCAACGGGCTATTCTTCCAGAAAGTGCCTGTTTTTCAAACACATACTTGATCGGATCCATCTTCGAAATCAAGAGGGTTGTGTGGTTTAACATATACTGCCTCAAACGCTTGGTTGCCCAAGCGAATGCACACCATGTTTTCTCCAGCATCGAGTACCTTGACTCACAATCAGTAAATTTCTTACTCAGGTAGTAGATGGCATGCTCTTTTCTACCTGACTCGTCATGTTGACCGAGCACGCACCCCATTGAGTTCTCAAGAACCGTAAGATACATAATCAATGGCCTTCCTGGCACTGGCGGCATAAGGACCGGAGGTTCCTGCAAATACTCTTTTATTTTTTCAAACGCTTTTTGACAATTCTCATTCCACCTGACCTCTTGATCTTTTCTTAGCAACTTGAATATTGGTTCATACGTGGTTGTAAAATGAGAGATGAATCTAGCAATATAGTTCAACCTCCCTAAGAAACCACGAACCTCTTTTTCTATTCTTGGTTCAAGCATTTCCTGTATAGCTTTTACTTTAGCAGGGTCAACCTCGATACCTTTTTCGCTGACAATAAAACCCAGTAACTTTCCAGATCTCACCCCAAAGGTGCACTTGTTCGAATTTAACCTCAGTCTGAACTTTCTCAACCTCTCAAACAGTTTTTGAAGATTCACCAGATGCTCTTCCTCTGTTTGTGACTTCGCAATCATGTCATCAACATAGACCTCGATCTCTTTGTGAATCATATCATGAAAGAGAGTCACCATCGCCCGCTGATATGTTGCCCCAACATTTTTCAATCCAAAGGGCATCATTTTGTAACAGAATGTTCCTCACGGTGTTATGAACGTCGTTTTCTCCATGTCCTCTGGGGCCATCTTGATTTGGTTATACCCAGAGAAGCCATCCATGAAGGAAAACACAGAATACTGAGCGGTGTTGTCCACTACCACGTCAATGTGAGGAAGCGGGAAGTCGTCTTTTGGGCTTGCTCTATTCAGATCTCTGTAATCAACGCCCATCCTGACCTTTCCGTCATTCTTAGGTACAGGTACAATATTAGCAACCCATGGAGGATAATTTGTTACAGCAAGAAACCCAGCATCTAACTATTTCTGGACCTTTTCTTTAATCTTGACAGACATTTTCGGTTTCGTCCGTCTCAACTTCTGCTTAACCGGAGCACATCCTTCTTTGAGTAGTAACCGGTGTACCACAATGTCAGTGTCGAGCCCAGGCATGTCTTGGTAAGACCAGTCGAAGATATCCACATACTCTCAGAGCATTTCAATCAATCTTCCTTTGACAGAGTCTTCCAAAGCAGCCCCAATCCGTACCTCTTTCTTTGCGTCCTCGGTTCCCAAGTTAACAACCTCGATTTCCTCCTGATAAGGCATAATGACCTTTTCCTCCTGTTTTAACAGCCTGGATAATTCCTCTGGTAAGGCACAATCTTCATCAGTCCCCTCTTCAGCCTGATATATGGGATTATCGAAGTCATATCGAGGCATAGCTGAATCATGATGGGTGGAATCTGAACAAGAAAACCTGCATGAGTGATGATATATGTTTATTATGGATGCATCAAACAAAAACACATTGCCATTTTGCTGTGGTTTTAATGCAAAAATAAAAAACAGAAAAACAGAGATCAAAACATTTGAATGCGAAAACGTCCTTTATTAATGATAAAGAAAAAGCATACAAAAACATTCAAGCCCTACAAACAAGGATCACTACGTCTTGGGCAGAACATAGGATTAACATAGATGACAAACAGGAGCAATTACTCTGGTCCGGTCACTTGAATGGCTCTCTCTGACGACCAGTTGCGAAGACTTTAACCTGGGATACAGGGGCAGATCTAACTATCCACATCACAATCACTATCCCTATCCTCCTCAATAGCATTGATTCTGTCAAAGAACACATCGACACTGGTGAAACGAACTGAACCATAGAACTTGGGAAGCTTTTCAGGACGCCTGGGTGGCTTATAACCCAGTCCATGAGTATTCCACTTTTCCTGGACATCAATAATCAGACCCCACTTTTGTGAACCGCCGACTTTAACCACGACCCAAGCATCCTTGAAGGAAGACATAGAAATCTCTGGATGATGTACTATAGGCTGTTCCACCACTTCAGATCGGCTGACCTCCTTGAGAGATTCCTCAGGGATCTTAACTGTTTCAAAAGCCTGACATAGAGTTTCATGTATTTCGCCATCTACCTCCACATACTTGAAAGTAGATAGTTGGCTTATCATGATATCTTCTTCTCCACAAACCGTCACCACATGTCCGTCTACCATGTACTTTAACTTCTGATGCAATGTAGATGTCACAGCCCCAGCACTGTTAATCCATGGACGACCCAGCAGATAGTTGTAAGCAGGCTGGATGTCCATGATATAGAAGGTAGCATAAAAAACTTATGGCCCAACCTTAATTGGTAGCACAATCTCACCGAAAACGGATCTCTTCGAGACGTCGAAAGCGTTCACCACCAAATCACTAGGTGTGCATATCAACCCTCGGGTGTCCAGCTTCATCAAGGCTTTCTTAGGCAGAACATTCAAAGAGGATCCAGTATCCACAAGCACATGAGACATCAATGATCCATGGCATTCAACATAAATATGCAAGGCATTATTATGGTTTCTCCCAGCTGGAGTCAAGTCAACGTCAGTAAAACCCAAACCATTGCCTGCATTAATATGGGCCACTACCCCCTCCAACTGATTAACTGAGATCTCCTGGGGTACATAAGCAGCATTCAGTACTTTCAGCAGCGCGTTTTGGTGTGCCTCAGAACACAATAACAGGGACAGGATAGAAATCTTGGATGGAGTCTGATGCAATTGATCCACAATTTTATAATCACTTTTCCGAATCAGTCTCATAAACTATTCTACGTTCTCGGAGAAAGAATTATCAATTGGTTTTGCCGCGGAATCATTCACTAATGGCGCTTGCACAGAATTATCTACAACCTGCTTTCCTTTTTCTTGTCTAGAACTACCAGCTTGATCATTAGAAGGGATAAAGACCCTACCACTTCTCGTGATAGCCCCTGCCTCATCGCTGTTTTCAACACAAGAGTTCACTACAGAAGTTCCCACCAGTTCTTGTTTCTGCCGTTGACAAACACTTCAGCACCATAATTCCAAGGAATAGCTTTGGTGCTCTCATACGGAACAGGTCCATGAGTGGTGATAATGACCGGCGCTGGTCTCGCCGGCGCTGAAATAGTTATCGTCTTAAAAGGGATAGTAACAGTGGCAACCTCATTATTTTTGCCGGTAACTTCCTTCTGTTGGTCACACCGGTCAAACTGTAATCGACCTTCATCTATCAACTTTTGAATTCCTGACTTCAACAAACCATACTCATTCATTTGCGACATACAATCTAAACAATTCTCATCACATCCGGGGGACACCCCACCCCTCAATAACCTCTCCTTTACCACCATCAAAGGAGTGTTTAATTCATTAACATCCATAACCAAATTCAAAGATTCATTCTCCTCTAACACATCATCAATCCTTGGCCCCCCGTGGTTCGGCATTGGGTTTTGAATGACATTAGGCACGTTGTTTGAGAAGTTGATGGCCTTCGAATCCACCAAATCTTGGACTTTATACTGAAACGCCCTACACCTTTCGATTGTATTCCCCGGGGCACCGGAGTGAAAATCACAATGTGCGTTAGCATTATAGCCTGGAGGAAGCCTCCCTGTGGGTGGAGCCAGGGTGCAAAGCTTAACTAAATGCGGCTATAACAAGTGTTGTAACAATTGAGCATAAGACATATGCGGCTGATCAAAATGCCTTTCAGCGCTCCTTTGACGGTTCTGATACTGGTCGGGCTGCCTATTCTGGTACTGATTAGGGGTACTCCTCTGCTGCTGAGGTGCAGCCGGAATAGTTACAGAGGCAACTTATTGATTATAATTTTGATGCTGCTTTCCTTTATTTCGGTAAGACGACACATAATTTGTTTCCTCCTTCTTCTTATAATTCACATAGGGTTTCTTCCCCTGACCAGAAGACGACCCATCATTACCTGGTACTTTCTCAACTTGGATTCCACCCTCTAACATCTCCAAGGTAACAGTTTTTCATAATAACGTCCCAGCAAAGTATCCATAAACAGATTCAGCATCTCCTTCTCCAACATGGGCGGCTGCACCCTTGCCACTAGCTCAAGCCATCTCTGCGCGTATTCCTTAAAGATTTCACTGCCCTTTTGAGACATATTCTGTAGCTGGGTCCGATTGGGAGCCATATCAGTGTTATATTGGTAGTGCTTGATAAAGGCCTCGACCAACTCTCTCTAATTACGGACATGGCATCTCTCTAATTACATATACCATTCCAAGGATGCCCCAGACAGGCTGTCCTGGAAGAAATGCATCAGGAGTTTCTCATCTTTAGAGTACGCGGCCATCTTCCTTGCGTATGCCCTGACATGCGTCTTGGGACAAGTGGTACCATTGTATTTCTCAAAAGTGGGCACCTGAAATTTATGCGGAATTACAACTCTGGGAACCAGCCCCAAATCCATTCCTACAGAATTCTGATTCACCACTCCCCTTAGTTGTTCTTCAATCAATCTGAACCTTTGATCATTGTCGGCCTGAGGACCAGCATCCCCGACTAGCATAGAGAAAACATCATCTTGTTGGTCTTCGAAACGACGACCATGAACAACACAAACACTTTCTCCTCCCATAATAGAAGGAATCACGAGCTGCTCTCCTCCGCCCGGAGGGACAACACCAGGAATGGGGATCTCTACGCCCACAGGACCTCCCTGAGCACCATTACCAACAACGCCATTATGGACTCCGCCATGAAGAACCCTGTCTTCATCCACTCTTGCCACTAAGGGTTGGACCAGAGTCCTCAGTTGCTCTTGCCCTTGGGCAACACCTTGCATCAATTCCATGAATTGGGCCATGCGAGCTTGCATGGCGGCCATATCTGCTTGCATTTGCTCCATAATTCTCCTCTGGTTTGATCTAGTAGAATACCGGTGAATTGGCTGGCCTGCAATCCTGAACTGTAACCAAATAAAGGTTAGAAAAACCCGGGACGAGCACCTCCTATACAAAAATGATTATGATTATGAAAATGCAAATGCAAAATGTAAACAATCATATTTGAACAATTCCGGGACATATCCGCTTTGATTCCAATCCATGAAACCGGGCAAGGGATCAGATACGCTATCGGAAAATAAATCCGAACCCAGAAATACTACCGAATCAAGCCATGGGGACTAACCCTCTCTGAAAACCAGAACTTCCAGGGCACAGATAGTTGAACCAAATATTCCATTATTGAAAATAAAGTAGTTCTTACAGACAAGTTCAAACATAATCAAAGGTGACCCCATCAACAAACCTGATGGTAATCCCAACAAAAAGATAAACAACAATATCAACTACAACTCAATTCCAAACAAACTAGCTTCAACTTCTTCAAGAAGGTCTAAAGTGTCAGGATGTGCAGGTTGCTTTATCAGCCCTTTGATCAACTTGTTTCTTTTGGCAATTTCTTGGTTCAATTTAGCAATCTGCTATTCAGCGTTGTTGTCTTCGTGCCTCGACTTCTTAACCCCGGCTTGCAACTTGAGCTCTTCAATTTCCTTCTGGGCTTCTTTCCACTTGTCGGAGTAATGATCTTTCCTTGCTTTTACTTTCTGAAGTTCTTCTTTCAGTTCTCTATTCTCGATCTTGACCTCTTCCCACATCTCCTGATACGTGGTAAGCTTGTCCTCTGCTTCAGTCAAAAGCTTCTTGTTTTTCCTGCTAGCTTTACCTGATGATTCAGCAGCCATACTGACCTTTTTGAAGTGCTGAGCCCTGTCGGCAAAATCCTTCTCTCTTTTTTCTAGACGCTCTGTCATGCCTTGAACTTTCCATTTCAGCTCCAAGTTGTCATGTAGAGCGTTCTGTAGCTGACTACTCATATCAGAGTTTTCCACCCTCAGATCAAATACCAACTTTCGCTGCTTGTTGAATTCTTCGAGTGGTACAGTGAGTCTCTCTTCCACAATCTCTGGATACAAGGGAGGAGCCCGATCAAAAGGCAAATAGAACTCTTCTACCCTCTTCTTTATCCATTCAACATATGGAGCGAAAGCTTGATTATTGGGTTTACCCAGAACGGTTTTACCTCTCTTCTGTCTACTGAGCCAAGCTTCAGAAGCTTTCTATGCAATAGCCACACCATCAATCATATGAAAATACAAAGATTCTTCCAAATCTTTTTCCACTGGAGGATCTTTCAGGGCGTACGCAAACTGCCTGATAGCCAAAGACAGGGTGTAGTTAATACCTTCTTTTCTTCCGATTAAGGGTACATTAGGATACCTTCCACAACTATGCAAAATGTCAGTCCCCAATAATCCCTTATCCACCAAAAGAATATCTTTAGCAGCTAGGCCCATCAGACGCTTACTCCAATCTAGAGAAGTCTTCGCATCCACAAAAGCACCTGACCGAGGTAAACGGTTGGCAAACCACTTGTAGAAAAAAGATGCACAACAGCAAACCACCCCACCTCGTCTTTTCTCATTCCTGTTGTACAGGGCGTAGTGAAGATCACCTAATAAAGTTGGTACCAGATTCTGAGCTGTAAATATCTGAATAGCATCCGTATCGACAAACTCAGACTCATTAGGGAATAACACAATGCCATATATACAGAGAGCCAATATTGCATTGAAAGATATCCACCTCTTCTCCTTAGCTTCCTCTCGAGCCCTCTTTACCAAGTACTCTAAGTGATAGCCTCAGAATTTTCCTTTGCGAGAAAAATCAGCCTCTAATGTCGATTTGCTCAAATAAAGAGCCTCATCCAGCGCTTGGAAATCACAGTCTCCTTGGGAACCACAGAAAGGAACGCCTCCTTGGATAGGAATTCTCAAGATGTTAGAGTACTCTTCTAGGGTAGGAACCAATACATAATCCGGCATCACAAAGCACCTTAAGGAAGGATCATAGAACTGCATCAAGGTGTGTAGTCCATTGTATTCATACTCACTGAGGCTCCGAACCAGGGATAATATCCAACCATACTTTTCTTTAAAGACCCCCAATACTTCTGGACTAGCCATACTCTGTAAATTGTCCAATGGACCAAGAGTGAGCTTCAGGAACTTGTAGATGATGATGTGCTTCTTATCCCTCTTAGTGTTCATCCCTATGAATGCCCTCTAACTGGAATCAAAATACTGGAAATGCAAAAACATGAATGTCAGAAAAATGGAATGTAATGCGAAGCATGGGATCAAAGTTCCACACGAGCTGGATGCACTGTATTGACTGAACAATCAAAGATTTATACCAAAACCCAGAACAAAAGTAACCACAGTGATAAAACTAGAAAACCAGATAAGTTGAAGGTCAAAGTCACCTACAAACCTGCAAACCCCCATCCCCTCTCACATGTGGGTTCTAGAAAACGGGATCCTCAGTCTCGGATTCTCAATTTGAGAAGCAATAGTACATTCATCCCTCAGGGTACAATACTATCGCCAAACAAAGAGGCCGTCCACTGATTCTCCCAAAAAGGTCATCCTATAGCAAGTTCCCAGCATTGGGTCCTCGGGTCGAGAGTCGTAATGGATTTGACATTTCTGGTCTTCCATTATCGTTCTCGGGAGGAGTGTCGTTACTGAGTCCTCGGGAATGATCACCAGAGTCGACAGTTCCTCAAGAGAATAACTACTGGCATGTATCAACATACAGTAGCAGATATCTCCCGATAGAACCTCGTCTGATTGTGGGGATCGTGATCACCCGCACGTGGTCAACACCACGGGAGCGTCACGCCTGCCCTTGCTAATACCTATGTGTATGCTCAAGCCTGGGTAGTGGGCTTATCTCTCAGAACCTCCCAACCTGCCAAACAGAAAACCAGCACAGCACAACACAGTCCAGCATAATAATGAAATGTAATGCAATAAATGCGGTAAAAATAGTAAAACAGTAATACACAGCAAAATAAAGCACCATAATAAACACCCAATGAAAACAGACAAACATGCGCTAGGATTGACTCGCCAAAGGGATGGACCAGCAAGAGGTCAACCAGTCCCCAGCAGAGTCACCAGCTGTCACTCCCGAGGATTTGCATCCATAGTACAAACGTGAAAGTGGCACGGAAACAGAGTCGCCAGCAATGTGTATTTATCCCAAGAGAGGGAAAGAAAACACTGCGTAAACCTGAGGGAAGGGAAAAGCATGGTCTTGCGACCAAGAGAAACGGGTAAGGGAGTCGGTTACGCGAAGGGAAGGTGTTAACACCCCACGTGTCCATCGTACTCGATGGGATCCACGCTTGTTGTCTCAATCAAAGGGTGTCGTCATCTGGAGTTCCGCTGCTACTGGAAAGGAAGAGGAACGGGAACGGAAAAGAACGAAGAAACGACGAAGAAAAGAAAAAGAAGTGACTCGATAGGACATCTCTCGTCCTATGCCTACGTATTCCCTCGTGCAATGGGAAAGTCAGAGTCAACGTAGTTCAGACGCGAACTAAAAGGGGGGAGGTTGCTCACCAAGACAACGCCGTCTTGTGCCTACGTATCCTCAATCGGACGAGAAAGAGGAAATCAGAGCAGTCGTAGTTCGACCTAACGAGGTCGGTTAGTGTTTTTTATGAGCGACGTTAAGTTCGCGTCCGGCAGTTAGGGTCGATGCTTGTTTGCGACGTGACGGAAAATAACGTGCCCTTTTCTGAAAATGAGTTTGAAACTTAACGATCTCGAAGGATGAAAAGGGGTTTGAGTTTGTTCTGTATTTTTTAAGACAGAAGTGGTTTGAAGTTAGTTCATAACTTGCATTGCACCCAAGTCTGTAACATAGGAACGAATACTTCGCACATCGTCCCCAACAGGACGTACACTAAGTACCCTAGAAGAATGAAGGGAGACCCCCCATACTTCACTTCCCATATGTAAGGCTCGTGCGCAATACATGTTAATCTTTTATTAAGTGTTTTAGGATTGTTATGAGATGAGAAGAGAAGACTCAAGGAAAAATAAAACACTAAGGGGAATTCTATCCTAATGTTGTCATGCAAAAGGTGGCCCTATAGTTGAGTTTGAAAGGGAAACTTCTACCCAAGTTAGCATGCAAAGGGAAGCCTAATGCTAATCCTACTCCAAGCTTAATCGAAAATTAAGTTGGACTAGGTAGCTCTAAGGGAGTGAATCCAAAACTTAAACAAGTCTTGAGATTCAAGGGAAGGAAAGAGTGAAAGAGATGAAGAAGGAAAGAAGAAAATGAGTAAAAACAGCAGCTACAACACCGCATATGCAATAATACTGCAGTAAATCTAACACCAAATACCAAACAGCATTCTACAACTCATGTTCAGCACAAAAAGGAGGTGTAAAAGCCAAACAACAACACATATTGCAGCACATATGCACATAAACAACAGTAGAAACAGGGCAGCATGTGATACATTAATGATTCACTCATGGAAAAGCAAACATGCATCAAGCATTACATTTCACAATTAATCATGATCACAATCACGTCATACACCATAGTACACAATACTTGAATTCATTATGAAAGAATGCACATCATTTGATAATGGACAAATTAATTTGAATATGCATTTCAGGGAATCAAAAGCAAACCAGCATGCACAACACCATTCCGGCAACATAAGCAATAATCCATAATCAACATGCTCAAGAAGTGTGCGTAACGCGTTTATCGCACCAAGAACGCATCATCGCAAACATAAACATTTATCGAATGAAAACCAAATGTCGCGTGTCGGAAAATTGTGTTCATACAATGGTGTGAGGTGCAACAGCTCAAGAATGATCCACAAATCATCATCATATCAATCCATAAAGTTTAGACATGCAAAGGATCTCAAACAAGCAAGAAAATGCAAGAAAATCACATTCTGCAGCAGTGGTAACCGGTTAGCAGTTATGCTGTAACCGGTTACACAGTTCAAAACAGCCTGAAAATACGCAAAAAACAACATGTTAACCGGTTACAGCATAACTGCTAACCGGTTACACAGCAACAGAATTAAAAAAAATAGCTCCAAAAGCACTTTTCAGCAGCTTATCACTTCTCCAATCACCTGCATGTTAGAGCATCTCAATATGCACGAAAATTACATCTCAAGACCAGCAAACACACATCAATTAACAAACAACAACAATCAAATCCACAATCCAATGGATCAAACACAACAAATTCAAGATCTACATCATGAACAAGCAAAATAAGCTAAAATGAAAAGTAGATCTGAAATTCACCAACCTACAAAGTTGAGAATTGCTTTGGTGAGTGTTGATAAGCTGCAATAGATGAATCTAAGCAAGAAAACCAGAGATCCAATGCTAACTTCACCAAAA